>OZ022500.1:25196659-27596659 GCA_963989385.1 Ctena decussata
GTGTCGTCAATTGTTGATATTGAACAAAAATAATCGTTTAGGGTCGTTGCTTTCTCATGGTCCGAGAATGAATAAGTGTTATCAGCATTGCAGAGGGGTGGTATTTTATACGAACTTTGATTTTCCCCCATAAACCTTCCCATTATTTGCCAAAAAGACTTGCTACCGATTTCTGATTTCGAAAGTATATCGTCTATTGAGTCGTTAAAATTTTCTTTTGCATTCTTTTTCATGTTATTTACCCGATTTCGTTGCCGTTTGTATCGAGTTTTATCTGAGTCATTATTTGTTTTCAATGCTTTTTTTCTTAGTCTGTCTCTTAATTCCGAATTAAACCATGGTTTATCATTTGGACGTATCAAGACTTTTTTTCGCGGAATGCATTCTTTACAAAAATCGAGAAATAGATCAGTGAATTTATTGCATGCGTCGTCAACATTGGCATCGTCATTTATTACCGAATCCCAGTCGTATTGTAATATATAATTGTTTAGTTTATCGTAGTCTGCATTTTTGTAATTCCAAATTTCTCTATAATATGAGCTCGACAAGTCAACATGAATTTTCAATAACACATAAGTAGCCCTGTGATCACTAATTTGGTCACTAACTGGTATAACCCCTGAGTCTAGAACGCTACATGCGTCAGTTACTAAGATAGGATTGGCCAACAATACGTGTAGGTTCAGTTATAACGTTCGTTAAATTAAATAAAGACAAACAATCTTGTAACTTAGCATTCGCCAAACGAATGAAATCTATGTTAATGACGCCAACTAAAATTATATTCGGACAATAGTCAATCGCCATTTCGATGGTCGTTTGCATTGACGAAATAAAAAGAGATTGACAAGTATTAAAGTCGCTTCGATAGAAGCAACAAATTAAAAAGTTCTGAGTTTTTAATTTAACCTCTATCCAGATGGATTCAAGGTGGGGATCCTCAAAATCTTCACGACGTTCGTATTTTAACAAACTGGAAATATAAACCATGACTCCCCCCCCCCCCCCCCCCCCCCCCCCCCATGTTGGGACCTGTCATTTCGAATAGGGGCATCAAATCCTTCCAATTTTAAACTATCCGTATCAATACTGGGGTCAAGATGAGTTTCCGAAAAGCAAAGAATACGAAAATCCTCAGCGAAGTCGTTAATATTATTGAGTTTATGTCTAATGCTTCTTGAATTAAGGTGAAAAATATCAAGAGAATGTATATCAGTTATATTCGGTCCAGGATGCGGATGAACATCCATACAGATTAGCAATAAAATGAGTCTATAAACCGTAAATGCATCATTCTTTACAAAACATCTTACGAAAAGTAATGCAAATGTAGCGAATGCACAAGCCCTGTGAAATTTAATGTTAAAACATAATCTCGGTAGGTTCAATCGTCGATGTGTATTTGCAAAGAATGATCCGATTGCTGCTCTATCACGCCTACTAAACGAAAGCATGCGTAACCATCGGTTAAGAACGCGAAACAATTCGAGCGACATCCGGTTTAGCATTCGATGACGCAAAAAGGTAAACAAACTTTGCATTTTCTGTCTTTCGTGAGCGATATAAATTTGTTGAGGAAACAATTGAAAAATCGGGGAATGTCATGCAATAGCCAATGCATATCGAAGTTTGTCGAGTAAATCGCAGACCACCTGCTTTGCGCATATTGGCTGAATAAATTTTCGCGTGCTGAAGGTGTGTCAAACCCATCGAAAACACGTGGAAATTGGTGATGTATATTGTATTTTATTTGATTTTGCGGTTTGCTAGAAGTTTAGCATATTATCATGCACACACGATAGACACATATGGTTATTTGTGCTATGGACATTTTGGTTGTCAGTGCTGCATAACCGAGAAATCACTGAAACAATGGTCGAAAATGGATGGTTGAGCATTCGATCTATATAAATAATAAGAAAATTGACAGCCAGGGTGTCCACAATTTGAGTAAAGCAAATTTCCCTGACATTTCCCTGACTTTTCCCTGACTAAAATCAACTTTCCCTGACTAACGAGTTTGTATTTTGCACGTAAAGTTCTGACATCTGTTGGTGTCCTCCTCCCCTACAGCCCACCCTTTCCATCTTTTACTTTACCAACTGTAATTGTATTACTCTTTATACATGTATTTTTTATTTGTTTTTTTTTGTTTGTTTTTTCTTTGGATTTATTTTCTATTTTTCTTTTTCTACATACATACATGTACATGTATTTTCAAAAGTTATTTATACTGTTGGATGAGTGCTTGAAATTAAATGCATGTCATAATACAGGGAAATCTGTTGGCCTTCTCCTCCCCTAGAGCCAACCCTTACTACCTTTTTTACTACCAATTGTCATTGTATTACTCTTAGTATTTTTAATTTTGTTTTTTAATTGTTTTTCTTTGATTTTTTTTTCGATTTTTTTCTTTTTCTACATACATATATGTACATGTATTAACAAAAGTAATCTATACTGTTGGATGTGGTGCTTGAAATTAGATGCATGCTAAAATGGACAAAAATACAAGCTAACCAAATAAGATTTATATCTCTTCATAAGTATGCACTTCAAAATGAAATTGATTTAAGTCTTTTTAGGCACTTCAACTTTTAACGATACAAGGCTATTCTATATCATTAAAATTTCCAAGGGCCTAAAAAGACTTTATCAATTTCATTTAGAAGTGCATACTTATGAACAGATATAAATCTTATTAGGTTAACTTGTATTTTGTCCATTTTGGCATGCTAATCCACAATGTCCTTATCCACAGAGTTAACTGAGCTCCAAATGATCATAGAATAATTGGTCAATCATATAATAGATAGAATAAAATCTAACAAATACAAACAAATAAGAATGTTTTAGGTGCCACATATTACAACATACATGTAAATGTTGTACAGTAAGTTTTCTTGACATATCTAAAATATTAAGCAATGCATATAGTACTAAATTATATCAGTTAGAAATGTTGACAACTTATAATTTGTAGACATTTAGTAAGTAGAGTCAAAATAAACGACTAAATAAACAAGACAGAAGATGAAGTGCTACAAAGCAAACAAGAAACCACAGCCAACAGTACTGAAAATGAGAAAAATAACATAATTTTCATAAGTGACTTATAGCTCAAGCACAGGTAATACAACCACCACCATGACCAATTCATATTGCATTAAGTGGTATGGTACAGAAGTAGGATATGTGGTATGGTACAAAATCGTGCACATACCACATATCATATAAAATGCATTAACTTGATAAAAGATACTAAACTGAGCTTTGTTTGGAGAACCCTTCTTAATACAGTCCGTTGATTTTAATTATTTTTATAATTATTATTATTATGATAATAGCCAAACACAAAGGAACTGCCTTAACCTTTATTCTTGATGTTTTTATCATTCATATACTTGTTATTTCAAAATTCCCTGACTTTTCCCTGACTTTTTGCTTAAATTCCAAAATTCCCTGACAAATTTCAAAATTCCCTGACAATTCCCTGACCTTGAAAAAATATTTTTCCCCTGACTTTTTCCCTGACTGTGGACACCCTGACAGCTATCAAGCAGGTCTGATTTCATCTCCACGGCTCCAGGAACACATGCAGCTTATTCTACGGAATCGTTTCTTAGCCTTCCTGACGAGCAATGCACTGGTGTTTCGGAAATTAATAGCATTTTGATGAAAACATTTGCAGTCTCCCAAGTCATAGCATATAAGGATTTTTACACAGATATCGTTCTTTCAAACCAATGCATTGACCCTGAAATTATCTAAAATATGATTTGACATGTTTTAAAATTTTGGTTTTCGTAAAGAAGTGCTAATCTGTCCAATTTTGTTGGTTACGCACTAGAGTGACCGGTTGAGAATTGGAGGAGCAAAGGAGAAAGTCGCAACTAATGCCCCCTTTGTATATGCCAGCATCTAACTATAACCATAAGTTGTCTACATGTGCGTTTTAAATTGTATTAAAATCATTAGATGCAGAAAATATTAATGAAAATTGGAATACTGAGTTTGAGTACATTGACTGAATGGCAAATTGATTCGTAATTTACCTCTGCAGAAAATAAAAATGCCCTTATGCATTTCATAAGGGCCCATACCGTTATATTATTTTTTGTATGGTTAAGCATTCGACAAATGATGCTTGAAAACAAATTGTCTGTATCGCTAGAGCAGTGCCGTTTTGTTCAGCCTATGAACTTTGCATATTGTACAGATTTTGTACCGTGTTCAGGTTATTATTATTTGTTGCCCCGCATGATTAATTGATGAGCTAGAAGACCATGCAAACTGAATAACTAACTACACGTAAATGTTCTGAACCACAATGGTCGCTGAGGGTGAGCTTTGGGAGTAGAATTTCTACACCCAGTAAGTGATTGCTGGCCATACAGGGCGGTACAAATGTGGTTCTTCACTGTTACATGCCTGTATGTGCTCCTTTTGTGATGACCAATGTTTCTTCTTCCAATTACATAATCAAAATCTAAAGTAGTTCCTTCAAGGATTCAATTTCTACACACATTAATTGATTGCTTGCCACACAGGGGGTACTATTCATAATGTGGTTCTTCACTGTTACATGCAAGTTTGTGCTCGTTTTATGATGACCAATGTTTCCTTCACCCATTACGTCATTATCTAAAATGATTCCTTCAAGAGCAGAGAAATTATTCACAGGAAGAAACATTGGCTATACTCCGAATTTTCGGCTACTCAAGCCTCATCAGTATTCCTGACATGATCTGGCGACGAAAGCCATAATTTCTTGATTTTAATAAGACTGACGCATCTCTAATATGCTGTCTATGAACTGTTGTCTGGTGGCGGAGGGAATCGCCTGTTTCTCCGATGTAGTTTTCTCGGCATCGGCTACACTGGACCACATAGATAAGATTTTTAACATCACAGGACATAGGTGTCCTTACTTTGAAAGATTTTCCGCATTTAAACTGGAACTCTTTCTTCCGTTATTAAATGATTACATAAACCACACTTGGCTCTATTACATTTTGTCACCTTCGGAAAATCGTAATTATTGAATATTTAGCATGAGTTAAAAGTCTGGTCAAACTTTGAGGTGGACGTTTGCTTTTTATGAGCTGAAAATCGTCTAATAATTCTTTCATGGTTTCATCTTCATATAAATTTGGTAAGTTTTGTTTAATGTTATTGAATAATTCAGGGTCTTTAGGGTTAAATGTAGATACATAAGTTAAAATATAGTCATCATTTTTGTCTCTTATTATTTGGACTGATGCTTCTTGTTCGACCCTTTTTTAAAATCGACTGTCCTTTTGCGTCTGGGTCTATAAGATTGTCCTTTTAATCGAATATCTTTTATTTCTTTAGTGAATGGAGTTTAATGGTATATTTATTACAGAAGTCAGTTTCATATTCTTTAAGCCGTACCTCGTTTTTAGCTTTCCATTGTTTCCTCTTCTCTCTTTGTGTTTCATACCCAACATAGTAATGAGAATTTCCTTTGCTCTCATGGAAGCTTTTTCAGATATTATTGATTACAATTCTTCAGTTCTTCATGGCTATCAGCCGTCAATTCTAGCCAGTCTTTTTCTGTCTTAAAATCGCCTAAAACTTGTCTTTCTCTTCTTCTTTGTTGGTCATCTGGCTCCCCAAATATGTTATGTATTTGCAATTCTTGTGGTATTATAATCGGTTTCTGGTTTCTCAAGACTTCATATGTTGAGGACAGGTTTTTCATTCCGAAGTTTAAGCTATTGTTTCTTCCTGTCATTCAGTTCTTATACCATTTATTTTCAATGGTACGTTTAATTCTCCTTGCTTCTCTCTCCCTAGTTGGTGGAATAATTCCCTGATGTTATTACAAAGATGTTGAGTAACTATCTGATTCTCATTATTGTAAGCTGCTTTAGCGGGATATGGTGTAGGTGTTGCGACATCTTGAAGCATTTGTTGTCTTTGATGATGTAGGTAAGGTAGTTAATATCATATATATCTAATCAAATTTTCTTACTGGTTTAGACTCATATTCTAGATCATCGCTTTTAGTTCCTTTGGACCCCCTTTTGATACTATTCAGTCTTTGAATCGACTTTGAAACGGCACTGCCCTGGAGTTAAAGTTTGTTTTCAAGCATCGTCTGTCGAATGATTAAAGGGACTCCAATGCTTAACCATAGAAAAAGGTGTAACGGTATGAGCCATTATGAAATGCAAATGGTCTTTTTATTTTCTGCAGCTGTAAATAATGATCTCTGATTTATCAATCAATGCGCCATTTTGTCAAATTACTTCAAATTTAGTATTCCAATGCCCTTGTCCAGAAAAGAATATAATTAATATTTTCTGCATCTAATGATTTCAATACAATTTACAAATCATATATAGACAACTAATGGTTATAGTTAGATGCTGGCATATTGGGCATTAGTTGCGACTTTCTCCTTTGCTCCTCCAATTCCCAACCGGTCACTCTAATGCGTAACCAACAAAATTGGACAGATTAGCACTTCTTTACGAAAACCAAAATTTTAAAACATGTCAAATCATATTTTAGATAATTTCAGGGTCAATGCATTGGTTTGAAAGCACGATATCTGTGTAAAAATCCTTATATGCTATGACTTGGGAGACTGCAAATGTTTTCATCAAAATGCTATTAATTTCCGAAACATTAGTGCATTGCTCGTCAGGAAGGCTAAGAAACGATTCCGTAGAATAAGCTGCATGTGTTCCTGGAGCCGTGGAGATGAAATCAGACCTGCTTGATAGCTGTCAATTTTCTTATTATTTATATAGATCGAATGCTCAACCACCCATTTTCGACCATTGTTTCCGTGATTTCTCGGTTATGCAGCACTGACAACCAAAATGTCCATAGCACAAATAACCATATGTGTCTATTGTGTGTGCATGATGATATGCTAAACTTCTAGCAAACCGCAAAATCAAATAGAATACAATATACATCACCAATTTCCACATGTTTTCGAGGGTTCGACACACCTTCAGCACGCGAAAATTTATTCAGCCAATATGCGCAAAGCAGGTGGTCTGAGATTTACTCGACAAACTTCGATACGCATGGGCTATTGCATGACATTCCCCGATTTTTCAATTATTTCCTCAACAAATTTATATCGCTCACGAAAGACAGAAAATGCAAAGTTTGTTTACCTTTTTGCGTCATCGAATGCTAAACCGGATGTCGCTCGAATTGTTTCGCGTTCTTAACCGATGGTTACGCATTCTTTCGTTTAGGCGTGTCTATAGGTTATTAAATCAACCCCCATGTGATATCACAGAGGGCTATTACTAAAACCTTGTACCGCACCGCACCGCACCGCACTGGGGTAAAATAGAGTACCGCACCGCCGAAGATTTCCGAACCCTACCGAATTTTACGGCCTCTACTGTGTTACTTAGTATATGCTGATTTTATAAATATTTTTTTTTTAATTAAACATGTTAATGTACTGGAAGTATATACATATTTATATCATGCTGAAACCTTAATTGCCCGCCCCCAAAACGGATTTTAATATCAATTCCATCTATTTCAATTATGTCATAAATTCTCAGGTTAACTATCACATAGTAGTCCCTAGCGTTTAGATTTGATAGGTTTTAGTTATAAAAATAAAGCTGAGATATAATTTCGATATATGTTTTTGTTTTAAGGTAACTTTAGCCGTATATATATATTAAATTTCCTAGATTTAAACTAATCGCATATACATATATATCTACCTGAAAATTTTCCTACGGGGGGTGGAAGTGACTCTTAAAAGTATGACTGTGTTAGAATCTCCAGAGAAATACATGTTTGAATTCTTTGGAGAAAAAGCCTCGACAGTATAATGTAAATTTGTCTTATTATTATGCATGCAAAAAAATATTCAAAGTGTTTAAGAGAGTTTGCTTGCAGAAAATGGCAGAGTGATCCTAAATTTATGTATTGAGATGGAGAAGTATTTTCGTCGAATTAATTCGACATACAATAAATATTTATTAATAAATTCATTATTTACTGTCACAGAGAAAGACAGGAACAAATCTGTAAATAGAGATAGCATATAAAGCGAGCACGGTAAAGTTCGGAATTTACTCGGCACAGTACGGAAATTTCCGTAAGTGCGGTACAAGGTTTTAGCCGGTGCGGTGCGGTGCGGTGCGGTGCGGTACAAGGTTTTAGTAATGGCCAAAGACAGGTAAGCACGAATGAAAAAGAGCACATCCGGAGCATTAAGTGCAAACAAGATGTATAACTGTTTATCATGAACAAGAAAGTGACGGTAGTGGAGGCTAGACGACGGCGCTGCTGTAAGTATCCAACATATATGAGCTTTATAAATAAACAAGACACATAAATTATGTGTTAGAAATAGCCTTGAATATTTCATTTACCCTTCTTTCGTTTCAGTTGCACTTGAGCATGGGCTGTGAAATTTATTTTATCGGCTCAGCAGGTACACAGCGACCGAACGACGTCAAAATAACGTCAAACTAACGTCGGTGCGACGTCATCAACATCAGTGATATCGTCACATCGACGTATACATGCCCGCTACCCCGTCACTGCGCACCCGCTGGGAAGCTATTAGTGCAAGACCATGTATGTGAAAATATAAACATCGGACCTATAAAGAACACAGCGTTGAATCAACAAAGACTCAACCCGGATTCAACGTTGAATCGAGGTTGACTCGTTGTCCATTCAACGCTGTGTGCCTGGGATATCAGATTTTCACTGCATTAGAAAAAAAAAAAAAAAAAAGATTAGGCACAGATACAACAAGACTGCTCACTTAAAGAGCAGACTAGTCTGGGTCTGCTCAATTGCAGCTGTCCCCTACATTAAGAAAAGTGCGCTGCAGACCGATAATTATTAACGTATTCGGGTTGCCTCCCATTATATATAGTGTGTGTGTGTGTGTGGCTGGTATAAGACGCCATTCAGCCACTAATATGATTAACGAAGACAGGAAGTAACCGTTGATCTAATAACGACAAATATTAGTGTAAATAAGTTTTCACTATACAATTCTGATCCTTAATTGTGTAGTTCTAACTGCATCCATACAGTTTAACTAAGCCTATTAAATCAAGCATTCAAAAAAATAATCTGGCCTCAAAAGTAAGAAAAAAAAATAACCTGTCTCCACCCAAAATTTCAAAAAAAAAAAATACAGTCTGCAGATAATTCCATTGGAATTGAGTTTTTATAATGTCTCTGGCTTCTGGGGGCTGCACCCCCAGACCCCCATATTTATAGTAATATTTTATAATTATCTACAATTGGTTTACACCAGTGGGCCTGCATGTGCATGAATTTACAAAAACATCCTGTACAACATTCACATACATGTATTATTGATCTGCCACATTACTAAGTAAATGCTTCCACTAAAACTGAATTGCAAAAGAGTCACTAGCTTATGGGAGACAAAACCATTATGGCAAAATAAACACTCTAAAAGGCAAAAGTCATAAAATAAAAACCCTTATTTTCTATCATCATTCCTAGTTTTTCTCTATTGTTTCCAGTCTTAAAATTGCCATTGAAATTGGGAAATTGCTTTAGCTTCTGGGGGCAACGCCCCCCCCCCCCCCCCCCCCGACCCCCCTTTGTTAACTTCTTAGCACATAACTTTCAGCCATTTTATCAATTCCCATTCATGTATAATGTTATAATGTGACTCTATCATGTAAGTAATGTGACTCTATTATGTAAGTATTTATCAAACTACGAAAGTACGAATAAAGCATGTTTTGGCATACAATGGGATAGAAAAAAAAACCTTAAATTCCTAATGTTAGCCCTAAAACTTTGCCAAAATAGCCCTAAATTTTGGCCAAAATATCCCTAATTTAAGGCTTAATTTTTTGCCAAACTCATAAGGGATGTTTGTATCTGTACCTTAGATAAAAAGAGTAACATGCTCCAGGCACTGGTTTGCAAAAGCAAGCTAAGCCATGCCCTTGGCACCATGTTTTTTTTGTGAGAAAAAAAGGTGTAAAAAATACTGATGTGGGTAAAATAAAAGGATATTAAGGTCAAGTAAACAAGGATCTGATAGTTCAGCTATAAAATTAAAAAAAAAAATAACCTGTTTGAGTTAGTTTGTAAAAAAAATAAATTAGCTCCCACAAGGTGAAAAAAAAAGAAATTGTTTCCAGAGGCCAGTGAAATAAAATGTCTTGTCTCCATCAAGAATACCAGCCCCCCCCCCAATATCAAATGGTCGGTCCCTTAGTAATTGGACCTTTAACCTGACTGTGACCTTGAACTTGGATTTGGAAGCCTATGTTTTGTTTGCGTCATACCGTCTCATTCAGTCTTATTTTTCTGTGATCAATGGAATTTTCTTGGTACTTTTTTGAGCAGTTGCTGACACATGATTTGACATCTGACCTCGTTGCGACCTTGACCTTAAGAACAAATTATTATATGTGACAAACCTCATTATGCTTTACCTTTTAGTGAAGTTCGATGAAATTCACTTTAGTAATTAGTCACAGACATGATTTGTACTCTAACCCCTGACAGTGACCTTGACCTTAGACTGGGAACCTAAATCTTGTATGTGACACACCTTCTTATCCCCCGCCAAAGGCGGAGGGATATAGTTTGCTCCATGTCCGTCCATTCGTCCTTCCATCCGGAGCCATAACTAAACACTGGATGGAATTTTAGGAAACTTAAAATAAGTATATTTCACTATAAAGTGCTGATGCATGTGAAGTTTCGTCAGACTGGCTTCAGTAGTGCACGAGTTATTGCCCTTTAATTGACTTAAAATCAACAAAATGAGCATTAATTGAGTAATTATCAAATCTTCATTAAACTAAAACTGAACATCCATGTTCAGTGGGGTTAAGCTGCCCCTGCCTGCCCTAGGGTTATACAGAGAAAAAATAAACCTGTAAAAAAACGTGTGAAAAAGGTTTGCAGTGGCGGGGTATCATGCAGTCGTTTGCGATGCTTTTATTGTCGGAAGTGCTTCAGTATGCAATGAGTTATTGCCCTTAAATTGGTTAAAAATCAACAAATTGGGTCATTACTAAGTAACCCATGAATGAAATTTCATGAAACTTATAATAATTATGTATTGTCATGACACAGCAGTGCACATTAAGTTTTATCATAATAGCTCCAGTAATGCATGATTTAATGCCCTTGAATTGCTTTACAATCTTCAAATTAGCCTTTACAAAGGTATAGGCCATTTGCTGTCTATAAAACAGGTCATTTTGCTTATTTTCTCTTTTATTACTGACGATAAAATTGTTTTTTTTTTCTCCACTGGTATTGTCAAACTAATACATAACTGGAAACTTTCAGAATTTTATCTTGTCAATTTTTTGCTTTTGTCTATTAAATCCTTTACAAAAAATTACAAAATTTTCAGCTTAAGTAAAGGGGAGTACAATAATTTAATGTAATAGCTATAAGCAATGCCCATATATGCATCACAAACTAGAAATGTTTCTATAGATAAATTAATCCTTTTCATCACCAATCAATTCTCTTCCCAACCAATAAATAAGTGAATTTCATTTTTACTCAGATGAAAAGATTAACAGGTAAACAGGTGCCATTGAGTTGAGAAACTCTGTACAATTAACTACAGATAAAATTTTGTTTACTGTCATGTCAATGCACTTTTAATTTTGGACCAAACCTTGAAATAGGTTGAGCAGCTTGTCACGGAAAAAGTCGGCTCTTTCCGTATCAGTCAGAACACCTTTATACATTATCATTTACTCCGATTTTGATGCATTTCAGTGTGGTCCAGAGGCTCAACTTGTAGAATCAGAGTATCTAAATATTATTATGAGTCACTGTCAGTGGTTCGAACCTCGTATTAGTCTGTCTTTTTTCTGTTGTTGTTGTTCATTTTACTTATTTATTTTTATTTCTTTCTTTTTTTTTCTCTTTTTTTTTTTAAATTTATTCTATTTTGATTTCTCCACGTCTAATAATGAATTCCCCTCTTCTTGTTTTGGTATGATTTTATACGAAACTACACAGTAGCTAGGGTTTATATAATGCATAAGAGTTTTCTTGTATCAAATATAAACGTACATTTGTATTCATACCAAATTTAGTGCGCTTCATACCAAATTTAGTGCGACAGACGCGCGTTTCTTTTTTTAACTTCTTCAGTGTCGCTAACCTCCAAACGTTTGAAAGAAAGATGATGGGCAGGTCTCGGCAGGTCTATTTTTCTCTCGCATATCATATCTCTTTTTCTTTCCCCATATCTCTCTCTCTCTCTCTTTCTCTCTCTCTCACAGACGGCTCAAAATAGACTGAAATACTGAGCAGTTAAACCCAACCAACCAACATTTTGAGGGGACCTTTCTGCTAAGTCTAATCAGCAATATACTGGTCAGGCTGCATGCTGCGCTGAGACTGATTTCGTTCCTTCTCTGTTATATATGCATGATCATGAGTCTTCCAACCAGAGGACCATTGGTCCTGTAGCTCACCTGAATCCATTCATCCTTAGCACTCAAGAGTAAGAAACATTGAAGTAAGTTGTACAATTCCACCTAATTTCAACTTTGACTGAGTTGTTATGCTTGTCCTAGTAAATATTAGCAAGTTTGATGAAGTTACAATAAAAAAAAACATATTTGTAAAACTTTTTTTTTGCCTAAATATTGCAGTTACAAGAAATAAATGCCAATTTGCACTTTTCCCAATACAAGTCTATGGAAACTTTAAAACGCCATAGTAATGAAACCATGTGGGCAACAATAATAAAAAACAATATTTATGTAGCGGCTAATGTCATGAACATGTATGCAAAGAATCAGCTTCATCCCCCTATATGGTTTTTGAGGAAAAGATTTTTAAATATTTTTTTCAAAAATATTTCCTTAATATTGCCATGGCAACAAATCAAATTCTGCAATTTGGACAAAATTAATAGGAATCATAGAGGACTACTCAAGCAACATTTCTGTAGATAAAAAATCCAAAAATAACTGCAGGGAGATAGCAAAAACTGCAGCTTTCCATTTTTCCCATTATATTTCAATGGAAACTATAAGTTGCCATACCAACCTAACCGCTGAAGCAATTGACATAAAAAAAACTGTAATTATATAGAAGCTTGTACAAAGATCTGTTCTGTAAAGTTTGAGCTTTATCGGCCACATAGTTTCTGCAAAAATGATATTTTAATATTTTTTCTATTTTTTACCATTCGGTTACAATGGCAATCAGCCAAATTGTGCAATTTACATAAATTTCATGTGGTTGATAGAGGACTACTCAAGGAACATTTCTGTAAAAGTTTTGTCAAAATATGTGCAGTCACATAACAATAAATGCAAATTTTCAATTTTCCCATTATAAGTCAATGACAACTTTATGTTGCCATAGCAACCAAACTGCCAGAGCAATTGCCAAGAAAAACAGTATTTTTATAGACGGTAGTACCTAGATCCTTTCTGTGAAGTTTGAGCTTTATTGGTTGTATAGTTTCTGAGGAGATGATTTTTGAATATCTTTCCTATTTTTCGGTTGCCATGGCAACCAGCCTAATTGTGCAATTTACATAAATTTCATGTGGTTGAGAGAGGACTACTCAAGGAACATTTCTGTAAAAGTTTTGTCAAAATATCTGCAGTCACATAGCAATAAATGCAAATTTTCAATTTTCCCATTATAAGACAATGGCAACTTTAAGTTGCCATAGCAATCAAACTGCTGGAGCAATTGCCAAGAAAAAAGCATTTTTATAGAGGGTAGTACCTAGATTCTTTCTGTGAAGTTTGAGCTTTATTGGTTGTATAGTTTCTGAGGAGATGACTTTTGAATACCTTTTCTATTTTTCGGTTGCCATGGCAACCAGCCTAATTGTGCAATTTACATAAATTTCATGTGGTTGATAGAGGACTACTCAAGGAACATTTCAGTAAAAGTTTTGTCAAAATATCTGCAGTCACATAGCAATAAATGCAAATTTTCAATTTTCCCATTATAAGTCAATGGCAACTTTAAGTTGCCATAGCAATCAAACTGCTGGAGCAATTGCCAAGAAAAACAGTGTTTATATAGACGGTAAGACCTAGATCCTTTCTGTGAAGTTTGAGCTTTATTGGTTGTATAGTTTCTGAGGAGATGACTTTTGAATATCTTTTCTATTTTTAACCTTTCGGTTGCCATGGCAACCAGCCTAATTGTGCAATTTACATAAATTCCATGTGGTTGATAGAGGACTACTCAAGGAACATTTCTGTAAAAGTTTTGTCAAAATATCTGCAGTCACATAGCAATAAATGCAAATTTTCAATTTTCCCATTACAAGTCTATGGAAACTTTAAGTTGCCATAGCAACCAAACTGCTGGAGCAATTGCCAAGAAAAACAGTATTTTTATAGATGGTAGTACCTAGATCCTTTCTGTGAAGTTTGAGCTTTATTGGTTGTATAGTTTCTGAGGAGATGATTTTTGAATATCTTTCCTATTTTTAACCATTCGGTTGCCACGGCAACCAGCCTAGTTGTGCAATTTACATAAATTTCATGTGGTTGATAGAGGACTACTCAAGGAACATTTCTGTAAATGTTTTGTCAAAATATCTGCAGTGACATAGCAATAAATGCAAATTTTCAATTTTCCCATTATAAGTCAATGGCAACTTAAAGTTGCCATAGCAACCAAACTGCTGGAGCAATTGCCAAGAAAAACAGTATTTTAATAGAGGGTAGTACCTAGATCCTCTCTGTGAAGTTTGAGCTTTATTGGTTGTATAGTTTCTGAGGAGATGATTTTTGAATATCTTTTCTATTTTTAACCTTTCGGTTGCCATGGCAACCAGCGTAATTGTGCAATTTACATAAATTTCATGTGGTTGATAGAGGACTACTCAAGGAACATTTCTGTAAAAGTTTTGTCAAAATATCTGCAGTGACATAGCAATAAATGCAAATTTTCAATTTTTCCCATACAAGTCAATGGCAACTTTAAGTTGCCATAGCAACCAAACTGCTGAAGCGATTTGGATAAAAAAAAAACAGTATTATTGGTTCCCCCTGCCTATAGATGCTGTATATGAAATTTGGTAACAATGGGCCTTGTAGTTTCAGAGGAGATGTCGTTTGAAAACATTGACAGACGGACGACGGACGGCGGATGCCTGCCTATACTATAAGCTCACCTGTGAGCCTTCGGCTCAGGTGAGCTAAAAAGGGTAATTTAGAATAAATTGCTCAGTGCCAATGGGACCCATAAACAGTTAAAAATCATACCGTCATGCTTTATCGGAGAAAAAAAAAATACCCACGCCCTGCCCTGCCGCTGAAAAAAAATAACGCTGACCCAACCCATGCAAAATATGCGCTACATAAACAGTGCTTGTCGCTTTACCCACTTTGCCACGGCGGACAGTGTAATTTTTGGCATTATTACTCAATAGTTATACCGAGCACTATGCTGACGGAAAATGACGAGTGCATTCGAGTATATTACGGAGAAGGGCGGACGGTTGTTTTGCTACAGGTATAGTCGTGGTTACCCAATTTCAAGGTTCGAATGGAATCGGCGACCTTTTGACACGACAGGCTAGAAATTCTATTTATAACAATTGACATAGGTAAATATTGACCATTCAAAGGCTGTTACATGAATAAACTTACCCCCTTGTAAAATACAGTTAAAATATCTTCCAAAATGGGCAGTTTTCAAAAGAAACTTCTTAGTTTCAAAATATAATTTTGAGGAAAATTATAGATTAGTTATGTATGAGATAGATATTAAAGATGCGCTTTACTTCACAGTGATAGCTGTGGTAGTTTTAGAGATATTTAGCAAAATGACCTGTTTTATAGACAGCAAACGGTGAACAAAATTTCTTGCAACTGAATTAAAAATGTATCATCATAGTGCAGTGATGCTGAAGAAGTGTTTAAGAAGAACAGCTATATATACAGCTTATGCCTCACTTATCCAAGGTTGGCAAAATGCCGGCAAATATGAGTATTTTCCATGCCGGCGGTATTTACCGGTAAATACCGGCAAATACTGGTAAATACCGGCAAATACTGGTTGATTGAATGGACCAGCCTGGAATTTATACAATAACCTATACTCAAAATCCATAGGGGTATTTAAATTATACCGGTCAACTGATTCAATATTTATACTGAAGTTTAACAATTGTATCAACTTATTTATTTAATAATTTATCAAGTCAAGGAAATTTGAACTTTGTTTTAAGGGAAAAATAGCCTGTTTCATAACTGGACATTTCTCTCTGTGGGCACAGAGTCGTGGAGCTTTGGCACTAACTACTGTTTTACAGTCAATACATCTGGCACTGGTCTTGTTGCCTTAGTCAGCTTTTGGCTTCATGTTGAATAGTAGTTTGGTTATGATGTGTGTTGGTTCAGCTTTAGAACTGATTATGACAAATTATTAGCTGACTGCTATAAACATGATAAATGTAATATTCAAGAGCTGAAGCCATACTATAGCTCAGGCTATACCTATAACACCTTGATGTACTTCACCTTGACTAAATGTCTAACTTTTGTATAAAACAGATAACCATTCTGACAGCTTTTTGTTTCCATCCTTGCCCCAAGCAATACTCTGCCCCCTTAAATAAACATTGTCTTGAAACTTGTTGTTTTGATTATTTGGCCATTGTCTTGCAAAATGGGTGTCACAGGTGACTTAGCCAGGTGAATTTACCTGTAATTTCTCACCTGTATTTTTATGCTGTTGAGTTTAAGGACAAATTATAAGTGGAATCAAGATACTATACATACTTGTGAATTTGTCAAAATTTTTGTCTTAAATCCACATTTTGGCTGTTTCAGCCTGCTTAATTTGTGAAACATTTTATTTTTATGATGATAAACTTATATATTTAACATAAAAATGAACTAAAACATCATAAAGTCATTTAGTGTGAATATATATTATTTTAAGTTAACTCGGTTTTGGCTTTAGCAAGATTTAAAGGTGAATAAAGTCAATCGACCAGTATTTGCCAGTATTTTCCACTTCGGGAGTATTTTCCAGACCGGTAAATACCGGTAAATTCCACCGGTAAATACCGGGGGTGGAATTTACCGCCCAACCTTGCACTTATCCCAGAGTTATTGCCCTTGATTCAGGGCCACTTCGGTGGGGGATATAAAACTTACAAGCATGCAAAACGAATCTTCTGGTGGACTGATCGAATTTGACAAATATTGGAAGCGCATATTTGTCACTCCCTGACATTTCTTTTGGATCAAGGCATAAAGGTGTGAAAATCTATTCAACCACTCAGTGGACCAGCATAACCAGTTTTAATAATTTCACTGGCTGACTGGAGGTGTTGACACTATGTGATCAAGAGATTGAATGGCACTGTGTGTGTATTTCAATTCTCATATCGACGTTCAACCCCCCCCCCCCCCCCCCCCCCCCCCCCCGCACCTCAGCGGAACAAATCCACAGAATGACACTGTGAAGTTAATCCTCATTATATAGTACCACACCCGTCTAAGTTTCATGAAGTTTTGATAATCAGTTACTTAGTTATCACCCATTTTATTGATTTAAGTCAATTAAAGGGCAATAACTCATGCACTACTGAAGCTTCTGGCGAAACTTCACGTGCATCAGCGCGTTATAGCGGTATGTACTTGTTTTAATTTTCATGAAATTCCATGCAATGTGAAGCAGTAGGGGGAAGGAGCAGTACAAAGTCAGTGACTCTGATTTTTAGATCATGTGCATGGGAAGGGTATTGCTCATTGAATCTTTGGACCTGTATCTATAATGCCCAATTTGAACCAGATCCATCATCTGGTTTGGAAGTTCTAAGCTCTTAATAGAACTTCAAAATAAAACTTTGATGTAAAATTTCAAAGCCTGTGACCTTGACCTTAAGGTCATAGGCCTGGGAGGGGGTGCATACCAACATACCATCCCAACCTCGACTTCCTCCCTTCCATCCCACACAATCCATTTTCAAAATAACGAAAGCTCTTGAGAGCTCAAAAGTAGACTGGGTGAGCATGTTTTGGCTGAAGAATATACATACCAGTAATACATGCCGATTAAAATTTCATTGATCAGAAAAGATTTTGTGTTCAGTTTACTGAGTTTTAAAACAGAGCCACATATTTATTTGGTTATATTTTTTTACCGCCAAAACAAGCCAAAAATCACAAGACGAATCTTGGTTTCTGGGATATGATGGGAAAAACCATCCACGTTCAGGTTTCAAATCTGACTGGAGGTGGAATTCTTTCCAACAGTAAATGGGGTTTTATTGCACACAGCCTTTCATTACCACCCACTCACTATCCTGGTATGACTGAAATTCTGTTAAAAAGGACGTAAAATTGCAAGTCATTCATCCATCCAAGCCTTGAGAATATGCAACACTGAGAGAAAGAACATAAATAGGTTTAATCAGTTTAATACAAAAGGCTTTTAGCCACACTTGCATTGAAAACACCAACAGAAATAATTAACATCTATTTTACTGAGCACAAGCAAAAATATTTGAGCAGCAACAGGACAAAACCAACTTAGTGGCATGAGCGCCCAGCAAAGACTCAGATCAGCCTGGGCATCCACCCAGTCTGAGCAGAGTCTTCACTGTGCCTTTAAAGAATAACTAAGGGTCTAAGCTACCTCCATGCCAACAGCAAAGCTATGATCAGACTAGGCAGAAGCCCAAGCTGATCTTTGTCTTCACATGGAGCACATGCCACTTCATTGGTTTTGTCATGTTGCAGCTCATTTAAGACATTTGTCTCATTAATTTTATCAAGAAACACAGTCATGCCTCACTGGTATTCTCTTATTGAAGCAATTCAAATTAAAGCAGGCTTATATATGCAGGACTGGAAGATCTTTAAAACTGTCGCTGGTCCAACATTACCTATGTATCAATACTATAGAGAATTTGATATTCAGCACTGCGAAATTTTTACTTGTCTTTCAGCATTAGCCACTCATCATGGCGAGTAAATTTTTCCAGCCCTGTATATATATACCCCCCTGCTCTTTATTTGCTACAGCCCTCTGGACCATGTTAACAACTTCCACAAATATTTAGTGATCAACATCAGCCTGTACAACACTTAAAGCTCCTGGTTGAATCTAAAATTGATATTTATTTGGTTATAAGATGTGGGTTTTCCTCTTCCAATACCAGAAATGTAGATCTGTCTACAAAATGGATCTTCATTTTTATGATTGTTTTGGTAGAGAAAAAACTTCTTATAATAGAATGTCACAGAACTGATTTAGATTTTTGGAGTCATTCTAGATAGGGGGAAGACCCTGTCTTATATCCAAAGAAATACGGTACAAAATACATGTATACCATGGCCTTGAAAAAGGAAGCATATGCTACATCAGTATGTCAATCACATATGCTAACTATACACATATTGTCTCTGTCATTGTCTAGATGTAATCTTTGCTGTCTATAAACTTTTCATACCAAGGGCTCTAAATAGTGCACAGCTTTAAAGCTCATTGTCTTAAGGTGTAAGGGTAAACTTACAGGAGAAGCAAATCTACAATTTTTTTATTGCCTTCAATCTCAATGGGTATCAACTCTTAATGGAATCTGCTCCCCAGGAGCAGGTTCTTTCCTATTAGAGAAATCCCCATTTTGAAAGGGCTACCTTATCAAGACATGCAAACAGGAAGTCCAAAATTATTCCCCTTTGTAAAACTGTCTTAAAAACCTGGAGGTGTATACATATGCCTTAATTTTAAATATTTGGTCAGTGATTCCTTGGCTGAGTCTGCAGACCAAGATCAAACTGGAAGAACAGTACAAACCTTAAGGTCTTCCATGTTTATCTCTCTTTTTTTTTCAGGGAAGCAATTTTTGTGAGTTCCTGATTGCTCGCCTCCAGGAACAAGCTCTTCTAAAATATGTCTTCTTTTAAATGAAAAATCTGCTGCTAGGAATATAACAATCCATCATGAGTGTCCATGTTCGATAGGGAAATCTCACCCAAGGGGTCGGAATTTCAACCAGGGACGAGGTCCCTGGTTGAAATTCCGACCCCCAGGGTGAAATTTACCTATCCTACATGGACTGGATCATGATGGATTATTTTTCTCCCACTCTTAGCGGATTTTAAACCTCAAGTCGGATTAGGCTTCAGAACAGGAAAATTTGAACTTTTTAACCAGTGATCTGAAGTAAATTTTGCGCAGCCCAGTGTGTTTATCGGGTCCTAAAATGGGTGTAAATACAGTTTGCACCTTAAAAACAGATGGAAAACACGATTATGTGGACTATTTTATCTTACAGAGGTCGAAAATGAAATGCGGCTTAGCCTCTCACATCACGCCCGTCAAGTTTGCTAGCGACATTTAAAACCGGTTTTAGTGACATCATTCAAATTGAGTGACGTCACAAACCTATGATCTGCTATTAAACATCATCCAACACACTTGCGTGTCCATTTTATTCATTTAAAATTAAAATTTTAGTCAAAAATTGAAAAAGTCTGGTTGCTAATATAAGAAAGATGTCGCCAGGTGTAAGATGGAAATTTCTTATATGAGCTGAGGGCCTATCTCATATATGCAAAGGCGGAAGGAAACACATTCTTTCCTGTAAGGGTTCACTTCTATTGAGAAGGGAGGCAAAAAAGTAAGTGGTAAAGTTGTGTCCCCAGAGAGAACACCCATTCACCATAATCACCCCTGGATACTATGTACATGTATATACAAGGGCTGTTACAAAAAGTCAAAGAGCTGTTACTAAACGAAAAAGTCATAGTTACCAAACAACCTGATGAACAGGTCCTTTTGGTATTTATGACTATTTCTTTTCTTAACATCCTTGAAAACATAGTTCATGAGGTGTGATAAAGCAGTTACTCCTAAGGAATATGAAGCAGATTCATCAGGATCTATACTGTTTGCCAATACTTTTATAACACAGATATTCCAATATACCTTTCCCTGACAGGACACTGGCATAGAAATGAGAGAAATTGATACACTTCAAGGGAAAGCAATTCTGCTGTTTTCATTTCTGCTTCCAGTCTCAGTTTTGTCAATGTCTAAAGCAAAAATATGCTCCTCTATAAACAAATTCTGTCTTTTAAGTGCAGGCTCCTTTAAGGAAGGTTTTGTTGTCCAGTAAGCAAACAAGAGATCACAAAAATGGCTTCTCTTTGTGAAAAAAAACAACAGGAAAACATGGAGGTGTATAGATACACCTAAAGTGTATCAATACACCTAAAAGATCTGACTGAGGTGTCCATATAATACTTATAAACAAAGAAGTTCACATCATACACCTTACTGTTTTAATTCACTAATACCGATATTCCACAAACAATCACAGAAGCAATGGAAGTGTTGGATTTCTTAAATCACCATATTTTTACCACACCATATATGACCCTATATATTGGGACAGACATTTTAGACCCAAAGCAGACTTCCTAAAGCATTTACCCAATACAGACTCCCACTACAGAAACAGTCATATCAGTGTCTGCTCTCTTTGCCAGTTTATATACTTAAGCAAAAGTTCTGCACAGATGTTAAATTAACATCCGTGCAGAACTTTTGTCCTTAAGTATAGGATAATTACCCTATTTACTCTGTTAAAAAAAGATGGGGGGTTTCCCTTCCAAAACTTGTGTAATTTAACTATATGGTGGGGTTTTCTCTAACAAAATTCCAAAAATATAGATCTATCTATAAGATCTGTAAGATGGATCTAGATTTTTGGAACTGTTTGGAAGGAATAACCCCTGTCTTATACCAGATTAAATATGGTATTATAGAAGTATCTCTCTAAGGAGTCCCAATATCAAGGATAATTATGGTAATTATATCTTAAACATGCATGTATATCTACAAACATACATAAATACTCAACATATTATGATAGCATTTGACTCCCCAAATTTTAAATGACTGTACATGTAATATAATTATGTTTAATTAAACCCTCAGTTTCAATTAACTACACTTAAACATCTGGGCCCGGTTGTTCAAGGCATTGTTAGCTTAACACAGTCGCTAGTCGAGGATATTTTTAGTATTCTAGTACATATAAAATTAAGTGTACATGTACTCATATTTTTTGCTGAAGCAATGTGAAAAGCTTTTGCATTGCAAAAACTCCTCACATTTTTTCGGCAAAAATGGCAGTGTTTTTGCTGACAATATGTTTGAAAATATAACATCTGGTTTACTAACAACATCATTAGTTTTGAACAACTGGGCCCAGGCTATTACAATCGGACACAATTCCAGATATCTCAAACTTCTGGGTACTGTAAACCACTTCATTTTTGCATGTTCTTTATTTATTTTTCGCCTCCAGGAGTACCTGCAAGCTTATAAATTTGTGACCTAACAACTGTCATTGGCTATTTCAGTTAGGTTGTCGGTTTGGCAAGCGGGCTCAACAAAAATACTTATTTGATACTTCTGATCAATACAACTGACCAAATAAAAAAAATTTATTCTGCACTAAACTCCGATAAATACTGCTTGTTTTCCTGAGCAAGTGGTTTAAAGTTACTAGTATACTGCACATCAGTCATTCTTTTTATATACATATGGCACAATTTAAATGGAAATGTACCGGTACAAGTTAAATCAAATTTTGTATTAAAGATGTACTAAAGCCATTTATCCTAAAATAATACAATTATGACCTGTTTAAAGCAATATGCCTGCTCAAAATGACCCCATTCCATTAATTATTTAAAATGACTGTTAACTTTATGTTTTTGCATTTTAGAAAGCTGAAACACTTTCACCTGCTCATTAAGTGTGTAAACCGTGTCTAGTAACATATAGAACAGGGCTACAGAAATCCGTTTTTTTGTCGGTCCGGACCGATTTTGAGTTCGAAAAACCGATTCAGTTGGCATAAGGCACATTTTTTTCGGTCCGAAAAAACAAGATTTGCGATGTATGATGACATAATTACCTGGATTTTAGCCATGTGTCATTTGTTTGTTTATTATTAATCCAATAATCACGCAATGCTGTCAAAAGTTATCACAGATAAACAAAGTGTCAATTGTCTTGCCAAGGTGTGAACTAGAAATCTTCGATAATTAGCACGTGTCACAATCATACACGTGCCGATGCACGGAAAAAGGCTGTGCAACGTAAGGTTACTGACTATTGTATACTTTCAAAGATAGCATAAGGAAAGAATTTGACTAGCAAAAAGAAAATTTAAAACGGCCTTGATTATGTGCAGTCTGGTCAGGTTGTTTTTTTTAGCCGACGTCATTTCTCGCGCAGAATTTTTTTTTCTTCGTCCGAAGGTACCTTTTTGCAAGTATATTTTCATATTTCAAGGGAATTAACTCGAATACAGTAAAAAAATACGTCAATCGTAATACTTCGGCCAATTCCGTAACTGAAGATCAGCGAGGATATCCGATTGTGTACTTTCACTTTCGGTCTGTCTCTGCGCTTTAAAAGCATATTTTTCACGATAAGTAAGAACATGTGGACTAAATGGCTACTTCAGCGATGACATCGCGTTATAACGGTGCTCCAGTATAGTCATTAGTTTTCGTGACTTTTTTTGGATTGTGGAATACACAGTGTAGTCATTAGTTTTCGTGTCTATTTTGGATTCGTATGACGTCATCGGCCGTCCGGACCGGTTTGGATTTCAAAATTTCTGTAGCCCTGATATAGAACATACACGCTTCTGTGTGTATTGATTTTTATCGGGTCACAAAAAATAAAACAGGCTAACAATAAAGCTAAAAGTATCTTTCCTGCTTGTAAATGAGTCCTGAAGTGAATGGAAATCAGAGTTAGTGGGTTTACTTGCATACAAAAATCTATACAAAGATTTTGAGAAAATATGAAATTTGGGCAGGACTAGTACTTTAAGAGATTTATTCAACTTAAGTGCATGTTTCTTAAGAATGTAATAATTTTTCAAAACTATAAACAGTTTCTCCAATTTCATTTCAAAACAGACATAATTAGGATAAATTTGAACAAACTCAGTTTCAAGCATGTAGAAAATTTAAATCCATTACAAAACACACATGGAATGTTCAGTTTACTTTCATTGATATAAGCTCCACCAAAGGCATGTATGGGCAACAAATACTAGCCTGAGCACCTTTCCAGTCTTATCTAAGGTGACTGGGTACACCTGAATGTCTTCCAACTAGTTTTACAAAGGGCAACAACTTTTGTGACTTCCTGTTTGCTTCTCTGGTGTCACAGCTATTCCGCATTGGGTCACCTCCTGAAGGAAAGAATTTTTTCCTAGGGCAACACTTAAAGGAAAGAATTTGCTCCCATTAGAGCAAATTCTTTCCTTCAGGGGTTGACACTCCACTGTGATGGGAGGCAAGAACAGACATGGCAGAGTTGCTTCCCCTGAAAAAGTACCCATTCATCTTCAGTATGTAGATTTCCTATGACCCATAATTTCCTTGAAGCGGCAAAGGCTCTGATCAGACTGCAAAACTGCACTGGCCAATCTGCTCATTTTGCCCATATACATATTTTTTACACATCAACATTACTTATACATGTATTTATTGTTGCAGAATTATCATATCCCCCTATTTATAGCTATAAATTTCTAAATTTCCTTACAAATAAGTCTCACTTTCACTGACAAAACAACAAATTTTACCATAATAATTATTCTTCATCAGTAATAGGCATATCTGATTTCTGAATGTTTTGAAAATATGCCTAAGATATTGTGGAAGGCTCAATTAGCCCTACTCTGGTAAGATGCTGCCAACTTCCAAAGTGATACTTTCCATTCAAAACAACATGTTGTTGCATATTTTAAAACCATTGAGGAATCAAAGATGCCTCTGACTGCTTATATAACAAAATAAATTAAAATTCTTAATAAACCAGAAAACATGTAACAGAAACTATACATACTTTGTACAAACATGTTTTAAAACATTTCTTACAATAAAGCTATAAGACAAAACTTGTTCTCTTTGAATGAAAAAGCAACAACAATCATATCAAACTCAAATAAACAAGAAATATGTCCACAGTACATAAGATTGCCAGAGGTTCAGATAAGGCTGGGTTTTGAGGAAAATTATCCAACAGCATAACAAGAGCCTCTCAAGCAGCGCATAATACGCCCATTTCAGTGTCATGAAAGAGTTGCAGAATGAACAAGATTGTTTATAGAAGGATGTACAGGCAGACAATCAGGGAAAAAAACTCTGTAATTAATGACTGCAATGTTCTTAAAACACCTAACACATCAAATACTATTAGTATACCAAAAATCAGCTTCCAGGGTGAAGCAATTCAGAAGTTGAGACATGCCAAAGTCAAACAAGGGAGACAATTCATAAACAACGTGAACTGGAGTACCATTCTTGGTCATAAAATATTCCCTTGACAATATACACATCACAATAAAGTTTTGTTAAAATATTTCCAACGGTTAAGGAGTTACACAATAAAACAGAAATTGAAGCAAGGGCAGATAATTCAAGAAGAAAGTAAGCCAGAGTTGTGATTTATGCTCATGATACATTGCCCCATTATCATACACATTCCTACAAAGTTTCAGTAAAATATTTCAAAGGGTTAAGGAGTTGTGGAGTGAATGGTCGAATGGAGCTAGCCTAAAAAACTAATCAAAGGGAGGTCACTCGAAAATTAAGGGAAAACAACCATTCTTATATGAGACACACCTTCTTGTAATAATGCACATTGCTATAAAGTTTCATCATGATATTCTAAATGGGTTCTTAGTTATTGAATGCTCAAGATTAGTATACACAAAAATAGCCTAAAAATCTAATCAAAGGGATGTTACTCTAAAACGAAGAACGGGAGAGCAACCATTGTTATACCCAACACATCGTCGGACCCTCATACATATTGCTCTGAAGTTTCATCAAGATATCCCCAACTGTTATCTAGTTATGGCGTGCACAAGACTAGTAGGGTGAAAAATAATCAAAGGGGCATAACTTGGAAACTAAGAAAGGGGGAGCAACCATTACTGTACGAGACACTTTACCCCAGCCTAATATATATGCCTACAAATTTCATGAAGATATCTCAAACAGTTACTGAGATATGGTGGGCACAAGAATGTTGACAGATGGAAGGATGGACAGACAGACAGATGGACAGCGCCATGCCATAATACATCAGTTTTTTTAAAACGGGCTTACCAAATTCTGGATTTTGAGGAAAATTATCCAACAGCATAAAAACTCTAAGTATCGTGACAGACGGATCTGAGTAAACAGTGTAGACCCCGATCAGACTGCCCCATCTTATAGCACAATCACTAAGCAAGGAAGAAAATGTTTTATAGTTGAATAAAGGCAAAATGTTGCAGTTGCTTCTATGAAAGTGAACCCAAACAACATAATATGCAAATACTAATCCCAGATATACAGTTCAAACCCACCCTCATATGGAGCTCTGAGGAGCTCTGCATATGAGCCGCGACACAAGAAAACCAACAAATGGGCTGTGCGCCCAGCACAGACTCAGATCAGCCTGGGCATCTGCCCAGTCCGATCAGAGTCTTGCCTAAGCACTTAAAGGGTAACTCAGAATCTAAGCTACCTTCATGCGGACAGCGAAGACTGATTAGACTGGGCAGATTCCCAGGCTGATCTGAGTCTGTGCTGGGTGCACAACCACTTTGTTGGTTTTCTGAGCTCCAGATAAGAGGGGGCATTGAGGATAATTCAAAGTTAACTTTCCTTATTTCTCAATGAAAACATATATTGTGACCCCTCATTAGAACTGTCTCAGCGAGACGATTCTAAGTTGGGTCATAAAATATAATCTTATGGCAAAAATATGAAATATTGTCCTGAAATTATCCCTGTTACCCCTTCTTAACTGGAACTCTAAGCTTTATAATGACATCAACCAACATGTTAGAAACCCATGCTAAGCTGCAAATAAAGTGGGATTCAAGGATAATTCTGGTATCATTTTTCTTATTTCTCAACAAAAACATATGTTGTGACCCCTCATTAGAACCGTCTCGCCGAGACAGTTCTAATAACAGGTCATTAGAATCGTCTCGCCCAGACAGTTCTAATGACATATGTTTTTAAGGTGAAATATGGAAAATTACCCCAAAATCATCCTTACCACCCATTCTTATCTGGAGCACTGTCAAGGTAACTTGCAACATTTCATTACAAATGGCAAGCATTACACAATATACCAAATTTATCCTAAATATTTGAAAAGCACATACATCAGAGCAACAGATAATTTTAGGGGTAATTGAGAATTTCCCTCTTCAAAAAATAATTAAATGGGTAAAAACAGACATTTTGTTGGTAACTGAGTATTTTTACTCCCTGCAATGAAATTAATTACTGCGTCAATATACGCAAATTTTGGAGATTAAATGAGTATCTCTCAATTTTGGATGGGTAAAATATGTAGATATGTATCTTATCTGTTCCTCTGAATTCCATTATTCTAATTCTTAATCTTTGGACTGGGACAAGTTGATTTGTCATAAAACAGACTGTAGCAAACCGTGCACACCCTGACCAGACTGCTTCTAAGAAGCAGTCTGATCTGGGTCTACACAGTTTGCTCACACATGTAGGCTAAATATTGTAATTTTTTTACCTATCTATATGTAACATTTCACTGCCACAATATTTACATACATATCACAGAATGCATGGTCATATGAAAATTTTCCTTTTTCCTTTTTTTATTTGAATTATTATTATTTTTTTTTTCTTTATAAGACATTTGTTATTGAAATAACTTTAAGTGACCTTTACCTACCTAATGGTTAAAGAGCAGAGATGTTTGGTTGCTTTGTAACTACAGACTGGAATGTTATATGGGAAGATACTTATTTTTAAAAGCTTGCATATATTCTATGACAGGCATTATTGGAATGCCCCTTCCAAAATATATTTCAGGGCAGAACATATTTTGCAAAGGGATACAATTGCCACCCCTTGTAAAATCCCCAACCCCTAATATTGGTTAAAGGGGTGTGGGGAGGGGATATTTTACAACAGGAGGCAGTTGTCTCCCTTAACAAAATATAAACTACCCTGAAATACATTCAATAAGAATAGGAACTCACTAATAAATTTATGTCATTCCCTTACATTTTATGCTGACTTTTTCTACACTCTTTGCTAGCACTCGACCTAATGAAGCTTTCATCTGTACACAGTAACTATTATTAACATCAATAACCTATGACTCTTCAGAAAGCAAATGCAGAATACTACTCTGAGGTGAATGGGTACACTTTCAGGGAAAGCTCGCGATGGCACAGACAGTATCGTGGCATCATGTGTTATCGCCAGCCATGTGTTTCCGATAGCTTCCTGTATGTCGCGAGTGTTTTTGAGTCTTTCATTTTCATTTCTGTCTCCCTTCCCATATAGGGTCAACTCTAAAAGAAAAGAATTTGCTCCTCTAGGAGCAAATTCTTTCCTTTAAGAATAGACCCCCTTTTGGAAGAGCTACTCCATCCATGGAAGCAAACAAAAAATCACAAAAGTTGTGTCCCTTTGAAAACATGGCTGAAAAACATGGTTGTGTACCCATACACCTTAAAAAACAAACAAAATTTAAGTAACAAATTATGCTCAATGATATGATAAATGAACAATTAAGGTTTTGCAGATGAATATGACTGATCTAAATAAAATAGTCCCACACAATGTTTCAGAGTATCCACTGACTAGTCACATTAACCAGCCTATCAATGAGTAAATGTTAAAGGGAACAAATCTTTCGGCATGATATCACACCATACAACTGATTTGTATCATTTTGATCAAACCCAGTTAGATACAAGGTATGTTCGGAAAGTTCCCGGAATGTACTAATAACTTTGTTATTTTTAAACATAGAGCTTTGAAACTTCAGTCATGTTAAGAAATATATTATATTCATTTTCATTACAAGCAGACATTTGCCTATGTCGATGCATTCTAAAATTATCATATCCATAGCAACACCATATACGCTCTAGCGGAGCAACCCTCATTTATTTCTATAGTGTTCATATTATACGCCATGTGTTACGTCAAAAACGCGGGAAATGTCATCTTGATGTTCGTCTACACCAAGACAATGCCCTATCGCACACGGCAAAGCATACAGAGATCGAGTTGGATGTTCTCGGGATCAGCAGATTGGTGCACGCCCCATACAGATCAGACCTCCCGCCACTTGATTTTGCGCTTTTCCCGGCAAACAAAGCCAAGCTACACAGAATCCACTTCGACTTTCTCCAGAGCCTTTGTCGCCACGTCAAGGCAATTATTTCATCCTTTTATAAACTTTGGTTTCAATCTGTTTACACATCATGGGTCAGGAGACATGAACGTTGCCTGCAAGCACATGGCCGCTATTTTGAGAAGGAGTGAAAACTGACGTTGACATCTTTAATTTTAATGTCGGGTTGCTCTGACATACCGTTGGTACATGTTTTTAATTTATTATAACTTTTTTATTGTTATATGTATGGCGACGAAATTTTGCAGTGAAATGCAATAATAGATGCAGTAAATCCGTACTGAGTCTTGTTATAATACAATGAGCCATTCAAAAGAAATGCGTTCAGTCCGGGAACTTTCCAAATATACCTCGTACATATTAGCATCTGGGGTCATAAATAGACAAATGTAAATCTACATCTTACAGATCTGTTCGAATTGGTACTCTGCTCAAACTGGTACAAGCCAACTGTATAAAAAGAAAATGGTGACCTCTCAACTGGTAATATTCATACTGATGCATGATGGGAAACTGATAATCTACCCACTGACTATGTTCAAAGTAAGTCACGCTGTCAATGCTACGAAAACATATACTATAAAAATTCTAAGTCCTGAGACAGATACATCTGAGCAAACAGTGCAGACCCCAATCAGACTGCTCCTAAAGGAGCAGTCTGATCAGGGTCTACACTGTTTGCTATTCCATCTGCATTTTTGAAACACATTACTGCCCTGTAAAGCTATTTTTATGACAATTATGGTATATCATACAAATACAGAATTTCGGACAGTATAAGAAGCAATCTGCATGTTTGATAATGCTTAGTCTTCAGCGTCTTTATCCCGCCCGCCGTTCCCATAAAGAATTTTCCAGTCCGATAAAGGATTTATCAGCCCGGCAGACTGTTACTAACATCAACGTCATTGTGTGAGGTACTTCAACATTGTAATGCCAAAACAGAAAATTTCCAAACCTTTCAGAAGTAACATCTCTCTTAATATCCATCATAGACATACAGTGTGACCACTCATTTTCTTAATTAGATCAAAAGGAACACTTTGGTATCAAACTTAAAATGAAAAAACTGACTTTTTCGTTTTGCTACAAAACACCTAGCACTACAGGACTGAATGATTGGGAAATATTTCATGTATCTACTAAGACGCATCAAACATGTAAGATTCCTCACTCGTTTTGAAAAATAAATAACAAGACCTGTCACAGGGACAGGATAGCTCGCCTGACAGTGCCTTGCCCATCATATAAAAAACTTTAACATAAAACTTTAACATTTTGCTAACGAGGCCGCCGCTATCGCCAACACCGACGCCAGGGGTAGTGAACTTAGTTCAGGCGAGCTAAAAAGTAAAATCACACACAGACCTCTTCGCTGTTGTGTCTTCAAAGTGGTGGTAGCAGATTCTCGCAATTTAAAAATGTTGACTTCTAGCAACTATTTCTGTAGAAATTTTCTTACCTGGAATCTGTATGATAAACAGATCATAACATGAGTTATTCGTTATTACCCGATTGATCAACCCTCGACCAATATCAAACCTCTGGCAAGCCCTCGGTCCGATATTGGAGTCTCGGGCTGACAATATGGGTGACTGATAACGAAAACCCCATGCGATGATCTCTATTTATTTTAGAAATTTTACAGTAATGCAAGCTGACAATGGTATGAACACAACATATAGTTGTGCCTGTATCAGTTTGAACAAAACCAGCTGCATGATAAATGATTTTGAAGAAAAGTTTTAAAGCATAATGACATCAGTAGACATAATTAGAACTTGTTGTTGATCTTTCTAAAGATGGCATAACATCATCAACTTTTGTCTTGAGCTTCTGGTAATTTTTTGATGATGGCCGTCTTCCCCCATGTGCATTTCTTCCTTCTATTATAAAGGCTATAATCTGTAAAATAAAAACAAAATTTGGTTTAAACAATATTTATTTCAAAAACTATCATATACAATATTATCAAGCATCTGCTGCAAAATTCACCTGATAACAGGGGTATGATAACATGATGTGATATCATGTCACTTTAGAACTGCGCTTGCTTGCATGTTATCTGGCGATGCTGCTAGAAGCAATCTCTTAAGACGACTGGCTACATTATCTGACCTTGGCCATGATAACAACATTCGATTGGTAAAATTACGTCACTGACATACATCATAATGCATTCACGATGTCAGCAAGTTCTAACAAAACTGTGTTTGCTTTTCATTTGTTTGATTTTCTTTCTTTCGTAAAATCTTATGACGCATGATTAATAGAAAACCATGTTAGTGTCTTTTAATATCAAGTTTATCAGGCTCGACCAGAAACATGTCAGACTGGCTCGGCAACCTCGCCATTCATACACTGTTTCTGGTCTGACCTGATAAACTTGATATCAAAAGACACTAGCATGGTAGTCTCTGTATCCAGAATAATAATCAGGATTTGGTCTTTTGCCCTGAGCTTGTAAAGACCATTCCGCCAAAAGTTTAAGAGTGTACATTCATTCTTACACAATGAGAATGGTTTAGCCTATAAATGCTGAGGCAGAAATATATGTGTATGTTCGAAGGACTGATTTTCATGTTAAACTTCCGGTCAAATGTTAAGGGCTTGAATGTAATCCTGTTTTTCCATTCCTAATTGTTCATTTTACTGTATATAACTGCAAAGAACCAGTCTTGGTTTTCCTTCCAAGTAGTACAAAAAGCTTGCAGAATTTTCAATGAGAAAACTTGATCATCAGAGAAATGCATTATTTAATCTGCTGTTCATTCTAAAGTAATATTTCTCATCTGCCTTCCTACCTCAAGTGTCATTTAAGTTATATCATGGTTTGTCTGCCTGTATGAGAAGTTTATCCACAAGCTTTAGGGAATGGATTACCCTAATGTTTTTAAGTATTGGGATACCTAAAATAATCAATTTTCCATTTGTCCCAAATGGAAAATTCATTATTTTTAGGTGTCCCAATATAAAAGCACATTACAGTATCTCCAGTACAGGCAGACAAACCATTTAAATTCTTTCAGGGTTGCCACATCACTTCAAAATTCCCTGACTTTTCCCTGACATTTTACAATTTTCCACCCTTTTACAGATTCAGAAGTTATTTACTCTTTACTCCAACACTACTACCTCTATCAGATGGGACTTGGGGACTACTCTTCAAGGAAAGAATTAGCTCCCCCTGTGAGCAAAAGAAGGGAGCAAATTCTTTCCTTCAAGAGTAGCCCCAAATCAGGAGGGAGATGCACTGGACTTTCTCTCTCGAAAGTATGCATTTTTCCCCTTGAACAGAATAATTATGTTTTCTGAAGACTGCAGGAGCAATTAATTTTCAGATTCCCTGACTTTAAACGCCCTTTCCAAATTTCCTTGACCAACAACAAATTCCCTGACTTTTCCCTACATGAGGAAAAATTCATTTTCCAGATGTTTTTCCCTGACAGTGGCAACCCTGTCTTATTACATTCAAACCCAGCAGGCACACACTGTTGAATCAACCTTGATTCAACGCCGCGACGTTGAATCAAGGTTGATTCAACCTTGTGTGCCCAGTGGGTTAAACTCACCTTTTGTTTATTATGAAAAATAACATATCCTGCTACACATAGCACCGTCGCTGTCAAAAAGTATGCCATAAAATGTCCTGATGAACTTTCTTCCTCGAAATCATCAACATACTCCTCCGACACCTGTTGAGTCTTAGCCCCAATATTCACTGGCTTTACACCTTTTTCCTGGCTTTCCTCTTTTTTATTTGAAGTGTCAGCTACTACCACACCAGTATCACTACCCTGATTGTCTATGTCAATACCTGAAACAAAGAAGGATGAAGAATGGTAAAAACAGTCATCTCCCGATATCTCCAATATTGATATCTCAAGATATCTCCTTGTATCAAAGAATATATTTTCTATTTCTATTTACATTTGAACTCCTGCTATCTAAAACTACTAATATCTCTAAGTAAATTTTCTGGTACCAGAAAACAGAAAATTTATTTTGAGATATCAGTACTTTGGGCTGAAATTTGACTTCAAGATATCGAGAGTCGACTGTATTAAATCTTAAAGCGCAAGAAATGTAAAGTTGAATTTCCAAACAGTGCAGATCCAGATGAAGTAACAATGCTATGCTAATTTCTACGTCTGTGTCCCTGTCTATATCAGCGATGTCAGTTAATCTCCAGTAGCATATAAAAGAGCAGTGCCACAATACAACAATACAAACTTAATGTAAAACTTTAATATAGATATAATACATTATATCAAAAAAGCAATTTCCTATCAACAAGCACAAAATGGACTTTTGGTTAGTTTTCAACAATTCAACATCAATAAAAGTAACCTAACATAAAAGATTTCGAAATTTCAGCTAGTACAGACTGAACTAAGGTAGAGGTTTTACAGAAATGTCTCTAGGAAAAATATGGCACCCAGAACTATAATGCCAAGCAGTACTGTTAAAGTCAGTGGGTATATGCCATTCTTATGAAGGGAAGCAACTTTTGTGACTTTTTGTTTGCCTCCTAGGGCAACAAAAACCTTCCATAAAGAGGTCTACTCTTAAAAGAACAAAATTGCTCCTTGCATGTGCAAATTACTCCTTTAAAAGTTGATCCCGATTGATAAGGGAGGTAAAAACAAGAAAATGGTAGAGTTGCTTCTCCTGAAAGTGTACCCATTCACTTAGAGTTATCAAAGGTCAGCTCTAACCCAAATAAAATCTGATAGAAATCAAGAACAGCTCCAGATAGGGTGAGATTTTGATGATAATGCATAAAATTGTGTTGTTGTGATCCTTCATATTCATAAAATAGCCTCTTCAAGGACAGTTTAAAGAGGAAGTCACAACATAATCATATCTTAATGAGGAATGAAGAGAATTTATCATCAAAAACTACCCTAATCCATGCCAATGATCTATTATTTAGATGGGAGCTGGTAAAGAAATTTCTGGGTCCTGAAAGATTAGTATATCACCCACTATATCACCCACTTTTAATAATGTCTTTATTAGTATTTCGTGTTTGGCAGGGCGCTGCCAAGAAAAGGACACTTTATGCATGTGACATACTTGAGAAAGGGCCCTTTTCTTATGCACTTTTTACAGATAAGGGCAACAGGGTGTTCTCAAAAAGGGGAAGGGTGCAGCGACATTATTAATACTTCATAAGGGAAACACTATTATTATTACTATTATTAATGACAAAACAGAAGCAGATTCAGTGATGGGACCATGATGCCCTAAGACAATGAACTGCCTTCCAAACCTGTATGTAATTTAGTTAAATCTTACATAAAACAGTCAGGTAAGAAAGTTCCAGTTGAAGACAGAATTTCACTATGAATATGTATCTTGAATGTCATTTTGTAATTTCTCCAAATATATGTACACTGTGGCACATCACTTGAATCACTGTAGTGCAGTTATCCAATTTGACTTGCACAAAAGAGACACTTTCCTTTTGAAATATCATTCAGCATTCCCCAGTATTCAGGGTACTGGCTGTAAATATTATAACTGTCCCCAAAACTGAAATTTATGACTGGAACTACCTCGCAAATCTTTTTCTGGATCTGCTTCTGTTATAAATAATTAGAAAATTAACATCTGACTAATGGCTGAGCATGCAAGTTTCCAGTATTACTACCTCAAATTTTGACTGAGGATTCTAAATAAATGTCAAATATTGCAGAGCTCCAGATAAGAGGGGGTATTGAGGATAATTCAAAGATAATTTTTCTTATTTCTCAACAAAAACATATGTTGTGACCCCTCATTAGAACCGTCTCCATGAGACGGTTCGAATGATGGGTCACAAAATATGTTTTTGTGGAGAAATATGGATAATTATCCCAAAATTATCTCTGTTACCCCTTCTTATCTGGAGCACTGTATTGGAAGACTATGAAAAACCGTAAGACAATAACACTTCAGGTCAAGGTAACTTGGAATTTTCAGGATAATTCTGAGATATTTCCATTTGTATTCCATAACAAATGCTGTTTGCATACAAGATGGCTAACCACTGACAGTACCTTGCATATCACGTTACTCAAACTGGGATGCTGACAGACAATGGAGTGAGTGCAATAAGCTCTTTCTATATACTGTCATACAGGCAAGTTACAAACTTTAGAAGTGCCTCATTATGGTATTTCAAGAGTGGTCAGAACACATGAGCCACAACATAAGAAAACCAACAAAGTGCTTGTTTGCCCAGCCCAGACTCAGATCAGCCTGGGCATCCGCCCAGTCTGATAAACGTCTTCGCTAAGCGCTTAAAGGGTAGCTAAGGGTCTAAGCTACCTCCATGCGGACAGGAAGGTTCTGATCAGACTTGACGGATGCCCAGGCTGATCTGAGTCTGCACTGGGTGCACAACCACTTTGTGGTTTTCGCATGTCGCAGTCGGAACAAATGAAAGTTGTCCCAGAATTATCCCCAAAACAAGACCTCTATACCGTAATTAGAAACTCTATCTAATCTGGGGTTTTGATGAACCGTCTGAGCTAACATAATGTTAATGCTTATATAAAAACACCAAAATAGCAGATGACTAAATTTACATCTGCAAAATTTAAAAAAAAATCTTTCATCCAAGTTATATCAAACTCAGAATTCAAAGACTTAAGGACAAGCAGTGTAGATCCAAATGCGGCCTCTCATTATGAGCAGCCTCATCTGGATCTATACAGTAAATTCACCTGTTTACATTTTTGATGCTTTGGATTAATTCTTCTTAGTCATGTAGGCCCTAGCTTTGGTTAAAATGATGAAGCCTGCGGCAACAATCTTGTTTTACAGAGAAATACCATGTTTGTCGTAATGAGTGCACATGCTCTAATAAGCGCACATCTACAGTGTTTTTGAAAAGCTTTCTTTGTCTTTAATATTAAGAACAAATAGTCATGTAGTATTTTCTTTCTTTTTTTGGTACTTAAGGTTTTAATGTAGAGTTTCACCTGTTCAGAGACAACTTTATTTTCACCAAGTATTTGACTTGTATAAGCCAGCTATTGTGAGGAAGATTCACACAAGCATCAGTTCATACTTGACTGCGCCTTTAAAAGAATAACTCTTTAATCACAATTTTTCAGATAAAAATGAATTTCTACGTGCACTGAGAGCTTAGTACGGCAAATATGGTAACCATATCAAAACCCCACCTTGTAAAGTGTTCTATGTGTGTGTCTTTGGTGGTTACAATAACTTTGCCCACTTCATTATTATGAGACCCTGCAAAGGCATAAGGTTAGCCTAACAGAATCTGTGACGGTTTTGTGACCCCAACAAGAAACGCTCAATCTCCTATTCCGATTATCTGATTCTCGTGCAAGGTGAACCATGCCTGCCATAAGACCTGAATACTCTGAAAAAGAGCTTGAAATTTCCTTGCTGAGGCCTCAATACTATCAAAGATTATTTTACTCACCCAAAGGGATACTGAATGCTCATTTGCCTTTACTTCTTTTACACTTTAATCAGAGCTCTAGATAAGAGGGCGTATTTGGTGATAATTGGGGATAATTTTTGTTAATTCTGCATAAAAACATATGTTGTGCCCCCTCATCTGACGGCCGAGCCAGTTCAGATGAGGGGTCGCAACATATGGTTTCGATGAGAAATAAGAAAAATTATCCTTATCATCAAATACGCCGTCTTATCTAGAGCTCTGCTTTAATCCTGATGGAAGCAATGACATGACAGCATTATAATAAGCAGCGTTAGAATGAGGGTACCGTTGTTATTTACCTATGCAGGTTCTCAAACAGTGAAGAGATTCTAATCAATTTTTTTCCCACTTAACTACAGCGGACTCTCTTTATAACAATAGTGTCTGTTCTGAGAACTGAGTATCTGTTAGAAAGAGTCCAAATTCAGAACAGCAACATACCATTATGTGCTTAAGTATTGGGACACCTAAAAACCATTACTTTTCCATTTCACACAAATGGAAAATCAATGGTTATTGGGTGTCCCAATACTCCTTTGGTGCCAGTCAAGATACATTGTTAAAAATTTTGCTGGTATAATGTCATTATAAAGAGGGTAGATCAAACATAGAAAACCATATTTACAGCATATATTCAGACACTCAATTCCTACCCTATCTGTAATGGTCTTTGTCATCTTCAAATTTGGGAATCCCAGAGATAATTTATTTGATCCAAAAAGAATTGTGTTTTTACAGCTGTTGTCTGTTTAGCAACAGGAGATCTCCTCACACAGCATAGCTCATGCCTATCATGATGGGAATGTTCTAAATCTGTGACCTTGACTATTTGAAGGTCAGCAAAGGATGTTACTGTACCACCTCAACTCTTCTGGCTGACCTTATTATCAATTCTTCTCAGAGATTTAGAAGTGGAATGATCAAGTATATGATTAAAGTGTGAATTATTATTGTGCCTGGATGGATATGGTTGAATTTTGACTAATATTTGATACACTAACATCTACACGAGTGCTACATGAGTGCTTCTGTTTTTTGTTGTTGTTTTTTTGTACTTTGGCACAGGTGAGTTGAAATGTGCAACATGACTGGCCTCATATAAAAAGGGAGGAGACTCATTTCAGTCTGGATAATCAGGGGCCATATTCATAAAACAACTTAAGTGGTTGCTGTGCTGTTGCCAAGGCTGGATTTCTATGAAGGATATTCCCTACAACTATGAAATTTGCTGTGGAGGAACAGTCTGAAAAAGACTGTTCCTCCAGAGCAAATTTTATAGTTGTCAGAAATCTCCTTTATAGAAATTTTGCCTTAGCAACAGCATAGCAACGACTCAAGTCGTTTTATAAATATGGCCCCTGAGCTGTCTTTCTTTTCCCATATACAAACTATGACTCCATAGAGTCTAAAATATGAAAGCTGAGGTCTCTGATCGGTTTGCGCAGGTGTGCAGGCTAGTTAAACAGTTGTGATACACACATGGCTTAACATCCTTTTTTCACGCAAAGCCAAACATATTTTTCTGTGGGAATTTGTGTCCAAACAGTTAGGGTAAATACGGTAAATAAAATACCTGTTTCTGTTGACGTTATAAAAGTTGTTGACCAAGTAGGTGTACTCTCTGTAGAAACTGAAAGCAACAGCAGCAAGCACTAACACAGTCCAAAATAAGGTGGGTTCTATATTTATTTACCTACAAAACTGGGTTTTTTCCTGCCCAAAGTCTGTAAACCAGTCTTGTGTTTTAAACTCTGTTGTAAGATAGGTTTATCCCTTCCAAAACAATCCCAAAAATCTAGATCCGTCTTTAAGACGGATCTAGATTTTTGGGGTTGTTTTGGAAAGGAAAGACCCTGTCTTATAACCGAGTCAGTATGGTATTTCTGCAATAAATTCTGCTCAGTTGCCCTAAAAATCATGTATTGAGAACCCTTAATTGAACCACCCTGCCAAGCGGTACTAATAATGGGTGACAAAGACTGTTTCTCCATTCAAATAATATACTGCGGCTACCCATTAGAACCGCCTCACCGAGGTGGTATATGATGGCTAACAAGCATGTTTTATGATGGAATAAGAAAATTATCCCAGTTATTATCAACACCCACCTTACTTAGAACTTCTAAGCATGCATATAACAATGGCTATATTAACTAGTACTTAAATCTCAGATCTTGCGTTTATAATGATCTCATGTCCAAAAGCAGGAGGTTTATATTAGAATTATAGAATATCGGTATTTGCCTTACTCAGAAATCTCCTTTTTTACAGAAGAATCTGTAGTTTTTTAGGTCAGTTACCATATACATGTATAATTCCTGTGAATATTATCATCTTTTACACGTTCACACTGATGTTTGCATCTGTGTTTCATTTGAGCCGCGACACGAGAAAACCAACAATGTGATCGTGCGTCCAGCGCAAACTCAGATCAGCCTGGGCATCCGCCCAGTCTGATCAGAGTCTTAGCTGTCCGCATGAAGGTAGCTTAAGCCATTGGCTATCCTTTAAGCGCTTAGCAAAGGGTCTGATCAGACTGGGCACAACCACATTGTTGGTTTTCTCGCGTCGCAGCTCATTTGCAGTGTCTTCTGTCTTTGCCAAAAAACTATCAATAGTACATCTTTTACGCTGAAAAATTTTGGGTATAATATGTCAAATGTTTCATCTTTGATTTGTTGTTTTATTTTAATATTCTTGCGAAAAAATAAGTATAGAACTTTTGAAATGTTTCTGATAAGGTCTGTTGATACTGAGCAGTAAATTACTTTCATTTTTAAATATGTATTTGTATGTCTTTCAAAATCCTTATTTTAGAAATTTTGTTAAAGATATACGCCCTGATATGTTTCTATTAAATTTCAAATTTCTCACGAAAACTCATATCAAAGGCATAAAAATGATTTAAAGTAAAAGAACTTTTATCTACCAAATTTATAATTTGTGCCGGTCACTGGAAGTAGGAGAATTTAAGAAAATACATAAAAACGTGGGAATAGCGGGTCGTCATTCCCGCCAAAAACAATTACTGGATACGCCCAGTAATCATGGTTAATAAGGGAAAAGTTATATCATGAATAATTTTAAGCCCTTTCTTTAATCAACATCGGACAGTTATTGGCTGAAAAGATCTCACGTGCACGGATTAGAGATTAATGCTATTGTAAGGTCATTTACTCCACTATTCATAAAATGCAAAGCGTGCTTGCAGAAACGCCTTTTTATTCCCATTTGGGAGTCAATGAATTTATTACGAAAAAATGTTCAGGAATATTCAAGAAGGGTTCGCAATGATCTATCGTCTCTGCCTCCGTACCAAAGACTTTCTGGATGGAGATTTTTTGCACAATTCTTAATTGTGTTGCATTCAACTAATCCGTTTAATTCTTTTGTGGTTATTTCATAATGAAATACGAGGGAGTACCTTTAAAATATGTCCATATAATTTAGTTATAAGTCTGATCAAAATCCTCTCACTCTCTCAGGATATGGTCATCAAGTCCAATCTAAAATGCTATTCGCAGTTTGAGCACTGTTAGTCCTCAAAAGAAAGAAATGTCAAACTCAGTTTTGACAACAAATCTCCACAAGAATTAAGCGGAATGCTATGTCGCACCTGCATAGCGCTTCCACAGTAGTAAAGACTATAATTAAAAAGAACATGTATAAGAAATGGACAAAAGTGCTAGGGTCAACACAATTTTGAATGTAAAATTTTACTTAGGCAGAATAGCATAAAAAATAGGTCAAGGGTAGGAATAATTGGAACACCCCTCATGAACATTCCAAAAAGAAACTTTACGCCAGGTGTGATGACTACAGGTATCATACTTCGAGACAAAAGGACTGCAATGCTAGGGCCCACACAATTTTGGGTGTAAAATTTTGCAAAGTCAGCAAAGCATGAAATATATGTCAGAACATTCTAAGAAAAAACTTGATGCCAGGTTTGATGATTCTAGGTATCATAGTGTGTGAGAAAGGAACTTAAACACTATCATCAACATAATTTTGAATGAAAAATTTACAAAGTCAGCAGAGCATGAAATATAGGTCAAGGTAAAAATAAGAGCAACAGCCCTCGAGAACATTCTCAGAAGAAGCTTTATACCAGGTCTGATGATTGCAGGTATCATAGTTTGCGAGAAATGGACTTAAACTCTAGGGTCGACGTAAATGTTGGTGTAAAGTTTTACGAAGTCAGCAGAGCATGAAATATGGGTCAAGGGTAAAAATAAGAGAATAGTCCTCGAGAACATTCTTAGAATAAGCTTTATGCCAGGTTTGATGATTGTAGGTATCATAGTTTGCGAGAAATGGACTTAAACGCTAGGGTCGACGCTAGGGTTGACGGACAGTTTTACAAAGTCAGCAGATCATAAAATATAGGTCAAGGGTAAAAATAAGAGCAACAGCCCTCGAGAACATTCTAAGAATAAGCTTTATGCCAGGTTTGATGATTGTAGGTATCATAGTTTGGGAGAAATGGACTTAAACGCTAGGGTCGACGCTAGGGTTGATGGACAGTTTTACAAAGTCAGCAGAAAATAAATATAGAACTTTTGAAATGTTTCTGATAAGGTCTGTTGATACTGAGCAGTGAATTACTTTCATATTTAAATATGTATTTGTATGTCTTTCAAAATCCTTATTTTGGAAATTTTGTTAAAATATGTCCATATAATTTAGTTATAAGTCTGATCAAAATCCTCTCTCTCTCTCAGGATCTCTAAAATGCTATTCGCAGTTTGAGCATTGTTAGTCCTCAAAAGAAAGAAATGCCAAACTCAGTTTTGACAACAAATCTCCATAATCAGCTGATCTGAGTGACAATCAGTTGATATGGTGGTTATGGTGTCAAACACCATCAAAAGTTATTGTTGTGCTTGATGAGCATAACCTGAGAAATGGGAAGTGATTAAAAATTCTTTTGTCTAGAGATCTTGAGTGATAGCTTCAAAAAGTAGTGGCTTTCATATTTTTTGCCTATATAAGATTGGAAGTGTCTGCTGACAACCGGTTGTCACCAGACTTTTTGGGCCAAAACCGTCTGCTGACAACCGGTTGTCACCAGACTTTTTGGGCCAAAAACGTCTGCTGACAACCAGCCATATATTTTCAGTGAAGTGGTTTTAATTGGGTTTCCTTTATTAATAATATATTATAAATATAACATAAATTTTCTCATTGTAAAGGCAAATGATTATTTTTTCTTGCATTCTTGCACTTTCTGGCATTATTTTCATAAAGCCTTCAGCTTTCACAAGTATGAGATAGCATATCCTTGGCAGTGTAGCTCACTGTGCAACGCCCTTTCAAAGAGAGTAAATCTGGTAAGACCATGTGACCACACCTATATAAAGCAGGTATTCACCATAACAGGTCATATTTTCTTTGGCGTGTAGCTACTACACATCTCACTGTGGTAAGTTTGTGAAATTTGTGAAATTTTGTTATAAATTAATCTCCAGTTTATGATGTGACTGTTGCACGTAGTGCAGATTTTATCACTACAAAGTTCCTGAAAGGACGCTGTCCTTCAGAAGGATACTTTAAATAAATTTATCTTCCATTTATTGTGTGAATTTAGCTCACACTGTCCAAATATTTTCTGTTGAAAAATCATTGTTTTCCATGACTAGCCTGTTGACAAGCAATAGCTATTTTTCTGCCATATTGTGAAAGACGTAGTCTTCCTACTTAGACCCAAAGAAGTTTCTCTTTGGTCCCAGATAATTTGTTTTTGTACATGCAATCTTACACTGGTACAGTGTGACAGGTTGTAGTCTGGGTGGTCTTGGTCTGAAACCCAATATATTTAGCTCTATACTGAATAATAGTGTCTACTATCAGGTTAGCCATAATGAGAGATGTTATCTCCAAGAAAAAAAAAAAAAAAAAAAGGAAAAGAAAGGAATTTCACTGGAGATTATTTTACAAATGATGTTTAGGCGCCCTGACAATTGTAACCTCAGATTATAGTGCAAATGAAAATTTATATCCTGACCATGCCAATGCAAGTCAGTTCAGATTATTTTATAATTATTCCCTGAGCATGCTGAAAGCATGTAAGCTCATATCAAGTAAACAACTCATGTTAGACAGTTGTTGGTCTGTAGAGAAGTACATACTGGTTACATGTGGGTACAGTTATCTTGACCCAGATGTGATATACTGGGTAGTTTTAGACCTTGCAGAGGCAAGATACTGTTCTATGTTTACCCATATAACTTGTATCTATCTTGTAAACTAGAAGTCATTTTTAGTGTCAGAATGGCATTAAATCGAGACATGTAAGGAGAGGGATGAATTCCGCCTTTCATAATCTGTGCCAAATATACAGTGGGCCTTTCACCCCCACTGCCCCTAAGGCCTTTAGGTCTTGGGAATCTTTACCTTATATTGTGTTCAGCAGTTTTGTATGAGTTTTCCTACAATAATAATTAGGTTTCCTGTTATACATTGACAGGTTAACCTGTATAATTGGCAAGAATTCTGCAGAATGCAGTATTTTGCCTGTTTGTGCAGTGACACAAAACAACTCGACTAAGATTATATGTCGACAGGGGAAAATTATTTCCTATGTCTTATTTCTGCTTGTATAGCAGGTGAGAAAAACTGCTGTATTCACTTCAAAATTATTATAGTACAACTTATGTAAGAGTTGTACCGGGCTACAGAAGCCTATACTAGTATCATATCACTTTTCTTGGTTCATGAAGATAAATGTTTGTACTGAGAAATTCTCAGGCTCAAACAAAATAAATGAAATAAAGATGATCTATAATTAATAAATTGACACATAATATACTAATAATATATGAATAAATAATAGAAAAAATAAATAAATAAATAAATAAATAAAAAGAAGGCATGAATCCTATAATATCATGCCAGAGATTGGTTTTACATAGTACATGTCTACATACATGTACATACAGCAGCAAATATAGATTTCTTCCTCATAGATAGTCGTTGGTTGGTGTGTAACAGATCACAATAATACCAGTAAAAAATAATTTATATTATCAGAAAGTTGTGATGATGCTTTCTGTTCTTATCAAATTTGAAAATGAGCTCAGTCTTTGAGGCATTTTCTCAGTCTGGACTGGAAACAGAGATTTTAATAGTTGATTTATACTGTTACATCATTGAAGATGAAAAAATAAAAAATAACAATGATAAAAATGATCACAAGAATAGTGATATCCAAGTATTTGGAATAATACTTCCAAAACAATCAGAGATGTTTAACTGTTATTATACACAGAGACTGACACTTTATGTTGTCAGCTGATGTGTAGAGTTCAAAAAGAATACTGAAGGTGGTCATTTCCATCACATGGAACTCATATTGTTCAATGTGATTTCCATTCCATGTATTTTTGTGTTTGAGAAATATTGGCCTTCTTGCCACAAACAAGACAGTAAATCTTTATTTAAAATACCATATTTGTCTGTTCATTATTACAACAACGGCAGTATATTTTTTCTCTAGATCAGGGTCAGCGTAATGACACAACATTCACATTTCTGCCACAAGTCCATTAAGCATTAAAACAGAAGATTTTGTGTCTTTACCTTTATATAAAATTATTATTAACCAAGGCTGAATATTGCAGGTTTATTGTTCTTTATGAATTGATTAAATATTCATGATAAATGATGTCAGTATAAAAATGAGTATTACAGAGAAAAGAGAGACCTATTTCCTCCTGTTTCTGGTTTTGTTCAGAATTTTCATTTCTTTATGGTAAATACGGTTATAACAAGCCTTACTGTTTGTTTTTATAAAACAGGCAGTATCATATTAGTGATAAGCAAGATTTAATTAATATTTCCTGTTACAGAAGAGTTTGATTTATAGAAACCATATAACATGATGGTTAAAAATATATTGTTTCAATTTTGGTTTCATGACAGTTTGCTTTTATAGAAAATTTTCGCATGTTTTGTCCGAATGTTGAGAGTAATTTTGGTAGTCAAATGCTTCATTGGATTTGATATACCATACAATATGAACCAAAAGATTGGTAATAAGTATTTTATACTGTACTGTTCAATGTACCAGTAAAGATTTATTTTAAACTTGAAGTAGTTATTTAAGGAACTTACAAGTATTCAGCAAAAATAAATTAAATTAAATAAATAAATAAATAAAGCAGCTTTTAAGCTGTCAGAAGCTACTTATATTATTCTTAGTGGCTGAATCTGTAAGATCTGTGTAAATTAGAAACATTACCAGATCTTTTCTGTCTCTAGGAGTCTCCATGTGCTTTAGTTGTAAATAGATAAATAAATAAATAAATAAAAATCTAATCAGTTGTGTCAGCATAACTGCGTATGAGTTTATGCCTGTATAGTAAGCAAGTAAAGTCTTTATTTTACGAGGGTGACAACATTTAGCAATACAACTACTCTTCCATAGAACTTGGTTTTTTATTTTATCACTTCAGGCAGTAAATTGCTGTTGTCTTTGCACACAGTCCTTTTCATTCAAGTGTATTATTCTCTGAAAATGAAGTTCATTATACTTGCTCATAATTATTACTTTTATTATTATAAATTATCATCATTATTAAAAAAAAAAAAAATGAATGAAAGTTAAATCTGTTGTACCAACAGTGGAGACATTAATTGCTGTATGCCTATTGTACAGACTTTACTTATTCAGGATTCCTTTTGGGGCTATAATGTGAGACTTGAATGGGTATGAATTTAGTCCTCAGTTTGAAAAGTAGATCTTCTCTGTGTTTTCTATTCATTACTGGTGCACAGACAGATGTACATGTATTTATCAGCTGTACTTATTAGATATATAATTTACTTAGGAAGTTTATTAAAAGTTTCAGAATTCAAATTATTAATGAATAATATCTAGTTTATGTAAAACAATTTATGATAAATTAGTTAAGAATTGTAAAATAAATAAAATGATTTTGTGTATTAGATGCTGCTGAAAATTCAGTCAATTTCTGAAAGAGGTAACAGTTGTATCTTTAGATTTTTACACACATACACAAAAAAAAAAAAAAAAAAAAAAAAAGAGAAGTGAAATCTCTGAATCTAAAGTTTTGTGTGATATTTGCATAATGCAATCGTAATATATTACCTATTTTATATTTGTATGGGGAATTTACCAGTATAGCCTGTGTTGGGAAGTTCTGTCAATGGTTTTCCACAAACGTGTTTTATGGTGTTGAAATTTTTTTTTTTTTCTAATCTTAAGATAGGTCTATGCTCTTTAATTTTCCATTATGATGTTATTCTTTTAAATGAAAACATTTAGACAGTTGCAGCTGTCAGTCTTTTGCAGAAACAAAAAAAAAAAAAAAAAAAAAAAGGTTCAGAAGTGTTCCTGGATATGTTGTTATCTTGTAGTATTATCCTGATTTTGAGATTTTTATATTTTTTTTTTAGTATGTTTGTTAATTGAGATTTGTATGTTATGGGTGTAGAAATTTTAAAAGTGTATGCCAGCAGTTGTTCTGCTTTGTATAATGCAGATACAGATATACACATATTATTATATATTTGATTCACCAGATTTGAGTCATTTGGTTTACAAGTAAATATCACAAATAAATTTCCATTTTAACACAAATTTCTCCAGAAAGACTATCATTATCTGTTTTTGATGATTAATACATTTACTGGCACATCAAAACTTTCTTCATGGTTTTATATGCCTAATGTTTTGTTGCCGTTAAAAATGCTATCTCATACTTGTGAAAGCTGAAGGCTTTATGAAAATAATGCACCCTCATCCAAGCTTTAGTGCAGGATGAAGGTCATTATTGGAATAAAGCCGGAGGCTGAGCAAGTATGCACCCACCCATAACACGGTTATCAAATATTAAGAACATATTATGTAATAACATTATTGATAGAATTACATTTCATTGAACCCTCCCAGTTATTTTCATGCAACAAAACATACATCTTTAAAATATGACCTGTTATGGTGAATACCTGCTTTATATAGGTGTGGTCACATGGTCTTACCAGATTTACTCTCTTTGAAAGGGCGTTGCACAGTGAGCTACACTGCCAAGGATATGCTATCTCATACTTGCTCAGCCTCCGGCTTTATTCCAATAATGACCTTCATCCTGCACTAAAGCTTGGATGAGGGTGCATTTTATTACATATATATATGGACTGTTTGTACTTTGATGTATGTTTTATTTTTGTTTTTTGTTTTTTTTACACTGTTCCGAGGCCAAATGTGGATGTCCACCACATAAACTAATAGTTTCTTAGGCCCTTTATTATATGCTTTATCAGACCGGTAAGTTTTCAAAATGATAGCTTCCAGATGCTACTAGTTGTAGCAGGATGCACTGAACTTATGGGGATGGGATGACCAAAATTTATTAAGACGTGCTTTAAAAGAATTAAGAGTGGGTGCTGTAACCACTTCCTCTGTAAGAGAGTTCCAGGGCCCAACCACCCGGGACCTAAACACAACCCTCCTGACCTCCGTTCTTGCCCTATCCTTGAATAATTTAAGACTGTGTCCTCTGGTTCGTTGGTATGTGTTCCTATGGAAAACTTTTTCTTTTTTCACTTTGTCGACACAGTGCATGATCTTGTATAACTCAATCATATCAGCACGTTCCCGTCTGTATTCCAGGGTGGGAATGTTGCCTTTAAATTTAGTCCTTATTTATTGCCTGTTGTTGTTTGTGATATATTATCTAACTAACATTGTCGCTTTGTGCCTCAGATTATGATATCTGTATGGTCTCTCAGAGTCTCTCTCCTATTACAATAAAATCCTAGATTTAAGGTGTGAAAATCAAACTTTGATCTTTAACAAAGGTGTATATCTCAATCAAATGTGTTTATTTAGCAGTTATTCTGAATCATACTTCTTAATGCATTACATATTTTATTGTCCCCTGCCTTTTCGAAGAAAAGCGGAGGGACATAGTTTTCGGCTTTCCGTCCTTCCGTCCCTCTAAAGTAGTAGGTACCTTGTGTGCGCAACTCCTCCTACAGTTTTATGCCGATTCTTTCGAAACTTTACAGCTGTTTTTGTCATGGTCTGAAGATATGCATGTGGTTTGGATATAATCCTGAGATTATTGGTTGTCACTTTTTCCACAAGTTGAACTTAGTCATTTTTAGACGTTTTTACTATCATTGTGACTAGAAAGTGGGTACCTTGCGTGCGCAACTCCTCCAACAGTTTTATGCCGATGCCTTTGAAACTTCACAGAAGCTTTGGTCATGGTCTGAAGATATGCATGTGGTTTGGATATAATCCTCACATTATTTTTTGTCACTTTTTCCACAAGTTAAACTTAGTCATTTTTAGGCGTTTTTACTATCATAGTGACTAGATAGTGGGTACTTTGTGTGGGCAACTCCTCCTACAGTTTTATGCCGGTCCCTTTGAAACTTCACAGGTATTTTGGTCATGGTCTAAAGATATGCATGTGGTTTGGATATAATCCTCACATTATTTTTCATCACTTTTTTCGCAAATTGAACTTAGCCATTTTTCATACATTTTTACTATCAAAGTGAATAGATAGTGGGTACCTTGTGTGTGCAACTCCTCCTACAGTTTTATGCCGATTCCTTTGAAACTTCACAGGTGTTTTGTTCATGGTCTGAAGATATGCATGTGGTTTGGATATAATCCTCACATTATTTTTTTTATTACTTTTTTTCACATTTTTAACTTAGCCGCTTTTCCAGCTCAAACACTAAGTGTATATACAGTGGAGACCTAGTTTCCAAGGCAGGGGACATAAATTCGTTGAATTTGCTTGTTCATATGATCTTTACCTATCTGTCTGAAACATAAATGGCTCTTGTCATTGAGCACTAGTGCAGTCAAGTCAAATATCTACACCTCCCAGCATTCTTACCCTATCATATCTGGGTTCTAGAATTGATGAGCTGAGGTCCATGCTGGAAGAGATTGCTGTTTCATTTGATGTTAGTAAAAAAAATGAAACTAAAGAATTCAGGGATTTTTTTGTTTTTAGCTCACCTGTGCCATAAGCTCAAGGTGAGCTATTGTGATCAGTCAATGTCCAAGGTCCATCTTGTGTTGTCTGTCATCAACAATTTGCTTTAAATGACAACTTTTCCCAAAATGCTAGACAAAGCCTAGAGCTTTGGTATTGAAAATCTTCTGCTTCAGAACCGCTGGGCTCAGATGCTTGATATTTGGTATGAAGCGATGTCTAGTGGACCTTAACCAAGTTTGTTCTAGTGGAGAAAATGTAAACAAATCTTCATGTCTAAAACCACAGGGTGCAGAGCCTTGGTCCTCTACTAAGTTTGTTCAAATAATGGCCCTGGGGTCAGATGGCCTGCCCTGGGGGTCACCTTTTACTTAGGGTTATAATGGTGTAGATATTTAACTTCATTGGTTTCCATACATCAAAGTACAAACAGTCCACATATTTATGTAAAACAATGACAACAGCGCAAGAATCATGCAAGTGAAAATGGTCATTTGCCTTAACTATGAGAAGTTATAACATATTTATAACATATTAATACAAATTCAGTTAAATTAAACCCTGTTTAAAGCCATTTAATAGAAAATACATATGACTGGTTGTCAGCAGACGTTTTTGGTCCAAAAAGTCTGGTGACAACCGGTTGTCAGCAGACAGTTTTGGTCCAAAAAGTCTGGTGACAACCGGTTGTCAGCAGACCTCGCCTTTATCATATATGGGCATGGTGGCCACCTTGTTCATGTGACCATGACCATCTGAACAAACTTTGATTCCTTTGACCCAGTATTAAAGCTACATATGAAAGACAGTTATCATTTGTATAAACTATGATGGGGCCGAGTGCCCAATGCTTCATACCAAGTTTCAAGGTCATAGGCTTTTCGGTTCTTGAGAAAAAGATTTTTGAAGGGTTTTTACCATATATGGGCATGGTGGCCATCTTGGTCATGTGACCCAGACCCCAGGAACAAACTTTTGTTCCTCCATCCCACTGAGACTCCATATGAAATTTGGCTTTGATCGGCCCAGTGGTTTCAGAGGAGAAGATGTTTGAAAATCTTTACAAAAGATGGATGGACAGAATGATCTTGACCTATAGTGACATAATATTCAGTTGACCATATATACCAAGTATATTGTACCTTACACTTAAATAGGTTCTGAGAATTCCACTGTTTAAGCATTTTTTCCGTATAAAAGCCTAACATACCAAAGTTGACCATGTCATAAATTAGGACAAGGTCAACGCTAGGTCATCATTTGTACAAACTATGATGATCCTGAATGCCTGATGCTACATACCAAGTTTCAAGGTCATATGCCTTTTGATTCTGGAGAAGAAGATTTTTGAAGGGTTTTGACCATATATGGGCATAGTGGCTATCTTGGACATGTGACCCAAATCCTGGGTACAAACTTTCCTTCCCCCATACCACTGAGACTCCATATGAAATTTGGCTTCAATCGGCCCAGTGGTTTCAGAGAAGATGTTTGAAAGTCTTGATGATGGATGGATGGATGGAATGACCTTGACCTTAAGTGACATAATACCTTCATCTGTACATTTAGCTGACCATGTATACCAAGTAGTGTACCTTAGACTTAAACAGTTTCTGAGAAATCCACTGTTTAAACGTTTTCCCATATGAAAGCCTAACATACCAAAGTTGGCCATGTCATAACAAGAATTCCGCGGACTGCTATGTCGCACCTACATTGCGTTTCCACAGTAGTAAAGACTATATAGTTAAAAGAACTTTATGAAAAATGGACAAAAATGCTAGGGTCAACACAATTTTGGATGTAAAATTTTACTAAGTCAGAGCATGAAATATAGGCAAAGGGTAGGAATAACTGCAACAACCCTCGTGAACATTCTAAGAAGAAACTTTATGCAAGGTGTGATGACTACAAGTATCATACTTTCAGACGAAAGGACTAAAGCGTCAGGGCCGATATATATTTTGGGGGTTAAAATTTTGGGAAGTCAGCAGAGCATGAAATATATGTAAAGGGTAAATTAATTGCATCAGCCCTCAAGAACATTCTAAGAAGAAACTGGATGCCAGGTTTGATGATTCTAGGTATCATAAATCGTGAGAAATGGACGTAAACACTAAGGTGGACATAATTTTGAATATAAAATTTTACTAAGTCCGCAGAGCATGAAATATAGGTCAAGGTATAAATAAGAGCAATAGCCCTCGAAAACATTCTCAGAAGAAGCTTTATGCCAGGTTTGATGATTGTAAGTATCATAATTTGCGAGATATCTACTTAAACGCTAGGGTTGACGTAATTGTCGAGGGACGGTTTTACAAAGTCAGCAGAGCATAAAATAAAGGTGAAGGTATAAATAAGAGCAACAGCCCTAAAGAACACTCTAAGAAGAAGCTTTATGCCAGGTTTGATGATTGTAGGTATCATAGTTTGGGAGAAATGGACTTAAACGCTAGGGTCGACGCAAGGGTTGACGTAATTGTTGGTGGCCTGTTAAACAAAGTCAGCAGAGCATAAAATACAGGATAAGGGTAAAAATAAGAGCAACAGCCCTCAAGAACATCCTAAGAAGAAGCTTTATGCCAGGTTTGATGATTGTAGGTATCATACTTTGCGAGAAATGGACTTAAATGCTAGAGAGCCTAAGGTCGACGTAATTGTTGACGGACAGACGTACGGATGAACGGAATGACTGACGTACGGACGGACAAGTGAACTCCTATATCACACCTTGCTTAAGCAGGTGCGACAAAAAAGGTCAAGATCAATGCAAGGTCATCATTTGTATAAACTATGATGGGCCCGAATGCCCGATGCTACATACCAAGTTTCAAGGTCATAGGACTTTTGGTTCTGGAGAAGATGATTTTTGAAGGGTTTTTACCATATATGGGTATGGCGGCCATCTTGGTCATGTGACCTAGACCCTGGGTATAAACTTTTGTTCGCCAATCCCACTGAGACTCCATATGAAATTTGGCTTCAATCGGCCCAGTGGTTTCGGAGGAGAAGATGTTTGAAAATCTTGTAGACAGAAGATGGACGAACAGAATGACCTTGACCTTTAGTGACATAATATCTTCATTTGTTCATTTAGTTGACCATGTATACCAAGTATTGTACCTTTGACTTAAATAGTTTCTGAGAATTCCACTGTTTAAGCATTTTGACCATGTCATAAATTAGGTCAAGGTCAATGCAAGGTCATCATTTGTACAAACTATGATGTGCCCAAATGCCCGATGCTACAAGTTTCAAGGTCATAGGCCTTTTGGTTCTGGAGAAGAAGATTTTGAAGGGTTTTGACCATATATGGGCATGTCCACTGTTTAAGCGATTTCCCATATAAAAGCCTAACGTACCAAAGTTGACCATGTCATAAATTAGGTCAAGATCAACGCAAGGTCATCATTTGTATAAACTATGATCGGCCCAAATGCCCAATGCTACACACCAAGTTTCAAGGTCATAGGCCTTTTGGTTCTGGAGAAGATTTTTGAAGAGTTTTTACCATATATGGGCATGGCGGCCATCTTGGTCATGTGACCCAGATACCCCGAACAAACTTTTGTTCCCCCAACCCATGGAGGCTCCATATAAAATTTGGCTTTGATCGGCCCAGCAGTTTTGGAGAAGAGAACCTTTTAAAATGGTGGACCGATGGATGGACAACAGGAGGACTACGGAACATTGCCATAGTAAAAGCTCACCTGTGAGCCTTCTGCTCAGGTGAGCTAAAACGTATGGTGTGACCCCCCCCCCCCCCCCCCCCACACACACACACACACATACACTAAAACAGTCTCACCAAGGTGGTTCTAAGGAGGGGTCATCATATATGTGTTGCTTAGAAATCCTCAAAACCCCATTTAGCTGAACCATTGGCTGCAATACTTGAAACAAAGCAGCATAATGTTTATTTACCACAGCAAAGGCAGATTTTGATGATGGTTTTTTTTTTTTTTTTTACTTATTTCACCATAAATGAACCTGGATGTAAAGCAGGGCTTTTCACCTTGTGTAGTTCTGCCTAGCATTGCCATTAATACCAGCGTCCGGTCCTGTATACATGTATTGATATATAAATTACTGTGTCTTGTTCTTGAATTGTTAGACATATTATGCATGAACAAGTTTAAACCAATACCAGCATCCTACATTTTATCTATTTCACCCACAAATGGTGTACCCAAAATGTGCAGGTAGTAAGGCAAAAAGTGCAGACCCAGATCAGACTACTCCTAGGAGCAGTCTGATCTGAGTCTGCACTGTTTGGTCAGGCCTGTTTGTCTTACTATTCAGGTTGATCATGGTAAATTTGCCTTTTTGGAAAAAAATGCTGTCCAAAAGGCTAAAAACATTTGGGTAGGGAGGATTTCGGTGGGTAGGTGAGGATTTTGGTGGGTAGGTAGGCAATTGCAAACAAACAAAATTTTATTTTTGGCCTATATTAGTTTTTTTTCCTCCATAAAATAACAAATCCCTTTTGTGATAGATCTAGAATTTTGGGTTTGTTTTGGAGGGGGAATCCCCATCCTAGAAGAAATCCAGAACATGTATATGTCGTGGCTTCTCAAAACTGCCTTGGCAAAGCAGTCCTACTGAGAGGTAAAATACATATTCAAAAGAGAAAACTTATTAGAATATCACCAAATCTCATATAGCATATAACTAAGCCAGGGCTATCCAGGTAAAACTTAATTTGAATCTTCTGACTTTTACTTTAAATGGTGTGGCTGCCCTTAAAGAAGTTACTGACCAGCCACTGCCTTATTTTTACACAGCGTCCAAATATATAGTGTTTGTTCATTATCAATATTACCTCTTCAAATGTTAAACTGACCAGACTTACCTGATTCTGCACCATCTACAGGGCCTTGTCCTTCTATATTTGTATTTTTCTCACCAGTTTTGCCCGCTTCTCCATCAGTGATACCCTCACCAGTTTGTCCTTCAGCGTTTTTCGTCTTATCCTCACCAGTTTGTCCTTCAGTGCCTTTTGTCTTATCCTCACTAGTTTGTCCTTCAGTGCCTTTTGTCTTATCCTCACCAGTTAGTCCTTCAGTGCCTTTTGTCTTATCCTCACCAGTAAGTCCTTCAGTGCTTTTTGTCTTATCCTCACCAGTTTGTCCTTCAGTGCCTTTTGTCTTATCCTCACCAGTTTGTCCTTCAGTGCCTTTTGTCTTATCCTCACCAGTTAGTCCTTCAGTGCCTTTTGTCTTATCCTCACCAGTTAGTCCTTCAGTGCCTTTTGTCTTATCCTCGCCAGTTTGTCCTTCAGTGCCTTTTGTCTTATCCTCACCAGTTTGTTCTTCAGTGCCTTTTCTTTGATCCTCACCAGTTTTTCCATCAATGACTTTTGCCTCATCATCATCAGTTTGTTCTTCAGTGCCTTTTGCCTGATCCTCACCAGTGTGTCCTTCAGTGCCTTTTGTCTTATCCTCACCAGTTTGTCCTTCAGTCCCTTTTCTCTGATCCTCACCAGTTTGTCCTTCAGTGCCCTTTGTCTTATCCTCACCAGTTTGTCCTTCAGTCCCTTTTGTCTGATCCTCACCAGTTTGTCCTTCAGTGCCTTTTGTCTTATCCTCACCAGTTTGTCCTTCAGTGCCTTTTGTCTTATCCTCACCAGTTAGTCCTTCAGTGTCTTTTGTCTTATCCTCACCAGCTTGTCCTTCAGTGCCTTTTGTCTTATCCTCACCAGTTCGTCCTTCAGTGCCTTTTGTCTTATCCTCACCAGTTAGTCCTTCAGTGCCTTTTGCCTGATCCTCACCAGTTAGTCCTTCAGTGCCTTTTGTCTTATCCTCACCAGCTTGTCCTTCAGTGCCTTTTGTATGATCCTCACCAGTTTGTCCTTCAGTGCCTTTTGTCTTATCCTCACCAGCTAGTCCTGGGTTTAATTCACCTCGTTCACCTTTAGTGTCTTTGGAAAGCTGATCCGCTGTTTCAGCATTTTCACTACCTATCAAAAAAGAGTAATCAACTTAGAGATTTAGGAGAAAATTTCTGAAACTTCGTATCAGCAGCAACTGTCAGCAAACTGCTGAAGATTCAAAGTATTTGTTTCTTGCCATTAAGAGGGAAATCGGTGGGCACATGAGAAAGGGTATTCATAAGCACTTGTGTACCATATTTATCAGGCTATAAAATGGTGTATTTCCATCTCTAGAATAATCCCAAGTATCTACCATGTCAATTCTAATAAACACCCCTGCTCAAATAAACGCCACCTGTTTTGCGGAAAGTATGTTGCATGAATTCCTGTTTGCTTCTCTGGGTAAGGTATCTCTCTGAAATGGTGTATACTATTAAAGGAATCAATTTGCTCATATAGGAGCAAATTCTTTCCTTTAAGAGTTGACCCCTACTGAGAAAGGAGGAAAAGTAGTTGAGTTACTTCCTTTGAAAGTATACCCATCACCTACATATTGCTTATCATAGGCATTTTGGCAGTGACAGATTACTACACTTTGGACTCTAAATAATGCTCAGTTTCACAAAATACAATGCTCCGGGCCATTTAATAGGATTAATACAGTAAATCAGTCTTATAAAAACCCACTATATTATGAGGTTTCCCATCCAAAAGAACCCCAAATATCTAGATCCCAGAGCTCTAGATAAGAGGGGTATTTGATGATAATTGAGGGATAATTTTTTTTATTTCTCATTGAAACCATATGTTGTGACCCTCATCTGAACCGTCTCATCGAGACGGTTCAGATGAGGGGTCACAATATATGTCTATATGCAGAATTAACAAAACTTATCCCTAATTATCATCAAATACTTCCTCTTATCTAGAGCTCTGGATCCATCTCATAAGATGGATCTAGAGTTTTGAGGTTGTATTGGAAGGGAAAAACATCTGGGTCTAACGATGTCATTAGTTAACTAGACGTTAAAATTTCAAAAATTAATATTTCAAATATGCCACAATTTTCTTGAAAAAATGTGAGAAGCTTTTGCACTGCAAAAGCTTCTCACATTTTTTCAACAAAAAAATATCAATGTATTTGATTATAAAGTCTCAAAACACTTAACCAGTTGACCTCTGAATGAGCTTGTTAGGCTAACGATGCTTTGAAAAACCGGGGCCCTGTCTTGTAACCAAAAAGATATGGCAATAGAAGGTAAAACCTCCTGAGAGCCTGAATATTTTGTAAGAAGCAAGGCCTGCCAAAGTTTCTGACAACATTATTCTGATCTCAAGGGTGGAATTTCTCTTCACAAATCCATCGGTTGGCTATTTTTTCTCTCCCTTTTTTGGTGTTTTTCACTGAGTTTCTTCATAATCAAGCAGGTTCCAAATAATTAACTACACTATATCACATTAACAACAAATTTGTGCTGCTAAATGCATTTATCTTGAATGTTCAAATGGATGTAAACACAGCTGTCATCTGGAACATGTGACGGCAGCTTTGTGGTTATGAAAATACAGAATACACACCAGAGGCACTAAGACCAGGGGCCGTATTCATAAAGCGACTTAAGTGGTTGCTATGCTGTTGCTAAGGCTAAATTTCTTTGAAGGAGATTCCCTACAACTATGAAATTTGGTCTGGAGGAACAGTCTTTGTAAGACTGTTCCTCCAGACCAAATTTCATAGTTGTAGGGAATCTCCTTTATAGATATTAAGCCTTAGCAACCGCATACCAATGACTTAAGTGGCTTTATGAATACGACCCCAGAACCCTCACCTGAATCAATGAATGTACAGCTGTGAAGGCAAAATTCAGACCTGTGGAAATAGTAAAATCTCTACCTAACTTGTCCACAGACAAGTAAAAGTCAAACTCCACTTGTCCCACAAAAAAGTTACATGTACAAAAAAGCGAATATGATGTTTGCATTATTAAAAGGAATTATTCAGTCAGAAACATTTATTTCATTATTACTTTGACAAATCTCGTCTCTCATCAATAGCCTCAAAGACTTAAAACCGAATAAAGGGAGATTTTCTATGTTTAAATTATACAAAAACAAAACCAAACTATAAATGTGTCGATAGGATACGGATGCCCCCTCCCAAAAACCTTGAGTAAGATGGCACCTTGTTTAAGTTACTGGCACTTGTAGGATAACTTCATAGAGGCAGACTTGTACAATATAAATGGCAAATCAAGCGACACGAAATATCAAACGACCTATGCAGGACTAAGTAATAGGCCAGACACAAAAATGTTTTCACTATAGCCTATACATAAAGTTTACGTGCGCAGTGTGACTTTGACCTTCAAGCTAGGGGTTTGTCATGATCATTTATGCAATATAGTTTTGAATCCCACCATGCAGGATAAAGTTATGGACAGGACATAAACATGTTTCATTCTAGCCTATGCATAAAGTTTAAGTGCAGACTATGACCTTGACCTTTGTGCTAACGATATGGTTCTTGCATGTGACACATCAACTTGTCATGATAATTATTTATGCCGAATAATTTTGAAATCCCATAATGCAGGACAAAATTTCACCTATGCACAAAGTTTAAGTGCTGACTGTGGCCTTGACCTTCAAGCTAGCAGCATGGTTTTTGCACACAACACATCATCTTGTCATGACAATTATTTATGCAAATCAATTTTGTGATCCCACCAAGCAGGACAAAGTTATGGACCAGACACAAAAATATTTCATTATAGCCTATGCACAAAGTTAAAGTGCGGGCTGTGACCTTGACCTTTAAGATAGTGACATGGTTCTTGCAAGCGACACATTGTCTTGTCATGATGATCATTCGTGCGAAATTATTTTTGAATCCCACAATGCAGTCCAAAGTTATGGGTCGGACACCAACATATTTCATTATAGCCTATGTACAAAACTTAAGTGTGGAATGTGACCTTGACCTTTGAGATAGCCATATGGTTCTTGCACTCGACACACCATCTTGTCATGACAATTATTCATGCAAATTAATTTTGTGATCCCACCAAGCAGGACAAAGTTATTGACCAGACACGAACGTATTTCATTATAGCCTATGCACAGTTAAAGTGCTGGCTGTGACCTTGACCTTTAAGATAGTGACATGGTTCTTGCAAGCGACACACTGTCTTGTCATAATGATCATTTTTACCAAATAATTTTTTAATCCCACAATGCAGTCCAAAGTTATGGATCGGACACGAACATATTTCATTATAGCCTCTGTACAAAGTTTAAGTGCGGACTGTGACCTTGACCTTTGAGATAGCGACATGGTTGTAGCATGCGACACACCGTCTTGTCATAATGATCATTTTTGCCAATCAATTTTTTTGAATCCCACCATGCAGTCCAAAGTTATGGATCGGACACAATTTCGGTAACACACACACAAACACACACACGGACAGGGTAAAATTTATATGCCCCTCCCCCATTTCATGGCGGGGGCATAATAAAATGTCATAATGATCATTTTTGCCAAATAATTTTTGATTCCAACCATGCAGTCCAAAGTTATTGATGGATCTGACACAAACATATTTCATTATAGCCTATGTACAAAGTTTAAGTGCGGACTGTGACCTTGACCTTTGAGATAGCGCCATGGTTCTTGCACGTGACACACCATCTTGTCATAATGATCGTTTTTGCCAATTAATTTTTTAATCCCACTATGCAGTCCAAAGTTATGGATCGGACATGATTTTGGTAACACACAAACAAACACACATAGGCACACACAGACAGGGTAAAATCTATATGCCCTTCCGCCATTTCATGGCGGGGGCATAAAAAATCAAACATCTTATTCTTTACTCTACACATATAAAACTTTTTCCAGCTTACAGTACAAATTTAAATGGCAAAAAGTGTGGACCCTGATCAGACTTCTCCTGTAGGAGCAGTCTAACAGTAACTTTTCATTTGCCATGGCAACTACTTAATCAAATTTTTAGCATGTTAGTCAGTTGAAAAAGCTCCTGGGAGCTTGTGTTATTTATGTTGTACAAATGTACTGACTTGAAATAAAATTTACTTGACTTGATCAAATTCAGCAGTTTCATCTAGATTCATACAGTTGCTAGAGGACAACTACATGAACATTCCTGTAAATTTTTTGTCAAAATATCTGCAGATACAAAGCATCAAATGCCAACTAGAAATGTTTTCTTGACAAAAACAGATGTCTCCCCCCCCCCCCCATCCCACATGCACACTTTCCTAGCAGTATAATTACTCCTAACTGTTGCCATTTTAAGACCTCCTCAGTCCTGTGACCTTGAAAACAGGGTCAAGATCACCATAACTTAGTAGTTCTTTTGCATCTCCTGAATATACACTTGTCAATGTTTGGTCATAATACATTAATCCCTTCAGGAGATATGGTGTGGAAAAGCTATTTTTCAACAGTCCTTGACCTCCTGTGACATTGAAAATAGGGTCAAGGTCACCAAAATATAATCACTTCTTTTGCATCTCCCAGTAATATAGCTGCGCAAGATTGGTTAAAACCCATCCATCCATCCATTCAGGAGATTGAGTGCAGACAAGGAATTTTCAACACTCTTTGACCTCCTGTGACCTTGAAAATGTGGTCAAGGTCACCAAAATCTTATCAGTTCTTTTCCATCTCCCAGTGATATATCTGTGCAAGTTTGGTTAAAATCCATCTATCCAGGGATAGAGTGCAGACAAAGTATTTTTCAACACTCTAAATGACCTCCTGTGACCTTGAAAATTCTTTTCCATCTTCCAGTGATACATCTGTGCAAGTTCGGTCAAAATCCAGCCATCCATTCAGGAGATAGAGTGCAAACAAGGCATTTTTCAACACTCTTTGACTCTTGTGCCCTTGAAAATGGGGTCAAGGTCACCAAAATCCAATCTGTTCTTCCCCCTGCCCAATGATATATCTGTGCAAGTTTGGTCAAAGTCCATCCATCCCTTTAGGAGATAAAGTGCAGACAAGAAGCTATACCGACGCTGACGGTATCTGAACCAAAAACAATGAATAACTTTTGAAAAAAATTCATGAATTTTTGACCAAGTTATGCCCCTTTTTCAACTTAGTGCATTGTAAGCCTATGGAACCTTGTGAACAAAATATCTTGAGAACCCCTGATGCTTGGATCATGATTTTTTGCAGGAAGACATTGTCTAAGGTGTAGATAACCTGATAAGGTTTTGAAAACTATTGAGGAATGTTTGACTGAGTTATGCCCCTTTTCCGACTTAGTGCACTGAAGCCTACGGTACAAAGATACCCTTACATATGGTCCAGAACCATAAGAGGTAGGAACTTGAAATTTTATATGCTGCATGAACATGAAAAATAAGCAAACCAGTATTTTTTTTTCTCCGCCGGTCTCATCATTCTTCAAGAAGAAGAATAACTCGTCAGGAGCTATGTACCCTTTTTTGACTTTGTCATGTTATATAGACAGACCCGACCAGTATTGCGGACACTTTCAAGGGTGTTTTGCCTTATGTGTAATACTCCAATGCATTCCAGACTACCAGATGGGCATGCAATGTCAGGAAAATCCTTGTGCTAAATATAGGCAAAAGCAACATGTGAAAAAGTCAACTGCGCATGCCCAACATAATGCTATTGAGGTCATGCTATTTGCTGTATAAAACAAGCTTATCATACCAGTACGCGGACACCTTAGAATCTGAGTAAACTAAGATGACATTTATACGCTGCAATACTTATAAAATAATTGATACATGTAGTTAATAAAAGGAAGTGTCTCCGGGTACGGTACCGTATCCCTAGACCCTGGGTCTCCAGGTACGGAACCGTACCCCGAGACTCTGGGTCTCCGGGTACGGAACCGTACCTGGAGACAGTCCTATGAGAATTTGGCTCCGGGTACGGCAGTAAGTTTTTAATACTATGTATTAAGTAGTTTTACCCATTTAATATATAGTAAATCCAGCAATAAAATTACTCCTTGCAAAAATTTTATTAAGTCGCCATCTTGCTAGGAAAAATAATTTATGATAATGCGTTCAAAACAATGTGTTTATTTTGCATAAAAAATAACATGACACTTTCGATTTCACACCAATAATTGTTGTTTTTCACACCTGTTTTGTCCAAATTAAGTCTAATAATAAATTCAACAATGAGTAACAGTTTTTATTCATGGACGGACGAACGGCGCCCTGTTACCGCGGTTATGGATATGTTCCGCTGAGGTGGGTGGGATATGTCGATACGAGAATTGAAATACACACAGAGTTTTTATTCAACGGATGGACGAATAACGCCCCCGTACTGAGGCTATGGATACGTTCCGCTGAGGTGCAGTTAAATCAATTAAATGTCTGTCTGTAACGTCATTAACATTTTTTCTTTGGAGTGGTGGGTTGGGGGGGATCTAAAACCAAATTTACAAAGACCTCGTAATTACCATAAATCCCTTCAAGTTGTGAGTCAGTGACTGTTAGACGGTAGATTTTCAGTGACATTTAAAAAATACAAGAGAGCAAGATACTCATGATATAAAATCTCGGCCGAGTTTTTTTTTTAAATTTGATGCGAGTTGACTTTTGGCAAGTTTATGATATGGGACGAGTTGACTTGTGGTAAGTTAAAAACCAGAGGACCAATGGTCCTGTAGCTCACCTGACACTTGGTCCTGGTATATATTTTCATGCTTTTATACATGTATATAGCACCAGGGCAGGGGCCCCCTCCCTTGGGGATTAATGTTGAGTCCCAATTCTATATACCAAGCCACAAGGTCACTGGGCCTTTGTTTCTGGACAAAGCTTTATGAAGGGTTTTTATCATAAATAGGTGTGGCGACCACCATGTTCATACGACCATGACCATCTGAACAAACTTTGATTCCTTTGACCCAGTATTAAAGCTCCATATGAAATACAGTAATCATTTGTATAAACTATGATGGGCCTGAGTGCCTAATGCTACATACCGGTACCACGGTACCAAGTTTCAAGGTTATAGGCCTTTCGGTTCTTGAGAAAAAGACTTTTGAAGAGTTTTTACCACATATGGGCATGGTAGCCATCTTGGTCAGGTGACCAAGACCATCTGAACAAACTATGGTTCCTTTAAACAGGTGAAGCTCCATATGAAATATGGCTTCAATTGACCTTAGTGGCCTCTGAGAAGATGTTTGAAAATGTTGACAGGTGACAGAATCTCAATGACCTTGTACAAAAGTCAAAGAATGACCTTGACCTTTAACGACAAAATATCTTCATCTGGTCATTTAGTCAACCATATATACCAAATATTGCACCTTAGACTTAAATAGTTTCTGAAAAATCCACTGTTTAAGCATTTTCCCATATAAAAGACTACATAATATACCAAAGTTGACAGTGTCATAAATTAGGTCAAGGTCAACGCACGATCATTTGTATAAACTATGATGGGCTTGAGTGCCCAAAGCTACATACCAAGTTTCAAGGTCATACACCTTTTGGTTCAGGAGAAGAAGATTTTGAAGGGTTTTTACCATATACGGGCATGGTGGCCATCTTGGTCAAGACCCTGAGAACAAACTTTTATTCCCTGATCACACTTAGACTCCATATGAAATTTTGCTTCAATCAGACCAGTGGTTTCAGAGGAGCAGATGTTTTGAAAATCTTGATGACGGACAGACCGACAAAATGACCTTGACCTTTAGTGACATAATATCTTCATCTGGTCATTTAGTTGACCATATATACCATGTATTGTACCTTAGACTTAAATAGTTTCTGAGAAATCCACTGTATAAGCGTTTTCCCATATAAAAGCCTAACGTACCAAAGTTGACCATGTCGTAAATTAATTCAAGGTCAACGCACTGTCATGATTTGTATAAACTATGATGGGCCAGCATGCCACATACCAAGTTTCAAGGTCATAGGCCTTTTGGTTCTGGAGAAGAAGATTTTTGAAGGGTTTTTACCATATATGGGCATGGCGGCCATCTTGGTCATGTGACCCAGACCAAGGGTATACATACCAAGTTTCAAGGTCATAGGCCTTTTGGTTCTAGAGAAGAAGATTTTTGAAGGTTTTTTACCATATATGGGCATGGTAGCCATCTTGGTCATGTAGCCCAGCCCCCGGTATAAACTTTAGTTCCTATCCCACTGAGACACCATATGAAATTTGGCTTCAATCTCCCCAGTGGTTTCAGAGGAGAAGATGTTTGAAAATCTTGATGACGGACAGACCGACAAAATGACTTGAACCTTCAGTGACATAATATCTTCCTCTGGTCATTTAGTTGACCATATATACCACATATTGTATCTTAGACTTAAATAGTTTCTGAGAAATCCACTATATAAGCGTTTTCCCGCATGTCCAAAGCTACATACCAAGTTTCAAGGTCAAAGGCCTTTTCTGGAGAAGAAGATTTTTGAAAGTTTTTTAACCATATATGGGCATGGCGGCCATCTTGGTCATGTGACCCAGACCCCGGGTACAAATTTTCGTTCCCCCATCCCACTGAGACTCCATATGAAATTTGGCTTCAATCGGCCCAGTGGTTTCAGAGGAGAAGATGTTTGAAAATCGTGACGACGGATGGTCCGACGGAATGACCTTGACCTTTAGTGACATGTATCTTCATCTGGTTATTTAGTCGACCATGTATACCAAGTATTGTACCTTAGACTTAAATATTTTCTGAGAAATCCATTGTTTAAGCGTTTTCCAATATAAAAGCCTACGTACCAAAGTTGACCATGCCGTAAATTAGATCAAGGTCAACACAAGGTCATCGTTTGTATACACTATGTTGGGCCCGCATGCCCAATGCTACATACCAAGTTTCAAGGTCATAGGTCTTTTGGTTCTGGAAAAGAAGATTTTTGAAGGGTTTTTACCATATATGGGCATGGCGGCCATCTTGGTCATGTGACCCAGACCTTAAGTATAAAATTTCGTTCCCCTATCCCACTGAGACTCCATATGAAATTTGGCTTCAATCGGCCCAGTGGTTTCAGAGGAGAAGATGTTTGAAAATGTTGACGACGGATGGTCCAACGGAATAACCTTGACCTTTAGTGACATAATATCTTCATCTGGTCATTTAGTCGACCATGTATACCAAGTATTGTACCTTAAACTTAAATAGTTACTGAGAAATCCACTGTTTAAGTGTTTTCCAATATAAAAGCCTAACATACCAAAGTTGACCATGCCGTAAATTAGATCAAGGTTAACAAAAGGTCATGATTTCTACAAACTATGATAAGCTGGCATGCCCGATGCTACATACCAAGTTTCAAGGTCATAGGCCTTTTGGTTCTGGAGAAGAAGATTTTTGAAGGGTTTTTACCATATATGGGTATGGCAGCCATCTTGGTCATGTGACCCAGACCCTGGGTATAAACTTTCGTTACCCCATCCCACTGAGACTCCATATGAAATTTGGCTTCAATCGGCCCAATGGTTTCAGAGGAGAAGATGTTTGAAAATCTTGACGAAGGATGGTCCGACGGAATGACCTTGACCTTTAGTGACATAATATCTTCATCTGGTCATTTAGTCGACCTTGTGTACCAAGTATTGTACCTTAGACGTAAATATTTTCTGAGAAATCCACTGTTTAAGCGTTTTCCAATATAAAAGCCTAACGTACCAAAGGTCAACGCAAGGTCATGATTTGTATATACTATGATGGGCCGGCATGCCCGATGCTACAAACCAAGTTTCAAGGTCATAGGCCTTTTGGTTCTGGAGTAGAAGATTTTTGAAGGGTTTTTTCAATATATGAGCATGGCGGCCATCTTGGTCATGTGACCCAGATACCCGAACAAACTTTCGTTCCCCCGACCTAGGTAGGCTCCATATGAAATATGGCTTCAATCGGCCCAGTGGTTTCAGAGGAGAGGATGTTTGAAAATCTTGACGACGGATGGTCCGACGGAATGACCTTAACCTTTAGTGACATAATATCTTCATCTGGTCATTTAGTCGACCATGTATACCAAGTATTGTACCTTAGACTTAAATAGTTTCTGAGAAATCCACTATTTAAGCGTTTTCCAATATAAAAGCCTAACGTACCAAAGTTGACCATGCCGTTAATTAGGTCAAGGTCAAAGCAAGGTCATGATTTGTACAAACTATGATGGGCCGTCATGCCCAATGCTACATAGCAAGTTTCAATGTCATAGGCCTTTTGGTTCTGGAGAAGAAGTTTTTTGAAGGGTTTTTACCATATATGGGCATGGCGGCCATCTTGGTCATGTGACCCAGACCCCCGGTATAGACTTTCGTTCCCCCATCCCACTGAGACTCCATATGAAATTTGGCTTCAATCGGCCCAGTGGTTTCAGAGGAGAAGATGTTTGAAAATCTTGACGACGGATGGTCCGACGGAATGACCTTGACCTTCAGTGACATAATATCTTCATCTGGTCATTTAGTCGACCATGTATACCAAGTATTGTACCTTAAACTTAAATAGTTACTGAGAAATCCACTGTTTAAGCATTTTCCAATATAAAAACCTAACGTACCAAAGTTGACCATGCCGTAAATTAGGTCAAGGTCAACACAAGGTCATGATTTGTATAAACTATGATGGGCCGGCATGCCCGATGCTACATACCAAGTTTCAAGGTCATAGGCCATTTGGTTCTGGAGAAGAAGATTTTTGAAGGGTTTTTACCATATATGGGCGTGGTGGCCATCTTGGTCATGTGACCCAGATACCCCAAACAAACTTTCGTTCCCCCGACCTAGGTAGGCTCCATAGGAAATATGGCTTCAATCAGCCCAGTGGTTTCAGAGAAGATGTTTGAAAATGTTGACGACGGACGACGAATGCCTGGCTATACTATAAGCTCACCTTTGAGCCTAAAGGCTCAGGTGAGCTAACAAATATGAGACGGGTTGTCCTGGGCCGAGATTTTTGTGGGGCGAGTTGTCTTTGGTTCGAGTTGTCCTGATTCCGTCAGTGAGATATCTGTTGAAGTGATAATACACTTCATAAGCACACAATTAAATTCTCACTGCCATTTTGATTGAGATGGTCAACAACACTTGGAGAACTTTACTTGGCGCACATGACATAACGTGTTTAAACCGTTTGATGACAGAATTTCATTTCCCTGAAAGGCATATTCAAGAACGCTGAATGCATTTTAGGCGTCTATTTTGGCTCTACATTGCTTATCGCAGAATTATTAAAAGATGTTTTAATAAATGTGAAAGCCTGTTTGTACAGATTATAACGAGATGATTAGTTGTTTGCACTCTTCAGAAATCAATGTTGGCGAGCAATTAGCAGGCGATCAAATAAGACGACTGTTTTTCACAGTTTATTTTCATGTACATCTGTCAAAATAACGCAAATGACTGACTTACGTTATCATTTTTCTTAGCAAGATGGCGACTTTATAAAATTTTTACAAGGAGTAATTTCATTGCTGGATTAACTATATATTAAATGGGTAAAACTACTTAATACATAGTATTAAAAACTTACCGCCGTACCCGGAGCCAATCCTCATAGGACTGTCTCCAGGTACGGTTCCGTACCCGGAGACCCAGTCTCCGGGAACGGTTCCGTACCTGGAGACCCAGGGTCTAGGGATACGGTACCATACCCGGAGACACTTCCTTAATAAAAATGTATATACATCATAATGGATTTTTCTGATTTCATATTGACACATGGCTGTTCGCTTTGCCTGTTTGCGTGCTTGCCGCATGCAACAAAACCAAAGCATCATTTGTGATACCCGTCTGCAACAGCCCTGCAAATTCGAAACAATGCTGTGTAAATATAAAAGTGAATTACAAAAGGATAAAGAAATGACCCCTTGAAAAAAATGTTACAAAGTCACTTGAATTTAGAAAGTATTTTAGTGTGAATTTCACGCCAAACACTAAAGTGTCAGCGTACTGGTCGTGTCCGCGTACTGCCTACTGGTCGGGTCTGTCTAGGACAGGTTAGGGAGAAGCTCAAATGGAGCTATATAGCCGGATTGAGCTATATAGCCCGATCGAGGTATAAATATGAGTGGAAATTAAAGCATCATTGCTTTTGCATTGCACTGAAGCTGAACTGCAGAATTTGATATGAACAACTGTATAAAGGGGGACAAACCTTTTATGATTTTGTAAAAAAATTGAACTTCCACCGTTGCATTTTATGCAAATTGTGGAAAATTTAAATACAAGAATATCCTGGAGATGCCCCCTCAAACTGGACAGATATATCCATTTCTGTGTCATGGTTTACATGCCTGCTACGCTGGGATCATCTCAGAGGTATCATTGGACTGCAATTGTACTTAATTACTTATGATTTATAGAAATGTCAGGGGAATGGGAAGAAACATGTTTACATAAACATGTGGTTCTTTCAAAAAAACGCAACAGCAAAAAAGTCAGAATCAGAATTGTTTACTGGTGATATGTCCAAGGACAATCATTCACCAGGACCTGTGAATCAGGGAAGCTAGTCCCTACTCCCTAGCCCTTATAAGAGAAGTAAACTTAGTAACTGAATCCTCTGCACCCTCAGCAGCAGAAATAAGTGAATCTTCCAGGGAATTCCAATCTCTAATAGTCTGGGGGAAGAAACTGGACTTGTAAATGTCAGTCTCAGCCAATGGGGTTTGAAATGTCAGGGAATGATGATTCCTGGTAGGCCTATTTGGGGGAACAAGGTCATTTATGGGTATACTGGCTGCACCCCTCAGACCTTTGTAAAGCATTATAAGTCTACTATCTTTCCTTCTCTTGTTTAGGGATTCCCACTTAAGTTTCTCCAGAATGCCAGTCATACTCCCAGTTTCATATGTGTAATTTCCAGTTACAAATCTAGCTGCCCTTTTCTGCACCTTCTCAAGTTCATCTTGAAGAAGTATACTTTGAGGGTCCCATACTGAACTGCCATACTCCAGGACTGGACGCACCAGTCCCTTGTATGCTGACTCCTTAAAATCTTGTGGACATGCTGCCAAGTTACGTCTGAGGAAGCCGAGGGTCCTATTAGCCTTTGTGCAAATATTACTGACATGTGTGTTCCATTTCAAATCATTGGCAATGGTTATGCCGAGATACTTGATAGTTTCTACATTACTGAGGACCGTTCCCTCAAAGGTATAGGAAGCATTGATCTTCTTGATCCGTTACCTTGTAATTTGCATTATATTGCATTTAACAGGTTGAAATCTCATGCCCCAACTCCTTGCCCAACAACCTAAATGATCTATATCCTCCTGAAGTTTCACCGTGTCTTCAAAGTCAAATTGCTTTGCATTCCAACATGATTTTCATCAATATTGAAAGCACAGTACTCAAAATTTTGCAATTATTTTCAAAATGGACTCAGGTGAAGAATCTTCCAATTATAATGCAATTTCTATACCTCGATCGGGCTATATACAGAGGGTGGACAAAAGTGTTCGTTAAATCGTGACGTTGCCGCTGACTTTAGTGCATTTCCACTTTTGCTGAAAAATTAATTATATGAGAAGCATAAAATACATCATCATGGAAATTATACCAGTGTGTAGCTAAATTTATGAAATATACAAACTATTTTTGTACCTTTGCGATCTTTAGTTGCAAAGTTGTGATTCTTTAAAGATCGCGTAAACTTTTAGAAAACCCTGTTTCCATTGACGTCAATGGTGACGTTAGCAAAATTTACCGCAAGAAAATACCTAATTGAGGTTAAAGGCGTGCCAACAAGAAACTATAGACACCAGAAAAGCAAGAAATTTAATAATATTGCACAAATAATGTAGCTAGACATTGGTGCAATTTTCATGTAAATATCTATTAAACTTTTCTCACAATATTTTTTGCGCTAAAACAAAAAATGCATTAAAGTCAATGGAAACGTCACGATTTAACGAACACTTCTGTCGGCATTCCCACAAAATAGGCTACGAATGTGGAAACGTCGCTTATAAGAGATAAATTACAATACGATGCCTTGACTTCAATTGGAATGTCTGCAGGGTGTTTCCACAAGTTGTTACATGTATCAAAATGGCTAGTAAGATGTTTTTCTTTCGTAAAATGTTGATTGTTTACAATGGATTCAATCCCGAAAGGCTCTTTTCCTGTTTGGCTACAAGTTGATGGTTCTCGGCCTTCATAAGTACCGGCTTTTACCCATAGTGGTTAATGTTGTTTCTTGGTTTACCTCCCATCTAGAACAACCGTATAGGATAGAGTGTTTTACAACATTTATATTTCTTACATTGTTTAGTCATTAATAGCTTTAATTTTTCTCTAGTCAAGACTTGTCTCTTTATGACAAGACATATTTATGGACTTATTATTATAATTTTTCCTTCCTTGTCAATATTTTGACTTCTCAAAGATTTCACTTGTTATTTTAGGAATGTGAAAACATCCCTATATAGCGACGTTTCCACAATTTTCAGCCAAGGCATATTTTTCTTATTTTAGGAATGTGGAAACGTCGCTATATAGCATATTTTTGTTATTTTAGAAATGTGGAAACGTAGCTATATAGAGACGTTTCCACATTTTTTAGCCAAGGCATATTTTTGTAATTTTTGAAATGTGGAAACGTCCCTATATAGTGATGTTTCCACATTCTTACAATAACAAAGATTTGCCTTGGCTAAAGAATGTTGAAAGAAAATTAATGCAAAATATGGGAAATCTAAAAAATGTGGAAACATCACTATATAGGGATGTTTCCACATTCCTAAGATACATGAAATGTCAAATCTTGACAAGGAAGGAAAAATTATAATAATAAGTCCATAGGTATGTGTTTTTTTTTCAGAGAAATACACACACAATGTCAAATACTGACAAGGAAGGAAAAATTATAATATTAAGTTCATATTTATGGATTTATTATAATTTTTCCTTCCTTGTCAGTAGTTTGGCTTTGACATATTTATGGACCTATTACTATTATTTTTCCTTCCTTATCAGTAGCTTTATATCGATGAGACAATTGCTTTATAACTAGAACTCAACATAGAAGGAAGATAGAGTTCGGAATTAGGGAGGGGGTTTTATACGCGCAGCAGAGTTCGGAATTTGGGAGGGGTTTTTATACACGCATTGAGAAAATTGATGACGGGAACCAGATCAAGAGCAATGCCGTATCGCACGAAACTTTTCTTCGATGTGACGCATAAAAGGCAAAATTTAGACGATAAAACGCTGTATGTTTGATCAGTGGACGGTGTTATTATATTATACATTCAGTCTTCTCGGATTTTCAGTAAATACTTGGAGTCAAGCACCTTTTGCACCATTAATAAGCATGCATCCACATTCGTAGCCTATTTTGTGGAATCGCCCTTCTGTCCACCTTCTGTAGCTTGATCGGGCTATATAGCTCCATTTGAGCTTCTCCCTAACTTGTAGGAACAACAGTGTGAACAATATATCTGAAGAACCACATGAGCTAGGATCCTGATACTTGGTATACAGTTACAGATCAAGGTGTAGATGCCAGTTTAGGTAACAGCTACCATAGATGCTATAGTGTCAAGTGAAGTCCTAAATCTAGACGACACGTCATTTTGAACGGACTATGACTCAATGAATAGAATAATGTAAATAACTCTAGATTTCACATCTATTTTTCAAGCAAAGTTAAGTCATGTTGTATTTCTACCTGTGGGTGCTCCTACTGACATTCTAAGAAGCACTGATAAAATCAGAAAGAACTTTAGGGCACGTAATCGAGGATTCATTTTGGCATGCATTTGGGTGTCGTTGTGGGGTAAATAGTTATCGTAACACCGTTTTGACTGGTATACAATGGATTCGCGGATGGTACACCTAAACACCGTGTAGATCATATTTCAGCAGTCACTAAGCACTGGCCATATACATTCAGACTGGGTGAATCAGAATCAGAATTGTTTACTGGTGATACGTCCAAGAACAATCATTTGAAGCTTAAGTATGACGTCGACGACAGGTAATAACAGGACCTGAGATCCGGGAAGCTAGTTCCTAGCCCTTACAAGAGAAGTAAATTTAGTAACTGAGGACCGTCCCCTTATTGTGGATAAGGTGAAAACGAGTAGAGTACTTTGGAGTGTCTTCAACCAGAGAGACAAATCTTGCAGTTGCAGTTGTCATCAGCTGTACCTGTTTATCTTTCCTAATTCTCTGAAAATGCTTGGTCAGATTAACTTCCTTGTGTTGAGTGAATTCTGGGCCATATATGAGTTTTTGGACCACGTTTTTGACCTTAATAAAGTACACATTTCAAGAAGAAGATTTGCTAATTTTGTGTGTTTATTCCCCCAAAAAGTTAAGATCACAACAGAATCCTCTGCACACTCAGCAACAGAAATAAGGGAATCTTCCAGGGAATCCCAGTCTCTAATAGTCTGGGGTAAGAAACTGGACTTGTAAATGCAGTCCCAGCCAACGGGGTTTGAAAAGCCAGGGAATGATAATTCCTGGTATGCCTACTTGGGGGAACAAGGTCATATATGGGTATACTGGCTGCACCATTCAGACCTCTGTAAAGCATTATGGGACTACTATTTTTCCTTCTCTTTTTCAGAGATTCGCATTTAAGTTTCTCCAGAATGCCAGTCATACTCCCAGTTTCATATGTGTAATCTCCCGTTACAAATCTAGCTGCTCTTTTCTGCACCTTCTCAAGTTCATCTTGTAGAATAGTTATACTTTGGGGTCCCAAACTGAACTACCATACTCCAGGGCTGGACGTACCAGTCCCTTTATGTGCTGACTCTGAAACTGCCATACTCCAGGACTGGAAGCACCAGTCCCTTGTATGCTGACTCCTTAACATCTTGTGCACATGCTGCCAAGTTATCTCTGAGGGAGCCAAGGGTCCTATTAGCCTTTGTGCAAATATTGCTGACGTGTGTTCCATTTCAAATCATTGGTAATGGTTATGCCGAGATACTTGATAGTTTCTACTTTATTCAGGACCGTTCCGTCTAAGGTATAGGAAGCATTTATCTTCTTGATCCGTTTCCTTGTAACACTTTTTGACTGGTATATGAAGGCTATCGTCACACCTCTCTTTAAAATTGATGACAAAAGTGACCCTGTAAACTACTGACCAATCTCTCTTAGATGCATTTGTTGCAAATGACTGGGCATAGAAGCAAAGTGAATAGAACACAGATTACTATCATATTCTATTCTATTTCTCAGTGAAGTACTTAGTGAAGCAGTTGCTACAAGGGATCTGGTAGGCTCTTTGGCAAGCTGAGCACTAACATTTCGAACAGGCATGTGCTTGTCATAGCCTTAATGTTTCAAGACGTGAAATCAAACGGATAAGCTAAATTAGCCTGTAAACTTCAAGTTTCCAGAATTCGGACACAAATTCATTAACATATGCTTTTAAAATTCACTAGGTACCCCAAATACGGTGGCAGTTCTGCGACAGGGCAAATTCTAATTAGTATTAGTATCATCAATGGTTCACATTGTGTGTGTGTGGGGGGGGGGGGGGGGGGGGGGAGAAGTGGTGAGGTAGGTAGAGGAGTGGCGAAAAATCTGCCTCCCCAATGTCAAAATCGTTCCGACGCCCCTGCAAGGTCAATTCTTCCCCAAGACTTTAAGAGAGTGGAACTCCCTGGCAGATTCCCTTATTTCTGCTGCTGAATGGGGATTCGGTTACTAAGTTTACTTTTCTTGTAAGGGTTGGGGATTAGCCTTTACAAGCAGTTCTGGACTGCAATCAGTCCCGGAAGAAGATTTACAACTGATCCTTTGTGAGGATGTTGAGATTGCAGAAGCAACACTGGAGAAGGGGAAGTCTGTCGTAGTTGATAATGTACCAGCAGATTATTTTTCAAGTTGGCGGAGAGACCATGATTGATGCTTTAAGAGAGATCTGTACCAGGATCTGGAGTACAGGAGAATGGCTACCCATGGACTCAGTCACTGATTATTACACTCCCTAAAAAGGGCAACCTACAGCTCTGCCAGAACCACAGAACCATCAGTCTCATAAGTCATTCAAGCAAAGTCATGCTGAAAGTCATCCTGGACAGGCTTAAACCCCAAGCCGATAGTCGCTGAGGAACAGGCTGTGTGCAGAGCCGGAAGAAGCACCACAGAACGGATCTTCAATCTTAAAATCCTGTGTGAAAAGTATCTCCAACATCAGCAAAATCTGTACCATGTCTTCACTGATTTCAAAAAAGCCTTTGACAGGTTATGGCATGTAGTCTTATGGACCACCATGCAGAAGTAAAATATCCGTGCAAATCTAGTTCGCACCATCGAGCAGCTCTACAACAAGGCTACAAGTGCAGTCCTGATGAATGGCAGCACTGGAGAATGGTTCAGAACAACAGCTGACATAAACGCTCTAGCAGAGGAAGAACGGGAACTAGAAGCCCTAGCTGAAAGTCTCGACAAAACCTGCACAAGGTATAAGATGGAGATCAGTGCCGAGAAGACCAAACTGAAGACAAACAGCACCAATGGCATCCAGAGGGAGACCAAGGTAAAAGGAACAGAAGCTGGGTACCGTAACAAGCTTCAAATGCCTTGGAGCAGTTGTCTCAGATGATGGCACTAAACAGCAGGTTCTCTCAAGGATCGCACAAGCCATCTTAGCGCTTACAAAGCCGAAACCAACAACATATCTCTTGGATCAAATGTGAGCCTTATGCGCCCCCTTGTCGTTTTCATATTTCTGTATGCCTGTGAATTCTGGACCTTGACAGCAGAGTTAGAGAAAAGAACACAGTCTGTTTGATGGGATGCTACTGAAGGTTTCTGAACTTTTGGTACAAGGAGCATATAACCAATGAGGAGGTTAGCAGAAAGATCCAAGTTGTCATTGGAGAATGTGATGAACTCCTGACCCTGGTCAAGAAATGGAAACTAAGGTGGTTTGGCCACGTCTGCAGGTCTTCTGGTTCACTGACGGTTCTACAGGGCACAGTGAAAGGAAAAAGAAAATGTAGATAGCAGAAGAGGTGGGAAGACAATATTAAAAAATGGAAAGGAATGGACTTTGCCAGCTCAACTAGGGCCGCTGAAAACAGAACAATGTGGAAAGGGGTCGTTTTGAAGTCATCCGTGGTGCCCCCAACAACCTTGTAAGGTTATGGGATAGAACAGCAAATAATAGAATAGAATAGAACAGGTTCTAGCTTCTCTGCTCGAAGGTACTGGTGAACGATTGTGTTGGGGCGTATCACCAGTAAACAATTCTGATCCTGATTCTGATTCTGATAGATCCAGTAGATCTATAGGTTGTAGTTGTACAATAAATCAAGTTCTCGCTTTTGTTAGGGCTATTACTAAAACCTTGTAACGCACCGTGCTGGGGTAAAATAGAGTACCGCACCGCCGAAGATTTCCGCACTCTACCGTCGGCAACGTGTATGTTACTAAGTATATGCTGAATCTGTTAGACTTGTTAATGAATTGAAAATATATTCATATTTATACTATGCTGAAACCTTTATGCCCAACCTTAAAAAGGATTTTAGTATCGGTTTTATCCACATTTCAATAAATTTTAGAGGATAACTAACACATGGTAGCCCCAGACGTTTAAATTTGGTTGGTTTTAATGATTAAAAAAAATAAAGACTGGGATACTACTTTCAATATATACTTTTGTGTTAAGGTAACTTCATCCGTATAATTTCCTAGATTTAAACAAATTGCCTATAGAAAACTTTTCCTATAGGGTGGAAGTAACTCTTTAAAGTACGATGGCCCAATTGGCTCACTTTTCATTTCCATACTATTTCACAATTCTGAATTTCGAATTCCGAATTCTGAATTCCGAATTCCGAAATTCGTAGAACAAACTGGACGCTTGATTATTCTTACTTATTTCATATCGTCAAGCCTTCAAATGAAATGATTGATGTATACAGCATTAAACAAACAAGATTCAAAATGTAAAATGACTCTTTGGAACTTAAATTCAATTTAAGGTCATGAATCACTGGATACCCAAAAATAAAGCTAGGAATAGTTCAATAGAAAACCATTATTCTTAATATAAAGAATCTTACATCACAGACCCTCGATCTAGATGTGCACTTAGTACTGGTTAACCGCTTGGGAGGTCTAAGCCTGCCCAGGAATAGTGTGGATAGGTTAACTGACCGTCCCGACATGACCTTAGCTGCTTACCGTGGACGTGAAGCATCAAATCAATAACCCCCCCCCCCCCCCCCGCCCCGATTTTAGCAGGAAATACTTGCTTAAAAACAAAACCTCCACTAATGCCTGTAGTACATAGGAGACCCCGTAGCTCAGTAGGTTAAACGATGGCCTGCTGATCAAGCGGTCCCTGGTTCAAGCCCCGCTGGAATCTTTTCAACCATGAACGGGATTCCATTGCACACAGCCTTTCATTATCACCGATCCATCGTCCTGATATGTCTTAAATACTGTTAAAAAAGGACGTAAAATCACAAGACATCGATCCATCCTTTGGTATATGTAAATTAAAGCATTATATATCTCCATCTGTTTAGTTGATAATGAGGAGTTCCGGTAGCTCAGTAGGTTAATGGCCTGCTGATCTAGCGGTCGTGGGTCCATCGTCCTGATATGACTGAAATACAGTTGTAAGGATGTAAAATCATAAGTCATCCATCCATCTATAAGTTGATAACCTTCTAGATAAATCATCTTCCCGAACAAGCGGATAAACCTTGCTCTATCTTTTATGAGGACTGCCTTGAATATTAAACAAGAAAAGATATGATGCATGGTGTCATATCAATAGACTCGACGAGTCTATTAAAAAACGTTTATTTTTCTGTCAATTTAAGTCATGGCGGCCTGTTGTTTGTGAGTTTAAAATACCCTCTAAAATAAATTGACTATTACCACGTGTCCCTATACAACATACTTCACAATTCCGAATTCTGAAATTCGTAGAACATACTAAACGCTTGATTATAATGACTCTTTACATTTTGTCAAACCTCTGCATGATATGGATTATTGCTTAAATAATTTAGCCGCGACACGAGAAAACCAACAAAGTGGTTGTGCGCCCTGCGCCCAGCGCAGACTCAGATCAGCTGGGCATGCGCCCATTCTGATCAGACTCTTTGCTAAGCACTTAAAGGGTAGCTAAGGGTCTAAGCTACCTCCATGCGGATAGCGAAGCTCTGATCAGACTGGGCGGATGCCCAGGCTCTTCTGAGTCTGCACTGGGCGCACATGCCACTTTCTTGGTTTTGTCGTGTCGCGGCTCATATAATGTTAATCCTTAAATGTGACTTAGACTAAATGAAGAAGATATATCAGATAAAAGGCTACTTACTATAGAGAGAGGGATAGACAGACAGACAGACAGACAGAGACAGACCATGACCAGCTGATCTGAGTCTGCGCTGGGCGCACAACCACTTTGTTGGTTTTCTCGTGTCGGGGTTCATATTTAAGCAATCATCCATATCACGCAGAGGTTTCACAAAATATAAAGAGTCATTATAATCAAGCGTTTAGTATGTTCTGCGAATTTCGGAATTCGAAATTCAGAATTCGGAATTCGGAATTCAGAATTCAGAATTCGGAATTGTGAAGTATGTGGTATAGGGTCACGTGGTAATAGTCATTTATTTTAGAGAGTATTTTAAACTCACAAACAAAAACAACAGGCCGCCATGACTTAAATTGACAGAAAACTAAACGTTTTTAATAGATTCGTCGAGTCTATTGATATGACACCATGCATCATATCTTTTCTTGTCTAATTTTCAAGGCAGTCCTCATAGAAGATATAGAGCAAGGTTTATTCGCTTGTTTGGGAAGATGATTTATCTAGAGGAATATCAACTCATAGATGGATGGATGATTTGTGATTTTACATCCTTTCAACAGTATTTCAGTCGTATCAGGGCGATGGGAGGGTGCAAATGAAAGGCTGTGTGCAATGGAACCCCGTTTACAATTGGAAAGATTCCCATCGCCAGTGGGTCTCGAACCCAGGACCGCTAGATCAGCAGGCCATCGCTTAACCTACTTAGCGCCCGGAACTCCTGATTATCAACTTAACAGATGGAGATATACAATGCTATAACTTACATATACCAAAGGATGGATCGATGTCTTGTGATATTACGTCCTTTTTTAACAGTATTTAAGACATATCATGACGATGGATTGGTGATAATGAAAGGCTGTGTGCAATGGAATCCTGTTCATGGTTGAAAAGATTCCCGCGGGCCTTGAACCAGGGACCGCTTGATCAGCAGGCCATTGTTTAACCTACTGAGCTACCGGGTCTCCTATATACTACAGGCATCAGTGGAGGTCTTGTTTTTAAGTAAGTATTCTTGCTAAAAATCGCAGGGGGTGGGGGGGGGGGGGGGGTATCGGGGAGGGGGGGGGGGGTATCTAGATCGAGGGTCTGTGATGTAAGATTCTTTATATTAAGAATAATGGTTTTCTATTGAACTATTCCTAGCTTTATTTTGGGGTATCTATTGATTCATGACCTTAAATTGAATTTAAGTTCCAAAGTTTCATTTTGTATTTTGAATCTTATTTGTTTAATGCTGTATACATCAATTATTTCATTTGAAGGCTTGATGATATGAAATAAGTAAGAATAATCAAGCGTCCAGTTTGTTCTACGAATTTCGGAATTCGGAATTCAGAATTCGGAATTCAGAATTCGGAATTCAGATTTCGGAATTCAGAATTCGGAATTGCGAAATAGTATGGAAATGAAAAGTGAGCCAATTGGGCAATCGTATTAAAGTATGTCTCTGTTGCAATCCCCAGAGAAATACGTGTATAAATTCTCTGAAGAAAAGGCCATGACAGTATAATGTAAATTTCCCATATTATTATGCAGGCAAAGAATATAATTATTCAAAGTATTTAAATTGAAATTTTGCTTGCAGAAAATAAAATAAGAAGGTGATCCTATGCATATATATTGAGATGGAGAAGTATTTTCGTTGACGTAAATGCGACATAAAGTAAAAATTTATGAATAGTTTCATTATTTACTCTCACAAAAAGACAAGAACAATTCTGTACTTAGAGATAGTGCGTTAAAGATCGGAATTTACTCGATACTGTACGGAAATTTCCGTAGTACGGTATGTACACGGTTTTAGCCGGTGCGGTACGGTGCGATACAAGGTTTTAGTAATAGGTACCCTTTGCGCCCCTTCCAAGTTGAATCAAATCAAGTAAGGGCCCCCAATTCAGATCATGCCCCAGCAGGTGAATTATTTAACACCCATACCCGTATTCCAGAAAATGTCCACACAAATGCCACTGAAATTGGCCTGACAAAAACAATTCACAGAATATAAACATCGTGAGAGAAAAAGTGCATAATTTGGAACTTAGTCTTATTCAAAATAGACTCTGTAATATTGAAATGCAATTGCAACAGCAGAGACCATTTACCCACATGAGTATGGGTGCTTTCCCAAATATACCGCACTCAATACCCCAAAATGTGTACTTCCCTCAACAGTCTGTGTATGTTCTGGGTGTGAATAACTACCATCCCGTACTTTCCCAACCACCTCAGGTATTCCAGCACCAAATAGTTGGAGGTAGTCTAGGGGCTATCACCCTTTTTTTAATAATGGGCAGTTACCCAGACAACCCTTTCTACATGGTGGTCTTAATAACAATAATCCTGTTCTTTACATTTTCCCGTCTGGTCCTGTACATGCTGGCCACCAACAGATGGGGCAAGCTGCACTTCAACCTGACACTTGGTACTATGTAGGTAACAGACACTCGCAAACTGGAACACATATGGGCGCTGGAACCAGACCTAGCCATGGTAACGTGAGCGAGATGTACAGACCACACAGGGATAGTAGACAGTCTCAGCCAGTGGGGATAAATCCTAACCATCCTAACAGTGTACCCCTGGGAGGTGGATCAAAGGTCCCAAATCACCAAGGTCCTCATAGGGAGACTATACCTGGCTCTTGTAATCAACGAGAAACAGGAGTCAGACAGCATGACAGCAAACAATCAGTACCCAGAATGTATAGCAAATCCAATGTAGCGTCAGTTGAAGCTCAATCTCCACAGCGAAGTGATCCATCCCCCCCCCCCATCTATGGGAGTGGACCAACCTGTAAGTGTGTCCAGCTCAGTTAGCCTCACCCTTTTGGCTCCCTACAGCACCGGCCACATTGCGGAGAGCCACTGTAGGAAATTAGAGGAAACTACCTCACCTATCAGCTCGAATATTCTAACCAACTACATAAACACCCGAGAAGATACTGACCGGACAGTTGCCTCACCTATCAGCTCGACAATTCTAACCAACAACATAAACACCCGAGAAGATACTGACCGGACAGTTGCCTCACCTATCAACTTGACAACTCTTACCAATAATATAAACACCCGAGAAGATACTGACCGGACAGTTGCTGATGAAGATTGTGATTATACAGGTGCAGATGAGTCTTTATTATGGAATGGCAGAGCCTCGCAGAAGACTGCACAGAAAAATTTCTGAGGATTGGAACCCTGAATGTGAAGAATGTAGAAACGAACGAAGCCTTTGTCTAAGAGATTCTGAAAAGTTGTGACATCTTGGCCATTCAAGAACATTGGTTATTCAACTTTCAGCTTCCTGACATCGAAAAGCGTTTCCCTTTTCACTTTGTCTGTAGTAAGGCTGTAGATGACAATAACCCCTTACCACCAATACAGAAGCCAAGAGGTTTTGGCGGCGTGTCTATCCTTTATAGGAAGAACCTGGGCTTAAAAATTAAGAAACTGTCCCTGGGCGATTGTAGAGTTACCGCAGTAGAAATCCTGTCATCACCACCTCTTTGCATTTGCAACGTATACATGCCAAGCCGTAACTCTAAGGGCGAGAAGGAGGAGGATAGCTACAGAGCCTGCTTAGACCAGTTAAATGAAGTATTAAGCACATATGGGAAGACACATGCTGTCCTTATTGCTGGAGATCTGAATGCCTCCCTACTGACGAGGCCAGGAAACCAACAAGATGTCTTGCTGAAACAGTTTGTCGAGACAAATGGGTTATCATCTAAACAGACAGGCGAAAATACATTCTTCCATCCAAACAAACATGACAAAGCTGAAATTGACTATATTTTGTTCAATGAACTTGGTAGGGAGGTCATGACCTCAGTGGAAGTCCATCCAGTCTAAGGATCCTTAGAATACCTCTGATCATATGCCTGTCATAGCAACACTTGGTATATCAGCGGGAAAAGCTCAACAAAGAACAGAGATGATAAAGTGTAAACCAAAGTGGGAGAAATGCAATAAACAGATGTACAAACAGTCAATCAAGGATAACATTCAGCCTTTTTCTACTTTCCAGATACATTCTACTTCAGAAATTGATATTCTGAAACATCTCAGTCATCTAAATGCAGTCCTTGATCATGCCACTTCTTGCAGCATACCTAAGCATAGATCAGAATTCAAGGCCAAGAAGCTGAGACCCCGTCCATGGTCAGATCGAATCCTTCAAGCAGTAAAGACCTGTAGACGCAGTTGGTGGGAGTGGCGTAGAGCTGGTACAGTACATGGCCCTGCAAATGAGCATTATGCTGCAATGATCCGTGCTAGGAAATCACTGAGGAAGGAACAAAGGCAAGAATCAGCCAACCAGAGAAATGAGAAAGCTTCGGAGATTATGAATGCCCAGAATGATTCAAAAACCTTCCACAAATTGATTAAACAGCAGAGGAAAATCTCATCTACTCAGATACAGTGTTTGGTGGTTGATGGGAAGTCTTGTGAGACTGCGAAGAGATCTGTAGTGGCTGGTCTATCCATTTCCGGACACTTGCAACACCACTAGAGAAGGAATCCTTCGACGCAGAGTATAAGGCTCAGGTAGACTCAGACATCGAATCCATCACCTCCATATGTGAACTGGAAAGACATCCCATTGAGACCATCACAGAGAAGAAAGTATGCTATGCTTTGAGAATGTGTCCTTGAATCCAAAAATAATAAACAAGACATCTTGGTTACCACGCTAGACACTCAAAAAGCTTTTGATGTTGTGGATCGAAATTCCCTTCTGAGAAAATTATTCTTAGACGGAGTGCAAGGTGATAATTGGTTATTGTTGAAAGACCTGTATTCTGATAGCTCTTCTAGAATCAAGTGGGCTGGACAATTTTCCAGTCCCATTCATATAGGGCAGGGTGTAAGGCAGGGTGGGGTATTATCAACTCGCATTATAAACGTTATAACAACCCTTTGTTGCTCCACCTTGAGGATGCTTATTCAGAAGTCAAAATTGGGTCGATTAATATACCCCACATTACAGTTGCAGATGACTTGGCGGTCCTATCTAGAAAAAAACCAACAATGCAGGTTATGATTTGGGATGTAGAGAATAATGCTGATAGGGAAAGATATGGAATACACCCATCAAAGAGCAGCAGTCTGATATATTGCCCTGGAAAAAGAATAGAATGCACTGATTTCTATTTGGCCGGTCAAAATGTTACCTCTGCGAGTAACACTGTACATTTGGGAATCAAACGGGATGTATCAGGGAAGCTTAATGTGGAGGAAAAAGTAACCATAGGCCGTAGGACTGCTTACTCCTTGATGGGTGCTGGTTTCCACAGTGTAAATGGGTTAAAAACCAGTCAAAATTCTCATATTTGGAAGACTTTTGTCGTTCCTCGTATAGTCTACGAACAAGAAGTTTTACTGTTAACTAATAAAGACTTTGAATACCTTGAAAGGTTTCAAAGGCAGAGTCTCCGGCAAATTCAAGGACTTCCAGACAAAACACCGAATAGTATCACTCTAGCCTTACTTGGAATTTTACCTTTGAGAACAGTCATTCATAAAAATGCTTTAAATTTGTTCATGAACATAGCTAGGTTGTCAGACTCGGTTGAACTTGAAATTGCTAGGAGACAGTTAGCTATGAAAAATAGGCATGAACACAGTTGGTTTAACTACATTAAGGATTTTTTAGATGTGTATGGTCTTCCCTCAGTTTTTGAACTATTTGAAAATCCCCCATCTAGGTCTGGGTGGAAGGCGCTGATGAATAACTCTGTTAACTCTGTCATAGAGGCAGAATGGAAAAAAGACACAAATGAAAAATCTTCACTAAAATATGTTAATCCAGCTATGTTGAGTGTTGATAGATGCCATCCAATTTGGTCTACTGTAAGAAGTAATATAATTGATAGCAGAAGGACTCAAGTCAAATGCAAGTTGCTCACTGGCTCTTATATTCTTCAAGCAAATAAGGCTGTCTTTAATCAGTTTCATGTAGATCCGACCTGTAAGTTATGCTCCTCTGCACCTGAGACTCGTCAGCATTATGTAGCGGAGTGTACTGTGTTTGAACCTGAAAATGACTCTTTTAAACAAAAAGTGTGTAATTATTTGCCGCTCCAGGACTGTAACCTACAAGACCCAGATATACTCACACGACTCGTCCTAGACTCATCAACAGTGTTTAACCACGATTCTTCGAACCAGGGTGTGATTTCTCAAATAGAAATTTATGCTAGAGAATACATCTATGTGATCCATAAAAAGAGAGTCGCCAGGTTAAAACAAATTTCAACAAATTAATAAAAAAAAAACACATGTCAGTTTGTAAATAGCACAGCTGTATATATCACCAGCAAGTTTGAAATGAGCTCTTTATTTATTTATAAATTTAAGACAACTCCCTCTTTGACGTCGTCATAAAACGACGGTGGTCCGGAAAGTCAGCGGACGAACTCTAAGAAGAACAGAACAGAATAGCCCTTTTTTTTTGGGCTTGCCGCTTCGGCGGCGAGCCATATATTCAGACAGGTTATGACTTCCTGTCATGCGCACTCCAGCGGAAGACGCTGATTTGTCCCCAGCTTCTAGAATGGTTCATAATTGCAAGTGGAGAACCAATATATGGAGAGCGTCTACGGGGCGCAACTTCGTTTGACTGTTTCTTTTACCTAAGCACCGAAACATAACGACACGCCACAATCTGGCACACCAAATAATCGAACATGTCTAGCATCTTTTGTCTTACTGAAAACATGAGTTATTATTATTGTTTTATTATTTTTTTATCCGGTGTGTTTGAATATTTCTTGATTGTCCACTGTTCAATAAGGTCAAATAACGACATGCGCAATTCGCGGGCATTATGTAAAATATGGACTGGACTTGGACTCTGGACTTCGGGCTGTGTAAAACCTGGATTTCAGACTTTGTAAAACCTGGACTTTGGACTCTGGAGTTTGTAAACTTGGACTGAAATATTTCAACAATAGTTGTTATGCCTGTACAAACAGTGTAGAGTGTATATCCAAATTAGACTACTGTTTGGAACAGTCTGATCAGGGTCTGTGCCAACAGCCTTATTTAAAAGCATTTACTGGTTTTACAGACAAGGTGTTTGATCGTATTTACTAGATACTATTTCTTATTTTTTCATAAGCATGCATTGAAATTCAGTTTCTTATTTTTTCATAAACGTACAATGTTATTCAGTTTAATGTAAGTGTCTTATTGAAAAAAATCAATTCAGGAAACACAACATGTGTGGGAAAATATCAGTATCTTACAGGTGCCATCAAATCATCCATTTCTAGGCCTATGCAATTTTAACAGTTACCTTCCTTTTTGAATAAAAGTTGCTAAAAATTAGAGGGTCAAGGCAGCGTAGCGCAATCGGTAGCGCGTTTTGACTCAAGAGCCAGAGGTCCCTGGTTCGATACTCGGTCCGGCCACATACTTTCGTTTTTCCTTTCGCTGATTCTAGAAGGGCAGTTGTCAGTTACTGGTGAAAGTATGTGCACTTAGTACTGGTTAACCGCTTAGGAGGTCTAAGCCTGCCCAGGAATAGTGTGGTTAGGGTAACAGACCGTCCCGACATGATCATAGCTGTTTATCGTGGACAATAAAACAACAAACAAAATAATAACTACTAAAATATAGAAGACTTCTTTTTTCTTTTGCATTAAATCCGTATATAATGACAAAATATGTGATGACCAAGGACAACACGCTAGATTCTGAAAACAAACATCCTGTGGAAGCAACAAAAATACATTGACTTGTAATCATTACCAATTACCAGTTATACTCTATACCGCAGACTTGCTGGGCCGCATAGCGCAGTCGGTGGTGCGTCTAATAAAAACAAAGGTCCCGGGTTTGATATTCAGTCCGGCCACTTACTCTCGTTTCCGCTTCCGCTGAGTCAAGAAGGGCAGCTGTCAGTGACTGGCGAAAGTTAGTGCACTTAGTAATAGTTGAGCGCTTAGGATGGCTAAGTCTTCCCAGGAATATTGTAGTTAAATTAACTGACCGTCCTTGTAGCTGTTTACCGTGCACGTAAAACAATAACACAACAACAGCATACCACAGTCTTAACCAGTACTTATAACTGAACTCAGTGATGACAATATACTAAAAAGAATAAGCTGAATATTTGCAGACGATCTATGGCAACTGTTTGGGAAGGAACTATTATTTTCATTATAACCTCCTCTCAATGCTAGTCAGCTTTTCTTCAACAGAAACAATGAGACAAACAGTCATTAAAGTTGTTTCCCAATTTAATAATAGCCATTGTTGCGGACGGTAAGATTTTTTTCCTACCAATCTGTCACAAATGAGGCTAGTCGGACGAACTACTTCCACTATTTCCTTCTCATATCAGCAGTCATAAACCATATATCAGCTTATGTGTAAGGGACTTGTAAAAGAACTTTTCCAATGTAAGATGTATTTTTTCAACATCAAGACTTGACGATCTAATAATGAACATAACTTTGTCCTAACCGAACGGCTCAGGGAATATAGCAATCAAATTCCCGTCCATCTGTCTCTGTCCGTATGTCAGTACGCCCATTAACATTTTGTTGTCCACTCTGTAACTTGAATACCCTTTGGACTATTTTCATTACACTTCACCAGTTATGTGTAGTCCATTTGCTCCAAAGCACAAACACAGTTCTTCTTAGTTCACAAAAAACAGGACGAAACTCCCAGTAAATCTTCTAATGTCCTAAAATTTCTTATATAACAATACATAACAGAATACGAAAATCCTTATTTCTAAATGCTTTTATGAAATATTTTTCAATAGCAGTAATGAGGGTCTCAATGGGGTTTACTGATTAGCGAATTTGGGGCCAAAAAATTACTGATTAGCGGAATTTGAGAGGAAATTTTACCGGTTAGCGGCGTCACTTATTCTAAGTGATTAACGGAATCGGCCGAAAAATATACTGATTAGCGAAATTTGAGTGAAAAAATTACTGACCGGTGACCGGTTAGCGGCGTCATATGCGGTTAGCGAATACCGGAATCGGCAAAAAATCGTAATTAGTCCACTCTAATTTTACAGTATGGCCTCACAAAATGTTTAAATCGCGGCTGCATTCCCATTCAGAAACTTTACTATATAAAAAGCTTCGGGGGTCTGAATTACATAGGCATGTTAATGTGATGTGATTGGAAGATGCATTTGCATTTATGTGTATACACCAGTCATTTTGTTATGATACTCAGTATAGATTTTGGACTCATTTTAGACTGACTTCTATTTACAGCAGATACAATGACACAATGCGACAAACTATATCAAGATCATGTCCTGCTTATCCTGCAAGAGTACATAGATTGCTACTTTACATGCCATTACCATTTTTGTCAAACCGATTCTATTTCTCTGTTTTATGTGAAAAAAAAAAGATTTTTGTGAGGTTATCTTTATAAAATGGATCTGTATCATATATACATAGAAAAACTGTCTTTCTATGTATTTAGCATCGACTTGGGGATATAAGAGTATAACGATTCTAAGTCAGTAGTCTTCAAAGTATGTATTACTGTCATAAAGTCGAGGGAACGGTTGCGATATGTAATTTTACTGATTTGGCCGAAAAATTACTGATTACTGATTTTTGCCCTTAAATTTTACTGATTACTGATTTTTGGGCTGAAATTTTACTGATTACTGATTTCAAAGGTACCCCATTGAGACCCTCAGTAATACAAAAATTGACCTTTTTACTGAAGGTTATCATATGATTGTCCGAACAACCAGAATGTAGCGTAACCTCATTGTTACTACAGTTGTGGACGTTTTAAAATGAAGAAAGTGTTTCCAAGTAAGATACCATCTCCCAAGACCACAAACCATAAACCACAAAGAACTACTTGAGCGCTAACTTGGCAAGCCTTTCCTTATAAAAGGAAACTTTATTAATCTATCCGAATCTTTTTTTTCCGGGGATTCTTCATACCCCAAGGCGGAGCAAGTAAACCAGTCATCAAATCCGCCATATTGGCCAGCTAGCGTGCGGAGGAGAAACGATGGACGTTGAAAAGAAACGAATAACAGACTTAAGAGTCATAGATTTAAAAGCTGAGCTAGAGAAAAGAGATTTAGATAAAACAGGCGTAAAAGCTGTCTTAATAGAAAGGCTGCAGAAGGTATATATTTACCTATTTTGAAATTTCAGTTTCCTTGAAACAACCACAGACGCTTGGGATTTGGACTGGTCAGTAGAGCCACAATGAAGTCTCAATTTATACAAGATATTAATCTTTGGCGAGCAAAACTGTGCATGAGCCTGGGAAACTATCCCTATATCTCTCCATAATCAGTACAAACCTGTTAGTATTTGGTATCCGTGGATTCAGTAATCATTTATCTTTACATTGAGATGCACGTCATTGCATGAACTTGTCTAGTCTGTACAAATTTATTCAAAACAATTCACAACCATGTTAAAATATGCCTTTACACATAACCTCCCAATAATTACATAAATGGCTCCCAGCTTTTAAACCTGTAGAATAAGTATCCAGGTACCAAGGTAGATTATGTACACAGGTGAGCTATTTTAATTTTAGAGCTGACTGGAATCCCTTTTTTTGGTTTCTAGTGTGTAAGAGGTCTCCATGCATAGACTAGAGATTGCAACCGGGAACCAATTATGTAAATTGACTCTGGATCCACTGATGGAGTTTGTGTGAAGACATTTTTTTTCACATGGTAGTGAATTGTTTTGAATAAATTTGTAAAGACTAGACAAGTTCATGCAATGACATGCATCTCGTTATACAGATAAATGATTGGTGAATGCATGGACACCAAAATCTAACAGGGTTGTACTGATTATGGAGAGAAACCGGGATAGTTTCCCAGGCCCATGCACAGTTTTGCTCGCCAAAGATTAATATCTTGTATAAATTGAGACGTCATTGTGGCTCTACTGACCATTCCAAATCCCAAGCGTCTGTGGAAACAACGTCACTGAGTGAAGCGCGGAAACAGTCGGTCTGATAAATTATTTTTAATAATTTTAATGGACAGTCAGCCAACTCAGTAGAAGACTAAGCAGCTAGTCTTCTACTTAGCTCAGTGCAGCAATTGAATTAAACGTTTACTTTCCTTATACTGATACAGATTCCTGTCTCAGTTCTGTTTCTTCAACCAGACCACAACATGATCAAAGGGCATAACTCCACTGTTGTCTCCCCTGTAGTGGCGGAAATGATAGTCGCAGGGGGCGCTGCGTCAAGGTTTGTAACTCCAGTCGTTTCTTGGCAGATTTTTTTCAAACCGAAAGTAGGTATAAAACAGGTTGTTAATCTGAAGATCGGTAATTATTTTCGCCAAAGATCTTGTTAGTGTATGCCTGTTTTTGTGTTGTGTAAGTTCTACATTCGATGACACATAATTTCGTGATTTTAACTGTGCTAATTTCCCGGTTCCAGGATTCCGAACCGTTCCGGAAATAGGATTACGTCCCTTTCATATGTTAGGTATGTTTTGAAACTTGAAACTATTTTTCTAATTTCGCTGTTTTTAGCGCGTTAATACTTGTGTTTCTGGAATTTTCTCCCTCAAGAGAAGGACAACAGCCATTACTAACGTTTTGGGTCATTGAATTTGGTCAGTCAAAGTGGACAAAGTGGACAGGTAAATTCACAGGTGGATGACCTTACTATGCATACTGTGCATGATTTTCTCAAGACCATGTTTGGGAGCAATATGAATTTATAACAGGGTATAACCAGAAAAGTGAGTTTTGTGCTGATATTACTCCCCCTGCAGTGATTTTTTTACAAATCTCCTTCTTTGAGTCCCAGGACTCACAAGACCTAAAATCTTTGCATCCCAAGCTCAAGGGTTTGCATCTTTACTGGGATGCAAAAGCAATATTTTCTCTGCATCCCAAACTTAAAGGGCTTCAAAGGACGAGCCCTATAAGTAAAAAATAACCAACGTCAAGCTCCTGTGGTCACAGGAATAAAATAAATCACCTGTTGTCTCATTGTCAGACAGCGTATTGGATTTGGAGACATCCGTTGTCATTTCGGATTCGAAGCTTGATCGGTCGCATCATGATCTGCAACATCTGGCCTTGCGTGTTTGTCTTGCCCAAGAAGACCAAATAATGTTTGCTGCTTTGAATCAAGTTTGATCCTTTTCTTGTTTTTCGGAGGCATGATTACTTATTGACCCGGTGTATTAATAAAAGTTTGCACTTAGGTAAAAGACATCACCGTGGTCGATAATACTATGTTCCTCAGGTACTGGACAACCACTATTGATTATTGGTATTACAGGTAGACTTCGGTATTTAGCGGGAGTAGGAAAGACTATGGTACTGTTTTTTACCAGTAATATAACAATCTGCTAATGCACCGTTGCTATATTCTTAAAACGAAAGTAGCTTTGTAAACGAAGCCGAAATCGGAAGTTGGACTATAGATCGGCTATTTTTATGCGTCCCGGAACGCAGCCAAGGAAATATTTTGCGTCCTCTGGGAAAATTATGCGTCTAAGACGCAGGACGCAGGGGTAAAAAAATCACTGCCCTGTTTTCTGCCAGTTTTTGGAGTGTTTACTTTGTATCTAAGGGTTTCCAAGGGCCCAAAAAGGACATTTGAAAGGATCCAATGAGGTGCTCAGTGGTAATTATGTGCTTTCTATGGTCATGTGATATCATTTCTGTTTATATTTTGTAGGAAATTTTGCATCCTATTTTTAAGTACAAGTCCCTACCTGTAGGTGTTAGTGGTGGGACTCTTTGATTTAAAATCGGTACTCGGACAAAACGGACCAGACAAAACGGACCACGTTTAGGACAAAATGGACCACGTTTCAGGATAATCCGAGCCTTCTCTGACTGAAAAAGCCTATTTATAATTTTGATTGGCGGCTTATTGACGTCAGAGGAACGAAAGTTGTGAAAACTCTAATATTGTATTTCCCACAGATGCCCTTGGTTTCTGGTTGAATTTCTATTGCATATTATGTTGCAGTTATATGTAAACTTTGCAATCCTATCAAAAAATACCTTTTGATGACTCGGCACAGTAATTCAATGTGATACCCCGTCTAAAAGCAGATAAATAACAATTTTTTTAGATGGAGTTGAGATTTGTAACATATCTCCGCCATTATTTTTTTTGTTGACAGATCGTTTGAGATCAATCCGGTGTTTATAAGAAAAAATACTATCGGCCACTTTATCCATTTCGTAGGTACGGTCATTTCGGTCCTAGTCATAACGCGCTGGTTTGTACCAAAGACATTTTACTCCTTTCAACTCTGAGAGCCAGGGACTAATTTTTTATCCAAGTGCGAAACGTCCAGATTTGTTATGTTGAAATAATGGATATTTTTACCTGTACACCGGCACGTGCAAGAAGTGTCAAATCAAAACGTGGTCATCAACAAAAAGCGATATTTTTCTTTACCTCATTAAGTTCGATCAATAATTATTATGGTTCAAAATGGAATAAAATGTGACAAACACTGCAGAATGGTGCAAAAATGAATAAGGAATTAGCCACTGTATATCTTTTTGCGCAGGTAATTGATAAAACTAACCAAAACTAGAATTTTGCTTGGCCGATCCACCGATGGATCGGCTGAATTAGTGTTTTTAAGTGCAGTATCGCTCTGGCTGCAAGACCCAATAAGGGTTTGCAGCCAGAGAAGACTCGGGTTAGTTTCGAGACAAAACGGACCACCGTTTCAGGACCAGACGGACCACGCTAGAATTAGTTGGTGCCAATTAAAAGATTAAGGAGTATATAATTACCAAAGACAATATTAAATGGTCACAATTATTTGGCTTCTGTTCATGGTCTCAACTACCTTTGGTTGTTGCAACTATCTAATTAATTTAATGGCAAGATTTTTATCTTTTAAGCAGGCAAATTTCTTTTATTAGTGTTGCAACTAAAATAAAACATGCTTTCTCAAGGTTAACGGAAGGTCTGAACGTGGTCCGTTTTGACCTTAAACGTGGTCCGTTTTGTCCTGAACGTGGTCCGTTTTGTCCCAAGTGTTGTCCGTTATGTCCGTGGTCTTCACACCGGACTTCACAGCACTCAAAGATGATATACTTTGCCAGCCTAATTTCAATGCAAGAATTTATTTGAAACAGTAAAGCAGGGTTCCATCAAATTCATCCGGCAGGAACAAGGATACTGGGCAACCGTCAGAATAGTATGCAAGGTTAAACAGTGCTGGTACCTGATATGAGTTAGTATGTTATCACAACTGAAGGTGAAAGTTTTTAACAAAAGAGCTCAGAAAACAAATAGATGTCATTCTACGAAAATTTTAACTGATCATTGATTATGAGAAAATATAATTGATGATCGCTAGATCGGTTGACCTCTAATTACTGATTATTGATACTTGCCGATTATCAGTACATCACTAGTAGGTGTACGGGTTAAGTATGGTATGGAAACAAAATAACCTGGCCATTTTTTTCTGCCAATATACAGTAATTCTACCTGGGCACTTAGTTGGTAAGGTTAAAGAGAAAACTGCGGCATTCTATGGCAGCATAAAAATGATATTAAAGCATGATCACCTCTGCGGGTGTAATGAAGCAGAACTGCAAAATTATTTGTCACAGGGTATATCATACACTTGCACTGCCTTGCAGTACAAAGGCAGTACAAGCTGGCTTTAATAGTGACGTGGTAAAGTGCTTGGCTTTAGATTGAAGAGTGAAGAGTCCCCTGTTCGATCGTCAGCCGGGGCTTGAGATTTTTTAAGAGTCTGTGACAAATGGCTCTCAACGTAAATGACCCACATGTGCATTAGACCTCCTGAAGTCTCATTTCCAGTGAGTCTGGTAACTCCTGAGAATTTGAGGATGAATTAGGTATGGAGAGGGTAAGTGTCACTGGGTAAAGGTTCAGTATAGCATGCACTTGTACTGCCTTGCTGTAGAAGCAGAGCTCTAGATACGAGGGAGTATTTGATGATAACTAGGGATAATTTTTGTTAATTCTGCATAAAACCCAATGTTGTGACCCCTCATCTGAACCATCTCGCTGAGACGGCTCAGATGAGGGGTCACAACATATGGTTTCGATTAGGGCTGGCATGATTAATCGAAATATCGGTTAATTGGTCGATAAGCAAAACGAAAACAATTATCGATCAACGAAATTAAGTAATCGATTACCTGCTGAAAATGTCCTGTCACTTTCTGCAATAAAATATTAGAAATATCTCTCGTTATGCACTTTTTATTTCCTTCCAAACGAAAACGGAAGTCTCGGAGACCAACCGGAAACGTTGAAGAGTATTTGTGATAGGGTGAATAGGTTGTAACGAATAGCATAAACCCGTTGTGTTCTGATCAGTTCAGACGACCAAGTTAATGCTTTCCGCAAAACCCGGAACATTTTATCCGTTCAGTAGCCTCTCCAGTCTTTTTAATAAAATGATTAGAGTTAAGGTCCTTATTAACACGCAACTCGATAGTTGTCCCGGTAGTTGTACTGAAAGTAGGTACGACCAACTACCGAAGGTTGGTTATCTGAATCTGAATAGAACAAGATGGTCTCTTGTTTTGTTATTGCCAATTAGGAAGCCAATTAGCGTGGATTGGCATATCAGAAGACAAGATTTAATCAAAGGTAATTGATAATTTGAATAGTTATCAACTGTATTGTTTGTTAATGTACCTTGTCAAAACATTTTAGCACAAATCTGTGCCACCGAAGCTTCTAAACATACCCATTTTCAATTTGCCTCGTTTAGCGATTACTAATCGGTTAATTATCGAAACGACCGGACCTATAATCGATTACTATTTTGGCTTCGATTAGCCAGCCCTAGTTTCGATGAGAAATAAGAAAAATTATCCTTAATTATCATCAAATACTCCCTCTTATCTAGAGCTCTGAGAAGCTCTTATAGCGCTGTGGTAGAGTGTTTGACTTTAGATCAAAGAGTCCCTGGTTTGATCTTCGGTCGGGGCATGAGATTTTTTTAAGAGTCTGTGACATATATATGAACAACAGTGAAAAGGATAACAGACCTTTAATGATTTTGTGAAAAATTTCTACTTCCACCAGTGCGTTTTGTGCAAATTGAGGAAAATTTAAATACAAGTATATCTTTGAGATGCCCCCTCTATTTGGACACATGAAGCCATATCTGTGTCACAGTCTACACTCTTGCTATGCTGGGATCATCTCAGAGATATCACTGGACTGCAATTACAGAAATATCAGGGAATGGAAAGAAACATGTTTACAAAAGAACTTGGTTCTTTTACAAAAATGCAATGGCAGAAAAATCAAATTTCTTTGCATTAACAGAGAATAAACAGGTCTGCTTTCAGCTATTTTGTCTGATTTCACATTGTTATATTCGGCCATTTGATGTTGTATAGACGTATGAACGATAGTCACTGTCTATATAATTCTGGTTTGTGTCCTAATCAATCGGATTTAAGGCAGGTGGTAGCCAGGGGAAAAAGACCTCTGGCCAATTAAGATTGTCCACATTGAGCACTGACCCAGGTAACACCCTTGTCTCAGCCTACCTGTTAAATGACACACACTGGTATATTCAACCTCTTATGGCAGTGTTAGTCTGCAAACACTCATCCAAAGACAATGACTTTCCCTTCTCACAATGCAATAATAATTACTAGCTCGTTTATGGGTCAGACACGTTTTGTCCTTGTAGTAAATATCAAAAGACGCCGCGGTGAATATACACATGCTGTTTTATCAGTGAGACATGTAAATGAACCTCAGTTCACGCCCTGAAAGTTAATACACATATCAGCCTGCGCAACAAAGCAGTCAGACTGTTTTTGTCGAGCCCCCTTGCGGGTCAGCGAGACATAATCGCCCGTTTGGTGTTCAAGCTTCCGTCGGGAGCCATATCTTAAGTTTGATAGACCCTAGGACCTTGAAACTTCATCACAATATGCCCAACTAAAATGCTAATTGGCTCCCACAAAACTAGGGCCAAATAAAAAAATATGCGTGTTTCGGGTTTCCCGGCCCTACCTAAAAATCGGCAGCGACCCTAAAGATTTTTTTGACTTCCTGAAAAAAAATCGATTTCGGTACATTCGGCTAGTTTCCGGCCGTTTTTTCTCTACTCGGCGATCAATGTCTTGCAGGCGCTCGGGAGAAAAATCAATACGGGTAAAAGCTAATGATTTAAAGCGTCTGTTTAACGCTGGAGTCTTCGTAAGCATGGCGTATTCGGGCGCTTCCGTTTTGAACATTTCAAAGGAAAAATGCGTCCATGGTCCTGCCGAGAGACAGTTCAACGTCGTGGCTCACGAAAATACGTTTGAAAAATTTGAATGCAATTACCGGTGCACGATAAACAGCATGAACAGTGTTTTCATGTCAGAAAACGCTAATGGGCCGTGGACGGAGCTCTCGGACAGTATGTACCAAATGCCAATGGGTGCATTAATACAGACCTTCCCTAACAATAAATATATATTAAAGCATTTTGTTTCTTTTATTGCCCTCAAGAAATACATTTACATAACTTATTATATTAAAGGCATAGGTAAATATCGACATATTATATATATTAAAAAAAAAAAAAAAAAAAAAAAATCCCTCCCTACCCTACCTACAGAATTTCAGACTGAAACCCTAAACACACATATTTTTTTATTTGGCCTAGGTCACTGTGACCAACTTTCACGAAAAAGTACCACATATTTAGTTCTTTTCTGCAGCCCCATATCTCCCTTTTCACAGGCCACAGAACATAAAAATTCATCAGTACATGCACCTTACCTCTCCAGGTCACCACCAACAAATCAGGTCGCTGTGACCTACTTTCATGAAAAGTATCACATATTTAGTTTATATCTGCAGCCCCATATCTCCCTTCTCATAAGCTCCAGAACATTGAAACTTCATCAGTGCATGCACCTTACCACTCCAGTTCACCTCCAACAAAACTAGGTCACTGTGACCAACTTTTACGAAAAAGTACCACATATTTAGTTTTCTAGGTCAGCCAATATCTCCCTTAACATAAGCCCCAGAACATTGAGACTTCATGAGTGCCTGCACCTTACCACTCCAGGTCACCTCCAACAAAACTAGGTCACTGTGACCTACTTTCACTAAAAAGTACCACATACTTAGTTTTCTAGGTCAGCCCCATATTTTTCTTTTCTTTGGCCCCAGGACATTGAAACTTCATCAGTGCATGCACCTTACCACTCCAGGTCACCTACAACAAAACTAGGCACTGTGACCTACTTTCATGAAAAAGTACCACATATTTAGTTTAACTGTTTTCATCTGCAGCCCCATATCTCCCTTTTCAGAACATTGAAACTCCATCAGTGCATGCTTCTTATCACTCCAGGTCACCTCCAACAAAACTAGGTTGCTATGACCTACTTTCACGAAAAAGTTCCACATATTTAGTTTTCGAGGTCAGCCCCATATCTTTCTTTTCATAGTTGCCAGAACTTTGAAACTTCAATTTTTTTTACTTCATCAGTGCATGCACCTTACCACTCCAGGTCACCTACAACAAAACTAGGTCACTGTGACCTACTTTCATGAAAAAGCATTTTCACTACTGTCAAAGGGCCAACGGGCTTGACATGCTGGCCGCGATCTAGTTTTACTGTTCGAATTTTACATGAGCTTCACACATTCCGTAAGTCACTGTATTTACGATGCAGCCTGTATTTCTAAGTCTTACTTGAACAGTTTGCAATCTGGGTATGGTAATAATATAAAAGACAGTGCAGCAATCAGAACTGGTTTGAGTCCTCAATTTTCAGAAAGCTAAGGATCTGGATTGTTCAAACAACAAGAATGACTCTGATTTGCGCAGATGCTTCCCTGCATCATCATTATTCGCACATAAGAGAGTATAATAAAAAAGTTCAATACTCAGAGAGAGGGAGAGAGAGAATAACAATCATGCGTCTAGTCATTCCTCAAAACTTCAAGCCGGGCCGCATAGCGCAATCGGTAGGGCACCTGACTCATAAGTCAGAGGTCCTGGGTTCGAAACCCGGTCTGGCCACATACTTTCGTTTCTCCTTCCGCTGATTCAAGAAGGGCAGTTGTCAGTTACTGGCGGAAGTATGTGCGCTTAGTACTGGTTAACCGCTTAGGAGGTCTAAGCCTGCCCAGGAATAGTGTGGTTAGGTTAACTGACCATCCCGACATGACCATAGCTGTTTACCGTGGACGTTAAGCATCAAATCAATCAATCAAAAAAAAAATCAAAACTTCATATTTCCAAGTCATTCCTCAAAACTTCAAACTTCCAAAAAATTCTCTCCAGCCGTCCAAATTGACACCATGGAAGTCTAGACTTCCGAAAGTTGAAAATTAGTGGAAGCCCTGAATGTCCCCACTTAGTCAAGAGCACTGGGACAATGCCCCAAGGTATGAAATGTCTTGACAGAACACAATGTTTACATCATCTACCTTCAGGCCCTAGAAGAAGAAGGAAAAGATCCAAATGAAGCAATATTTGAAGTGATTGAACAACCAACAGTGAAGAAGACACCCATAGCAGCTAAAAAAGGGGCCAGAAGTAAGTCATTACTTTCAAGGTTTGAAATTAATAGTAGCAAATAGCAAATTTGCCACCTGAAAATTTCATTTTCACCTGAAGAAAAAGTGGGTAGCAAAAAGTTACTGCTTAAGAATTCTTTAGTTAAAATTAATTTCTTGGAAGTACCATCCGATTTTCATTAAAATACTGCTTCTGTCTGCTATGTGTAAGACTAAACACAATTCCATAAGGTCAAAGGCATTGACAATGCCTTTGACCTTATGGAATTTTGTTTGGTCATAAATCTTATAACTGCTGAGTAGCAGTTTTTTCGACCAGGTATGTGCGTTTTACTCCTAGCTTTTATACTGGGTAGCAAGTACTTGCTACCTGCAAAAAACTGCTTCTGTCTGCTATGTGTAAGACTAAACACAATTCCATAAGGTCAAAGGCATTGACAATGCCTTTGACCTTATGGAATTTTGTTTGGTCATAAATCTTATAACTGCTGAGTAGCAGTTTTTTCGACCAGGTATGTGCGTTTTGCTCCTAGCTTTTATACTGGGTAGCAAGTACTTGCTACCTGCAAAAAAAGTTAATCTCTAACACTGACTTTGTATTTAAAAGCTGTCATTGCTTTATATTATAATTACCTAGACTTCTACATGTAGATGTGGTTGAGGACCAGATTAAAAATTCTAAGATGAGATTCATATTTTGTTCAAAGGTGAGTGGCTTCCCGTTCCAAGACCCATCATATAGCTGATTAATTCAAAACTGATTCACATTTTACAAAGTAATTTTGACAGTGCATCTTATTGGAAGTAACTTTTTCATGAAAGAATTAGCGTCCAATAGGAAGGAACTTGAAGGAAAGAATTTGCTCCCTAAGAGGACATTTTCATTATAAGAGAACTTCTTTGAGAAAGTTAGGGAAGCTAGAGTAGTGGCCTGCCTTTGAAAAGAGAGATCTCAATTGAACAATATGTTGTCAATCATTAAAGATGTATTACTAAAAGTTACTTGTATTAAATTTACACATCAATTTTATTTCAGGAGATAAAGAACAAGATGGAAATGTTAAGGTAAGTTAATTGAATTTTTTCTACCATAATCTACTATAGAGTAACATAAAAGATTGTTGTCATCACAGAACTTTGAAACATATTACATATGAGTCAGCAAGTTGCTGCCCATAAACAGGCATACTGAGCTACTCTGAACTGCAGATTAAAACTTAAGATGTTCTTCTCACAAGTCCCATTGAAAAATCCTGTTTCAGAACTAAAGAATATAGATTGCTGTTTAATTTACTTTGTTGGTACAGATTCCACCAAAATGGTTGCTAAATGCTTTGTCAAAGAAATTGTTTTCAGAGCTGTAGATAAGAGGGAGTATTTGATGATAATTAAGGATAATTTTTCTTATTTCTCATTCAAACCATATGTTGTGACCCCTCATCTGAACCGTCTCGCCAAGACGGTTCAGATGAGGGGTCACAACATATGTTTTTATGCAGAATTAACAAACATTATCCCTAATTATCACCAAATACTCCCTCTTATCTAGAGCTCTGGTTTTGTTGCAGAAGTTGTGAAGAATCAGTAAAAGTTGTTTGACAGAATAATTTGATACAGAACATATTTTTAGCTCACCTGAGCCGAAGGCTCATAGGTGAGCTTATAGTATAGGCAGGCATCCGTCGTCCGTCGTCAACATTTTCAAACGACTTCTCCTCTGAAGCCATGAGGCCAATTCTTTCCATATTTTACATATAGCATCTATAGATGGGGGGAATGAATAATTGTGTTTTTTGTTCCATTGGCATAAGAACTCTGGTTGCTATGGCAACTTATAGTTTCCATTGACTTATAATGGGAAAAGTGGAAATTGGCATTTTGTTGCTGCCTCACTGCAGTTATTTAGAATTTTTTTCTGCAGAAATGTTTCTTGAATAGTTCTCTACGATTCATATGAATTTTGTTCAAATCGCTGAATTTGATTGGTTGCCATGGCAAAATAAAGGGTAAATTTTCGAAAAAATCAAAAAAAATCTTCTTCTCAGAAGCCATAAGAGCAAGGGGGTAAATCAATACGTGAAGAGACAACCTAGTCTTGCGTTTCCGGGCGTATTTGGTAAAAGTCTTGCCACGGTGTACTTTCGTTTTTGATGAAACATTATGTCAACACGAGTGTTTTGGTGAAATAAGTACCAATTATAAGCATGACGGGACATTTATAGAAAAAGTGAACTGGCCACGCTTTGGAGGATTCTTTAAAGTTAATATTCGTTAAAAATGTTTCACGTGAGATGCAGTAGTTAACGTGCCAATTCGGTTCTAGTTTGTCAAGGTAGTGTACATTTTTTGAGGCTGGCTGGGTTGAAGGTAGGAATTTTCTTTCTTTTGAATCAATCTGAACTTTTTCGTCTCTTTTTCTGACAAAATTAGCTTCCTCTGTGATTGTTTATATGATACACTCTAAGAACGTGTTGCAGGATGCGTTTCCATGCATAAAAACAACGGTGTACGCACATGATTTCCTAGTATAGACCTGTATATGTCCATTGTCAATAAGTGCAAATACTAGTATTGCTCCAATGATTACTTTTCATTACATATGAGTACTTAATATATACTTGCTCGAAACTTTGGAAACTGGCAGCCTGAAGGTTAGAATTTTCTTTTCTCTGAATCAATATGACCGACTTATAGGCTCTTGTTATGATTAAATAATGTACTGTAAGAATGCGTTGCGCCTTGCACTATATTGCCAAAAAAATAACGGTGTAGGCCTACCCCACTTATTTCCAGTACATGGTAGATGCACGTTGGCATTTCATTTGTAAAAATACCGTTAATGCTACGAAGAACACATAAAATGTGTATTTAACATAGCTAATCAGAAAAGTTTCGGACCAGAGGACCTGCGTAATTCCACTATCTCAATTGTGCCGAATCAAGTATGCCTTTGCCAAATGACTATTGATGTCCAAAAGTTTTACAACGTCATTGATTTTGCTGTAAGGCAATGTTGTCGAGATTTCTGGCAATGTGGCCAGCAGTGCGGACCCCAGTCAGACTGTTCCGGAAGAAAAGTCTATCGTGGGTCTACAATGTTTGCTTAGATAACAGTGTCCTAATATTTGTTGTCAAAGTGGTAGGTCACGTCATGTTTATACGGCATCCGGCAGGAGTTTTCTGGACAACTCTACCATCGACATGTCTGGTCAAACGGTGTAGACCCGGATCAGTCCGGCCAGGGTGTCCACTGAAAGAACAATTGTTGTGTTGGAACGGTATTGTGTACAAACTAAATCTTTAGAAAATTACTATCATGCAAACGATTTGCTGACCGTAAGAAACTGCACCAGATTGTACATGAACTGTAAGGAGCGACAGCAGTGTAGTGGATAACGCGCTGGACTACCAATCCAGGAGTCGTAAGATCGATTCCCCGCTTCTCCGGTCCTTTCGGATGAGACTTCAAACCGATGTCCTGTCTCCGTATGACCTAGTTGTTGGTGGGACGTTCAACCCAAATTCACTTACTCAGTTCTTTCCGTGAATAATCCATTACAGAAATCAAAATATCCATTTTTTTTTTCGAAAATATCACAAGTGTTATATCATCAGAGTAATTTTATCGGTATAATTTTGTTTGTCTCTCTCCCAGTTTACATGTACATTTCACCAAAATTAAAACCTATTTAAATAATAAGGGATAAATAAGCAGATAGGTACTGCACGTGTACTACGTTACCAGACCAGACGAGCGTATCATAAACCTGTATTCTCCATATCACTAGTGACAAAATAGTGGCAAGAAATGTGGGAATGGTTTGTTCAAAACGCCAGAACTCTCAAGGAGCCGTAACTCTGTCAAACCGGCTCATGTACCCACCTCTACTAAGGGATCACCCGATTTCTGAAAACACATTTTCAGGGTCCCACTGGCCAAAATACAGTGCAACTGAACCTGTATAAAGGGGCTACTTGTCTTTAGCAGCCACAATTTGTCCTTCCAGACCCTTTAAGACAGGTTTGGCTATACTATAGTGTTGCATGTATACGAATTTGAAAGAAAAAAAAGTTCCGATGCTAACACCACTTTTCACTAAGGTTGATTGCCAATTCGGTCACCACAGTATAAATAAGTTCTGGATAGTAAGATCCTTTGGAAGCAAGGAATACATCAAAGAACAGAAAATAGCAGACTCGGTTTAATTGAGTCTGTTCATGACTAGTAATGACTAGTGCGACACCAGCCACGCCCCCTAGCATAGGTTTAAGCGGAACTCTATTTTTAAGGTAACTCAAATGAACTAAATGATCCCAAAGGACCAGAAAATATAATCTGCACTATGATGATGTACGGGGAGACGCTTTACGGCCCCCTTACGGCCTATTTTGCTACAACTGGCTGCTTACTGATACACTTTACCATATGACTGCTTTAGAAATATTGACATAAACCTGCCTTATAAAAAATAAGCTTAGCATATTCTGTACCAAGATACAGTGAAGGCTATAAGAAAAGTTTATCGTTCTTTTTAAAAGGTGGATGATTACACTTTCAAGGGAAGCAACTCTGCTTTTAATAATTGCATCCTTTTTCAATGAGATCAACTATTAAAGGAAAGACTTTGCTCATCGAGGAGCGTAAATGACCTCAGGTCCCTTCTAAATTTTATAGTTGTCCATACAGCAAATTAGAAAATTGGCATTTCACTGTATTGATTCCACAGGTCTAATGGGTCGTTCATGCAAACAGAATGTCTGTGATGAGACTGTGTCACCGCCCGGCCCACCGCACAAGCTGATTTATGTTTGCATAAGTATCCGGTGGACACCTCTTATATTAAAACCTGCGCATGTTAATGCATTTTTATGTTCAGTATAGATATTCGAAATGTTGACCGCATCCACATCATACGAGTTACATTATACTCTGGTGACGCAAGGTATTTGTTTTGGCTTAATTTGGTGGGATGGGGCGTGTAAAATGGTAGTGGCAGTACCGACATTTAAAAGAAAAAAAACCCCTAAAAAATGTGTAAGACACGCACGATGCCCCAGTGTGATGCCTGTCACAGGGCTGTGTACATCACTAAAATATCCATTAACAACAAACACTATCGCGTCACATGCATACTCATTCCATTTAATTACCGCACATGCCTCTTTAAGTGCTCATCATGATAATTTCTGAGGCATATGACTATAAGCGTACATATTTTACTGGTTTACCATTTCGTTTGTTTGTTTACAAGACCTGAAAATGCTGTTGACTATTTCAGTTTTCATTCGTTAAGATATTCTAGCCTATGATATAGTTTTTCTCCTATGTTTCAACTATTAAAAATATATTAATTCGACGTGCGCTTATAAGACAGAAAGATTTCTACAAGTATTTGCCTCCGTTTCAGAAACGTTTAGCGCACAGGCGCTCAAACAGTCGTAATTACATTTGTAATCCGTCGGTTACGATATTTGCATTATGATTATGCAACCGCTCAAATATATACACTGCCCAAAATATTTAATGGAGCAACTGGTATTTTCCCAAAGACATTACTGTAACACAAACCCAGTTCAAAGGCCCATAAATCTGACACCCAGTGGGCAAGAATTTCCTATTCTTTTGCAGAATTTTTAAGAAGGATCGGGGTATACCACAACAAGAATTTCATTACAACTGATGCTCTGCCCATCTCTAAGGACTAAATTTAGTAACTTTCGAACTTTCCGAAATTGAGGCATTTTCCGGAAGTCTACAAACTCTCATTAACTTGAGTTCAAAGTGATTCTTTCAAACGAGTCACCTTGTTAGACATCCAGTATCATTGACAAAATGGTCGTTTGGATATGGATTGAAATTTTCATGCCTTTCACCTGTTCTGAAAAATAGCAATATTCAACCAAAATTGCATTTTCACAAAAAAAACAGTCCATGGATATGGGCAGGGTAAATATTGAATTGGAACTTGTGGAGTAGGTACATGTAACATCGACCGTCTTTAAAAAAAAAATGGCAAAATTATTTGAAATTCCGTGTCTTTGTCGACCGGAGGTAAATGTCTCCAAAGTTGGGGATGCATTGCACTGTTGTCTATGAAAAAATTTTACGTGCTCCTTTAAATATTTCGAGCAGTGTATTAAAATCTGTGAAAGAAGTTGACTATGCCAATGCAAAAAAAAAAACATACTGACTAAGTTCAAGATGTCGTAATTCTGATAAAACAAATTTTATCCCCATCTAAACGCCCAAAACATGTGCAAAAAGTTTAACGAAAATCCGTTGACAGAGGAGTTGAATACACAAAGTCAGCACCATGTTGTGCAGAATATCTGCCAGAAATGAAGACGTTCAAATGGCTTTTATTCTGTCAGAATTCATTTTCTTGCATCCCAGATAACGATATCCGTGTTTTGCTAGCGATGGAAATTCTTATCTTACCCTGGTTATCTGACCCGTGGGTAGGATAAAAAAAAGAAAGTTTTTGCATGACTTCATTTTGCATTAGTTGTATTGGATGTCACGTAACTTCGTCGCTAGCTGACGTCATGACGACGTCAGAAATCACAACAGTTGTCAAAATGGCGGACGTCGCAACGCAGCGTCTAGAGGAATCTTTGAAGTAATTAAAGCTTCAGCACATAAAGGTATGCAAGAAAAAGGATCTACCATAAGTGTGAGGTACGGATGGACATATCTGTCCCTTGGGTCACTGTTTGGCATCACTCGGCAAGCCTCGTGATGCTAAACAATGACCCTTATGATATATTTTCTATCCGTACCTCACACTCATGATAGATTCTTATATTATCGTATGACGTCGCTGTTATTCAGTGGATAACGTCGTGTAATAAAAATCATATGACCACAGGTGTAATAACACTTTGGCGCGTAACGTAACGTCATTGACAACGTCCATGTCAACAATGCGTATTCTTATTGAAATAATGTTCAGTTTGAAGGCGTTAAAATCTCAATTTAAAGGGTCATATGATAAACAGAATCTTACACTCGTGGGCATTTCATGAGAATTTATGAAACTTGCCAAGGCTCGTTTCATAAATTTCACATGAAATGACCACTCGTGTAAGATCTTCTTTTTATCCCTGTCAAAATACAACTTACACATTTTCATTAAACCCTAATTATGCGTACAAAGTTTGATAAGAATCCATTGAAAACTGTAGGAGGAGTTGATCACACAAATTCCATACCCTTCATATAGTACAAAAAAACTGTCCAAAATGACAAGCTCCAAAGGCTTTAATTCTGTCAAAACTAATTTTACTTCCTTTAAAACACACATGTCCATTTTCATTATTTCTGCAACATATGTACAAAGTTTGAAAAGCATACCATAACCGCTTATAGAAACGCTATAACTTAAAGTGTGACGTATAGACGAATTGACAGACGGACGGACAGGAACAAATATTAAGGCCCTTGAATACACTCAAGGGGGGGTATAAAAAGGAAAAATGGGACAACGCCATTCGAACATGAGTCAAAAGATACCTCGTATGAACTCCCATTGTTGGCACGTGGAATAATGGCTTAGGATCCACTTCCAGGTAAAGCCACCAAACATAGAAATGAAGGGTAGTTGCAGAGTCTTAACCGCTTCATTACAATTGCCGATCGTTTGTGACAATGGTGGTCAGAAAAAAAACATTTGGTTCTGCTTCGGGTTTACTCTCGTACGGACATTTTTTCGTTAAAATTCTCGACTCAACGTATTTCTAATATAGAATGTATACTCTGACTCATACATTTGTGAATCCGCCATATACATGGGTTAAAAACATGAAGAACTCTGACTATGTCAAAGAAAATGTCACAGCATAAACTGTCAAATTTATCGTACATTAAGCAAAACGGTCAATAAAATGCGTAGTTGTTCTCTTCCTTAAAACGATGAAAATTAATTTGATTACGACCAGAAAGAATAATAAACCGAAGCTTAAATTAACATGAAAAATATATACCAAACTTCGCATCTTCTTTGATTCCTTTCTAAATGTGTTCCAAAGTCACATGTACTTGAAATCAACAGACAGAACGGCATTTGTGACCGAATTAACTCGCATGATTTATACGGAAGTACCGTTTCTATTGCATATATCTCGGAACAAATTATTATCAAATAGCGTGCGCTCATTGACAACACCATTGCAAATGTGGTTTTTTGAAAAAATGAGATTTTTACTCCATGAGTCGCAAAACTGTGGCAATACTTACAGAAAATTAACGTAATTTTGCAAGACTAGGGTGTCCCTTCACGTATTGATTTACCCCCGTGAAGAGGGATGAAGCTGATACTTTGCATATATGTTGATGACACTAGCCTCTACATAAATTGTGTTTTTTCTTCCAATCCCATAAGAACTCTGGTTGCTATGGCAACTTATAGTTTCCATCGACTTATAATGGGAAAAGTGGAAATGGGCAATTTTTGCTGTCTCACTGCAGTTATTTGGAATTTTTTTCTGCAGAAATGTTTCTTGAGTAGTCCTCTACGATATATATGAATTTTGTTCAAATCGCTGAATTTGATGGGTTGCCATGGCAAAATAAAGGGTATATTTTTGAAAATATATAATAAAATCTTCTTCTCAGAAGCCATAAGAAGGATGTAGCTGATAATTTGCATATATGTTAAAGACATTAACCTCTATATAAATTGTGTTTTTTCTTCCAATCCCATAAGAACTCTGGTTGCTATGGCAACTTATAGTTTCCATTGACTTATAATAGGAAAAGTGGAAATTGGCAGTTTTTGCTGTCTCACTGCAGTTATTTAGAAATTGTTTCTACAGAAATGTTTCTTGAGTAGTCCTTTATGATTCATATGAATTTTGTCCAAATCGCTAAATTTGATTGGTTGCCATGGCAAAATAAAGGGTAAAATTTTTGAAAAATATTCAAAAATCTTCTTCTCAGAACCCATAATAGGGATGAAGCTGATCCTTTGCATACATGTTAATAACATTAGCCTGTACCTAAATTATGTTTTATATTATCCTTGCCCATGTGAACTCATTGCTATGGAAACTTAAATTTTCCATAGCCTTATGATGGGGAAAGTGGAAATTTGGCATTTATTTCTGTGATACTGCAGATATTTTGACATAAGCTTTACATATATGTTCCTGGAGTAGTCCTCTACCAGCCATATGAATTTTGCCCAAATCCCTGATATTGGTTGGTTGCCATTGCAACCGAAAGGCCAATTTTTTTTTAGCTCACCTGAGCCAGCGGCTCCGGGGGAGCTTATAGGATGGTAAGGCTCCGTCGTCCGTCGTCGTCCGTCCGTCAACAATTTCAAACGACTTCTCCTCTGAAACCACTGGGCCAATTGTAACCAAATTTCATATGTGGCCTCCAGAGGAAGGGGGAACGAAAAGTTGTTCAAACGGTCCTGGTCACATGACCAACATGGCCGCCACGCCCATATATGGTAAAAACCTAAAAAAATCTTCTTCTTCAGAACCAAAAGGCCAATGGCCTTGAAACTTGGTATGTAGCATTGGGTACGCGAGTACTACCAAGATTGTTCAAATTATGACCTTGGGTTGACCTTGACCTTTTTTACGGCAAGGTCAAATTTGCTTCCTTGTGCTTTTATATGGCAAAATGCTACAACATGAGATATCTTGGAAACTGTTGAAGATTTTGGGCTAAAAATCAGTATCTACAGTCAACTTAATGAGTACATGAAGATTTATGAGTACAAGAGGTCAAGGTCATTCTTTGACCTTTGACCCAGAACTCTCTTATTTTGACAATGTCAAACAATCTGCTCAACAGCCACTTGGTCAATTGAAACCAAATTTCATATAGAGCCTCTAGGGGTTGAGGGAATGAAAAAAAATTCATACGGTCCAGGTCACATGACCAACATGGCCGCCATGCCCATATATGGTAAAAACCTTTAAAAATCTTCTTCTCCAGAACCAATTGACGGATGGCTTTGAAACTTGGTATGTAGCATTAGGTACACAAGAACTATCAAGATTGTTCAAATTATGACCTTGGGTTGACCTTGACCTTTTTTACGGCAAGGTCAAATATGGGAAAATGCTAGAACATAAGATTTCATGGAAAGATTTGAAGATTTAGGCCTAAAAATTGGTATATACAATCATTATAATGAGGACATGAAGATTTGTGAGTACAAGAGGTCAAGGTCATTCTTCGACCTTTGACCCAGAACTCTCATATTTTGACAATTTCAAACAATCTTATAAAAAACCACTGGGCCAATTGTAACCAAATTTGGTATAGAGATTCCAGGGGTTGAGGGAATGAAAATTTGTTCAAACGGTTTAGGTCACATGACCAACATGGCCGCCACACTCATATATTGTAAAAACCTTTAAAAATCTTTTTCTCCAGAACCAATCGACAGATGGCCTTGAAACTTAGTATGTAGCATTGGGTACTCCAGTTCTATCAAGAGTGTTCAAAATGATGACATTGGGTTGACCTTGACCATTTTACAGCAAGGTCAAATATGGGAAAATGCTAGAACATAAGATTTCATGGAAAGATTTGAAGATTAAGGCCTAAAAATTGGTATATACAATCATCATAATGAGGACATGAAGATTTGTGAGTACAAGAGGTCAAGGTCATTATTTGACCTTTGACCCAGAACTCTCATATTTTGACAATTTCAAACAATCTTATAAAAAAACACTGGGCCAATTGTAACCAAATTTCGTATAGAGGTTCCAGGGGTTGAGGGAATGAAAATTTGTTCAAACGGTTTAGGTCACATGACCAACATGGCCGCCACACTCATATATTGTAAAAACCTTTAAAATCTTTTTCTCAAGAACCAATTGACCGATTGTCTTGAAACTTGGTATGTAGCATGGGGTACTCCAGTTCTATCAAGAGTGTTCAAAATGATGACATTGGGTTGACCTTGACCATTTTACAGCAAGGTCAAATATGGGAAAATTCTAGAACATAAGATTTCATGGAAAGATTTGAAGATTTAGGCCTAAAAATCGGTAAATACATCAAGATTCATGAGTACAAGAGGTCAAGGTCATTCTTTGACCTTTGACCCTGAATTCTCATAGTTTGACAATTTCAAACTTCTTCTTAAAAGCCAATGAGCCAATTGTAACCAAACATCATATAGAGCCTTCAGGGGTTGAGGAAACGAAAATTTCTTCAAATGGTCTGGGTCACATGACCAACATGGCCGCCATAACCATATATGGTATAAACCTTTAAAAATCTTCTTCTCCAGAACCAATCGACCGATGGCCTTGAAACTTGGTATGTAGCATTGGGTATTCCAGTACTATCAAGATTGTTCAAATTATGACCTTTGGCTGACCTTGACCTTTTTTACAGCAAGGTCAAATATGGGAAAATGCTGGAACATAAGATTTCATGGGAAGTATTTGGCCTCAAAATTGGTATATACAGTCATCTTAATGAGGTCATGAAGAATTATGAGTACAAGAGGTCAAGGTCATTCTTTGACCCAGATCTCTCATATTTTGACATTTTCAAACATTTCCTCAAAAGCCAAAGGGCCAATTGTAATCACATTACATATAGAGCCTCCAGGGTTTGATTGGTGAGCATTGGGTATAGTCCGTTTGTTCCCAAATGCAAATGGTATCCCCAATATTTTCTCAAAATTGGTGAGAGGTAAAAGATTTTCGAATAGCTTATTCTTTATTTTCATCTTAAACATAACAAAATCATAATTTTGCAGAAATGTTAGGTTTTGCACAAAAAAGTTTCTATACAAAAACAGGACCTAAAATATGTCATTTTCACCTCTAATTACAAGAGAGTAAAAGTTGGCTGTTGGAATTCCCGTTTAGTTTTACGTGTTAGAGCATGTGACCAATGTATGCTTTCCCTTGAACAAAATTTGCATAATTAATTGAATTTTTATTCTAAATCCATTTTTTCTACTTTTTGTTTCACCCATGTATGATCAAATTTTGAAACATACAATTTTTACTCGCAAAATAATACAATAGTTCAGTATTTATTTACAACATAGTATCACCTGACCAGTGATATCATTCGTTACGCGTGCGGACAGGTGAATACATTTTACTATTTCATTCATATACGCCCACACCTGTAGTAAACAACAAGTTTACGCTATTGCCTATCAACAATATTTTGGCTGTTCTAACAAGCATACGATGCCCTTTAGTGAAACTGCTCAGTTTTTGCATTAAGGACAATGGAAAATATCTTGCAAAAGCATCCAAAAATTTGGACTTTCAGTATTCTGTTATGTATAGTTATAGGAAACATTAGGACATTGGAACATTTGATGGAACTTTCATCGTTTTCGAGAAAATAGGCAAAACCCCGTTTGCACTTGGGAGCAAACGGACTATACTCCAGTTCTATCAAGAGTGTTCAAAATGATGACATTGGGTTGACCGTGACCATTTTACGGCAAGGTCAAATATGGGAAAATTCTAGAACATAACATTTCATGGAAAGTTTTTGAAGATTTAGGCCTAGAAAATGGTATATATGGTTGTCTTGATGAGTACATGAAGACTTATGAGTACAGGAGGTCATGGTCAGTCTTTGACTTTTGACCCAAGACTCATATTTTGACCATTTCAGACATAAGAAAAAGCCTGTTTGCCAATTGCTCAGGTGAGCAGTTCAGGGCCTCATGGCCCTCTTGTTATTTTTTTTTTGCCAAATCTTCTCTGAAGCCATAAAGGGGGATAAAGCTGAATCTTTATTCCATAAATGTTTGTGATATTATCCTCTACATAAATGGGTGTTTCATTGCTGTTGTGCATGTGGTTTTGTTGCTGTGGCAACTTAAAAGTTTTTTCAGCATAACCTCAGTGCTCAGGTGAGCTACAGGACCAATGGTCCTCTGGTTTTGTTTAAAATACTGTGTCACTTGGCACAGATGTGACTTAAGTGCACTTTATTAAGAAAAATTCTTAGAAACCATGATGCCTTTGCTCGGGAATGCTTCTAAAGCATGTAAAGTGTCAAAAATGAAAAAAGTTGAATTTGCAAACAGTGTTCATTTCTATCCAGATGTGAGCTCATAATGAGCAGTCTCATCTAGATCTGTACTGTTTTCCCTCTAGTCTTTGAATTCTCAATATACATGTATACGAAACATTTTTTTTTTTAAATTTGCATGGTTGGTGCCTTAAGGTTTTAAGTACCATTAAAAGTAAAGGTATAGGTTTTCAGGCAGCCATACATTAGCAAATAGCATTAATTCAGATTAGAATGTTTCTGTAGGAGCAGTATGATTATAGTCTGCACTTTTGCTTTTGAGTACCACTAACTGCAATATCACAATGCTAGATAAACTTGAGTTGTGGGAAAGAGTCGGGAGTGTGTGTGTGTGTGTGTGTGTGGGGGGGGGGGGGGGGGGTTAACATGTAAATACTTAACAAAAGCTTCAACCAGTTAGCTCATCTGTGCAGTCTACTCAGAGCCTTTGCAGTTACACAAAATATGTGGGCCATGGGGAATCTACAGCCACAGACTATAGGGTACTTTGAACCAGTCAGTGAATTCATCAGGTCAAGCAAGAGTCTTGCTTGACCTGATGGATTCACAGAGTGGTTTGAGCCTGTGCTGTTTGTAGAGCAGACTTTTGGCATGACCAGTTTTCTACTTATAGGAAAATGTTACGTTGTAAAAAAAATGTATAAATTGGGACACCTAAAAATTGTGAAATTGTCCTATAAATGGAACAGTTTGGTTTTTCTGTGCTGATGAATGGCAAACAATGTAGACACTGATCCTGAAGGAGCAGTCTGATATGGGTCTACAGAGCAAACACTGTAGACCCAGATCAGATGGCTGTGATTAGAATTTCTATGTTACATTATAATCAGGAAGGGGAGGATGCGGAGGAACATGACGGAGACGATGAAGCTGTTGATCCTTCAGCTGATAATGACACCTCAGTCACAATAGATATCTCAACTGATGACGCCAAGGATACTGAGGCAACTACAGAGAAACAGGAAGACACAAAGACAGATAAAAAGGAGAATGGTATCAGTGAAGCAGCTGCTGGGGGAGAGAAATCTCGGGCAGATACAGCAGATGATAGTGCTCTTGCAGAAAAGATTGATGTAATGATGGCTGACAAAGAGGGAGATGACCTCTTAGATCTTGACAAAGATGGATTAACAGAAGAGGTAAGTCATGGTTTAACACTCTTCAGAGTTCCTGATATTTTGATAGTAGTTCTGAAATATTTTGTTTCCTTTCTTCATTATAAACAAGTTGTGTTAATTATCAGATGATTCTACGAGGGTCATCCAAGAAGTCTTGCAAACGCCGTCATTTCTACTTTATTAATTGATGTAGGGTAATCAAATTATACCATAAACAGCTTACGTATATAATACGCATATGTGCTAAAAATCATACATGTGACATACCTTTCTTAGAAATGGCAGGGGTATAAATACAAAGGTGTAATGGATACCAGCGGTGAAATTGCACAAACACGACGTCTTTTACAAGAGGAGGGGGGAGAAAATTCCTGCATGAATGTTTATAATTCTTTCAAATTTCAAGAATTCATGTTTAAAAGTAATCACCTTATATTTAAGAACTCATACAAGAGACAGTTATCGTTTCTCATTTCCAAACAAATGTGGTCGCTAGGCAACAAAAGAATATTACAGAATTTTAGCAAAATTCTACTTTTTGACGTTTGCCTCTGGTTTGTAAAGGCTGCAAACGATATTAAACAAAGCTCGAAGCTTATGTTTTCTCTAATATCTACATTTCAGCATCTCGGGACTATTATTTGATAACAAATTAATGGCAGTTTAGGAAACACTTTATCTGATGTGAAAGCCACTTCTTCATATACTCATTTTATATGATATTTTAGCTGCCCAAAAAACATGGTGATCTACCTTGGAACAATAATAATATCTTGACTGACGGCAATATCTAAACCTGGGTACCATGTACATACTTCAGTATCATTTTCCGTACCTCCCAGCAATTTTCAGAAATTTACAAGCTTTCTGAACTAAGCTAAGGGATCTTAATCAGACAATTAGAAGCCACCGCCGCACCCATTATGGTAGTATTCTTCAGTTGCCTAGCAACGCCATTTGCAAGATCATGACGATTCTGGAAATCGTTGACTGGAAAGAAGGGAAGATGTAATGTAGGAATGTGAACTACTTGACTCGCTTTTAATTACCATTTGTCCGAAACTTTGCCGTTTGCAGGACTTATTGGATGACCCTCGTAATAATAAGAGGCCACAACATTCATGTTTATGGTAAATCGGTTTTTATGGAGAAATAGAGAAAGTATCCATGTATTTACTGCCAACTGGTATTATCAAAGAAATGTATATTATAGGAGTTAGTTGACCGCCTGCTTGGTTGGGTTAAAACTCCCCACTTTTTGTCAGGTAATATCAGCACACTTGATTTAAATGTACTATGATACTGATTTAATCCTTGACTGACAACTTTGCTAGTTAATTATGTTTTGAACAACTGGGCCCAGATCACTATTTTAGCTCTTTTGTTTACTGCAGGTTGAGCCAATGGAAGTAGATGCTAAACTTGCCCAAGACAACACAGTAGAAGAAACAAAGACAAATGTTGTGGAAATGGTAAGCATGGGAACACTCATTTGTAAGATTTTAACAAGGTGGTTTTACAGGCCAGAAACTTGACAGAAAAAAAAATATTAGCAGAATGTGAAATAGGGCATTAGTGTAAACATATTTTATTTCAATTTTATACAACTTGTAACAAGCTATGTACAGGTTGCAAATAGTATACAATAGCAAAAGGATCTGAACGGAAGCCAGGGGCTTATTTAATTCATCTCATAGGGCATTCTTTGGACTGGGTCTGAAGCCACACTGTTTTCGTATTGTAGTTCTGTCCCAGTTTTCTGATCTTTATGGTATGGAATGTTATGATTCAGCTCTGCAATCATACTGAGGTGGTTTCAAACTCTGCACAATAAAGAAAGCAAAAAAAAAAGCTCATTTGAAGAGGAGTTTCATACATTAAGTTACTTAATCATCACAAATTTGTTATCATTAAACCAAAAGTAGCTAGAGCTTAATATCCTTTCAGGAGACAGACAAGTCAAAGGATGAGAAAGTTCCAGAAGAATCAGGTAAGGCAATTCCAACTGAAACTGGACAAGATTTGTTACACGACATTACCACTTGCAAAATAAAAAGGAAAAATTATTAGTTTAATCCAGAAGAAAGAAAATGGGTAATGCATAAAAGTGCTAAGGTTATTAAGTTTGGCTGCATTATGCATATCCCTGTTTAAACTAATCACAAGGTTAAGATCTTATTTTCAAGTACTTCCATTTTGGAAAACATGATTAAGGAAATATTTTAGTTGCCTAGAGAATTATTTAAATTCCGTAATCTTCAAGTCTTGATTTGCTCAGGAAAAAGCTCACTACTGACAGATAAATGAAGATGTTTGTTCCGAACCAGCTATCTACAATATTGTGACTATGGCATTTGCTGGACTGAAGATGCCATATTGATGGTATATGCTTCATGAATCTTCGGGAAGATGCAAGAAAAATATAAACTTGGACTGATCTTTTGATGTCAAGAAGGCAGGAGAGACACTTCTTTGCTTGTTGCTTTAAAGTTTGTCGGTGGTTGAAGGCATTAGGGATTTCTTTTAAAGTCTGATGACATGCATTCGCATTTGTCACAACTCCTTGTGATGTAGAGAGAATGAACTTTCTAGCAGCAAGATGATTCAGCATGATGTTGGAATAAAACTTACAGACTGTCCAACTGGCTATGCCAGTTGATCTTCCAGAAGTTTAAGTATGATAAAGAATGAAATACAAACTGAGGTGATGTAATGAAAGTTACAATAGAAGACTGTTGTGAAGAGGACTTTATGTTGCCGTTTGCTGAAACATCTACAAATTCACTATGGATGGATGCTCAAGAAAAGACAGCCAAGTTTGGATCAGGTTTTTACAATCAAAACCTGAAAATGAATTACTTTGCCTTCCTTAGAAATTTTGTTTTTCTAGGTTTGGTAATAACAAGTAAGTATGTCCATATCCATATAACACCAATTCTTTCATTGAACTCATAAATCACTGAATTTTTCTGCTTTCTATAGCACAAGATCGTAGCTCTGAACCGGCTTCTTCAACCAAACAAGTTGCTGAACCTGAGAAAAGTTCTTCGTCAGACATGGCTTCTGTTGATAAATCGGGGGATGGTGGTTCCACTGGGGATATCCAGGTGAAAGTAGAGCCTAAACTGGATGAGACCGTTGAGAAAGGGGCTGACGACAACCAGGCTGAAACTCCTAAGGTGGGACCTGTGACTGAAATAAAAACTGAACCTATAACTCCAGCAAAAGTTAAAACTGAGGCTGTAACTCCCAACAAATCTGACTCAGCTGCTGCTGGTGCTACGGATGCAGCTGGAGAGAAAAAGAGTGAAACAAAAACAGAGACTACTGGTGAAACTACTGGTGTTAAGACTGAAGCAGACAGTGTACTGGGACTGGACGTTCTTGTGGATGATACTATGATAAATGATCTGGATGCAGATCTTATAAACACACAAGGTAAGACTAGTGCTGGTACAACAGATGACAAATCCAAAGATGACAAACAACCTGATGCAGAGGGAGCTCCAGCAAAGACTGCCAGTGCTGAGGATGGTGTGGCCAAAGATGACACAACTTCCACGGGTGATGACAAAGGTGAAAAGAAAGCTGAAACTAGTACTGATGAAAAGAAACCAGATGGTGATGACAAATCTAAGAGGTTGGTTGGGTTTGTATGCTCACTTTCTCTTGATTCATCAGTTGATTACCATATTGATTAGGGGGAGATTGTGCAAGAATTCTACAGTTTAAGCTTGCTTTTTTCTAAGTTTGTTCTCAAGTTTTTAGGTTCTGAACAGTGGTCTCTGGTTCTATCTCATGAATCAGATGATTGCTTTGTTTAGAAACTCACAGCTATCAGAGTGAAATCCGGATGACAGACAGACACGATGAATTGATGATGAAGTTGGGAGATTGTTGAAGAATATGAGAACCTTGCTGTGGGGCACCATCATCCAGCAGACTGTCCACCCAGTTTTCAACATGATTTCTCATATCAATATTATCCATTTTTTCTGGGCATTCTGTTGTTTCTTTACCACTCCAAGAGGCATTTGACGCTGCAAAGATGAAGTAAAAAAGATTAGAACTTAATGGTTGCTTCCCATGAATGCTGCACTTAAGTCAAATTATCAGTTTTTATTATTTTGAATGCTTAAAGAACAGGCTTATTTCACTTGAATTTACATTATGTTATACTTATCCTCTGTTCTTGATTGAGGTTATATATTTCAATCACAGTGTTAAATTCAAGTATTACTGATTTTCAAAGTGAGTTACTGGGATATATTGTTGTTTAACAAATGTATCATTAACACAGACTGTCTTGTTTACAGGATAAATGATATTTAATGTTTTTCCAGGAAACAGTTTGATGCTGAGGCAGGACCTGATACTTACTAAATTTTGTCATTTATTTTTTCAATGGGGGCTAATGAGTTTGCCATTAGTTATAAGATAATTAAATTTTCAAAGGTAATACTGCTTAAAAAGTTCAGGTCCTGCCTAGGGAAGTCTCTTTGAGCTAAAATAGCCATATTTAACTGAAAATATGCACTTTTTGATTGCCTTATATTTCTTACATAATTCATTGTTTGCTAGTTTTATAGGATAGCAAAATGTATCTATATATCAGTTTTAAGATGAAAAAATGTTTCTGCGTCTTTTCTAATCAGGAAATATATAAAGAAATTCTCATTTTAATTTAAAGATATAATATTGGTCAGGGACAGGTCTTGTTGTAATTATTGAAATATGAATATGTTTGACTATCTAGAAGGCAAGTTATTTCATTGTATTCTTTTTGCTACATGTAATTTATTGTCATTGCATCTCTGAGCTCCAGATAAGGTGGAATTCTGAAGATAATTCTGAAATACTGTTACTTTTCCTTAAAATTACATTTTGACTCCTCATTCAAACTGTGTCTGGTGTGATTAAGGACCACAATGTTTGATTTTTAGACAGTGAAAAGAAAGTATTTCATAATTATCATTAAAACTGACTCTTGTCTGGACTGGTTTTGCATTATTGTTTTTGGAGGATAATATTGCCTGTACGCAATGTGTCATTCCTTTATTTTGTGTTTCTTCTAGTACAACCACAACTAAAGATGGCAAAGCCAAGGATGATAAAGGTAGGTTATTCACATTTTTCATGTATGTCTCATGATTTTTATTTACCATTTTTAGCTCGCCTGTACGAAAGTACAGAGAGGTATTGTTGTCACTTGGACGTCTGCGTCGGCATTGGCGTCACACTTTAAAGTTTTACGTTAAAGTTTTTTATGTGATGGGCAAGGCACTGCAGGCGAGCTATCCAGTACAGGGACAGGTCTTGTTGTAATTAATTTTTCCAATCTAACCCAATAGCTAATCGGATAACTTCAAAAATTTTGTGACAGTTTTTTTCTGTGATATGCTCTTGGAAAGCCGACATTGCAGAATGTTGCTTCTCATCCGACATCTGGACATCTGAAAGTGCTTCATATGGGTGTTAAGTGGTAAACTTTGAAAGGTAAAAATATAGAAAAGGGCATTAGTCTGGGGATAGCTGTAGTGAAAATGTCCATTTGGGAGGTAAATTGAAATTCCCCAGGAAAACACATGTTGTGGGTACTACTACTAGTTAGAATTGCCTCAGATGGCTGGATGACATGGTTTTATGGCCCTTTCAAAGGTACTTCAGATTATGTTTAGCTGATGGAATAGTAATAATGAAATACTACATGCAATTTAATCCCAGTTACTGTTTAAAAGGCATCCCATGAAGAAATACTGAAAACGAGCCGTGGTTTGCAACATTGGAGCTAACACTTAAAGCAAAGGCTCAGGTGTGTCTGCACATCCATAGTCTGATAAGAGCCTGTGCTGACTGCACATACCAGGTATGGACCTGAGGAATCTATAAGCACACATTGAAGGCTCCATCTAGACTTTAAAAATTAGCAGTTCTTTTTTCCAAATACTTAAACTTTAATAACTTGAGCTAAACACATTTTTTGCATGATACAGCTCAAGTTGTCCCTCACTGGAGCTGTATTGGCCAGTTTTAAGTCAAGTGTGACTAGTAAGAAGCGAGGTCTAGGTATATTTTTTCTGGTTTTGGCCACAGAAGAGAAGTTAACTTTTCAAGTTTTCTGGTTTAGATTTCTAAGTAGTATAGCAGCTGATTTCAAATGGGCAAGAGGCAGGATTTCATGGAATTCTTGTAACATCATCTGTAGGGCTGGGTACCGCAGAAAAAAATTGTACGGCGGTATACCACAGTTTTTCATCAAATACCGCGGTACATACCACGGTATACCGTGACTGCCAATCTGTTGTTGTTCTACTTTCTGTTTCGTTTCACAACCGTCATGTGGATTGTTAAATTTGAAGTGCCACCACCTGCGCGCTTTACAACACAGTCACAGGCTCTACAGATGGCTACATTCTGCTGGATACTACTGTCGGAGTTCTTTTTCAACCCGAAGTGATGCCAAATGTGTGCTTTCCTCGCGGATTTTTCCTCAACACTGTTTCTGTCTGCCATCTTGAGATGCTTTGGCGCCCAGACGCAGAACGCACGTGGTGGAAAATTTTTAAATATTTTTACATAAATATTAATACAAACACCAAAATTTAACCTTTTACTGATAATTTTCTTTGTTTTTATGTTCTGAAAATAAAATTAATTCTTTTCTGCCCGAAATAAGGATATGGATGAACTCGGCAATTTCCGTGTTATTCTTGATCATGAAGTCAGCCGAAGTACCGGTACTGCCCAAACGTACCGCGGTTCGTACCTCCGGGACTAAATACTGGGGTACGGTTTTACCGCGCACCCCTAATCATCTGACAGATATGCAAAGCTGTTGATTAAAATAGAAGCAGACTATTTGGTGACTCTTTTAGAATCGTCAAAATAGCCAGAAATTTAAGATATATTCTCAACATGACTCGTTAGTAATAATGTGACCAGAGTAAGTATTGCAGAAGGATTGGCTCCTTTCTTAGGCTGCTGAATTTTACAGAGCTCCATATAAGAGGTAAAAATGATAATTTGGAGATACGTTTTCTTAATTCTCATTGAAAATGTTGTTACCCCTCATTAGAACAGTCTCTCAGAGATGCTTCTTATGAGGGATCACAACTTGTTTATATGGAGAAAAATGGAAAATAGTCCCTAAAGTATCCATTACTCTTTCTTGTCTGGAGCTCTTGAGATTATCTGTCACAGAACACCAGCCCAATTGCCCTCGTATATTGGGGCTATTCCAGAAAAAAATACCTGGAGAGAGAAGAAGGCACCTTTTCTTGTACCCCACCTTTCGCAGAATTAAATTTCTATTGAGTCCCACCACCTTTTTAATGAGAAACTACCTTTAGAATTACATTTCTCAAGGCACAACCACCCACAGAATTTTAAAAAAAATTGCTGTCTAAAGTTTTCGTCTTTGAAAAGTATGTTGGCTGGAATTCCTCAGCTGATATAAAGAGTAGAAATTTTGTGTCTGAGAGCAAGAGATGATTCACTGGATTCATCCTTCAATTGAAATTATTGATCTAATTTTCAAATCTAAAATATGCATAACTAGAAAAACATACCAATTGCCTTCTTCCCCAGCTAGATATTTTTTTTCTGGAATAGCCCTTGGAGTCTGTGACACTGTTTTGTGGTATTTTCATGAATGGTTTCATTTTCAGGAGGCAGTCGCAACTTGTGGGTGAGTTCTTTGGCGACTACCACCAGGGCTACAGATCTCAAGTCACTGTTCAGTAAATATGGAAAGGTAAGCAGTCACATTGCATTTATTGGTGTCATTTGTAAGGAAACCTAAAGGTGTATGGGTACATTTTCAGGGGATACAACTCTGCCCTTTTCATTTTTGCCTCCTTTCTTAATGGGGGTCAGCTTTAAAGGAAAGAATTTGCTCCTCTTGGAGCAGCTTCTTGGAGCAACTTCTTTTTCCTTAAGAGTAGACCCTTTCTGGAAGGGTTTTGTCATAACAGGGAAGAAAAAGGATGTCAAGAAAGTTGATCCCGAGGATCAAAATGGTGGAAAAACATGCATGGGTACTCCTTCATCTTAAGGAGTGTGTGCATAGTAAATTCCCATGTGAGCGTGCACATTTGTGCAAATTGATAAGAGACTTTACTTCTCACTTGAATCCACAGGATTCATAGATTGTTTATACAAAAAGATATGAGTGATCAGACTGTACAGATTAACAAGACTTATAGATTCAAAAAAGGAATGACTGAACAAGCTGTGCAGATCGACAGGATTCTTAAATTTTATAAAACAACATTAAAGTTTTCCCCATTGAGCGCATAGGAAGTGGGGTAATGTGAAAATGGTTGAAATTCACATTGCAAACATGGCAGTGTTGGTGTTTTGGGGCTGAATGATGTCAGATGTTAACATTTACTTCTGTAGACATCCTGTTTCTTTGAGATGGTATTGAGACATGAATTTGAATTTTGTTAAGATTAGCTGTTGTACATTCTATTGTCAATTTCTGTTCAATAGGTGGTAGGTGCTAAGGTGGTGACAAATGCTCGCAAACCTGGCTCTAAATGTTTTGGGTTTGTGACGATGTCATCAGCAGATGAGGCAGCTAAGTGTATCCAACATCTTCATCGTACAGAACTCCATGGCAAGATGATCTCAGTGGAAAAGGTATTTGATTTGTAGATTCATATACATATGTCATGTGATTCATTTTAGGTTAGGGCTGTTCCAAAAACATGAAAGGACCACTGGCCAACAAGTAAAATCTTTCTACAAAAGCCAGGTTTTCTTTGATAATTCTTTAAGTGTTAAAGTGTTACAATAGAATGGTAACTGATGAAATTTGGATCAGAGTACTTTCAAAAACATGGCAATTTTGTTGTTTTGACCTGAATGTGTTTGTCTGTCTTCTTGTTGGAAGTGATGGGATACTCTTTCATGAAAGAATTCAATCCAGGAAAACAGACTTTTTCCAAACTTTTTGTCAGAAAAATACAGAAATTAGTAAGCTTATAGTTAAGGTTTACCAGTGTGTAGATTTATGATGGTAGTTATTTCTCTTTCTCTCCTTGGCAGGCAAAGAATGAACCAGGCAGTATGTCCAGTAAAACATCAGGTGGACCTAAGAAACCTGAAGACAAGTCAGCGTCAGATAAGACATCTACAGACAAGAAAGAGGGAGGTAAGTGTGTGTTAAGTAGGATATTCCTAGAAACACTGTAAAGTCCCTAAAATTGGCATACATGTAGTAACCAAAATATGACCAGAATTGAAATTTTCGGTTGTAGAGATTGCACTAGATCCACTCTGGTCTTCTTTCTGGAACTGACATGGATTTATGAAAAACAGTTGGGTCAAAAGTTTACTGGCAATACTGTAATGTGCTTCAATAATGGAACACCTGAAATGATTAATTTTCCATTTGTCCTAAATGGAAAATTAGCTATTTTTAGGTGTCACAGGTATTATCTGGAACTGATTATTGAATTGATGAGCACTACTCTACTGTGAAGTTTATCCCACAGGCTTTGAATGACTGGTTGTAAAAAGGAAAGTTTCAGAAATCTAAACAACGAAGCAATAAAAATATGTTATCCATAATACTCCTGATTAAGGTTAATGGATACACTTTCAATAGAAGCAACTCATCATTGTCATTTTAGCCTCTTCCGCAGCTGGAGCCAACTTATTAAGAGGAATTTTTTGGAACTAGAGCATTTTGAGTACAGATAAGCCAGAAACAAACCCAAAAATTTGTCTACATATGAAAACAGATGGAAAAAAACATGCAGGTTCATTCAGTGAACACAAAATATCTTTTTCAGATGGTAAAGATGACAAGAAAGATGTGGCCAAGAAAGATGAAAAGAAGGATGATCACCATCGTCGGGACAGCCGAGACAGGCGGGGCTCCAGGCATCATGATAGCAGGGACAGGGGTCACCACGGCAGTAGATATGACAGACACAGGCATCATGACTCACACAGGTCACCAAGATCTAGTCATGGAAACAGGAGCAGAGGAGGTACTGTAGTCTTGTTATACTGTTACTCATGGCTTTATTTGGATATAATACTACCATATCTATGGAGTATACTCCCAAGTTAGCATTTAATGCTTGTTTGCCTTATATTTCTTTGTAGTTTCATCTCAGTATTACTATGCTATGTCTCTGTGAATTCGAAACATAGCATAATTAATAAAGGGACTCTTCAGTATGTTCCTAGTCTTATTCAAATTTTGAAAAGCAAAGAAATGTAGCTTCAGATTATTGGATGTATTGGACAACAATTTTGAGATTTGTTTTTTCTTATTTCTCATTCAAAACATTTTGTGGCCCCTTATATGGAGTGACCCCTAATTAGAACTGTCTAGGCAAAATATTTTCTCAAACAGTGACAGAGGACCTTCTTTATAATGGCAACATTTGTTCCCACACATTTTGATGTAAATCTGAATTTGCTATTACAAAGAATACATATTTTGAACAATTTAGCCATTTTGGTACAAATTAAAATGAAGTTACTATGCATTTTGCTTTTGTAATGAAGGTCATTATAAAGGGGATTGACTGTGATTCCCAATTAATTTCATGTCTTGTTTATTCTCTTATTATTAAAGAAGACAAGTCTCGGACTGTCGTAATGGACAAGGACAAAGGAGAACCTGTGATCTCAGTGAAGACAGATGAGAAGAAAAAAGAGGAAGAGAAGGTGGAAGATAAAGACAAGAAACCAGAAGGAGAGAAGGTAGAAGGACAAACAGAAGAGGCAGCAGCTACAACTGAGGAAACCAAAACTGAAGGTCAGTTGAATGAAAGGATAAAATAAGAGGTATGCCATTATGCCTACCATAAAAACTATTCAGCAGTGGTGCTTTTAATTCATATAACCTCCCATACATTAGTTACATTGCTGTGGTTGTCTGTCCATTCACAGACATCCGGCAAATAATCATTTACTTGAGTAATTTTTGACAAGATATCTTAATTGATGTCTGCCTTGGTCTTGAGAGTAGCTTTGTTGGTTTTTTTGTGTCGCTGCTCATATTTTCAAGTTGTTCACATTACATGTATAGAGCAATTGCATAAAATCTGATTAACTTGTGGTTCCCCATATGTAGGGTGGCTGTGCTGATATGGATGCACTTCTGTTTTTTAAGGTACAGAGAAAAAAGAGGGAGAAGAGAAAACAGAGGCAGGGAAAGAAGGGGAAGAGAAGAAAGAAGAGAAAAAGGGAGATAAAAAAGACGAGAAAAAGGATGATAAGTCACATTCTAGAGGAGCCAGAAGTACTTCTCATAGAAAGGATGACAAAAATGTACTCTCACTAGAGAAAATTAAAGTAAGTGCTCCAAATGGGGGACAGAGCTCCAGATAAGAGGGGGTATTGCGGATAATTCAATGATATTTCTTTTGTATTTCTCATCAAAAACATACATTGTGACCCCTCATTAGAACCGTCTCAATGAGACAGTTGTAATGATGGGTCCTAAAATATGATTTTTTTTAGAAATATGGATAATTATCCCTAAGTTATCTCTCTTACCCCTCCTTATCTAGAGAACTGACAGAGTTTATGCTACTTGTGTGATGACTTAGTTACTTCATCTGAATGTCTTACTGTGACTACTGCACATACACAATATATAGGTGAGTAGGTATTCTGTCAGGGAAAGCCACTCTGCCATTTTCATTTTTTGCCTCCCTTCTTAATAGGAGGTCAACTCTTTGATGAAAGAATTTGCTCCTATAGAGTTGACTGCTAAAATGGGTTTAGTTGCACAGGGCAGCAAACAGGAAGCTACAGAAGTTCTCTTCATTGGTTGAATGATGGTGAAACATTCAGGTATACCCTTACATGCTAAAAAAGTCCATGTGCATGGTGAGAAAAAACTTTGGTTTCCAGCAGTGAATGAATAAATCTGATTACAGGAAAGCATCATAGGAAATTTATAAATTCACGGACCTATACACAGGATTTTAGATGCCAACTTGGACCTGATTAATGGAAAAACTTTACCAAAATTTTTAGTTCCCTAGGTAGTCCCATCTGAGAGAAAATATTTAGATATGATAAACTTCTCAAGAGATATTTAGTCATAGAGCAATCAGCAGTTTGCAAGGTTTTCCCTCGGCCTTGTATTTAAGGAGTTTTTGGGACCCACATACCAATGTTTTAAGAGTCCAATGCCAAAAGTAAAGGGTCCTGTACTCTGAAAATGTCATAAAATGTCCAAATCAAATATCAGAATTTCATAAATACTTTATTTTTAAAATCATTACTTTGTGATCTGCCGAGAATAATATATTTTTTATAAGAATTCATCACTTTCAATTGGAACTTGGATTTTGTTTTGAGAGTCCCAGTGGATGCACAAATTTTTTTTTGGGAGTCCCAGACACCATTTTGAGGGTCTGAGACTCTCAATCTTGAGTCCGGGAAAACCCTGAGTTTGGCATAGTATATTATTATACTTAAGAATTTGTTATCCAGAATAATTTCACTTTCCACTTGTCTTGTTACCTAACACAGGAAGAGCGTGAACGAGAGAGACTAAGGCAGATGGAGAGAAAACTTCGTGAAGAGGAACGCAGACGCCAGAGGGATCAACTGAGAGAGAGACAGCGACAGAGAGAGGTTCACAGAAAACAGAGAGATGAAGCTATCAAACTGGCAAGAGAAAGGGAAAGGCTCAGGTATAAACTTCATATATCACCTAGAATATAAGTGGATTTTGGCTACTGTAAATTTCTCAGAATTTGGACACCGAAGGTAATTACTGTAATTATCCTAAAAATGGAACAGTTTGGCTTTATACTGCAGTATTGCATCCATAAGCTGCAGATGGGAAGGCAAAAAGTGTAGACCCTGATCAGACTGCTCCGAGCAAGCTGTCCAAATACATAGAATTTTTTGTAATTCCAAGACGGAAGTTCCATTATGAAAGTAGAAGCTTCCTTATCGTCCATCTTTTTAAGTACGACAAATCCAATGGTATTATCAGATCAAGATGTTTAATGAAACAACTTGCAAACAGTATAGATCTTATTCAGACTGGAAGCAGTTATCTGTGTCTTCTGACAACTCTGTGGAATATTGATTAACTGTGCCGGGCCACGTAGCACAATCGGTAGGGCACCTGACTTATAAGACAGAGGTCCTGGGTTCGATACCCAGTCTGGCCACATACTTTTGTTTGTCCTGCCGCTGATTCAAGAAGCGCAGTTGTCAGTAACTGGCGAGAGTATATGCACTTAGTACTGATTAACTGCGTAGGAGTTCTAAGCCTGCCCAGGAATAGTGTGGTTAGGTTAACTGACCGTCCCGACATGACCATATCTGTTTGCCGTGGACGTTTAAAAGCATCAAGTCAATCAATCAGTCATTGATTAACTGTTGAATTACCTGCAGAATAACTGTTTGGGTAGATATTTCTGTCCAGCAATTTAGATATTAACTCTGTGGCATGATGACGTGGGTGATCAAAAGTTTAAATCTTGGCTGAGTCCAGCTAAACTGTATTAAAACATTATACACTGGATGGTACCTGGATTTGAAAGGTAAACCTCACATGTTACAAGCCGGGCCACGTAGCGCAATTGGTTGGGCACCTGACTCATAAGTCAGAGGTCCTGGGTTCGATACCCGGTCTGGCCTCATACTTTCGTTTCTCCTTCCGCTGATTCAAGAAGGGCAGTTGTCAGTTACTGGCGAAAGTATGTGCACTTAGTACTGGTTAACCTCTTAGGGAGGTCTAAGCCTGCCCAGGAATAGTGTGGTTAGGTTAACTGACCGTCCCGACATGACCATAGTTGTTTACCGTGGACGTTCAGCAATAAATCAATCAATCAATCACATGTTACAATGAAACACTGATCGCTTGCTTAGTCACTCTTCAAATACGAGATACTTCAAAATGCAAAATAAATGTACGTGATACTGGTAAAAATGACATCGTTTTGGGGCTTTGTCTTTTACATACATACATTTTCAGGCGTGAGCGAGAGCAGTTGGAGAAAGAGCGGCTGGAGTCACAAAGATTAGAGAGATTACGTCTTGAACAACTAGAACGGGAAATACTTGAGAGAGAAAAAGAGGAAAGAAGGCGCCAGGAACAGATAAGGTAAACTGATAATAAAATTCTGGCTCATTTCATATACAGGGCAGTCCTACTATGGGAAGAGAGTTGGCTTTTGATATTTAAAGTTCTGTTCATCTCCATAAAAACATATATTGTGGCCCTTCACTAGAATCACTTCACCCTGACTGTTCTAATTCAGCTTCACAATAGCTGACTTTATGGAAAAATGGGATATAGATAGCTTCAAAACCAACCCTTTTCTGGAATTCTGCCTGTAGGAGTGGGAAATTAATGCATCCATAGGATGCAAATAAAAAAGAAATTATGCATCTACAGGACTCAGGATATGAAGGCAAATAAATGTCTGTGTTGAAATAATACATACAGAAAATTGTATAAAGCAACTTTATACTACTACCTGGATGATGTTATGTATCAGCAAATGTGGCCTCATAGATTTCTTCCAAAAACATGTCATAGAATCACTCTTTACTTGATTATTGAGTTTGCTTAAATACAGAAAACAAAAGAGTCACATGATTGCGAATTTATCATTTTAAACCACCAAATTTATTTCTCAGACTGCAAGAGGAACAACAGAGGCGAGCTGCCAAGAGATCTTATGATCCCAGAGACAGCCGGGATCCATACTGGGGGGAGTCCAAGAGACCTAACCTTGGAGACAGACGCTATGATACTAACACAGAAAGGTAGGAACTCTTATTCTGTTATTGAATGTAAAACAAGTTACAGGCATGTAAAGCACTTCCTAGTACGTAGCTTAATTGAGAAATAGTTACATACCCGTTGATTTTCCTTAGATAAACCTATTTCAGAGAGACAGTGTTCATACTCCATGAATAACAGTTGGCCATTTGACATCGTTGGCACATAATGTCACATGTAAACAAACGAGGCCATTGGTAGTTGTAACATTCTATTTGACGTCACAGCATCGTGACGGCCTTTAAATGTTAGCCGCCAAACTGTTGGTTAGTCACAGCTGTTTATTATATATTTTATAAATGTTTGTCTTAAAAATGGAAAATGATGCTCAAAGTAATTTTAAAAAGTAAATAAAAAGAGACAAATTTCAGTTTTCCAAAGTTCTTGGAAGTATGAACACAAAGGATCATGTGCGAAGTTAATGTGAATGCTCTTTGGGCATCACTTACTTTGCACATGACCCATTGTGTTCCTTCCATGAACACCGGAAAAATGAAATTTATTTCTTAAAAGATTTTTCCTTGGTTTTTAAGCTCCACCAGTGGCATAGATGCTGAGTTAAAAACGGAATACATGCATGTGCATGACCTGTAGACTCTGGTTTTGTTTTTTTCTTATGTAAATTTCCTGTTTCAATAGGTAAAAGGTTTTCTGACAAGGCAGGAGAATAATTTTTTTGTATGCATTTCTAGTTTTATATGAAAAATATCAAAAGATATATACATATATTCATTATTAGCAGTTAAGCCTAAAAGCAAAGTACTTCCACATATGTGAAAAGTAGAATGCAGAAGATATTTGTCTGCTTAAGTTGTGGCCCATGATTAGAAAACACAAGTTGTGGCCACTTGTTTGAGAGGTCATTGAGGCAGATCTAATAACAGGCCACAACATGATCAGAAGATGGAAATTATTTGGCTCAAATAGTCACCTTATTTAGACCTCAACATAAAACTCGTCATCTGTTTTGTGACAGATTTGACAGAGGAGGTAGAGATACTGGTGGAAGGTTTGTTGAAAGAGTTTCTGCTTCTAACAGTTTTGGAGACAGCAGGAAAGTGGTTGACAGATTTGATCGTCGGGATACTAGAGAGACAGGAGCACGAGCTGGAGGAAGATATGAAGAGACTAGAAGAGACAGAGATGTTGGGGGGAGAGACACCAGGGCAGCAGTTCGAGAGGATCCTAAATTTGACAGGTGAGTCAGGGTTTTATATAGGCAACTGATTACCGTGTAAACAGTTTTTCACACATCATTGTAAAATGAGCCACATCATGTGATTTCCAAGAACGTGGCATTGGTGACAAGCAAAGTCTATGATCAGACTGCACATAAATGCAGTCTGATCAGAGCCTTTGCTTGTCACATCAGCCATCTATGGAAGTAACCCAAGCCATAGAGACAAAGAGGTCTCTGATAACCCTGTATAAATGAGGAGGATGATCTGAATATCACCCGACAAAATTGCCACATTGTTGGAAGTAACGATGTGGCTCAGATCGTTTTTAGGTGAATGGATACACTTCCAGGGGAAGCAGCTCTACAATTTTCAGGTTCCCCTCCTTTCCCAGTGGGGATCAACTCTTAAGGAAAGAATTTGCTCCCGAAGGAGCAAATGTTTTCTTCAAGAGTAGACCCCTTTTGGGAGGGTGCAACCTATGACAGTTTGTGTAGGTGAAGTTACAAGATTTTATCCCGCAGTGGAATAGTTTAGGGGCTATAGGCATCTTAAGACTAAAACTTGAGCACCCCACAACTACACCTTTTCGTATATTTTGAATACTTGGCATAAATGTAGGTAAGGTTGAGTAGGCTTGTCACATACGAGGGGATATCAAAACGTTTTGGCCTTAAACATTTTGTTCCATTGGCTGTACATCAATGCCTTGGCTGCTGATTCCATGTAGGATCATATTGGTGGCTTCGGAACACTTTTTGGAAGAGACATACCCCCTTCCAGTGAGTTGGCAAAATGGACATAACTGAATATAGAGTGATGATAAAGTTTCTAGTCCTCAAGGGTCATTCTGCCAAACAGGTTGAGGAGCAGTCTACTCCCATTTATTGGGAATCTTCTCCTTCTTTTGCAACTATAAAATGATGGATGAAGGAATTCTAGCGTGACAGAGTTACAGGACAATCCCCTTCAGGAGGACCATCAGCCATTATCAGCCTGGAAAACATTGACACTGTGCACAAACCAGTGATGGAAAACCACCGTATCATTATGAGTTAGAAGAAGCAGCAGGCTTTTCATATGGATCATTGCACAGCATACTTCATGACAAACTGCACATGACCAGGTTATGTGCAAATTGGGTCTCGAGAACGCTTTCGGATGACATGACTATATAGAGGGTCAACATCAGTAGAGCCTTGCTAACAAGGTACAACACCAACCCAGAGGATTTTACATTTTAAGGGTTGTACCCTGTGATGAAACATTGCCTTATTATTATCCTGAGAGCAAACAAGAATTGATGAAATGGAAACAAGCCTTATCTCGAAAGACAAAAGAAAATGAAAGCCACCAGGTTCACCAAGAAGGTTATGGGGACCATTTTCTGGGACAACAGAGGAGTGGTCCACATCAACTACCTGCCCCATGGGACCATAATTAATGGGGACTATTAGGCTAACCTACTTAAGCAGGAACGCCAATCCATCAAGGAGAAACACCCTGGAAAAATCTGCTGTGGGATTCTGCTTTACCAGGACAACGTGCCAGTCCACACCAGCCGAGTTGCGATGGTGTGTAAAAGTGTGGCTATGAACTCCTCCCTCACCCACCCTATTCTCCAGACCTAGCCCCCAGCGACTTAAAACACTTTCCTGGTAGGAGATTTGAGGATGATGATGGGCTGACTGCTGCTGTGGAGAACTGGCTAGGGCACCAAGATGTTGAGTCGTGCCATTTGGGTATCAATGACTGGTTGGGTATCAATGACTTGCAAACTAGATGGAACAAGAAAATGGAGTTGGAAGGGGACTATGTTGAAGAATAAAACAGTGTAAATCCAAATATATTGCTCTTTCTGTGTGAGGCTCAAAACTTTTTTATATCCCCTCACACAAGAATTACTGCCCTTGCTTGCTTGCTTGTTCAGTTATCTCCCATTGTTGTAAAAGATATTGCACTCCATAACTTGTACACCTTTCGATATTTTGTAGAGCAAATTAAGTGGGTTTGTCAGATACAAGAGTTTCTTTCTTTGGTTACTTTTCCTGTTTTCATCCCTGGTCACAATTTCTTGTGTGCTCTTTTACTCCTACACGATGCAATATTATCTAATGATACTTGGTAAAAATGTAGATCAGATGGAGTAGACATGTCATGTACAAGAGTTTGTGCCCTTCCTTTATCTTTGACAGTTTTCACGTTTAAAAGAGCTCAGACTTAGAGCTGTATAATATGTACTTTTCAAGTTACTTGCTCGAGAATATAATGCTGATCATTCAGACAAGGAGAGTTGATATGAAGTCTTCAAGAATAGTATGTCCCGCTTTAAAATACATTTTAAATGTAATGTCCATTCTGCTTTAGTTTAGGGTATCTGATATTTCTCATTAAAAGTCGCTATTTATGTAATGTTATACAGGCTTTCATGTTCTCCTTCTTTATTCACAATAACATCTGTTTTACTTCCCCCAAATATTGAGATGGCTAAAGAAGATAATTGTCAGCATTTTACCCTCAAAAATTTAGCTTAACCAGTGTTCTGGCTTGCATTTAACAGAGGAGCCAGAGCAGGAGGTGGTGTGATGGCAAATCAGGCAGCAGGAAGAGAAGACCGATTCCGAGAGGGTGGAGCTAGAGATGCAAGATCCGGTGGTGCCAGGAGAGCTGCCTCACCACGCCGCACAGACCATCGTGGAGAGTGGAAGTCAGAGCGGAGTTCCATGCAGCAGCCCCGGGGTGAACATAGAGGTATAGAGGACATTTTGGATTTGCAAAAGTTAAGAGTAATCGTAGGAAGAAGCAAGTTGACATGAAAAAAACAACTCCAAACAGAGTTGGCAGCTATGTATGGTCTGATGAAAACTTCCTAAGTAATGCATGTGATTATTCCTGTATGGTTTGGAGGGCCAATAGTTTGAAAGGAAGTCAGCTTTTGCAGACAAGTATTTACTTCATTTGGTGATGAACCCGTCTTTTGTTGTTGTTTTTTTGGTGGTGGTGGTGGTAGTGGGGGTGGGGGAAGGGGAAGGGGATGTTGGGAGAGTATTTTTAAAGGAAAGACAAAAACTCTGAGAAGGGATACAGCTGACATCCCTTGGAAGTGTATCCTCTAGTATGCAGAAATGACATTGATATAACAAGTTAGATTTAGTGGTATATAGTTTCTGAAGTGGCATTATGCTCTCTGGAGGGACATTGCATTGGCTCCTGCTTAAAAGACAGTGTTGGCTCAGTTTGGAAAGTTTCTAGCTGCAGCTTGATATTCAACTTGGTTTGTTTTGCTTTCGTCTTCCATGACTCTTCCAGCTTTCTTCATAATTTCTGTTCAGAACAGTGGAGCTTATATAATTATAATAAGCAAATCAACCATTCCTGCTAGGAATAGTGGAATTGCCTGAAAATAAGTCAAAAGAACAAATTAGTTGAATTCAGTGAGTACTAAAATATCAAAAATTGTATTGTTAACAAATGCCTGATGAGCCTGGTAAACATCCAGGGGACGTATTTATAAAACCACTTAAGTTGTTGCTACGCTGTTGCTAAGGCTAAATTTCTTTGTTGGAGATTCCCTTCAACTACGAAATTTGCTCTGGAGGAGCAGTCTGTAAAAGACTGTTCCTCCAGAGTAAATTTCATAGATGTAGGGAATCACCTCCATAGAAATTCAGCCTTAGCAACAGCATAGCAACCACTTAAGTCATTTTATAAATATGGCCCCAGTTTCAGTCCCAACCAGGATATTAAAACTGCAAGCCTCTGCAAATATCTGGCCAAAATATAACAATGCTATTTGACTCATATGTTGGTTATTCAGCTTTTAAAAACAACTGGTCGAGTTCTCACAAATTTCCTGAAAGTGGCCAAACCATATTCTTGGTTTAACCACTTTTTGGCGATTTATGAGAACTCCGCTAGCTCTTTTACTTCAAAGAAAAAATTGTGCATGGATAAGCTTTACATATGAGAAATAGCATTGTTATATGTGCAGAAGCTCGACTTTTTAATTCCAGGAGAGAATAGAATTGAATGTTTATCATGCATTCACATTGGGGAGCAGAGCAGACCCTAATCCGACTGCTCCTCAAGAAGCTATCAGGCTGATCATAACAGAGCTACAGATAAGGGGATATTGAGGATAATTCAAAGATAATTTTCTAATTTCTCAACAAAACCATATGTCGTGACCCCTCTTTAGAACCATCTCGGCAAGATGGTTCTAATGAGGGGTCACAACAAATGTTTTTATGGGCAAATATGGAAGGCTATCCCTAAATTATCCCTGTTATCCCTTCTTATCTGGAACACTGTCATAGTCTGCATTTCTGGCTCAGGTACCTTTGTCCCAGTATGTAGCCTCATAACGGTACTCATTTATTATAGATTCACGAGCACAAGGCTCTACGGGTCAGGTATCGGGTCGAGGCAGCAACTGGCAGGGTCAAGGGCGGGCTGGCAACAGCTCCCAGAATATAGACAGGGGTCGGGACAGTGGCAGTAAGAACATCTCAAACAGAGGTCAAGGGGCAGGCATCATGGGAAAGGGTATGTGTCAATTTTCAGTTTATTGCACAATTACCCTTCAAAAACAGGCATCAGGTTTGCTAATTTTGAGCAAAGATTTGGGCAGATCAGCCATCAAAAACGCATCAAAAGTGCTTTCGCTGCAGTCAAGATTTTCACTCTTTCACCAGATACCAGCTGAATTGGATTGGTACAAAACCATTAGAATAGAAAACTGGCGATTTTTGTCTCTTAAGCAAACATATTGCTTTTGCAATGTTGTCGGTGTCATAAACCTTGGGTGGAGTTTTCTGGTTTATCTCCATTTTGTGACAGTGTGCAGACAGTCAAGGCATTCGGTCATTGAAGCTGTTTATTAAAGTTTTTGAAGAGGTTACTGTGTTTTAGTGTACTATTTCAGTCTTCATAAAAATGATGACATTGCTAGTATATGCAAGTAGCATTGGCCATGCTTAGATAGCGCAGCAGTTTGGTGTTGATGTAAGCTTTTCAATGTGAATGGATTTGGTTGATTTGATGCTTAACGTCCACGGTAAACAACTAAGGTCATGTCGGGACGGTCAGTTAACCTAACCACACTATTCCTGGGCAGGCTTAGACCTCCTAAGCGGTTAACCAGTACTAAGTGCACATACTTTCGCCAGTAACTGACAACTGCCCTTCTTGAATCAGCGGAAGGAGAAAACACCTCCATGTTATTTTGCCATGTTTACAAAGGGAAATAACGTGTGACTTCTGGTTTGCTTTGGTGGGAAAAAAATTGCTTCCAAAAGGCAGTCTACTCTTAAAGAATTAGCTCCTTGAGGAGAAAATTCTTTTCTTTATCCATCTTTCTGAAACCATGCTTAAACAGGTATGCATCTTTTCATTAACTGTAAGGTAGTCATGGACACTAATTGTGGGACATTCAGCAAGTTTGATTTTATTTGTGGTACTATGCCACTTGCTAAGTTCTAGTTGCATTGGCCAGTTGAACACTATCAGGTGACTTAAGTGACATTCTGGATTTGTCTCAGAAAGGTATATTGAGAAAGGAGGCAACAGTTGAATGGGTACACCTTAAAAAGTCCAGTCTGAAGTTTTTAGGCTCCGTGTTATGATGCGTTCTGTGGCTTACTACCACATTTGCATACTGGTAAAGGAGAATGCTGCTAAGCCATACATATGAGCCGCAACACGACAAAACCAAGAAAGTGGCATGTGCGCCCAGCGAAGACTCAGATCAGCCTGGCCATCCCTCCAGTCTGATCAGAGTCTTTACTGTGTGCTTATAGGGCAGCTCAGGGTCTAAGCTACCTTCATGCCGACAGCGAAGATTCTGATCAGACTGGGCGGATGCCCAGGCTGATCAGTCTTCGCTTGGCATACATGTCACTTCGTTGGTTTTGTTGTGTCGTGGCTCATATGATGAATGTGATGCCACTAATAATATTGGTTGCTGTCCTTTTCTTTGTTTCAGAGTTACATCCCCTTTATTAGTTGTTTTAGGCTATTTTTGTGTATACTTATCTTGTGCATACCATAACTTGGTAACTGTTTGGAATAACATGATGAAACTTTATAGCAATGTGCATGAACACAAGATGATGTGTCACATATAAGAATGGTTGCTCCCCCTTTCTTAAGTTCGGAGTAACCTCCCTTTGATTAGTATTTTTGTCTCGCCTGCGAAGCAGAGGCGAGACATGGGTATTGCTTTTCCGGTGGCGGCGGCGGCGGTGTAAACATTTGTCGAGTTTTTGCGTTTAGGTCATTTTCTCAGAAACTATAAGGCCTAGAGCCATGAAACTTGGTTCATGCATACATCTGGAAGAGTAGATCTCAAAGCCATCATCAGTATTGTCTTGACCTACATTTTATGGTTGACTGACTTTGCAAGTTTTTGTCGAGTTTTTGCGTTTAGGTCATTTTCTCAAAACTATAAGGCCTAGAGCCATGAAACTTGGTCCATGCATACATCTGGAAGAGTAGATGTCAAAGCCATCATCAATATTGAGTCTTGACCTACATTTTACGGTTGACTGAGTTTGCAAGTTTTTGTTGAGTTTTTGGGTTTAGGTCATTTTCTCAGAAATTATAAGGCCTAGAGCCTTGAAACTTGGTTCATGCATACATCTGGGGGAGTAGATCTCAAAGCCATCATCAATACTGAGTCTTTACCTACATTTTATGGTTGACTGACTTTGCAAGTTTTTGTCTAGTTTTTGCGTTTAGGTCATTTTCTCAGAAATTATAAGGCCTAGAGCCATGAAACTTGGTTCATGCATACATCTGGAAGAGTAGATCTCAAAGCTGTCATCAATACTGAGTCTTTACCTACATTTTACGGTTGACTGACTTTGCAAGTTTTTGCGTTTAGGTCATTTTCTCAGAAACTAAAAGGCCTAGAGCCATGAAACTTGTTCATGCATACATCTGGAAGAGTAGATCTCAAAGCCATCATCAGTATTGAGTCTTGACCTACATTTTACGGTTGAATGACTTTGCAATTTTTGGTCACATTTAGGTCTGTTTTTCTGAAACTATAAGGGCTAGAGCCATGACACTTGGGTCATGCATTCATCTAGAAGAGAAGAGCTCAAAATCGTCATCAATATTGAGTCTTGACCTACATTTTATGGTTGACTGACTGTTCAAGTTTTTGTTTGTTGAGTTTTTGCATTTTGGTCTGTTTCTCAGAAATTATTAATGCTAGAGCCAAGAAACTTGGTTCATGCATACATCTTTGCTGATTGAGCTCTGTTTTTGTGACAAAGCACTAGCAGGCGAGACACCGCATTCCGCGGAATTCTAGATAGACATTTCCATTCACTCCATATCTCCTTGACCTTTTGAAATATTAGAATGAAACTTTGTAGGAATGTGCATAATAATAGGGCAATGTATCCTGAGCAAGAACCACAACTCTGGCTTATGTACTGAATTATCTGCCCTTGCATAAATTTCCTGTCTACTCTGTAACTCCTTAACTGTTTAGAATATTTTAACACAACTTTATGGTGATATTTATATTGTCAAGGGAATGTATCAGGACCAAGAATGGTATAACTAGTATATTTAGTTTATTAATTATCTTCCTTGTTTGAGTTTGGCATTACTCACTTCTGAGCCACTCTACCTTGGAAGCTGATTTTTGGTATACCAATAGTATTTGATGTGTTAAATATTTAAATAATGTTGCTGTCATTAATTATAGAGGGTTTCCCCTGTTTGTCTGCCTGTCTATCCTTTTGTAAGCAATCTTGTTCATTCTGTAACTCCTTAATGACATAAAAACGGGTGTATTATGTGCCGCTTGCGAAGCCCTTGTTCCCCATAAAATAGCTTCAGAAGGGATTGAGGAAAATATTTCTGTTAGAGTCATCTCCTTTGTAGGTGTGTCCATACATCTCAGTATTGTTCTTCTGTCAATGTTGGACCCTAGAATAGTTGCTGTTATACTGTATTATAGGAATTAATTTCAGGTTCTGGTCCGCAAAGTGGTAATCAACAGTCATGGGGTTCTGGAACAGACCGGCGACAAGAAGGTTCCAGCTCAGCAGGCCGACAAGGAGACAGGTGGGCGGGTAACTCTATTGTACAGCAAGATGCCCGACCCATAGCTTACCAGGCTGTAGGGGCGCCACCCGGGATTATGGCTACCCCAACAGGAATGTTTGTGACAACCTCAATGGCACCAGGTGCAATTATGATGGCTACACCGAATCTTCAAAATCAAAACAGACAGCAAGATCAGAGATTTGATGCTTACAAAAGCTTAGGAAATATTAGAAGATACTAGGTTTGATAACAAAGCTGCAAATTGTAACAAGTTTCGGAGTGAAATTTTAATGTTCTTTTTTCTACAAACCTATGTTGTGGAATCCAATTGGAAAAGTAAATTTCCTAGGCATTTTCAGCAATGTGATTGTGCACAGTCATTTGTTGATGCAGAGATGTACACAAATCATGCACTGATGGCACCAAAACACTGCTTTTGAGGGCTCATGTTGTTGAATGGACATAAGGTGAGTCTAATGGGATTCTGCTAAATGTATGTTATGGGGAAAAGAAAAAACTGCTCACTTTGGCTTCATTGAGATGTGGAATAGATCACTATGACCGCCATAGATAGTGTTGAGTCTGGCAATGGGCATGCTCAAACAGACTTTACCATTTTAAATGGACACTATAATGCATTTTACTGTGATTAATGTTTTACTGAAAAAATCAGATTGGTAATTGTCACATGAATAATGCCGAATGCTACACAAGTGTGAAGTTAAGCAGAACTATACTGGGTTGTGAGCCTATAAAATAAAGGGAAACACATAAGTCAAGCTCTAGTTCCACCTTGCCAAGATGTATAAACTGACTACAGATGAATAAATGTGAAATTAAGTCATCATACTTCTGTAAATCCTTCATTATTCTGTAAATTCTTCATGAGAAGGGTACCCAGTGAAAACATATATCAGTGTTCAAATCCACAGACAGTATAGATTTTGCATTTCAGTATTTCAAGGTTTGTGAGTGTGCGGCGCCTCCATGTTTGTAAGAGACACAACTTTTGTGACCTCCTGTTTGCTTTAGAGGGAAGGAGGCGGGGGGGGGGGGGGGGGGGGAGGCAAGAATGAGCATGGCAAGAATGCTTCCTCTGAAAGTTGACCCATTTATCGTAAAGGACAGGAAGAGAACTGTTGACTATTGTAGATAAGGAGATTGGAGTCTTTCTGTTCACTTGTGACATAAGGAACATATTCTCTTGTGGCAACTATTTCTTATCATGCAAATTTTGCTTGCTTTTGCACTAGCTGTAGTTTGCATGGCATACATATGAGCCGTGACAAGAAAACCAACAATGTGGTTGTGCGCAAAAGGCAGACTCAGATCAGCCTGGGCATCCGCCCAGTCTGATCACTCTTCCCTAAGCCCTTAAAAGGTAGCTAAGGACCTTAGCTACCTCCATGTGGACAGCAAAGACTCTGAGCAGACTGGGCGGATGCCCAGGCTGATCTGAGTCTGCGCTGGGCGCATTACCACTTTGTTGGATTTCTCATGTCATGGCTCATATTCTGGTATTTCAGCGTTTGGTGGTGCAATGACATGACATTAATATCACAGATAGTTGCTAGCTTGGCATACCAGCATGGGATCTATGTATATTATTGCCAAGGCAATAGTCTGTGGAGTTTGCATAATCAAGACAAAATATTTCCTCAGTTTACCTCTGTGTAAGTAAGTGGTGTATTTACACCACCACCATTTTTACATTACATTGTATTTACAACACCATCAGAGCCATAGATAAGAGGGGTATTTGATGATAATTGAGGGATAATTTTTATTTCTTATTGAAACCATGTTGTGACCCCTCATCTGAACTGTCTCGTCAAGACGGTTCAGATGAGGGGTCACAACATATGTTTTTATCCAGAATTAACAAAAATTATCACCAAATATTCCCCCTTATCTAGGGCTCTGACCATTTTTACATTAGACTTTTATCAGCATCACTTCAGATCTTTCATTTATGAACGTCAAGTTCTCATTCTTCAAACAAATCATGTTGACATTGTATTGTTATTTGTTTAGTATTATATGTAAGACAAGAGGCACAATGTCATTGCTGTGCATATTCTGGATTAAATTTTAATGTTCATATACATTTACAATTATTCAAGTTACTTTTTTTGTGGTGGTACTCATTGCTCCAGATAAAAAGGGGTTATAAGGATAATTTCCCATATTTCTGCATAAAACCATCCATTGAGTCTCCTCAGTAGGACCGAATCATCAGTATACAGTTCTAATGAGGGGTCAGAATTTTTGTTTTTATTTGGCAATAAGAAAACTTCTCAGAATAATCCACAAAACTCCATCTTATCTGAAGCTCTTGTGTACGTACTGTCAGTAGACTTGTGAATCAATAAAACTGTGCCTACATGTGGTTTGTTCAGTTTCTGTATAGCCTCCTCTTCTTCACTCTGAATGACAAGCAGTGTACTGTAAAATTCTAAAATTGACATACCTAAAATAATTACCGTAACTGTCCTAAGAATTTAACAATATGGCTTTTCAATGCAATAGTGTGTTTAAAAGATGCAGGTGGAATGGCAGACAGTGCAGACCCTGATCAGACTGCTCCTGATCTTGGTCTGCACTGTTTGCTCAGACCTATCTGTCCAAATACTCAGAATTTTTATGGCAACCCCTTAAGCTAGAGGGAAGCTGGTCTCATGCATAAGATCTGCCAGTATGGCTTGTCTGTATATGTATACTACTCAAAGTTCACTAAGCACCCAATATTTAACACAGCATTGTAAAGTTTGCACAAGATATATTTGTAGCTCACCTGAGCCGAAGGCTCACAGGTGAGCTTATAGTATAGGCAGGCATCTGTCGTACGTCGTCCGTCAACATTTTCAAACGACAACTCCTCTGAAACTACAAGGCCCATGGTTACCAAATTTCATGTGTAGCATCTATAGGCAGGGGGAACCAATAATACTGTTTTTTATCCAAATCGCTTTGGAACTTTGGTTGCTATGGCAACTTAAAGTTGCCATTGACTTGTATGGGAAAAATTGAAAATTTGCATTTATTGCTATGTCACTGCAGATATTTTGACAAAACTTTTATAGAAATGTTCCTTTAGTAGTCCTCTATCAACCACATGAAATTTATGTAAATTGCACAATTTGGCTGGTTGCCATGCCAACAGAATGGTTATAAATAGAAAAAATATTCAAAAATTATCTCCTCAGAAACTATGCAAGCAATAAAGCTCAAACTTCACAGAATGGATCTTGGTACTAGCCTCTATAAAAGTACTGTTTTTCTTGGCAATTGCTCTAGCAGTTTGGTTGCTATGGGAACTTAAAGTTGCCATTGACTTACAATGGCAAAATGGAAAATTTGCTTTTATCGCTATGTCACTGCAGATATTTTGACAGAACTTTCATTGAAATGTCCCATGAGTAGTCCCGAACCAGCCATATTAAATTACGGCAAAATGTTCAATTTGACTGGTTGCCATAGCAACCGAATAGTTAAAAATAGAAATATATTAAAAAATCATCTCCACAGAAACTCTGTGGCCAATAAAGCTCAAACTTTACAGAAATGATCTTAGTACTAACCTCTATAGAATTACTGTTTTTCATGGCAATTGCTCCAGCAGTTTGGTTGCTGTGGCAACTTATAATTTCCATTGACTTATAATGGGGAAAATGGAAATTGGCAATTTTTAGCTCACCTGGCCCGAAGGGCCATAGTGAGCTATTGTCACACCAAAGCGTCCGGCGTGCGTCGTGCGTCAACACTTGAAAACAAATATTCAAACATCTTCTTCTGTAAAACTACTGTACCCATGGTTCTCAAATTTCACATGGAGCATGACCTGACTCCAGGGTCTCAGAATTGTAAAATTGGGTCAGGTTGAATATCCAAGATGGCCGCGGTTACTAAAAATAGCAAAAATAACAAAATCATCTTCTTCTCCGGAACCACTGGGTATATTTGTCTGAATTTTTGCATGAAACATCAGTGGAACATTGGTATTTAGAATTGTAAAAATGAAAAAAATCTGTAGCGTAGTTTTGTCGCAGTGACCTACTTTCTGTTTAAGAGGGTAATTTTGTTCAAATGCCAATGTCGAAAAACAACTTATTTAAACAACTTCAAACAACTTCTTCTCTGAAACCACTGAACCCATGGGTCTCAAATTTCACATGGAGCATGACCAGACTGCAGGGTTTCAAATTTGTAAAAGTGGGTCAGGTTGAGAATCCAAGATGGCCGCCATTTCTAAAAATAGCAAAAACAACAAAATCAACATCTTTACTAGAACCATTGGGTATATTTGGTTGAAAGTTTGCATGGAACATAAGTGGGACCTTGCAATTAAATTTTATAAAAATCAAAAAAATCTGTAGCGGAATTAGGTCACAGTGACCTACTTAGCGTTTACAAGACCGAATTCGCTCAAATGTCAATATCTCAAGAAAACACAAATGGATTCTGATAAGGTTTGGTCAGAAATGGTCCTTGAATTGAATTATTTCAAATTGGTGCCAACTGACTATCCAAGATGGCCACCAGGGGGGCGTTACTAAAAATAGCACAAACATAAAAAATGACAATTTCTCAAGAACCCTTGAATGGAATTTGACTTATTTTGTTTCAGAATGTTCCTAGCATGAAGACGTTTTGATTAATTGCGATTTGGCAATCCAAGATGGCCGCCATCTGCCGTTACTAAAAATAGCACAAAACATGAAAATGACAATATCTCAGTAACCACTGAAAGGATTTTGACGAAATTTGTGGCAAAATGATTCTTGCATTGAGGTGTTTCAAACGTAACTAAATATGGACCAGTCATGTTAGCCTATGTTTCTAAAAATAGCAAAATGTGAAAATTCAAAAATGTCAATAGAATTGGACTAATTTTGTGTCAGAATGGTCCTTTCATGAAGCCTTTGCGATTTCTTGCATTTTGGCATTCCAAGATGGCTGCCATCTGCCGTTACTAAAAATAGCACAAAACATGAAAATGACAATATCTCCGTAACCCCTGAATGGATTTTGACGAAATTTGTGGCAAAATGATTCTTGCATTGAGGTGTTTCAAACGTAACTAAATATGGACCAGTCATGTTGGCCTATGTTTCTAAAAATAGCAAAATGTGAAAATTCGAAAATGTCAATAGAATTGGACTAATTTTGTGTCAGAATGGTCCTTTCATGAAGCCTTTGCGATTTCTTGCATTTTGGCATTCCAAGATGGCTGCCATCTGCCGTTACTAAAAATAGCACAAAACATGAAAATGACAATATCTCCGTAACCCCTGAATGGATTTTGACGAAATTTGTGGCAAAATGATTCTTGCATTGAGATGTTTCAAGCATAACTTAATATAGACCAGTCATGTTGGCCTCTGTTACTAAGAATAGCAAAATGTGAAAATCAGAAAATCTCAATGGAATTGGACTAATTTTGTGTCAGAATGGTCCGTTCATGAAGCCTTTGTGATTTCTTGCATTTTGGCAATCTTAGATGGCTGCCATCTGCCGTTACTAAAAATAGCACAAAACATGAAAATGACAATATTTCAGTAACCCCTGAATGGATTTTGACAAAATTTGTGGCAAAATGATTCTGGCATTGAGATGTTTCAAAAATTAATAAATATAGACCCGCCAAATTGGTCTCTTTACTTAAAATAGAAAAAAATATGAAAACTGAAAAATTACAATGGAACTGGACCAGTTTATGTCAGAATGGTCCTTGCATGAAGGCTTTTGATTTTTTTGCATTTTGGCATTCCAAGATGGCCTCCATCTGCCATTTCTAAAAATAGCGCAAAACATAAAATGGCAATATCTCAGTGACCACTGAATAGATTTTGAAGAAATTTATGGCAAAATGATTCTTGCAAATCTCAAAGTAATTGGACCAATTTTGTGTCAGAATGGTCTGTGGCAAAATAGCCAGGTGAGCGATATCAGGCCCATTTGGGCCTCTTGTTGCTATCTCACTGCAGTTATTTGGATTTTTTTTCCACAGAAATGTTTCTTGAGTAGTCTTCTACGATTCATTTGAAGTTTGACCAAATCGCTGAATTTGATTGGTTGCAATGGCAAAATATAGGGTAAATTTTAGACAAAAATATTCAAAAATCTTCTCCTCAGAAGGCATAAGAGGTATGAACATGATACTTTGCACACATGTAAATGACATTAGCCTCTACATAAATTATGTTTTTTTCTTCCAATCCCGTAAGAACTCTGGTTGCTATGGCAACTTATAGTTTCCATTGACTTATAATGGGGAAAGTGAAAATTGGCAATTTTTGCTGTCTCACACCAGTTATTTAGAATTTTTTTCTATAAAAATATTCCTTGGGTAGTCTTCTATGATTCATATGAATTTTGCTGAATTTGATTGGTCGCCATGGCAAAATAAAGGGTAAATTTTTGAAAATATTACAAAATCTTTTCCTCAGAAGCCATAAAAGGGATGAAGGTGATACTTTGCATACATGTCAATTACATTAGCCTCTCTCTAAATTATGTTTTATTTTACCGTTGCAGATGTGAATTTGTTGCTATGGCAGCTTAGAGTTTCCACAGACTTACTATGGGGAAATTGGAAATATTGCATTTGTTTCTGTGTTACTGCAGATATTTTGATAAAGCTTTATAGAAATGTTTCTAGAGTAGTCCTCTACCAGCCATATGAATTTTGCCTAAATCCCTGAGTTTGATTGGTTGCCATGGCAACCGAAAGGCAAGATTTTCATTTTTTAGCTCACCAGAGCCGAAGGCTCCGGGGGAGCTTATAGGATAGGCAGTGTCCGTCGTCGTCGTCGTCGTCGTCGTCGTCCGTCGTCGTATGTCCGTCAACACTTTTAAACAACATCTCCTCTGAAGCCACTGGGCCGATTGGGCCCAAATTTCATCTGTAGCATCCTTGGGCTGGGGGATTGAAAGTTTGTGTTTTTTATGAAAATCTGCCCTTCAGTTTGGTTGCTATGGCAACTTCCCATAGACTTATAATGGGGAAAATTGAAAAATGACATTTTCTGCCAGGCCATTGCAGATATGTTGACAAAACTTTTATAGAAATGTTCCTTGAGAAGTCTACTATCAGCTGTATGTTTTTTGGCCCAGTGCCCCTTTTATTGGTTGCCATGGAAACCAAAATGAAAAAAAAAATGGAAAAAATACTTAAAAATTATCTCCTCTGTAACCACTGGGCCGATAAGGCCCAGATTTCATCTGTAGTATCCTTAGGCTGGGGTATTGAAAGTTTGTGTTTTTTATGAAAATCTGCCCTTTAGTTTGGTTGCTATGGCAACTTAGAGTTCCCATAGACTTATAATGGGGAAAATTGAATAATGGCATTTAATGCCTAGCCATTGCAGGTATGTTGACATAACTTTTATAGAAATGTTCCTTTAAGAAGTCTTCTATTAGCTTTATTGTTTTTGGACCCACTGCTCCTTTTACTGGTTGTCATGGAAACCAAAATGCAAAAATAATGGAAAAAAAACTTACAAAATTATCTCCTCAGAAGCCACTGGGCCAATAAGGCCCAGATTTCATCTTCTTTAGTATCCTTAGGCGGGGGGGGGGGGGGGGGGGGGGGGGGGGGGGGGGGGGTTGAAAGTTTGTGTTTTTGATGAAAATCGGCTCTATTGTTTGGTTGCTATGGCAACTTAGAGTTGCATTGACTTATAATGGGGAAAAATGGCATTTACTGCAATCAAAATATGGAAAATAGTTATATATTTTGTTATCAACTCAACAGACTTTCAGACTGAGACTTTGTAGTTGTATATTTTGTATTAGGCTGTACAAATGTGACAGTAATTTTGATAGCAATTTTGAGCTAGAGATCTGGTGAGCTTTGTGGCCCGTGGGCCTCTTGTTTTTTATTGCTGTTGGGCATGTGGTTTTGTTGCTGTTTTTCCAACATAACCTCAGTGCTCAGGTGAGCGATATAGGGCCATTGGCCCTCTGGTTGTTGGATTTGGCTCTGACAGTAAGTATTGAGATGGTCCCCAGTGTACACAGAAGCTTTTATGACAGGAAAACTCTTCCAGCAAGTCATGGAAATGATGTACCTCGATGTTCATGGTGTTCTGGTGGACTGCATACATGTATCCGACTAGCAGTGTATTCAGTCTTCACTTCAACTTGGCCGATTTTTTACCACTTTGTGAAGTTTTTTCTTCATCAGTTCAAATACTTTGGAGCAGCTGTCTCAGATGATGGCTCAAAACAGGTTCTCTCAAGGATTGCACAAGCCACTTCAGCTCTTCCGATGCGTACACCAATTTGGAGAGATAACGTATCTCTTGGATCAAAGGTGAAGCTTATGTGCTCCCTTGTCATTTCCATATTTCTGTATGCCTGTGAATCGTGGACTTTGACAGTAGAGTTGGAGACTTTGAGATGACATGCTACCGATGGATGTTGAACATAACATACAAGGACCATATAACCATGAGGTTCGCAGAAAGGTCTAAGCAGCCATTGAAGAATATGACTGGAGAAAACATCAGCCAAATCGTTTAGTGTTTGTGGAAGTTATGGCTTTTGAGGTAGGGGGAACCCCCATTTTAGGGTCACCTGAATTAAATAGGTTGAGCAAGCCCTGTTATACATTGTAGTGTAACCTCATCAGTTGTGCGCGTCAGCTGAAGCATTTCTCTTTATTGCATAATGGACCACAAATATGTTGAATGCTATGTTTCAAGTACTTTCCTTGCATTTTAAAACAGTAAAGCCAAACCTGCTTAAGTGGTCACTTCTATTTAGGGGATCATCTTTTGCAGCTTTTTCCTGTAATAAAATCCAAACAAACCTGTATCAATAGGTCACCTGTCTTAGGCAGTCAGTTTTGATGTTGCCCTCATGAAAGGCTATACTGTATTTCCAGTTTTCTCTCGGATGATGCTGTCAGCTGAAGCTTGAGGTTAAGGGCATGACACCATATAAGGGAATGCAACCCTTCAGCCCTACCATTGAATGTGGTTCCAGCATTTTAAACATCTGTGAAATTTTTCATTAAATTCAAGGTGACTCATCTTTCAGACAGGATGTAAGATGAGCAGCGACTCAACAGAACCAACCAAGTGGCGTGTGCGCTCAGCAAAGACTCTGATCAGCCTGGGCATCCGCCCAGTCTGATCAGAGTCTTTGCTGTGCACTGAAAGGGTAGCTAAGTCTAAGCTAGCTTCATGGGGACAGGGATGACTGATCAGGTTAGGCGGATGCCCAAGCTGATCTGAGTGTTCACTGGGCGCACATGCTACTTGGATGGTTTTGTCATGTCGCGGCTCATGATTTTAACACTACCGACCCGTTCTGTAGTGGAGCAACAATGACTCCATGCCCATCCACTGCATTAGTTGTAAGTTTGGGGGGGGGGGGGGGTTGTTGTAGCTTTATGTCCAGGGTAAACAGCCACGGTCATGTCTGGATGGTCAGTTAACCTAACCACACTACATGTATTTCTGGGCAGGCATAGACCTCCTAAGCAGTTTACCAGTACTAAGTGTACATACTTCACCAGTAACTCACAAATGCCATTCTTGAATCAGCGAAAGGAGAAACGAAAGTTTGTGGCCGGACTGGGTATCTAACCCCGGACCTCTGCATTACGCAGCCCAGTTCTCAGTTGGAAGCTGTTGTGTGAATAGAACAAAAGATTATTTACATGTGAGTTTGATAATAAATGCAACTGCAGTACAGTTTTTCTTTTGTACCCTGACCTTTGATATCTATAAATAATTTATTTATTCATGTGTTTTCTATCTCTGTGAAAATTTATGCATTCCTCACACATTTAAAAGCCAGATGCTATCCTTGATTTTAGGTACACCTCCATATTTTCTGCCATTTTTACAAAGGGAAAAAAATACTGTGTGACCCTGTTAGCTTCCCTACTCAACAAACATGATACAAGCATGCCCCTGCCTAGTGCCTTGAGTAAGATGGCACTTTGATTAAGGTAGAGGCAGACTTGTGTAATATAAAAGGCCATTGGCTAAAGTTTGCAGGACGTTTGAAATACGACACAAAGTGCAGTCTTTATACAGTTTCAGAGTCACTGTATGGCCAAAATAAAAATTTGTGTATTACAGAAACTGGTTAGATACAAGGTCAGTGGACCGTGACATATGGCTCATCATGACCTGATTCTTGTATACTGTTGTACTTATAAATCCTCATACAAAATTTAGAGATGCTAAAAAAATCTACCTCTTACCAATATCTTAACCCCGCAAAATTAACCTCAGTCCACAATCATTGGACTGTGGCATATGGATCATCACGACCTTATTCTTGTATATTCCAGTTGTACTTATAAATGAAAATCCTCATACAAAATTTCGAGTTGCTACAATAGGAACCTTGAAATCTACCTCTTAGAAAAATCTTAACACTGCAAAATTAGCCCAAATCCAAAATTCAGTCAACCGTGACATTTGGATCATTATATCCTGATTCTTGTGTATTCATGTTGTACTTATAGATATAAATCCTCATACAAAGTTTCAATTTGCTACAATAATCAGAGCCCTGAAATCTACCTCTTACAAAAATCTTTACCTTGCAAAATTGGTCTAAGCGAAGTCAGTGGACCATGACATATGGATCATCCTACCCGGATTCTTGTATTTTCCTGTTGTACTTGTAAATCCTCATACAAAATTTCAGGTTGTTTCAGTAATAGGAATCCTAAAATCTACCTCTTACAAAAATCTACACTGCAGTCTAACAGTATCGGGGACATATATATATATGTACAGATGTATAGGCCGTTTGCGAAAAAGTGGAGGGCAAAAAATCGATTTTATTTCGTTACTACTGAATAAATTTTCATGAAACTTTGCTAACCTTAATCTGTTACCTATATGAACTCGTGCAAGGAAGTTCAGAATTTTTTTACTTTTAAATAGAAAGTTTCTTTCTTAATTACTATCATTTTTCTTCTCTATTTTATGCTATTCTTACATGGGAGGTAACCATGAAGGTACACCAGCCATTGTTGCTACTATAGTTGCTATACTAATTATTATTCATTCACAAATTACCATGTGGTCTAAAATGTGTTCACTCACTACTTGGTAAACAAGAGGCTTTAGCAATAATCACTTGAAAAGGATCTTCTTAAATGTTTCTCCTTAACAGGGAGTAAATGTCCATATAAGGTATATAAATAGTCTGTACAACACTGGCTGTTCCAAAAACTGCACCAATCGAGCGTAGGACTTGAAAGATTAGATGCATTTTTTAACATGTAGTTGATCTGACAATTCTTTATTTAATGATAAAAAAATTCTGAATTTCCTTGCCGGAGTTCGTATGGGTAATAGATTAAGGTAGGCAAAGTTTCATGGAAATTTATCGAATAGTAATGTAATTAAAACAGTTTTTTGCCCTCCATTTTTTTCGCAAATGGCCTATATGTACGGAAGTATGTAGTAAGTATACATGTACGCTCATATGAAACCCTATATGCCACCAGCATCAAGTGATGAGGGGGCATTAAAAGGTTAGAATTTGCTCTTACGGGAGAAGGGAGGTGAAAATGAAGTTAATTACCCTGGAAGTACTTATTCACCATATAACCAGATTTGTAACAAATACCAGGTATTAGACACAATTCAGGAAAGCTTTTATATTCTCAGAAATAACAAGAGCTGTCACCTGACAGCATAGCTCGCCTAAATAGTTGCTTGCCCATCACACAGTCGCTATGGTGGTGTGGACTGCTATCCTAGAAACTTCAGACAAGCATGCCCATAATGATACCACATATACGAACAAAACTATCTCAGAAATAAGTCATAAGATAAAATTAAAATAAAAAAAATCCACATGAAATTTCAAAGTCCACGAGCTTAAGGACAAAAAACTAAGAGAGCAGGGGGTTCAAAGTCCACGAGTTTAAGGACAAAGAACTAAGAGGTAGAGCGGGCGGGGGGAGGGGGGAGATGTCTAACATCAGTTCAAGTGTAACCTAAATCTCTGCCAAGCATTATGAATCGGTATGCAATTAGAACACTTTAATAAAGACCAAATTTCCTAAGCCCCTGACCTTGACATCAAGGTCACTGAGCCGGTTTGGGGTAGAACTCTGTAAAACTTGGGACTAATATATAACTACAGTGCAAATATAACAAGAGCTCCGCAAGCGGGGCAATATACGCCCGTTTCTGAATGGTTGTTTTAGCACTGTTTCATCCTTGTCTACATTGCTATCAATTTTATCAAGACATTTCAAACATTAAGGTTCTCAAAAGAAAAGCCTGAAAAAAGTAATCAAAGGGATGTGACTTAAAAAAAAAATAAGGAAGGGGAAGCAATTATTCTTTTATTAGACATACTGTCTCAACCTAATACACATTGCTATAAAGTTTCAAGATATTCCATACGTTTACCTAGTAATGACTTGCTCAAGAATAGCCGTAGAAATTAATCAAAGGGATGTAACTCCATAAATAAGGAAGGAGGAGCAATTATTTTTATATAAGACACACAGCCTCAACCTAATACACATTGCTATAAATTTTCATCAAGATATTCCATACGGTTGCCTACTTATCGCTTGCATAAGAATAGCCTAAGAAAATATTCAAAGGGAGGTTACTCCAAAAATAAGGGGAGGCAATCGGTCTTATATGTGACATATTGTGTCGACCTAATATACATTACTATCAAGTTTCATCACAATAGTCCAAAGGGTTAGTTAGATATGAGGTGTAAAAATATAGTCTGACAAAATAATCAAAGGGAGGTAACTCAAAATGTAAGTCGAGGGGAGTAACCATTCTTGTATGAGGCACATTGTCTTAACCTCATAAACATTGGTATAAAGTTTCATCAATATATTCCAAAGAGTAACCAAGTTATGGAATGCTAAAGAATTGCCATACAAACTGCCATAGTCGAGTTTTTTCAAAGGGCTGTAACTCTGCTAAAAATCAGCGCAACAAAATTTCCGTATAATATGCGCTACTCCACATCGTAGTCTTACTATTTACAAAGTTTCAACTTAATTGGATGAAAACTGTAGGAGGAGTTATCCGGAAACGAACACCCCGAAAATTCTAAGTAAAGGGCTGTAACTCCGCTAAAAATCATTGGAGCGTAACCTCGAAACGATATGCGCTGGTCCACCTCATAGTCTTACTATATACCAAGTTTCAGCTCGATCGGATGTAAACTGTAGGAGGAGTTATCAGGAAAGAAAAAGTTTACGAGGGACGGACGCCAGCGCCATAACAATATACGTCCCATTTTTCAAACGGGCGTATAAAAAGAATTCATCTATGGGTTCAGGAGATATGTGTCTTTAAAAATCTTTTACCAAAACATCCAATCAATAAAAAGACACTTTTCTAAGTCCATGACCTTGACATCAAGGTCACTGAGGGGGGTGAGGGTAGCACCTTAGAAAACTTTGGACCAATATCTAACTACAGTGCAAGTATCAAAGGAATCCATCCATGGGTAAAGGAGATATTGGGCTTTATAAAACTTTAACCAAAACATCCAGTCCAAAAAAACTCCCAATTTTCTACGTCCATGACCTTGACATCAAGGTCACGGAGTGGGGTGGGGGTAGTACCCTGTTAAACTTTGGACCAATATCTAACTACAGTGCAAGTATCAAAAGAATCTATCCATGGGTTAAGGAGATATAGCTCTTTAAAAAAACTTTTAACCAAAACATCCAATGCGGACACAGACGCCGACGCCAGGGTGACAACAATAGCTCTTCCTGAACTTTCGTTCAGGGGAGCTAAAAATTGTTCCTCCTATGCATATCTCTGTCTTTTGCCAGCAATATAAGTTATGGTGTAACATAGAAAATGACTCAAAGTCACCCAAATCTACCATGTACCGGTATTTAACATTTTTACCCACATATCTTGCAAGACTTGGTCTGAGTTTGTCAAGTCCTGAGGGCTTCTGATTCAATTGGAGCACTTAATGACAAAGTTTTCTCTAAAAAAAACTCCCTTGCCAAGGTGTTTCTAAGCTATCTAATAAGAAGTTTTTATTAACAAAGTAAACAAGAGGACCATTGGTCCTGTAGCTCACCTGGGTCCATTCAGCCTCAGTACTCTAGGGTAAGTTACTCTAAGGCCATTGGTCAATTGGTTTTGGTGAAAAAGATTTTTAAAGGTTTTAACCATATATGGGCATGGAGGACATGTTGGTCATGTGACCTGGACGTTTGAAAAAGTTCTCATTCCCTTAAGCCCATGGAGGCTCTACATGAAATTTGGTTTCAAAATTGGCCCAGGGGCTGTTGAGGAGATGATTTGATATTGTCAAAATGACAGAGTTCTGGGTCAAAAGTCAAAGAATGACCTTGACCTCTTGTAATCATGAATCTTCATATACTCATTAAGATGACTGTAGATACCAATTTTTAGGCATAAATCTTCAAAACTTTCCATGAAATCTTATGTTCTAGCATTTTCCCACATTTGACCTTGCAGTAAAATAGTCAAGGTCAACCAAAGGTCATTGTTTTGAACAATCTTGATAGTACTGAAATTCCCAATGCTACATACCAAGCTTCAAGGCCATCGGTCAATTGGTTCTGGAGAAGAAGATTTTTAAAGGTTTTTACCATATATGGTCCTGGCGGCCATGTTGGTCATGTGACCTGGACTGTTTGAACAAATTTTCATTCCCTCAATCCCTGGAGGCTCTATATGAAATTTCGTTACAATTGGCCCAGTTTTTTTAGGGGATTGTTTGATATTGTCAAAATATGAGAGTTCTGGGTCAAAGGTCAAAGAATGACCTTGACCTCTTGTACTCACAAATCTTCATGTACTCATTAAGATAACTGTATATACCAATTCTTAGGCATATCTCTTCAAAACTTTCCATGAAATCTTATGTTCTAGCATTTTCCCATATTTGACCTTGCCGTAAAAAAGATCAAGGTCAACCCATGGTCATAATTTGAACAATCTTGACAGTACTCAGGTACCCAAAGCTACATACCAAGTTTCAAGGCCATCAGTCAATTGGTTCTTGAGAAGAAGATTTTTAAAGGTTTTTACCATATATGGGTGTGGCGGCCATGTTGGTCATGTGACCTGGACCGTATGAATAAGTTTTTGTTCCCTCAACTCCTGGAGGCTCTATATGAAATTTGGTTTCAACTGGCCCAGGGGCTTTTGAGGAGATTGTTTGGAATTGTCAAAATATGAGAGTTCTAGGTCAAAGAATGACCTTGACCTCTTGTACTCATAAATCTTCATGTACTCATTAAGATGACTGTAGATACCAATTTCTAGCCCTTCAACAGTTTCCAAGATATCTTATGTTCTAGCATTTTGCCATATAAAAGCACAAGGAAGCAAATTTGACCTTACCGTAAAAAAGGTCAAGGACAACCCAAGGTCATAATTTGAACAATCTTGGTAGTACTCCCGTACCCGATGCTACATACCAAGTTATAAGGCCATCGGCCTACTGGTTCTGGAGAAGATTTTTTTAGGTTTTTACCATATAAGGGCATGGCGGCCATGTTGGTCATGTGACCAGGACCGTTTGAACAACTTTTTGTTCCTAAGGTCCCAGGAGGCTCTATATGAAATTTGGTTATAATCGGCCCAGCGGTTTCAGAGGAGAAGTCGTTTGAAATTGTGGACGGACGGACGGACGATGGACGGACGGACGACGACGGACGACGGAGCCTGACCATACTATAAGCTCCCCCGCAGCCTCTGGCTCAGGTGAGCTAAATAATTGTTGTAGACTGATTATCCAAAACTCCTCTTGCCTGAGCAGATCACAGCAAGTTTAGGTTAACATATTTCTCGAAGTATGACAAACTGTGTCCTGGACAGGCTGGGCTTTGAGTTCGACTTCTGGGTCACCCACAAGGGTGGTAATTAACCCTAGCCAAAGCTGACACCAACACCAGGGTTGAGGTTATAAAACAAGAATCTAAAACTCGAAATAAAGCACATTGATTGGCTGCTTCCGAGCATGTGCTCGGAAGCAGCCAATCAGTGTGCTTTATTTTGAGTTTAAGAATGTACTCAAGTTTTATAACCTCTGGGCCAGAGGTAGTACATAGATCTTCCTGTACTTTTGTATTGATGAGCTTAAACCTCAAAACACCTTAACTCTCCGATTAAACTTCACAACAACTGACTGCTCATGGTTTTCCAGTCTTCCTTATTTCACAATATTTTGGGTTGGCGAAGTTTAAACATTGCAACCAAGTAAATGTCAGTATCGGTAGTTACTTTCTTTTTCTCATCAGCTGGTCATAATACTGGCCAGATTCTTGAATTTGCAAACCATCAGATTCACAAATATTAGCCTGAATATAAGTCCAGCAAATATTAAAGAAACTTACTTCAGTACATATGTGCAAAATGCTAACTGTAATGCTGCAACCCCATAAACAACTGCCCGCAATAGATTCCTACCAATTGGTAAATGAGCACCAGAAAAAGCAGTATGAAAGAAACTGTTTTTTTTTTTTCGTTTACTCCTGGAGGGCCGCGTAGCAAAATCGGTAGGGCACCTGACTCAAAAGTCAGAGGTCTTGGGTTCGATACCAGGTCTGGCCACATACTTTCGTTTCTCCTTCCGCTGATTTAAGAAGGGCAGTTTGAGTTACTGGCGAAAGTATGTGCACTGAGTACTCACTGGTTAACCGCTTAGGAGGTCTAAGCCTGCCCAGGAATAGTGTGGTTAGGTTAACTGACCGTCCAGGAAAGCAAATAAGAAATCACCCAAGTTATTCCCCTTCATAAAAATTGCAGAAAAACATGGTGTTTCCAATTCATACACTTAGAGCTTGTCTCAGAGATTTTTCTTACCTCTCCACAGACTACAAGATGGGACATTATTATTACTTAGTTACTGGCCCTTAATGGAAATCTAGTGGGTCAGTGTGAGTTCATTAGGGGCAAGGCAAATCCGAGCCTCTCATGAAGTCACACTGACTTCCTATATTTCCATAGTGTTGGTAACTAGGAGGGATGGATGATTTGCAATTTTACATCCTTTTCAACAGTATAGATGGATGGATGACTCACGATTTTACATCCTTTCCAACAATATGGATGCCTTGCGATTTTACATCCTTTTCAACCGCATTTCTGTCGTATCAGGACAATGGGAGGTAAATGAAACAGGAGGTAATGAAAAGCTATCTCAATAGAATCCTGTGTACAAATTAACAGATTTCTGCCTTCAGCCAGTATTGGACCCAGGAAGCTGGATAAGCATGTCAGGGCTTTACCCCCTTAGCTGCTGGGGCTTAGCTACCATCTAAGTGGTTTATTACTGCACCAAAAACCTTTAATAAAATGAAATTACCCCACCTTTGTAGGTAGAGTCTGCCAGTACAACAAAATAATTTGGATATTCTTTTGACTGTAAAAGAACCCATACCCACACTTGATGTTTGTATTCACTATTAACCATTGTAAGCACTTTCTTAAAGGGTCAGCCATTTTGAATTCTTGAAGATCAGTCACTGACCACCATAAATATGCAGTAGGATCATCATGTGATCGTCCTTGTCCAAATATATCTTCAGATTCTTGAATGAGGTACAATAACATTTTTTATGGAAGTTTTAGATATGTTTTATGAGGATTGTTTCTATGTAAGACTGATTATCTAAAATACATAAAACCCCTTATCAAGAGCTCTTTGTCATGGGGATTCCATGGCATAACATTTCAATACACAATGCCATATTACTGCCTTATTCTTGGATTCTACTACTGCTACTTTGAAACCTGTTTTCTTGAACTGGGTGCATATATTTCAGTCATTTATAGTAATGATCACAGGGTAAATTTTCGCTTCCTGCAGCGACTGTCCGTCATATTTGGCTTCTGCCGAGACTTCTGTACATGATAAATGGCTTCCTGCCGAGACTTCTGTACATGATAAATGGCTTCCTGCAGAGACTGTCCACATGATTCTGCTTCCTGCCAAGAGCCTCTCGGCAGGAAGCAGAATCACGTGGACAGCCTCTCGGCAGGAAGCAGAATCACGTGGACAGTCTCTGCAGGAAGCCATTTATCATGTACAGAAGTCTTGGCAGGAAGCAAGAGTTCACGGACAGTCTCGGCGGAAGCCAAATATGACAGACAGTTTCTGCAGGAAGCCAAAATTGGCGGAATCGATTATACCCAGTGATGATACAATGTCAAGTAACTTAACATTAAGATGTTCATTACATCAGTAATCAAGTAAGAGCAAGGCAGGCGTGGTAGACAAAAGGCCCTAGTAACTGAAAGACAAGAACTACCCCGGCGTCTGTGTCCACATTTACATTAAAGGTTTTTAAAGAGCTTATTTTTTCTAAACCATTTGATGGATCTGGTTCATATTTGGTATGATGATAGATATAGGTCCAAAGTTGCTTTCCGTAAGTTTCATTATGCCCCCAACTTTGAAGAAACTGAGATGGCATATTGGTTTGGACCTGACTGTCAGTCCATCCTGACAGTTTCTTGTATGCACAATATCTCTCGAACCAATGGATGGAATTTAACCAAACTTGCATGGATAAATATCGAGCCAAGTTTTACAGCGAATTAGATTTTGGTGACCTTGACATCATTTTCTAGGTCACTGAAGGCATTAGATGACAATTTCTTGTACCCATGATATCTCCTGAACCAATGGATGGAATTTCACCAAACTTGCATGAATACATCATTGGGATAAGTTTAAGAGCTTATTAGATTTAGGTGACCTTGACCTCATTTTCAAGGCTACTGGAGGACTTAAACAACATCTGTCTACTGTCTGTTATACCTGCCCCAATCTTGGTTACTAACTTCACAAAATGCATTAAGCTATTTGACACGAAGCCCAAGTTACTCAATGTAATTACCTGAAGATAACCTAAATATATGCACACAGTTTATGAAACTGTGTATCATAGTATCAATAAACAGAATCCAAGATAAAGCATAAATTAACATTATTTGTTGAAAGAGCGATATTGTGGGATCTTTGTGATACTCTGATACATGTGCTGATTTCATCGGCTGTACTGCTACCCTCCCATACAGGAACGGGAACCCAACAGCAACCAGCTGCAGCTCCGGACAGCTTCTAGAAGATCTAAGACTGATTGTATCTGCTGTACTGCTACTACTGCCAGACAGCAACGGGACCCTGTCAGCAACCGACTGCAACTCCAGACACAAATTAACTGCATCAAACGGCAACTCAGTTTCCGGACGAACTGCTATTGGTTTCTGCTGCACTGCTACTACTGCAAGTCGGCAATGAAGCCCCTACAGCAACCGGCTGCAACTCTTGACAGCTTAACAGCAAACCCCAACAGCACAGCAAATTAACACCTACTCCTCCTATCAATTATACAGAAGAAAATATTAGCTGCATAGAAACAGTTTTATTCAACATAAAAGTATAAATGACATAAAAATGATGTTATTAATATATGAGATAGTTTTGGTGATAACTGAAATGTAATTTTTTCATATCTCTCCATTAATATAAAGGTGCAAGGGTACACTTCCCTGTTTCCGCACCATTCTGTAAATGGAACAACTTTAGTGACTTTGTGTTTGCTTCCCTGCAGGATGAATCCCTTTCAAATAGGGTCTAATGCATCTACCGTACTGACCCTAAATATTCGGTCTGAGCAAACCTTATAGACCCAGATCAAACTGCTCCTTAAGGAGTTTAATCAGGGTCTACAACTTTTGCCATTCACTAAGGATCATTTGGATTCATTAATGTGAGTAAAATTCACTTTTTAAGAATTTTCCAACAATAATAGTCAGACTTTCTGGTGTCTGAAATTTTAGGGTCATTACGGTAGGTTGTGAAATCAATTTAGAACTGACTGCTTTCCCCATAATCGGTGACAACATACTGTACAACACTTTTGCAGGATCAAAATTTCGCGGCTTAATGAAACTGACATACAGGGGCAGATTAATTTTGGCATTCATGATAAACTATGGCCCTAGTTTAAGAAAATCTGATGTAATTCTTATTTTTCTATTTAACAATACATTGTGGAAACTATCAGAATTCCCTCATCGAAGATATACTAATGGGATGCCACAATGTATAATTTTATACTAGAGCAGTATAGAAAATATTTCAAATACTCATCAGGTTCTCCTATTTACCCGAACCTCTCTATGATGTGCTTATGTAAATGAACTGAAAATCAAATATTGGCAGACTCATATTTTGCACATCTTATCTTAATTGCCTTTATTGCCAAAAATTCAGCCACAAATATAAGTGTTTACAGTATTTTTTTCCTGAGAAATAAGGATTATCATCCTCAAATTGGATTTTAGATCATCCTTAAATTATCACCCAAACTCCCAACTTTTATCCACAGCTCTGCTTTATAAAATGAAGTGGCTTATTTTCATGCAAAATCTTCTCATCTTTTCAGTTTAAAACAAATTCTATGCTGTTCATAAAAGTTTAAATGCTAGCATCCTCTCAACCTGAAACCTGAATAATGACATATTGCCTAACCCACAACTCCAGTCTTTTCATTCAAACTGAAAATGTTTCATTAAAATGAACAGTGCTCCAAATAAGAAGGGCCTAAAAGGATAAATTTTCCACACTTCTGCATACAACAATATGTTGTGACCCCTTATTAAAACTGTATAGCCGAGACGGTTCTAATGAGGGGTCAGAACACAGGTGTTTGTTCAGCAATAACAGAGCCCTAGATAAGAGGGAGTATTTGGTGATAATTGGGGATAATTTTTGTTAATTCTGGATAAAACATATGTTGTGACCCCTCATCTGAACCGTCTCAACGAGACGGTTCAGATGAGGGGTCACAACATATAGTTTCAAAGAGAAATTAAGAAAATTATCCCTCAATTATCATCAATTACCCCTCTTATCTAGAGCTCTGGCAAAAAGAAGAATTATTTGAGAATTATCCACAAAACCCTATCTTATCTGGAGCTTTGATTGAAATATATACAGTTATTTATATCTTTATTTACAGATGACAATAACCTTTTCATCTCTCATCATTCCAGTTTGTTAACAGCTACACTGCTCACTATTGCCCTAGTCTGAACCACAAATTTATTGTCAGTCATCTCCTGCTTCATCCTGTTCTGGTGACCTTGACCTTGAGCGTGACCTTGACCGGCTCTGTGGTGATCTACTTCTTGACCTACTTTTACTATGAGACTTGCTGTATGACCTGTTTCGTGACCTCCTGTTTCTAGATCTTGACCTTGATCTCCTGCGCCTCCTGTCCCTGTCTCGCGACCTAGACCGAGATCTTGACCTTGAATATGACCTTCAATTAGATGAATATTATCGCATGAATATTATCACATTGCCTAGCAAGATAAGAACTTTTTTCTCTCTGTGATTTATCATTGTGACTAACATGCACTTATACCACTCAGCCAAATAGCTGACTCCCTGACACAGCAGAGCTCTAGATAAGAGGGAGTATTTGGTGATAATTAGGGATAATTTTTGTTGATTCTGCATAAAAACATATGTTGTGACCCCTCATCTGAACCGTCTCAATGAGACGGTTCAGATAAGGGGTCACAATACATGTATATGGTTTCGATGAGAAATAAGAAAAATTATCCTTAATTATCATCAAATACTCCCTCTTATCTAGAGCTCTGCACAGGTGCCACAGATTGAATGTAAACGTAGGAGTTGTGCATAATCTCTAAGTGTAGATAATCTAAAGCAATTCAAATAAAACAACACATTCTGCTGGACTGTTTTTTTTTGTTTGTGTCTGAAGAAAAATAAGCCAGAGCCAAACAAGATAACTGCGGTTTGAGAATCATTTTAACTCCTCTTTATCACATAACTTTTGGGGTCTATGTAAAGGTATTGTGTTATACGTGAATAGCCATACTCCAGCAGAAACTGTAAGCCTTCAGTGACTGATGCTGTTTTTTTTTTTACCAACAACAAGGACAGACACTAGGTGCCCAATTCTGCGGCCATAGATACATTCAAATGAGAGGTCACAACATATATTTTCATGGAAATATGGAAAATTTTCACTCAATTATCTCTATTATTCCTTCTTATCTGCAGCACTGTAATAAGTAGTAGTATTAAAATGAGGCCCTACTGTTATGTCTGGTAACTACAATACATGTATTTTGAGGAAGAGAGATGAAAACTTTTGCTCTAAACAGTCAGTGAGTCAGTAAATGAAGAGACAAAAAGACACTGAGCAAAAATTCCATTTGAGTCCAAGTAAAAAATTATGAGCATTTGACTCACAACACACAGGCAGATTATACACTAGTAATTACCTTCCTCTACCCCCATATCTTCCGCCACCACCGTATCTTCGAGGAGGAGCTCTCCTATAGCTGTCTGAGGGACGACCATATCGTGCCAGTTGCACCCTCAGTTCACGTCCATCCATAATTGCACCATCCATAGAATCCATTGCATCTTCAGCATCTCGCCTATCAAAAAATCTTACAAATGCAAAACCTCTGCTCTCTCTTGTAAATCTGTCACGTGGGATGTAGATGTCACCAACATCACCTGCAAAATACCATAAAAATTCTAAAAACTGAGACACCTAAATCAACAAGAAAATCTGGGTTCAAGGTTATAAAACTTGAGAATAATCTAAAACTCAAAATAAAGCACACTAATTGACTGCTTCCAAGCATGTGCAAAATACCATAAAAATTCTAAAAACTGAGACACCTAAATCAACAAGAAAATCTGGGTTCACGGTTATATAACTTGAGAATAATCTCAAACTCAAAATAAAGCACACTAATTGGCTGCTTCCGAGCATGTGCAAAATACCATAAAAATTCTAAAAACTGAGACACCTAAATCAACAAGAAAATCTGGGTTCAAGGCAGGGCTACAGAAATTTTGAAATCCAAACCGGTCCGGACGGCCGATGACGTCATATGAATCCAAAATAGACACGAAAACTAATGACTACACTGTGTATTCTACAATCCAAAAGAAGTCACGAAAACTAATGACTATACTGGAGCGCCGTTATAACGCGGATATCTTCGCTGAAGTAGCCATTTAGTCCAAATGTTCTTACTTATCGTGAAAAATGCGCTTTTAAAGCGCAGAGACAGTCAGACCGAAAGTGAAAGTACACAATCGGACATCCTCGCCGTTCTTCAGTTATGATTGGCTGAAGTATTACGATTGACGTATTTTACTGTATTCAAGTTAATTCCCTTGAAATATGAAAATATACTTGCAAAAAGGTACCTTCGGACGAAAAAAAAAATTTCTGCGCGAGAAATGATGTCGGCTAAAAAAAAAAAAACCTGACCAGACTGCACATAATCAAGGCCGGTTTAAATTTTCTTTTTGCTGGTCAACTTCTTTCCTTATGCTGTCTTTGAAAGTATACAATAGTCAGTAACCTTACGTTGCACAGCCTTTTTCCGTGCATCGGCACGTGTATACATGTGTGGAAAACCTTCGCCGCTGGCCAAAATTGTGACACGTGCTAATTATCGAAGATTTCTAGTTCACACCTGGGCAAGACAATCGACATTTTGTTTATCTGTGATAACTTTTGACAGCAGTGTGTGATTATTGGATTAATGATAAACAAATGACACATGGCTAAAATCCAGGTAATCATGTCATCATACATCGCAAATTGTATTTTTTCGGACCGAAAAAAATGTGCCTTATGCCAAATGAATCGGTTTTTCGAACTCAAAATCGGTCCGGACCGACAAAAAATCAGATTTCTGTAGCCCTGGTTCAAGGTTACAAAACTTGAGAATAATCTAAAACTCAAAATAAAGCACACTAATTGGCTGCTTCCGAGCATGTGCAAAATACCATAAAAATTCTAAAAACTGAGACACCTAAATCAACAAGAAAATCTGGGTTCAAGGTTATAAAACTTCAGAATAATCTCAAACTCAAAATAAAGCACACTGATTGGATGCTTCCGAGCATGTGCTCGGAAGCAGCCAATCAGTGTGCTTTACTTTGAGTTTGAGAATGTACTCAAGTTTTATAACCTCAGGGCCTGGGAAAAAGCATTCTATCCTAATTACCGTTACCAATGTAAACAATAAAAGTCTTTGTTATTCTTTTTGACAGATGCCACAAAAATTAAATGGTTGTCAGTTTTCAGATAAATTATCTTCTCAACCGTAAACAAGTCGCCAAATCAAACATAAGGACGTGACTGTACATTTCACCCAGATAAACTCTGGTGTTTTCACTGATGGTGTTAGGGTTGACAATCGCTTTGATGAATGAATGGAGGAATGAGACGGATCTTGTGGCAGAAGCCTGTAGAAAACAAGCAATTATTTGGTTGCAAGGGTCAGCCTAGCGTTTTCAGACAGGGAGAAGTTTTGCGACATTTTCTGGACTTTAGGGAGAAGTTTTGGTCCAAATTAAGGATTTTCCTATAGTTTCACTTCTCCCTCAGCTCAAATTAGGAAGAAGTCAGCCAGCTTAGGGAGACTATTTCTCCCAAATCCCCTTCTAGGCTGATTTCTCCCAAATCCCCCTCTAGGCTGAGCCCTTGGCGGTTAAAAGAGGTTTTGTTTTAATAGTTTATTATGGTACAGATACCAAATTAATGGCCAGCCGCTGGGTTAATCTCGTACAATAGTGAAACAGACTGAGCATTTGATGGAAAACATTGTGCTGACAAACAAGTAAATGAACTTCACTTACTTGATACTTGAGATGTATTTGAAGCTGGCAGAAATGCCTATTAGGTATGTAAGACTTCTTTATCTAGAACCCTCAAGGCAAACAGGCTGGTTAAAGAAACACTTGAGTGAACGGTAACGGGTCGTTTCCGTCCTATTCCCGTTTCGGACCTATTCCCTTTCGCTCAGGTCATTTCGGCCCGAGTTCAGTGGTGGGTCATTTCGGCCAAATTTTGATCTGCCTGATTTTTTTTACAGTTTTAATAGATTGTAAAAAGTGTTTATATAGTCTAATAGTGTTTATTGATTTGTTCTGATTATAAATCATTTATTGATTTGTTCTGATTATAAATCATTTTACATCTATCTATCTTAAATTATCTTTATCCTTATCTTATGTTATCTATCTATCTATTGACTGAATTTATATATTTGTTTTCCTTCTCATCTCTGCTTCTCCTCTGATGCATCCCGTGTCCTTTAATTGGCTGTTTTCATAATGTATTAACTGCTTTGTTTGCTAATCAATTTAGACCTACAAAATCATTTCACTGTTATAATAAAAAAAATAAACAGATGTTATACCTTGTGGTCCGCCGATTAATTGAGTTTGTCGAGATTGCTCGTTTTTGGACTTTCGAATCGATGATCTGTACTTTTTTCTGTACTCAATTACTCGGTTCCGGCTTTTAACAGTATTTGGGTGTTGTGGTTAGTTTTGATTGATTCGTTTTATTACTGCAACAGCATGTGTTTACACTTCCGGAATGGCTGAAAAGAGCGAGCTATTCGATTTTCCATACGGAAAAAAGCTGCTCTGTTGTGTGGAAGCAATTTGGCTTCATGAGAAAAAGCAATGGCCCGACCTCTAAAGCTACCCTGGACATGAGTCGGGCTGTTTGCCGCCACTGCTCAAAGTCGTATGCGTTCAATGGTACATGTAGGTAAATCGTCATAAATAATCCTGAACAATTGTCGTCATTGCCGTTGAATATAATAATTATTAGTATTTCTGCTTAAAATAATAGTGAGTACCTCTATAACCACTCCATTAAAGTATACCCAGATCTGCAAGTTTTGAGTACATCTGAGAAAGCAGTTTTCTACAGGACTGATTTAAGGGAACTAAAATGATAGGCAAGGCTAAAATAGATTCATTCAACAAATATTTATTGATAGCAAACATGTTACAAACAAGAAACAGAACATATAATAGAGTAGCTGACTAATTATTCAGTCCACCACAACTTTTTGATTTGATCAATTAATGATCGATCATTGGTTACATCTTCCTATGATCGATCATGAAAATTTAACCGATTCTGACCACTAGTTATACCTGCTATACTTGTGGCCACACCCTTAAGTGCAGCCTAGGGATCAACTTGTGGCGACTGAGTCATTGAAAAAAGCCTGTTATACACCCTGTAAATGTCTGTCAATGGTGTTTTTAAAATAGGGTGAAATCAACATATTATCTTAATTCTTTTTTCCAAATAAATAAATCGGCCGAAACGACTCACCCCTAAAATTGGGCCGAAACGACCCGCCCTTGAAATCTGCCGGAAACAACCCAACTCAGTTGGGCAAAAACGACCCATCCCTGAAATTGGGCCGAAACAATCCCAGCCGAAACAACCTGACTGAATGGGAATAGGACCCAAAGGACCCGGATTCGAGTGAACTTAGATCAATTGATCGGTCCAGTGACCCCCGGAAGGCCCAGGGGCAAGTTCTTACCCGGCCCAAGGGCAAGTTCTTAGTTACCCATCTCTATTTATATATATTTTTTGCTTACCTTTTTTTGCCAGAGCATTTTTGGTAAAACTTTAATATAGTGGATAGTTATCCAATCCATATGCCGAACCCATGTTAAATAACTATGATTTTCCAGTTGACCACTCAGGTGTAATCCCAGTGCTGGAAACGGCCAGTGGCCCGGTGGCCAAATGCTACTAATTTTTGTTTCGAGCCACCAGAAATCTCCAAAATATGGCCTTTGGTTGCCCAAATTTATCTTCCTGGCAATAGGAGAAAACGCGATGACGTCATCAATTAGTTTGCAAGGGGATTCCCCAACCTTGGTTGGCAAAAAGTCAATAGTCAATCACGATATATTGAACGTTTACGGGGTGATGTTGAAAATACCTAATTAATCATGCCTTGTATTTTGCGCATTTTGATGCATATTTTCTTTTATATCATGACACTGAGAAGTGTATTATCTTAGGCCAAAAAAAAAAATAGTTGTGTTTCAGGTTCCTTGCCAGAAAAAAACAGGGTCGGTAGGTAGGTTTTACTTTCTTTTTTTTTTTTTACTTTTTTTTTTCTAGCCTATCATTTTTATGCTACAAAACTGTACTTTAGTATTTAAAATAAATGCTGCAAATGATTCTCCTTTTGTATTTTATACACTTCCTCAAAAAGCCATTTTGTCAATGGCAAGAAAACTAAATGTGGTAAGAAAGCCAATGTGGTAAGTATGGTGTGTCTGAAGTTTTATTAACCACTGGGCGTGTTAGCATGTTGCAGTTTTACTCCCAAAGAGGCTCATTTTAGATGGAATTGACAGCCGGTCACCAAAAGGTAACTTGGGGGAAAAAGGGCTGGGGAAGGCAACTATGACTCATATTTGGCGAAAGTGCCAGTGTTCATAGTACCACCCTTTTCCATTCCTAACAGAGAATTGAAAGAATACCTACTAACTTGCTAGTTTTGAAATCTGGGTACGCCCGACCACCAGCCATAAGAATCTGAAAGGCATTTACAGTCTTTTTGGTGGCCGTTTCCACTGATTCTGCTATAGCTGATTCTAAAGAACTCTTCTTAATTGGCTCACACGTAAACTCGATGCATTTGATGTTGAATTTGTCGACGATTTCTCCGACTGTAAGGAAGTTTTCTACTTCGAATTTTTTATTCGAGTTCAGTTCAGTTTTGCATTCGCATTTGATGGAATAACCTTTCTCAAACGCTTCGTGATTATCTACATTGTGACAGTCGTTAAACACCTCTTCTATCAATTTCGAATTTCTTACAGAAATCATGAAACTTTTGGTCTCAAAGTGATCACATTTGTGTAATTTGATTGCCATCATCACCGACGGCCAATTGTAGGAAGCCGCCATCTTTGTTGAATAAACGGAATCGCCGAAAATTAACCGCATCGGAAAAATAAATCCAGCCCGAATCGGCGCACTTCGCATTGGGGATTTTTTTTTTTACTGATATTCAAAAAAAAAGTTCAGACTTGGCTCCGAAAACTTCCGGTCGGTCGGGGAACCGGAAACACAACTATTTTTTTATTTGGCCTTAGAGTGAAATATTGTTTTATTTTCTATCATAATTTATTTAGATTGGTTTAATAAGAAGTGGTTTAAGATTATACGTTTTATCATAGATACTCTAATAACTAGAAAATGTGTTTATGAAACACTATGCCCCCAACCATATGCTTGTCTCTAGAGAAGGTTCATCCAATAATGCTTGCACCTTTGTACCATAGGCTTACAATGCACTAAGTCCAAAAAGGGGCTTAACTCAGTCAAAAATTTACGAATTGTTTTTGAAAGTTAATCAGGTCATCTACACCCTGGGCAATATCAACCTGCCAAACCTCATGATCCTAGCATCAGGGGTTCTCCAGATATTTTGTTCACAAGCTTCCATAGGCAAATAATGCACTAAGTTGAAAAAGGGGCATAACTCAATCCAAAATTTACAAATTATTTTCAAAAGTTAATCAGGTCATCTACACCACAGGCAGTATCTTCTTGCATAAAATCATGCTCCTAGCATCAGGTGTTCTTGAGATATTTTGTTCACAAGGTTCCATAGGCTTACAATGCACTAAGTCAAAAAAGGGGCATAACTCAATCAAAAATTCATGATTTCTTTTCAAAAGTTAATCAGGTCATCTACACCACAGGCAGTATCATCCTGCAAAAGATCATGCTCCTAACATCAGGGGTTCTTGAGATATTATGTTCACGAGATTCCATAGGCTTACAATGCACTAAGTCGAAAAAGGGGCATAACTTTGTCAAAAATTCACGAATTTGTTTCAAAAGTTAATCAGGTCATCTACACCTTGGCCATTCTCATCCTGCAAAACCTCATGATCCTAGCATTAGGGGTTCTTGAGATATTTTGTTCACAAGGTTCCACAGGCTAAGTTGTAAAAGGGGCATAATTCTGGAAATACATTGCCGGCGGAAAAATAAAAAAATACGGGTCTGCTTATTTTCCATACTGATCATGTGTATAAAGTTTCAAGTTCCTAGCTCTTATTGTTCTTGACTATATGTAAGGCTACCTTTGTACCATAGGCCTCAATGCACTATGTCAAAAAAGGGGAATAACTTGATCAAAAATTCACGAATTTTTTTCAAAAGTTAATCAGGTCATCTACACCACAGGCAGTATCTTCCTGCAAATAATCATGCTCCTAGCTTCAGGGGTTCCTGAGATATTTTGTTCACAAGGTTCCATAGGCTTACAATGCACTAAGTCAAAAAAGGGGCATAACTCGGTCAAAAATTCACGAATTTGTTTCAAAAGTTAATCAGGTCATCTACACCTTGGGCAGTCTCATCTTGCAAAGCCTCATGATCCTAGCATCAGGGGTTCTTGAGAAATTTTGTTCACAAGGTTCCACAGGCTAAGTCGAAAAAGGGGCATAACTCTGGAAATACATTGCCGGCGGAAAAATAAAAAAATACGGGTCTGCTTATTTTCCATACTGATCATGTGTATAAAGTTTCAAGTTCCTAGCTCTTATTGTTCTTGACTATATGTAAGGGTACCTTTGTACCATAGGCCTCAATGCACTAAGTCCAAAAAGGGGAATAACTCGATCAAAAATTCACGAATTTTTTCCAAAAGTTAATCAGGTCATCTACACCACAGGCAGTATCTTCCTGCAAAAAATCATGCTCCTAGCTTCAGGGGTTCTTGAGATATTTTGTTCACAAGGTTCCATAGGCTTACAATGCACTAAGTCGAAAAAGGGGCATAACTCGGTCAAAAATTCACGAATTTGTTTCAAAAGTTAATCAGGTCATCTACACCTTGGACATTCTCATCCTGCAAAACCTCATGATCCTAGCATCAGGGGTTCTTGAGATATTTTGTTCACAAGGTTCCGCAGGCTAAGTCGAAAAAGGGGCATAACTCTTGAAATATGTGACCCGCGGAAAAAAGAAAAAACACGTGTTCGCTTATTTTTCATACTGATCATGTGTATAAAGTTTCAAGCCCCTAGCTCTTACGGTTCTTGATATGACAGACGGACAGACGGACAGACGGACGGACGGACAGACGGACAGACGGACAGGCCCAAACCAATATGCCCCCACAATTTCTCCGAAATTGGGGGCATAAAAATTATTTGTGTCTGCATCTTGTATACATTTTCTGAATTTAAACCATTTGGTTATTGTTTATAAATGAATGTACCTGGTATTCAGCTTGTCGTTTGATAACGGATGTCTTAATAATATTTCAAAGAACGCCGCATATGCTGCAGGTGTCTTGTAGTGACAATTTCAGATAAACTTGTGTGTACAATAAACCAACTGTTTTCGCGGTGCGGCTATTACACACATGAAATAAAACTCGATTAATATAATGTGCTTGTCCTTTCCTATAATATCACAGGCAAACAATTGGAGAGAGAGAGAGAGATTGTTTATATGTCATGAGCTCGGATTAAGTAATGTGATAATTACTGATAGTCAGTTCAAAACAGGGATTTTTTCTATTTATATATTATCCTTTACCGTTTTATAACATCATCTTTTGAATTGCAATCACGAATATTAATTAATCAATTAATTTATTTATTAAATGTACTTGTCGCTAGATCAGATCAATATTTCTTTTTGCAATAGTTATCGTTAGATACAAGTTTCTGTATTTTATTGTATTTCGTTTCCTATTATCCCTGTTATATTTACTAATGATCTTGATCGTCTACAGGGTTAAAATTCTGATTTTCATGACTTCGATTTATTATTATTTTATTTATTTATTCGGTCGAATCATTAGAGAAACAGCCCGGCTCCGGAGCAAGTCAATGGTCCAGACCGAGTAATTAAATGAATTTAAGTAATCAAATAATTATCTTTTTCGCACGACAGGCGATTAAGACAATATTTGCAATGGTTTTATCGGTTGCTATATATTCGCAGCCTTCCAAAAAACATTTTACGCATTTCAGCGGTTAATTTTCGGCAAAGTCCCATAGAAAACCTCTGTCTATCGCTATCTTTTTGTCAACCAATCTACCCACGTGATCAGCCGATGATGTCACTCCGGGGATTCCCGTTATCTGCTAAACTAAATGAATGTAAACTTTAACTACTCTCTTGTTGAGGCACTTCAGCAAGTGGTTTTTCGAAGTTTATACTTAAAGGATAAAGAAAAAGCAAATTCCGCTTACATGGTTCAGTTTACTACCATTTCTCGTAGTCAGATTTGTCCAGTAGAGTTTTTGAAATTCATTGGCATGCTCTCAAGCTTGGAAAGTAATCTCTTGCAATGTATTTTTTTCAGTTTCATAATGGCGGCCTCAAGATAACCATTATTGCTGTAGGGGTGGCATGTTTCAAGCACATTCTTGAATATTACCATTTCATATAAAATTAACATGAAATCAGTTCAGAAGAATTTATCCTTATATCTTATAGCAGTTATTTTCGTAAGTAATATCTTTTTGGAAAACAAAAAGATGCATAAGTGTAGCTGACACTGCAAACAACCCTTTGCTGAAATGGTCATATTCCAAAACAGATCAGGTGATTAGTGATGACATCATTTCTGTTGTGATGTCACAATGGATGGTTCCCAGCTTTATTAAAATTAAAATGAACCTCATCAAAGGCTGGAAACCAGAAGGAATATTTTTACTATTGGAAAACCCACCTCCAAACAAAAAATGATAAAAATAGATAAAAGAGGTCATGCAATATGCTGCAAGTCAGTATTTAGCTACAAGAAATGGTTTTGGGTATGTTAAACCTAAAATTTTGATATTTAAGCATCTTTAAAGAAAAAAGTTCCATTAAAAACCACTTGCTGGAGTGCCTCAACAAGAGAGTAGTGGATAATTTGGGCCACTGCCACTGAAAGTAAGGCCTGCTGAGCTTTTGGGACACCACACTTGCGTGTTTCCAGCACTGTAATCCTCAAATGTTTCCGATCACATTAACAAAAGACTTGGCCAAAAACTCCATGAATATCCGAGAGAACAGAGAAAATGATAGGAGCGTCAAATTAGATGAGCGTCAAAATACATGACTGGACGATACGAACCATATTTATTAAAAGCTCTTCGTACATCCTCAGGTGTGGTTCTGTATGTAAGGTTATCAACTTTCAGAGAGGTCATGCCCTCTATATCTGGTGGTATGCGTCCGTAACTCATGTTTCTTCTTTTTTCTTCAAAACAAAACTGTTGAACACAGCTCAGCTTCGTCTCGCACACGTTTCGCTGCAGGAGTAAAATCCAAACACTTTCGACTACGCACGGATCAGTCTCGGCATATGATGCGGCATAAGGTGCAACTAAACACCAAATAACAATTCAGATTCTACGTGGCCTGGTCACAGTGAAACAGAACAGAACATTTATTTTTTTTATCTTTTATTGGGTCAAAATATGTATATGTAAAACTGTCATTAGCTTTTTACTGTGATGGTCTTGGTATTCATAATATTGTACGTATGTGATGTCTTGTTGCTTTACATTTGTTTGCCGTATTAAAAGCCCTACAGGGCTTATGTTGCCATGTTTCTGTATATACAACTTTAAATAAAGTTTCTGTATCTGTATTTATTGTCAAATATAAGGAACTTTACAACATAAGCCGTGTAGGACTTTTCTTCGACAAACAAGTGTAAGAAAAACAATTATCACAGTACATGCAAGATCAAAGACCTGAGATGTTGTCTATGATAAAATTGACATGAGATGTCGATTAATGTCATTATATCATCAGTCCATGAGGGATTTCCACATAGAAATGACACAGTCTGACCTTGCTACCACAGATGTTCAGACCATGTGGGATAAGTTTGCTTCCAAACTGCAGCAAGGTATAGACACCTTTATCCCTGTAAGGAAAGTTGGTACCCGGGATGGGTTCCCCTGGATCAACCAAGAAATCCGCCGCTTAATACGTAAGCGAGACAAGTTGTACAGACGCTGGTCCAGGTCCGATAGACCATATGACCATAACAAATTTCTCGAATACAAACACTTAGTACGGCGGGTTTCGGAAAGGGCCTATGAAAAGTACCTAGGCGATATCCTAGGTCTCAATGATGTAAGGGATGACCAAAATATGCAAGAACCCCCTAAGGTCAAAACAAAGAAACTCTACTCTCTGCTCAAGCACTCCAAACAGGATTCTACTGGCATTGCTTCCCTGAGAAGGGACGGACAGACTTATTCTTCTGAAATAGATAAAGCCAATACCCTAAATGATCAGTTTCAGTCAGTGTTTAGCCCCAAGACCCCAGTAAGTCTTAAGTCCCTGGCCCAAAAGTCATTGCAGGACTTGCACAATTCCGGTGTTGAACTCCCCTTCCAGCCCAGTCCCTACCCCAAAATGCCAGACATAAGCATTTCAGCTGAAGGCATTGACAAGCTCCTCACAGGCTTGAACCCACACAAGGCTGCAGGACCAGACAAATTGAAACCCATTGTACTACAATCATTACACAAAGAGCTCTCTCCCATCCTGCAGCTGATTTTCCAAAGATCCTTAGATACCGGAAAACTACCGGATATTTGGAAAGAGGCAAATGTGTCCCCTATTTTCAAGAAAGGGGACAAAGCCGACCCTGCTAACTATAGGCCCATATCTTTGACCTGTGTCCTCTGTAAGGTACTAGAGCACATTGTTGCATCTAGCCTTTCTAAACACTTCACTGAACTGAACATTCTCTATGAACTGCAGCATGGGTTCCGAGAAAAGAGATCCTGCGAGACGCAGCTTATCATGCTGATTGATGAACTGGCTAAAACTATGCAGATGGGCAAACAGATTGATTTGATTTTATTAGATTTTAGTAAGGCTTTTGACAAAGTTGCCCATGAAAAACTTCTTCAAAAACTGCATCACTATGGTATCAGAGGAGCCAGCTTACAATGGATTAAGGACTTTTTAGATAATAGGAAACAGGCTGTAGTAATTAATGGACTAAATTCAAACCTTATCCCAGTCTCCTCTGGCGTCCCGCAGGGCTCAGTTCTCGGACCAATTCTCTTCCTTGCATACACCAATGACCTACCAGAGCAGGTCAAATCAAGAGTAAGGCTCTTTGCAGATGATACTGCAATGTACCTTGCTCTTAGCTCATCGTCCGAAGGCAAGGTCCTCCAAAAGGACCTACTCAGCCTAGAACAATGGGAAAAGATGTGGGATATGAACTTTAACCCCTCTAAATGTCAGGTCCTTCATGTCACTCGTCTTAAAAACCCCATTCAGACTAAATACTTCTTACATGATATTGAGCTGGATAGTGTTTCATCTGCAAAATATCTAGGGGTCACCATCTCGGATGACCTATCTTGGAGTACCCATATTGATAATGTAACCAAGAGCGCTAACCAGACTCTTGGATTTCTGAAAAGAAACATTCGGGTCCATAATAAGGACCTGAAATCAGTAGCCTACAAAACACTAGTAAGGCCCCAGTTGGAGTACGCTTCAACAGTATGGTCCCCCCACACTGCCACTGATATACATAAAGTGGAAGCGGTCCAAAGAAGGGCTGCCAGGTGGGCAACAAGAGATTATAACTACACATCCAGCGTCACTGCTATGTTGAAGGACCTAAATTGGCGCCCCTAGACCAACGACGTATAGATTGCCGTCTTATAATGATGTACAAGGTCACATATGACCTTGTTGCCATTCCTGCATCTGAGTACCTTGTTCGCAACACTAGACAGTCAAGACATATTCATCCACTTTCATATCGACAAATCCCAACTTATAAAGACTACTACAGGTTCACATTCTTCCCTAGGACTATCATCCATTGGAATGCCCTCTCACCCTACATACCGGTCCTTCCTACCTTGGTGCAGTTCAGCAGTGCTGTCTGCCAGGTAATCCATGTCTCTCCCTAAACACCAATTTCTGTTTTTATCTTTTAACTATACTAACACTCTTTATCGCACTGTACAAACTCATTTCACACACTTTCCTATACATTTGTTCCAGCTAACCCCCTTCAGCACTTGGTTCGCCGGAACCCGTCTGTTGTCCCCCTCGGGGGTTAAGACGTAACGGAAGATAGATAGATAATGTGTGGAGGGGGAGGTGGGGGGGACTGTTTGTATTCGGAAAGGCTGGTTTGGGGTGTTTCCACGGACCGCTTTTATTCAATGTTTTTTTATGATATACTTTATTTTATCATTAAATGTGTTTTTATATAACTATGCAGATGATACTATTTCATCTTTTATACACAAAGATCTTCTATCTATTCTATTCTATCCCATAACCTTACTAGGTCGTTGGGGCACCACAGATGACTTCAAAACAATCCCTTTCCACCTTGTCCTGTCTTCAGCTGCCCTAGTTGAGCTAGCAAAATCCATTCCTGTCCACTCCTTGATATTGTCTTCCCATCTCTTCTTCTGTCTACCTCTTCTTCTCTTTCCTTTCACTGTGCCCTGAAGAATTGTCTTTGCTAAACCAGAAGACCTTGAGACGTGGCCAAACCACCTTAGTTTCCGTTTCTTGACCAGCGTAAGGAGTTCATCATATTCTCCAATGGCTGCTTGGATCTTCCTGCGAACCTCCTCATTGGTTATATGGTCCTTGTACGAAATGTTCAGTAACCTTCGGTAGCATCTCATCTCAAAGGCCTGTGTTCTTTTCTCTAACTCTGCTGTCAAGGTCCATGATTCACAGGCATACAGGATATGGAAATAACAAGGGAGCGCATAAGTTTCACCTTTGATCCAAGAGATATATTGTTATCTCTCCAAATTGGTTTCAGCTTAGTAAGAGCTGAAGTGGCTTGTGCAATCCTTGAGAGAACCTCCTGTTTTGAGTCATCATCTGAGACAACTGCTCCAAGGTATCTGAAGCTGCTTACGGTACCCAGCTTCTGCCCTTTTACCTTGATCTCCCTCTGGATGCCGTCTGCGCTGTTCGTCATCAGTTTGGTCTTCTCAGCACTGATCTCCGTCTTATACCTTGTGCAGGTTTGGTCGAGACTTTTAACTAGAGCTTCCAGTTCCTGCTCTTCCTCGGCTAGAGCATCTATGTCATCGGCAAACCGCAGATTGGTAATGTTTCTGCCGCCTATGCTAACCTTTCCTTTATGTTCTTCCAGAGCATCAGACATGATCCGTTCGAGAAAAATGTTGAAGAGGGTGGGTGACAGAAGACATCCTTGTCTTACTCCAACTGTTGTTCTGAACCATTCTCCTGTGCTGCCATTTATCAGGACTGCACTTGTAGCCTTGTTGTATAGCTGCTCGATGGTGCGAACTAGATTTGCACTGATATTGTACTTCCGCATGGTGGCCCATAAGGCTGCATGCCATACCCTGTCAAAGACTTTTTTGAAATCAATGAAGACATGGTACAGATTCTGCTGATATTGGAGATACTTTTCAGACAGGATTCTAAGGTTGAAGATTTGTTCTGTGGTGCTCCTTCCTGCTCGGAACCCAGCCTGTTCCTCAGCGATTATCTCCTCGGCTTGTGGTTTAAGCCTGTTCAAGATGACTTTCAGCATGACTTTGCTTGAATGACTGATGAGGCTGACGCTTCTGTAGTACTGGCAGAGCTGTAGGTTGCCTTTTTAGAGAGCGTAATAATCAGCGACTGAGTCCATGGAGTAGGCCATTCTCCTGTTCTCCAGATCCTGTCACAAATATCTGTTAAAACATCAATCATGGTCTCCCCGTCAGCTTGAACAAGTTCTGCTGGTATTTTATAAACTCCGGCAGATTTCCCTTTCTTTAGTGCTGCTACTGCAATCTCAACTTCCTCACGAAGGATCGGTTGTTGATCTTCTTCTGGGGGCTGATTGCAGTCCAGAACCGCATTGTCACCGTAAGTCTCATGGTTGTATAGTTCTGAGCAATATTCTGTCCATCTGCTGAGAATCTCTTGTTCCTCTGTAAGGCATTTTCCAGACTTGTCCAGGATAGTTGTGGATCTACCCCGTTTCTCTGAAGTTAGATCCTTCACAAGCTGGTATGCTTTCTTGCTGTTGTTTTTGTTCAAGCAAGTTTCAATCTCCTCGCACTGACTAGCTATCCAATCCTCCTTCGCTTTCTTCACTGCCTTCTGAATCCTCTTGTTTGCTTCCCTGTATTCTTCTGCTCCTCCTGCTTCATACCTCTTCTTCTTCAAATTTCTCCTCTCATCACAGAGGTCGAGAACATCTCTGGTGACCAAGGGCTTTTTCCTGCGACGTTCCTTCCCAAGTATCTCACTGGCTGCCTAAGTCACTACTGTGTTGTAGGTGGTAATCATGGTATCTATGTCCATGTCATCATCCCTCAGACCAATGAGTGGTGCAAATTTCCCACCTATTGTTGCTTGAAAAGTGCATGCCATTGTGCATTGTACAACGGGATTGGAATGCTAAAGTTGGAAAGGATGCACAGGAAGACTGGGAAAACGTTTGTGGACCCTACTGCAATGCCGAGACAAATGAGAGAGGTCTCAGACTTCTAGAGTTTGCAACCTGCAACAGCCTAGTATTGACAAACACCCTTGGCCCACACAAACCATCACGAAGATGGACATGGCACAGTCCAGATGGGAAACACCACAATCAGATTGATTACATCTTGGTTAGGAAGCGCTTCCGATCAGGAGTCAACATCCATAGGACAAGGAGTTTTCCTGGAGCAGACATAGGAAGTGACCATGACCTGGTGATGATGACCTTCCGAGTTCGTCTGAAGAAGGCTAGAAAGCCAACCCAGCCAAGACTAAAGTTTGATCTTGAGAAGCTAAGGGACCCAGATGTGGCATGCACAACGATCTTAACTTTTTTTAAATCAATTTTAGGACAAGAGAGTCTCAATCTTATGTCATTGTTAAGCAACAACATTATGCAGGCTAACCCGGATAAATTCCAGGCTATTTGTGTAGGAAAGATATCACATGAAAATATAGAGTCATTTCAGATTGGTTAAACTAACATTAAATGTGAGGACAATTTTACTTTGCTAGGAGTTAACATAGATTATATGCTTCAATTTGAAGACCATGTCTCGATCAGAACTGTGCAAGAAAGTTTCTAAACAGCTTGCCGTTCTTAAATGTTTGGTCGACTTTTTACCAAATATTTACCATTCGTTTCCAATTTTAGCTATTTTCTACTTGCGTGGCACTTTTGCAGTGTGTCAAGAACCAACAAACTTGAAAAAGTCCAAGAGAGGGCACTGAGATTCATAAATAATGATTATTCATCCTCCCTCAGTGACCTCCTCAGATCCACCAATACTCAGCCACTTCATGTTCGCAGACTAAAACAAATTGCACATGAACTATTTAAGATTATCAATAATATCTCACCTGAATATATAAGTGACTTTCAAAATTAAAGGTAGGTTCCTGGACTAGCGATAACAATTATGCCCGCAAAATAGTTTCGTCTTTTTCTGAGCAGTATTGAATTCTCTTATTTTTCTGAATTTGTTGCTACTGAGAAACTCGTCAGATGTTGAAGAAAATAGTCGTTTTCCCTTTTGGTTTATTTTCTTTTGTTGGAATTCCAGTTCTAAAAATAACTATGTTTATTATGTCTATTAGTGCGCGATTACTGATGCCATTCTCCAAAGGTCAATTTTCCCTTGCCGTGAGCTCTCCTAGAGGTCCTGGCACGGCGGATGGGTTAAAACTATCCCAAAATGCAATGCAGCATGACGTCAGCTGCGTTATCTAATTTTGGCGCGAACTAAAAATAGCGCTAACTGGTGTGCAAAGCAGAGTTAGGAAATCCCTTGCAAAACAACTTTTCTAATATGTTTTTGATTTACACTTTTTAGTGAAACTTATTCATTCCCTTTTATAAGTGCTTTCCAACAACTTGGATGAAAAATCATCAAACCTATGATGCATTCCAAAGTACAGGAACCTACCTTTAAGTCCTCTTCATATGATTTCAGGGCTGAGAGACTGGCAGATATACAAAAATTGAACACAACGAGGTATGCGCTGAGGTCATTTAGATCTGAGGTCGCTCGGGTATGGAACAGTCTTCCAAATGAACTGATAGTGGCAGAATCCTACCTCAGTTTCGTAGGCTGGTCCGGCCCGGGATGTAAATGGCCTTTGTGTTCATCCTAATTTCATTTTAGTTTAGTCTTGTTTCTTTTTTGAATTAGTATTGTTTGTTTGTTTTATTTTCTGCATGTCAATTTACTATATAATTTATTATTTAGTCTGATTTAATTTTTACTTTGTTTAGTTGCTTTCATTTAGTAGACACATAAAGTGTCTCGCTCTCTTTTGCTTTCTTTTCGTCTTAAAATAAGGTTGGGTTTTCCCTCCGGGCCAGCAGTGTTTATTCGAAGTTGAACCAGCCATGATTCAACGTCAATGGCATTGAACCTACGTTGTTTCCATATGAAACCCCTTTAAACACCTGGTTCAACGGACCTTTGGCTACCTGCTCATTTGCAGGTAGTCGTTTTCCCCAACTCTCCGAGTGGCTGTTTCGCAACACGATCATTTTGCACATAAGCGTTTCGCGCCTCGATGTTTTTTGTCAGTTTTTGCATGCCTAACGGTATAACTTTGTGAGAATGACCAACATGGCCGCCATGCCCATATATAGTTAACACCTTTAAAAAATGTTCTTCTCCAGAACCAATTGATGGATGGCCTTGAAACTTGGTATGTAGCTTTAGTATTTCCAAGAATTTGCAAATGATGACCTTTGGTTAACCTTGACTTTTTACGGCAAGGTCAAACTGCTTTCTGGCGCTTTTATATGGGAAAATGCTTGAACATAAGAGTTCATGGAACTTAAAGAAGATTTTGTTGCAAAAGTGGATAAATACAGTCTAGGCTATCCCAGATAAAAGTACCTCCCTGGGCAGGGCCGAATCTTTTTCTGAGGGAATGAAATTTTAATTACATTTCAATAAAAAATCATAATATTTCTAGCTTTTTAAACTCCCACCATCAAAATTTTAATAAGTTTTCAGTCCTGCCCCAGGATGTAATTTTTCCTGGAAAAACCCCTAAACGAAATGAGTACATGCGCATTTTTAAGTAATAGAGGTTAAGATCATTCTTTGGCCTTTAACCAATGTCTCTCATATTTTGACAGTTTCAAACTATCAGTTTTGTTCAAATGATGACCATATGACCCTAGTTTAACCTTTGACCATTTTTACTCAGGTGAGCGATTCAGGGACTCATGGACCTCTTGTTGTATATTGTATTAGAAAAAAGCATGAGGAGAAGTCATGATAGCTTGATAAGTTTGGGCCACTTTCAGCATTAACACGAACCTACACAATTGTTTAGCTCATCCTGCCCCTTACACCAAATGGAAAAAAGAAAACAAAGACAGAACACATAGCAAAACAAAACAATCGGAGCGCCAAGCGGTCAGCTCTTTCCCGACAGATGGCCACGAGGATATTCTCAATAGCTGGGTAGCTGAATGACCACCTGTTTGGGAAAGAGCTGCTCATTCGGTTTACCGTGCGTGTCTTTCATCAACGTGTGTCAATTTTTCCGTGTGTGTGTGCTTCTTTCCCTATTGGTTTTGAGAACGGGATATGGGATTTGATTGTATTAATTCCTGATCATTGCCTATCTTTTTACTTCTTTCTAAATAATATTCAAAAAGTCAAAGACTTATAGAAAGCTGACAAACAGTGTGTATGGAGGACCTGGAATTTTGCACTGTAAAATATATGTGCTTTTTTCTATATTGCATAATGATTAACTAGTATATTAAAGTCATGTTTTGGGTAGTTTAGTGAAGAAAAATAAATAACGTGACTTTGCTGTAAGTTTCGAGACCGGCGAGTTTGCATTAACTGTGAAATTGGTAAAAAGCTATTTCAACATTTCCCCGGTTGAAATCCTGCTAAATTAAAATCTATAAGAGTGCCTCCAAGAACAGAGAACACATTCAAAAGAAAGAACATGGGCCATACTTCGAAGTTTCAGCTATTCAAGGCATATCAGTGACTCTGACATGATCTGGCGACGAAAGCCAGAGAAAAACGCGCTGTATTTTCTTAATTTTGATAAGCAGCCGATTCAAAGACTGAGTAATATCAAAAAGTGTCCAAATAGATTTAAAAGAAAAACAATGATCCAGAATACGAATGCAACCAATCAAATATGTCTGATTTCTCGGAATGTATCCTATGATCTCAAAGGACAAAAATGAAATTTAATATGCGCTATGGATGATATACGGGGAGACTTTTACGTCCGCCACACTGCACAACACCAGCTGCATGGAAGTCAGATTTAAAATCTGTAAGAGTGGATTCAAGAACAGAGAACACATGCGAAAAAAAACCCGTGTGATTTCCTTTTTTAATTACTTGTATTTGCATTGTTTCTGCTGAACATATAAATGAACATGCAGAAATTGTCATTTATTTATTATTTTAGTCAGTCTTATGTGTCAAAAATCTGCAGTCGAGCAGTGATTATGGAAAAGCTACTTTGTTTACATTCCGGGGAATTCCAGACTCTGGGTCAGCTTTATCAGCCGTTAAAGTAGTTTTCATAAGCATTGTTTTGCAAATACTTTGGGATATAAATCATGTGCATTGTCATCCTATTTTAAGAATTTATTATGTCGTGTTTGCCATTATGCCCTAAAAGGGTCCTTGAAATTCCCATGACTGGAAGGTATACACATAGGATTTCTGACCATATTTGTGAGTGAAAATTACACCAAGTTTTAGGGCTTTCTAGTGAGTGTCAGCTATCCAAATGTTTACCTTAGGATGAGATTTTTGTTCAAGGATTCATCAGACATTTTAGATTGTTGATGTTATTGTTGATTTTATGATTTTGCTGAAAAACAAAGGGCCTTTTTGTTTAATTAGAGGTGTGTCAAGCTCTCAGCCAATTCACCTAGTTTTAGAAACTATGAATAGGCCATTTTGTGTTTTGGAATTGATTTTGAATTTGGGACTTACCGTGTTAACATTTTGTGGAAATAATATTTAAGAAATTCACTTAAAGGTAGGTTCCTGAACTAAGGATACCAGTTTTGTTCACAAAATAATGTTGTCTTTACTGTGTGGTATTGAATACTCTAATTTTTAGCTCACCTGAGCCGAAGGCTCAGAGCCGAGCTTATAGGATGGGAGTCGAGCCGTCGTCCGTCCGTCCGTGGGTGCGTGGGTGCGTCAACACTTTCAAACATAAATATCTCAGAGACCAGTTGGCCGATCGCAATCAAATTTTATCTGAAGCATCATTTGGGTGGGGGAAAGGCTGCATTAGGTTTTGGTGCCGATCAGCTTAGAACTCTGGTTTCCATGGCAACAGATAGCCCCCATAGGGTTATAATGGGGAAAACGGCGTCATCACGTTTTCTCGACTGTTTTTGATTAGATCCTTATCATACTTGCAGGTAATGATGACATACACAAGAGCTTGGATGAGTTCGAAATTTGGTCGGATTCGAGCACAGGCTACGGAGTTAGCTGCCCTTGAGCGTTTGAAAAAAATCCCATAGGGTTATAATGGGGAAAATGGCGTCATCACGTTTTCTCAACTGTTTTTGCTTAGATCCTTATCATACTTGCAGGTAATGATGACATACATAAGAGCTTGGATGAGTTCGAAATTTGGCCGGATTCGAGCACAGACTACGGAGTTAGCTGCCCTTGAGCGTTTGAAAAAAATCCAATAGTGTTATAATGGAGAAAACAACGTCATCACAGATTTTTAAAAAAACTTTGTCATCGCTCTATTGCCTACATTTCTCAACGGATTTTAAAATAACTTCACACAAATGTAGGGCGTGACAATATCTCGAGCAAGTTCGACTTTCAGGGTGCTGCGCTTAAGGTCAAGGTCACTGTGGCTATTTTTAGAAAAAAACTTTGTCATCGCTCTAAGGCCTACATTTCTCTACAGATTTTGAAATAACTTCACACAAATGTAGGGCATGACAATATCTCGAGCAAGTTTGACTTTCAGGGTGCTGCGCCTAAGGTCAAGGTCACTGTGGCTATTTTTAGAAAAACTTTGTCATCGCTCTAGCGCCTACATTTTTCAACAGATTTTGAAATAACTTCACACAAATGTAGGGCATGACAATATCTCGAGCAAGTTTGACTTTCAGGGTGCTGTACCCAAGGTCAAGGTCACTGTGGTTAATTTTAGAAAAACTTTGTCATGGCTCTAGCACCTACATTTCTCCATGGATTTTGAAATAGCTTTACACAAATGTAGGGTATGACAATATCTCGAGCAAGTTCGACTTTCAGGGTGCTGCGCCCAAGGTCAAGGTCACTGTGGCTATATTTAGAAAAACTTTGTCATCGCTCTAGCGCCTACATTTCTCAACGGATTTTGAAATAACTTCACACAAATGTAGGGCATGACAATATCTCGAGCAAGTTCGACTTTCTGGGTGCCGTGCCCAAGGTCAAGGTCACTGTGGCTATTTTTAGAAAAACTTTGTCATCGCCCTAGCACCTTCATTTTTCCATGGATTTTGAAATAACTTGACACAAATGTAGGGTATGACAATATCTCGAGCAAGTTCGACTTTCAGGATGCTGTGCCCAAGGTCAAGGTCACTGTGGCTATTTTTAGAAAAACTTTGTCATCGCTCTAGCACCTACATTTCTCAACGGATTCTAAAATAAATTCATACAAATGTAGGGCATGACAATATCTCGAGCAAGTTTGACTTTCAGGGTGCTGCAATCAATGTTTTTGATTAGATCCTTATCATACTTGCAGGTAATGATGACATACATAAGAGCTTGGATTAGTTCGAAATTTGGCTGGATTCGAGCACAGACTACGGAGTTAGCTGCCCTTGAGCGTTTGTAAAAAATCCCATAGTCTTATAATGGAGAAAATCACGTCATCACATTTTCATTTTTCATCGGATCTTCTTCATACTTGCAGGTAATGAGGATATGCATAAAAGCTTGGATTAGTTAGCATTTCAGCTAGCTCTCACCACTGACTATGGAGTACCTGCCCTGAGCATCCAAAAAATCAATGTCGCCACTTTTTCTTGGTTTCTACTGATCCGATCCTTTTCAAACTTGCAGGTAATGAGGAAATGCATAATATCTTAAACAAGTTCAAATTTTGGCCAGATCAGGCCAATCACTACGAAGTTAGCTGCCCTTGACAGCTCTTTCTATTGTGCTCTTGATCGGATACTTTTTAAACTTTCATATATTAAATGAGGGCATACATAATGTTTTGGATGAGTTTAATTTTCAGCCTGATTGGACCACTGACTGTGGAGTTAGCTGCCCTTGAGCATCTTAAATATCCGTATAGGTTTACAATGTCTCTCAGGTGAGCAATTGTTGCCCTTTGGGCTACTTGTTCTGAAACTGTTGCTACTGAGAAAACTGTTGGATTTTGTTGAAAATTGTCGATTTTCTCTGGTTCACTTTCTTTGGTTTAGGCAATGCTTTGGAATTCCAGTTCTAAAAACAATTTTGTCAGATGTCTATAAGTGCGTAATTTCTAGCGTCATTCTCTAAAAGGTCAAGTTCTCTTGTTGTGAGTTCTCCTAGTGGCCCGGGTATGGCGAACAGGTTAAAAGTAGCCCAAAATGCAATGCAGCAGGGTGTCAGCCACGTTATCTATTTTTGGCATGAACTAAAAATAGCGCTAACTGGTGTGCGAAGCAGAGTTAAGGAACCCCTCGCAAAACGAATTATCTAATACTTTTGGCGTTACACTTTTTAATGAAACTTATTTATTTCCTTGTTATAAGTGCTTTCTTACAATTTAAAAAAATCATGAAAATTATTATGCATTCCATACTCCAGGAACCAACCTTTAAGATTAATTTTTGATAAATCATTTCATTGTTTAGCTAAATTAAAGAATATAAAAAAATTACTGAAAAGAAGCATTTTGTAATTCTGAGTTTAATTTTCACAGTTAGAATTAAGTAGCAATTTTGTATCAGAGTCATATGCAGCTTTTGGAATTATCAATTATATCTGCATATTCTTTGGGATTGGGAGGCTTTGTTGTATTTCATAATTTGAGTATCTAAAAAGAACTCAACTGGTGACCTTCTTTTGCTTCAGATTTCCAGTGGGGTCGTTTGGCAGGACAGGGATCTCCACCTGTCAGACGGCCCGTTGTATCTGTTGAGTCCTCGTCTTTGCTTCTTCATGGTGTTGAAATTTGATTTATGTGTTTACCGTGATGATTCATTGACGAGTTAGAGGGTTATCATGCGAACCGAACAACCAACTAAATGTTTTGTACCACTTCAGAAACTGAGGGTGAGGTTGGGCCTGTAAAATCGATTTAAGCCCCCCAGTAATTCATTACTGACCGTTCCAAGGCGGTAGTTCTGTTGTGGTTCTCTGTTGCCTGTTTTTGGTGTCAGAGTTTCTGTGATGTTTTACCTTATGTATGTTCTTATTATTTTTGGTTCGGTTTGGGTTGCTGAGTGGCCACCTTTTGGGAACAAGCTGCTCACTCGGTTGGCCATATGTTCTCTGTATCTTGATTATTTGTAATCTTAGTTGTTTCCAACTATGGTTTGAGGGCTGGATTTGGATTTTGATTGTTTCAGTTCCTGGTCTTTGCATACTTTTTACTTTTACTATTATTTTGGCATTTTTATACTTTGGCTAACTTAAAGAAATAGTACTCAGGTAAATTACTTAAAATATTATTGCTTTGCTGTCACGTTACTGTTTTGCTTTAAACATAATATGCATGCTGTATATGTTAGTAGCTAATAAAGCTAGTTAGAACAAAGATATTCTTAAATTCATTTAACTGTTGTTCACTCTTTTCACTCTAGCAATTAAATCAAGAGTTAGGCTTATAAAAAGTTATACGTCTGAACCTAACTTGGTAGCAAGGATGTCTGAATGTCTTACTAATTAAGTCAGTGGTGTCGGTCATCTTGACAAAATAAATTCACTTCCGCTACGTGAATAAAAATTAACTTTAAATCAACATCCATAACCAAAGAGTGCAATCTGTCAAACCAGCCAAAGAAAGGATTTTTTCATTGATAATACTGTGCATCTGGAAGGAATAATCTGAGACCATTTTATTTTGGTGTAGCTTACTCAGGATTACTGCAAATGACAACAATTGCAATAAACCGCATCAGTTTAAAGCACCGCCTTGGAACAGCCAGTAATATATTGGGCACGGAGAGGCGGGGGCAAGGGGGGGCGCTTATATCGATTTTACATGATCACAGTCCTCGCAAGCGGTTCATAAAAACAAGTTGAACCAAAACTTCGCACGAAAGATATAAAACATCTATTTTTTAACCTATTTTCCTTATAACAAGACAGAATTCTGATTACCCTTAATTGTCCTTTTCTTTACTCTGTTCTTAATTGTCCGATATGGGTAAGGTAGCGAAAGAGCGCAAGTAGCAAACTGATATAATGGCAAAGGCGCATTGGTGAGAAAACGTCTGGTGCAAACAGGTATGATGTGCGAACTTGAAGTGAGGTGCAAAACGTCCAGCACCCGTTTAATGTCTATAATGCCTTACGACACATGCTAATATTATTCCAATCCATAGGCACTGCATTTGCAGACGTTTTTCAGCAGGAAGTGGAAGGTGATTGCGTCGATACCTGGCCCCGAGGTTATAAAACTTGAGTACATTCTCAAACTCAAAATAAAGCACACTGATTGGCTGCTTCCGAGCACATGCTCGGCAGCAGCCAATCAGTGTGCTTTAATTTGAGTTTGAGATTTTACTCCGGTTTTATAACCTCGGACCCTGATCGTTGCCGTCTGCTGTACCTGGAATGCTGTTTGCCCTGTCCTGCTTGATAATTGAGGTCACAGTCCCTGGGTAGGTAGCCATGACAGTCTTTGAATCGACTGTCCAATTAAAATTAAGAAATAACAGTATGCTTTTTTCTGGTTTCGTCACCAGATATTGTCAGGGTCACTGACGAGGCTTTATTAGCCGAAACTACGTAGTCTGGCCCATGTTCCTACTTCTGTATGTATTCTCTGCTCTTGAAGGAACTTTTTAAGATTTTAATTTTACCTCACTGCAGCTGGTGTTGTGCCGTGTGGCGGCCGTAAGACGTCTCCCCGTACATCATCCATAGTGCAGATTATATTTTATTTACATCCTTTGAGATCAGAGGATAGATTCTTAGAAATCTAAAATTTGAGATCGATTTAGACTATTATTCTAGATCATCGTCTTTTATATTATTTGGATCCTTTTGAAACTAATCAGTCTTTGAATCGACTGTCCAATTAAAATTAAGAAATAACAGTATGCTTTTTTCTGGTTTCGTCACCAGATATTGTCAGGGTCACTGACGAGGCTTTATTAGCCGAAACTACGTAGTCTGGCCCATGTTCCTACTTCTGTATGTATTCTCTGCTCTTGAAGGAACTTTTTAAGATTTTAACATTACCTCGGTGTATATCTAGATTTGCATGCATATTTTATCTCTGTTTGCATCTCTTTTTCTGTTTTTCTCTTTTGCCACATTGTCCTTCTGTGGTGCTTTGCTTATGTGTCGGCTTTCTATTAGGCTTTTTATTCTTTCCTCTGGATTCATTCATGGGTCAGGAAACCTTCCCCAGGACCAAACACCCTTTTTCGCTACTGGCAGATGCACCTGGCTATCTGCGAGGGACCTTGTACATACTTTATAAAGCTTTCGGCAGAAGGCTTTTATACAAAGTTAGATAACCCTAAAAAGTTTGTGAAAAATATGTGATTTTCTTTCTCTCCATACTGCACTCGGTCAGTAACTGACCATGATGGCAGGCGCGGGGTGTAGCGCATAAGTTTCAAAAAAAAAAAAGATAGTATTTACACAAGCTATGACAAGGCCACACCGATTTAAAGCTATTTACAAGAAGTCCTCAGGGATAGGCATTACATGCTCTATCCCTGCCCAACCCGAGGTTTACACTATTTTGGACTTAAACTCCTCAGCTGTCTCCGCAGAGACAGCTTCAGTTGTAAGCCCATTCCAAGCTGCAATTGACCTTGGGAAGAAGGAATGTTTCAGACCGTCAGAATAAGCAACTGGACGGTGATACTGAAAGGGGTGGGATCTTGTTCTCATCTTCCTTCTACCGGACTCAGACAGATACTTATCCTTATTAACTATTGCCTGGTTATTATGAATTTTGTAGAACAGAGATAGAGAAGCCTGTTGTCGCCGTTCCTGCAGGTCTGGCCATTCAAGTTCCTCTTGCATGTCGCTTACATGGCTCTGTTTGTGCCAGCGTCTGCAGGCCCAGAGTGCAGCAGTCCTCTGTACTTTCTCTATTCTACCAATCTCAGTCTGATGATGGGGGGTCCAAACAGGTGCCGCATACTCTAATTGGGGCCGGACCACAGCTTTGTATGCAGCAGCCTTAATATCCTTAGGAGCAAAAGCCAGGTTTCGGCGAAGGAAACCAAGAGTCTTCGTAGCTTTGCTAGTAATGTTGTTAATATGTTGACCCCATTCGAGGTCGTCAGTGATCACGACAACCAAGTATTTGGCAGAAGGAACGTTTTCCAAAACTTGGTTGTGCAGAACATAGTTATGAATGATCTGCTAGGAAGGGGGATGCTTACCCTTCCTTATGATGTCTCTTTCTGATGATACTCAAGCTCATGTCATTGAAGCATTCAACTGAACGTCTAGATACTTGGACGACCTTTTAAATATTGACAACCCTTATTTTGAAGAAATGGTTAGTCAAATTTATCCTGCTGAATTGCAGTTAAATAAAGCAAATACTTCTGATACCGAGGCCCCATTTTTGGATTTACATTTATCTATTTTAGATGGATTTGTTTCATCTAAAATTTATGACAAACGCGATGATTTTGATTTCGACATTGTTAATTTTCCATTTTTGGATGGTAATGTTCCCCGCACCACTTCTTATGGTGTTTACATTTCTCAGCTTATTCGCTTCGCTAGGGTGTCTAGTCATCTGGCTGACTTCAATGCTCGTAATAAAAGTTTGACAGCCAAGCTTTTACAGCAGGGGTATCAGTATCATAAACTTCGGAAAGCTTTTTCTAAATTTTATCGTAGACACTTTGAATTTGTTTCTAAATATAGTATAGGGTTAAGGTCACTTTTGCAACATTGCCTATCGGAACCTGAATTTTATGGTGACTTAGTATATAAATTACGCAAAATCGTAGGGAAAACAGAATTTCCCGATCAATTTAAGAAAATTATCATACGATTTAAACGCATTGGCTATAACACAGATGTAATGCGACAGTCTGCATGCTTAGTGGTTAACCCAATCACGGTTGATAACTTTGCCGTCCTCTTTAATTGCACGCCGGTGGGTCGGGGTTCAGACTCTATGATAGCCCCTACATAAAGCTATATATTAGTTGGTTGGGGCCGGATGTTTGTCTGTTTCTTGGCCAACCGGGGTTCAACTGGTGGTTTTCTTTTGCTCCAGTACTCCAGTGGTGTTGCTGACTCCCCAGGGATCTCCGGGTGTTTCAACACGTTTTGGCTGTCGAGTCCTCATCCTCGCTTCATCACGGTCTTTTCTTGATCTTAATTGTTGACCGTGATGACTCTTTGATGAGTTAGGGGACCTCCATACGAACTGAACTACCAACTAATTGTGTGCACCGCAGCGGAGGGTGAGGGTGAAGGTTTGGGCCCAGTAAAACCGGTTTAAATCCCCCCCCCCCCAGTAGTTATTACTGACCGTCCCAATGCGGTACTTTTGTTGCGGTTGCATTTGTTTTATGTTCGGTGCTGTTTAATTTATTGTGTTCTCAGTTTAATCCTTCTATCATAAAAATAGAAAATAGGTAAAAATAATTGTTAAATGTTTTTCATATAATTTGCTTAGTCCGTTGTAACCCGTCTGTTGGTCTAAATTATTTAGTTCAATAAAGATAGCTGAGTTGCCATCTATTTGGGAAAGAGCTGCTGACTCGGCTTATCACTTGTAATTTATTGTTTGTTGGGATGTCTTTGACAATCTTTCCCTTTGATGTTGGGGATAGGGTTTGGGATCTGAATCAGTCAGTTCCTGAAGTGTAGTTACTCTTTAAATTAGTCACCCTCATGGTGTGACATTTAGCAACATTAAACTTCATGAGCCATGCCTCTTCCCAACGGGCCAGTTTATCCAAATCTTCCTGAAGTAATTGTTGTGATTTGATAATATTCATCTGATGTATACTGTGAGTTCTTATTGTTTCTTCCGTTGCTTAAATGATTGACTGTTCATGTTTTCTTATTTCATATTAAGGTAAAATGACTTAGACGTGTAATCAATATTTATGATTGAGGATAAAATGATTTATCGTTTGCCGAAACAGTGAAGACTTTTGGTTACCAGTTATATATGTATGCATGCTTGCATGAATCTGAATGGCATGATAAAGAAAAAAAGATGGGCAATGATCAGGAATTAATACAACAGATCTTCCAAACAATAAATGATAAAAATAGGCAAGAAACGTCATGCAATATGCTGCAAGTTAATTTTTAGCAACGAGAAATGGTTTGGGAATGTAAAACCTAAAATTTTGATATTTAAGCATATTTAAAGAAAGAAAAAATTCCACTAAAAACCAATTGCTGGAGTGGTTCAACAAGAGAGCAGGAGGTGGAACAGCAGGTATTCTGGTCCAGGCCTCTCCCTTGCTGACACCCAACCAAGCGATGTATATATATTCTTAATCATGTCTCATAATTGTTGATAATTAGTACCTCATCGGTAGAGCCATTCGCGTCTTGAGCCGGGACGGACCCCCTCCACCTCCTCACACATACACTCACACCTTGATCCTTGATCCACGGACTCTACGTCACTAATGACTCTTTGTGCTGGTTGCTCTCTGGTTTATGTTTCTCGCAAGTAAATTTCTCACAGGTGTGTTTGAAATTTAAGATGTGGATGTCAGATCAAGGATTTGTACCGGGCCGAGAAATCGCTCCCGATAATCTGCCTGTCTCTTCGAGATAATGACCCAGTTCTGTCCAGATGGTTTCCCGCCACAGTTCTAAATGGGGATGATTGTCATTGCCGAGTAAGGTGGTCAAATCTAGAGATGTTATTCCTAGTGTTGAATAGAGGGACCTAATCAACCTCTCTTGTTTGTTACACTTACCAGAGTGGGTCGGTCTGTATTGGCACTAGAGTGCGAATGACGTACGTGTGAAGATACGATGCGCGTGGCAGGATGGGCCAGAGTCTTACAAGATACTTTATTTAAAGTCGACTTTCAAGTGTACAACAGCTCAACATTAGCCAGTAAGGCTATTTTGTCGACAAACAAGATGAAAAACTATACAAAATAAATTAACTATATAAAAATCACAGATATCAATGATATATATCACAGGTGTATATTACAAGTTGTATATTACAAGAAAGTTAAGAACACTATAATCAAGCCAGGAAAACTGGCTTCATAAGGAGAAGGCAGGTTTCATAGCTTAATATGAGGTTCCAAGCACATGTGCAAGGAAAATGGCTCCCCCTCCAACCAGGCATAGGGGAGACCGGGGATAGTTGATGCACGGGGCAAGTTGATGCAGTGAGAATAAAAAGACAATGACGTCATTATGGACATCAGAAATGACAAATTAAAGTAGTTATTGAAAGCCGCCATCTTTTCCTGAAGTTTTGCGGAATTTGAACAATAAATGAGAATTTGGTGAAGAAAAGTTCATTTTTGACACATCTAAGTAAATTTATGGTATTTTGCAATTTTTCGTTTAACGCGCATTTGTTTCCGGTTGTTCATAATGCTTTTATGCACACAGGTCGAGAAACCTTTCATCTTCAAAACCATACGCTCTTCTGAAGGAAAACTTTGTGCATTAATTGTCTACTTTGCAGAATGTCACGTGGGGCATGGTTGGGGCAAGTTGATGCAATGAGCATGGGGCATGTTGATGCACCATAGAATCCTGCTGTACTGCATGAGCTGTTCACAATATTTGGATGGACTTGATCCCTTAATGATGTAGAACTATGTACAATAGTTTAAGCATTTCGGATTTTTTGTATTTTAGAATACGATGTATTTTATCATATTCAATTAAATATATAATAGCTTTCTAGCCATGTAACAGCGATTTCCACAATTTACATGTGCGCCTAGCGAAGACTCAATCCAGCCTGTGCATCCGCGCAGTCTGATCAGAGTCTCTGCTGTGCACTCTATGGATAGCTAAGGACCCATACCTTTTCGTGTTGCCAGTGAAGACTCTGACCCGAATGTGACGATGCACAGGCTGGTCTGAGTCTTCGCTGGGCGCACATGTAAATTGAACGAATTGCTGGGCACTGGCTAATTCAGTATAGCAGCTATGTCAATTAAATGATATTTTCCCATTTAAAATGTTCTAAAGTTTCAGAAATAAAATAGAATGTTTTGATCGTTTTATCGTACAATTATACATGTAGGCCTATATTTACAAACATCCCTTCTAGATTCTTTTGCTGGAGATAACTTCAATGGCTAAAATATTTTTGGTAAATGCATCTAACTGGACAGAAGGAAACCCCAAATTGTCCATTGAAAAGGACAATTTACTGTAGTATTCGTTTCATGGACTTGTAAAGGCAAGAAAAACATCTGTATCAACATGCCCCAAGCGTTGCATCAACATGACCCACTACTGGGGCAAGTTGATGCATTTGACTTGCCAAAGAAAACTACTTAAACGGAGGGAAAATAAACCAAAACTCAATGATTACTATTTGATTTTAACTGCAGAAAAGACAGAGCTTTTAGTATATACAAAGATGATCCATATTGGGCAGTCCGATCACGAGATATATCCAAAAGTCTAAAAAGTGCATCAACTATCCCCGGTCTCCCCTACCCCTTAGTCCTGAAAAAGAGCAACGATTATCCCTTGGGAGAAAAGGTTGGCCATTAGCGAAAGTGGACAAAAGGAGACATTCAGGTGGAAGAGGGGGGGGGGGCTTAACTGGTAGCTTTAAAGCTAATTTGGCATTAATTTAAAACATGTAAAAAATACATGCAAACACAAGCAAAACATCTTAGGTAACCCTGGCTGTAGTGTGTACTGTCTTTGCGTCTCCCATCTATAGGGAGCCTAAAATTGGGTGGAAAAAGAAAAGGTGTTCGCCTGGGAAATTGGAGATTTAATGGACGAGTCGCATGCAACCCTCTAAATTTATTCAATTCTATTCTATGAGTCGGCGTAAGCCGATCAGCAAATAAATGGGGGTCCATCGAATTACCCCAAACCACCCCAAAACACCCCAAACCACCCCAAACCGCCTAAAAACCACCCCAAACCACTTTTCTGAATATTGTTTCAGGTTAAAATAGGTTGTAAACTTTGTGTTTATGCTTTTTAATGATTTCAAAATTATTTAATAAAAATAAATATGAGCTATTTGGGCAGAAAAAGGGAATTGCATATTGTATGCACTGATAATAATATAGTGGTATACGTATGTATGCAGCGTGTACGTACATGTATGTAAATATGTCACATATACGTTTGTATGTCCATTATATGTTTGTCAGCACATGTATGTGTAAGTGTATGCATGTAATATGCCATTCATATATTCACATACATACATAAATATGGCCTCATATTGGTAACAGCAATTTTTCCCTGTAGCTGCAAATATAAATCAATTTTCCTAATTTATAAATATTTTAAGCATTACCAAATATTTCTAAAGTAGTGTAAGTTGCTGCAAAATACCACATTTGGTTTCAAGTGATTTGTTTTTTGTGGTTTGGGTGCTTTTATTGGGCGGTTTGGGGTGGTTTGGAGTGTTTTGGGGTGTTTTGGGGTGGTTTGGGGTAATTCGATGGACCGATCCAATGGCGTAACGTTTTGGAGAAAATCAAATTGTCCTTTCAAGTAGCTTCCACGAATTTCTGAAGAAAATTAGAACAAGAAAATAAAATATTCAGCATGAGCTACGGGCGAGGACCGCCACCAGATATCAGGGGCATGACTTCCTTGAAAGTTGACAATTTGACTTACAGAACAACACCAGAAGATTTACGAAGAACTTTCACAAAATATGGTATTGTTCATAAACTGAAATTCAAAATGGCGCACGCGACACTTGCAAGTGCCGCTCGAGTTCAGAATCAGAACTGTTTACTGGTGATAATGCTAATAATTATTGATAATTCACTGGGACCTTTGATCAGGAACTTCAAATTCATAAGGCCAAAAAAAAAAATGAGCATTGTTAAAAGTTTTGCGTGGGGGTGATAGGCGGGTGCGTAAATTTACCGGAACCGACTGAATTACTGGAACGGACCCGTTTTTACCATCTTCAGTTGGCTTTTGTAATGTTTTTATTAAATACACAATTATTTTGTATTTATACTTGTTCTGTATGCCGTCTAGTGCAAAGCAGAGATGGGGTCAATTACATTGGAAAGTAATTACCATTACATCGCAGTGTTAGCATTACCATTACACATTCTGGGACAAGTAATTAATTAAATTACCATTATTTGGCAAATGTAATGCATTACCATTACTCATTACATTTTTCCATCACAACTTTTCACTTATAAAATAAGTGCAGGGAAAAATATATTAAACTTTTATTTGCCATGTTACAATAGATACAGAGTGGAAGAGCTCTGTTATCTCTTCACATTTACCCCATAGAAGGAATTTACATATTACATGTAGTTTTTCTTCCAACAGGTTTCATGTACAGTGGATTCCGAAGCGTTTGTTGTTTTTATATTCTTTGAGAGGGGTGGATGTGCTTGAACTTTTTTTTAAAGATTGATAAATTTGATATTCATCTGTGTGTTTCTCTTGGAAAAAAGTGAAAGTTTTGAATTTTACCTTACGGGGTCATAAAATAGGATAATGGTCAATACACACTTTTTCTGTCATCTTATGGTTCATTGACTGAGGGACAAAAAAGTGTGATAATCCACTGACACTAATTAACAAAAGTTGAAAACACCTGACTGGTCCACAAAAATCGGTCCTACTAAAGACAGAAAAGGACTTACCCCACCGAAAAGGACCGAAAAGAACTTTCGGGCACCGAAAAGGACTTTTATTTGCCATAAAATGCAATATAAAACATATGTTTTAGAAATTTTAGTATCATCATGATATATATCAGCGCTTGGATAATACTTTTATGAATTGTAGTATCTTCATCCTAAAATTTCACAAAAATATTACAGCACCGAAAAGGACTCCACTTCTGGTCAGTGGAGATGCCATGTACCGAAAAGGACATTTCAAATGCCAAATTTCGGGAACCGAAAAGAGCATTTTTCACTTAACGTTCTAGAAAATTATGTTAAGAAATAAAATATTTTACCATATATATTTTTTCAAACGTTTTATAGCATAAAATGGCATATAAAAAGTCCTTTTCGGTACCCGAAAGTTCTTTTCGGTGGCAAAAGTCCTTTTCTGTCTTTAGTAGGACCCCACAAAGATAAGGTCATGGCTGGTTTCATGTTTTTCTCTTGATATCTAAGTAAAACAACAGACTGGACTCTGATATGAATGACAAAAAAAAAATGAATTTTTCTTTGATTACTGCCTGGTAAAACATTTAAGGTAACAGTTTGACTTTGGAGGAGTCAGAGCTCCAGATAATTTTTACAGTGGTTTCAGTATTTACCAAACGGGATTTTAACTTTTTCAGTATCCTGATGAGTCCTATCAGTATCGGTACTCCTGAGATCCAGTGGTTGTTCAGTATCTTTTTAACGCACAACTGGTCTCCCAAAATGTCAGTCTACTTGTTCTTGTCCAGGGTTCTTTCCTAAAATTCTGGACAACAGGAACGACCCAGGCCGAACGGGAATAAGGCCGAAACGACCCGGGGCCAAAAGGGAATTGGGCCGAAACGACCCGTTACTGACCCTGACAGTGTTCTGCTTTCCTTTTACCACGCATCAGGGGACGATCAGCTGATCTTTGCTGGCTAGAGTTCACTAGAATTAACCACTGGCTTGCCGAAGCCAAAGTTTTCCAGCTTCGCACAACCAGGTGGGGCCATTTATTGACTGTTCAGTCAAGTAACAGAGACGTTTTTTGCAACATGTTTGTTCAACGAAAATGAAAGTACCTACGCAATCGACCGGAAAGATCATGTGCAATTTAGCGATTGGCTAACGTTCGGTAAATTCCAATACTCATGCTTGTTCCCGGTCTATTAATAAAAACGAATGCTGAAAATAGACCTGTACCATGTGCTTTCTGTTTTCGGAAAAAGATTGACTGCGCATGCTCAGACAGCGCATGCGCTGAAGCAATGATTAGTAAATGCTAAAAATAGGTAACATTCTGGCTATTGAAAAACGGTATAGCGTAAATACGTAGCACATTTGAGCTGCTTTCGTAAGCTGAAAAATGACTACCGTATTCGGTACGATTGAAATTTCAAGGCACTTCGTATTTTGTCTTTTTTGGTCCGTATTTTACGCAAATACGAAGCTTATCTGGCTCTCTGAGGAGTTATGTGTTTTTTCACTCCATTGTCTAATAATAGAATAAGATTACAGACATAAAAGTCATAAGATGGTCTTTGAATATCTGATAGAGAAAGAATATTGTTGTAACATGTACATGAAAAAAGAATGAGGCTTTACCTTCACATGTGTTCTGAAGTGTGATGCCACTTTCAAGCTTTCTGATATATAGTTTTATTCACTCAGTGTTCAGAGGGAAGGGGGAATGATTATTCTGTTGTTAGCATTCGATCCGTCTGCATTCGAGCGGGAAGGGTAATCTTGAAAATTATATGCAAAACTTCATGATGATTATTTGTTATTATCTTAGATCGTACACATTTATGCCTCTGTTATAATCTGTATCATTATCCCTCATGTTGCCATTGTATGGACTGAGATGACAATAAAGAGATTTGTATTGTATTGTATTGTATTTCTTTTGAGTTACCTGAGATTAAGTGATCAAACTAATTTTTGTGCCAAAAGAAAATTTTCTTTTCTGCAGAAATTAATGATTAGTCTATTGTTACGTTTTTATTATCAAAAATACCTGTTGACTAGAGGGACAGGATCATTATCACATTTGATATCCAGAAGCAACAAAAATGTGGATAATAACCAGTGTATCATGTACCTGTAGAAAATTCATTAACAGCAGATATCTTTGAGCAGTAAAATGGACCGCTATTATTTTCCATTGTTGTCGTTGTATTACTATTAATAATATTATTATTTATTAGTATTATTTTATTGTTGTTTCAATTAATATTCCTTTTTCACTACTACTGTATACAAATAAGTTTAGTTGTTTTGGTCTTGAAAAGCAGCTGACATTGCTGCTGATGATCATAAACTACTACAAAGTAATGAAAATGTAATGCTAAAAAGCATTACATCATTACAGCATCATTGCAGTTACAGTTATCATTGCTGACACTAATCCCGTTATTCAGGTCGCTAATAAACTCACTGACCGGTGAAAACACCTGGCTGTCTAAATTAAGGAACCGGTACAAACTGAAGATCAGAGAATTTGCCAACAACTGTGAATGTGTGTCACAAGATATGTCACGTGAAAAGAAGCACAACTTCACTACAAACAATGCAATACATAGTATTACAGAGACTTTGGTTTGACTGATAAGATTCTCATGGACTCATTATAAGACTGTATATACAACTCTGATTAGACTGCACAGATGTGCAGGCTGATCGGTGACATCAGTTGTCACTTTTTCCATAAGGTACTTTGTCCATCACACTCTTTTCTATACTTGGGTTAGTTTGATAATTTATGGTGTTCAAAATTGACTATATAAGTTTTGTTATTTCTGTCTTGTGCATGGGAATTTTAGTATCAAAAACAAATTTTGAACATTGTTATATAATATTTTAACAGTTTTTAACAGCTGTGAGTACCCTAAAACAAAACAAATAGAATACAGGTAAGAGATGTAAGGAAGAAATCTGTATGAAATCTCAAGTATAAGCTTTTGCAAAAGCTAGATTCTGTGCAAGATAGAAATAAAAAAAATGATAATTATAACAGTAATAATAATAAAAAATAAAAAATAAATGATAATAATGATAAAAGTCAAAAATAAATTATTATTACTATTATTATTATTATTAAATTATTACTATTAGGATATTAAAAATGTTTCAGGCTTTTATGTTGATTGAACTTGAAGAAGAAAAAAAAATGAAATGGAAAAAAATAATAATCATAATAATAAATAAAATAAAAACAGGACTATAATACACAACAGAAAAAAAAATACAGAGAGCTGATGGAATTTCTATTTATTATCATCAGATGCTGACTCTAGTAAGGTGGAGTATTAAATTAAATTTTGCTTCATACCATTCACTACATTTTAAGGTAAAGGTGCCTCTGCAGATAATAAGTAAGTATGATAATTAATTACAAGACTTACTACATTATTAGCAGTATTAAAGTCAATCAGCTTATATCAATGAAAAACAGTGACTTTCTTACGAAAGCATATACAGTGCCCTTTCTGCAAAGATCCGCGCGTTTAAATGCCCTTTCCTGAGAAAATTTACCATGCCCCTTTTCACTTCTGAGGGAAACACTAATCTTGGAGGACTGATATAGATTTTGAGGACTGTTTTTGGAAGGAAAAAACTCATCTATTAGAATTTTGTAATACTGGTTTTACCGTTTATATAGATATTTTAGGCCATTCTAGAGAGGGGAAAATTCAGTTTCAGAGTACCCGTAAAAACTCTAAATATTGGGATAGATAGGTATGAGCAAACAGTGCAGACCTAGATCAGACTGCTCCAAAAGGAGCAGTCTGATCAGGATCCACACTGTTTGCCATTCCTAATGCAGCTTTTGGAAGCATTACTGCATTGTTAAAGCAAACTGTTCCATATTTAGGACAGTTATGGTAATTATTTTAGGTGTCCCAATTTTTAGGGTTTTTACGGTAAATGTATTTTTTACTAGCATGTTGGTCTATATTTCAGTGTGGATCTAGCCATTTTGTTTCACCCCTTCATTATACATGTACCTCAATTTCTTTCAGGTGATGTTGGTGATATCTACATTCCCAGAGACAGATTTACAAAAGAAAGTAGGGGCTTTGCCTTTGTAAGATTTTTTGACGACCGAGATGCTGCAGATGCAATGGATGCCTTGGATGGTGCCGATCTAGATGGACGTGAACTGAGAGTTCAGTTGGCAAAATATGGGCGGCCTTCCACACCTCCTTACAAGAGAGGACCACCCAGAAGATATGGCGGTGGTTACGGTGGTGGTGGCGGTGGCAGATATGGGGGCAGAGGAAGGTTAGTTTATTACCAGAGTGGTAGCAATTTACCTTATTATTACCTGAGTGGGCATCTAATAAAAATGTGTTTCAGAATAATCCTACGATATTTTTCACCCCAAAAATATGTCCCTCATTGGAACTGCAATAGTGGTGACTGGTCAGAACATATTAGCAGTGACACGACACAACCAACAAAGTGGCATGTGCGCCACCCGAAGACTTAGTCTCAGCTTGGGCATCTGCTTAACCTGATCTTTGCTGTCCGCATTGAGGTAGCTTAGACCTAGTGTTGGGAATCAGTCAAAATTTTGTAGTCGATCATCGCCTCTGTTGAAGTGACCGATCATGGACTAATAGTTGACTATAAATTAAGTAATAACAACTGTATTCTTCCACCTTTCTAACACCTTAAAATGGTCTGTTTTGGGGTATACTTTAGCTGAAAAGTCTTGTTAGCAAATCTATGAAAGTTTTCAGGGCATACAAAAACAATTTAGTATTACATTGTATATTCATCAGTCTACAAAACCTAACTTGTGAACAAGCATGTTACTAAAAATAGTATCTAATGTTAGTGGACTATAGAAAAATTGTAGTCGTTCATCAATTATGAGAGTAAAAATGATTGATTATCAACTATAGTCAATCATCGGCACAACACTACTGAGACCCTTAGGTACCCTTTTAGTGCACAGCAGACTCGGCTCATATGAGCGACGTGACAAAACCAACAATGTGGTCGTGCGTCCAGCGCAGACTCAGATCAGCCTGGGCATCCGCCCAGTCTGATCAGAGTCTCCGCTTTCCGCATGGAGGTAGCTTAGTCCCTCAGCTACCCTTTAAGCGCTTAGCAAAAAGTCTGATCAGACAGCGTGAAAGCCCAGGTGAGTCTGCGCTGGGCGGACGACCACATTGTTGGTTTTCTCGTGTCGCGGCTCATATGTTTTATACTTATGATCTCCTTACAAGGTGTGAGTCTGGCTCAGATCTTAACAGATGTAAAATATATAAAACATGAAACTATTATAAACTTGTTACAGTATGACACAGTAGGGATCAGCCACTGTAAAAGTGTTCATTACTGTTGTATAAGATTTAGGCATACTTTCCCTCTAACAAGTCTTAAACTGTTTATTTAGAATTAAAGGTGTTATACATTGTTTTTGAAATGAGCCAAATTCTATAAACAAAATGTTTTCTCAAACTCTGAATATTAAACTGCAGGGATCTCCCCAGACTATTAAGGCATGTCACTTGCAACATGCCTTCATCTTCAAATTACCTTTGCAACATGCCTTAATTTCCAATGAAAATTTATTTAAGGGCTATTATTTTCATTTTTCAGCCAGTAAAGTTGTTTTAAATGCATTAAGGATCATCAATAAATTATTTATCATGTAAATTTAGGCTAATTTTGACAAAAAATTGCTATATTTAGGATTTTGAAAATTGATCAACAAGTCAAAATCTGATTTTTGTGCTAAAAGCGACATGCCTTCTGAAATTTCTGAGGAGAACACTGAAATTGTGAATTTGAAATTCAAATTGATTTGAATTAGTCAGGGTACAGATAAGCCTGTTGCTGTATGCACATATTGGTTGAAAAAAGTTACCTGTGCACATTGGCCATTCTTGTTTAGATGCATTTGTAATAGTTACCCCAATTAAATAGACTGCTGTCTCCATAACTGTCAATTATTGTCTTGTTTATGAATTTCTTTTAAGATCAAGGTCAAGATCACGATCTAGATCTCGTGATAGGGGTGACAGGCGACGAAGACGCAGGTCTAGGTCCAGAAGCAGATCTGACAGCCGATCACGAAGCAGGAGTAAGTCATACAGCAGGTCACGCAGTAGATCTCCCAGGCGTAGCAGAACTCCACGCAGAAGATCAAGGTCAAAATCAGATTCAAGATCACCACAAAAAGAGATGCCAAAAAGAGACAAAGAAGAATCAACAAAAGACTGACACCGTCAAAACTGAATCTCTGCTGGAACAGTTCCAGTATACATCGTGTTGAACCTGAGGAGCTTAGGCCTTTTGATAAAAGGTTATTGTCAGATGTTGTAAATAGTGTAAAACAAAAATACAAATACATCACTCTTGGTGTATAAGACAGATGTCCAGAGCTCCAGATAAAGTGGGGTTTGAAGGATAATTCCAAGATACTGTATATAAGAAATTTTTTGCGGTGTTCCATTTTTCGCGGTATTTCGCGTCACTTAGAAAGTGCGAATATTAAAATCGCAAATAATTTCCAGTTTCTTACAAAGTATCTTTTTGTAGACACATTGTTCATATATTTTGTTTCTGTTTGCTTAGGTAATTGCTGGCACATTTCACTTGAGCCAGTTCTTTCATTAACCTGCGACAGCCCTGCCGCAGGTTAATGAACGAATTGGCTCAAGTGAAAAAGAAGTAGTTTTGCTTTCCGCGCATGTTGCTAACCGCGAAAATTGAAAATTGCGAAAATTAATGTTTATGACCCTTAACTGCGAAAATTGAACCCGCGAAAATTAACGCATATATGGTAATTTTTCTTATTTCTCACCCAAAACACATGTTGTGACCCCTCATTAGAACTGTCTTGCTGAGACGGTTCTAATGATGGGTCACAACATACGTTTTTGTTTAGAAACATGGAAACTATTGGTAAATTATCCCTTTTACCCTTTGTTATCTGGAACACAGACTGAACTCCGTATAGGGTTAGCTTTTGGATGATAATTCTGAGCTAAGTTTACTTTACCTGTTAGCCTGTCATTAGTACTACCTCTGTGGGGTGGTGCTTATGAGTGACCAGAATGTATGTTTGTATAAAGAAGTTCGCTCAAAATTATCATGAAAGCTCCATGTTATGCGCAGCTCAGAGACAATTTTCTGGAGATTATATCATCATAAATCATTTTCATTTTGATTGATCATAAATCATTTTCAATTTGACTGATGTAACAAATCTTTTACTACACATTTAATAGGAATTTATAAACTGAAAATGGTTCTTTACAGCAGCTATTTATAATTTTTTAAGGCAGTTGGTTTGCACTGAGGCAACAAAGAATCATTATCACTTTATTGAGAAATTTTAAGGTCAAAAGTCATTAGGCAAACAAAATGTGTGTGTGTTTGTGGTTTCCGGACTCTAATTAGTTTTTCTGTCCTGGCCTTAATATTTTACGTAAAAACTGAACAAAATGTATATAAATATGTTGAGATATGGGGAAAACATCTAAAAATCACACCTAAATGTTAGAAAAATTGAAATCTAGACTTCAGACTGCTCTATCAGATGTTTTCGGGCCAAACTTGGAACACACACATGCTTTTATGGCTGTAACAAGAGGGTATCAGTAGGAGATAATGACTTACGGAAGATTGGCTAATGCTTAAAACTCAGAAATGTTCTCTTTGTCCATTGAACATAGTACTAAAGGAAGGGGAGTAGGGGTGGAGTTGTGATATTAACAAGACTGATTTTAGAAAATCAGACTACCAGTCAGAAAAGATTATGCCAATCTACTTTAGAAAATAAAAATATTTCCAGTCAGTCTTTTGACATCTTGAGGGATACCCTATTGACACCCTCTGTAGTATTATGAACAGTGCACTGCTTATGGAGAAGTAGTTTGTTTCATTGATAAGAACTTTTAAACTATGAAAGGTATAGATCATGCAGAATATCCTGGCTTGAACTAGATGTGTATATTATTTGAAAATCCAACAAGGTCATAAAACTGCTTGGCAGAAGTCATTTATCTAGAAACCCCCCTGGCCAACTGAAAATAGCTTGCATTTTCATATTTACACTCTCATGTTCCAGATAACGGGTTTGGTATGCCAGTTGGAAACATACAGACCTTTTCTATTGGTATTTATATACATACCTTATTGCATCGTATAAGACTAGCCACACTATAGAGACTCTTGAATTAAGGGAACAGTTCACTTATTTTAAATTAAAGTGACAGAAGGTAGACAACAAAACATTTGCGAAATTTCGAAAAATGTTTGGTCCAAGCTAGATCAGATTGAAAAGTCAACGACTAGAGAACAAACAGTATACATCAGATGAGGCGGCTCATTATGAGCCACCTTATCTGGATATACCCTGTGCGCAATTCAACTACATTGTACTTCCAGTTTTTAGCCCTGTAAGTGTTAAACTTCCCATTATATGGATCCTTTACTTCTGAGGTCTTTCTGCTAGATCTATACCATGTTTTACTGTTTTAAAACTGCAATAAATTCCATTCATCATTATTAACATGTTCTCTTTATTCTTATTTATTAGGTGTAAAATTGCTGTGCAGTATGGGCGGTCTCTTGCTGTTGAGAGTATGCAGTCCTTGCTGTTATGCAGTTGAATGAATGCAGTCCTTGCTGTTATGCAGTTGATTGAATGCAGTCCTTGCTGTTATGCAGTTGATCGAATGCAGTCCTTGCTGTTATGCAGTTGAATGAATGCAGTCTGTCCTGTTATGCAGTTTAGAGAATGCAGTCCTATGTGTTAAGCAGTAATACAACTGATAATTGGGATAAGTTGTCTGCAGCAGAAGAATGCAGTCTTTCCTGTTATGCAGTTTAAAGAAAGCAGTCCTGTATGTTAACCAGTCATTCTACTGGTAGTTGAGTAAAGAGGTCTGCAGCAGAAGAATGCAGTCTTTCTTGTTATGCAGTTGAATAAATGCAGTCCTGTAGATTAAGGAGAGATACAACTGATAATTGGGAAGAGCAGTTTGGAGCTGATAAACGCAGTCCATTTTATTATGCAGCATAAGGAGATGCTTTGATATAAGCAGTAACACAACTAATATCGAGATATCTGCAGCAGAAGAATGCAGCTTTTCCTGTTATGCAGTTGTAAAGTTTGTAAAGCAGGAATACAACATATTTGGGTTATGCAGTCTGCAGCAGAAGAATGCAGTCCTTCATGTAATGCAGTAGCACAACTCAAAAAGGGTTTAGTAAGCAGTCTGGAGGTGAGAGGATGCAGTCCTTCCTGTCGTGCTCAAGGAAGTGAATGGTTAGGCAGTGAACAGCTGATTTTGGGGCAGTGCAGCCTGGTAGGGAGGAATCAGTCCTTCATGCAGTAATACAACAGATTTGGGTTAAGCAGTCTGGTGGCGAGGAGACAACCACAATTCACATAACGCAGTAATACTACTGAAATTGGTACCAAGAAATGCAGTTCTTCATGTAATGCTGTAATACAATCAAAATAGGGTTATGCAGTCTGGTGGCAAGGAATGCAGTCCTTACAAAATTATTAATGCTGTCTGATGGTGAAGGACGCAGTCCTAACATAATACAGTATGAGTAATACAACAAAAAACAGGTGGCAAAGAATGCAATCATTCCTATAATGCGGTTGACAAAAAATATTGGTTTAATTGATGGAGAGGAATGGGGTCCTTGAGGTATTACAGTTCATACAGTAGATTGTTGTGTTATTGTTTAACGTCCACGGCAAACAGCTATGGTCATGTTGGGACGGTCAGTTAACCCTGGGCATGCTTAGACCTCCTAAGCTGTTAACCAGTACTAAGTGCACTTACTTTCACCAGTAACTGACAACTGCCCTTCTTGAATCAGCGGAAAGGGAAATGAAAGTAAGTGGCCTGACCAGGTATCGAACCCAGGACCTCTGGCTTACGTCAGGCGCCCTACCATCTGCGCTACGCGGCCTGGTCTGGACCACATACTGTAGAACTTCAGTGGATCAAACTCTGATGGCTTGTATACCCTGCATAGCTAGAACTCGGTGGTGGGTCTCTAGAGGTCATTTATATGGAAATAAGCCCTGGATGGCTGGAAATACCTTTGGCTGGAACTAATTAGCTCGCTTGTACGAATGTTCAGGAAGAGCTATTGCACCGCCGTCGGCGGTGGCGGCGTCTGCGTTAGCAAAATGTTAAAGTTTTTTAGGTGATGGGCAAGGCGCTGTCAGGCGAGCTATCCTGTCCCACTGACAGGTCTTGTTTTTTTATGGTCCCAAGCCTGTTTGAGCCATTAAAGTTTTACATTTACAACTGAAATGGGTCATGTAGTCTCTTGAGGAAAGCAATGATCTTTAACATAGTGTATGAATCAACTAAAATTGGGTTGACCAGTCTGGTGTCAAGGAATGCAGTCCCTTCATATAATGGTTATACAGCTGAAATCAGATAGTCTTGTGGAGAGGAATGCAGTCTTCACATGATGCAGTAAAACAACAGAAGTCTGGTTAAATACTGTAATCGACCTTATTAGTGCCCTGGGCGCTTCACTTTTCAAAATGGTGGCAAATGCTTTTAGCAAACTTTTTTTAGCTCACCTGAGCCATAGGCTCAGGGTGAGCTATTGTGATCACTCAGTGTCTGTCGTCCGTCGTGTGTCGTGTGTCGTCCGTCGTCAACAATTTGCTTTAAATGACATCTTCTCTGAAACCGCTAGACCTAGGTCTTTGATATTTGGTATGAAGCATTGTCTAGTGGACCTCTACCAAGTTTGTTCAAATGGTGGCCCCAGGGTCCAAAATGGCCCTGGGGCAGGGGGTCTTGGGTTCGAAATTAAAATATACTTTTAAATCTTCTTCTCCAGAACTGCTTGGCTCAGATGCTTGAAATTTGGTATGTAGCATTGCCTAGTGGTCCTCTACCAAGTTTGTTCAAATGGTGGCCCCAGGGTCCAAAACGGCCCTGGGGCAGGGGGTCTTGGGTTCGAAACTAAAATATACTTAAAAATCTTCTTCTCCAGAACTGCTTGGCTCAGATGCTTGATATTCGGTATGTAGCATTGCCTTGTGGTCCTCTACCAAGTTTGTTCAAATGGTGACCCCAGGGTCCAAAACGGCCCTGGGGCAGGGGGTCTTGGGTTCGAAACTAAAATATACTTAAAAATCTTCTTCTCCAGAACTGGTTGGCTCAGATGCTTGAAATTTGGTCTGTAGCATTGCCTAGTGGTCCTTTACCAAGTTTGTTTAAATGGTGGCCCCAGGGTCCAAAACAACCCTGGGGCAGGGGGTCTTGGGTTCGAAACTAAAAAATACTTAAAAATCTTCTTCTCCAGAACTGGTTGGCTCAGATGCTTGAAATTTGGTATGTAGCATTGCCTAGTGGTCCTCTACCAAGTTTGTACAAATGGTGGCCCAAGAGTTCAAAATGGCCCCGGGGCAGGGAGTCCCAGGTTCGAACCATAGAAATACATAGAAAAATATTGAAAAATCTTCTTCTTCAGAACTACAAGGCTCAGATGCTTGAAATTTGGTATGTAGCATTGCCCAGTGGCCCTTCACCAAGTTTGTTCAAACGATGGCCCCAGGATCCAAAATGGCCCTGCCCCAGGGGGTCTTGGGTTTGAACTATACAAATACATAGATAAATATTCAAAAATCTTCATATTCAGGACCGAAATTCTCAGATGCTTGAAATTTGGTTTGATACATTGCCTAGTAGTCTTTTACCAAGTTTGTTCAAATGGTGGCCCCAGGGTCCAAAATGGCCCTGCGGCAGAGAGTCCTAGGTTTGAACCATAGAAATACATAGAAAAATATTAAAAAAATCTTCTTCTTCAGAACCATTTGGCTCAGATGCTTGAAATTTGATCTGTAGCATTGCCTATTGGTCTTTTACCAAGTTTGTTCAAATGATGACCCCAGGGCCTAAAATGGCCCCGCCCTAGGTGGTCCTGGGTTTGAACCATAGAAATGCATAGAAAAATATTTAAAAATCTTCTTCTTTAGAACCTTTTGGCCCAGATGCTGGAAATCTGGTATGTAGCATTGCATTGTAGTCCTTTATCTAGTTTGTTCAAATGATGGCCCAAGGGTCCAAAATGGCCCTGCGGCAGGGAGTCCTGAGTTTGAACCACAGAAATATATAGAAAATTATTCAAAAAGCTTCTTCTTCTGAACCACTTTGCACAGATGCTTGAAATTTGGTATGATGCATTGCCTGGTGGACTTCTACAACGTTTGTGTAAATGGTGGCCCTGGGATCAAATATGGCCCTGGGGCGGGGAGTCTTGGGTTCGTAATTAAAGTGTACTTAAAAATCTTCTTCTCCAGAACCCCTTAGTATAGATGCTTGAAATTTGGTATGATGCATTTCCTAATGGTCCTTTACCAAGGTTTTTCAAATGATGGCACCAGGGTCAAAAATGGTCCTGCCCCATGGTGTCCTGGGTTTGAACCATAGAAAATACAAAGGAAAAATATTCAAAAATCTTCTTCTTCAGAACCACTTGGCTGATGCTTGAAATTTAGTATGTAGCATTGCCTAGTGGTCCAAGATTATTCAAATGATGGCTCCAGAGTCCAAAATGGCCCTGCCCCTGGGGGTCCAGGGTTCGAACCATAGCAATACATAGAAAAATAAAAAAAAAAACCCTCTTCTTCAGAACCATTTGGAAATGGTTGCAAACTAGCAGGTTTGTTCAAATGATGACCCTAGTATGACCTTCAACCTTTTTGTTCAGGTGAGCGATTCAGGGCCTCTTGGCCCTCTTGTTTCTTATAAGCGCACATTTCAACGAATACTTTCTTTCTTATAAGTGCACATTTCAACGAGGTTAAATACTGTAATCGACCTTATTAGCGCCCTGGGCGCTTCACTTTTCAAAATGGTGGCAAATGCTTTTAGCAAACTTTTTTTTCTTATAAGCGCACATTTCAACGAATACTTTCTTTCTTATAAGTGCACATTTCAACGAATTTCTGTATAGTAAAAACAAATTTAAAGGGTTGGCATCAGAGAAAAGCTGCTTCCAGCCACAGAATGATAGAAAAGCTTCACAAGTGAAATTGAAAGATTTGATAGCTTTTTCAGCTCTTGTAAACATGCAAAGGTATGAACCAGTACTAGAAGGTTGTCCAGGGACAACTGGTCGAGCCCGCTGTTTGCTATAGTGACCTATAAGTATGTCAAGACTAAGTAACTGCTTCACTCTGGAAAGAAGCCAAACAACATCATGCTTAGCCAGCATATTTTTTCTTTTTTTCAAATTTTCACAAAGGAAAATAAGTAGAAGTGATGACCCAGACAAGCTCAATTTATGACAATTACAATATCTGACCTTCAAGTGTGACCTTGACCTTGGACCTACCCAAACATGTATGTCACTTGACACTTCCACTCATCAAGAAGAACAATTGTGCCAAATTATTTTGAAATCCATGCATAAATGAGGAGGTAATGGCTCGGACAAGATCAATTTATGGCCATTTTGTCATTTGACCTTCAAGTGCGACCTTGACCTTGGACCTACCTGAACAAATGTTCCAAATGGCACTTCTACTCATCAAGGAAAACAATTGTGCCAAATTATTTTGAAATCCATCCACAAATGTAGAAGTAATGGCTCGGACAAGCTCAATTTATGGCCATTTTATCATTTAACCTTCAAGTGTGACCTTGACCTTGGACCTACCTGAACAGATGTTTCAAATGGCACTTCTACTCATCAAGGAGAACAATTGTGCCAAATTATTTTGAAATCCATATGTAAATATTGAAGTTATGGCTCGGACAAGCTCAAATTATGGCCAGTTTATCATTTGACCTTCAAGTGTGACCTTGACCTTGGACCTACCTGATCAAATGTTTCAAATGGCACTTCTACTCTTCAAGGAGAACAAATGTGCCAACTCATTTTGAAATCCATCCATAAATGTAGAAGTTATGGCCCGGACAAATCCGGACGGATGCACGCACGCACTAACGCACGGACATACACCGAACTGAAATTGTAACAACAATGTCTCGCTCACCGCAAGCGGGCTCGACAAAAAGTATGTGCACTTATAGTATTATGCCTCAAATTTACCATGATGTGGGCTTATAGGGCATGTGTGCTAATTAAATACGGAAGTTTGGTGGAAAGGAATGCAGCCTTCAAGTGATGCAGTAACACAACAGAAGTCTGGTTAAAGAGTATGGTGGAGAGGAATGCTGTCTTCTTAAAATGCAGTAATGCAATGATGATTAGGTAAGTAGTCCAATGGAGAGGAATGCAGTCCATAATGCTTTCGATTAGATCCTGTATGTAATGTTTATATGTTGGATGGAATGTATGATAGAACCTTACTAAAATAGTGGATAAAGCAGTATGAACTAGGGAAATTCAGATTGTGCAATCCTTTGTTTAGGTGAATATGTACAGTTTCAGGAGGAGCAACTCTGTTTCGTTTATTTCCTCCCTTTACAATGGTGGTTAATTCAAAGTAGCTCCCATTGATACGACCCTTTCTGCTAGTTTTTCCACCCTTGATTTGAAATTTGTGGCCTGGCTCTGAATGTTGCCCCAAGTCAACCAGTTTTAATAAAGCTTTGAAGATATCATAGCCACCTGATGTCTGTCATATGATCAGACCCTTTTGCCAGAGCAAAACAAATTTTATGGCCACACAACTCCCAATTTTATACGCCCATTTTGAAACAAGAGTTGTCAGAAAACAACAAAGCGCTCCTTACAGCAGCTTGACTCACAGCGCTGGTGGTAATGAAGGCTTAATAATTGTCATCCATATAGAGACTGAGAAATATGATTGAGTCAGTGAAACAAACAAGAGGGCCATGATGGCCCTGGATCGCTCACCTGAGTATCCTGTGAACTTAGCCTCAGAGACAGACATATGACCAACAGAGTTTCACAAAGATTAAATGGAAAATGAACCCTTTATTGTGTACCTAAGGTTTTTATAAGATTTAACCTAATGACCTAGATTTTGACCCCACATAACCCAGTTTCAAACCTGGTCTAGATTTCTTGGATATGAACATTCTGACAACGTTATCAAAACTGTGCCCTCTAGAGTGTACACAATGTTTTTCTAAGGTTTAACCTAGTGACCTACTTTTTGACCCAACATGACCAAGTTGCACCCTTGGTCCAGATTTGTTGGGGACAAACATTCTGACAAAGTCTCATGAAGATTAGAACAAAACTGTGTCCTCTAAAGAGTTCAGGAGCGGCTGTAGCGTAGTGGATAACACTCCAGACTACCAATCCAGGGGTCGCAGGTTCGATCCCCCGCTTCTCCGGTCTTTCGGATGAGACTTTAAACCGAGGTCCCGTCTCCATATGACCTCGTTGTTGGTGGGACGTTAAACCCGAGTTCACTCACTCACTCACTCTAAAGAGTTCACACTGTTTTTCTAAGAACTGACCTCATGACCTAGTTTTTGACCTGACATGGCCAATTTCAAATCTGGTATAGATTTCATGAAACATGAAAATAAACATTCTGACAATGTTTCACGTAGATTGGATCATAACTGTGCCCTCTAGTGTGTACACAAGGTTTTTCTAAGATTTGACCTAGTGACCTAGTTTTTGACCCCACAAGACTCAGATTCAAATTTGGCCTAGATTTTATATAAATAAACATTCTGACAAAGTTTCATGAAGATTGGATCATAACTGCCCTCTAGAGTGTGCACAAGGTTTTTCTAAGATTTGACCCAGTGACCTAGTTTTTGACCCCACATGACCCAGTTTCAAAGATGGTCTAGATTTTATTTAGATTAACATTCCGACACAGTTTCATGATGATTGGATCATAACTGTGCCCTGTGTGTCATTCTAAGATTTATTTCTATTTTTAGCTCTGGCGGCCATTTTGTTCAGCGGAGTGGAACCGTTTTAGCATTTTTTGTTCAGGGCCATGAGTAAAACATTTCTGTGAATTGTTTTTGAAATTGAGCCATTGGGTTCAGAGACGATGATGTTTAAAGCTTTTTAGCTCACCTGAGCCAGCGGCTCCAGGGGAGCTTATAGGATGGTAAGGCTCCGGCGTCCGTCGTCCGTCCGTCCGTCCGTCCGTCCGTCAACAATTTCAAACGACTTCTCCTCTGAAACCACTGGGCCAATTGTAACCAAATTTCATATGTAGCCTCTAGGGGACTTAGGAACGAAAAGTTGTTCAAACAGTCCTGGTCACATGACCAACATGGCCGCCACACCCATATATGGTAAAAACCTAGAAAAATCTTCTTCTCCAGAACGAATAGGCCGATGGCCTTGAAACTTGGTATGTAGCATTGGGTACGCGATTACTACCAAGATTGTTCAAATTATGACCTTGGGTTGACCTTGACCTTTTTTACGGTAAGGTCAAATTTGCATTCTGTAGCTTTTATAGGGGGAAATGCTAGAACATAAGATTTCTTGGAAACTGTTGAAGATTTAGACCTGAAAATTGGTATATACAGTCATCTGAATGAGTACATGAAAATTAATGCGTACAAGAGGTCAAGGTCATTGTTTGACCTTTGACCCTGGTCCCCATATTTCGACAATTTCACACATCTCCTCAAAAGCCGTTAGGCCAATTCTAACCAAATTTCATACAGAGCCACTAGGGGGGCAGGGGAACGAAAATTTGTTCAAATGGACTGGGTCACATGACCAACATGGCCGCCACGCCCATATATGGTAAAAACCTAGAAAAATCTTCTTCTCCAGAACCAATAGGCCGATGGCCTTGAAACTTGGTATGTAGCATTGGGTACGCGATTACTACCAAGATTGTTCAAATTATGACCTTGGGTTGACCTTGACCTTTTTTACGGTAAGGTCAAATTTGCATTCTGTAGCTTTTATAGGGGGAAATGCTAGAACATAAGATATCTTGGAAACTGTTGAAGATTTAAACCTGAAAATTGGCATATACAGTCATCTAAATGAGTACATGAAAATTTATATGTACAAGAGGTCAAGGTCACTCTGTGTCCTTAGACCCTGGTCTCTCGTATTGTGACAATTTCACACATCTGCTCAAAAGCCACTTAGCCAATTGTAACCAAATTTCATACAGAGCCTCTAGGGGCTGAGGGAAAGAAAATTTGTTCAAACAGTCTTTGTCACATGACCAACATGGCCGCCATGCCCATATATGGCAAAAACCTTTACAAATCTCCTTCTCAAGAACCAACTGATCAATGGCCTTGAAACATTGGTATATATAGCATCAGGTACTTGAGTACTATCAAGATTATTCAAATGATGACCTTGGGCTGACTTGACCTTTTACAAGGCAAGGTCAAGTATGGGAAAATGGTAGAACATAAGAGTTCATGGCAAGTTTAGATGATTTTGGCCTAAAAATTGGTATATACAGTCGTCTTAGTTAGTACATGGAAGATTTATGGGTAGAAGAGGTCAAGGTCATCCTTTGACCTCTGACCCATGTCTCTTATATTTTGACAATTTAAGACGCCTCCTCAAAAACCACAGGACCAATTGTAACCAAATATCATGCACAGCCTCCAGGGGCTGATGGAACGAAAATTTATCTAGCGGTCTAGGTCACATGACCTACATGGCCACCATACACAGGTGAGCGATTCAGGGCCTCATGGCCCTCTTGTTTCTATTTTTAGCTCTGGTGGCCATATTGTTCAGCGGACCAGAACGGTTTGAGCAATTTTGGTAGAGGGTCTTCCTGAGGAACATTTCTGTGAAATTATTTCAAAATCGGCCCAGCAGTTTTGGAGGAGAAGTCGTTTAAAGGTTTTTCTATTTTTAGCTCTGGCGGCCATTTTGTTCAGCGGAGCAGAACCATTTGAGCAATTTTCGTAGAGGGTCTCCTAAGGAACATGTCTGTGAAATTATTTCAAAATCGGCCCAGCAGTTTTGGAGGAGAAGTCGTTTAAAGGTTTTTCTATTTTTAGCTCTGGTGGCCATTTTGTTCAGCGGAGCGGAACCATTTGAGCAAATTTGGTAGAGGGTCTCCTAAGGAACATTTCTGTGAAATTATTTCAAAATCCGCCCAGCAGTTTTGGAGGAGAAGTTGTTTAAAGGTTTTTCTATTTTTAGCTCTGGCGGCCATATATTGTTCAGCGGAGCGGAACCGTTTGAGCAATTTTGGTAGAGGGTCTCCTAAGGAACATTTCTGTGAAATTATTTCAAAATCTGCCTGGCAGTATTGGAGGAGAAGTCGTTTAAAGGTTTTTCTATTTTTAGCTCTGGCGGCCATATTGTTCAGCGGAGCGGAACCATTTGAGCAATTTTGGTAGAGAGTCCCCCAAGGAACATTTCTGTGAAATTATTTCGAAATCCGGCCAGCAGTTTTGGAGAAGAAGTCGTTTAAAGCAAAAGTTGACGCCGGACAACGGACGACGGACGACGGACAAAGACCGATCACAATACCTCACCTTGAGCACTTCGTGCTCAGGTGAGCTAACAAGAGGGCCATGGTGGCCCTGAATCGCTCACCTGAGCATTAATCAGTTCACTGGCTCTGGTGAAGATTTATAAGAGTTTTTACCATACATGGGAATGGCGGCCACCTTGGTCATGTGACCAAGATCATTTGAAGAACTTTCAATCCTTTGACCCATGTGCAGGCTCCATATGAAATTTGATCTGCCCAGTGGTTTCAGAGATGTTTGAAAATGTTTATGGATGGATGAAAGAGGCAGCTAACGCCAATACTGTAAGGCTCGATCAGGTGAGCTGAAAATGGCAGAGTGGCTTCTCCGAAAAGTTCCCGTTCATGTTGAGTTCCTTTGATGGATTTGAACTAGACTTAACTAGGCAAACACAGATGATAGAATGGTAGCATCATTATCTCACTGTGGTGAAACTAATGTATTCCAAGGAGTTTGTGGCTGGCATCATTGCAATGTTAGTTCTGATTCTTGCAACATAACTTAATTTAGATTTGACCTAGTGACCTAGCTTTTGACCCGACAAGACCCAGTTTCAAACCGGATATTGTAAGAATAAACATTCTGACAAAGTTTCATTGAGATTGGATCAAAACTGTGCCCTCTGGAGCATACACACGGTTTTTCTATGATTTGACCAAGTGACCTAGTTTTTGACCCTACATGACCCAGTTTCAAATTTGTCCTTCATATTATGAGGATAAACATTCTGATAAAGTTTCATGAACTTTGGATCAAAACTGTGCCTTCTACAGCGTACACAAGGTTTTTCTAAGATTTGACCTAGTGACCTAGTTTTTGACCCGACATGAACCAATTTCTAACTTGGCCTAGAGTTTATGGAGACATAGTTTCATGAAGATTGGATCAAAACTGTTCCTTCTAGTGCGTACACGAGGTTTTTCTAAGATTTTGTCCTAGTGACCTAGTTTTTGACCTGACATGACCTACTTTCAAACTTGGCCTAGAGTTTATGGAGATAAACATTCTGACAAAGTTTCATAAAGATTGGATCAAAACTGTGTCCTCTAGAGCATGCACGCGGTTTTTCTATGATTTGACCAAGTGACCTAGTTTTTGACCCTACATGACCCAGTTTCAAATTTGTCCTTCATATTATGAGGATAAACATTCCGATAAAGTTTCATGAACTTTGGATCAAAACTGTGCCTTCTACAGCGTACACAAGGTTTTTCTAAGATTTGACCTAGTGACCTAGTTTTTGACCCGACATGACCCAGTTTCAAACTTGGCCTAGAGTTTATGGAGATAAACATTCTGACAATGTTTTATAAAGATTGGATCAAAACTGTGTCCTCTTGAGCGTACACAATGTTTTTCTATGATTTGACCTAGTGACCTAGTTTTTGACCCAACATGACCCAGTTTCATACTTGTCCTAGATATTATGAAGATAAACATTCTGACAAAGTTTCATGAACTTTGGATGAAAACTGTGCCTTCTAGAGTGTACACAAGGTTTTTCTAAGATTTGACCTAGTGACCTAGTTTTTGACCCTACATGACCCAGTTTCAAACTTGGCCTAGAGTTTATGGAGATATATATTCTGACAATGTTTCATATAGTTTGGATCAAAACTGTGTCCTCTAGAGCGTACACAAGGTTTTTCTATGATTTGACCTAGTGACCTAGTTTTTGACCCGACATGACCCAGTTTCAAACTTGTCCTAGATATTATGAGGATAAACATTCTGACAAAGTTTCATGAACTTTGGATGAAAACTGTGCCTTCTAGAGCGTACACAAGGTTTTTCTAAGAATTGACCTAGTGACCTAGTTTTTGACCCGACGTGACCCAGTTTCGAACTTGTCCTAGATATTATTAAATTAAACATTCTGACAAAGTTTCATGAACTTTGGATGAAAACTGTGCCTTCTAGAGTGTACACAAGGTTTTTCTATGATTTGACCTAGTGACCTAGTTTTTGACCCGACATGACCCAGTTTTGAACTTGGCCTAGAGTTTATGGAGATAAACATTCTGACAAAGTTTCATATAGATTGGATCATAACTGTGTCCTCTAGAGCGTACACAAGGTTTTTCTAAGATTTGACCTAGTGACCTAGATTTTGACCCGACATGACCCAGTTTCAAACTTGTCCTAGATATTATGAGGATAAACATTCTGACTAAGTTTCATGAACTTTGGATGAAAACTGTGCCTTCTAGACTGTACACAAGGTTTTTCTAAGATTTGACCTAGTGACCTAGTTTTTGACCCGGCGTGACCCAGTTTCGAACTTGTCCTAGATATTATAAAGATAAACATTCTGACAAAGTTTCATGAACTTTGGATGAAAACTGTGCCTTCTAGAGTGTACACAAGGTTTTTCTAAGATTTCACCTAGTGACCTAGTTTTTGACCCGACATGACCCAGTTTCAAACTTGGCCTAGATTTTATGGAGATAAACATTCTGACAAAGTTTCAGAAAGATTGGATCAAAACTGTGCCCGCTAGAGTGTACACAAGCAAAAGTTGACAGACGTCCGGACGGACGGACGTACGACGGACGACGGACATCAGGGTATCCCAAAAGCTCACCCTGAGCACTTCGTGCTCAGGCGAGCTAAAAAGTGGCGACATTGATTTTTTGGCTGCTCAGGGCTGGTATACTCCATAGTCAGTGGTGAGATCTGGCCGAAATGCTAACTAATCCAAGCTTTTATGCATATCCTCATTACCTGCAAGTATGAAGAGGATCCGATGAAAAATGAAAATGTGATGACGTTGTTTTCTCCATTATAAGACTATGGGATTTTTTTCAAACGCTCAAGGGCACCTAACTCCGTAGTCTGTGCTCGAATCCAGCCAAATTTCGAACTCATCCAAGCTCTTATGTATGTCATCATTACCTGCAAGTATGATAAGGATCTAATCAAAAACCTTGGTTGCAGCACCCTTAAAGTCAAACTTGATCGAGATATTGTCATGCCCTACATTTGTATGAATTTATTTTAGAATCCATTGAGAAATGTAGGTGCTAGAGCGATGACAAAGTTTTTCTAAAAATAGCCACAGTGACCTTGACCTTGGGCACAGCATCCTGAAAGTCAAACTTGCTTGAGATGTTGTCATACCCTACATTTGTGTCAAGTTATTTCAAAATCCATGGAGAAATGAAGGTGCTAGGGCGATGACAAAGTTTATCTAAAAATAGCCACAGTGACCTTGACCTTGGGCACGGCACCCTGAAAGTCGAACTTGCTCGAGATATTGTCATGCCCTACATTTTTGTGAATTTATTTTAAAATCCATTGAGAAATGTAGGTGCTAGAGCGCTGACGTTTTTCTAAAAATAGCATCAGTGACCTTGACCTTGGGCGCAGCACCCTGGAAGTCGAACTTGCTTGAGATATTGTCATACCCTACATTTGTGTCAAGTTATTTCAAAATCCATGGAGAAATGAAGGTAAAAACCTAGAAAAATCTTCTTCTCCAGAACCAATAGGCCGATGGCCTTGAAACTTGGTATGTAGCATTGGGTACGCGATTACTACCAAGATTGTTCAAATTATGACCTTGGGTTGACCTTGACCTTTTTTACGGTAAGGTCAAATTTGCATTCTGTAGCTTTTATAGGGGGAAATGCTAGAACATAAGATATCTTGGAAACTGTTGAAGATTTAAACCTGAAAATTGGCATATACAGTCATCTAAATGAGTACATGAAAATTTATATGTACAAGAGGTCAAGGTCACTCTGTGACCTTAGACCCTGGTCTCTCGTATTGTGACAATTTCACACATCTGCTCAAAAGCCACTTAGCCAATTGTAACCAAATTTCATACAGAGCCTCTAGGGGCTGAGGGAAAGAAAATTTGTTCAAACAGTCTTTGTCACATGACCAACATGGCCGCCATGCCCATATATGGCAAAAACCTTTACAAATCTCCTTCTCAAGAACCAACTGATCAATGGCCTTGAAACATTGGTATATATAGCATCAGGTACTTGAGTACTATCAAGATTATTCAAATGATGACCTTGGGCTGACTTGACCTTTTACAAGGCAAGGTCAAGTATGGGAAAATGGTAGAACATAAGAGTTCATGGCAAGTTTAGATGATTTTGGCCTAAAAATTGGTATATACAGTCGTCTTAGTTAGTACATGGAAGATTTATGGGTAGAAGAGGTCAAGGTCATCCTTTGACCTCTGACCCATGTCTCTTATATTTTGACAATTTAAGACGCCTCCTCAAAAACCACAGGACCAATTGTAACCAAATATCATGCACAGCCTCCAGGGGCTGATGGAACGAAAATTTATCTAGCGGTCTAGGTCACATGACCTACATGGCCACCATACACAGGTGAGCGATTCAGGGCCTCATGGCCCTCTTGTTTCTATTTTTAGCTCTGGTGGCCATATTGTTCAGCGGACCAGAACGGTTTGAGCAATTTTGGTAGAGGGTCTTCCTGAGGAACATTTCTGTGAAATTATTTCAAAATCGGCCCAGCAGTTTTGGAGGAGAAGTCGTTTAAAGGTTTTTCTATTTTTAGCTCTGGCGGCCATTTTGTTCAGCGGAGCAGAACCATTTGAGCAATTTTCGTAGAGGGTCTCCTAAGGAACATGTCTGTGAAATTATTTCAAAATCGGCCCAGCAGTTTTGGAGGAGAAGTCGTTTAAAGGTTTTTCTATTTTTAGCTCTGGTGGCCATTTTGTTCAGCGGAGCGGAACCATTTGAGCAAATTTGGTAGAGGGTCTCCTAAGGAACATTTCTGTGAAATTATTTCAAAATCCGCCCAGCAGTTTTGGAGGAGAAGTTGTTTAAAGGTTTTTCTATTTTTAGCTCTGGCGGCCATATTGTTCAGCGGAGCGGAACCGTTTGAGCAATTTTGGTAGAGGGTCTCCTAAGGAACATTTCTGTGAAATTATTTCAAAATCTGCCTGGCAGTATTGGAGGAGAAGTCGTTTAAAGGTTTTTCTATTTTTAGCTCTGGCGGCCATATTGTTCAGCGGAGCGGAACCATTTGAGCAATTTTGGTAGAGAGTCCCCCAAGGAACATTTCTGTGAAATTATTTCGAAATCCGGCCAGCAGTTTTGGAGAAGAAGTCGTTTAAAGCAAAAGTTGACGCCGGACAACGGACGACGGACGACGGACAAAGACCGATCACAATACCTCACCTTGAGCACTTCGTGCTCAGGTGAGCTAACAAGAGGGCCATGGTGGCCCTGAATCGCTCACCTGAGCATTAATCAGTTCACTGGCTCTGGTGAAGATTTATAAGAGTTTTTACCATACATGGGAATGGCGGCCACCTTGGTCATGTGACCAAGATCATTTGAAGAACTTTCAATCCTTTGACCCATGTGCAGGCTCCATATGAAATTTGATCTGCCCAGTGGTTTCAGAGATGTTTGAAAATGTTTATGGATGGATGAAAGAGGCAGCTAACGCCAATACTGTAAGGCTCGATCAGGTGAGCTGAAAATGGCAGAGTGGCTTCTCCGAAAAGTTCCCGTTCATGTTGAGTTCCTTTGATGGATTTGAACTAGACTTAACTAGGCAAACACAGATGATAGAATGGTAGCATCATTATCTCACTGTGGTGAAACTAATGTATTCCAAGGAGTTTGTGGCTGGCATCATTGCAATGTTAGTTCTGATTCTTGCAACATAACTTAATTTAGATTTGACCTAGTGACCTAGCTTTTGACCCGACAAGACCCAGTTTCAAACCGGATATTGTAAGAATAAACATTCTGACAAAGTTTCATTGAGATTGGATCAAAACTGTGCCCTCTGGAGCATACACACGGTTTTTCTATGATTTGACCAAGTGACCTAGTTTTTGACCCTACATGACCCAGTTTCAAATTTGTCCTTCATATTATGAGGATAAACATTCTGATAAAGTTTCATGAACTTTGGATCAAAACTGTGCCTTCTACAGCGTACACAAGGTTTTTCTAAGATTTGACCTAGTGACCTAGTTTTTGACCCGACATGAACCAATTTCTAACTTGGCCTAGAGTTTATGGAGACATAGTTTCATGAAGATTGGATCAAAACTGTTCCTTCTAGTGCGTACACGAGGTTTTTCTAAGATTTTGTCCTAGTGACCTAGTTTTTGACCTGACATGACCTACTTTCAAACTTGGCCTAGAGTTTATGGAGATAAACATTCTGACAAAGTTTCATAAAGATTGGATCAAAACTGTGTCCTCTAGAGCATGCACGCGGTTTTTCTATGATTTGACCAAGTGACCTAGTTTTTGACCCTACATGACCCAGTTTCAAATTTGTCCTTCATATTATGAGGATAAACATTCCGATAAAGTTTCATGAACTTTGGATCAAAACTGTGCCTTCTACAGCGTACACAAGGTTTTTCTAAGATTTGACCTAGTGACCTAGTTTTTGACCCGACATGACCCAGTTTCAAACTTGGCCTAGAGTTTATGGAGATAAACATTCTGACAATGTTTTATAAAGATTGGATCAAAACTGTGTCCTCTTGAGCGTACACAATGTTTTTCTATGATTTGACCTAGTGACCTAGTTTTTGACCCAACATGACCCAGTTTCATACTTGTCCTAGATATTATGAAGATAAACATTCTGACAAAGTTTCATGAACTTTGGATGAAAACTGTGCCTTCTAGAGTGTACACAAGGTTTTTCTAAGATTTGACCTAGTGACCTAGTTTTTGACCCTACATGACCCAGTTTCAAACTTGGCCTAGAGTTTATGGAGATATATATTCTGACAATGTTTCATATAGTTTGGATCAAAACTGTGTCCTCTAGAGCGTACACAAGGTTTTTCTATGATTTGACCTAGTGACTTAGTTTTTGACCCGACATGACCCAGTTTCAAACTTGTACTAGATATTATGAGGATAAACATTCTGACAAAGTTTCATGAACTTTGGATGAAAACTGTGCCTTCTAGAGCGTACACAAGGTTTTTCTAAGAATTGACCTAGTGACCTAGTTTTTGACCCGACGTGACCCAGTTTCGAACTTGTCCTAGATATTATTAAGATAAACATTCTGACAAAGTTTCATGAACTTTGGATGAAAACTGTGCCTTCTAGAGTGTACACAAGGTTTTTCTATGATTTGACCTAGTGACCTAGTTTTTGACCCGACATGACCCAGTTTTGAACTTGGCCTAGAGTTTATGGAGATAAACATTCTGACAAAGTTTCATATAGATTGGATCATAACTGTGTCCTCTAGAGCGTACACAAGGTTTTTCTAAGATTTGACCTAGTGACCTAGATTTTGACCCGACATGACCCAGTTTCAAACTTGTCCTAGATATTATGAGGATAAACATTCTGACTAAGTTTCATGAACTTTGGATGAAAACTGTGCCTTCTAGACTGTACACAAGGTTTTTCTAAGATTTGACCTAGTGACCTAGTTTTTGACCCGGCGTGACCCAGTTTCGAACTTGTCCTAGATATTATAAAGATAAACATTCTGACAAAGTTTCATGAACTTTGGATGAAAACTGTGCCTTCTAGAGTGTACACAAGGTTTTTCTAAGATTTCACCTAGTGACCTAGTTTTTGACCCGACATGACCCAGTTTCAAACTTGGCCTAGATTTTATGGAGATAAACATTCTGACAAAGTTTCAGAAAGATTGGATCAAAACTGTGCCCGCTAGAGTGTACACAAGCAAAAGTTGACAGACGTCCGGACGGACGGACGTACGACGGACGACGGACATCAGGGTATCCCAAAAGCTCACCCTGAGCACTTCGTGCTCAGGCGAGCTAAAAAGTGGCGACATTGATTTTTTGGCTGCTCAGGGCTGGTATACTCCATAGTCAGTGGTGAGATCTGGCCGAAATGCTAACTAATCCAAGCTTTTATGCATATCCTCATTACCTGCAAGTATGAAGAGGATCCGATGAAAAATGAAAATGTGATGACGTTGTTTTCTCCATTATAAGACTATGGGATTTTTTTCAAACGCTCAAGGGCACCTAACTCCGTAGTCTGTGCTCGAATCCAGCCAAATTTCGAACTCATCCAAGCTCTTATGTATGTCATCATTACCTGCAAGTATGATAAGGATCTAATCAAAAACCTTGGTTGCAGCACCCTTAAAGTCAAACTTGATCGAGATATTGTCATGCCCTACATTTGTATGAATTTATTTTAGAATCCATTGAGAAATGTAGGTGCTAGAGCGATGACAAAGTTTTTCTAAAAATAGCCACAGTGACCTTGACCTTGGGCACAGCATCCTGAAAGTCAAACTTGCTTGAGATGTTGTCATACCCTACATTTGTGTCAAGTTATTTCAAAATCCATGGAGAAATGAAGGTGCTAGGGCGATGACAAAGTTTATCTAAAAATAGCCACAGTGACCTTGACCTTGGGCACGGCACCCTGAAAGTCGAACTTGCTCGAGATATTGTCATGCCCTACATTTTTGTGAATTTATTTTAAAATCCATTGAGAAATGTAGGTGCTAGAGCGCTGACGTTTTTCTAAAAATAGCATCAGTGACCTTGACCTTGGGCGCAGCACCCTGGAAGTCGAACTTGCTTGAGATATTGTCATACCCTACATTTGTGTCAAGTTATTTCAAAATCCATGGAGAAATGAAGGTGCTAGGGCGATGACAAAGTTTTTCTAAAAATAGCCACATTGACCTTGACCTTGGGCACAGCACCCTGAAAGTCGAACTTGCTCGAGATATTGTCATGCCCTACATTTGTGTCAAGTTATTTTAAAATCCATTGAGAAATGTAGGTGCTAGAGCGCTGACAAAGTTTTTCTAAAAATAGCCACAGTGACCTTGACCTTGGGCGCAGCATCCTGAAAGTCAAACTTGCTCGAGATATTGTCATGCCCTACATTTGTGTCAAGTTATTTTAAAATCCGTTGAGAAATGTAGGCAATAGAGCGATGACAAAGTTTTTCTAAAAATATGTGATGACGTTGTTTTCTCCATTATAACACTATGGGATTTTTTTCAAACGCTCAAGGGCAGCTTACTCCGTAGTCTGTGCTCGAATCCGGCCAAATTTCGAACTCATCCAAGCTCTTATGTATGTCATCATTACCTGCAAGTATGATAAGGATCTAAGCAAAAACAGTTGAGAAAACGTGATGACGCCATTTTCCCCATAATAACCCTATGGGATTTTTTTCAAACGCTCAAGGGCAGCTAACTCCGTAGTCTGTGCTCGAATCCGGCCAAATTTCGAACTCATCCAAGCTCTTGTGTATGTTATCATTACCTGCAAGTATGATAAGGATCTAAGCAAAAACAGTCGAGAAAACGTGATGACGCCGTTTTCCCCATTATAACCCTATGGGGGCTATCTGTTGCCATGGAAACCAGAGTTCTGAGTTGATCGGCACCAAAACCTAATGCAGCCTTTCCCCCACCCCAATGATGCTTCAGATAAAATTTGATTGCGATCGGCCCACTGGTCTCTGAGATATTTATGTTTGAAATTGTTCACGGACCCACGCACCCACGGACGGACGACGGCTCGACTCCCATCCTATAAGCTCACCTCTGAGCCTTCGGCTCAGGTGAGCTAAAAGCACATGTCAAATCAATACATGGATGGTGATGCTAAAATGGTCAGTGAAACAAAAATATAGGTCGAATCCATACATGGATGATAATGTTCAAATGGTCCTATCCATATGTAGGTGTGTGCCAAGTATCATGGCCCTAACCCATACAGGAACTGAGAAATATCACCAAGTCAGTTAAGCGTATAAAGTCAAAGCATAAAATATATTCAAATCCATACAAGGAGGATGCTGCTGAAATGATCTTGTCCATGTGTAAGTGTGTGCAAAGTATCATAACTGTAACCCATATAGGGACTGAGAAATATAGTCAGTGAAGCGTAAAAACTAGGTCAATATCCTACATGGTTGGTTACACTCACATGCCCTTGTCCAGATGCAAGTAATGATCAAATATCATGACTCTAACTCTTATAACTACTTTGAAACTGACTTGAACACAAATGCTTCACATACATTAACCTAGTTTGTTTCAAAGTCAGCAGACCATGAATAGTAGGTCAAGGTCATGCATGTTGCATATATTCATGTGCTGATGTGTGTACCAAGTTTCATTACTCTAGCCCTTACACTTTGTGAGAAAAAGACCTAAACGCAAATGGTTAACATGGGTTAAACTACATTAACCTAAATTTTTTCAAAGTCAGTAGACTATGACCAGTAGGTCAGGGTCATACATGGTGCATACATTCAGGTGATCATATTCTGATGTAAGTGTGTACCAAGTTTCATTACTCTAGCCCTTATACTTTGTGAGAAAAAGACCTAAACGCAAATGGTTAACATAGGTTAAACTGCTCATGGACGCGAACAAGGACGCGAACGCTGACGCATACTCGGGCTATGACGCCAGGGGTATAGCACAAGCCGTCCTATGCTTCACAAAGGCGCGCTAAAATCGGACGTATTATGGCATGGCGCTGTCCGTATGTCAACATTCTTGTGCGCACCATATCTCGGAAACCGTCAGATATATTCATGAAATTTTGTAGGCATATATATTATGATGGGGCAAAGTGTCATGTATAGTAATGGTTGCTCCCCCTTTCTTAGTTTCCAAGTAATGCCCCTTTGATTATTTTTTACCCTACTAGTCTTCTATGCGCCATAACAAGATAACCGTTTGGGATATCTTGATATAACTTTATAGCAATGTGTATGAGGGTCCGATGATGTGTCCCGTATAACAATGGTTGCTCTCCCTTCCTTCGTTTTGGAGCTGCATCCCTTTGAATAGATTTTTAGGCTATTTTTATGTAGACTAATCTTGTGCATTTAATAACTTAGTAACCATTTGGAATATCTTGATAAAACTTCATAGCAACGTGCATGATCACAAGACTGTGTGTCACGTATAAGAATGTGTTCCCCCTTAATTTTGGAGTAACCTCCCTTTGATTAGTTTTTTTAGGCTAACCCATTCCCCCAGAACTCCTTAACCCTTTGAAATATTTTAATGAAACTCAGCTGCTTCACCCAGGAAGCTGATTTTTGGTATTCTAATAGTATTAGATGTGTAAGATGTTTTGCAGTCATTTATTACCGAGTTGTTTCCAGTTTGTCTGCCAGTCCATCCTTCTATAAACAATCTTGTTCATTCTGTTACTCTTTCATGGCACTGAAACGGGCATATTATGCTCGGCTTGTTTCATATTGTAATCATCACCTGAAGTACCATAGATCATCTGGTCATATTAAAGTCACTGCCTCTGTCCATCCCTTATGAACTGTGTGTCCACGATGATTCAAAGACTACTGAAGCAAACTTAATCCAACTTCATAGAAAGGTAAACCATAATGAGAAGTTTATTGCATGCAAAATATAAATTCCCATGCCAAAGGTTAAGATAGGAAACAAAGATCAAATCTTCTGTTCACAATTACTCAAAAGCTTCTAAAGCAAATTTGATCAGAAGGAGTGAAACATTCATGATTTAGGTTCCCTTGCCTAAAAACAGGGTCACAGTCCAGGATCAAAGTCCATATGTCAGCAGGTACTCAAAACTACTGTTAGTAGCAAATTACAGAACTTTCAGACGGGTAAACCATAAGAAGAAGGTATGTCATGGCAAGATTTGGTTTCCAAGTTCACAAACAGGGATCAAAGAGCAAATTGTGTATAGGCCGTTTGCTGAAAAGTGGAGGGCAAAAATTTGGTTTAATTTCATTACTGTTCAATGAATTTTCTTGAAACTATGCATACCTTATTCTATTACCCATACAAACTCATGCGACGAATTTCAAAAAATTTTGTCTCCTAAAGAAAAAGTTAGCTTATTAATTATTATCATTTTCCATCTTTGTTTTATATCATTTTTATCCCCCGACCGAAAGGTTCGGGGAATATAGCGATGAGCCTGGCGTCCGTCCGTAAACATTTTCTTTTCGCTCTATATCGTGAATACCCTTTGGAATATTTTCATGATACTTCACAGTTATGTTGAACACATCATGACGATGTGTCGCGTACAAGAATGGTAACTCTTGCTATTTTTTTGAGTTATCTCCCCTTTGGTGATTTTTTGGCAGATTCGTGTCCGCTCTGTAACTTGAATACCCTTTGGAATATTTTCATGATACTTCACAGATATGTAGAACAGGTCATGACGATGTGTCGCGAACAAGAACGACAACTCTTGCTTTCATACTTTTTGAGTTATTTCCCCTTGATGGTTTTAGGTGTGATTTTTTGGCGTCCGCTCTGTAACTTGAATACCCTTTGGAATATTTTCATGATACTTCACAGATATGTAGAACAGGTCATGACGATGTGTCGCGAATAAGAATGACAACTCTTGCTTTCTTACTTTTTGAGTTATTTCCCCTTGATGGTTTTAGGTGTGATTTCGTGTTCGCTCTATAACTTGAATACCTTTTGGAATCTTTTCATGTGTAGAACAGGTCATGACGATGTGTCGCGAACAAGAATGACAACTCTTGCTTTCTTACTTTTTGAGTTATTTCCCCTTGATGGTTTTAGGTGTGATTTCGTGTCCGCTCTCTAACTTGAATACCTTTTGGAATATTTTCATGTGTAGAACAGGTCATGACGATGTGTCGCGAACAAGAATGACAACTCTTGCTTTCTTACTTTTTGAGTTATTTCCCTTTGATGATTTTAGGTCTCCGCTCCATAGCTTGAATACCTTTTGAAATATTTTCATGATACTTCACAGATATGCAGAACAGGTCATGACGATTTGTCTCATACATGAATGACAACTCTTGCATTTATACTTTGTGAGTTATTTCCCTTTGGTAGTTTGAGCTGCTGTTTGAGTCTCTGCTCCATATCTGTATAACCCAGGCCTGCTCCACAATTTGAATAACCTTATACCTTTTAGAATTTTGATGATAATGCTGTGATATCTTATCAGTGTTCCTAACTCTCTCTGACCCCTCCACATTCCCGCGCAACTCCCCCCCCCCCCCCCCAAAAAAAAAAAAAAATATTTTTTTTTCCAGATTTAGATTCTTTGTCCAAATTCACTTACTAGAGAGCTCAAAATTAGGTTTGTAGGGCTTGTACTTTAGAAGTTATTCACACGTTTTGAAAGTTGAGTGTATCATACCCTATACATTTGTGTACATGGTGGCTGTTTGAGATATTACCTTTTTTTAGCAGTCAAGCATACTGTTTTAGTCTGAGTGTTAGATAATCATGCATCTGTTAAACAGATAATGTAAATAATGACAATATATTACTTATACGTGTTTTGAAGTGCACCCTTTTTACCAAGGCCCATGAGGGTCTTTGGTCGGGGGATTTGCCATCTCCTCTGATGGCTATTTTTACATAGGAGGTAACCATGAAGACACAACAGCCATTGTACTACAGTAACTACTAGTTACCATATACTAATACTACAAGTCATTAACAAATTACCATGCGGTCTGAAATGTGTTCACTCATTACCTGGCGAAGGATTAAGCAATAATGGGCCAATCACTGACAATGACTTGAATAACTTTCCTTAAGAGGGAGTAATGAGTGAGTGAGTGATATGGGTTTTACGGCACATCAGCACCTTAAGAGGGAGTAAATACCCATATAAGAGATGTGTATTAATACTCTCTACAACTCTGGCTGTTCCAAAATATGCACCAACCAAGTGTAAAATTTCAAACATTTGAAAAGATTTCTAACATGTTGATCTGACACATTTTTATTTAAAAGTAAAAAAAAAAAATTGTATATCCTAGCACAAGTTTGTATGGGTAACAGAATAAGATAGGCAAAGATTCAAGAAAATCAGCTGAGTTGCAATGAAATAAATCCAAAATTTTGCCCTCCAATTTTTGGCAAACAGTATATAAAACTGCAGGTGCAAATTTAATTAGATTGAAATTCAGTGTGGTGTGCAAGATATAGGTTCCCACAGGCAAGGTCCAGCCAACAGTCAAATTATTCTAAAACTCCAAAGCGAATCTGAGAAAACTTCACATAAAGGTAAGGCTTAATGAGACATAGATTTAAGCTCCCAAAGTCAGGGTCACACTTGGGAGTTGAAGGCCTGCAATCATGAAAAGGGAAAGGTAATCAGATACAAGAGGTTCCACCCTTAAGCTGCCATGGTCACTGTCAGGGGTCAAAGGTCAAACTGTGTTTCTGTGATTACTCAAAAACTACCAGAAGAAATTAAGACAAGAGGGCCATGATGGCCCTGGATCACTCACCTGAGTACCCTGTGAACTTAACCTTAGAAACATGCATAGGTCCAACAGACAGAGTTTCACAAAAGATACAATGAAAAATGAACCCTTTATTGTGTACCTTAGGTTTTTATCAGATTTAACCTAATGACCTTGTTTTTGACCCCACATGACCCAGTTTCAAACCTGGTCTAGATTTCTTGGATATAAACATTCTGCAAAGTTTCATAAATATCGGATCAAAACTGTGCCCTCTAGAGTGTAAACAATGTTTTTCTTATGTTTGACCTAGTTTTTGACCCAACATGACCAAGTTGCACCCTTGGTACAGATTTGTAGGAGATAAACATTTTGACAAAGTCTCATGAAGATTAGAACAAAACTATCCTCTAAAGCGTTCAAATGGTTTTTCTAAGAACTGACCTAGTGACCTAGTTTTTGACCTGACATGGCCCAGTTTCAAATCGGGTCTAGATTTCATAAAAATAAACATTCTGACAAAGTTTCATGTAGATTATATCATAACTGTGTCCTCAAAAGTGTACACAACTTTTTTTTTTAAGATTTGACCTAGTGACCTACTTTTTGACCCCACATGACCCAGTATCAAAGTTGGTCTAGATCTCATTAAGATAAACATTCTGACCAAGTTTCATGATGATTGGATTGTGAGTGAGTGAGTGAACTCGGGTTTAAAGTCCCACCAACAACGAGGTCATATGGAGATGGGACCTCGGTTTAAAGTCTCATCCGAAAGACCGGAGAAGCGGGGGATCAAACCTGCGACCCCTGGATTGGTAGTCTGGAGTGTTATCCACTACGCTACAGCCGCTCCTTGATTGGATCGTAACTGTGCCCTCTGAGTCATTCTAAGATTTATTTCTATATTTAGCTCTGGCGGCCATTTTGCACAGCGGAGTGGAACCGTTTCATCAATTTTTGTTTAGAACCATGAGTCAAACACTTCTGTGAAATTTTTTTGAAATCGAACCATTGGCTTTAGAGGAGATGTCGTTTAAAGGTTTTTCTATATTCAGCTCTGGTGGCCATTTTGTTCAGCAGAGCTGAACCATTTCAGCAATTTTGGTAGAGGGTCTCCTAAGGATCATTTCTGTGAAATTATTTCAAAATCTTCCCAGCAGTTTTGGAGGCAAAGTCATTTAAAGGTTTTTCTATTTTTTAAGTCTGGCGGGCATATTTTTCAGCAGAGCGGAACCGGTAGAGCAATTTTGGTAGCAGGACTCCTAGGGAACATTTCTGTGAAATTATTTCAAAATCTGCCCAGCAGTTTTGGAGGCAAAGTCTTTTAAAGGTTTTTCTATTTCTAACTCTGGCGGCCATTTTGTTCAGCGCAGGGGAACCGTTTTAGCAATTTTGGTAGAGGGTCTCCTAAGAAACATTTCTGTGGAATTACTTCAAAATCAGCCCAGTAGTTTTGGAGGAGAAGTCGTTTAAAGGTTTTTCTATTTTTAGCTCTGGCGGCCATATTGTTCAGCGGAGCGGGACCGTTTGAGCAATTTTGGTGAAGGGCCTCTTAACGAACATTTTTATGAAATTATTTCAAAATCTGCCCAGCAGTTTTGGAGGCAAAGTCTTTTAAAGGTTTTTCTATTTTTAGCTCTGGCGGCCATTTTGTTCAGCGGAGCGGAACCATTTTAGCAATTTTGGTAGAGGGTCTCCTTAGAAACATTTCTGTGAAATTACTTCAAAATCTGCCCAGCAGTTTTGGAGGCAAAGTCATTTAAAGGTTTTTCTATTTTTAGGTCTGGCAGCCGTTTTGTTCAGCAGAGCGGAACCGGTAGAGCAATTTTGGTAGCAGGACTCCTAGGGAACATTTCTGTGAAACTTGAGCAAGTGAGCAGGGGCTCACGTATACCCCCGACCAGCGCCACCGCCTAATGAAACCATCGCCTAATGAAACCATCGCCTAATGAAACCAATCTTATACATAGTATGAACCTAGAAGTAAACATAGTCACCTATCAAATGGTTCCATCAAAGTATAACACAAATATCAGCAAAGTGTACCAACTCAACACAAAACTTTAATGTAAACATATGTCTGTTTCCATGACCTTGGTCAGCAGCAGCACCCAGATGATGTTAACTAATCTGCATGAATACATAGAAGTAAACCTAGTCGTATATCCAAAGGTTTCATCAAAGGATGTTTCAAATATAAACAAGTTTGAAAACAAAATGACGTGGTTTTAGAAATATGAGCAATTGAAAAGGTTTAACACAAAACTTTGACGTAAATGTTAAACTCTTAATTACTGACTCCTGGCCCCACCCAGAGGCCTGACCCTGTGGTGTAGTTATTGCATACTGAAGGTAATGTTATAAGGTCATCATGAACCAAGTTTGAAAAAAAAAATTGAAATGTGGTTTCAGAAATATGAGCAATTGCAAAGGTTTAACACAAAACTTTGACGTAAAAGTTAAAGTCCTAATTACTGACTCCTGGCCCCACCCAGAGGCCTGACCCTGTGGTTTAGTTATTGCATACTGAAGGTAATGCTATAAGGTAATCATAAACCAAGTTTGAAAAAAAATTGATTTGTGGTTTCAGAAATATGAGCAACTGCAAAGGTTTAACGCAAAACTTTGACATAAAAGTTAACTAAAGGACAGACGAACACACGAACGGACGAACAGACAGCCTGACAAAAACTATATACCCCCTGACATACTTCGTATGTCAGGGGTATAATTATTTCAAAAATCTGCCCAGCAGTTTTGGAGGCAAAGTCGTTTAAAGGTTTTTCTATTTTTAGCTCTGGTGGCCATTTTGTTCAGCGCAGCTAAATCGTTTTAGCAATTTTGGTAGAGGGTCTCCTAAGATACATTTCCGTGAAATTACTTCAAAATCTGCCCAGTAAAGGTTTTTCTATTTTTAGCTTTGCCGGCCATATTGTTCAGCGGAGCGGAACCGTTTGAGCAATTTTGGTAAAGGGCCTCCTAAGGAACATTTTTGTGAAATTATTTCAAAATCTGTCCAGCAGTTTTGGAGGAGAAGTTGTTTAAAGGTTTTTCTATTTTTAGCTCTGGCGGCCATTTTGTTCAGCGGAGCAGAACCGTTTGAGCAATTTTGGTAAAGGGCCTCCTAAGGAACATTTCTGTAAAATTATTTCAAAATCTGCCCAGCAGTTTTGGAGAAGTCGTTTAAAAAATTTTCTATTTTTAGCTCTGGCGGCCATTTTGTTCAGCGGAGCGGAACCGTTTTAGCAATTTTGGTAAAGAATCCCTCAAGGAACATTTCTGTGAAATTATTTCAAAATCCGTCCAGCAGTTTTGGAGAAGAAGTCGTTTAAAGCAAAAGTTGACGAAGGACGCACGACCTGACGACGGACGACGGACAAAGACCGATCACAATACCTCACCTTGAGCACTTCGTGCTCAGGTGAGCTAAAAACCGAAGCATGTAGGGAAATTGGTGTGTGTGTAAGAGTTGGTTCCTGCAGTCAAGACAGCATAACACAGTCATTGTGCTGAAGCGTCGTCAAATTTCTTTTGGTATTTTTTGAGTAATCACAGAAACACAGCCTGACTGCCCCTCCCCACTGTGACCTTGTGTCACAGGGATTACACATTCCACTTTGGAGAATTTCATAAAACTTCACAGAAAGGTAATGCATGATGAGATGTCCTCCACAAAATTCACTGTCTGGATCGAGATCCAGAACATCCTTTTTAGGAAATGGAACAGACCACCAAAGATGGCGGACAGGCATACACACGCTAGGTAGGTGCATTTTATCAAATTTTCTGACTATATATCATTTGCATCAGTCAAACAAGCCATATGAGCGAAGGAAGAATAAGTTCTCCATGTAAAACAGGCAGTGATGTGGCGAAAAGTATATACACTGGCATGTATCAGCATATTTTCATGTCTATTGTGCAGTTTTAAATTTTAGAGACGACCCAAATATACACCTCAAAAGTTTAGCATATTTCAGTTTTCTGATGGTTCTATTATACATCCTGCAGAATAATTGCAAAATACCAAACAACGATAAAAACTAGAGCAAGTGAGCAGGGGCTCACGTATACCCCCGACCAGCGCCACCGCCTAATGAAACCACCCTCTAATGAAACCAATCTTATACATGGTATGAACCTAGAAGTAAACTTATTCACCTATCAAATGGTTGCATCAAAGTATTTTTGATACAAATATCAGCAAAAAGAACCAACTACACAAAACTTTAATGTAAACATGTAAGTCTATTTCCATGACCTTACTCAACAGCAGCAGCAGCATCAAGATGATATCAACTAAATTCTGCATGAACACATAGAAGTAAACTTAGTCATATATCAGGTTCATCAAAGGATGTTTGAAGTAAAAACAAGGAATGTAAACTTAATGCAAAACTTTAACACAAATATACAAGTCTGTGACTTTGGCCTTTGGTAAGCAGCTATGAACCTAAAAGTAAACCTAGTCAAATATCAAAAGGTTCCATCAAATGAAATTGGAAATAAAAAGGAATATAAACTTAACGCAAAACTTTAACACAAATGTTTAAGTCTGTGACCTTGACCTTGGGTCAGCAGCAGCATCCAGATGATGTGAATTATTTTGCATGAACACAGGAGTAAACCTTGTCATATATCAAAAGGTTCCATCAAAGGATGTTGGAAATATAAGCAAAGAATATAAAATTAACGCAAAACTTTAACACAAATATGAAAGTCTGAGACCTTGACCTTTGGTAAGCAGCAGCATCCAGATGATGTCAACTACTCTGTATGAACCTTAAAGTAACCTTAGTCATATGTCAAAAGATTCCATCAAAAGGATACTGGAAATATGAAAGAAAAATAAAAACAACGCAAAACTTTAACGCAAAACTTTAAGTCTGTGACCTTGACCTTAGGTTAGCAGCAGCATCCAGATGATGTCAACTATTCCGCATGAACCTATGAGTATACCTAGTCACATACCAACAAGCTCCATCAAAGGATATTGTAATCATAGGCAAAAATTAAAAACTTTAAGCAAAACTTTAACGCAAATGTTAACGGACGGACGGAAGGACAGACGGATGGAAAGAAGAAAACTATATACCCCTTGACATACTTCGTATGTCGGGGGTATAATTATTGACTTTAAAAGACAGTATACATAGGCATGTGCCAGTTGACATTTTGGTTCACACAATCATTTATAAAAATTTTGGTGTGTGTAATTGTAATGCATTTTCTAGTAAAACACTATTTTTGAAATTCTAATTTTCTGACCCCCACAAAAGTTGCGCATTAAAAAATTCGTGTTCGGTCAGATTATAGACCACGTAACTGATGTGTTTTATAAAAAGTTAGAAGTTCCAGTATCCAAGACTATCAATTTTTTGTAAGACAAAAATGATAAGAATCTATAGTAAAATTGCACTGTCCGTCATTTAGGAGACAAGTTTGCCTCTTATGTTCCAATTTGAAATGGCATGACCACCAATAATGTAGCACATTACAATTAAACATTTTGACTATAGACTATGCTTGTTTAGTGAAGATGAAGTTAAATTTGGTGATGTTTTGGACACAATTTTGAAAAGGGTTGAAAGTTGTCATTGAAATATGGGGGTCTTAACTTTTGGCATTGTGTATCCAAACAACTGCTGAGTTCCAAAATTCAAGGGCTTTAGCATCTTCTGTTTACTTTATGACATCAGATAAGACCAATGATGACAAACTTTTTGACAAATCAGAGGTCCTATGTAACAGTTATATCTGCTGCTAAGTTCGTCATAAAATATGCTAAACTTTTGGCGAGGAGTATATTTTCTTGACTTTCCTATGAAACATCATTTGTATATTTTATTATTTTCATAAAATACAATGCCCAATTCAATTTTACCCCAGATCCCAGAAACCATGTTTAAATCTCGTAGCTGTTTTTTAAAGAAATTTTCATTTGACGTAATTTGCATTTGTCACAGAAACATACTCGCTAGTTCAACACAAATTATGTCTCTGTGTGCAGGAAAATGTCAACAGAACATCTCACGTAAATTCATGAAATGTCATCGGATTTCTCCACATCACTGCTTGTTTTATATTGAGAAATGTATTCTTCATTCGCTGATATGGCTCGTTTGACTGATGCTTACGATATATAGTCAGAAAATTCGATTAAACAAACCATCCTAGAGTGTGTAAACCAGTCCGCTGTTCAGTTTCTGTAAAAGGATGTTCCAGACAGTGAAATTTGGTACCCATACCTAAACCCGGCCTATAAAGTTTGAACTGATATATGGAGTACCATGGAAAAGGAGTCAACAATATATGGCAGTTTTATTTTCTATCATGGTATATGCAACACTTCAATGCAATACTGTCCGATTTTCTTATCTAGTTTGAGTTCACTCTTTGCCTTCAGTTGATCCAGTATTGCCTCTAAACTCACTAGCCCATCATAGAACTGCACCTGAAATATAGCAAAAATATAATCGAGCCACGACACAACAAAACCAATAAAAGCATCGCAAACGACTGCGTGATACCCCGCCACTGCAAACCATTTTTACACACCGATTTTTCCAGAATTATTTTTTTTCTCTGTATAACCCCAGGGCAGGGGCAACCTAACCCCACTGAACAAGGATAAAAATCTTTGTCATGACAGGACACTTCATTACTCTGATCACTTACAATAAGCTTCAGATAAATCACTGACCACTCTAGTCAAATACAATTTTAGTGATTTTAAGATTGTGGCCACAGGGTAGGGGCAGATAACCCCTAAAGGGTCAAATCACCACAAGAAGCTTTTATTGCTTCTTTCACCTGATGTATATTTCTGAAAATCTGTTTCACATGAATTTATATAGATAGGGGTGGGGGGGGGGCAAGGGGGAGATAACTCACATGGGGTAAATTTGAGCCTCACTGGAGGATTTCATCACTCTGATCATTTGCTGTAAGTTTCAGAAAAATTGCTTCAAATTCTGATTTTATATGAAATTTTTCATGATTTTATACATGTATATAGCCCCAGGGCAGGGGCAGATAATACCCGATGATAAAATTTCTGTGCTCATATAAAGCTTTTGTTACTTCGATCATGTTCGTGAAGTTTCATCATGATACTCCAAGTAGTAAAGGAACTAGAGGCCAGAAACCATTTTTTGTACATTGACAAGTGCCATAACTCTGTAAGAAATTATCGAAATTTGCCCATTAACAATCCCAAGCGAGATATTCTTGATACAAATGCATATGCAAAATTTGAAGGAAATCCGTTGATAAATACTTAAGTTATTGAACGGAAATGAAGTGGGACGGACGGACAGACGGACGTACATACTACAGACGGATGGACACACGGACGGCCAACCTGAAAACATAATACCCCGCCACTAACGTGTGGTGGGGTATAACAATGTGGTGGTGCGCCCAGCATAGACAGATCAGCCTGGACATTCGCCCAGTCTGATCAGAGTCTTTGCTGTCCAAATGGAGGTAGCTTTAAGTGCTTAGCGAAGACTGATCAGACTGGATGGATGACCAGGCTGATCTGAGTCTGCGCTGTGCGCACAACCACTTTGTTGGTTTTCTTGTGTCGCGGCTCGTTTTTGTTTTAAAATTAAGACTACATAATTCATAAGGTGAATGGGTACACTTACAGGGCAAGCAACTCTAGTTATTCCTTTTTTCCTCCCATCTTGCAGGAAAGAATTGGCAACCTCAGAATAAAATGAAAAGGCTTCCTTGTCAAGGGAAGTATACAGGTAGTCACACGAGTTACTCACCATTGCAAAAATGGTGGAAACATGGTGTGACCAAACATCCAACAATAAAATTTTTTGGAAGCCTGTTGTCATTATAAAAGACAATTAATCCACTGTGTATGCCCTGAGTAAATCAGCACCTATTTACCTGACTGCTTACAACACAGTGTAGCTTGATCAAAGTCACATGTGCATCAGGTGAGAGAATAAACTGTGTCATGTGACTGTCTAATACCAGGCACAGCCAATCAACAACCTGAAACACAAATCGCACAGTATAAAGCAAAATTTCCATGGAATGATTCCTCATGCCTATCTGCCAATTTTTACAGAGCTAAATGATAAAACTCACATAAGTGTACACTGCAGCTTACAGTGCCAAAATGGAAAAATAGCCATCAGAGGAGATGGCAAATCCCCCGACCGAAGACCCCCATGGGCCTTGGTAAAAAGGGTGCACTTCAAAACACATATTAGTAATATATTGTCTTTTTTTATGCTTCTGTTTGACATTAACTGTTAACAGATTCATGCTTATATAACACTCAGACTAAAACAGTATGCTTGACTGCTAAAAAGAGGTAATATCTCAAACAGCCACCATATACGCAAATGTATAGCATACGATACATTCAACTTTCAAAATGTGTGAATAACTTCTAAAGTACAAGTCCTACAAACCTAATTTTGAGCTCTCTAGTAAGTGAATTTGGACAAAGAATCCAAATCTGGAATTTTTTTTTTTTTTTTTTTTTTTTTTGGGGGGGGGGGGGGGGGGGTGCGGAACGGGGCATGGGAATGTGGAGGGGTCAGAGAGAGTTAGCAACACTGATAAGATATCACTGTATGATCATCAATGTTCTAAAAGGTACAAGGTTATTCAAATTCTGGAGCTGGCCAGGGTTATACAAATAGCAGCTCAAACTACCAAAGGGAAATAACTCCCAAAGTATAAAAGCAAGAGTTATCATTCATGTATGAGACCAATTGTCATGACCTGTTCTACATATCTGTGAAGTATCATGAAATTATTTCAAAAGGTATTCGAGTTATGGAGCGGACACCTAAAATCATCAAAGGGAAATAACTCCAAAAGTAAGAAAGTAAGAGTTGTCATTCTTGTTCGTGACACATCATCATGACCTGTTCTACATATCTGTGAAGTATCATGAAAATATTCCAAAAGGTATTCAAGTTATAGAGCGGACACGAAATCACACCTAAAACCATCAAGGGGAAATAACTCAAAAAGTAAGAAAGCAGGAGTTGTCATACTTGTTCGCGACACATCATCATGACCTGTTCTACATATCTGTGAAGTATCATGAAAATATTCCAAAAGGTATTCAAGTTATAGAGCGGACACGAAATCATACCTAAAATGATCAAGGGGAAATAACCCAAAAAGTAAGAAAGCAAGAGTTATCATTCTTGTTCGCGACACACCCTCATGACCTGTTCTACATATCTGTGAAGTATCATGAGAATATTCCAAAGGGTATTCAAGTTATAGAGCGGACACGAATGTGTCAAAAAATCACACCTAAAACTATCAAGGGGAAATAACTCAAAAAGTAAGAAAGCAAGAGTTGTCATTCTTGTTCGCGACACATCGTCATGACCTGTTCTACATTTCTGTGAAGTATCATGAAAATATTCCAAAGGGTATTCAAGTTACAGAGCGGACACGAATCTGCCAAAAAATCACCAAAGGGGAGATAATTCAAAAAGTACAATAGCAAGAGTTACCATTCTTGTACGCGACACATCGCCATGACCTGTTCTACATTTCTGTGAAGTATCATGAAAATATTCCAAAGGGTATTCAAGATATAGAGCGGACAAGAAAGTGTTTACGGACGGACGGACGGACAGACGGACGGACGGACGGACGGACGCCAGGCTCATCGCTATATCCCCCGAACCTTTCGGCCGGGGGATAAAAAGCAATGCCTAGTTTTCACATATTCCTTCACACAGGCAAGCAAGGTTGCCATTTTTTAGCTCACCTGAGCCAGTGGCTCCGGGGGAGCTTATGGGATGGTAAGGCTCTGTCGTCCGTCTGTCGTCCTTCAACAATTTCAAATGACTTCTCTGAAACCCCTGGGCCATTTGTAACCAAATTTCATATGTAGCCTCTAGGGGACTTAGGAACGAAAAATTGTTCAAACGGTCCTGGTCACATGATTAACATGGCCGCCACGCCCATATATGGTAAAAACCTACAAAAAATCTTCTTCTCCAGAACCAATAGGCTGATGACCTTGAAACTTGGTATGTAGCATCGGGTACACGAGTACTTAGATTGTTCAAATTATGACCTTGGGTTGACCTTGACCTTTTTTATGGTAAGGTCAAATTTGCATTCTGTAGCTTTTATATGGGAAAATGCAAGAACATAAGATTTCGTGGAAACTGTTGAAGATTTAGACCTGAAAATTGGTATATACACAGTCATCTGAATATGTACATGAAAATTAATGGGTACAAGAGGTCAAGGTCATTCTTTGACCTTTGACCCTGGTCTCCCATATTGTGACAATTTCACACATCTCCTCAAAAGCCACTGGGCCAATTGTAACCAAATTTCATACAGAGCCTCTAGGGGGCAGGGGAAACGAAAATTTGTTCAAACGGACTGGGTCACATGACCAACATGGCCCCCATGCCCATATATGGAAAAAACATTTAAAAAACTTCTTCTCCAGAGCCAATATGCCAATAACCTTGAAACTTGGTATGTAGCATCCGGTACACAAGTACTACCAAGATTGTTCAAATTATGACCTTGGGTTTAACCTGACCTTTTTGACGGAAAGGTCATATTTGCTTTCTCTAGCATTTATATGGAAAAATGACAGAACATAAGATTTCTTGGAAACTGTTGCAGATTTTGACCTGAAAATTGGTACATACAGTCACCTTTAGTTAATGAATACATGAAAATTAATGCATACAAGAGGTCAAGGTCATAGTTTGACCTTTGACCCTGGTCTCTCATATTTTGACAATTTCACACATCTCCTCAAAAGCCACTGGGCCAATTGTAACCAAATTTCATATGTAGCCTCTAGGGGACTTAGGAACGAAAATTTGTTCAAAGGGTCCTAGTCACATGATCAACATGGCCGCCACGCCCATATATGGTAAAAACCTAGAAAAATCTTCTTCTCCAGAACCATTAGGCCAAAGGCCTTGAAACTTGGTATGTAGCATCAGGTACGCGAGTATTACCAAGATTGTTCAAATTATGACCTTGGGTTGACCTTGACCTTTTTTACAGTAAGATCAAACTTGCTTTTTGTAGCTTTTATATGGAAAAATGCTAGAACATAAGATTTCTTGGAAACTGTTGAAGATTTAAACCTGAAATTTGGCATATACAGTCATCTTAATGAGTACATGAAAAATTATATGTACAAGAGGTCAAGGTCATTCTGACGGAAAGGTCATATTTGCTTTCTCTAGCATTTATATGGAAAAATGACAGAACATAAGATTTCTTGGAAACTGTTGCAGATTTTGACCTGAAAATTGGTACATACAGTCACCTTTAGTTAATGAATACATGAAAATTAATGCATACAAGAGGTCAAGGTCATAGTTTGACCTTTGACCCTGGTCTCTCATATTTTGACAATTTCACACATCTCCTCAAAAGCCACTGGGCCAATTGTAACCAAATTTCATATGTAGCCTCTAGGGGACTTAGGAACGAAAATTTGTTCAAAGGGTCCTAGTCACATGATCAACATGGCCGCCACGCCCATATATGGTAAAAACCTAGAAAAATCTTCTTCTCCAGAACCATTAGGCCAAAGGCCTTGAAACTTGGTATGTAGCATCAGGTACGCGAGTATTACCAAGATTGTTCAAATTATGACCTTGGGTTGACCTTGACCTTTTTTACAGTAAGATCAAACTTGCTTTTTGTAGCTTTTATATGGAAAAATGCTAGAACATAAGATTTCTTGGAAACTGTTGAAGATTTAAACCTGAAATTTGGCATATACAGTCATCTTAATGAGTACATGAAAAATTATATGTACAAGAGGTCAAGGTCATTCTTTGACCTTAGACCCTGGTCTCTCATATTGTGACAATTTCACACATCTGCTCAAAAGCCACTTGGCTAATTGTAACCAAATTTCATACAGAGCCTGTTGGGGCTGAGATAAAGAAAATTTGCTCAAACAGTCTTGGTCACATGACCAACATGGCCGCCATGCCCATATATGACAAAAACCTTTACAAATCCCCTTCTCAAGAACCAAGTGATCGATGGCCTTGAAACTAGGTACATGTATATAGCATCAGGTGCTTGAGTACTATCAATATTGTTCAAATTATGACCTTGGGCTGACCTTGACCTTTTACAAGGCAAGGTCAAGTATGGGAAAATGGTAGAACATAAGAGTTCATGGCAAGTTTAGAAGATTTTGGCCTAAAAACTTGTATAATACAGTTGTCTTAGTTAGTACATGGAAGATTTGCGGGTACAAGAGGTCAAGGTCATCCTTTGACCTCTGACCCATGTCTCTTATATTTTGACAGTCTCCTCAAAAGCCACAGGGCTAATTGTAACCAAATATCATACACAGCCTCCGCAGGCTGATGGAACCAAAATTTATCAAGCGGTCTCGGTCACATGGCCACCATACTCAGGTGAGGGATTCAGGGCCTCATGGCCCTCTTGTTTCTCCACTACAAAACTCCCTGACTTTTTCCCTGACATTTTACAGTTTTCCATACCCTTTTTATGAATCCAAAAGTTACTCTTTACTTAAGCTGTGCTAACTGTACCACTTTGAAACTGGGGACTACTCTTAAAGGTAAAAATATGCTCCCCCAAGGGAGCAATATCTTACCTTTCGAATAATATACCTTCTGAAGACTGCCATTGCCATTAATTATCGAATTCCCTAGCTTTTCAAGTCCTTTTTAAATTTCCCTGACCCTGACTTTTCCCTGATCTGGTAAAAAAAACTCATCTTCCAGATGTTTTTCCCTGACTGTGGCAACCCTGGGCATGTCTTTAGACAACATAAGCAAATTCCATGTCAAGACTTTTTCTGTAGGTTGTTACTGCACCCGTCACAAGAGCATGTGCACAAGTTATTGTTTACTGTTGACATTCTTTGTACTGTCTACTGTGATATTGATTGCATGTACTCAAAAGCATCACCACTTGCTGATTGCATAGGATGTGCTATCAATGACAATGACATCGCATACAGACAAATGCATGCACGCATACTAAATTATACACTCTTGGAAGAAGCAACGGACATTTGCATATTTGCCTCCTTATTCACTTGGAGTCAACTTGAAAGAATTTGTTCCCTTTCCTTCATGTGCAGACCTCACTGTGGAATGGCTCTGTCTGGGAAGTAAACAGAGTTGTTTGACAAAATGGTGAAAAAAAACATGGAGGTGTACCCATACTTTAATGTACCAGCATTTAGAGGTGTAAAAAAAGAGCAGAGAAACTGCAGTCCCTTATCATACTGTTTTTACAGTTTTTTAGAAGCAGTCTGATCTAAGAGAACTCTGAGCATACTGCTTCTTAATAGCCATGTATGTTCCTATATTAAAGACTACCGTAATGACCCTAAAATTTTGAACACATGGAAATTGGACAATAATTGTTCCGAAATTCTTAGAAAGTGGATTTTGCATACATAAATGCATCCAAATGATGCTTAGTGACTGGCAAACATTGTAGACCCTGATCAAACTGCTCCAAGGAGCAGTTTGATCTGAGTCTGCAATGTTTGCTTAGACCTGTCTGTCCAAATACTTAGGGTCATTACGGTACTGTTATTCTCCATGAAACTTACTTCAGCCAAATCAACACTTGAGGATTTAGTGTTCTCACTGGACACATTAGTACTCAACAGATGGCATAAATACTCCAGCAACTTCTGCAAGAATGTAAGAATAAAATGCTGTGTGAAAATTTTCCTTAGTGTACAAACACTAGCAAGACTGCAGGTGAAAAATATATAAATTTTCTCATCCAAGGGTGAAAAATATATAAATTTTCTCATCCAAGAGTAAAGTCAACTCCATATATTTCGAAGATGTTTATCTCAAACTACTGGTCCCATAAAATTTACTTTGAGACATAGTGGTTTGAGACAACAGGAGTTAAAATGTAAAGAAAATCAGGAAACTTCTTTGATATAGGAGGGGACTGAGATATTAAGTGTTTGATTTAAAAAGATTCAACTATATTAACCCTTGGTTAAACTGACTGTTAACGTGCAGTAATTTACTGCACGTTAGCAGTCAGTTTAACCAAGGGTTAATAATTGTAATGTTGCTCAAGAATCAAGCATCAACTTAAGCAGATAAACATAGAAAGAGTTCAATGATCCCAAAAGACCAGGAAATAAATATTTTTATTAACGTCACATCTAAGAATGTAATAAAGCCATGCATTGAAAATAATAATCAACTGGTGGATTAAATATGCAAATTACATCATAAGGTTATGCGTTGTCAAAAAAAAACAAAAAAAAATGTGTTTTCTGTTGGCAAAATTGTGACGTTTTAGTGAAAAATTTGCTTATAAAATGCGATTTTAGTGGCATTTGATAAATAGAATCTTGCACTGATGCTCCTGTATTCAATTTATTAAACTTGTTCGGGAAAACTGATAAGATGCTCGGCATAGCCTCGCATCTTATCATTTTTCCCCAACTGGTTTAATAAATGAGCACTCGTGTAAGATCCTCTCTATATAAGCATTTTGCTTATGGTCAAATCCTGTTACCTATGACATTGTATTAGAGTACAAGTACATGTATGTAATTTATAATTTATGAAATATCATTTAAACCAAAAAGACCAGAAAATGTATAATCTTGAAAGTACACTTGTAGTATCCTCATTCTTGCATTCTGATCAGAGATGTCCTTGAACTTTGAAAATACAAAATTTACCTTAAAATATAGGCTCACCATAACCTATTACAACATTATTCTAAACTCTGAAATTGAATTTGCTGTCCAACCATATACCAAACATTTTCTGGCAGAAAAGCAATTAGTGTTAATCCTAAAAGAGCAGTCTGGTCTAAGTCTAAAACCAGTTCCTGACCAGAATGCAATTCTGCAGTCTTCTGCACGATATGGCTCAGTGACCTGGACCCGTCTCCAGCTGACAGCCCTTGATTAGGGGAACCAGCCTGATCTGTAAGCCATATCTGTTCCTATACCCACCAGTGCATGTTTAAGGAGAATTAGACCACTTTTAGGGGAAGTAACTCTGCCATTTTCATTTTTGCCTTCCTCCTCAAATATTGGTCAACTTTAAAAGAAAAGAATTTGCTCCTTGAGGAGCAAATTCTGTCCTTTAAAAGTAGACCCAATTTTGGAAGGGCTATGTCATTCGTGGAACCAAACAGGAAGTCATGAAAGTTGTCCCCCTTTCTAAAATGTAAAATAATGCAGGTTACTCATACTCCTTAAGAACGCATCTTTCAGACTTGGCTGGAGAAAATGTATCAATGCAAACCATGATCAGACTGCTCCTTCAGGATTGGCAATATTTTCTTGTGCATTTCTGTCTCAACATTCAGGGTCATCGGGAAAGAAGACAAATGCCACTCACCAGAGCATGTTTAAAGGTGACATCTTTCAGACACTCTAAGAGGAATACATCACTGTAGGAGGACATCAGTACCTTGTTACTTTCTGTTAAGGAAACTTGAAACTGGGTTTGATGAACTGTGCTATTATAGGGTATTTATTTACTTTCGTTTTTGCCAAAGATTCGAAACCCAGTTTGGTAACAAACATGCTCAAACAGTATTGACCCCGGGTCTGATCAGGCTGATGCTTTGCATAAATATGAGTCTAATAGCACTGTTGTATTTTGGTGTACTATTTGCAGTTGGTTGGTTGTTGTGGGTTAAACAGCTCTATGAGACGGTATTTCACAGCCAGCCCTTGCCCTTCTATTATGCGAATTAGCAGGACGCCCCGGCACTGGAAGCTACACAACACAATCAGTTCTATCACCCGACCTGAAGTTTTAATTTCCTAATGGGATTACCAGGTGTGAGGCTGGCCAATCAGGGTGTACATGGCCTACTCTATATTTTTTACCATACAAGTTGATAATGATAGATGACCAGGCAGTTATATGTCCTTTTTGACAGTATTTCAGCAGTTTTTCACACTTTTCGAGAGTGTTTCAGTCATATCAGGACATTGGTAGTGGGGTGGGGGTGGAAAATGAACGGCTCTGGGGAGTGAAGCATTTCAGATAGAATCTTGCCTCCCAGGGGAGCATACATGTACATGTATTTGTTAAAGGAAGGCAAAGAAGACAATGATCAAGTTGCTTTTCCTGAAAGTGTACCCATTCATTTAATACTCCCATTCCATTTGCTTAAATCAACTCTTCTATCGTCGAGTTTGGAAAACCCCACTAGTCATATCTGAGCTTTAGATAAGAGGGAGTATTTAGTAATGATTAGGGATAATTTTTGTTAATTCTGCATAAAAACATAGGTTGTGACCCCTCATCTGAACTGTCTCCACAAGATGCTTCAGATGAGGGGTCACAACATATGGTTTCAATGAGAAATAAAAAGAAAATATTCATCAATTATCATCAAATACCCCTCTTATATAGAGCTCTGGTCATATCATAAAGTTTCATATTACTGCAGGTTACAGTGCAGACCTCAGCAACAGAATGGTTTAGGTCTACACAGTTGCTTATGCATTTCTGTTCACATATTTATGGTATTTACCATAATGACCCTAAATATTCGGACAGACAGGTCTAAGCAAAGGAGCAGTTTGATCAGGGTCTACAATGTTTGATGCTGCCATTCACAAAGCATCATTTTGGTGCATTAACATGTAAAATCCACTTTCTATGAATTTTCGAACAATAATTCTCTTTTGGGTGTCCTAGTTTTTTTAGGGTCATTACAGTAATTGTGACCACTGAAAAAAGTATTAGCCCTTATTACTTTATGATCATTGGTGGGTGGATGACTTATGGTTTTACAGCCCTTTCAGCCGTACTGAGCCAATGAAAGGTGATAATGAAAGGCTGTGTGCAATGGAACACTGAAACTGGAAAAAATTCTACCACCAGCAGGATCAAATCCAGACCTCTTATTTTACAATCCAGCACTAACCCCATTCAATTAGCAGGGCAGCTCCTAATTACTTTACTTTAGAGCCCAGAGTATCGTACTTGAATGCTCCAGTAATGCTATGCCAATCTCATCCAATTAACCCTTCAAGAGCCAAAAAGCAGACGACAAAATTTACGTCTGCAAAAATTTCAAAATATGTTCCATCAAAGCTATATCATATTGAAAATTCAAAAACTAGAGGGCAAACATTGTTGATCTAGATGAGGTGGCTTATGAGCCACCTGATCAGGATCTGCACTGTTTGCAAATTCTGTCATTTTCATCACTGGCGCTTAAAACACAAAGGATACACTAAGAAAGACTTGTGTGAGCTAAATGGACAAGGGTTATCCTCCTGACCAGTATCAGACTTCATATCTACATCAGCCGTATCACAGGGCACTATTGACTCCAGAGCACTGGCTAGCTTTTCATCTTCACATCTGTATGACAAAAAATACATGAACCGTAACATGACAAAACCAACAAAGTGGCATGTGTGCCCAGCAAAGACTCAGATCAGCCTGGGCATCTGTTATGTCGGATTAGATTCTTCGCTTTGCACTTACAGGGTAGATAAGGGTCTAAGCTACCTTTTTGCGGACAGCGAAGACTCTGATCAGACTGGGCAGATGCCCAGGCTGATCTGAGTCTTTGCTGGACCCACATGCCACTTTGTTGGTTTTCTTGGCTCACGTGATTGGCATCAGGTAACAAGAGCTGTCGCCTGACAGCATAGCTCGCCTGAATAGGTGCTTGCTCATCACACAGTCGCTATGGTGGTGTGGACTGCTAGGCATAAAACTTCAGGCAAGCATGTCCATAATGACAACACATTTATAAACGAAAGCTGTTTCAGAAATGAGTCTTAAAATAAAATTATAATAAAAAAATCTACACGAAATTTCAAAGTCCATGAGCTTGAGGTCAAAGAACTAAGGGGTAGCGGGTGGGGGAGGGGGGGGGGGTTAATCTAACATCAGTCCAAGTACATGTATTGGTATCCATCGTGGCACTGTGAAACAATGTCTTCATAAATATAAAACTTTAACCCAAATCTTTCAGACGAAATTCAAAGACAATGACCTTGACAAGTCAAGGTCATCCAAAATAGTCAAGGCGATCCAGTGGGGTAAGTATATAGTGTTTTGTTATAACTCAAAAAAGTGTCTAACATCAGTTAATGCCAAGCATTACGAATCAGTATGCAATATAAAACTTTAATAAAGACCAAATTTCCTAAGTCCCTGACCTTGACATTAAGGTCACTGAGCGGGGTAGGGGTAGTACTCTGTAAAACTTTGGACTAATATCTAACTACAGTGCAAATATGAAAAGAATTCATATATGGGTTCAGGAGATATGTGTCTTTAAAAAAACTTTAACCAAAACATCCAATTAATAAAAAGACAATTTTCTAAGTCCATGACCTTGACATCAAGGTCACTGAGGGGGTGGGGGTAGTACCTTGGAAAACTTTGGACCAATATCTAACAACAGTGCAAGTATCAAAGGATTCCATCAATGGGTTAAGGAGATATTGGGCTTTAAAAACTTTAACCAAAACATCCAGTCAAAAAAAACTCCCAATTTTCTAAGTCCATGACCTTGACATCAAGGTCATGGAGTAGGGTGGGGGTGGTACCCTGTTAAACTTTGGACCAATATCTAACTACAGTGCAAGTATCAAAAGAATCCATCGATGGGTTAAGGAGATATAGGTCTTTAAAAAACTTTAACCAAAACATCCAATCCGGACGCTGACGCGGGTGCCGATGCCGACGCCAAGGTGACAACAATAGCTCTTCCTGAACTTTCGTTCAGGCGAGCTAAAAAGGTATCTTATGGCAAGTATGTACAGGGAACACTAAGATCAGCCTGTGAATCTGTGGAGTCTTATCAGTCTTTCCTTTTTGCATGTACTGTATAACCTAAAAATTCTAATGAATCAACAATGATAAAATTGAAGATTTTGATCAGTTTATGCAAATGCACAGGCTAGTTTTTATTAATAGTGTTTATCACATGGTTTGAGGTCCCTTTTCAAGCAAAGCCACTCATGTAATGACTATCAGCACTCTACAGATAAATCTGTAATAATTTCCTTACTTCTAATTTAATACATACATACTTCCAACTTTCAGTTTACTGGTGCAATCTGCTTTTAGATACAAGTGTATGTTGAGTAAATATATTGAAAACTGAGAATACTGTAATGTGCTTAAGTATTGGGACACCTAAAATATTTAATTTTCCATTTGTCCCAAATGGAAAATTGATTATTTTAAGTGTCACAAAATTCAGACACATTACAGTAGGCTGACTTCTATTTTGGTGGCAAATCTAGTAATGTGCAATAAATGGTAGGCAGATCCAGCTGGGCAGACAGACACCTGTCAGCCTTGCAAATGGATATTAATTCTTTCCATATCAAAAACTAAGTAATTTAAGTTCTAATGTGAATGAAATCTTATATCAAATACCAGAGAAGGAGGACACTTCCTCCGAAAGATGGTCAGACATTATTCTGTTGCAAAAGAAAACACAAAATAAACTGTACACAATTAGAATACAGTTTGGACTATTGTTCACTTACTGCAAGTAGAAGTTGAGGGCTGAACAAAGACATTTTTCAGGAATATCTGTCTGTGTGGTAATCATATCATTGATCAACGTCACTTCAGAATGTTGTATAAGGGCATCCAGCGTGTCACTCATTAATCTGTTCACAAAGTTAAAACTGGTTTAAAGGTTCATCTTCATTTGAGCCGCAACATGAGAAAACAAACAAAGTGGTTGCTCGCCCAGCTCAGACTCAGATCAGCCTGGGCATCCGACAAGTCTGATCAGACTCTTTGTTAAGCAATAAGGTAGCTATGGGTCTAAGCTTCGTCCATGCAGACAGCAAAGACTCTGATCACACTGGGCGGATGCCCAGGCTGATCCGAGTCTGCATCGGGCACAAAACCATGTTGTTGATTTTCTCGCGTCGTGGCTCATTTCATGATATTTATTTTTTTGTGTTATACATTTTTCATATTTATTTATTTTGCATTTGTTGTACATATATCACCATCACATCCAGGTTGCACATTCAAAATGTTATGGCTTACAAAAAAGAAATTGTAATGAAAATCTAAATTCTGATTCTGACTGAATATATTGGAAATCCATAAAGTGAAGCATTCATAGCAAAAAACTGATTTAACGTAGCTACAGGTGGACTTTGAAGATGTACATATAACAGCCAACCAGAGTTATGGGTGTTTTAGTATTTGAGCTGTGACACAACAAAACCAACATAGTGGCATGTGTGCCCTGCAAAAACTAAGATCAGATTGGGCAGATGCCCAGTCTGATCAGAGGCTTCGCTGTCCGCATGGAGCTAGCTTAGACCCTTACCTATCCTCTAAGGGCACAGCAAACTTGAGCAAAGACTGTGATCAGACTAGGCTGCTGCCAGACTGATCTGAGTCTTGGCATGGTGCACATGCCACTTTGTTGGTTTTGATGTGTTCTGGCTCATTTGTTGCAGCTCCACGGATCCATGGATCTGACGCGAAACCAAGGTCTTTAACATCCCTTATGGGCCATAACATCAAACACAGACAAATGAGCCGCGACATGAGAAAACCAACAAAGTGGCTGTGCGCCCAGCACAGACTCAAATCAGCTTGGGCATCCACCCTCCGATCAGACTCTTTGCTAAGTGCTTAAATGATAGCTAAGGGTCTAAGCTACCTCCATCTGGACAGGGAAGACTCTGGTCAGACTGTGCGGATGCCCAGGCTTACACTCTTTAAATTAGTTTTCAATCTACGGTTCGCTCAGCTCTACAGAATTTTTTTTGGTAACTTTGGTAAACATGGTAAGCTCCACAATCATAAACCAAAACAACTGAATAAATCCTTTGCTTCAAGGTACAGGCAAGCTCAGACTCCATTCTGAAAAGAAATTTAATCCTTACTGCACCAAAAAAGAAAATACATTTAACTGCATTTGCAAACATCATAGATCCTGATGAGGTGGCTCATGATGAGCCACCTCATCTGGATCTGTGATGTTTGCCCTCTAGTCCTTGAATTCTCAGTAAGATATAGCTTGGAAGAAATATTTTTGAAATTTTGCAGACGAAAACTTTGTCTGCTTCACTTAATGCTTTAAGGGTTAATGTCTTGAATACTGAATATGAACAGAACTGCATACAGGTAGGAAAGATGCCATGGTTATATCAAAAGATGATTTTATCAGTTGTGAAATGTACATACCCAGGTGGCACACATTTGAGATCTATCAGCTGTTTCAGTTCTGTACTCGGCCAGAACTTTTTCTCTTCAACACACCGCTGTATCAGCTGTACCATGTGACCACTCATCAACCAATGGCTGTTTTCTGGCTTCCTGAGAGCAGCAGTCAGATTCTGAAAAGCTGACTGGAATTTGTGGTAAGTCTGTGAAAGAGAATATGGAAAAAATATCCTGTTCTGATTAAACATGATGAATTAGTTTGTCTTGGTCTGCATTATGTATGTTTTCCTACATTAGAAGACGTAAATCAGTTTCGTGCTTTATGTATAATTTCTTGCCTAGAAAATGAGCCTAGTTTAAAATGTTCTATTGAATTATCCTGATTTTCTATCAAAGGTGTATGATTACACTTCCATGTTCTTCGCTCAGTTTCAAAAAGGGAAACAACTTCTGTGACTGTTCGTTTGCTTCCCTGGACAACTAAACTCTTTCAAAATGGGTCTACTCTTACAGGAAAGAATTTTTCTCCTATGGGAGCAAATTCTTTACTGTATGAGTAGACCCTGCTGAGATTGGAGGGTGGAGGAGGGGGGGGGGGGGCAAAAATGAAAATGGCATAGTGTATTCATTCACTATCATGTGCAGATGTTCCTCCAAGGGAGACCATTTTGTCATAGCAATACTGCCTCCTGGTCTCATAAGGGGCTGCTACTCTTCAAGAAAAGAACTTGCCCTCTCTAGAAAGTGAATTCTTTTTGTTAGAGTAGCCTAATTTAGAAAAGGGAATCAACTACATGGAAGCACTATACTACTCTCGTAAACTTGTCCCTTTTAAAAAATGGAAGCCAAACTATGGGTGTCTATTTGTTCACCATCAGGGAGTTTTTTCATGATGCAACTACTGTCACACAACATGTGACAAGCAAGTAGGCATGTGTGACTTAAAGCAGTGTTTATGGCCTATCAACATCACATGAATGGATGGATGACTTGCCATTTTACATCTTTTTTAACAGTATTTCAGTCATATCAGGACGATGTGTGGGTGATAATGGAAGGCTGTGTGCAATGGGACCCTGTTTACAATTGAAAAGATTCTCACCTCCAGCGGGTCTTAAACCCATGACTGCTAGATCTGCAGGCCAGCATTTAACCTACTGAGCTACAGGTCTAAGTCTCATCCAAAAGACTGGTCAAACTGGGGTTTCAGCCCATCATGCCCATTGCCCCTTGAAAGCAATTCTTATGCAAAACCATTTAAAAGATCCAATTTTCACTCCTTAGCAGATGGGAAAAGAAAGAAAGACTTACTAATTTCTCATTTAAAGCAGCAGTAAATAGATTTGATAGGTTTGAAGATTTCTGTGGTGAGACGTCCCTCTGAAATGAAAAAAAAAATGTAACGAAAATTTCACAGATCGCTGTGTCTGGCCTGTCAGCATGTTGCTACAGAATGGGAGCTGAACCAGGAAAATCAACAAAAAGTTATGCCGAGAGCAGCATTAAAGGAATTATGTCTTGATTTCTTCTACCTACTGGTGAGACTTAAACTGCCAGATCTCACCCATAATTACATACAATACAGAGTTTTGAAGAGAGACTAGTTCTGATTGTAACTGCAGTCAACTCTTGATATCTCAAAGTCGAAGTTCATCTTAAACTGCTGATATCTCAAAGTAAATTTTCTGGTCCCAGAAAATTTACTTTGAAGTATCAGTAGTTTGAGATAACAGGAATCAAAATTTGAAGAAAAATAAGAAATGTGTCCAAACATCTTTGATAGAAGAGGCAGCTTGGTGATATCAGTGTTCAAGATATCAAGAACTGACTGTATACTGAGAAAATTTCAATGACAGTGAAAAGGTACTTATGTGGTCGTTTATTAGAATAACATTCAAGTCTCCGTATCTCGAACACTGATATCTCAAAGTACCCTCTTATATCAAAGAATATAGACCAGACTTTTTTCCTATTATTGTTTACATTTCAACATGTTATCTCAAACTACTGATATCTCAAAGTAAATTTTCTGGAACAATGAAAATTTACTTTGAGATATCAGTAGTATGAGTTGAACTTTGACTTCAAGCTAGCAAGAGTTAACTGTAACTCATCAAGGAAGTTCTATCTAATGACAGTCACAAAAGCAGCTTGTAAGCAGATATCAGAGAAACAATCATCTCAGAACTATAATCAGTCCTACTTATTTGGTTGGTTGGTTGTCTGGGGTTTAACAGCCCTCTGAGACAGTATTTCAGTCTATATCAGGCCGTCGCGCAGAGAGAGGAATTTGGAACTCTGATTCAGACATAATGAAATATTCTAAGAAAAATCACTGTATACTTTACCTACAATTCTCAGCCCTATTAAGGTGTATGGGCACACCTCCATGTTTTCCCTCCATTTTGCAAAGGAAGACAACCTTTGTGACTTTTTATTTGCTTCCTTAGAGCTTGAAGCCTTCCATAATGGGTTCCACTCCTGAAGGGAAGCTTTCTTTCCAAAAGAGTTGACTTCACACTGAATACGGAGGCAAAATATAAATGGCAGAGTGGCCTCCTCTGAAAGTGTACCCAATCACCTTAAAACACAATATACACTAACCTTCTTGCCAGCTGTCCATCTATACTGAGAAGGTATATTGGGTTGGTCTGTTGATATGCTTGTCTGACCTAACAGACTGGCAATAGTTGACGGCTGACAGTTGACACTGTACATGTATAGCATGGTCCTACAGGGAAGAAACAAGTGGCCTGCCACATAGAACAGCTGGAAAGATGAGGCAAACTAAAGCTAAACATAGCTCCAGTTAAGTAATGGTTTACATGATAATGCTTAGGCAATTTCTGTGTATTTATGTAAAGACATTTGTCGAGTCCCCTCATTAGAACTGCCTCAGTGAGGTACTTCTAATGAGACACCATAACACATGTTTCACTTGAAAAAGTTATCCATCCAAGAAATACTGAGAAGCAGTGCCCTTAGGTTTTAGTGTTGCTAGGCAACTTATATTTGTGTACCAAAATGGCAATGTAATTTAACTCCTTTCATGTTAATGCAAGTATTCACTTTAAACTTCAATCTATGCTTTATATTGCCAATTTCCTTTTTTCTTTCTCTTTTTTTTTGTAAATTATGGTGACTGTGGAGATGTCATGGAAAAATTCATTTTTTTTTTAACTGCAAATGGTATGTTATAAAACAAGAGCTGTCGCCTGACAGCACAGCTCGCCTGAATTGGTGCTTGCCCATCGCACAGTCGCTATGGTGGTGTGGACTGCTATGCATATAACTTCAGGCAAGCATGTCCATAATGACAACACATTTATAAACAAAAGCTATCTCAGAAACAAGTATTAAAATAAAATTAAAATAAAAAAAATCCACATGAAATTTCAAAGTCCATGAGCTAGATGTCAAAGAAATGAGGGGTAGGGGATGGGGGGGGGGGGGGGGGGGGGGAGGCAGGATGTACCAAAACCCTGAACCATTATCTAACATCAGCCCAAGTATTAGTATCAACTGAGTCCATCATAGAACTGTGAAATTATGTCTTCAGAAATATAAATCTTTAACCAAAATCTTTAAGACAAACTTCTAATTCGATGACCTTGACTTTAAGGTCATCCAATGGGGTAAGTATATAGTGTTTTGTAAAAACTCAAAAAAGTGTCTAACATCAGTTCATGTGTAAACTATATCTCTGCCACGCATTATGAATCAGTATGCAATCAGAAAACTTTAATAAAGACAAAAATTTCCTAAGTCCCTGACCTTGACATCAAGGTCACTGAGCGGGGTTGGGGTGGTACTCTGTAAAACTTTGAACTAATATCTAACTACAGTGCAAATATCAAAGAATTCATTCATGGGTTCAGGAGATATGGGTCTTTAAAAAACTTTAACCAAAACATCCAATCAACTAGAAAATGTGTTTATGAAACACTATGCCCCCAACTGTATCCTTGCCTCTAAGGAAGGTTCATCCCATAATGTTTAGGTCAGAAAAGGGTTTTAATCCATTCATCTACATCTTAGCCTGTAACTGTATGTTCCTATATCTTATGGTTCTTGTTTGTACCATAGGCTTAAAATGCACTATGTCAAAAAAGGGGCATAACTCAGTAAAAAATTCACCAATGTATTTCAAAAGTTAATCAGGTCATCTACACCTTAGGCAATGTCTTCCTGCAAAAAAACACGATCCTAGCATCAGGGGTTCTTGAGATATTTTGTTCACAAGGTTCCATAGGCTTACAATGCACTAAGTCGAAAAAGGGGCATAACTCGGTCAAAAATGTGTTTCAAAAGTTAATCAGGTCATCTACATCTTAGACAATACATTCCTGCAAAAAAACATGATCCTAGCGTCAGGGGTTCTTGAGATATTTTGTTCACAAGGCTCTATAGGCTTATAATGCACTAAGTCGAAAAGGGGCATAACTCAGTCAAAAATTCACAAATGTATTTCAAAAGTTAATCAGGTCATCTACACCTTGTGCAATGTTATCCTGCAAAAAATCATGATCCTAGCATCAGGGGTTCTTGAGATATTTTGTTCACAAGGTTCCATAGGCTTACAACGCACTAAGTCGAAAAAGGGGCATAACTCAGTCAAAAATTCACAAATTTTCTTCAAAAGTTAATCAGGTCATCTACACTTTGTGCAATGTTATCCTGCAACAAATCATGATCATAGCATCAGGGGTTCTTGAGATATTTCGTTCACAAGGTTCCATAGACTAAGTCCAAAAAGGGGCATAACTCTGGAAATACCTGACCGACGGGAAAAAGAAAAAATACGGGTCCACTTATTTTTCATGTACATGCCACATAAAAAATTTCAAGATCCTAGCATAAGCCGTTCCTGAGTTTCCTAGCTGCCAAAAAGCGTTACGGACAGACGGACGGACAGACAGACGGACGGACAGGCCCAAACCAATATGCCCCCTCAACTTCTCCGAAGTTGGGGGCATAATAAAAAGACAATTTTCTAAGTCCATGACCTTGACATCAAGGTCACTGAGGGGGGTGGGGGTAGTACCATGGAAAACTTTAGACCAATATCTAACTACAGTGCAAGTATCAAAAGAATCCATCCATGGGTTAAGGAGATATTGGGCTTTAAAAAACTTTAACCAAAACATCCAGTCCAAAAAAACGCCAATTTTCTAAGTCCATGACCTTGACATCAAGGTCACTGAGTGGGGTGGGGGTGATACCCTGTTAAACTTTGGACCAATATCTAACTACAGTGCAAGTATCAAAAGAATCCATCCATGGGTTAAGGAGATATAGGTCTTTAAAAAACTTTAACCAAAACATCCAATCCGGACACCGACGCCGACGCGGACGCCCACGCGGACGCGGATGCCGACGCGGACGCGGACGCCGACGCCAAGGTGACAACAATAGCTCTTCCTGAACTTTCGTTCAGGCGAGCTAAAAACTGCACCAAGAGTATATGTAATATCACAAAGATTAAATTAAACTCTCTGCCTTTAGAAAATAAAAGCATATTCATGAACTCTTTGCATTTTTCAGCATGAGTAATATTTAATAGTATGAATTCCCATGGTCTACTCATGTTTCTGATCTAATTTGTGTAAGAAAAGTTAGAAGATATTAAAGGACACTCAACAAAATCATGATAATTTTATAATATTCAAAATTGTTAAATCACAATAATTTTATTCTGATTACTAAGACCAATCTTAATGGATGGACAAATGGTGCCCCATTACTGCAGCTATGGATACGTTCCCCTGAGGTGTGGGGGGTAAGGTCTTTACAAGAATTGAAATACACATACACAGGTAAATCCAATCATTCATGAGCACTGCTCTGTGTGTGGAGTGTTAGCAGATACATGTACCACTGTTCATAATCAGCAGTTTGGTTTAAAATAAATAGTTCAACCACAACAGGACAAAACTAACAAAGTGGCATGTGAGTCAGGCAAAGACTTAGATCAGCCTGGTCATCCAACCAATTAGAAACGATGTTGTTATGAAAATGTGCTTTCTTTATGATAGCCCATTTGCCTGTGAAGGCTAAGGTAGTATTATTATTTCTACTGCCCAGTCTGATCAGAGTCTTTGCTTGTGCTTAAAGTACCTCCATGCAAACAGTGAAGACTCTGATCAGACTTGGTGGATGCCGAGGCTGAGCTGAGCCGTCACTGGGCGCACAGGTCATTTTGTTGGTTTTGTCATGTTGAGGCTCATTATGACTACCAAGACCAATCATTTATGAGTACTCCTCTGTGTGTGTGGAGTGTTTGTAAATACATGTACCACCAGTCATCAACAGCAGTTTAAAGGTTAAAACAAAGAGTCATACCTTTGGTTTCTGTGTCAGTTTGTCCGGATATGGTCTCCAAGATTGTGAAACACCAAATTTCACGTCAAAGATGGCAATTCCCTCTGAAAGTAAGTTTAAGCATCGTAAAGCAGAGAAGAGTCATATCTTAAGCAGAGCAGGATCCAAACTCACAAAAATCTAGACTTACTATGTCATAAGTAAACAGGACACTGCACATTTTCAAATGCACTGTAGGCACAAGAATTCTGCGGAATGCGGTGTCTCGCCTGCTAGCAGTTTGTCACAAAAACAGAGCTCAATCTGCAAAGATGTACGCATGAACCAAGTTTCTTGGCTCTAGCCCTAATAATTTCTGAGAAACAGACCTAAGCGTGAAAACTTGACAAAAAATTGCGTAGTCAGTCAACCATAAAATGTATATCCAGAGACTTCGGTATTAATGATGACTTTGAGCTCTTCTCTTCTAGATGAATGCATGACCCAAGTTTCATGGCTCTAGCCCTTATAGTTCCATAGAAACAGACCTAAACGCGACCAAAAATTGCAAAGTCAGTCAACCGTACTATGTAGGTCAACACTCAATATTGATGATGGCTTTGAGATTTACTCTTCGAGACGTACCCATGAACCAAGTTTCATGGCTCTAGCCCTTATAGTTTCTGAGAAAATGACCTAAAAAAAAACTCGACAAAAACTTGCAAAGTCAGTCAACCATACTATGTAGGTCAAGACTCAATATTGATGATGGCTTTGAGATCTACTTATCCAGATGTATGCATGGACCATGTTTCATGGCTCTAGGTCTTATAGTTTCTGAGAAAATGACCTAAACGCAAAAACATGACAAAAACTTGCAAAGTCAGTCAACCGTACTATGTAGGTCAAGACTCAATATTGATGATAGCTTTGAGATCTACTCTTCCAGATGTTTACATGAACCAAGTTTCATGGCTCTAGCCCTTATAGTTTCTGAGAAAATGACCTAAACAAAACCTCGACAAAAACTTGCAAAGTCAGTCAACCGTACTATGTAGGTCAAGACTCAATATTGATGATGGCTTTGAGATCGACTCTTCCAGATGTATACATGAACCAAGTTTCATGGCTCTAGCCCTTATAGTTTCTGATAAAATGACCTAAACGCAAAAACCCGACAAACACTTGCAAAGTCAGTCAACCGTACTATGTAGGTCAAGACTCAATATTGATGATGGCTTTGAGATCTACTCTTCCAGATGTATGCCTGAACCAAGTTTCATGGCTCTAGCCCTTATAGTTTCTGAGAAAATGACCTAAACGCAAAAACTTGACAAAAACTTGCAAAGTCAGTCAACCATACTATGTAGGTCAACACTCAATATTGATGATGGCTTTGAGATCTACTTTTCCAGATGTATGCATGAACCAAGTTTCATGGCTCTAGCCCTTATAGTTTCTGAGAAAATGACCTAAATGCAAAAACTCGACAAAAACTTGCAAAGTCAGTCAACCGTACTATGTAGGTCAAGACTCAATATTGATGATGGCTCTGAGATCTACTCTTCCAGATGTATACATGAACCAAGTTTCATGGCTCTAGGCCTTATAGTTTCTGAGAAAATGACCTAAACGCAAAAACATGACAAAAACTTGCAAAGTCAGTCAACCGTACTATGTAGGTCAAGACTCAATACTGATGATGGCTTTGAGATCTACTCTTCCAGAGGTATATATGAACCAAGTTTCATGGCTCTAGCCCTTATTGTTTCTGAGAAAATGACCTAAATGCAAAAACTCGACAAAAACTTGCAAAGTCAGTCAACCGTACTATGTAGGTCAAGACTCAATATTGATGATGGCTTTGAGATCTACTCTTCCAGATGTATGCATGAACCAAGTTTCATGGCTCTAGCCCTTATAGTTTCTGAGAGAATGACCTAAATGCAAAAACTCGACAAAAACTTGCAAAGTCAGTCAACCGTACTATGTTGGTCAAGACTCAATATTGATGATGGCTTTGAGACCTACTCTTGCAGATGTATGCATGAACCAAGTTTCATGGCTCTAGGCCTTATAGTTTCTGAGAGAATGACCTAAACGCAAAAACTCGACAAAAACTTGCAAAGTCAGTCAACCGTACTGTGTAGGTCAAGACTCAATATTGATGATGCCTTTGGGATCTACTCTTCCAGATGTATGCATGAACCAAGTTTCATGGCTCTAGCCCTTATAGTTTCTGAGAAAATGACCTAAACGCAAAAACATGACAAAAACTTGCAAAGTCAGTCAACCGTACTGTGTAGGTCAAGACTCAATATTGATGATGGCTTTGAGATCTACTTTTCCAGATGTATGCATGAACCAAGTTTCATGGCTCTAGCCCTCATAGTTTCTGAGAGAATGACCTAAACGCAAAAACTCGACAAAAACTTGCACAGTCAGTCAACCGTACTATGTAGGTCAAGACTCAATATTGATGATGGCTTTGAGATCTACTCTTCCAGATGTATGCATGAACCCAGTTTCATGGCTCTAGCCCTTATAGTTTCTGAGAGAAGGACCTAAACACTAAAACTCGACAAAAGTTTACGCCGAAGAGGCCAACGCTGCCGCCGACACCGGAAAAGCAATACCTATGTCTCGCCTCTGCTTCACAGGCGAGACAAAAACATGTTACACCACTTGATTTTACGTAACAAATTTTTAACCTACAACACTGTTATGCTACTGATGTTTTGATCAACTAGCCCAAGGTGTTGAACTTTTAGCCATGACCTGATTGGTGCTGAGATATTAAGACATGAATGTACAGAGACATGAGAAAAGGTGCTGTATGGCAAAAGCAAACAATGCTGTTCAGTATACCAATTCCTCAAGATCCATACACAGCCAGAGAAAGAGATAAGCAGATTATCTGATGATAGTTCTAACATGATTTTTCTAATCCCTCCTTACAAACATGTTTGTGACCTTTCATTATAACTGGTAAGTATTGAGGAGGGAGGTAAAAACTAGAGGTGGCAGTAAGCATGGCTTACTAAATACCCCACGCATTTAACAGTTAGGCATGCATGTCATGACAACTACAAGTGCACATCTATATACCAGTATTTGTTCACATATTTAATATCAGTCAAACGGTTTAGGAGAAGTAGCAACAACAAACTCTGTTTACCAAGACTACAAAGGGGCACAACAAAGCTGGAAAACCCTTTTGAGAAAAACAGAGCAATATGTGCCAACTCTTTCTTCTACTGTATCTGTGCACCAATTCTGAATAAAATGGAAGTGAAAATGGCATAAAAAACTTCAAACTATGGCAAAACATATAAAACAAGAGCTGTCGCCTGACAGCATAGCTCGCCTGAATTGGTGCTTGCCCATCACACAGCCGCTATGGTGGTGTGGACTGCTATGCATAAAACTTCATGCAAGCATGTCCATAATGAAAACACATTTATAAACAAAAGCTATCTCAGAAATAAGTCTTAAAATAAAATTAGAATAAAAAAAATGAAATAAAATGTCAAAGTCCATGAGCTTGAGGTAAAAAAAAAACTGACGGGTGGGGGAGAAGGTGTGTGTGTGTGTGTGGGGGGGGGGGGCTATGTGGACTGCTATGCATAAAACTTCATGCAAGCATGTCCATAGTGAAAACACAAAAGCTATCTCAGAAATAAGTCTTAAAATAAAATTAGAATAAAATAAATGAAATGAAATTTCAAAGTCCATGAGCTTGAGGTAAAAAAACTGACGGGTAGGGGGGAGGGGGGGGCCAGTATGTATCAAAACCCTGAACCATTATCTAACATCAGCCCAAGTATTAGTATCAACTGAGTCCATCAGCGTGGCACTGTGAAATTATGTCTTCATAAATATAAAACTTTAACCAAAATCTTTAAAACAAAATTCTAAGTCGATGACCTTGACTTCAAGGTCACCCAGTGGGGTAAGTATAAGGTGTTTTGTAAAAACTCAAAAAAGAGTCTAACATCAGTTCAAGTATAAACTAAATCTCTGCAAAGCATTATGAATCAGTATGCAATTACAAAACTTTAAAAAAAACAAAAATTTCCTAAGTCCCTGACCTTGACATCAAGATCACTGAGCGGGGTTGGGGTAGTACTCTGTAGATCTAACTACAGTGCAAATATAAAAAGAATTCATCTCTGGGTTCAGGAGATATGTGTCTTTAAAAAACTTTAACCAAAACATCCAATCAATAAAAAGACAATATTCTAAGTCCATGACCTTGACATCAAGGTCACAGAGGGGGGTGGGGGTAGTACCTTCGAAAACTTTAGACCAATATCTAACTTCAGTGCAAGTATAAAAGGAATCCATCAATGGGTTCAGGAGATATTGGGCTTTATAAAACTTTAACCAAAACATCCAGTCCAAAAAAACACCAATTTTCTAAGTCCATGACCTTGACATCAAGGTCACAGAGTGGGGTGGGGGTGGTACCCTGTTAAACCTTAGACCAATATCTAGCTACAGTGCAAGTATCAAAAGAATCCATCCATGGGTTAAGGAGATATAGGTCTTTAAAAAACTTTAACCAAAACATCCAATTCGAACGCCGACGCGGACGCTGACGCGGACGCGGACGCTGACGCCGTGGTGACAACAATAGCTCTTCCTGAACTTTCAGGCGAGCTAAAAAGGGGCATAACACATGCAAAAGAATTAATGTACATCTTCATTCAAATATGTGTTTGCACACTTAATTTCAAGAAAATCCATCAAATGGTCTTGGAGTAGTAGTGATAACAAACTTTTCTTACGAAAACTACAAAGGGACATAACTCAGCAGGAAAACCTTTCCGGAAATACTGAACAATATGTATCAGCTCTTTCCATATGCTGCATCTAGTAACCCAATTTGAAAACAAGAATTCCACGGAATGCTATGTCGCACCTGCCTTATGCTTTCTCAGTAGTACATACCATGGTTAGAGGAAAGTGTACACTAGATCTGATGAATTAAAGTAGAAATTTGAGCAAATTGGACTTACAAACTAGAAAAGATGCAGTTCTATACATAAAGCTCTACAGTCAAAAGAGTTAAAAATATATAGGTTAAAGGTATAAAGCAGTCAAACAATCGAGGACACCAGCTTAAGAAAACATTTTATGCCATGTCTGATGATTGTAGATGGTATAGTTAGTGAGAAAGGGACTTGAATGCTCTTGTCCATATAATCATGGATGCCAGGTTGACATAAAATTTATGAGGTCAATAGAGAATGATATAAAGGTCAAGGGTATAAATAATAGCAGCATCCCAGGACAATCTTCAAGCCAGGTTTGATGATTACACCCATTGTATTTAAAGAGAGATGGACTTGAACCCTAAGGTCGACACTATTTTGGATGTGAAATTTTACAAAATCAGTAGCACGTGAAATATATATCAAGGGCTGAAACAAGTGCATTAATCCTCGAGGACATTCTAAGAACTTTATACCAGGTTTGATGATTCTAGCTCTCATAGATTGTCGGAGAGAAATGGACTTCAATGATAGGGTCAATTTAATTTTGTAAGTAAAATTTTACCAAGTCAGCAGAGCGTGAAATATGGGTCAAAATAAGTGCAACAATCCTCTAGATCAACCTAAATAGAAACTTTATACGAGGTTTGATGACCCTAGGTATCATAGATTGAGAGAAATGGACCAGTATACATGCTAGGGTTGACGTAATTTTTGACGTAAAATTTTACTAAGTCAGCAGAGCATAAAATATTGGTCAAAGGTCAAAATAAAGGCAACACTCCTCTAGATCATCCTAAGTAAAAACTTTATACCAGGTTTGAAGATTGCAGGTATCATAGATGGAGAGAAATGGACTTAAACACTAGGGTTGACGTAATTTTTGGCATAGAATTTTATGAAGTAATCAGAGCATTAAAAATAGGTCAAAGGTCAAAATAAGTGCAAGGATCCTTGAGACCATTCTAAGAAGGAACTTTATACCAGGTTTGATGAACATAGGTATCATAGATTGAGAATAATGGACCCCAACGCTAGGGTCGATGTAATTGTGGATGGACGGACGGCACAGAATTTTACGAAGTCATTAGAGCATGAAAAATAGGTCAAAGGACAAAATAAGTTCAAGGTTCCTTGAGACCATTCTAAGTAGAAACTTTATACCAGGTTTGATGAATGTAGGTATCATAGTTTGAGAATAATGGACCCGAACGCTAGGGTCGACGTAATTGTGGACGGACGGACGGACGGACGGATGGACTGACGGACGGATGGAAAAGTGAACTCCTATATCGCACCTTGCTGAAGCAGGTGCGACAAAAATGGAAGCAAAAAGGCAAAAACCCTATAAAATAGGGCAAAAATATCAAAAAGGGGCATAACTCAGGCAAAAAAAGGCAGAATTTAAAATCAAAACCCTAATGCACATCTTCATACCAATATCTATTCACATACTTAATTTCAAGAAAATCCGTCATACAACTAGGAGGAGATGCGATAACAAACTTATTTCACCAAAAATACAAAGGGGCATAACTCCGCAATAAAAACCTACCAGGAAAAATTGAAAAATACGTATCCACTATTTTCTTATGCTGCATCCATGGACAAAATTTTAAACAAATGGAAGCAAATTTAATGCAAAAACCCTATAAAATAGGGCAAAAAAATATCAAAAAGGGGCATAACTCAGACAAAAAGGGGCAGAATTTAAAATCAAAACCCTAATGCACATCTTCATACCAATATCTGTTCACATACTTAATTTCAAGAAAATCCGTCAAACCATTTAGGAGGAGTTGCGATAACAAACTTATTTCACGAAAAATACAAAGGGGCATAACTCCGCAATAAAAACCTTCCAGGAAAAATTGAAAAATAAGTATCCACTATTTTCTCATGCTGCATCCATGGACAAAATTTGAAACAAATCAGAGCAAATTTAATGCAAAAACCCTATAAAATAGGGCAAAAAATATCAACAAGAGGTCCATGATGGACCTAAATCGCTCACCTGAGTTATAATGAAATAACATGGAAGATCATCTATTTGATGATGGTTCAATTGCAGCAGTTTTGCACTTTCTAATCTATATTCTGACAAAGTTTCATAAAGATTGGATCAAAACTGTGCCCTCTAGAGTGTACACAATGTTTTTTTAACCTAGACCTGGCAATCTAGTTTTTGATCAGACATTATTCAGATTCAAACTGGCCTACATTTCATGAAGATAATTATTCTGACAAAGTTTCATGAAGTTTCAATGCAAAATAAAGCCACAATTGTGTACACAAGGTTTATCTATGATTTGACCTAGTGACCTAGTTTTTGACCTGACAAGACCCAGTTTCAAACTTGGCCTAGATTTCATTACGATAATCATTCTGACAAAGCTTCATGAAGTTTGAACCAAAACTGTGCCCTCTAGAGTATCCACAATGTTTTTCTAAGTTTTGACCTAGTAATCTAGTTTTTGATCCAACATGACCCAGTTGCATCCTTGGTCTAGATTTGTTGGGGATAAACATTTTGACAAAGCTCCATGAAGATTGGAACAAAACTGTGCCCTCTAGAGCATTCACATGGTTTTTCTAAGATCTGACTTAGTTTTTGACCTGACATGGCCCAGTTTCAAATCTGGTCTAGATTTCATAAAGATAAGCATTCTGACAAAGTTTCATGAAGATTGGATCATAACTGTGCCCTCTAGAGTGTGCACAAGGTTTTTCTAAGATTTGACCTAGTGACCTAGTTTTTGACCCAACATGACTCAGTTTCCATCTTGGCCTAGATTGTATAAGGATAAAGATTCTGATAAAGTTTCATGAAGATTGGATCATAACTGTGCCTGCCAGAGTGTACACAAGGTTTTTCTAAGATTTGACCTAGTGACCTAGTTTTTGACCCCACATGACTCAGTTTCAATCTTGGCCTAGATTGTATAAGGATAAACATTGTGACAAAGTTTCATGAAAATTGGATCATAACTGTGCCCGCCAGAGTGTACACAAGGTTTTTCTAAGAGTTGACCTAGTGACCTAGTTTTTGACCCCACATGACCCAGTTTCAAACTTGGTCTAGATTTCATTTAGATAAACATTCTGACAAAGTTTCATGAAGATTGGATCAAAACTGTGCCCTCTGTGTCATAAGATTTATTTCTATTTTTAGCTCTGGCAGCCATTTTGTTCAGCGGAGTGGAACCGTTTTAGCAATTTTGGTTCAGGGCAATGAGTCAAACATTTCTGTGAAATTATTTTGAAATCGAGCCATTGGCTTCAGAGAAGATATCTTTTAAAGTTTTTTCTATTTTTAGATTTCTATTTTTAGCTCTGGCAGCCATTTTGTTCAGCGGAGTGGAACCGTTTTAGCAATTTTGGTTCAGGGCAATGAGTCAAACATTTCTGTGAAATTATTTTGAAATCGAGCTATTGGCTTCAGAGGAGATGTTGTTTAAAGGTTTTTCTATTTTTAGCTCTGGCGGCCATTTTGTTCAGCTGAGCGGAACCATTTTAGCAATTTTGGTTCAGGGCTATAACACAAACATTTGTGTGAAATTATTATGAAATTGGCGTACTCGTCTAGGAGGAGATGTCGTTTGAAGAAATTGTTGACGGACGGACAGATGGACGGACGACGGACAAATATCGATCACAATAGCTCACCTTGAGCACTTCGTGCTCAGGTGAGCTAAAAAGGGGCATAACTCAGGCAAAACGGGGCAGAATTTAAAATCAAAACCCTAATGCACATCTTCATACCAATATCTGTTCACATACTTAATTTCAAGAAAATCTGTCAAACCATCTAGGAGGAGTTGCGATAACAAACTTATTTCACGAAAACTACAAAGAGGCATAACTCCGCAATAAAAACCTTCCAGGAAAAAATGAAAAATATGTATCCACTATTTTCTTATGCTGCATCCATGGACAAAATTTTAAACAAATCGGAGCAAATTTAAGGGTTGTGGACGGATGGACGGAAAGACGTCAAAACAGTATACCCCCCACAAACACAGTTTGCGGGGGGTATAACCCCCACAAACACAGTTTGCGGGGGTATAATAAATCTGGCAGAGTTGCTTCCTCTGAGGAATAACCATTCACCCTGAGGTAACTATGGTGATCAAAATTTCAACTTATGTAATGGCCTACCTTCCTCTTTATTTGCCACCCCAGCAACGGCTACATGTGTTGAATCAATGACCTTCATACAGCAGTTGCCATGGATACCACTAAATGTCTGCTGCACTTGTGGTGGTGACACTGACCTATCTACAACCTCTACTGTGGAAAGGTCGCCATTTGACCCTGTAAGTAAAAGAACCATCTAATGAAGTTTATTATAACAGAGCTCCAGATAATTTTTACAGTGGTTTCAGTATTTACCAAACAGAATTTTAACCTTTTCAGTATCCTGATGAGTCCTTTCAGTATCGGTACTCCTGAGATCCAGTGGTTGTTCAGTATCTTTTTAACGCACAACTGGTCTCCCAAAATGTCAGTCTACTTGCTCTTGTCCAGGGTTCTTGCTTAAAACTCTGGACAACAGGAACGACCCAGGCCGAACGGGAATAAGGCCGAAACGACCCGGGGCCGAAAGGGAATTGGGCCGAAACGACCCATTACCGACCCTGACAGTGTTTTGCTTTCCTTTTACCACGCATCAGGGGACGATCGGCTGATCTTTGCTGGCTAGAGTTCACTAGAATTAACCACTGGCTTGCCGAAGCCAAAGTTTTCCAGCTTCGCACAACCAGGTGGGGCCATTTATTGACTGTTCAGTCAAGTAACAGAGACGTTTTTTGCAACATGTTTGTTCAACGAAAATGAAAGTACCTACGCAATCGACCGGAAAGATCATGTGCAATTTAGTGATTGGCTAACGCTCGGTAAATTCCAATACTCATGCTTGTTCCCGGTCTATTAATAAAAACGACCAGTAATAGCCGAAAAGAGAATGCTGAAAATAGGTACCATATGCTTTCTGTTTTCGGAAAAAGGTTGACTGCGCATGCTCAGACAGCGCATGCGCTGAAGCAATGATTAGTAAATGCTAAAAATAGGTGACATTCTGGCTATTGAAAAACGGTTGACCGCGCATGCTATAGCGTAAATACGTAGCACATTTGAGCTGCTTTCGTAAGCTGAGAAATGACTACCGTATTCGGTACGATTGAAATTTCAAGACACTTCGTATTTTGTCTTTTTTGGTCCGTATTTTACGCAAATACGAAGCTTATCTGGCTCTCTGTTATTGTTATGAATATGGTGTTTAAGTTGGTGTAAATATTTTCTCTTACCATGATTTTGCAGTTTTTAGATGTTTACTAGGTTTGAAATAAACAAGTTGTTTACATTGTACTTTAGAACATTCTGGAATAACTATTTTTAGTACTGAGAAAATATTAGACCTTTCTGTTGTAAACATTAAGAATCTTCTGGTATGAAATTGTGTCAGAATTGAGTACTTTTTGGTAAGATCTATTTTTGGTTAGTTCCGGACTGTTCCTAGATATTATATAAAGAGGACAGATTTTCATTTAGATCATCTTTGTATGAAAACTTTCACCAGTCTATAGTAAAATAAGTTATACTGGAATTTAAATATATTGGATTTGGAAATATTCATGTGCTCATACATACTTTATCTTCTGGGATCAGAAATTATTAAAGGACTTGTGTTTTAAATTCTGAGGGACATTCAGACAAAAATAAGGTATCGTTAATTACATATTTTCTTGATTAATTAATGACTGTTTTATTTTGATGTACAAGTAAATAAATTTTGTTAAGTTTAAAAACAGGCTTGTTGCTGGTTTACTTCCATCTTTTTGTTACCTCCGCCAGGTCGTAACAAATTGGGGGCTCGAGTCCGGGATTGAAATTTCTAGTGCATCAAATAATTCTGAATTAAAAAAAAAAAAAAAAAAAAAAAAGAAAAGCTTTCACTGTTATTCAAACAAGTAAAGCCAGCAAAAAGCAACCATGTCTTTTGATCTCAATGAATTCATTGCTGCGCCTTCTCAGGAGCTGTTGAACTTGGCCAAAAAGACAGACTTATTGGATATTGCAGCACATTATGAATTATCTTCAGTCAAAAGGTCTATGTTAAAACATGAAATTAAGAATATTTTGATTCAGTTCTTTGTTGATGAAGAAATTTTTTATTCCACTGCAACCTCTCACATTCTTGTCACTCAGACAGATTTGCAGATGAGAGAATTAGAAATTCAGAGACAACTTGAAATAGAAAAATTAAGGTTAGAGCATGAGGAAAGAATTAGGCTTGAAACATTAGAAAGAGAAGAAAGGTTGCAGAGGCAAAAATTAGAGCAAGAAAAAGAAAGACTAGAACATGAAAAACTGAAGTTAGAAAAGGAGGAACGAGTTGAAATAGAAAAAGAGAAATTAAAATTTGAAAAAGAAGAAAAAGAAAGAGAAAGACAATTTCAGATTAGAATGAAAGAAATGGAAATGCAAGAAAAGACCACATCAAAGTCTTTGCCTTTGGACTCTAAAAAAGTTTTTGATGTTACCAAACACATCAGACTTGTTCCTCCATTTCAAGAAAAAGAAGTTGATAAATATTTTCTTCACTTTGAAAAAGTAGCTGAAAATTTGAAATGGCCAAAAGAGCATTGGACTTTGCTTCTTCAGAGCGTTGTGATCGGCAAGGCTCGCGAAATTTATACTCAACTTTCTCTTGAGCAGAGCTCAGATTATGACAAAGTAAAAGAAGTTATTCTTAAGGCTTATGAGTTGGTCCCTGAGGCTTACAGGCAGAAATTTAGGAACTGTAGAAAAGAAAATGACAAAACTTATGTTGAATTTGCTAGGACAAAAGAGCAGTTATTTGATAGGTGGAGCTCATCAAAGAAAGTGGGCTCTTATCATGGTAAACTTAGACAGCTCATGCTTGTTGAGGAGTTTAAAAGGTGCATTAATTCTGACATTAAATCATTTTTAGATGAAAAGGAAGTCGAAACGTTAGAGGGAGCAGCTCGTTTGGCTGATGATTATGCTTTAACTCATAAGACTTCTTTTGTGCACAAGCCTTTTCCTAAAAAGACCTTTTTCCCTCAGTCAGGTCCAAAATTCAGTCCCAGTAATCCATCTAACAATTCCAGTCCCTCATATACTCCAAAACCAAAACCCCCTGGTGAAAACAAAGGTCAAAATCCCTTATCTCAGCCTATTTGTAATTATTGTAAGCAAACGGGACATATAATTTCTGAATGCTTACTTTTAAAGAGGAAGAAAGAAAAACAAGAGGGTCCAAAACCCACAGGTCTTACCTCTTTACGGTCAATGCCACATTCTTGTGTTCAGGATCAAATTCCTATTCAGGCCAAAATTTCTGAGACTGATTCTGTTATGGAGATTTATGAACCATTCTTATCAGAAGGTTTTGTGTCACTAAATTGTGACTTTGCCCAGTCTACCCCTATTACTATCTTACGAGATACTGGAGCTTCTCAATCCCTTATTTTGGCAGATACCCTGCCATTTTCCGAGAAGACTTCTTCTGGGACAAGTGTCCTTATTCAGGGTGTAGAATGTGGATTTGTTAGTGTACCACTTCATAACATTTATTTGTCCTCAGACTTAATTTCTGGTCCAGTGGCTGTTGGTATTAGACCTTCATTACCTTTTAAAGGTGTTCACTTATTGTTAGGCAATGACCTAGCAGGAGATAAGGTTGTGGTTAATCCACTTTTGACCAACACACCTTGTGTTGATCAACCACCTGACCCCATTGAGCAGGAAATTCCTGACCTTTACCCCTCGTGTGCTGTCACTAGGGCTATGGCAAAGAAAGCCATATTGAATGATGGGAATCAGGACATTGATTTAACTGATACTTTTATAGGTCAGTCTTTTAATGATGAGATTTCAAAATCTCTTTCACCCAGCCTGTCTGACATGCAGACAGACTTTACTCACACCTCATCTGTGTCCAACCCAGATCACTCTCCTTCATTTTCAAATGACCAAGGTAATGACCTGCTGTCAAGGTCACAGCTTTGCAAAGAACAACACAGTGATCCTGAGATCTCACCTTTATTTGAAAGGGTTTTAGATGAGAATGACATGTCCCAGGTTCCTGTTTGCTATTATGTCAAAAATGACATTTTGATGAGAAAATGGCGTCCTCCTGATGTCTCAGCAGAAGACGAGTGGACTGTTAACCACCAAATTGTGGTTCCAAGGGTTTATCGCCCTGAAATTTTAAACTTAGCTCACGAAACTCCCTTGTCAGGTCATTTAGGTGTAAACAAGACCTATCACAAGATTCTTAATCATTTCTACTGGCCAGGGTTAAAATCGGATGTTTCTAAACATTGCAAATCTTGCCATACATGTCAAATGGTAGGAAAACCTAATCAAACTATCCCTAAAGCCCATTTGCAGCCAATTCCTGCATTTGAGGAACCTTTTAGCAGAATAATTATTGATTGTGTAGGTCCTTTACCCAAAACAAAGTCAGGTTGTGAATATCTTTTGACCATAATGTGTGCTTCCACACGTTTCCCAGAAGCCATTCCACTTAGGAATATCAAGACAAAGACCATAGTTAAGGCTCTTGTGAAGTTTTTCACATTTGTAGGTCTCCCTAAATCTGTCCAGTCAGATCAAGGATCTAATTTTATGTCAGGAATATTTCAGCAGGTAATGCATGAATTAGGCATTAAGCAATATCGGTCATCAGCATATCATCCTGAAAGTCAAGGTGCCTTAGAACGATTTCATCAAACACTGAAAAACATGATCAGATCTTACTGCTTTGACACTGAAAAGGATTGAGATGAAGGCATTCATTTCCTGTTATTTGCAGCTAGGGAATCCGTACAAGAATCACTTGGTTTCAGCCCATTTGAGCTTGTTTTTGGTCACACAGTTCGTGGACCACTGAAACTTTTGAAAGAGAAATTTCTTTCTGATGATGACAGTTCTTTGAATTTGCTTCAGTATGTTTCTGACTTCAATAACAGATTGTCAAAAGCCTGTGAAGCTGCTCGGTACAATCTCAAATCAGCTCAAAACAAAATGAAATTTCATTATGATGAAAATGCCAGGGAAAGAAATTTTAAACCTGGAGAGAAGGTACTTGCTTTTTTGCCAATTCCTGGCAGACCTCTGCAGGCCAGATATTACGGCCCTTACACTGTTGACAAAAAGCTCAGTGATGTAAATTATATTATCAACACACCTGGGAGGCGCAAGGAAAAACAGTTATGTCATATTAATATGTTGAAAAAGTACATTGATAGGGATAATTCAGTTGTTTCACCAATAAGCGTAGTAAATTCTGTCCCTCAAGAGCAATCTGAAATGGACTCTGAGGATATGAACTTTATAAAATCTGATCCCTCATCATCAAAACGCCAGAATTCTGACATCTTAAAGGATCTCGACCAGAAACTGTCACACCTGGATCCAGTCAAGAGACTTGAACTGAAACAGTTAATTCTTGAATATGAGCACTTATTTCCGGACATTCCAACCAGGACTGACAGAATCTTTCATGATGTTGACATTGATGGCGCAAAGCCTGTGAAGCAACATCCTTATCGAATGAACCCTGTGAAGCAACAGTATCTCAGGGAAGAAATTAAACATTTGCTGGAAAATGATTTTATAGAACCAAGTCAAAGTGACTGGAGTTCTCCTTGTATTCTGGTGCCAAAACCTGATGGAACTTTTCGCATGTGTACAGACTATCGAAAAGTTAATTCTGTAACTAAAACGGATACATTTCCAATCCCACGTATTGATGACTGTATTGATCAAATTGGACAAGCCAAATATGTTACTAAATTTGATCTTCTGAAAGGATTTTGGCAAATTCCTTTGACAGACAGAGCTAAGGAGATTTCGGCATTTGTTACACCAGATGGACTCTATCAGTATAAGGTTATGCCATTTGGTATGAAAAACTCTCCAGCAACGTTTCAGAGACTTATAAATAGCTTGACATCTGATCTGGGTGGTTGTAAAGCATACATCGACGATGCAATCATCTTCAACGATGAATGGAAACTACATCTACAGACTATCAGAGAATTCTTTCAAAGACTTAGTGATGCAAAATTGACAATCAATTTAGCAAAAAGTGAATTCTGTCACGCAAATTTGACATTTCTAGGACATGTTGTGGGTCAAGGTCAGGTAAAACCTGTAGAAGCTAAAGTGGAGGCTATCTCGGATTTTCCTGTACCTACATGCAAGAGACAACTGATGCGCTTTCTTGGTATGGCAGGATATTATAGGAAGTTCTGTAATAACTTCTCTGTAATTGCAGAACCCTTGACAAATTTGCTAGGTAAAGGAAAGAAATATATTTGGAATGAAGACTGTCAAAAGTCCTTTGATAAGCTTAAGGCCATACTTAAGAGTGCTCCAGTTCTCTTAGCACCAGACTTCAACAAAGCATTTAAAATGGCGGTAGATGCTAGTGACGTTGGTGCAGGCAGTGTTTTGATTCAAGAAGATAATGATGGTGTGGATCACCCTGTTTGTTACTTTTCTAAGAAGTTCAACAAACATCAGAGAAATTACTCTACTATTGAAAAAGAGTGTTTATCTCTCATCCTTGCTCTTCAGCAATTTGAAGTGTACTTATCTTCTTCAGCCACACCAATTGTTGTCTTCAGTGATCACAATCCACTGACCTTCATTCATAAAATGAAGAACTAAAATCAGCGGTTACTCAGGTGGAGTCTCATGTTGCAGGAGTACAATCTTGACATCAGACATATCAGAGGAAAAGATAATATTATCCCGGATGCACTTTCAAGAGCCTAAATTTGGCTATTACTACATGATGTCTGGATTAGTACTGATATATATACAGTGTATATGCATTAAACTTAATTTTGTTTCATAATTGGTCATATGGCAAAAGAAAGCTTTATTTCATAAAACTTTCTTTTCCTTGAAGAGGGGAAGTGTTATGAATATGGTGTTTAAGTTGGTGTAAATATTTTCTTTTACCATGATTTTGCAGTTTTTAGATGTTTACTAGGTTTGGTAAAACTATGGTTTGAGGGCTGGATTTGGATTTTGATTGTTTCAGTTCCTGGTCTTTGCATACTTTTTACTTTTGAAATAAACAAGTTGTTTACATTGTACTTTAGAACATTCTGGAATAACTATTTTTAGTACTGAGAAAATATTAGACCTTTCTGTTGTAAACATTAAGAATCTTCTGGTATGAAATTGTGTCAGAATTGAGTACTTTTTGGTAAGATCTATTTTTGGTTAGTTCCGGAATGTTCCTAGATATTATATAAAGAGGACAGATTTTCATTTCGATCATCTTTGTATGAAAACTTTCACCAGTCTATAGTAAAATAAGTTATACTGGAATTTAAATATATTGGATTTGGAAATATTCATGTGCTCATACATACTTTATCTTCTGGGATCAGAAATTATTAAAGGACTTGTGTTTTAAATTCTGAGGGACACTCAGACAAAAATAAGGTATCGTTAATTACATATTTTCTTGATTAATTAATGACTGTTTTATTTTGATGTACAAGTAAATAAATTTTGTTAAGTTTAAAAACAGGCTTGTTGCTGGTTTACTTCCATCTTTTTGTTACCTCCGCCAGGTCGTAACAGTTATAATGTAGCATATGGCAGGCCAGTACAACGAGGTCACTGTATTTCTTTATTACATGTATTTTGTAATATATGACATGGTAGAGGTCACTACCAAGTTGGTGATTTTCTCAGGTTTCCGCAATTTTTACACATATAATACTAAAGAACACCAACAGCTGTGCCTTTGTTCAGTTAAGCTTTCTGTGCAAAGAAAAATAAATAAAACTTCAACAGGAATATAAAATAAAGCTGGTAAAATGGGTATATTGTCCTCCGGGACTTCTTCTTTGAAATGCTCACCTTTCACTGTAGTTGTATGCTAAATAAATTATTTATTAATATCACATAATGACAGGTAAAGCTGATATAAAGCCTTATAGGTAAAGAACATTTGAAACATGCCCCAACAAATTTTACCAATTCAAAAGGATCCAAACAAAACAACGTTACAGCAAATAATACAGTCAAACCTGCTCATGTGGTCACCTCTACTGAGGGATCACCTGTCTTAAACAGCCACATTTTCTGGGTCCCTTAAGCCATGAACCTATATTAAGGGGTCACTTGTCTTTAGCAGCCAATTTTTGTCCTTCCCTTTGGTGACCCCTTAAGACAGGTTTGACTGTGCATCTTACACAAAATGAAGACTTTCAAGGCATCTTTGTCCACCAAACTGTCACAGGAACAAACAGTATCTGTGTTACTGGGAGGCTTTAAAACAGTCATTTCTGTCTGCCAAACTTCATCTTTACAACACTGACAGTATAATTTTATACCAGTCTGAAAAACAGAAAAAAGATAGAGTACAGGCCTCCAAGTGGCCCACTTGGAAAAGATACATTTTTATATAGATTTTTTAACTCAAAATGTAGGCTTTTTACAAGTTTTTCAACAAATATATAGGTTTCATACAGGGTCTTCTATATTCACTTCAATCACACTTCAAGCGGTTCTCTTCTTAATACCAGACCTTCTTTACCATGAATTGTTACTTCAACCAAAGTAATTCAATTTGCCAAGTGTCCAACGCCCTCTGATCTTGGTCTGTATTGTTTGCTAAGATTCATATTATTGGACCTTATATATTAATGGGTAAGCCCAGTCCCCTAAGTTAGACAAGTCCATTAACTATTTAAGAGGTGATTTTGTGCAAATATTGTTTCAAATGAAAACTGTGTTGATCCAGATCAGAGTACATGTTCTGTAGCAACTGGTCTGGTCTACTATGTTTGCTAAAATCATTATGGAACCCTAGATATTCTCTGTTAACCCCTTACCTTGGAAACTGTTACTAAGGCAACAACTAGACCATCCTCAGTTTTAGCAGCAGTACACCAGATGATTTCCTCTTCCTCCTTGACTGGTCCACTGTCTGGCAACTGCTTATAGTCACTAAGAAAAGCTACGGAACCATTCTTACACAGGATAATAGCATCACAGCCTGGCACTGTCAGTACTTGATGAACTCTAACAGCAGTCTGTAAAGACAGGGCCAGTACAAACTCTTGATGATAAACACCCTTCAGCAGGCATAAAGCTTCCACATGAGGGGAGTTCAGACATTATACAGTCAACTCTCGATATCTCGAACACTGATATCTCAAAGTACCCTCTTATATCAAAGAATATAGTTAGGACATAATTTCATTTTTTCTTTACTTTTCAACTCTTCTTATCTCAAACTACTGATATCACAAAGTAAATTTTTCTGGAACCAGAAAATTTACTTTGAGATATCAGTAGTTTGGTGAGATATCGAGAGATGACTGTATGTAAGTAATTCTGTATCATACATATAATATCATACAGTTACTGTCCTTTGTGGAGAACATGCAGTTCTAGGACATGCAAACTACATACTGGCAGCTGAAAAGTGGAGAGTCCAATATGTTAAGTTCATAAAACAAAGGTCAACACATGTGGCTGTTTTGATGTATGATGATTTAAATCAGACTAAATCTGCAATTTTCATTATTACATACAGCAGCACATCATAGCATTACTTTGTGCCTTATGTTAAAATACATCATGAAAATACTAATGATGTCTGGATAGAAAGTAAAAGGATTAACTTGGTCCATCTCGCAAAATATTTACTGGCTCAGCCACTGGAAAAGTATGTAAAATCATAGTCATGAGGGTAAATAATTGATACTGTGTTCTAACTAGCATCAAATACCAGGGGTCAAACAAGAAGTTGTTCAGAACTTGGAATGCTTGCTAGATAAAATCAGTTCTGAATAAATATATGAGCTGCGACACCACAAAACCAAGAAAGTGGTATGTGCGCCCAGCGAAGACTCCGATCAGCCTGGGCATCCGCCCCATCTGATCAGAGTTCAATATATCAGCTGCAATACAATAAATCCAACAAAGTGGCATGAACACCAGCAAAGACTCAGATCAGCCTGGGCATTTGCCCAGTCTGATCAGAGTCTTCTCTGTGCACTTTAAGGGTAGCTGAGGGTCTGAGCTATTGCCTTGCTGACAGCAGACTACGATTTAACTAGGCGGATGCACAGGCTGACATGAGGCATCGCTGGGCGCACATGCCACTTTGTTGGTTTTGTCGTGTCACAGCTCACATGTGCTTTAAGACATGTGACTCATATGCAATCAATTTACTTACATGTTTTCTTTTAACTTTATCGAGGTCTGCACAATCTTTTTCCCATACTTTAATGTCCTATGCGAAAAAAAGAAAACAAACCAGAAATTATACTTGGCGGTAACGACAGAGAATTAAGCCAGAGCTTCAGCTAGGGGTATGTGCTGAGCCCTAGACAAGAGGGAGTATTTGGTGATAATTTAGGATAATCTTTGTTGTTTCTATATAAAAACCTATGTTGTGACCCTTCATCTGAACCGTCTCAATGAGACGGTTCAGATGAGGGTCACAACATATGGTTTCAATGAGAACTAAAAAAAATTCAATCATCATCAAATACCCCTCACTCTGTATAAGGTAGCTTGTTCTATTGAAAACCCAACGCTAAATAAAAATTCTTGAATCTTGATGATCTGACTGCTCCTTTTCTAATCAGGATCTACACTGTTTGCCATTCCATCTGTTTCATTTGGACACAGTACTGCATTGTGTATGAAACTTCTTTTTTTACCAAGGATTACGGTTATTGTTTTAGGTGTCTCAATTTTTTAAATTTTTACGGTTTCCCAATTTTGTGGAAATAATGGTCATACCTGACAGTTGAAGACTGTAATCAACTTCTCCTCAGCTAGGTTCCAGACTACAGGACTAGTCAACTCCAGGCCATGTTTTAATGACCAACTTTTCACTGGTTTTTGGTCATTGATCTGCAATAAAACCTTCAGTTTCACCAGGGTTGTGGAAATACCGAAATTTCCACTTGTCCATGACAAGTAAATATTGTAATGATCCTTATATTTCGAAGACCCATAACTCGGACAGTTATTGTTTGAAAATTCTTAGAAAGTGGATTTTACACATTCTAAGAATTTTCAAACAATAACTGGATTTTACACATGTTAATGCATCCAAATGATGCTTACTGAATGACAAATGTTGTAGACCCTGATCAAACTGTTCCTTCAGCAGAAGTTTGATCTGGGTCTACAATGTTTGTTCAGACCTGTCTGTCTGAATATTTAGGGTCATTACGGTAGACAAAATTAACTTGCCCAGACAAGAAAGGTACAAATGAAATAAGGAAAGAATAAAAGATAATGAACTAGGGGTGCGCGATATTACCGGTATACCGGTAAATCGTGATTCAAAATTGTGACGATACGAATCATGATACGTTTTGGCCATACCGGTACGCTCGGTAAATTACCGAAGTTTCCGGACATTCTCGTGAAAACATTTTCTATGCTTTTAATTAACAGTTTCCTTTTCATTTCGTTAGTATTTTTCCCAAAATATTCTTTTTTCATGAAACGGATCTAGGTAGAGGAGTCAATTAAAGCCAATATAGTCTTTAAAAACAGGTTTTGTTTCTTTACTTTTGCCAGAGACTCGCTTCCTCTTATGTCTTTTATCTCCGTAATCTTCACACACAAAGACAGATGTAAACAAAAATTACCGTAATTGTAGGTAATAATGTCCAGTTTAATCCTTTTGTTAGTATCCAATTGATCCTATCACTCCAACAATATGATCATTTTGACACATAATCCCATTCATAACTTAAATATTCGAACATCTTTTGAACATTTTTTGTGTGTGTATATCTTAGTACATTTTCACTTACGGGAAGTTTCATTTAGTTGACATACACTGCAGATCCTGATCACACTGCTCCAAGGAGCTGTCTGATCTGGGTCTACAACATTTACTCAGCAATTAGTGTCCGATTATTTAGTGTATCTCCTTTTCATGTCACCGATAAAATAATTCACCTAAACTTCAGACACGTGTCAATTCCTTTGATCTTTGATGACAACCGGTGTTGAAAATCTGCATGCTTTTTTCATTCTCGCCTTGAGGCAAAACTGGGTCAGAGCAGAATAACAAAGAAGTCATGCACTAGAAGCATGGAAACTAGGGTCATGTCAGTAAGTAAGTCAATTAGTAAAGCAGACTTGTAACAGTTGCATTTTAATAAAGTACAGGAGTTGGTTATTTTTTTTTTTTTTTTTTTTTTTTTTTGTGTGTTAAAAAAAAAACAGGTAAAGAATGGGATGTTCATTTTTTATTACAATCATTTAATAAAAGACAGAAGCAAACAACACAGTAAAAGCAAGTAACATAGATGTACGAACTGAAAAGGAAGTCACGATATATCGTGATACATATCCCGATACAGACCAGACCTGGGGTAACTGTAATCTGTAATCGTGATTACTTGTAATCGATTACAATTTCTGAGTAATCATGAAGTAATCTGTAATCATGCATATTTATGATTACAAGTAATCGTAATGTATTCAATTACATTACAAAATGGGCTGTAATCATGATTACTTTATGATTACATTTTGATTACTTTGATTCAGTTTCAGAAATGAGAAAAGAAGAAAAAAAAAAGGAAACTTGCTCTTCTTTTTAATAGTTAAAAGAAAAGACTTGTGCAAAATAATAACAGAAAGCAGTTGATTATTCAAAGTGTCTTCAAACTGAATAAGACAGAGAAAAACTGATCTAATTTGTGTACACAAGGCAGCAGACCAAATTAAGAAACTGACAGAATTCCCTTTATACTCTTTTGGGGAGTAAAATTTAAGCAGTATCATAGTCATAAATGTGCACTCTTTTACCCATTTATGACTGGCAGACTCTTCTATCCTCACAAATTGGATAGTTTTTTTTACATCTTTTTATACAAACTGTTAAAATTTTTATGCCAGCAGTGAAGATCCTGATCAAAATGCTGCATCTGAGCATCTGATCTGGGTCTGCAATGTCTACCTGTCTCTTTTTATGGGATGCCAGGCATTAATGGGTTAATATTTAAGGATAAATTTGTTATTATGTAAAAACTGTAATGCATAGAATTTCAGGTTAAGACTGGTAGCTGCCTTGGTTGACTTATATTTTATGACTGATTTACATGATATATCATCTTTACTTTGGACAGGAGGTTCAAGTGTTTAAAGATGTTTTTCAAGCATACTGACTGTTTTATGTTTATTGGTGCAGTGCAACTCAACTTTGATTTTCACACCTTCTTTGTGGATTGAGCTAACTGTAACATCTGTCTACCTTATGACACCTGTGTATTGCATACAACAAAAAGCCAATACTTTAATTCCTTTCTTTCCCATTTATGGGCCAACTTATTAACTTTGAATTTCTTGCCAGACTGAGGGTGGGCAAGAAAAAGATGAAAATGAAAAATGAAATATATACTGTAATAGTTAAAATGTTTTGAAATTAATAAATTTACAAGAAGTGTGTGGCCCCTTGCTTTGAAGACTTTGAACTAGTCTTTCACAAGCAATTTTATGTCATTGGAAACAATGTAGAATCATATTTCTGATGTTTGAAAGGTAAAATAAGTGATAGAGAAAAAAATATTGAAGCGTGTGCTTTATATTTAGGACCTGACACATGGCATTTATTGAATTTCTCAAACTTCAGAAATAGCATACAGTCATTGCATGCACATTATATGTAACTGCAGATTGCTAAATAAATTTGGTTCAGATTAAAAAGTAAGTCAGGTGCTTCAGAAATTATTTCAGTCTTACCTATAAGCACACATGTAAGCCACCAATTATTTGCTGATTTAGGTATAAACTAAGTGTTTTTGAATATTGAGTTTTTGCACTTTCACAGCCATGATCATTCTGTACACTTGTATAATGTAATCACATGTAATCATAAAGTAATCATGATTACTTTTCAAAGTAATTGTAATCAATTACATTGAGAAAAAATGTAATTGTAATGTAATCTGTAATCATGATTTTAAAAATTAATTGTAATTGTAATCGATTACATTGGCATGTAATCGGCCCCAGGTCTGATACAGACCGGTGTATCGTGATATATCGCGATACGGTTTTCAGTGGCTATACCCACCCCTATAATGAACAGAAGAAGAGTTGAACTTGATGACAGTTTTTGGCTACCTGTCACAAAGTTTCAAATCAAACAAAAGATATGTTGTGGGCACCTGTTAGAATTGCCTCAATGAGGCAATTCTAATAGAAACCCACAACATATGTTTTCATGAGAAAATATGAAAAATATCTCAGAATTATCCTGAAATACTTCCACCGATGACACTTTGAATACTTGTCCCAGGGCAAGTAAACTGAAATTTCTCACTTGTCCAGAGTGAAACAGGACAAGTCAGGCATAGTATTTTCACAGCCCTGGTTTCACAGTGCTTCAGCTAAGAAATGGTAACAGGGATAACAAACCGATCAAATCAATTAAGTAATGGTTTATTTGTACCTTTGTTGTTATTTAGATATAAACTGAATTAGGCAGTCATTTATCAGAAACATGGACAATTGTAAAAAGATTATATTTACAAAAATGCCTTTTGATTAATTTACTATCATTTCTCAGCCGTGTTTGTTCTCCTGTTTCTTACACTGCTTTCCCTGCCTCTTCAGAAATTTCTTGTATAGACGTACAGTCAACTCTCTATATCTCAAAGTCGAAGCTCATCCCAAACTACAGATATCTCAAAGTAAATTTTCTGCTCTCAGAAAATTTACTTTGAGATATCAGTTGTTTGAGATAACAGGAGCTGAAATTTAAATAAAACTAGAAATGTGTCCACAGAACACCGATGCCCCTGCCTAGTGCCTTGAGTAAGATAGGGCCTTGATTAAGATACTGGCACTTGTAGGATCACTAGGTTCATAGAGGCAAAGTAAAGGCCATAGGAAATGTTTAAGTCCAAAGTCAGTGAACCATGGCATATGGATCTTCATGACCTGATCTTGTTTACTGTTTACTGTTTACTGTTTCCATAGGGAACTGTGGAGCCCTTATGGCTCATATTTCCCCCTCTGTAGCTTCTCTACACTGTATGACTTCCGGTGTGATATTTTGAATTCTTGTATAAGTTAGTTTGGATGCAAATAATAGTTTACACATTAGTATATTTCACTTGTGTCAAAACTTTGTTGTATAAGGTGTTTATCTAATAAAGTCTTGAAACTGATGACTGTTTTAGCAGTAACAATTTCTTCTGTTAAGTTGTTCCATAGATCTATCACTCTATAACAGAAACTTTTCTGTTTCATAGATGTAAGAGTTCTGTGTTTTACCAAATTTTTTCTATGCCCTCTTGTATCATGTGTTCTTTCATTATCAAGAGTGAAGAAATCTTCTGAATTTACATCGTAATGTCCATTTAATATTTTAAACACTTGAATTAAGTCCCCTCTCATTCTTCTATATTTCAGCGTGGGCAAGTTTAATTCTTTGAGTCTATCCGTGTAGCTTAGGTTGACTATATCAGGTACTAATTTTGTTCCTCTCCTTTGTATGTTCTCTATCATCTGAATATGCTTTTTTAAACTGGGATTCCACACTGAATCACCATAATCTAATATGGGCCTTATAATTGTTTTATATATAGTTAAGAAAGTGGTCTTGTCCATGTATGAGAAAGTCCTTTTTACTAGGCCTAATAATCGATTTGCCTTGTTAACCATGTTGCTTATATGTTCCTCAAATCTTATATTATTTTGAAATGTTATTCCCAAGTCCTTTTCAGAGGTAACCACTTTTAATTCATAACTGTTATCATTTAGATCTTTCATGTCATAATTAAAAGATGGATTTTCTTTTCCAATATGCATAACTTTACACTTCATAATGTTGAAGAACAACAACCATTTGGAGGCCCAAATACAAAGTTCATGTAAATCAACTTGTAATTCTTCAAAATCTCTTAAGTGTTCTAATTCTTTGAACAGTTTTGCATCATCAGCGAAGAGAACACAGTGTGATTTAACTTTACTTGGCAAATCGTTTATATATAATATAAAAAGCACTGGTCCTAACACAGACCCTTGTGGAACACCCGAGGTCACTTCAGACCATCGGGATGATTTACCATTTAACGTCACACGTTGTTGTCGATCTGTTAGAAAGTTTTTAATCCATTTAAGTATATTTCCACCTATTCCTAAGTGTTCAATCTTTTTCAAAAGCCTCCTATGAGGCACAGAATCAAAGGCTTTCTGGGGTACCTTTATTTACCGAAAAGACCAGAATTACCGAAAAGACCCTGAAATACCGAAAAGACCTTGAAATACCGTAAAGACATAAAATGTATGCTATTGATACAGTTATTTTGCGACGATACATATAATATCTGTATTAATAGCATACTTGTAACATTGCTTTTCATTTTAAAATGTCTATTTTTGTTTGTTTTGGATTCATGGCATGTTTGACAATTTTTAACTCTCTTCCGACCCAATCATTTTTTACGGATACCCGTAATTCTAATTTTCGATAACCATAAATAGACTAATTTCGTGACATCTATAATTATAGATATCCAAATTCAAATTATGGATTGCTTTAAATCGATGAAGTAATATCCATAATTCGAATTAGTGATATCCATGAACCAGTATTTATAACTGGATATTCAAAATTCGCATTATGGATATCTATAATTCAAATTAAGGTTATCTATAAATATCCGTATGGGTATGCATAAATATTTATGGATATTACTGGTTCGAATTCTAAATATCGCTATTTCGGGTAATGGATACGGATAAATAATCATGGGTATCTATAAAAGAGAGAATAGTAGAACGGTACCCCATACTTTTCACGCTAACTATAGACAAATCCAGTGCAAAATAAATAAAATGAAAAATTCTTTTTCTATTTAATTTAAAGAAGTCTCGAAGCATACTATTACAAATTTATTTTAAAGCCATATCATATGTAGTACGAGTATCAATCTAGCATAGTGTTAATGTCAGGGTACTTTAAATAATTTACACAAAACAACAATATAAGGTGCGAAATTTCAAGGTACAAGATAAGACTCCTGGGCCCAGATAATTCGATGATAAAGTGTGTCATTAAATTTGGAGTATTACCGAATAATTCGATTTATGCATGAGCATTTCTGCGTAATTTGTATGTACCTATGTACAGAAAAAAGTCATTGGAAAATAAATAATTATTATGCTTGAGCGTTTCTGCATAAATAGTCTATGCATCTACCAATAGAAATTGTCGCTGGAAAATAGATTATTAAAAAAATAATAAATAAATAACGAAATAAATAAATGTGATTACCAAGATTTACTTATTGAATTATGGCATTGTGGAATATTTCAATTAATGTATTAGCGTTTTTTGTTGTTGTTTTTTTAGATACGATATAAATATCCCTGAAAAATTCATTGGAAAATAGATAAAAAATGAATAATACATAAAATCAAAGTGCTCATTAAGATTTCATTTATGTTAGTCGTTATGACTGGGGATAATAATAATGTTAATTCTGTTCTATAAATCACGTTATAACCATTAACATCAGCGACATGGGGCGATGATAGTTGATATAAACGATTATGCTAGGTGTCATATTTAACGGTTATTGATCATACACCCGTATCGATTAATCAGTGACACGTGGCATCGATTGCTGATATGAGCGATTTAAATAAACAGTAAATGATCAATACGCTACCGTTTTCTGGACTATACCCCGTGAAGGTTCTCCTGAGGGAGCAAATTCAGTCCTGTACAAAGGCCATCACAAAACTTTCTTTTACCCTCACAGAGAAGCAACTCTGCATATTTGCATCCCTTCTCAATGAGGGTCAACTCTTACAGAGAGAAATTGCTTCTGTAGGAGCAAAATTTTCGTTATTGAAACGCAGACCTTAAGAAAGGTCTCCATATCAAGGAAGCAAAGAGAAAGTCACAAAATTAGACCCCTTTGTAAAATGGCGAAAGGGGATATTTTTTCATCCGTAAGGGCACGGGAAATTTTAATGTGTAATACGCTGAGGTTGAATGGATACATTTATACACTTTAAAAGAAGCCACTCTGCATTTTTGCATCCCTTTTCAATATGTATTTTTTTTGTATCCTGACGCTTTTCGTCCACGTTTCATAAGAAATTAGAATTTCATTTTAATGGCTTTAACCGCTTACGAATAAATAAATAGGAAATAAAACAAATAAAAAATAATAGATAATGATAATTTACGCTTTTCACGGAAATGGTAACTAATAGAACTGTCAGTCTGGCATCATTGCGCCTTTTTCTTTTTTTGGCGTTCACTATATAAAATAAGTATATCAGTTTTGGTCATTTGTATTCAGTTAAAATGTTCCATACAAACGCTTCTAAAAGATAGATGTATTCATTCGAATACTTTAAGAATACACTAAATAATGAAATATTATTAGTAGTATTATTTTCTATTAAATGTTTAAGCCATGATGTTCCATTCATCCATTGTCTTAATCGGTGAACAGTCACCAGTCCTTTCATGGTTTGGTAATTATAAACCTTATTTCTGATAATTTTTCGGCTTCTCAATCTCACCATATCTTTATAATACTATAAATTTAACACACAATTCTCCAAAACCTGTTTACTTATATATTTTCAGGGTCTTTTCGGTATTTCAGGGTCTTTTCGGTAATTCTGGTCTTTTCGGTAAATATAGGTACCGGGCTTTCTGTATGTCTAAGTATATCATGTCTACAGGATTTCCATTTTCTAAGGATGTGACAATTTGATCTAAGACTTTCAGCAATGTATGAATTCATTTTAATTATAGATGTTTGATATACATGATGCCTTAATATGACACCAATAATTCTAACTTTGAGTCTTTTGGTTCCTTTACAAGAGGACAGAAAAACTTCTAGTACGGATTTAGGTACGGAATACGGAGGTACGGGTTGTGGTTTTCATACCCGACCCACGACAACTAGTGACATAGTTCGTTTGATTGCTATCTGAAGCATGATTTTCGATTTAAAGTAAACAGTAATAACCTTTATCACAGAAACTGTTCTGGCTCTACATGAAAGTATAACAGATTCAGTTGAAAAGCTTTCTTTAACAGATAAAACGTTATCTTCTTTGAAAATTGGTGCGAAAGGAACGTGTTCCATGAGCGCTGCCATATTTTCTGGTACTCGGCGCGATTTTCAGATCATCTGGAAGCGGTACGACGACTTACCAAAATAACCGGAATAACCGAAATACCGAAATAACTACCGAAATACCGGAATAACCGACGATTTACCGAAATAACCTTGGAAAATACCAAAATAACCATAATTATTATATAATTGCCTAAGAATATACTATTTCAATGATAATTACCCTAAATTAATTCATTGCGTTAGACTTGTACAATATTAGAACATTTTTTTTTTATTGAGCTGGTATATGTTTCCTTTTTTCAAAGTCCCCGGGTTTCCTTAAACTTGTATTCCGTATCATTTAAATGCATAATATTTCATTTATTTATCTATCCCACAGGCTAATAATCTATACATTTTTTATTGTCTAATATAAAATATATATTTTTGGTTCATAAAAGATCATGATGGGCGTGAGAGGATATAAAAAAGTAAATGTATACAATTTGAAAAACCCGTACAAGCTATTCTCTTTGCGATATCTTAACAAACTATAGATTATTAGAGTATTAGAGTAATATGTTTTAATTCCATTCCCTTTTTACTTTTATTAAAATGTATTTGTTTTATATATTTTGACAGTATAATTGCTAACATAAATATATATCGCCGCTGTCATAATGTGGAAAACAGTTGATATATAATGACTATGAAAATAAGGCGATTCACCGAAATAACCAAGAAAGTACCAAAATAACCAATACTTTTTGTAAATACCATAATTATAAATAGCCATTTTTTTCAAGAAATATGAGCATAGGATAATCAAAGGCGCATAAAATATCATAACATTGAACATGGATAATTAAGTATGAACGATTTTAAGTTTTGTTTTAGTAGTGTTTGGGAAATTATGCTAAGATCACACATATCAACGACGCCATAGTTTAAGACCAAAAAAAATTGCATCCAAATATTATTTATTTCTTTTGTGTTTATATAATATACCATTACAGGTATTAATATATGTTTTTTCTTAAACCGAAATGTCAAAAAGATATCGGTATATATCAATCAAAGGGTAAATTATTTGTTAATGGATTACGTGTGACAAAGCCATTAAAGGCAATCAACAAATGTATGAACCAATCAGTCTAATCCGTTGATCAAATTAGCACATCTTTAACTTTCGGCCAATATGTTTCTCCCTTTCTTATGAAAAAAAGACAATCATTTAAAGAAGATCGATAGCACATTGCGATATTTGTACACAGCTGTTCTATGTCTCTCTCTGTCTGTCCGTCTGTCTCCCTCTCTCCAGAGCTCCAGATAAGAAGGGGGAATAGGGATAATTCAAAGATAATTTTTCTTATTTCTGAATGGAAACGTACGTTGTTACGTACGGCGAGACGGTTCTAATGAGGGGTCACACAGAATGTTTTAATTGAAAATAAGGAAAATTATCCTAAAATTATCCCTAGTACCTATCCCTAGTACCCCTTCTTAACTGGAGCACAGTCTCTCGCCCGAACAAAATTAATTTCTCGTCTGCTCTCTCTCCCTCTCTCTCTCTCTGGTTTGTTTTGTATGTCCGTCCGTCCGAAAACATTTTTCTCATTTCATAACTTGAATTCTCTCTCTCTCTCTTCGCCGGCCCGAACAAAAGTACGGGGCATATGGAGATGAGCCTGGCGTCCGTACGTCCGTCCGAAAACTATTTCTCGTCTGCTCTGTCTAATATAGCGATGAGCCTGGCGTCTGTATGTCTCATCTCATAACTTGAATTCTCTCTCTCTCTCTCTCTTCGTCCGAACAAAAGTACGGGGGATATGGAGATGAGCCTGGCGTCCGTACGTCCGTCCGAAAACACTTTCTCGTCTGCTCTGTCTTTCTCTCTCTCTCTCTCTCTCTCTCTCTCTCTCTACTTGTCTGTCTATTAATGCTCAGGAAAACTTCGACCGGGAGATTTACCATCACTTTGACTGTCATTTTTGAATACAGAGCACACATACACACGCACAAAAATACTTTTTTTTCAGGCTTAACAAAAAAAAAATCGTTTGAAAACTTAGTTAAAGGATTAATGCAATAACAAATATTCATATATAAACTTTGAAGTCACCAAAAATGAAAAAAAATAAAAAAAAAATAATAAAAAAAAAAAATAGAAAAAAAAAGAACACCAGTTGAAGATAGGACACGTGAAGATGGTTAGCCTTGTTGTTACTACATGCAGAAAAGTTTTATATTAAACGCTACATACTGTACAAATATTTTACTGTATAGTAACTGGAATCTGGCCGACTTTTCTTTAACCATTATTTTTACAAGCGCCTGTCAATAGAACATTTGTGGAAATCATGATACGGTACGGTTATGTTGCTAGATAGCTGACTGAACAGAACTTTTACAGTGTTGAAGGTTGTATGATGAAAACGATATACCTATCATATTCTATCCTACTCTGCGATGATGCCTGCATATGTTTCAGGCGCCCGTAAAATTAAAGGCAAATGGGATGTCAGTCAGATGCCATTTATTCTATCGTAAAATCTAGGAACATGAATAAATGAATTCGGTAACAATTAAGCGCATGATAGGTTGACACAAACTTTTGTACATGAGATGGATGGATGTTTTGCGATTTTACATACCTTTCCAACAGTATTTCAGTCATATCAGGCCGATGGGAGGGTGAAAATGAAAGGCTGTATGCAATGGAACCCCGCTTACGATTAAATATATTTCCACCTTCAGCGAGAATCGGACCCGGGCCCCTGAGATCGGCAGGTCAGCGCTCAACCCACTGAGGTACATGGACTCCTTTAAATTTGTACATGAGACAAAAATATGATGTGAGTGGGGAAATAGCAGTCAGTACATCAGCCAATAGTGTACCATAAGAAAAATATTAGAGATGTGTGGAGTTGTTGAAATGTACCTCTTATTGTAACTCTATATTTGTCTTCGTATTTATAGTTAATGCATTGAAACAAGCTAACCTTCGTTCACGTGTGGCTCTCTGAGTGGGGCGGCGTCTTCGTCGCAAGAGCTGGACAATAATGAAAATTCCAACTCATATTTGTCTGAAATTCATACGATGTTACATTGAGAAGCGAAAAAAATCTTGAATTGTATGCACAATATGGGTTTAGCCGAAGGGAGTTTTCAGTAACGGCCCCACAAAATCTTACCACCATTTTACAAGGTTAAAATTATTTAAGCCTATTAATTTATAATATTTATTTTGAAATAAAAATGATCATCAGAAGTCATGGATACAAAGAAATTTTATAAATATCTCATAAAATGACAACTTTATATATTAATAATGGTTATTTTGGTATTTTCTAAGGTTATTTCGGTAAATCGTCGGTTATTCCGGTATTTCGGTAGTTATTTCGGTATTTCGGTTATTCCGGTTATTTCGGTAAGTCGTCGAACCCGTCTGGAAGCACGGTATACCGTAAGGTATGACCAAGTACCGCAATGTTGGTTGTTTTCGGTTTAACGGCCCTTTGAGACAGTATTTCAGTCTATATCAGGCCGTCTCCCAGAGAGAGGGAGAAAGAAAAGAGAAACGATAGACTAGAGAAAAAATGTCCAAACAACCCCCACCCGCACCTACTGCAAGCACAGTAGGTCCTTGCCCTACTATTACCCAAATCAGTAGGACGCCCCAGCACTGGAAGTTTTACCCAGCACCATCGCACCACCCAACCACCCCAAGTACCGCAATGTACACAGGATTCTCCCCTTGGATGAAGGAATTACGGACAACTCGCCCCAAAGACAACTCGCCCCACAAAAATCTCGCCCCAAGACAACTCGCCCCACCTTGAGGTGACAACTCGCCCCACATTCTTAGACAACTCGCCCCAAAGACAACTCTCCCCAAGACTACTCGCCTCACATTCTGAGACCATTCGCCCTTCTAATTACCAGGGGTAATGTTCAGAAAATGATCGTCTTCAGTATCGAGAGATAGCCCCCCCGCCCCTTCAGAAGGGATCTCACCAAAAGTTCAAAAGACAGCTTGCCCTACCTCACAAATCTGTTAAAACCCTGTCCCGCTAGGCACTAAAGGGGACAACGAATGCTAATAAGCATTAATGAATGTCTGTAGCATGCCTCACAGCCACAGTTTGATAACAATCACGCTTCAAATAACAGTGTAATTATCAACATAAAAGCGATCAAGTCATTTTCAACAATGAACAGCTTAAACTTTAAAAAGTATGAGTTTGGAGGGCCACATCTATCTATCTATCTATCTATCTATCTATCTATGTTTCTCTTTCATGGTAGTTGTTGGTCCTGACAAGGATCTTTTTGTGTGTGTAAGCAAGAAAGTTTACATTTGCTCGAAACATCTCTCAATGACAAATTGCAGTACCCTTGGATAAGCTGTGTTCTGGATCTGGGACAAGAACGTAGATATTCTAGCAAGGTGATTGTCTGAGAATGTGGGGCGAGTTGTCTTCTGAAAGTGGGGCGAGTTGTCACTTGAAAGTGGGGAGAGTTGTCTTGGTTCGAGATTTTTGTGGAGTGAGTTGTCTTGGGGCGAGTTGTCTTTAGGGCGAGTTGTCCCGATTCCGGATGAAATAGCAGTTTCACTGGACTGTTGCATATCAAATAGGATTATGGCAGCTAATATTAAACAAGAAGGCTAATTTAAAGAGTAACTACACTTCAGGAACTGACTGAATCAGATCCCAAACCCCATCCCCAACACCAAAGGGAAAGACCGACAAAGACATCCCAACAAACAATAAATTACAAGTGATAAGCCGAGTCAGCAGCTCTTTCCCAAATAGACGGCAACTCAGCTATCTTTATTAAACTAAACAACCCAGACCAACAGACGGGCCACAACGGACTAAGCAAATTATATAAAAAAAAACATTTAACAATTATTTTTACCTATTTTCTATTTTTATGATAGAAGGATTAAACTGAGAACACAATAAATTAAACAGCACCGAACATAAAACAAATGCAACCGCAACAAAAGTACCGCCTTGGGACGGTCAGTAATAACTACTGGGGGCCGAGCCGCCCTCGACTTCAAGGGCCTCTAGCGACTTTTATCCAGCGCGCGTACACACACACACACACACACACACACAAATAATAAAACAGCGACCTGTCAGAGAAGTCTCGGGTTAGGTTGAAGTTAATTTATTGGCCAGCAACTGTTCATTTTATTGTCCGTATCCTAAGAGCAGCCCTCCTTTCCTAATAGTGTTCTATTTTCCATTACCAAAGGTAACACGGATAACATGGGTAAAACTGTAAGAAGTTATGAAGACTTGTACTTGTCAAGAAAAACATATAGATTTAATTGAGTGGACTTTCGCAAGGGAAATTTCGCTTTTTCTTGCCTTAACGAAAGAAACACTTTCTTTACTTCTGAACACCAAAACCGATAAAAACATAGTCATGTCAAAGTAGGTGTGAAGCCTTAACATATATTTTAGATTATATTTACGTCTGATTTGGCACTAAGCTATACAGAGAAAATGTTGGTATTCCGATTAGTACTAATTGTACTCCTCTTGTAGCGGATTTGTTTTTGTTTAACTATGAAAGAGACTTCATGACTTCTCTTTCTAATGATAAACAAGTTGAAATTATGGAAGCATTTATTTCTACATCTAGATATCAAGAAGATCTTTTTACCATTGACAATACTTACTTTGAATGCATGGTAAATAGACTTTATCCACTTGAGCTACAGTAAATCAAAGATAATGCAGCCGTATCGATTTCCTATTTTTTGGATTAACATTTACCTATTTTAAGCGGATATGTTTCATCCAAAATTTATGATAAACGCGATGACTTTGATAGAATGTTCTTTTTTTTTGGATGGTTACGTTTCCCGTTCTATCTCTTATCGGGTTTTCATTTCTCAACTTATTCGGTTTGCTAGAGTGTCTAGTCATGTGACTGACTTCAACGCCCGTAATAAAATTTAACAGCTGAGCTTCTCCAACAGGGCTATTGGTATCATAAACTTCGAACGCTTTTTCAATATTCTATCGCTGACACTATGAATTGATTTCTAAGTTCAAGGTCGGATTAAAAAAATCTTCTGCAACGGGGCCTATCGGAACGAGAATATTATGGTGACTTAGTCTATAAATAAAAAAAAATGTAAGTAGATCTGATTTTTTATCAGTATAGTAAAATTATCATACGTTACAAACGTATTGAGTAGAACATACAAGTCATGTAAATGTAATGCTGCAGTTCTGCATATTTATTGGTTAACCCAATCATGGCTAAAAACTTTGCTTCCCTCTTTAACTGCACGCCGGTTGGTCGGCCATCAAACTCAGTGATGTGCCCGACATAAAGCTATCATGTTTAGTTGGTTGGTGCAGGAGCTTGCCCTGTCTGTAGCTTGATTATTCGGGGTTCAACTGATGGTTTTCTTTTGCTCCGGTATGTCAGTGGTGTTGTTGACACCCCAGGGGTCTCCAGGTGTCGCAATACGTTGTTTCCGTTGAGGCCTCATCTCTGATTCATCATAGGTCTTATCCGTGATTTGTTTGTTTCCTGTGATGGTTCATTGATGGGTTAGGAAACCTTCATGCGGACCACTGAGCTAACTAAATGTTTCGAGCCACCACAAAAGCATAGGACCAGGTTTGGATCCAGTAAAACTAGTTTAAGCCCCAACCCCACCCTCTTCACCGCACCAGTAATCTTTCGCTGACCGGTCCAAGGAGATTCTTTTGTTGTGAATCCTCAATGTCATATGTTGTCATGCCCGCTTGTCTATGCCTCTAGCAGTCTGGTCACCTTAAGAGCTGCCCATTCTGCTTTCTGTTTTGTCTTGAAATTTAGAATAAAAAAATTTAAAAACACATGTTGCTGCTGTTTTCAATTAGGGCAGCTGAAAGACCACCTGTTTGGGAAATAGCTGCTCATTCGGTTTACTGTGCTAGTGTGTGTGTGCTTCTTTCCCGTTTGGTTTTGGGAGCAGGGTGTTGAATTTGATTGTATTAATTCCTGATCATTGCCTATCTTTTTCATTTGAGGTGAATGTATACTCAAACGCAAAAGAACCTGTGCATAGGGTTTTAGTTTATTTTTTCTGAGATCCATAAATGAAAGTTTATCATGTTTGATAACAGTTTTTAGCTTATTCAATTGCCTACTAGATGGTATAGATTTTTTTAAAAATCGGTGTGTACATACGCGTGTTGATCATTTTAAGCGTGGTTGGGGTCAAAATAAAAAATTCACAAATTGTGAATTGTGTTGTAGTGAATAAAATCAAATTTTAAGACTCTCCTAGTGGTTCAGTTGTGATAATTTCAGTCATATCGAGTACGACCTCCATTTCGACGTATTACCTGTACAATAAAACGTCTCATGGAAATGACGAAACGTTGTACGTCCAAGAAGATCCCAGATATACACCTTTCCTGTAATTCAGAGTCTGTTCGAGTTTTGTCCCTTGCAACGCCTATGACGTCATCTATAGGATAGGCTATTGTTTTTCATTGTGTAACCAAATAAATACCGATTTCCCGTATATTCAAAACTAACATTCAACGGTTAAGATTAAGACAACTATTTGTTCTTTGTCGGAAAATAAACTTTATAACTTATAGCATATGGGTATTTGACATAAAATTAAAAGATTTCCGACTATAATTTCGGGCCAAAATTACCGTAATCGAAAGAGTACTGTATGTGTCACCAGTACAGCTTCCAAAACATAAGGAAAAGAAAGAAAGTCGCGGAAGATGGTCAGACTGTTATTACAAAAGATACAAAACGAACGATTAGCCGATTATAAAGCAGACACACGCTAAAATGACAACAAAGTGTGCTGACATGGAATTCGTTTGTGTAATCACCGAATAAACAAACACCTATGATTGTGTATTACCTAGACACGTGCTCCGAAGGCAGCTTTAAGAACACTCTACCGTGAAATGGAAACGATCGAATAAACAATACCGAAGATAAGTTAGAGATGGAAAAAAATAATATAAATTCAACCTTGGGTTCAAACTTACGGAAAACTGTCTGGATGCTGATGCTTTTAGATCGGTGTATCGCACAAGAAATCATAAATATCAGCGCTATAATCTGTCCGGTAATAATGCGTAGATCTAGTTACTATCTGAATGCTGTCGTTTTACCTATCGGAAAAATGGAAAGAACTTTTCAGATTTACGAAACTCATTTATACGAAATGTAACTCTTTTGTATTGAACAAACGTGAATATATTGCCGGGGTGTTAAAACACGGCGTCGATGAAAGGAGTCATGAAAATCATGAGCGACTTGTAGGGATTCTCAATATGATATTAAAATAAATAAAAAGATATGTATCAATAAAAAATGTCGCATGACAACAGGACAATTATACTTCAATTTGGTCTTCCAATGTATTTTTTGCAGTTCACATTTACAAAACGTTAGCTTTATGCATGTTATGCGTGCTTGCACTTGTACTGAATTATATGGGATATCCTATAGATGACGTCACAGTCTTCTTGGGTAGATAACTCGTGCGCGACTATATCGATTTATAGGAAAGGTATATACTCAATGAAATCTAGGTCTGGGGAAACGGCAGGCCAAGGCAAGACGTATTGCCGAGAAATGCGAGCCGCATGCGGACGCGCATATTGTCATGCATCAATGTGGCAGGAGCATACTGGTGAGTGAATGGAACCGCTGCAGGTCTTAACTCCTGATTTATGTACACAGCAGCATTGAGATTGCCATTCACAATTACCAGGTCGATTTTCCTATTCCCCTTTATCCCACCCCACATCATCACACTGCCCCCGCTAAACCGGTTTCTTTCAAGAACGCAGGCGTTAGCAAATCGCTCGCCTCTCCTTCTAAACATCCGCACTCTACAATCATGGTGACTAAGGTTGAGCCTGAATTCGTCAGAGAAAACAGTTTCATTCCATTGACGCCTTCACAAACGGAGATGTTGCCGTGCCCAGTTCAGACGAGCAACGCGATGACGTCGCGTGAGTATACTTCCAACGTAAGGCTGCCCCGGTCTTATGGGCCGAACACAGTGACGAAGACGCCTCAGAACGGTGTCCCTGCTAATGCCGTTCTGTCTCGCTGTAGCGGTAGCCGTTTGGAACCGACGTCTTGTATGTGTCAGTTCCAAGTGGCGGTCTAATCTGGCGTTAGTAACGCGAGGCCTGCCGCTTCGAGGCCGATCTGCAACTGCGCCTGTTTGCTGGAACCTTGCACGCAGATTACCGATAGTGTTTCTGTGGCAATTAAAGGCCCGCGCAACATTATCTATAGAGGCACCTCTATTGAGCATCATCAACGCCTCAATTTGCTGACGTTGAGATAGTCGGCTTGGCATAGCGAGTTTTGATTTTTCTCTGATTCCTGTGTGTTTTTCTAACTCCTAGGAGTTGTAAGAAAGGAATGAGAGGTTAATTGACCGATTTCACATTTGACAGGCCTTTGCACGGGCAAAGCATGCGAACCGCCTGTTTTGGAGCGTTACGTAATATCTGAACCTGATACTGACCGGATGTGTCCATTGTTCGACAAAGTGACATGCGTGCTTCACATGGTACAAAAGTAAAATGCCTATGACCGATATAACTATGGTTATCCTAACTTGAAACTTGCACAGTTTTTTTTTGCGTTTGAGTATATATAATCTTCATACGTCTGATTTTTACACTTACATGTTTGGGATAGCATACATTATTTATAAAACTTGAGGTAAAATAATTTAAGGCATATAAAAAATATTTATTAAGTTCGTGGCTTATATGCCTATACATGTATATTATTTTGTCTATGTAATATGAAGTCCACCTTTTAGAGGCCCCCGCTGTCTTGAATTGTAAATTATTACTCTGTTTTCTCCAAGCTTTATACATAAATAGCCGGCTTATCTGACTTTTGCTACAGGGTAACATGGATAACAACAGGTAACGATGAAGCTTGTACTAGAAAGATGAAGCCCTTTTAATCAAAATACGTAAGTGAAGTGTTTCGGTAAGAGGCTAACGTAGGTAACCATGGGTAACAAGTTGAAGAGTCATACGAGTAATTGTAAATTATGATCATATTACTTGAGTAATAGGGTAGCTTGGGTAAAAGCAGATTACACAGCAGATTACGAATTGGCTGAGATTAATAATGTACAGTAAGTGAGCAGGTGAATTTGGGCGTAACGTCCCACCAACACATAGGTTATATGGAGCCGGGACCTAGGTTTTAAGTCTCATCCGAAAGACCGGCGGAGTGAGGGACTTCGACCCCTTAGTTGGTAGTCTAATGCATAAACCACTATACTACCACTGCTCCTGTGTAGATTAGGAGTAACGTATTAGGGCAACAGGGTAAAACATGTAACATAACCCTGACGCTAATTTAACCCTTATTCTATTTCAGATGGGTTGCCCCTATTTACATGTATCTGTGTTACTTTGAGAAACAAACAAGCTTAAAAAAAGAAAGTAAAAAAAAAAGAGTTAAAGGTGTGGCAGATGTTAAGAAAGTATATACTAGGATCATATTTGGGTAATAGGTAACACAGGTATCACAATACTTACCCTTTTTTCGGATGCAAATAACTCGAAAACAGACTGTCTCTATTTCCCCCATTTAGATATAATGCGCAAAAACCCACCATGACAGAAAAAGAAAACAAAAATATATGGGCGGGCCCATTACGTACATCCCGCTTTAATATGTTTGTAACAGGAGAGATTCCCTGAAGCTAAATCTTGTTCAAGATGCCTTATTTTTGTTGATTGCTGATGTTTGCCTAAACATTTTTTTATTACAGAGTGTTGTGTTGTAAAAATGAATACTTCTATCTCGTGGTACCAAGGCAGTCATGGTTCCAAGACAATAGGTTATTGAAGCTAAGACATTAGTTTGGCCATGATATCTTCATATTGACAAAGTGTATATGTGTATGTGTGGTGGGGATGTTGGGGCTGCTGCTTTAAATATTTTGTAAAATATTTAGGATAAATATCTGAATAAATATCAAATTAAATGAAGTAAAAAGGAGAAAGATGGTTTCTCAACCTTTAAGTCCACCACCAGTTCTTAAACGTCTGAACACTGTGTTATCAGTGTTTCCTTCTTTTACTTTTGCTGCTTAATTATTAAACCCTCATTGGACCCTTGCCTTAAGATTGCTAATGTAAATTACGACTTGCATATTTGTTTGTCTGGTTATTTAGTGTATGAGCAGCCATTTATTCTTAAAATTGAAGTTAAGACATACTTAGACAAATCATTTAACAGGTATTCAGCAAACTAGCTGCAAGTTTTCCAATATTCCTGCTCCCTCCAAATACCTTTAAATATATGTTTATACTACGCTTACTGGTCAGCATGTACATTTTTTACTACTGTTCCAAATACAAATAATAGTGCCGTTTTATTGAAGGCTGTGCAGTGCGAAAGTAATGTTTATACATGAAAGCTGTTGGTTGAAACAACCTTATCAGCTGTCTACACAACCCCAGTTAAAATTGTGCAGCATATATCATAATAGAAAAGTTCTGAATAGTTAGACCTTGGAAGCAAGGAATACACCAAAGATGTGAAGATATCTGACTTTGTTTAATTGTGTCTGTTCGTGATCAGTAATGAAATTCACAACACTGACCAAGCCCCCTAGCACCGGCTTAAGCAGAACTCTATTTTCAAAATAAATTTAAACGGACTCGATGGTCCCAAAAGCCTAGTTCCTTCCCTTAGGCACTTTTCGCTGCTACAGGGCTACACGTTCAAAGGCAAGTAATGGGTAGAGCCATTGCTGACGTATACTGCCCATTTATAGCTCGTAATGCTGGGAATTATGTCCCCCCACCAAAGGTGAGGGGGACATATTGTTTTCAGTGCGGATCCCGGGCGTCGGCGTCGGCGTCCCTGTGACAGATTTCTTGTATGCGCGATATCTCTTGAACCAATGGATGGAATTTCACCAAACTTCCATAGATAATTCATTTGGACAAGTTTAAGAGGCAATTAGGTTTTGGTGACCTTGACCTCATTGTCAAGGTCACTGGAGGACTTAGATGAAAATTTATTGTACCAGTGATATCTCTTGAACTAATGGATGGAATTTCACCAAACTTGCATGGATATATCATTGGAACAAGTTAAAGAGCTGATCAGATTTTGGTGATCTTGACCTCATTTTCAAGGTCACTGGAGGACTTAGATGACAATTTCTTGTACTCACTATATCTCCTGAACCAATGGATGGAATTTTACCAAACTGGCATGGATACATTATTGGGACAAGTTTAATAGCTGATTAGGTTTTGGTGACCTTTACTTCAATTTCAAGATCGCTGGATGACTTAGATGACAATTTCTTGTACCAGTGATATCTCTTGAACCAATTGATGGAATTTCACCAAATTTGCATGGATAAACCATTGGGATAAGTTTAAGAGTTTTCAGATTTTGGTGACCTTGACCTTATTTTCAAGGTCATTGGAGGACTTAGATGACAGTTTCTTGTAACCACTATATCTCCTGAACAAATGAATGGAATGTCTCCAAAGTTTCAGGGATACGTCATTGCGACAAATTTAAGAGCTGGTCAGATTTTGGTGACCTTGACCTCATATTCAAGGTCTCAGGAGGACTTAGATGACAATTTCTTGTATCCACTATATCTCCTTGACCAATGGATGGAATTTCACCAAACTTGCATGGATACATCATTGGGACAAGTTTAAGAGCTGATTAGATTTTGGTGACATTGATCTCATTTTCAAGGTCAAAGTCATCTATGTAGGATATCTTAAGAACCAGTGATGGATTTTCTCGAAACTTGCCTACATATTTTACTTGTTCAGGCTTTTTATTCATTAGAGAGGATGGGAAATGGGCTGATGGGGGACGTCAGTTTTTCTCTGAAAAACATTTCTAGTTTCTCTTGATTTTGTTGACTACTGGATGAGTCACTGCCCAAACTATTAATGTAAATTGTTTCAGCTTGTAAGCAACGGCTTCACATAACTCGCAATATACAAGATACTTGTCATATTCTGACGCTTTCAGAGATTATTTTCCACTTGCCATTTCTCTTTGGAATTGTGACGGTAGAAGGTCACAGATATAAATAGATATGCAAATTACAAACTCGGTAGTTTGTGGTCGAGTAAATGTTGGGGTATATAAGCAAATAAACCGCCCTTGGTGGGTGAGCATGCTTTTCCACTGACGGGGTTTGTTTGCAGGTCGGCCCACGTTACATTTGGTGGCAGCGGTGGGATAATGACAACTGCCAGACCGGAGTTGCCTTACCCATGTAATTCCCAGGCCAAGTCTCGGGACGAGACTTCTCGGAGGGGAAAGTAATTAATGTGACGGTAGAAGGTCACAGATATAAATAGATATGCAAATTACAAACTCGGTAGTTTGTGGTCGAGTAAATGTTGGGGTATATAAGCAAATAAACCGCCCTTGGTGGGTGAGCATGCTTTTCCACTGACGGGGTTTGTTTGCAGGTCGGCCCACGTTACATTTGGTGGCAGCGGTGGGATAATGACAACTGCCAGACCGGAGTTGCCTTACCCATGTAATTCCCAGGCCAAGTCTCGGGACGAGACTTCTCGGAGGGGAAAGTAATGTGACGGTAGAAGGTCACAGATATAAATAGATATGCAAATTACAAACTCGGTAGTTTGTGGTCGAGTAAATGTTGGGGTATATAAGCAAATAAACCGCCCTTGGTGGGTGAGCATGCTTTTCCACTGACGGGGTTTGTTTGCAGGTCGGCCCACGTTACATTTGGTGGCAGCGGTGGGATAATGACAACTGCCAGACCGGAGTTGCCTTACCCATGTAATTCCCAGGCCAAGTCTCGGGACGAGACTTCTCGGAGGGGAAAGTAATTAATGTGACGGTAGAAGGTCACAGATATAAATAGATATGCAAATTACAAACTCGGTAGTTTGTGGTCGAGTAAATGTTGGGGTATATAAGCAAATAAACCGCCCTTGGTGGGTGAGCATGCTTTTCCACTGACGGGGTTTGTTTGCAGGTCGGCCCACGTTACATTTGGTGGCAGCGGTGGGATAATGACAACTGCCAGACCGGAGTTGCCTTACCCATGTAATTCCCAGGCCAAGTCTCGGGACGAGACTTCTCGGAGGGGAAAGTAATGTGACGGTAGAAGGTCACAGATATAAATAGATATGCAAATTACAAACTCGGTAGTTTGTGGTCGAGTAAATGTTGGGGTATATAAGCAAATAAACCGCCCTTGGTGGGTGAGCATGCTTTTCCACTGACGGGGTTTGTTTGCAGGTCGGCCCACGTTACATTTGGTGGCAGCGGTGGGATAATGACAACTGCCAGACCGGAGTTGCCTTACCCATGTAATTCTCAGGCCAAGTCTCGGGACGAGACTTCTCGGAGGGGAAAGTAATGTGACGGTAGAAGGTCACAGATATAAATAGATATGCAAATTACAAACTCGGTAGTTTGTGGTCGAGTAAATGTTGGGGTATATTAAGGAATGAATTTCATTTTTCTGAGGTTTATCGAAGTGTAAACTACATTGGGTCACGTGCAAAGTGAATGAACCCCGAAGGGGTTCATGTAAACTTTGCTAGTGACCCAATGTAGTTTACACTTCGATAAACATCAGAAAAATTAAGTTCATTGCTTATATTTACATTCGTTTCAATCAAATCTTTCATGAAAAATCTTCTATAAGCGCTAAAATTTAAGCAGTAAAACATGTACACGCAGTTTTTTCTGCTAACAGCAGAACGGCATGCATGACGTCATGACGTTGCTGACGTCCAATCAGGTTGTAGAGAGCTATTGTTTATTTTGACGTCATTGACGTCGCGTGTCTCAATGTAATTATTGGAATGTAAACTACATTACGTTCCAATGGTTTACTATAGGGCTTTTCAGTAAATACACCAAGAATGTAAATATAAGCAAATAAACCGCCCTTGGTGGGTGAGCATGCTTTTCCACTGACGGGGTTTGTTTGCAGGTTGGCCCACGTTACAGAATGGCCTTCCCGCTTTCCGCTTCTGTGGTCGGTTCAGCAGCAGTTTAAAGCACGTATTTAAGCCCCATAACAGAGGTATGTGTTTTTGAATGCCTCTGATTTGCTTCTTGTAGATAGATAGATAGATAGATAGATAGATAGATAGATACAGTACATGCAACTCTCAGAGTTGATATGCCCGGATAGGGCAGGCTCCACAATTTGGGTGTCAATATGCGTCAATCAGACAGCAGAGAAGTATGCCTGAATTTCTTGCACACTGTAAAATGCACATAAGTCAATGGGATTTCATACTTTAAAAGTAAAAAAGTATGCAAAGACCAGGAACTGACACAATCAAAATCCAAATCCAGCCCTCAAACCATAGCTGGAAACAACTAAGATTACAAATTATCAAGATACAGAGAACATATGGCCAACCGAGTCAGCAGCTTGTTCCCGAAAGGTGGCCACTCAGCAACCCAAACCGAACCAAAAATAATAAGAACATACATAAGGTAAAACATCACAGAAACTCTGACACCAAAAACAGGCAACAGAGAACCACAACAGAGCTACCGCCTTGGAACGGTATACTTTAATACTTTTTAATTACTTCAGATTTTTACTTGTACACAGTAACATGTTAACCCTTATCATTACTCAGAAGATGGTTTGTTGAAAATATTATTTTAGACCAATCAATGCATTTGCACACAACATAGCCTCAGTTGAAACATTAAGCACCTTGTTACCAAGATGCTCCTGAATACTCATTTTGAGGAATATTTTTATTGATTAATAATTTTTGACCTGAAATTTTATAGATTGCTAAGGGTATAGCTGCCTATACGCAAAAACGCAGATGCTTACTGGAATTTTGTCAAACTGACAAATTTCAATACACACCTGCGTATTTGCATTAATAAATCCTTTAATAAATAGGGCAAGATCTAAATATCAACTGCCAAAAGACATGAACATATAAAATATATTAGGGGATTCATCCATTTGACTTCCCCTCTATCTATCTATCTATCTATCTATCTATCTATTGATACTGCACCCCCCCTCCTCGCCTCGCGAGGATTACGTGCAGGACTGGATGCGCGCCGATGCGCCAGAGTTTAGAGGGCCAGAACGCCAGATCCATCGATGAGTCAGTATTGTCCATGACGACTCACTGGATTTTTCCCATGGTCCGCGAGTGTGTGTGGTGAAAGTTATTTACAATCTTGTAAATAAATGTTTATTGAAATCAATTCTTCGCATGTAACTCTAGTCATTTCCTTATGAACTAACTGTGATTAACAACAGAGCTGTGACAATATAGAATCCGAAATTGTGATATTTTAAATATCAGTAAATACGTATTTTCCTATTTTACAGATAGATATACACATATATATTATTTTCTAAAAAAATCATTTTACATTTGTAGTGCATATTTATATAAATCTATTCATATATCTTTTAAACATTTAAATTTCAATAATTTTTATGTAATTGTGGTATTATTGTTGTATGTTGTTTTTACCGAATAAAAATCAATCAATCAATCAATGAAAGTTAGTAAACCGTGAGAGGAAGACATGAAATAAAAGTGTGATTAGTTAATTAAAAAAGTGAAAAAGTTAAAAACACGGTACGTACAATCATGTTTTATACTCCCCTCGAGGAGTATCGAGGAGTATAAAACATGATTGTACGTACCGCGTAACTGCTCTCAGCTACACCCTGATTACTAATTTCGAGGGTTCCCGTTCGAGACCTACATAGATGCTCTTTTTTGGAAAAGTAATACTTGTTTTTAAGTTCGAACTTTTCTCTTCCGAATATCCGATAGAAACGAAATCAAAATGGTGGAAAATCCGTTCTTTCATTTTGACTGTGTAATTCGTTAAAATATGCACATTTAGACAATATTTTGGGTATGAGCGAGTTGTCCGATGGAGAGAGAAAAAAATCTTTTGACAGGAAACATGGGGCAAATGCGACACGCGTTTTGGAGTCCGGCGATATGCCAGGCTCAAACGTGAACGAAAACGCAAGTAATCTGCCAACAAAAATGGTGGAAAGTTCGCAGAAAAGTTCTACTGCTACAGCAGATGCAAGAACAGAGAAAACGAAACCACCAGATAAAAGTGCAGAAAGAAGGATAGATCCTCGAGATAGAATACCTCCAAAATATAATGGTGTTAAGTCTGGCACTGTCAGGAGTCGCAGAGAAGAAGAGAGACGACCCAGCCCCTCAAAATCCTACAGAAGGCCAGAGTTTAGAAGTCCAGCTTCAGGGTCATACAGAAGGGATTCAGAATCAAAAAGACCAGGTAGTGAAATGACTGAGTAACATTCCAGTTAGTGAGAGAAATGAACATAGAATCTGTCAAGTGTGGTAAAAAGGTAAAGGTTTCCCATAGCCTAATAAAGCCATAGAGGCAGTGGGTGTTAGAGACTCACTGTATCTTGGGCACAGCAGATGAAAGGCGGAGCCCATCCCTCTCCTTTTGCTGCCTTATCCTTCCCTGATTCAAAAAAGGTACCCATTTTCTTCTGGGTTGACAGAGTTTTCCAGTTGTCGGATGGCGACGGTGAGCCGCAAACTCGACCTTCCAGCGACTTTCTGCACCATAACCGAGCCTCTCTAACCACACAACCACAGCCCCAAGTGTAGTAGCTTAGTGCTAATGCACACAGGTTTGCCTGTGATGCTGAAGTTCCTGAGTTCAAACCTGGGTAGAGGCAATTTTGATATTTCATACATCCAACCACTTGTAACATGACAAATTAGAGCCCTCAAGAACCTATTTTTCATGAAATTTTTTATCATAATTGAAGTTCTGCTGTTTGGTCCAGGGTAAATGTACATTTTAATTGTACCGAGTACGTTGTTTAAGTGTGGCATTTAATGATGTTCATTGGGTTTGGACTCACTACTCTTACCTTAAGCTCATTTATGTAATGCACAGTTTAGCGTGATGTAATGAGAAGCAACACGTCTTCAGGTGGTGCACATGCCACTTTGTTGGTTTTGTCGTGGCATGGCTCAAATATATGAGCCGCGACATGACAAAACCAACAATGTGGTTGTGCGCCCAGCGCAGACTCAGATCAGCCTGGGCATCCGCCCAGTTTGACCAGACTCTTCGTTAAGCGCTCAAAAGGTAGCTAAGGGTCTAAGCTATCTCCATGCGGACAGTGAAGACTCTGATCAGACTGGGCGGATGCCCAGGCTGATCTGAGTCTGCGCTGGGCGCACAACCACATTGTTGGTTTTGTCGTGTCGCGGCTCATATGTACTCAGAAGATGGTGTTATTTAGGAATAACTACAATATATGGGACGCTGAGGTGAAATTACCTGAAGTTTGAATTAAAAGACATGATGTAATTGTTGCCCTTATAAAATTTCAGAGCCAAATAAACCGTTCACTGATGAAACAAGGCTGTCAAAATTGATGAGAAGAATCCAAAGAGAAAATGAAAAAGAAAGAAGGCTAATGACGGTTAAACAGTTAAATGAGTATCTCCACTCTTCTGAAGGCTCAAAGGTATAACTGAAGTTAAAATGAAATCTTATTATTGAACAGGAATTTAGCTGATTACAATCTGTCCAGTTGTTTTCCAGATTTCTTTCTTTTAAAGATATAAGCATGGTTTTAGCTAAAGGCAGAGCTTTAGATAAGGAGGGATATTGAGAATAATTCAAAAATAATTTTTCTTATTTCTCAATGAAAACGTCTCAGCAAGACAGTTCTAATGAGGGGTCTGACACAACATATGTTTTATGGAGAAATATGGAAAATAATCCCAAAATTATCCCTGTTACCCCTTCTTATCTAACTTAAGTTTTTATGGAAAATTATCCCTAAATTATACCTGTTATCCCTTCTCTTCTGGAGCACTGAACCAAGTTTGAGATAGAAGTAGTTGTATATTATAATATCTGTCTTTTTCAGTATGCTGTTAAATACACTGATGATGTGTTGGCAGTTTTACAAGACATGCTGTTTGAAAGGTATTACTTGTCTTCATCTTCCCTGTTAGTTATTGAAATTAAAAAAACTGCTTTCTTCATGGGGGGTACTTGCTAATCGCAGGCAGTTTGATATTAAATAGATCAAGTTAATTCTATTTCTATTCTATCCCATAACCTTACTAGGTCGTTGGGGCACCACAGATGACTTCGAAACAATCCCTTTCCACCTTGTCCTGTTTTCAGCTTTCCTAGTTGAGCTGGCAAAGTCCATCCCTGTCCACTCTTTAATATTGTCTTCCCACCTCTTCTTCTAGTCCAAGTTAATGGACTAGGGTAAGAAAAGCTTGTATGAAGACAGGTGCTAGCTACTTACATAGATGAATTGATAGTAAAATAATTTTCAGTTGAATTGATGAAGCAAGGGAAAACAAATTCTGTTGGTTGAAGAAAGATGCTTGCAGAATGCTGGTTTGGCTATCTTAGCCTCTTCAAACTATTTTGCTTAGAATAAGGCCCTTAAACTAAAGAGAGATACTTTACGGTGGCTTAGACTGTTTTTTTTACTACTGGACCCAGTTGTTCAAAACTAACGACGTCGTTAGTTAACGTGACGTTAAAATTTCAAACTTTAATATCTCAAATATGCCAATATTTTTTGTTGTAAAAATGTGAGAAGCTTTTGCAATGCAAAAGCTTCTCACATTTTTTCAGCAAAAAATATCAATGTATTTGGTTATAAAGTTGTAAAACACTTAACGAGTTGACCTCTTAACGAGCTCGTTAGGCTAACGATGCTTTGAACAACTGGGCCCAGATATTTTTTTTTCTATTTCCATGTAATTGTCGGTGAAAAAATCTGGTAGGGTTGTTTGAAATTACAGTGACTAATGTCTTCTTACAGGGACTACCATGAAGTGAAGACTGAGGTGGCAGCATGTATTGGTGTTCTGGGCAGCCTGATAGGATCTGATGCTCAGAGGTAAGCAGAGATTGTATGAGCCCAATCACAGAAAAAATCTGCCATTTCGCTTATTGGCGGACACTCGGTGCCAGGTGTGTGCAACTATGGTTACGTACCACTGAGCCACTTGGGGAATGTTGTTACGAGAATTGAAACAGAACAGAACATTTTGCTTGCATCTATGAAGCAGCAATTGGTTTCACCTTCATGCACAATCAGCGGCATGCTCTGAATTTGAATCTTTAAAAGTTCTTCAACAAGAACAATGTCTGAGGTAGGCTGTGATGAGGAGCCCTGGTAGCTCACTGTGTTAAGTAGGGGCTTGCTATAATTTATTTAAGCTAGTAGTTTGGCTTCGAACCCTGCTGGATGCAGAATGCTTTTCAACCATAAACAAGGTTCAGGAGCAGCTGTAGCGTAGTGGATAACACTCCAGACTACCAATCCAGGGGTCGCAAGATCGATCCCCCGCTTCTCCGGTCTTTCGGATGAGACTTTAAACCGAGGTCCCGTCTCCATATGACCTCGTTGTTGGTGGGACGTTAAACCCGAGCCACTCACATAAACAAGGTTCCATTCATTGCACACAGCCTTTTATTACCACCCATACATGTAAGCTCAGTAGGGGTGACTATTGCAGACCAAAATGACTATTGCAATACTATTACTATTGCAGAAATCCCTATTGCAATACTATTACTATTGCAGGTTACTATTGCAATGCATTGCAATAACTATTGGACACAGCTTTCTTATCCAGAAATTCTGCTTTTATGTATAAAATCTTGGTTGTTCACATAAGTTTGTGGCTAAAAAGCATTATTTAATGACTGTCATTCACAATGTGCACAACATGACAACAAAATACAAGAAAATGTTATATTTTCCATTCTTTGGAATCCAGTACAAGCTACAACACATCCATTCCTATTATTCTTTTAGTTAAAAATACTTCCTTCAAGGAAAAGATGCATGTCTAGAAACTATTGAAACTATTGCGATATTGGAAACACTATTGCCGATAGTATTGATATTGCAGCTTTCCCTATCGATAGTGACTATTGCCAGTGTCACTATTGCGATATATCGATAGTCCGATGTATTGTTACACCCCTAAAGCTCAGTATCAAATACTGTTGAAATTGTCATAAAAACTGGAGGTCATCTGTCTTTAAATTATCTGGTGACAGCTGTTATTTAACTGTGAAGTTGCACTTTTTTTTTCACCGAATCTTTGTATCCTGTAGATAACACCAGACTGAACAGGGAACTTTGCAAACAGTGTAGTTACAGATGAGGTAGCTCATAATGAGCCATCTTGTCTGGATCTACATTGTTTGCCTTTCTGTTTTTTGTCAAAAAACTCTTTCCAGAATAATAGGGTTGTACCAATTCAGATATGGGTAAATCCATTTGAGCCGCGACGCGAGAAAACCAACAAAGTGGTTGTGCGCCCAGCGCAGACTCAGATCAGCCTGGGCATCCGCTTAGTCTGATCAAAGTCTTCGCTGTCCGCATGTAAATAGCCGAGACGCTTAGCTATCCTTTAAGCGCTTTGTGAAGAGCGTGATCATACTGGGCGAATTCCCAGGCTAATCTGAGTCTGCGCTGGGCGCACAGCCACTTTGTTGGTTTTCTCGTGTCGCGTCTCATTTCATATATTTGGGAATGGAAGGGTGACGCATTAAAATGAGAGTAGGTGGAATTTTGATGATAATTCTGGGACCATTTGATTTTTAGCTCACCTGGCCCGAAGGGCCATAGTGAGCTATTGTCATACCATGCGTCCGGCGTGCGTTGTGCGTCGTGCGTCGTCACACAATGTGTCCGTCAACACCTAAAAACAAATATTCAAACATCTTCTTCTGTAAAACTACTGGTCCCATGGTTCTCAAATTTCACATGGAGCATGACCTAACTCCAGGGTCTCAGAATTGTAAAATTGGGTCAGGTTGAAAATCCAAGATGGCCACCGTTACTAAAAATAGCAAAAACAACAAAATATACTTCTTCTCCAGAACCACTGGGTATATTTGTCTGAATTTTGGCATGGAACATCAGTAAAACCTTGGTATTCAAAATTGTAAAATGAAAAAAATCTGTAGCGGAGTTTTGTCACAGTGACCTACTTTCTGTTTATGAGTGTAATTTTGCTCAAATGCCAATGTCAAAAAAGGACCTATTTAAACAACTTCAAACAACTTCTTCTCTAAAACCACTGAACCCATTGATCTCAAATTTCACATGGAGCATGACCAGACTGCAGGGTTTCAAAATTGTAAAATTGGGTCAGGTCAAGAATCCAAGATGGCCGCCGTTACTAAAAATAGCAAAAACAACAAAATCAACTTCTTCTCCAGAACCGTTTGGTATATTTGGTTGAAAGTTTGCATGGAACATAAATGGGGCCTTGGTATTAAAAATTGTAAAAATAAAAAAAATCTATAGCGGAATTAGGTCACAGTGACCTACTTAGCGTTTACAAGACCGATTTTGCTCAAATGTCAATATCTCAAGAAAATGCAACCAATTCTGACCAGATTTGGTCAAAAATGGTTCTTGAATGGAATTATTTCAATTTTGTGCCAGTTGACTATCCAAGATGGCCACCATGGGGGCCGTTACTAAAAATAGCACAAAGATAAAAATGACAATTACTCAAGAACCCTTGAATGGAATTGGACCAATTTTGTGTCAGAATGTTCCTTGCATGAAGCCGTTTCGATTAATTGCAATTCGGCATTCCAAGATGGCCGCCATCTGGTGTTACTAAAAATAGCACAAACATAAAAATGACAATTACTCAAGAACCCTTGAATGGAATTGGACCAATTTTGTGTCAGAATGTTCCTTGCATGAAGCCATTTCGATTAATTGCAATTTGGCATTCCAAGATGGCTGCCATCTGGTGTTACTAAAAATAGCACAAACATAAAAATGACAGTTACTCAAGAACCCTTGAATGGAATTGGACCAATTATGTGTCAGAATGTTCCTTGCATGAAGTCGTTTCGATTAATTGCAATTTGGCATTCCAAGATGGCCACCATCTGCTGTTACTAAAAATAGCACAAAACATGAAAATGACAATATCTCAGTAACCGCTGAATGGATTTTGATGAAATTTGTGTCAAAATGATTCTTGCATTGAGATGTTTCAAAAATATCTAACTGTAGACCAGTCATATTGGCCTCTGTTACTAAAAATAGAAAAATGTGAAAATTAGAAAATGTCAATGTAATTGGGCTAATTTTGTGTCAGAATGTTCCTTTCATTAAGCTTTTTCGATTTTTTCCATTTTGGCATTCCAAGATGGCCGCCATCTGCCGTTACTAAAAATAGCACAAAACATGAAAATGAATATATCTCAGTAACCGCTGAATGGATTTAGATGAAATTTGTGGCAAAATGATTCTTGCTTTGAGGTGTTTCAAAAATTAACAAATATAGATACGTCAAGTTGGCCTGTGTTACTTAAAATAGCAAAATGTGAAAATTGGAAAATTACTATGGAAATGGACCAAATTTGTGTCAAAATGGTCCTTGCATGAAGGCTTTTCGATTTTTTGCATTTTGGCAATCCAAGATGGCCGCCATCTGCCGTTACTAAAAATAGCACAAAACATGAAATTGGCAATATCTCAGTAGCCCCTGGATGGATTTTGATGAAATTTGTGGCAAAATGATTCTTGCATTGAGGTGTTTCAAAAGTAAATAAATAAAGACCAGGCAAGCTGGCCTCTGTTATTAAAAGTAGCAAAATGTGAAAATAAGAAAATCTCAGTGGAATTGGACCAATTTTGTATCAGAATGGTCCCGTTGCATAATAGCCAGGTGAGCGATATCAGGCCCATTTGGGCCTCTTGTTTCCCTCTGTACCGTTTGTGACCTTCATGGTAAGGCCAAAATAAAGAACGTGTTTCCCGTGACCCGACCAACCCTTATGTTTTTCAGCAAACCCTTAATTATTTTTTCCAGTTTTTGTGGTTTGTTATATTTGATTTGATATTTTTCGGTTGAGAGGCGCCATAGTTGAGTGGTTAGAGTGACTCGGTTATGGTGCAGAAAGTCGCCAGAAGGTCGTGAGTTCGTGGCTCACTGTCGCCATCCGACGACTGGAAAACTCTCTCTGTCAACCCAGCAGTAAATGGGTACCTTTTTTGAATCAGGGAAGGATAAGGCAGCGAAAGGAGAGAGATGGGCTCCGCCTTTCATCAGCTGTGCCCAAGATACAGTGGGTCTCTAACCCCCACTGCCCCTACGGCTATTAGGCTATGGGAAACCTTTACCTTAACTTTTTTTTTGGTAATTAGCAGTACCTACCAAAATGGGGGCGCCCGCAATGCAGGCAAACTAAACAGATTTGTCATTTTTTCTTGCATTCACAGGGGTTTCTTTAAGAGGCGGGAGGCAGGGATTATCCCCTTCTATTTTGTCAAAATTAGGCATTTTCCCCCTGCTTCTTTAGATAAATTTGTGTATTAGCTGACAGAAATAAGACTCTTGTGCACCATTAATATTGATAATTGATAGCACCCGGAAGATCGCTAACTATGTCTTTATGAGTGTTATTGTTGGGATTTTAAGTACCAGAGAAGGTAGTTAGACCAGGTGGTGGAGTAAAATAGAAAAAAATAAATAAAAAAAACAGTTTTTCCGCCCTACTGACCCTTTTTATACGCCCGTTTTGAAAAAACGGACGTATTATGTCATGGCGCTGTCCGTCCGGACGTCCGTCCGTCTGTCCGTAAACATTCTTGTGCGCTCCATAACTCATTAACCGTTTGGGATATATTCATGATATTTGGTAGGAATATGTATTAGGTTGGGGGAATGTGTCGCGTACAGAAGTGGTTGCTCCCCCTTCCTTAGTTTCCAAGTTATGCCTCTTTGATTAATTTTTTCCCTGCCAGTCTTGTGCGTGCCATAACTAGATAACCGTTTGGGATATCTTCATGAAACTTCATAGCAATGTGTATGAAGTCTCAACGATGTGTCGCGTACAAAAAATGGCTGCTCTCCCTTTCTTCATTTTAGAGTTACATCCCTTTCATTAGATGATTATGGTCATTTTTGTGTATACATATCTTGTGCATACCTTAACTTTGTAACCGTTTGGAATATCATGATGAAACTTTATAGCAATGTGCATGATCACAAGACGATGCGTGGCATACAAGAATGGTTGTTCCCCCTTTCTTCATTTTGGAATTACTTCCCATTGATAAGTAATTTTAGGCATTTCTCAGTCACTCCATATCTCCTTAACCTTTTGAAATATTAGAATGGAACTTTGTAGGAATATGTATAATAATGGGGCAATGTATCCCGAGCAAGAACCACAACTCTGGCTTACTGAATTATCTGCCTTTGCATAAATTTCCTGTTTCCTCTGTGATTCCTTAACCCTACATGTGATTTTGTCAGGGGAATGTAGTAGAGCCAACAATCTAGTATATTTAGTTTATGAATTATCTCCCTTGTTCAACTATGGCATTACTCAACTTTTGAGCCACAATAACTTTGAAGCTGATTTTTGGTATACTCATAGTATTTGATGTGTTAAATATTTGAATAATGTTGCCGTCATTAGTTATAAAGTGGTTGCCCCTGTTTTTTTTTTTTTTTGTGCATATCATCAGAAACATAATTACTTTTTTTATTGGCCTAATCTCATTACCAAGGCAAGTTGAAATGAGAGACAACATGTTTCTTGGAGCTTATATTAAAGATCTACTTATTCTTTTCCCACACACCTACCTCACTATCACACACCTGCCCCTTCCTCTGCTTGTATGTTGTCCAAAGCTATAAACCTATATATTAATATTATTTCAGATATTTCCAGTGGCTGTTTGGTCAGGTCAACAGTGTTATTGAGGATGATGTCAGATCTTTGTTTCTTCTTGCTCTTCAAGAGGTAGGAAACTGCTGAACTAGAGGGAACTGCTGAATTAGGCACAAATGTTAAGAGCAGAGTGTTGATGAACCAGCAGTGCGCTAGAGAAGAAGGGGTAACAGGGATAATTTAGGGATATTTTTCCATATTTCTCCATAAAAACTTATCTCGTGACCCCTCATTAGAACCATCTTGTCAAGACGGTTCTAATGAGGGGTCACAACATACTTTTTATTGAGAAATAAGAAAAATTATCTTTGAATTATCCTTAGTACCCCCTTTTATCCGGAACTATGAACCAGCCGGGTAAGGGTACTTTCCTATAATAGTTATGCAGAAATGTCTGAGCTGATAGTTGGAAACAAGATCAGTCTGCTCCAAAAGAGCATATTTGCCATAAACTGTTTCTTTAAGTGTTGCACATGCTCAAAAGGGTTCTTTCTTGTTGCAGGGTTTGACTTCGTGGTGACGGCTTATTCGTATACCTCCCATGTTTTTCTGTCATTTTTTCACAGGGATTCAACTTTTGTGAGTTACCATTTGCTTTCTTGAGGACAAAATTCTTCCAGAAACAAAAAAGGAAAGAGGAGCAAATTCTTCCATTTAAGAAGTTACCCTTATTGAAAACTGAAGCAAAAATGGAAATAGCAGAGTTTCTTCCCATGAAGGTGTATTTATTCCCCATAATATTTTATGCAAAATGTTGCAAAGGAGGCCATGATTCATATGGCTTCTACTTTGACTCACTGCAAATAATGTGCAACTTCCAGGCATTTGGTTATGTTTTGACAATTTTTTTATTTGATTTCAGACCCTGAAGTGTGATGAGAAGAGAAAGGTTACAGCTGATTTCACCAGGGTAAGTGAAAATGGGTTAGCAGAAAATGGTTTTCTAATGGCAGCATCACTGGGGGGCAGTGTAAACTTTGTTTGCTTTCTGGATCAGCAGTGTGACAAAGTGCAGACAGGCAAGAAGCAGAGTCCCTCTGAATTTTTGTTTAATAATTGAAACAGCCAGAACTTGTAACCTGTTTGTTTAACAAGATGCACCAATTAAACTGACTTGTGTAAATGTTGATCCAATTTGTGCGCTCAGAATAAAGCTATAAATGGAACTGAGCTTCATTAGAAGTGCAGTTTTGAATATATTCTGGAGAAAAAAACCCTCATATTTTGTTGGTATTTATATTGAATTTACTCTCCCTTCCTGTTATTTTACTCCACCGCTTAAAAGTTATTTATACTGTGTATAACAGTCTTGAAGTACTTGTATTAGGATCAAAAGGTTGTTCTGAAAGTTTGCATATCTAAATACATTGATGATACTGTAGCTCAGAGCACAAAAATCCTCTAAATCATATCTCCAAATCTTACGCCTCTTTAGAAAATAGCCATGTATCTCATAATCTTATTGCTAATATTTCTATGTTTACAGATGATACTGAACAACTTACAGACATTGCTAGAGAACGCTGATACACCAGAGCTCCTGATATCTATTGTCAATGTGATCTTACAGTTGACAAAGGTGTACCCACAAGTCTTCTCAGAATATTTCAGGGTGAGTCACTCTCTGCAAAGCAAACCTGTATACGTTCGTTGTCCTGTAGATAAATAGAGGATCTCACATGAGTGCTCATGTATTATTGAAATATTAAACGAGTTGGGGAAAAAGATAAGATGTGAGGCTTTGCCGAGCATCTTATCGGTTTTCCCCAACGAGTAGTACAGGAGCACGAATGCAAGATTCTATTTATCATATGACACTAAAATCGCATTTAATCAGCAGAATTTGCACTAAAACGTCACGATTTCGCCATCAGAAAACGCGACGTTTTTATGGACGTCAACGTATAAAGTTACGACGTAATTTGCATATTTAATCCACTAGTGGATTATTGCATTTAATGCATGGCTTTATTACACTCTCAGATGCGACGTCATATGATAAATGGTAATTATGGAAATACATGTAATAAATTGTGTCCTGTATTGAATCACATGGTCTATAATATTGGTGCAGATCTGTAAGAGCAAACAGGGTAGACACAGATCAGAGTATGAATCTGAATACTTTACTGCTGTTTCATTTGCTGAGGAGGGAAGGAGGTCTTATCTCTAGATCCAGAGCACTAGATAAGAGGAGCATTTGATGATAATTGAGGGATAATTTTTTTTTCATTTCTCATTGAAACCATATGTTGTGACCCTCATCTGAACCGTCTCGTTGAGACGGTTCAGATGAGGGGTAACAACATACGTTTTTATTCAGAATTAACAAAAATTATCCATAATTATCACCAAATACTCCCTCTTATCTAGTGCTCTGTAGATCTTACCAATGATGTTAAATTTTGAGATGCAGTCCTCACAAGCTGCAGCAGATGAATCCCTAATAGTGCCTGGGATGAAGCTGGACTTGTAAGAGTCACTCCTGGCATTTGGTATTGGAATGCTATATGATTCATAATGTGGCTGTCATTTGTTAAATAGATTTATAGCAGTATTCTTCAGGTATAAAGGATGTCTTAAACTCTTTGTATATTATCTTTCAGGACACAGTTGACATACTAGTTGGCTGGCACATTGACTCTACACAGAAGGCCAGCCTGATTCAGTTCACTTCTCAAGCCTTGATCACATTTAAACAGTTCTGGGTGGCAGACCTGTACTTCACTCAAGATCTCCTAGGACAGTTCCTGGAGGATATGGAGGCATACTCTGAGGTAATATGAGTGTTTTCTGGAGTAAATACAGCTTGAAGCATATGAGAATGTCATACAGCAATGTTTGCTCTCAATAATTTCAAAGGTCAGAAAAGTCTAATGTAACAACACTGTAATAAAGTATGGGGAAACATTCTGTGAGTGTCATACATGTACACGTGTACTTACTGACTGCTTTTGTCAATACAGTTGAACCTACACAAAAACAATAATGTGGTATACAGTACATTGAGTGCAACTACTAAATGAGACACTTAACCTGTGATGCTATACTTACCAATCAGTTTTGCATTATTCCATCATGTGCACCATAATGGGCAGTAGGATTTTGCTTTCAATCAATAATTGAAATGTAGGTTGTTTCTCTAAATATAACAATGTTTGCACGTCATTTGGATGATGTGAAGGCTCACAGTGGCAGACAGAAATTGCACCATTTCCATGTTACAGGCTGGCTGCTCAAAGTGGTATGTGGCTGGCCTAATGCAATGATTGGTTATGAAGTGTATTTTTTGTTTGATTCTGAGTATATTTTAGAATTAACACAACATGTACTTTGCAGGATTTGAGTGCAAGTGAAAGTCATAAGCTGGATGTTCCTGATGAAGTTGTCAAGATATCTGCCCTGCTCAAGGTCTTCTGCACAGTCATTAGAAGTCTGGGTGAAGATTTTATGCCAAGTAAATCAAGATTATTTACTATGGAATATATGATGGAGGTAAGACATCAAGAATGGTGTGGTTTCTTTTAATTATGCCTCCTCTTATCAAAGGTGGTAGTTAGAAGATCCTTTTCAATTTGGATCCTGTTGGCATCGGCATCTGCATCTCCATGTCAGTTTCTTGTCTCTGTGATATCGCTTGAACCAGTTGGTGGATTTTCACCAAACTTGCATTGATACCTAATTGAAACAAATTTTAGACATAATTAGGTCACTCTTTTTGTCTGTCTCATCTATATAGGCAAAAACAGAATTACAGATGTATAAACGTGTGTTTGCTCTCAATCAAGTTTTGTACATGTAGTTATTAAGAATCTACATTCATGGTTTGTGTAATTTAACAATTAAGCAACTAGCTCTGTGCAGGTTTAAAATGACAGATATGCACTCATCTGTCCTGTCTGCTCAAGGGCTTTCTTGTACAGATCAGCAGTATATGAATCATAACAAAACTCTGTGCAGTGGGAAGTGAAAACTGATCAGTCTGTGGAGATTTGCAAACTAAGGGGCACGGATACTCATTCATGGGAAACATTTCCTGTACTTTCATTCATCCAGTGGGGTCAACTCTTGAAAGAATTTGCTCCTCTGGAGAAAATTCTTTTAAGAGTAGAACCCTTTTCTGAAGGGCTACATCTCCATGGGAAGCAAATGGAAAATCACCGAAGTTGTTTCCCTTTGTAGAAATGGCAATAAGCAAAACGATCTTCTCATGGCACGACATTTTCTTTTCAATTCTAACAGGTATTTGAGAAGACAGTGAAGAGTGTTAAAACGACAGCAAGATGTTATTTCTCAGAACAGATGATGTTTACAGGTAAAGTGCTATAAGTACTAAACACGTTTGAAAACTTTTTCTCCAGATATATGATGTTTACTGGTAAAGTGCAATAAATACGAAATAGTTGAAGTGTTTCTGTAAAGACATGATCTTTGCAGGTAAATTGCAATAAGTTTTACATACATTTTAAAAGTATTTCTCTGAACACATGATGTTTACTTGTAAATTGCAATAAATATGAAACACATTGAAAAATGTTGGCTATTGGTAGTACATGTAAATGAGACATTTCTGCAGATCTCATCCGACACGAAGATATGTCACAAATCAAAGGGCATCTTTCAAAAAAAAAATGTCAAGGTTAAGATGCACCCTAAATTGCTGGTTATTGCAACTACAAACTTTCAGTTAACAATCTTTCATAGTACACTGTACGATATGGGCCTGTCACCACGTTTTGGGACATGAGTAACATACGTTTTTGTCGCACCTGCGTTAGCTGGGGCGATATATGCATGCAAGTTTCCGTCCGTTTGTCCGTCCCTCCATCTGTCGATCCATCCGTCTGTCCGTCAACATTGAACAATAATATCAAAGTGGGTGTCTTGTGAGCGCAACTCCTACACTTTTTGGTCAATCATTTTGAAACTTCACAGATGTTTTGGCCATGGTCTGTAGATGTGCATATTGTTTGCACATAAATCCCAGATTAATTTTTGCCCCTTTTTTCACATGTTTAACTTAGTCAATTTTTTTACACAATATACCTGCCATAGTGGGTGTCTTGTGAGCCCAGCTCCCCCTACACTTTTTGGCCAATCATTTTGAAACTGTACAGATGTTTTGGCCATGGTCTGTAGATGTTCATATTATTTGCATATAATTCCCAGATTAAATTTTGCCACTTTTTTCACATGTTTAACATAGTCAATTTTGGACAATATACATGCCATTGTGGGTGTCTTGTGAGCGCAACTCCACCTACACGTTTTGGCCAATCATTTTGAAACTGTACTGATGTTTTGGCCATGGTCTGTAGATGTGCATATTGTTTGCATATAATTCCCAGATTAATTTTTGCCACTTTTTGAACATGTTTAACTTTAATAGTCAATTTTTTGCACAATACATGTACCTTCTATAGGGAGTGTCTTGTGAACACAACTCCTCCTACTTTTATTGGACAATCCCTTTGAGACTTTACAGTTGTTTTGATCATGGTCTGAAGATGTACATATTGTTTGCATATTCCCAGATGAATTATTGCCACCTTTTTTACATGTTTAACTTGGTCACACCTGTGTTAGCATGGGCGATATAGTTTTCAATACCAATTGGAACTTGTGTGACTTAATCCCTGCAGGTGCGACACTGCTTTCTGCGGATTTCTTGTTTAATGCCTTGTTTTCCTTGTGACTTACTCTTACTGAGACTTAGTGGTTGGACTCAGCTGAAATTCAGTCCATGAAAATGATAGATGACTGAGTAAACTTCATCAATGAGACTGTTAGAAACTTATAAAGAATAAACAACAGGTAATCCCTTCATATGTTTTAATGCATCACTACTTGAAGCATTTTCTGTGGACTTCTTAGTAAAGGTGCAATAGCAGCTAATGCTGTCATTGAGAAGTCAAAAGTGCATTAAATATGCAGTATAAAACATAAACTGGCTTATAAAAAAAGTGATACATGCTGTCAAATTATGTGCAGTTAATGACTCAATTGCAGCAAATGAGTAACAATCAAGTAACTTGATTATCTGGCAAACCACTACTGAGACTTGTTCCAGTGTGCAAGCACCAGACCTGTTCATGAATACTTACCTTTTGAAAGTTAAACTCCAAATATGAGAAGCCAAGCCCCATTAGAAAATACTGAATATTTTCTGAAACTGTTTTCTTTCTATGGTGCAATGGAAAGAAGATTTGAACTAACAAGCTTAGTAAGCCTTGATGTGTCTGTATCTTGTCTATCAGTCAGTCAGTCAGTCTAATGAGAATCTTGATATTAGGACAGGAGTACTTATGCAAACTGTTGGAGCGGCCTGATTGGAGTCATCATTGCTTGCTGTTTGCATCCATGTTTTTCCTTATTTGTTTCAGAGGAAAACAGCTTCTGTTACTTCCTGTTTGCTTCCCTTTTCCACAAAACCCTTCCAAACAGGGTATACTCTTGCAGGAAAGAATTTGTTCCGGGTTGATTCTAGTTAGCAAATTCTTCCCTGTAAGAGTTGACTTTTAAGACCATTTAACCTTAAGGAGTCACAGTATTAGGCTAATGACTAAAATCTGTTGTTTCAGCTAATGACTGCATGTATCTTATGTTGAATCTGATGAAATCTGACGTGACCTTGTGCCAGGATTCTGTACTAAGCTACCTAGATGCACAGCTATATCTGGAACAGAATGTCTCTTACAAGTTTATCTTGTCTGTTTTGAAGTTGGTGAAGAAGGTAAGCAGAACTTCAGGTAAGAAGGGTGACAGGGATAATTCAGAGATACTTTTTCTTATCTCTCAACGAAAACTTATGTTGTGACCCCTCATTAGAACCGTCTTGTCGAGACGGTTCTAATGAGGGGTCACAACATATATTTCTATGGAGAAATACAGAAAATTATCCCTAAATTATCCCTGTTACCCCTTCTTATCTGGAGCTCTGAGACCTGCAAGTGGTACTTCGAAAAGGAACAGGATGGTTCGACAATTTGCTTTAAAGCATTTGTAAATGCTTTTGAAAATGCTTGTATGCATTTGTAAATGCTTGTAACTGCCAGCATTATATCTGTGCAGTTTGGTGAGGGCATACACAGATTACTGAAGAAATAGATCAGCACTAGCAGTGAATTGTTGAGTAATAATTCACTGTTTGGATGTCAGTTGTAAAGTAGATCATATCACTAGCGCGGAGCGCGAGTGATATATCTACTTACAACTGACCGACAAACAGTGAATTATTACTTAACAATTCAATGCTAGAGCTGAACTATTTTGATTCTAACACTCAAAAACGCTGAAAAACTATTCCTTTCATTCAAACTCTCCCAACCTTCCTGCCAGCGTGTTCGTGCTCCCGCCAATATTCTTAACTGTATCTAAGATAAATGTACGTTTTTATGGCGATTTTATGAAGAAAAAGAGACGTTACACCGTCTAACGTCTCAAAACGTCACAAAATTACGTCAGTAGTTGCAGTGACGTCAGCACTTAGACTCACGCTCTCCGTAACAGTGAATTGTTGCAGAATAAAACACGGCAACTTTCCACTGCTTGTATAGGCGCACTGTGTTAGAATGTATGTTTTAGCTCACCTAAGTTTTTAAGAGCTCATACATGTATTTTCCTAACTGTATGATGGATTATGTATAGCAGAACTTCAATGGCTCGAACCCTGATGGCTCGTTAACCTTTCCTGGCTAGAACTCATTCCTGTGCCCTAGAAATTAACCCTGGATGGCTAGAACTACCTTTAACTGGAACTAATTTTTATGATCTTGGCCTGTTCGAGCCATTGAAGTTCTACTGTATGTATTTGGCATGATGGTAGATATAAGTTAAACACCTTCAACCGGAGGGGTGACTTATTAAGGTAATGGACTAAATAATTCGATTTTAAAGTTGTATGTGATGGATTTTGTTTTATATGACATGATATAGGGGTCTATGCTTTCACTTTGTAACACTCACTCTCCAGGGAAGACCTAAAGGTCAAGGTCATGCCTTTAGGACATAATTTATATGAGCCAGTCTCTGTGAAAACCGGGCTTAATGACATAAAAATAAAAAAAGTAGCTAACTGCATCACTGAAAAGTATTAGCTTTTCTTAACTTTTCCTGAAAATTTGAGATGGTTACCATAATTTATTACTGAGATATAGACTTTAGAAGCACACATGTAGTGCAGTTTCTTTAAATGACGTTATTAACATCATGCAAGTAGGACTTGACGTCAACGTCATTACGTTTGTTTGAACGCGCTTTCTGTGCTTGTGACACAAAATAACTCGGACAAAAAGTGTGTTTGCTCTTTTTCAGTGTGTATTTCACAGCGCACAAGTGACAATTTGCATGATTTAACATTCTGTCTCAAATGATAAGTCTTTGTGATGGTATACCAGCTGTTTCAAGGCTTTGGGGTTACCATGGAATAAGCGTTGTCATGGCAACAATTGTCATATTTATGACTGGATTTTGTCTGAATTCATAGGCTTTCTGTTATATCTCAATGCTTAAGGTATTTCCATAGAAATAAATAGAGGTCCAAAAAATCATAAATTTTGGTGTTTTTCATCCGTTCACTACGTAATTATTACGTAATGTCATTAAGCCCGGTTTTCACAGAGAACGGCTCATATATATACGTGTATATATTTGAACAGGTTCTCATGCATCATGTTATGGGTTTTGTGAACGTGCTGAAATTTAAAAAAAAACAAAAAAAAACAAGGTGGTAATTTTCAGAAAGTAATAAATGAAGAGTCTATAGAGAACTCCTTTTGATGACTTTATTGGCTTTTCCACCCAAGTTGATATGTTTGAAATACATATAGTCTTTGCTCACATGTAACACACAACCATCAGGACTTCCTTTTGTGATATTGCAAACTCTAACCAAACATCTAGCTTGGTTTTGATAGCCATTACTATCATACCACAGGTCATAAAGGTATTGTAGAACTTGTTCAGATTGATTTGAATTTATCACCTCACCTGCATTTAGCATAAATGAGATATTGGTATTGCTTTTCTGTTGTCGGCAGTGGCACTGGTGTTGGAGTTAACAGAGGCAGCATTAACTTTTGTCAGGGTTTATGTTAGGGTCAAGTCGGGTAAATCTGGACAGCAGGTAAATTCGGACAGTTAACAGAGGCAGCATTAATTTTTGTCAGGGTTTATGTTAGGGTCTAGTCGGGTAAATTCGGACAGCAGGTTAACTCGGACAGTTAACAGAGGCATCATTAACTTTTGTCAGGGTTTATGTTAGGGTCTAGTCGGGTAAATTCGAACAGCAGGTAAATTCGGACAGTGACATTGTTTCCTTTATATGGCAGTTGTTTGGAATTAAAACAAAATCAACTGGGCAAACAGTGAATATCCTGATGAGATGGCTCATTATGAGCCGTCTCATCTGGATTTTCACTGTTTGCGATGGTGTGTCCGAATTTACCCGCTGTCCGAATTTACCCGACTCGACCCTAACCTCTGTTTCTGTGTCATTGCACAGACAGGGGAAGCATATCATTCCTTGACTTTCTTGCAGACCTATGAAATGTTTGTAATGTTTTTCAGGTCATAGAATTGTTTGGTACCCAGCTCCCAGTATCTGCCCTTAGCCATATACTGGCACCAGACTCAGTGCTGAGTCTGAGCAAACTGTCACACTCTGAAGAGGTAGGTTAACCCCTTAATGGATTCTTCTACCGATATGAAATGGATGAGTCCTTTCATCATTTTTGGGATGTCTGGTAGTTTTTCACTTTGAATTCCTTTACAGAAATGCTTGAATTTTAAAGCAAACAGTGGAGACCCTGATCAGACGACGTCTGATCTGGGTCTGCACCATTTGCCTGTGTCCCATTTATGGGACACTAGACATGAATGGGTTAAAGTACATTGTTTCAGTAACTCTTATTCTCAAGTGTTTTGCCGGGCCGTGTAGCGCAGTCGGTAGGGCGTCTGACTGATAAGTCAGAGGTCCTGGGTTCGATACCCTGTCAGGCCTCTTACTTTCATTAGCTCGCCTGAACGAAAGTTCAGGAAGAGCTATTGTTGTCACCACGGCGTCGGCGTCCGCGTCCGCGTCAGCGTCCGCGTCCGCGTCGGCGTTCAGATTGGATGTTTTGGTTAAAGTTTTTTAAAGACCTATATCTCCTTAACCCATGGATGGATTCTTTTGATACTTGCACTGTAGTTAGATATTGGTCTAAGGTTTAACAGGGTACCACCCCCACCCCACTCCGTGACCTTGATGTCAAGGTCATGGACTTAGAAAATTTGTAGTTTTTTTGGACTGGATGTTTAGGTTAAAGTTTTATAAAGCCCAATATCTCCTTAACCCATGGATGGATTCCTTTGATACTTACACTAAAGTTAGATATTGGTCTAAAGTTTTCAAAGGTACTACCCTCACCCCCCTCTGTGACCTTGATGTCAAGGTCATGGACTTAGAATATTGTCTTTTTATTGATTGGATGTTTTGGTTAAAGTTTTTTAAAGACACATATCTCCTGAACCCATAGATGAATTCTTTTTATATTTGCACTGTAGTTAGATCTACAGAGTACCCCAACCCCGCTCAGTGATCTTGAGTCAAGGTCAGGGACTTCGGACATTTTTGTCTTTTTTAAAGTTTTGTAATTGCAAACTGATTCATGATGCTTTGCTGAGTTTTAATTTATACTTGAACTGATGTTAGACTCTTTTTTGAGTTTTTACAGAACACCTTATACTTACCCCACTGGATGACCTTGAAGTCAAGGTCATCGACTTAGAATTTTGTCTTAAAGATTTTGGTTAAAGTTTTATATTTATGAAGACATAATTTCACAGTGCCACGATGATGGACTCAGTTGATACTAATACTTGGATGATGTTAGATAATGGTTCAGGGTTTTGATACATCCTAGCCCCCCCCCCCCCCTCCCCCTACCCGTCAGTTTTTTTACCTCAAGCTCATGGACTTTGAAATTTCATTTCATTTTTTTTTATTTTAATTTTATTTTAAGACTTACATGTATTTCTGAGATAGCTATTGTTTATAAATGTGTTTTCATTATGGACATGCTTGCATGAAGTTTTATGCATAGCATTCCCAATTACCGCCCGCCCCTAACCCCCTCCCCCCTACCCGTCTGTTTTTTTACCTCAAGCTCATCATGGACTTTGAAATTTCATTTCATTTCTTTTATTTTAATTTTATTTTAAGACATATTTCTGAGATAGCTTTTGTTTATAAATGTGTTTTCATTATGGACATGCTTGCATGAAGTTTTATGCATAGCAGTCCACACCATGGACATGCTTGCATGAAGTTTTATGCATAGCAGTCCACACCACCATAGCGGCTGTGTGATGAGCAAGCACCAATTCAGGCGAGCTATGCTGTCGGGCGACAGCTCTTGTTTCTCCTTCCGCTGATTCAAGAAGGGCAGTTGTCAGTTACTGGTGAAAGTAAGTGCACTTAGTACTGGTTAACCGCTTAGGAGGTCTAAGCCTGCCCAGGAATAGTGTGGTTAGGTTAAATGACCGTCCCGACATGACCATAGCTGTTTACCATGGACATAAAGCAATAAATTAATCAATTAAAACATTCTCTCTAGATGACTCTTTGCTGTTGCAGTCATACATTTTTAGCTCGCCTGAACGAAAGTTCAGGAAGAGCTATTGTTGTCACCACGGCGTCCGCGTCGGCGTTCGGATTGGATGTTTTGGTTAAAGTTTTTTAAAGACCTATATCTCCTTAACCCATGGATGGATTCTTTTGATACTTGCACTGTAGTTAGATATTGGTCTAAAGTTTAACAGGGTACCACCACCACACCACTCAGTGACCTTGATGTCAAGGTCATGGACTTAGAAAATTGGGAGTTTTTTGGGGCTGGATGTTTTGGTTAAAGTTTTATAAGGCCCAATATCTCCTTAACCCATGGATGGATTCCTTTGATACTTGCACTGAAGTTAGATATTGGTCTTAAGTTTTTGAAGGTACTACCCCTACCCGCCTCAGTGACCTTGATGTCAAGGTCATGGACTTAGAAATTGTCTTTTTATTGATTGGATGTTTTGGTTAAAGTTTTTTTAAAGACACATATCTCCTAAACCCATAGATGAATTCTTTTTAGCTCGCCTGAACGAAAGTTCAGGAAGAGCTATTGTTGTCACCACGGCGTCGGCGTCGGCGTCCGGATGGATGTTTTGGTTAAAGTTTTTTAAAGACCTATATCTCCCTAACCCATGGATGGATTCTTTTGATACTTGCACTGTAGTTAGATATTGGTCCAAAGTTTAACATGATACCACCCCCACCCCACTCCTTGACCTTGATGTCAAGGTCATGGACTTAGAAAATTAGGAGTTTTTTGGGACTGGATGTTTTGGTTAAAGTTTTCTAAAGCCCAGTATCTCCTTAACCCATGGATGGATTCCTTTGATACTTGCACTGTAGTTAGATATTGGTCTAAAGTTTTCCAAGGTACTACCCCCACCCCCCTCAGTGACCTTGATGTCAAGGTCATGGACTTAGAAAATTGTCTTTTTATTGATTGGATGTTTTGGTTAAAGTTTTTTAATGACACATATCTCCTGAAACCATAGATGAATTCTTTTTATATTTGCACTGTAGTTAGATATTAGTCCAAAGTTTTACAGAGTACTACCCCAGCCCTGCTCGGTGACCTTGATGTCAAGGTCAGGGACTTAGGAAATTTGGTCTTTATTAAAGTTTTTTAATTGCGTACTGATTCATAATGCTTGGCAGAGATTTAGTTTACACTTGAACTGATGTTAGACACTTTTTTGAGTTTTTACAAAACACTATATACTTACCCGACTGGATGACCTTGATGTCAAGTTCATGGACTTTGAGTTTTGTCTTAAAGATTTTGATTAGTTTTATATTAATGAAGACATAATTTCACAGTGCCACAATGGACTCAGTTGATACTAATACTTGGACTGATGTTAGATAACGGTTAAAGGCTTTGATACATCCTAGCCCTGCCCTCCTCCCCCCTACCCCCTACCCCTTAGTTCTTTGACCTTAAGCTCATGGACTTTGAAATTTCATGTGGATTTTTTTTTTTTAAGACATTTCTGAGATAGCTTTTGTTTATAAATGTGTTGTCATTATGGACATGCTTGCCTGAAGTTTTATACATAGCAGTCCACACCACCATAGCGACTGTGTGATGGGCAAGCACCTATTCAGGCGAGCTATGCTGTCAGGCGACAGCTCTTGTTAGATTACTTGTACATTGTGTATGGAGAGCTAATATACTGGAACTGCACTTGGCATTGGTGTCGGTGGCACACTAGTGTTAAAGTTTAATGTTCATTTCTGTTAAACGTTCATGAAAACTTACGTTGCAGCGTCTTGTCAAGATGGTAAATTTATTAGGGGTCACAATATATGTTTTCGTTTAGAAATAACAAAAATTGTCTGCAAATTATTGTCAAATATTTCTCATCTAGAGCTCTTACTACTGTAGTTAACTCAAAAATTGTTGTAGGTACTAAAGGAGTTGATGTCTGTTTATCATGGAATAATGGGTATAAAGAACGTCCCACTGATTGAAGAAGCATACAGGTGAGTAAAAATTTGTAACATAACCCAGTAGACCAGATGCATGTATGAAAATTGTTACAATTAATGTAATGAAGCTTCTTTGCAGTGCCTCAATGTGCCACTGTTGCGAGGTAACCTTAAAAACCAAAGCTGATTGTCATGCAACTTCTTCTAGCAATAAGAATGATGAGAAAGGGAAAAAAACTCCAATTGTTAGGAACATTCTAAGCTGAATTTTGAGCCTGTTGAGAAAATGCAAAAGAAACTGCCACAAATTGCAAGAAATAAGGTATTTTACACAGTACATATATAGCGAGTGAGTGAACTTGTGTGTAACTTTATCAAAATGAATTTAGACTGTGACACTGATTTGTTAGGCTAGACTGTAACACAAGAGACCACCTGCACTCCTACACTGTATGAAAACACTAATTTGAGCCGCAACACGACAAAACCAAAAAAGTGGCATGTGCGCCCAACGAAGACTCAGATCAGCCACGGCATCCGCCAAGTCTGATCAGAGTCTTCTATGTGCTCATGGAGGTAGCTTAGACCGTTAGCTACCATTTTAATACACAACAAAGACTCGCGTCAGATTTGGCGGATGCACAGGCTGATCTGAGTCTTCCCTGGGCCCACATGCCACTTTGTTGGTTTTCTCATGTTGGGCTCATAATTATATAGAATCTTCCTCAGTGTCATTGCTGTTGTTGTTGCTTCATATATGTAGATACTTTGTCAGATAAGATAAGGTGGGTATTTGATGATTCTTCTCCAATATTTTATCTTGTTTCTCCATTAAATCATACGGTCCATGATGCGACAAAACAAATAAAGTGGCATGTGCACCCAGCAAAGACTCAGATCAGCCTGGGCATCTGCCCAGTCTGATCAGAGTCTTTGCTGTGTGCTGAAAGGTAGCTTAGAGTCTAAGCTACCTTCATGCAGACAATGAAGACTCTGATCAGACTGGGTGTATGCCCAGGCTGATCTGAGTCTTCGCTGGGGGCACATACCACTTTGTTGGTTTTGTTGTGTTGCTGCTCATCTGTTGTGATCCCTCATCAGAACTGTCTCACCAAGACAGTTTTAATGAAGGATCTCAACATGTTTTTACCAAGAATTAATAAAACTTACCTTTAAATGCACACCCTTATCTTGGCCTCTGCCTTGTATAAATATGCCATAATGGCCCTAAAATTTCAGACCCCCAAAAATGGACAATTATTGTTCCAAAATTCTTAGAAAGTAGATTTTGCACACATTAATGCATCCAAATGATGCTTAGTGAATGGCAAATGTTGTAGACCTTGATCAAACTGCTCCTGAAGGAGCAGTTTGATCTTGGTCCACAATGTTTGCTCAGACCTGTCTGTCCATATATTTAGAGTCATTACGGCAACTGATATCTTTACAGATTCATTTTGGGAGATATTCAGCAGTGTTACAATACTCTACTAGAGGCCTGTTGCGAGTATGATGTGGTTGAACTTGTCTCTAAGAATCCATACGCAGAAATTCACTACACTGTGAGAGAGGCTGTCATAGTCTGTATCTTCAATCTGTGTGTCCTCGGAGAGATTGGCAACTCAAAGAGCAATGTTATAGCAGTAAGTACTGGGAGTAATTTAAATATATTAACCATTATCAATATTTTGCAGTTAGAAACATTTATATGAGCCACAGTATAATGAAGACCTTAGTTCAGACAATATTTATTCAACTATGACATGTAATACATTCAGAGTACAATTTTCATGAAAAGGATTTGGTCGAAAGCTTATGACTTGTTTAGACCATTTCCTATATACAGACCATGTCCTTAAGGCCTAAGGATCCTTAAGGCATTCAAAAACAGTAAGATTTATGCCTGATAGTAAAAAAATGGACTTCCTAGATTTTCCTGTGGGACTTCCAAATTTGAGGGGTAGGAAGTCTGGGACTTCCTGAATCTGAAAGTTAATGGAAGCCCTGCATAAGTGAAATATTCATGAAAAGGCTGTAAAACCCATTACAATAAAAAAAAAACTGACTGTGTCTGAGCTATTGTTGTTGCACTGATTTGGAAATTCTGCTAGATGATATATATCTTTGCTTTAATTGATTATGTTTTTTTTTGAAAAATCAGTATTTAAAAAAATGTCTTTCATGACAGTGTGTTTTAATGCGTTTACAGATGTGGGCCTTATCTCCAAGTATTTTTGACCTGTATTCAAAGCATCTGGACATAAACCAGCCCTCCATTAGTGTACAGTATCCAGAGGTTCAGTTTGCTATTCTCCAGTCTATGTACAGCCATTGTACTAGGTGAGATTTATATCCCATTATACAGAGGTCTGTGTAAGATGGGCTTTTGACGGTTCTTGCATGGTTTTAGGTACAAAACATGAGCGTTATTCATCTTGGTGTTTAAATGTCATGGTCAGCATTAAGCTCATTATTACATTCACAGTACATGTGTAACGTTACTGGAAAACATTGAAATATTCGTATTAAAGTTGTACAGCACAATTTATGCAATGGAGCATCTCACAAATTTAACAACAACAGACTTTTTATAAGTCGAAACAGCAAGCTCACTAACAATCCTATCAACAGTTGAAAAGTTAATCGGCCTGACATAGCATGGATGAAATTAGACAATAGATAATACTTCAAGCCTGAAAATTCAATATGTGTTTGCAGTATTTTGCGATTGTCTTTTCTGTCAGTATCCCTTATGCATAAGGGTTTGGTATTGACTTGAAAATGTCTAGTATGCACTTTTATTTTAAATAATCATTGACAGATTTTACAAGTTCCCTGGATCAGCTGTTTGAGCCAGGTTTTATGGTAAGCAAGTAAGTTATAGTTTTGACAAGCCATGGGCGTAGCTAGAGGCAATTACAATTAGGTTTTTATGTACTCACTGGGAAGGAATCATTGGGTTTAGCCTCTAAGATATTTTATATTTTATGTCAGTTGGCAGTTCGATTTGAAGTCTTGCCCATTTTACAAAATTTCAGCATGCAAATACGCATGTGTGTGTTGAAAATTTGTCAGATTGACAAATTTTCAATACACACCTGGGTATTTGCATATAGGCAGCTACGCCCTTACAAGCATTTGAAACTGCTTATTTTACAGACATGGTAATTTTGTATCAACAAGTTCTCTGTTGACCCAGAACACAGCACTAGAAGGATCAGTTCTTGCTGGTGTGAATTCCAAGAACAGCGGCAACTTTGCTAAAACGCTGGCTCTTCTGACTGACCTGCTCACACATGGCCACACATCATATGATTCCAGGTAAGTTAGTTTTAGCCCACCTGTGTAAAGGTCTTAATTCTGTTTCTGTGTTAGCATCAGCACCTTGGATTGGATTTTTTGACAACAGTATTTTGACAAGCCTGTTACCCTAATGTGCTTAAATATTGGACACCTTAAACCATAAATTTTCCATTTGGGACAAATGGAAATTTATGATTTTAGGTGTTCGAATATTATTGGACACATAAAACCATCATTTTTCCCTATAGGACAAATGGAAAATTTATGAGTTTAGGTGTCCCAATACTTAAGCACATTATGGTAAGTGAACAGTGGTGGTGTTTCAAAACTGTTGTTCTCATTTAGGTTTTTTGTGCACAACAGTGCTTATAACTTACAAAAGCAACAATCTGTACATAAATAATTTTAATTTGCTGAACTGATGTTTTTTGTATGTGCTTATATACATGTATGCATACAAATATGTTACAAATTAACAGATGCTGCTCTCTTTAAGATTTTAGATCCATAATGGCAAAATTTAGCTAATCAGTGTCAAACAGTGTATTCTGCAATTGCCAGCTTCTTTAATATTTTGTTACTGTTCTATGCTGTGCATGTATGATAGATGATAGTTTTTATTGGCTGATCTGTTTTTCATGACAACTATGTACAATATATTCAGGTGTTTAGCCTTGAAGTGGGTGTCCGAGATAGTCACCAGTTTACAGACAAGCCAGCATATCTATACCACCCAGGAGTTCATGACTCTTCTACAGGCTCTCTACCAGGCTGGGTACGACCAGGAAACATATATAGCACTGGCAGTACAGCAGTGTCTGGTCAGTGTCTTCAAGAATCCAAGGACTTTTCCAGTTTACATTGTGAAAGGGTAAATTATACTGTTATCCTTTGATACTTTAATCTTTTCTTCAAGAGAAATATACACAGGGCTCCATACTTATATTAGCCACATCACAGCAAAACCAACAAAGTGACATGTGTGCTCAGTGAAGACTCAGCTCAGCCTGGTCATCTGCCCAGACTGATCAGTCTTCGCTGTTGGCATGAGGTAGCTTAGTCCCTAAAGTTTACTTAAAGGGCTTAGTTAAGACTGATCAAACTGGGTGGATGCCTACGTTGATCTGAGTCTTCCCATGGCGCACATGCCACTTTGTTGGTTTTGTCATGTTGTGGCTCATATATGGGAACTATTTGATGGTGATTTTGTGATAATTTCTCTCTATTCTGTGTAAAAAAACAAACAAAGAAAATATGTTGTGGGCCCAAATGAGGCTTTTCTAATGAAGGGGACAAACTGACTTGTCAAATTTATGTATATCCTTTAAAGATTAGGAAAACCATCAACAGCTTTGACAACTCCACCAGAATACATATTGTTTACAGAGCTCAAGATAAGAGGGGTATTTGATGATAAATGAGGGATATTTTTTTTTTTTATTTCTCATTGAAACCATATGTTGTGACCCCTCGATGAGGGGTCACAACATATGTTTTTATGCAGAATTAACAAAAATTATCCCTAATTATCACCAAATACTCCCTCTTACCCGGAGCTCTGTGTTTAATGTTCAGTTTTGTGAAACCAGTATGTGGCTCCTGCATGGGGGTATTTTGAGTAAAAAAGTCAGAATTAACAAGTCACACAGATATTTGATTGTTATATGAGCAGAACACTAATGAAATCACCTTAATTAAAATAAAAAAACACAGATCATTTTCATTTCACAGGTGTGTGAAACTGTGTATGTTCCACCTTACTGACAATTCCAAGACAGTGCATGAGGCTTACTTTACTCTGCTTAACCTGTTGCCAGTCAACGTCACTGCAAGGTAGTTAACATTGACTAAGACAGTCAGTACAGTCAACTCACGATATCTCGAAGTCGAAGTTCATCCTAAACTACTGATATCTCAAAGTAAACTTTCGGGGACCAGACAATTTACTTCGAGATATCAGTAGTTTGAGATAAGAGGAATTGAAATGAACATTATAATAGAGCATTTGTCCAAACTTAACTCTCGGATATCAGATGTATTTTGAGATATCAGTGTTTGAGATAGCAAGAATTGACAATATTATTCTTTAACTGTCGGTGGTGAAAGGGTAGTTTAAGCAAATAGCTCAGATCCGGATCAGCCTGATCAGGGTAAACACTGCTAGTTTTAACTACCCTCCACAAAAGTAAAGGAAAAACTGATGTAGTGGCATCACTGTTAGTACCTGCATCAACATATAAATTAGGATGTTTAGGTGAAAATATTTCAGTCCACCTTTGCAAGCCAAGGGTGCTAAGTCCACTTTGTTCCTTACATACCCTTGGCCAAAGGCGTATTCGCAAATTGGATTTGCTGCAGTGCTGTCTTTTGGTACAGAGAGTTGTACCCCTTGGCGCATTATTTTGAGACCAATCAGAAGATCTGTTGCAAAACACAGTTTTCCCACTGCTTCACAGAATTCATAAAAACGTTGATGAGTTGCTTAAATCTAGAACGTCTACCCAATTGTTCGTGGTAAACACCATATTTTTACTATTGACAAGGGCACCCTCTATACAGAAAATGTTTTTGTTACCAATAATTTGATTGGATGAGAAGGAAGTTGCTATCATCCAATGAAATGGAGCAATGGAAAATTCAATTTACAAATAGGCTGTTGGCCAATTGTACATAAGGAACAAAGTGGACTTAGTACCCTTGGCTTGTGAATATGATTTCAGTCCTACTTGAGCTTTTGTTTCTTTCTGTAAAATGTCAACTTAGAATAATGAATGGATTAGTCCAAATTCAGACATGGAATATGTCACTTTCGAATAGCATGAGAATAAGTAAAAGTTATGCTTTGAAACTGCCTGATATACTGTCATACAATCTGATAGGACAGTTTCTGCAAATCACTACTCAGTTAATCAGCAGTCATTGCTCCAGATAAGAAGGGGTAACAGGGATAATTAAGGGATAATTTTTCATATTTCTCCAGTAAAACATATGTTGTGACCCCTCATTAGAACCATCTCACTGAGAAGGTTATAATGAGGGGTCACAACATATATTTTTATTTAGAAATAAGAAAAATTATCCCAGAATTATCCCTGCTACCTGTTGTTATCTGGAGCACTGCAGGATCTTGTGCAGATTATAGGATAATCACAATAGCAGTTTAATGGTTTCTTATGGTAAATATGGTAAGATTAAACAGCCCCTATAGTGCAGTTGGTTAATCTCTGGCTTACTGTGCTAGCAGCATAATTTTTTACACTGTAAATAGAGTTCCATTGCACATAACCATTCGTTATTATCCTTCCATTGAATTGATATGACTGAAATAATTTTGAAAGAGACATATGACAGTATTATTCCTCATTGGTCAGATTAAGGTATACATGATTACGATATTTTTTCAGTAAAAACAATGGTTTGTATTTCTTGGATGAGGAACCACAGCTGACCTATAATGAAGGAACTGGAGGCTTACAAGCCATGTGGCAGGCCTGTCGTACCCACACAGGGAAGATACCACAGGGTACCTTCCACTCTCACAACTTCAGACATGTGATGGGATTCATCCTTCACAACATAGTTCCTAAGTGAGTAATATATGTCACTATTATGCAACACATTTTTCTGCTTTTATGGATACATGACTCCCACTGAGACTGAACTTAGAAGGAATATAAGGCAATTGAGTAATTCCTGTTTGCATTAACAATCAGCATCAGGACTTGGCTTCTTGGATGCATTGGCTGAACTTAGGCATGAGTCTTTGCAGCTTTATATCTTAATCTGTTTAAGCAAGATACAGGCCCTTCTGTATATATGTAATGACTAATTATGCAGGCATCAGCAAGTTACCCACATTGAGGTTTTGTATGTATAGATATTATACAGACCAAGCATCAAGTTTGGCAAAAATGACAGAGCATCAGTGTAGACCTAGGTCAGGTTCTGCACTGTTTGCAACACCATCAAGAATTTACTGAAAAAAATATATCTAAAAAGCCATTTTTTCATGAGTTTTAGGGATGATGTGTACAAAAGTTTTTGACAGTTACCATGAGGTAACTTCTTCTCGCATATTCTGATGGTATTACTTTATTGTTCCACAGGCAAACTGGCTCAGTGCCATGGCTGGAGGCCATGTTCCATTCTTCACAGAGAACTAATTCCAAGGCTGACTTGAAGTCTTCTGACAGTTTGACCATGCAGAATTATGTAAGTTATGGCTTTTGACAATGATTTTAAACTTTTGATCATAACTCCAGACAGTTTTTATTGTAAGTTAGACAATGTGCTACAGTTTTGCTTCAGAAGTGTGTTCCTTTTAGACATAATTTTCAAAGTAACAGTCGTTTTCAGACCATTTTCCTGTGGACTGGTATCTACTGGTTACATGAACACATGATATACATTTAAGGCCCAGCATGAGATGTGAGCAAAGCAAAGGCCTGGATTCAGTTGCTCTAAGCATTGTTAGCAAAACAAGGTCTCTAGTCAAGGACTTGTTATGTCTTCTAGTACACAAAAAATGTGCCGATATTTTTTTGCTGAGAAAACATGAGGAGCTTTTACATCTCACATTTTTTCAGCGAAAAAAGGAAGTGTTTTGTGTACAATACAATTGAAAATTTAATGTCTAAATTTAACTAGTTTAGAACAACCTGGCCCTGTACTGGTCTGAATAGTTAGTTTGACAAAAAAGATGCATCAGGGAATACCTATTAGTCACCAAATGGTCTGCCCAATGCATTTTGCAAACTCATGGTATTTGTTCATGTTGATCAGAGCTCCAGATAAGGTGGGATTTTGAGGATAATTCTGAGAACATTTTTATTATTTCTCGATGAAGGCATGCATTGTGACGCCTCATTAGAACCGTCTCTGTGAGACGGTTCTGATGAGAGGTCACAATGCATGTTTTGCTTCAGAAATATAGGAAATTGTTCCTAAATTATCCAGGTTACATGTACCCCTTCTTAACTGTTGTACTGTTGACCATTGTTAGCTCGCCTGTACAAAAGTACAGAGAGCTATTGTTGTCACTCTGACGTTGGCGTGGGCGACACACTTTAAAGTTTTACGTTAAAGTTTTTTTAAAGTTTCAAATCTTAACAACCACTGGCCAGAACCTTTTGATATTTGGAATATAATCATATCATAGCATATACTTCTATTTTATAACACCATACCCATGGGTGAGGTCTTGGGGTGGGGCATAGGGGTCAAAATTTAGGTCACAGTCACTTTCAAGTTTTACGTTAAAGTTTTTTAAAGTTTCAAATCTTAACAATCACTGGCCAGAACCTTTTGATATTTGGAATATAATCATATCATAGCATATCCTTCTATTTTATAACACCATACCCCTGGGTGAGGTCTTGCGGTGGGACATAGGGGTCAAAAATTTAGGTCACAGTCACTTTAAAGTTTTACAACAAAGTTTTTAGCTCACCAGAGCCGAAGGCTCAGGGGGAGCTTATAGGATAGGCAGTTGTCCGTCGTCGTCGTCGTCGTCTGTCGTCCGTCAACACTTTCAAACAACATCTCCTCTGAAGCCACTGGGCCGATTGGGCCCAAATTTCATCTGTATCATCCTTGGGCTGGGGGATTGAAAGTTTGTGTTTTTTATGAAAATCAGCTGTTCAGTTTGGTTGCTATGGCAACTTAAACTTCCCATAGACTTATAATGGGGAAAATTGAAAAATGGCATTTACTGCCTAGCCATTGCAGATATTTTGACAAAACTTTTATAGAAATGTTTCTTGAGAAGTCTTCTATCAGCTATATGTTTTTTGGCCCATTGCTCTGTTTATTGGTTGCCATGGAAACTAAAATGTAAAAAAATTAACAAAAAAATACTTAAAAAATTATCTCCTCTGAAGCCACTAGGCCAACTAGGCCCATGTTTCATCTATAGCATCCTTGGGCTGGGGGATTGAAAGTTTGTTTGTTTTTATGAAAATCGGCTGTTCAGATTGGTTGCTATGGCAACTTAGAGTTCCCTTAGACTTATAATGGGGAAAATTGATAAATGACATTTACTGCCAAGCCATTGCAGATATTGCAACAAAACTTTTATAGATGTTCCTTGAAAAGTCTTCTATCAGCTATATGTTTTCTTGGCCCATTGCTCTTTTTATTGGTTGCCATGGAAACTCAGATTTTAAAAATTAACAAAAAAATTCTTAAAAATATCTCCTCTGAAGTCACTAGGCCAACTGGGCCCATATTTCATCTGTAGCATCCTTGGGCTGGGGGATTGAAAGTTTGTGTTTTCTATGAAAATAGACGCTTTAGTTTGGTTGCTATGGCAACTTAGAGTTCCCATAGACTTATAATGGGGAAAATTGAAAAATGGCATTTTACTGCCAAGCCATTGCAGATATTGTGACAAAACTTTTATAGAAATGTTCCTTGAAAAGTCTTCTATCAGCTATGTGTTTTTTTGGCCCACTGCTCTTTTTATTTGTTGCCATGGAAACCAACACGAAAAAAAAACAAAAAAAAAAAACTTAAATTATATTCTCAGATTCTCAGAAACCATATGCTGTATGAGGCATAGACTTCATAGGCATACTAATCATATTAGCCTTTACAGATTTTATGTTCTCCATTGTCATTGATCAAAGGACATGTTTGGTATGGAATTTTTATAATGGAAAAAAATGACCTTCATTTCTAAGCAATTGCAGATATTCTGAGCTTACATTTTCAGAAATATTCCTTGAGAGGTCTTCTATCAGCTCTATTTTTTTTCTTTACACTGCTCATTTTGATCAGTTGCCATGGCAACCAAAAGGAAGAAAATAGCCAAAATCCTTTAAAAAATTATCCTTTTTGGTTTCCATGGCAATCAAATGTGGAAACTAGCTTTGTATTTTGTTGTCAACTCAACAGACTGTCAGACTGAGACTTTGTAGTTGTATACTTTGTATTTTGCTGTACAATTTCAAGCCTATACAAATGTGATAGCAATTTCGAGCTAGAATTCTGGTGAGCTTTGTGGCCCGTGGGCCTCTTGTTTAAACATTCATATCTCAGCAACCACTGGCAGGAACCCTTCCATATTTGTAACATAATCATATCATAGCATAACCTTTCATAACATAACACGCTACCCCAGGGTCATACCCTGGGATGGGGCATAGGGGTAAAAAATTAGGTCACACTCACTTTAAAGTTTTGCGACAAAGTTTCTCAAACATTCATATCTCAGCAACCACTGGCAGGAAGCCTTCCATATTTGGAACATGATTATATCATAGCATAACCTTCCATTACATAACACTATACCCCAGGGTCAGACCCTGGGTGGGGCATAGAAATCAATACTTAGGCCACACTCACTTTTAAAGTGTTTCAATTAAATATATCCTTTCTCATGATTGGATTCTTTTGATATTTGCACTGTAGTTAGATACAGATTAGCACCCCCACCCCACTCAGTGACCTTGAGGTCAAGGTCATGGACTTGGAAAATTGGCATTTTATTAAAGTACTCTGATAGCATACTGTTCCATAGTGCTTAGGGTGGATTTAATTTATACTTGAACTGATGTTAGATATTGGCTTGAGTTTTTACAAAATACTACCCCCACCCCACTGGGTGACTCTTAAGTCAAGGTCATTGATTTTATAAATATGTTGACAATACTTGGATATGCTTGCATTGAAGTTTTATAAAGTGCAGTCCATACTGACAAATGCCTGTGAGATGGGCAAGCACCAGTTCAGGGGAGCTATACTGTCAGGCGACAGCTCTTGTTCTTCTTTCCAGTTGAATGGTAATACATCTGTACAATGGTTTTGGGCGACCTGGGAGGCTGCCCAGTTCTGTGTGTTGTCGAGGTTGAGAACACCCCTGGGTAAACCACAGGACACGTTTACTACCATAGAAGCAGTGCTCAAATCATTTGCTCAGGAGACAGTGCCACACACTGAGGGAGAGAATGATAGAAAGAAAAGTAAGAGATCAGCTTGAGCAGTTTTGATTTGGTTGCAGAATGATAACTAGGGAAGCAACTAATATTCATAAACATTGGATTGAAAATTTTCATTTGATTGGGTTATTTCTTTGCCTTTTGTGAAAAATCTGTGCATATGATTCAGTACATTAGTTTCACCCCCATTGAGAGTGGAACTAAAACGATAGTTACTCCCCCCAGTTACTCCCCCCAAAGGTGTCTCCTTTATTTAGAAGTCTGAACAGTATACTATCTTCAGTACTATGACAGTGTAAACCATGTGTAACTTCATTGTGACTGAAAGTAAATACATAAAATTTGTCCCAAGGTTTAAGACTTAGTGCAAATGTCCTAAAATTTTCCGAAAAAAATAATAATTATTTTTATACGCCTGTTTTGAAAAAACGGACGTATTATGGCATGGCGCTGTCCGTCCGTCTGTCTGTCTGTCCGTCCGTCAACATTCTTGTGCGCACCATATCTCAGAAACCATTTGAGATATCTTCATGAAATTTTGTAGGCATATATATTAGGATGGGGCAAAGTGTCGCGTATAGTTATGGTTGCTCCCCCTTTCTTACTTTCCAAGTTATGCCCCTTTGATTATTTCTTACCCTACTAGTCTTGTGCGCGCCATAACTAGATAACCGTTTAGGATATCTTGATGAAACTTCATAGCAATGTGCATGAGGGTCTGATGATGTGTCGCGTACAACAATGGTTGCTCTCCCCTTCTTCGTTTTGGAGTTGCATCCCTTTGATTAGATTTTTAGGGTATTTTTGTGTATACTAATCTTGTGCATTCAATAACTAAGTAACCATTTGGTATATCTTGATGAAACTTTATAGCAATGTGCATGATCACAAGACGGTGTGTCACATATAAGAATGGTTGTTCCCCTTACTTAAATTTGGAGTAACCTCCCTTTGATTAGTTTTTTAGGCTAACCCATTCCCCCATAACTCCTTAACCCTTTGAAATTTTTCAATGAAACTGTGTAGAAATGTGTATAATAATGGGGCAATGTATCATGTGCATGAACCACAACTCTGGCTTACTTCCTGAATTATCTGCCCTTGCATCAATTTCCGTTTTACTCTGTATCTCCTTAACCGTTGGAAATATTTTAACAAAACTTTATGATGATGTGTATATTGTCAAGGGAAAGTATTTCGACCACGAGTTTATGAATTATCTCCCTTGTTTGACTTTTGCGGTTCACAGCTTCTATGCTGCTTCACCCTGGAACCTGATTTTTGGTGTACTAATAGTATTTGATGTGTTGTTTTGATAACATTGCAGTCATTAATTACAGAGTTGTTTCCCCTGTTTTGTCTGCCTGTCCATCCTTCTATAAACAATCTTGTTCATTCTGTAACTCCTTCATGACACTGAAACAGGCGTATTATGCGCCGCTTGCGAAGCTCTTGTTCATATTTTTCAAAAGTTTTAGAAATTATGACCTGGAACTAATTTTGCTTTTAATAATTTGATGGTCACCATGATGTACGGCATCAAAGCTGTAAAATTTCAGACAGTGAAATTATACACCCAACATATGAATATAAGGATTCATCATCACTGGACAAAATTGATAAAAAAAAGGCAGACAATAATGTATTTCCACTATTTTGTAGATAAAAAGGGATGTGTTTTCAATTTAGAAACTCACTTTCTGCAAAACTGTGACTGTTCAGACTTGTAGGACTGTTGCATAAATTATTTTCTGCAATTATTTTCAGTGTTTTAAGTGTCTAGAGTGCCAATGTTTAGAGTGTTTATTGATCATTTAAGCCATGTACGACAAAACCAACAAAGTGGCATGTTCACCCAGTGAAGACTCAGATCAGCCTTGGCATCACTCTAGTCTAATCAGTCTTCTTCCCCAGCGAAGACTGATCAGTCTGGGCACCCCCAGTCTGATCAGTCTTCGCTATCTGCATACAGCTAGCCAAGCTCCGTAGATACCCTTTAAGCACAAGGGAAGACAGTGATCAGCCTGAGCAGCTGCCCAGGCTGATCCGAGTCTTTGCATGGAGCACATGCCACTTTGTTGGTTTTGTCATGTTGCAGCTCATTTACCAGGGTGTTCTTTATATCTACAGATACATCATCTGACCCTGTATATTCTACTCAGCTGAGAGTGAGGCTACTCTTACAGTTTATTGAACAACTTGAGAAGGTTCTTTATAACGCCTACGAGGGATCAGGAATGTCCATATCATCTGCTCCTAAGGTAAAATATTTATCCTGATTGTCTTGCTGATATGGGACCTCCAGATAAAATAGGATTATTCAGGAAATATTTTTGTCTTATTTGTGAACTGCTGCTAATTAATGCTTGATGTTAGAAGGCTGATTGGGAAATATTAATTCACGAGGGCCTTGCTGTTGTGAGTTTAAGTTCCAAACTGTCTGACAGCATGTGCTAATCAACAACAATTTACCTGTAAGGAAAAACTATTTCTATTCTGCCATTATACAGAATGAAAATATAAGATGATCACTATCTTTTTTAAATAACTATTTTTAGGCAGATATTGCCATAAGTAAATCTTTACATCCTAAGTCAGCAATGTTTGAATATACGTACGGTGACATATCACAAATTTTCACACAGCATTGTTTACTGTATACTAAGTGGGAAAAATATTAACATCATGTAAGTCACTGTTCTTGCCTATATGTCTTAACTTGAAATGTCTGATGCAAGAAGCTGCCATTAGGCTTAGACAAGAAAGTTACCATTCAACATTCTAAAAGGAGGCAGTCTTCCCGAAAGCCCTTTTTAGCTTGTTTGAACGAAGTTCAGGAAGAGCTATTGTACTACTCCCCAAAATCAGCATTGGCGGCGGCAGCAGCGGTGTTAGCAGAATGTTAGTTTTACGTTAATTTTTAAGATTCCATATTTAAGCCCTTTGGTCGATTTAAATTATATTTGGAATGATAATAGATATTGGTCCGAAATTTTATTCAGCACCATCCCCACCCCTGGACATGACCTATAGGTTCACAGTATCACAGTGCCTGGATGGAAAGTTATACCAAGACCTATGACAGTTTCTGGTCCAGAGTTTTGCATTTAAGCAGCATCACCTTCCCAATAGACCTTTAAGGTCAAGGTCTCATTCTTAGAACTTTGTGTACATGATGGGCAAGCACCAGTTCAGGCGAGCTATGCTGTCTGCTGACAACCCTTGTTTAGAGCCACAACTCAACAGGATCTTGCTGTAGGTCTTACTTCTAGAGTTGGTGGAAATGGGTGTCAGTTGCTGCTCAGGAATCATGTGAAGGTGTCCTGTAGAGATCCTCTTGCAACAAGAAAAGGGATGTTATGGCTTCTTAAAGCAGCTTCATGCTGTTTTCAGTTTGTGAGGTTTAATGATATTTCAATTGGCATTTGATACTCTTTAACTCATATCTGCTATTTATCGACAGAAATAGTTATTTGAACCATAACATACATATTGAGATGGTGCTTATTGTATATGGAAAAGCAGAGACTTACACCAGCCTGCATATCTGTACAGTCTGATCAGAGTACTTTTCAATTCACACTGACCATTATGGACCCTGCAAAATCTAAGGCACAAACCAAGGGCTATAGCTAAACTGCTTGAACTTGCAGATTGGTTTGAGTCTTTGCTGTTCACATATGAGCCACATCATGTGATTTTCAACAATGTAGCATTAGTGACAACCAAAGGCTCTGATCAGACTGCACATAAGTGAAGTATGATCAGAGCCTTTGGTTGTCACATCAGCCATCTATGGAAGTGACCCAAGCATTAGAGCCAACAATTAGGTCTCTGATTACCCTGTATTAATAAGAAATATGGTCTAAATATCACCAGACAAACTGCCATAATATTGGAAGTCACATGATGTGGCTCAGTTATGTGTAAAGCACTCTTTTTGAGTGACATGGCATATGTAAAGCAAAGTTTCCAGGTGACACAGCTCATTTCAAATCTATTCCTTTGTAGGCTGTAAGAACATTCTTTCGTACCAACAAGAATACATGTCTGGAATGGTTGTCAAGGATTAGAGTATATCTGATCAGTGTGGCCCTTAACTGTGGGATGTACACAGTTGTTGTGAGGCAGACATCAGAAATCTTACATGATTTGAAAGAAGCTTCAAACACACAGGTATTTATAGTGCTATCAAATACAGGGATGAGAGTGTTCAGGATTGATCTTGAATTCTTGATTTGAGTGTCCAAGAAAATGATCTTCAGATCCATGCAAAGTTAATTTTCAAATCTGAAAGAATACAAGAAACTCAATTGAACCGCAACACAACAAAACCAACAAAGTGGTATTGGCACCTGGCAAAGACTTAGATTCTCCTGGGCCTTTGGCCAGTCTGTTCAGAGTCTTTGCTGTTGGCATGGAAGACACTTAGACTCCTAGCTACCCATTAAGCATACAGCAAAGACTCTGATGAGACTTGGCAGATTGGCAGGCTGATCTGAGTCTTTGCTAGTGCACATGCCACTTCATTGGTTTTGTTGTGTCGAGGTTCATTTTTCTTTACGAAAAGAACACATTTTTATACGCCCGTTTTGAAAAAATGGACGTATTATGTCGTGGCGCTGTCCGTCCGTCCGTAAACATTCTTGTACACGCCATAACTCAGTAACCATTTGGGATATCTTCATGAAATTTGGTAGACATATGTATCAGGGTGGGGGAACGTGTCGCGTACAAGAATGGTTGCTCCCCCTTTCTTACTTTTGAAGTTATGCCCTTTGATTAATTTTTTCCCTGTAAGTCTTGTACACGCCATAACTAGATAACCGTTTGGGATATCTTTATAAAACTTCATAGCAATGTGAATGAAGTCCTAATGATGTGTCGCGTACAATAATGGCTGTTTTCCCTTTCTTTGTTTTAGAGTTAATCCCTTTCATTAGTTCGAAAAGGCTATTTTCGTGTTTTCTTGTACAATATATTGTCAAGGGAAAAAACTAGAACTAAAAAAGGTGTAACTTATGTATTTAGGTTATCTCCCTTGTCCAACCTTACCTTGGAATACTAACAGTATATCAGTGTTAAATATTTAGATGATGTTGCAGTCATTATACCCCCACTTTGAAAAAGTGGGGGGTATACTGGTTTACATCTGTCTGTCCGTCCGTCCGTCCATCTGTCCGTCCTTCCGTCTGTCCTTCCGTCCCCATTTGATCAAATTTTTCATCGAAAATTTCTTCACAACCATACAAGCTAGACTGGTCATATTTGGCATACAGGTTGATGACGACATGTTGTATTTTGGGATTGAGAACCAGCCTTCTCCTGCTTATTCTTCCCTGTATTTGTCCGATTTTCTTTCTTTCCATACTTTGAATAATGAAATTTTTCGTCAAAGATTTCTCCACAACCACGCAAGCTAGAGTAGTCATATTTGTTATGCAGGTTGATGACGACATGTTGTATCGTGGGATCGAGAACCAACCTTCTCCTGCTTATTCTTCCCTGTATTTGTCTGATTTTCTTTCTTTCCCTACTTTGAATAATGAAATTTTTCGTCAAAGATTTCTGCACAACCATGCAAGCTAGAGTAGTCATATTTGGTATGCAGGTTGGTGACGGTATGTTGTATCTTTGGATTGAGAACAGCCTTTTTCTGCTTATTCTTCCCTGTATTTGTCCAATATTTGTTCTTTCCATACTTTGAATAATAAAATTTTTCGTCAAAGATTTCTCCACAACCAAGCAAGCTAGAGTACTCTTATTTGGTACGCAGGTTGATGACGATATGTTGTATCGTGGGATTGAGAACCAGCCTTTTTCTGCTTATTCTTGGTATGCAGGTTAATGATGACTTCCTGTATTGTGGGATTGAGAACCAGATTTCTCCTCTTTTTATTCCCTGTATTTGTCTGATTTTCTTTCTCTCTTTACTTTGAATAATGCATGTTTTTTGTCACCCGACGTAGGCGGAGGGGGACTATAGAAATGACCCTCGTCCGTCCGTGTGTCAGTCCGTCCTTCCGTCCGTCCGTCCGTCCGAAATCTTGTCCCCGCAACTCCTCCTACGTCTTTCATCGGATTGATTTGAAATTTTACAGATTGTATTCTTATGATATGAAGATGTGCATGTGGTTTTTTATTTTTGTTTCGGCCATTTTTGATGGAGTTACGGCCCTTGCTGACTCAGACCTTGTCCCCGCAACTTCTGCCACATCTTTTATCAGATTGACTTGAAATTTTGCAGAATGTTTCATCATGATCTGAAAATGTGCATGTGATTTTGGAATTTCAATTGCCCTATATTTTACAAAGTTATGGCCCTTTGTCGTTTTTGGCATTTTCTGTCTATCCGAAATCTTGTCCCCGCAACTCCTCCTACATCTTTCATCGGATTGATTTGAAATTTTACAGATTGTATTCTTATGATATGAAGATGTGCATGTGGTTTTTTATTTTTGTTTCGGCCATTTTTGATGGAGTTACGGCCCTTGCTGACTCAGACCTTGTCCCCGCAACTTCTGCCACATCTTTTATCAGATTGACTTGAAATTTTGCAGAATGTTTCATCATGATCTGAAAATGTGCATGTGATTTTGGAATTTCAATTGCCCTATATTTTACAAAGTTATGGCCCTTTGTCGTTTTTGGCATTTTCTGTCTGTCCGAAATCTTGTCCCCGCAACTCCTCCTACATCTTTCATCGGATTGATTTGAAATTTTACAGATTGTATTCTTATGATATGAAGATTTGCATGTGGTTTTTTATTTTTGTTTCGGCCATTTTTGATGGAGTTACGGCTCTTGCTGACTCAGACCTTGTCCCCGCAACTTCTGCCACATCTTTTATCAGATTGACTTGAAATTTTGCAGAATGTTTCATCATGATCTGAAAATGTGCATGTGATTTTGGAATTTCAATTGCCCTATATTTTACAAAGTTATGGCCCTTTGTCGTTTTTGGCATTTTCTGTCTATCCGAAATCTTGTCCCCGCAACTCCTCCTACATCTTTCATCGGATTGATTTGAAATTGTACAGATTGTATTCTTATGATATGAAGATTTGCATGTGGTTTTTGATTTCAGACCTTGTCCCCGCAACTTCTGCCACATCTTTTATCAGATTGACTTGAAATTTTGCAGAATGTTTCATCATGATCTGAAAATGTGCATGTGATTTTGGAATTTCAATTGCCCTATATTTTACAAAGTTATGGCCCTTTGTCGTTTTTGGCATTTTCTGTCTATCCGAAATCTTGTCCCCGCAACTCCTCCTACATCTTTCATCGGATTGATTTGAAATTTTACAGATTGTATTCTTATGATATGAAGATTTGCATGTGGTTTTTTATTTTTGTTTCGGCCATTTTTGATGGAGTTACGGCTCTTGCTGACTCAGACCTTGTCCCCGCAACTTCTGCCACATCTTTTATCAGATTGACTTGAAATTTTGCAGAATGTTTCATCATGATCTGAAAATGTGCATGTGATTTTGGAATTTCAATTGCCCTATATTTTACAAAGTTATGGCCCTTTGTCGTTTTTGGCATTTTCTGTCTATTTGAAATCTTGTCCCCGCAACTCCTCCTACATCTTTCATCGGATTGATTTGAAATTGTACAGATTGTATTCTTATGATATGAAGATTTGCATGTGGTTTTTGATTTCAGACCTTGTCCCCGCAACTTCTGCCACATCTTTTATCAGATTGACTTGAAATTTTGCAGAATGTTTCATCATGATCTGAAAATGTGCATGTGATTTTGGAATTTCAATTGCCCTATATTTTACAAAGTTATGGCCCTTTGTCGTTTTTGGCATTTTCTGTCTATCCGAAATCTTGTCCCCGCAACTCCTCCTACATCTTTCATCGGATTGATTTGAAATTGTACAGATTGTATTCTTATGATATGAAGATTTGCATGTGGTTTTTGATTTTTGTTTCGGCCATTTTTGATGGAGTTACGGCTCTTGCTGACTCAGACCTTGTCCCCGCAACTTCTGCCACATCTTTTATCAGATTGACTTGAAATTTTGCAGAATGTTTCATCATGATCTGAAAATGTGCATGTGATTTTGGAATTTCAATTGCCCTATATTTTACAAAGTTATGGCCCTTTGTCGTTTTTGGCATTTTCTGTCTATCCGAAATCTTGTCCCCGCAACTCCTCCTACATCTTTCATCGGATTGATTTGAAATTGTACAGATTGTATTCTTATGATATGAAGATTTGCATGTGGTTTTTTATTTTTGTTTCGGCCATTTTTGATGGAGTTACGGCTCTTGCTGACTCAGACCTTGTCCCCGCAACTTCTGCCACATCTTTTATCAGATTGACTTGAAATTTTGCAGAATGTTTCATCATGATCTGAAAATGTGCATGTGATTTTGGAATTTCAATTGCCCTATATTTTACAAAGTTATGGCCCTTTGTCGTTTTTGGCATTTTCTGTCTGTCCGAAATCTTGTCCCCGCAACTCCTCCTACATCTTTCATCGGATTGATTTGAAATTGTACAGATTGTATTCTTATGATATGAAGATTTGCATGTGGTTTTTGATTTTTGTTTCGGCCATTTTTGATGGAGTTACGGCTCTTGCTGACTCAGACCTTGTCCCCGCAACTTCTGCCACATCTTTTATCAGATTGACTTGAAATTTTGCAGAATGTTTCATCATGATCTGAAAATGTGCATGTGATTTTGGAATTTCAATTGCCCTATATTTTACAAAGTTATGGCCCTTTGTCGTTTTTGGCATTTTCTGTCTATCCGAAATCTTGTCCCCGCAACTCCTCCTACATCTTTCATCGGGTTGATTTGAAATTGTACAGATGGTATTCTTATGATATGAAGATTTGCATGTGGTTTTTGATTTTTGTTTCGGCCATTTTTGATGGAGTTACGGCTCTTGCTGACTCAGACCTTGTCCCCGCAACTCCTGCCACATCTTTTATCAGATCAACTTGAAATTGTGCAGAATGTTTCATCATGATCTGAAGATGTGCATGTGATTTTGGAATTTCAATTGCCCAATATTTTACGAAGTTATGGCCCTTTGTCGTTTTTGGCAATTTTTCAACTTTTGAACCGTTTGACCGAGAGAGCTGAAATTTAGTATGCTATTAGCATTTGGTAAATTGAGTATTCTGATTATTGTTAGGATATGCTAAATTTATTAGTGTCAGAGTTATTCCCCTTTCATAGATAATAGACATTCACTTAAAGGTAAAAAGATAACTCAAGAACTATTCATATTAATGGGCTGAATCTTCATAAATGCAATGTTCATTTTTCAACAGATTCATATTAGGAGGATTATGGCCCTTGTTATTTTGTTATTGGGTATATGGTCTTGATGTTTAGGCATTCTGTAAGGGCCAAAAGTTTCAGTAACCTGATTTTACACACATACGCCCAGTCCTGAACTTAAGTATTTTGTAACCTCATAGAGGCCCAGTAATTGGGTATATGTCTTTGCTTATGCTTCAATTATTATTTCCTTACCAGATTCTGTTGTACACATATTTTCTGGTTTTGGCCATACAGTTACTCTGAAACGGAATAAAGGGCTGCAGTTTGTGACACATTTCAAACGTCGGGTGACACTTGGCCGATGGCCTTTTATTTTGCAAAAGATTTCTATGCATCTGTAAGTTATGGGTAGGCATTTTTGTATGCATGTTGATGATAACTTGTTGTGTTGTGGGATTGATAACCAGTCTTCTCCTGCTTATTCTTCCCTATATTTTTCCAATTTTCTTTCTCTCCTGACTTTATATAAAGTAATTTTTTGTAACAGATTTCACAGCAACCATTCAGTTTTGGTATACATGGTAACAATGATTTTTCTCCCTCTTTATGCTTTTTGTTACGAAAATAACATCATTTGATTTAAGCAATTAAGCGGGGTATAGTCGGATTTGCTGACAGTTCTAGTTAATTATTATAGAGTGGTTGCCCCTGTTTGTCTGCCTGTCTATCCTTTTGCAATCTTGCTCATTCTGTAACTTCTTTAGGAAATTGAAACGGGCGTATTATGCGCCGCTTGCGAAGCCCTTGTTGTACAGCAGACTTATGTCAGGCAAAATTTTTTGTAAAATATTTCTTTGGAGAGGCATTCCATGAGTCTCAAAACTTGCTAAAATCCATTTTCCTGATTGGCGCTTAGACCTCATTCTCATCCATGCAAATAAACAAATAAAACTGAGGATGTTGGTCACAGAATTTTCTCACAATCTAAACTATCATTTATTAGCTACTGTAATAAAGTACAGGGAGCTGTTGTCACCCCAATGTCGCAATGGCGTGGCCATGGGCTTCACACTTAAAAGATTTAAGACAAAGTTTTTTATGCGATGGACAAAGCGCTGCCAGGGGCACTATCCTGCACACTGACAGGTCTTGTGTGATATATTTGTGACTATACAAATAGTTGTTGTGGAGTGATAATGTATTTTTCGCATTTCCGTAAATTGCACCAACTTAGATTTATGTTAATAGTTGGTGTTTGCCAAGGATAATTAAGATGGGCTTTGATAATACAGTGAGTGAGTGCTCAATATCTCAAAGTGGAAAGCCATCCGAAACTACTAATATATCAATGTAAACTTTTGCTACCAGAAAATTTACTTTGAGATATCAGTAGTTTTGAGGTAACAGGATTTGAAATGTAGATAAAAATAGGAAATGTGTCCAAACTATATTCTTTGATGTAAGAGGGTACTTTGTGATATCAGTGTTGGAGATATCCAGAGTTGACTGTAGTTATCAGAAAAAAATGTTTTGTTCCTCATAAGAAATTATTTTGTAACCCTTCATTAGAACTAGTTCTCTGAGGCGCTACAAGTTACGTTTCTAAGGAGAAAATAAAACTAGTCTGTTTGACCCTTGACTGGACCTTCATATCATATTTCAAGGGTGCTGAGTTTGAAACAGTTGTCCAGCAATTAACAGAAGCCCTGTGTAAGCTGGGAGAAGCTGAGTCAGTACAAGGGGTGTATACATGGTGCAAAGATGTGATTGGACGAAAGTTTACTTGGATAAAAGCAGCAGTGGAGAAAGGTTATGGAAGGTATGTGTGTATATGTTTAATGTTATGGTTAAGAATTTTGGAGTAGTATAATACAGTTATGTCAGAGTTGCAATTTACATTTGGCATTTGCAAAAACAAAACAAACCAAAATTGTTTCGTCGTACTTGGAACATTGTTTTGTATGATAGAGTGTAATAATTTGGCTATAAGCCTTAAGAGTGACACCAAATATCTTGTGTTACTGTGCCATAAGATAGGTTTTCCTTTTTCAAAATAAACCCCAAAACATAGGTCCATCTTACAAATATAGATCCATATATGAGCCCTGACAAGAGAAAACCAACAAAGTGTTTGTGTGCCCAGTGCAGACCCAGATCAGCCTGGGCATCTGCACAGTCTGATCAGACTCTTTGCTAAGCACTTAAAGGGTAGCTAAGGATCTAAGCTAGCACAAGGCGGACAGCAAAGACTCTGATCAGACCAAGCGGATGCCCGTGCTGATCTGAGTCTGCACTGGGCGCACAACCCACATTGTTGGTTTTGTCGTGTCGTGGCTCATATATAGATCCATATATGTAAGACAGATCTAAATTTTTGGGGTTGTTTTGGAGAGAAAAAAACCCATCTTAAACCAAATAAGTGTGGCAGACTATAAGTATAATTTATGGGTATGAGGTGTGGATAGTAAAATCTGTCATCAGGGTCACTGTTCAGCATCACTCGGTTTGCCGAGTGATGCCAAACAGTGACCCAGAGTGACAGATTTTCCTATTCGCACCTCACACCCATGACAGATATCTGTCTTGCACACCACGATTTGTTTTAACTTTAGAGCTTGTTGAAATTCGTAATTTAAGTGCTTGAGAGGTTTTTATTTGATTTTGAAAGAAGGTGCTGCTTTCAACGATCGCCATTCAGTTCCATACATCAGCGTCTGGCATGCATAAACTGACATCATTTTTGCCGTCTTAGTGACGTCATCATTTAAAAAGCCAACGTCACTTGATGATGCAGATACATGATCTCCAATACAACCAATGCATTGAATGCTTGTGATTTTTATCCGGTCCTGGGTGAGATAACATGGGTGAGATAAGATTTGAAGTACAGGAGAAACACGCGGATATCCTTACCCGGTGTGCAAGAATCATCTTGTTTTACAGATACGAAACAGCAGCTGAAGAGTATAAAGAAGCTGTTAAGTCCTTGATGAATGTTGATGATGAGAAAGAGAATCCTGGCAGAGATATAGAGGATAAAGTTCAGAAGATCACCGGAATTCTCAGCAAACAGACTCTTGACACAGCGGACAAGGAGTCTATTCCTTCCCCTGTTGGCAAGATGAACTTCTTTGTCAATGAGGTGGGTTTGTTGTACTGCAGAACATTTAATATCTGCGGTATCAAAATTTAGCGGTTTAACCCTATTGCACTCAGAACGGCCAAAAGTCCATGGAGTTTTGGCTGTTCCGAGTGCAATAAGGTTAAAGAAAATGACAGTGGTGCATGTTAATTTCGGTGGTCTTGATGTACCATGTTCCAGATAAGAAAGAAAATCAGATGTAATTGTGTGACAGTTTTTCTTAATTTTGAAAGTTTTCTATTTAACTACACATTGTGGCATCTCATTAGAATAGCCTCAGTGAGGCGATTCTAATGGGATGCCGCAGTGTATAGTTTAATAGAAAGGTATTAAAAAATCTATAAAGTACCCATCAAATACTCCTTTTTATCTGAACCTCCGTTAGGCAGTGCATATGGATTTATATTTTAACGCCAGTATCGCCAAAAATAAGTGTTTTACAGTGTACAGCCATAATATACAGTAAAATGTGCACATTCAAGGCCATGTGGCAACTTTCATTAGGAAACTGAGAGGTTGCTTAAATCTGGGATTATTAAATAGAGGTCTGTCTCGACAGAGAATTTTTATAGGACCGTGAAATTTATCTGACATATGCTAACAAACTTAGGTCACTAGCTAGTTATATTGTTTGAACTCCGCTAATTACTGTCCTGTAGTGAACTTGGTGGAATTGTTAGTTTTAAAGTGGTTGTTTTAAAAACCTTGTGAAGTCTTGATCCACTGAGGTTAGACAGGAGGTTGTTTTGACAAAACTTCTTTTGCTTTACTTCTGATCTGTGAGTTGCTTGAAAAATCAAACTGTTCTGTTCTTTTGACTGTCACAAAAAGTTAAAAAGTTTCTCAATGGTGTTGTGTGATAGCAAGAGACATTTTAATTTGATTTAATCTCTATGTCTTGTAGGTGATGGACTGCTATGTTCAGCTGAGTGACTGGCAGTCGGCCCTGGACTGGCAGGAACACTACCATCAGATGAGAGCTGAGAGCAAAACTAGTTTTCCTCAGCCACCTTACAAGGTGGACTTGTGTTTCATCAAGTAAGTAGTGATTTTGTGGTTGGTTGGTTGTTTTGGGTTTAACAGCCCTTTGAGACAGTATTTCAGTCTATATCGGGCCGTCTCCCAGAGAGAGGGAGAAAGAAGAGAGAAGTAATAGAGGAGAGAAAAAATGTCAAAAAAAAAAAACCACCCGTGCCTACCACAAGCACAGTAGGCCCCTTTCCCTACTACTATTCAATAAGTAGGACGCCCCAGCACTGGAAGTTACAGGCAGCAAGTAGTAGTGAACAGTGTACATCTAAATTAAATGCATCCCAGTCTAGTTTCTTAACATAGATGGGAATACTTCCAGGAGAGGTATTCCATACCAAGAAGAATCTGTATCTTAATTTTTAGTTTTTTGGGCTTCATTGTCCAGGAAAACAAGCAAACAGAAAGTCACAAAACTTTTTTCCCTTTATAAAAAAACCCCACATCTTTCATATATTAGCAACAAGACTTTTTCAATTTTGGACAAATATTTCGATTTTAAATGAACAAATGGACTCCCAAGCATCTAGGACGAGGTTTAATAGCAGATCATAGATTGTGACATCACTTAATTTTAATGACATCACTAAAACTGGTTATGGAACGTCGCTAGCAAACTTGGCGCATGTGACATGAGAGGCTAAGTTGCATTTTGGTTTTGCTCTCTGGAAGATAAAATAGTCATCAAATCATGTTTCCCGTGTATTTCGAAGTAATCATTTTGAGATCCAGTAAACACACTGGGCTGCGCAAAATTTACTTCAGGTCACTTAAAAGAAAAAAAAAATTCTGTTTTGAAACTCAATCCAATTTCAGGTTTAAAGCCCACAGAAAGTGGGAGAAAAATAATCCATCATGAGACAGTCAGTGTAGGATAGGTAAATCTCACGCTCGGGGCTCAGAATTTCAACCAGGGTTGAAATTCAGACCCATTGGGTGAGGAGATTTCCCTATCCTACATGGGCATTCATGATGGATTGTTATAATCTTCAAGATTTTGTTTTTTGGGGGGTGTAGGGGGTTGGGGGTAGGTGGGGAGTAGAATTGCATGTCTGGCTTGAGTCTGTCACTATTTCTGTCTGTGTCAATATTTGCAAGAGTTTATCGAAACTCGGGTTAAAACACTTGACAGTTGCAAGGTAATTATGTGGTGGCTGATATATACCCAAGCTCCAGATATAGGTATCTTGATGATAATCCTAGGATTATTGTTTATATGTCTGCAAAACATTTGTTATGGATCCTTATTAGAACACCGTTGATGAACCAGTTCAGATGTCAGACCACTACATAAGTAAACAGAAATCTGAGAATTGTATCAACACCTTACTTGTGCAGCTGCTGTAAATTGTTGACTTTTTTAAACAGGGCACTTAGCTCATATGACCAGGGTGAGGTGGACAAAGTGAATGAGCAGTTGGATTTGTTACCTGGAGTCTCGGAGCTCAATGACTGGAGTGTAGGTGATAGACTGCAGCGATCTGGGGCCCTGTTTCTGAGGGCAGCCAATATCATACAACAACACAAGGTCAACAATCACAAGTAAGTTTGCTCTTAATTGTCGGTGGCATTGGTGTGTTTAGATTTCTAACTTAGATTATTGAAATTCCATGAATGTCCATTTACTTTATATTGAGAATAGATGACTGGGTGACTTGTGGCTTTATGGCCCTTTCAGCAGTTTTTTAGTCTTTCAATAGTATTTCAGTCATATGGAAGGGTTATAATGAAAGTTGTATGCAGTGGAATCCTGTTCACAGTCGGAGAGAAGTCTGGCTGCAGCAGGATTTAGATGCAGACTGCTAGTCTAACAGGCAAATGGTTATCCCACTGAGCTACTAATGCTCCTTTGAGAATAGAAATGGAATGTTACCATTCCACTCAGTAAAATGAATGTTATGATTCTACTCAGTAAAATGAAGCAAAAGTGTTGTGTTATCTTTTGTTAGGTGCAGACTGATCAGTCTACATTGTTTACTCAGGCATTCCGTCTGAATTATATGTGGTATTTTATTGGTATCTTTTTTCCTTGCAGATCTGAATTACTAAAGTTACTGTCCGAAGCAGAATCTTTGAACAAGAGTGTGTTGAAGTTGAAGACTATGGATTGGCCAATATTAATGTCACATGACATGATGTCAGTAGAAGCTCTGGCCGCCACTCTGAGAAGTCAGGTTGAGGACAAGAAAGGGAAGGTAGGCAATACTATCGAGGTGATAGATAATATGTGATAATTGGTGATAATGAGGAACAGTTTGTGTTAAATCTGCATAAAAACATGGTGTGACCACTCATCACCTTTGTGAGTTGAGCCTTACTCGGGTATGTAAAAAAGCCATGTTCTGCTAATGAGATGGCACTCATAGTTTTCTCTCACCTTTGGTGAAAAGTTGGCCTACATGTAAAATAATGGAAATGTTCTTAAAAGGGCCACATATGATAAAAAAATGTATCAGTGAATGCACTGAAATTAAAGTCAAAGAGTGCTAGAAGTGACTGCCTTTGGATGCAAGGAATTTTTATGAATCTCAGCAGATAAAAGGCTGGTGAATACATTTAAATTTGGTGAATCTATAACAAGTGGCATCATTGTGAAAATAAGTGTGCACACATACCATAATGTGCCTACATATTAAGTAATTTCCATTTGTGACAAATAGAGAAATAACTTTTTTTAGTCTCATGACACATAGTCCAGGTTACGAGGTAATAATCTCAAACTCAAAATAAAGCACACTGATTGGCTGCTTCCGAGCATGTGCTCGGAAGCAGCCAATCAGTATGCTTTATTTTGAGTTTGAGAATGTACTCAAGTTTTATAACCTCTGGGCCAGGGTTTGCATGTCATATAGATTGTTGTTTGACCTATTTCAGACCTGGTTATTGCCCCTGAGTGAGAGACTTAGTTTAGATGGACAAGACCATAACATCTTTACATTTCTGGAAGCCATCAAGCTTGTACAGCTACAACAGTCCTTCAGTATAGACAAAAAGTTTGGTAAGTTCACCTTTTACATGTGAATATAAGCTCATCTCATCAGTGATGTTCATGACACATGTCATACCAGTCCATTTTTTAAAACCATCTGTTTTGTAAACCATACCAGTCTAAATATCAGAAAGTGTGTCTGGAATGGAGCCTTTATAAGATTGTTCTTAAAGGTGAAGGTTTCCATAGCCTTGTGTCCCCAGGGGCAGTGGGAGTTAGAGGCCCAGTGTATCTTGGGCACAGCATATGAAAGGCGGAGGCTATCCTTCTTCTTTTGCTGCCTTATCCTTCCCTAGTTTAAAAAAGATACCCATTTACTGATGGGTTGACAGAGTGTTTTCCAGTCGCAAGTTGTCCCAAGCTGGGACTTGATCTTGCGACTTCTGCAACATAACAGAGCATCTTTAACCATTCAACCACAGGGCCTCTCTTAAAACAGACTAGTATTTTGATTGTTTCATGACTGCTGACAATCCTATGTTGCACTCTATGAGGTGGGGACGATGAGGATCCACACGTCATTTATTTTAATGGCAAAACAAGAACAGCTTACTTGAGTTGCAATTAGCAAAAGTCACATTAGCCAGAGCTGTAGACTACTGTAACAGATGTGTCAGTATGAGTCAAAAAAAAAAAAAAAGGTTCTCTTATAAACTTGTGGTGAATTGCCTCTGTGTTTGTGTTTTACAGAATTGTCAGAACAGTTGCTACAGCTTCAGATAAGCTCAGCCTCACTGGCAAGAAAACAACAGAACTACAATCTAGCTGAACAACTTATACTGGACCAGTCAGAATTGTTACTCCAGGTAATTATGATATCAGAATTTGTTCATGTCAAGATGGAGTTATGGATGGCACATTCTACTAAGGAATCAGAGCTGTGAGTTATATCCAGAATACATTCAGATTTCATGTGCCTCTAGGTGGGATTGAATCTCTAACTGAAGAAGAAGTGCTTTGAGTTTATTTAGTACATTAAGCAATATAATTCCATAAGATTGTACTTCCAGGTCTATGAGACACAGGGCTATACAAGACACAGGATGCTTAGCCATATCATTATCTTTGAAATAAAAAAAAAAATCATATGCTCATTTTGTGAGATCAGATTCTTGAAGAATGCAGGGAAATAAATAAAGAGTGAGCAAGTTCTAATTAGAATAGCCCCTATGAAGAAAAGATTCACCTACAAGTAAAGCATATTCTGTTGTATAATTCGTCACCTTGGGAGAAGTGGTTGCCAACCATTTGGACATAGCCATTTACCATAAGATTAATGGATATACGCTACATGTACCTCCATTGTATTTATGCCATTTTTTTAAGGGAAATGACTCTGTGACTTCCTGTTTGCTTCCCCAGATAACCGAGTCCTTCCAAAATTGAGTCTTGTAAAAGAAAGAATTTGTCCCTTTGGGTCCAAGCCCCACACAGAATATTGTGCGAAAGTCACTTGATAGTGTATAAACGGCCAATGCAATGACAACTTAGCACATGACATAGTACCACAAACGAAGTTGCACGTGTTCAGTGTCCCACGATAAGTCCGAGATTTTACCTTTACAATTAATGGAGGGATGCATACCTGTTTCAAGTAGGCATGGTTTTTTTGAATGGTGAATTGTTTTCGTATAAGAGTTGACTGTTTCAGAAGGGGGACAAAAAAGAATGGTGGATTTGCTTTTCCTGAAAGTGTACCCATTTGTCTTATGTAAGAGCCACATTATGAGAAATAATGCCTTACAGTATTTGCAAGCATATTAAACACAGAATTAATTTATTTGAGAATGAATGCTAGGTTTGTATTAATTTCAGGTAGCCTGTATGCCATACTCCTCTCGAATTATAAGTGAGATGATGCCATAGATTTGTAACATAGCAACTGTGGAATTAGCAACTGTTTTGCAGAGTACCTTTGCATAATGACATCACAATGATGTCACTTAGACATTCATATGAACTCTTAGTTGTTATGGTAGCAGATCTATGTGCCATTGGTATAGGAGTATGGAATACAGTATATGCCATGCTCCGCCAATTTTTCAATTCATTACAAACTGAAATTCTTTAAGCAGGAACTTCAGGTTTTCTCAAAAAGATATTTATTCTCAATTCTTTTAATTCCATGTTATTTTTAAAAAAAATGCTAATCTTAAGCACTGTATCATTTTGACAGGTTCCGATAGACAGTGGCAAGTGCATACCACCTGATAACATCAAATCAGCCATCAATCAGCTCCACTCCTTTAATGAAGGAATTGGTAAACATGATATCCTGAAAGTTGAACTGGAAAGCAGTAAACTTTACCATAGCAGGGGAGATAACAAGACTGCTGTGGATCTTCTTACCAACAGCATTGTGGGATATGTTCGAAGTGAGACTCAGAAACCTGTAAGAGCAGGAAGCCAGCTGGCACAGTGTAAAGACTTGTGCTCCAGATCTTTGCTTACACTTGTGAAATGGCTCCAGGTATGTTGCTAACATTCATCTGTGAGTGAGTGACATTTTGAGAAAACATGTTATAAGGCTAGGGAGAACTGTTTTACCTAAATCAGCCTGCTCCCATGCACATTTAAGTCAAGACATTGTCAGAAATGATAAATCTAGAGTTGTTAACCCATTAATGCTTAGTGTCTCATAAAAAGGACATAGACAGAAAGTGCAGACTCAGATCATGTATTTTGGATAATATTGGAACTGCAGAAACAAAACAGATCAGACTTCTGATAGGATGGCTGTTAGATGAATATTCTAGGATTTCTTTTATTTTTCTTAAAAACGTAATTGAGCCATGACACGAAAAACCCCAAAAGTGGCATGTGTGCCCAGCAAAGACTCAGATCTGCCCAGTCTGATCAGAGTCTTCGCTCTGTTCTTAAAGGGTAGCTAACTAAGCTAAGAGTCTAAGCTACCTCCATGCCTAGGCTGATCTGAGTCTTTGTTGGGTGCACATGCCACTCTGTTGGTTTCATCGTGTCACAGCTCATATAATGTTGCCTCTTATTAGAACTAAGACAGAAAGGCAGTCCTAGTAAGAGATCACAACAAATGTTTTCAGTAAAATGAACAAAAATTCTCTGACAATCTCCCTGTATCTGAAACCCTGGGTTTAATTGGGATCTCTGTGCTTTTTCTTTCCAACAGGCTGATCATAAGCACCTGTCAAGTTTGGCAAGCAAGATGTTTCTAGCAGATGGTAAAGTAAATTCTACTGCTGCTAAAAATCTCAGCTTGCTACTGGAGACTGAGGATATGAGGGTGAAAAACAATGAAGGACTAGCATTGGAGGGCAAGTTCTCAGGTGAGATTTAATATATTGATATATACCTCAATTAGTGATGGTTAACCTCACATGGTCTTTGATGTGTTGCAGGATACTGTATATTATTATAGCATGGTTTTTCATTAGCTCACCCTGTCCAAAATACAGGACCAGCTTTTCCACTCAAATAGGCTTTGGTGTCAACATTCGTGTCCATGCCTGCATCCCTTTTGGAATTAAAGTTTTGGTTTAAGTTTTTGTGTGGTTGGCAAGAGGCTGTCAGGCAAGCTATCCTGTACAATGACAGGTCTCGTTTTGGAAACATAAAATATGGTAATTATTAGTGAGTTCTAGAATTTGATGTAACATATCTTATGAATATGCAATACAGTACAGCATTTTCATGTTGCAGTGATGTTGATTTGACTTGTGTGCTTGTTTGCTGGCACATAAAGTTATAACCCATGCATACAAAGGATGTCAAGGGAAACATAGTTTTTGTTCCCTTCAGCTGTTTCTCCGTTTTTTTGCTTGCATGTTCATTTGTCCATTAATACATGTATTTATGTTACTGTCCATGTTTTTCACATGTTGAAAGGGAAAAAACATTTCTGACTTCTTGTGTGCTTCTCTTGATGACAAAGTTCTTCCATAATTGATTTGCTATTAAAGAAAAGAGTTTGCTCCTGGAAGAGCTAATTTATTCCTTTAAGAATTGACCCCCATTGAGGAGGGAGGCATAAGAGAAAATGGCAGAGTTGATTCCCCCAAAGTGTACATGTTTACCTTAAGAGGTCTCAGTATTTGGGATGCGACACTACAAAACTAACAAAGTGGTATATGTGCCCAGCAAAGACTCAGATCATCCTGGGCAGTTCAGTCTGATCAGAGTCTCTGCTGTCCGCATGGAGCGAGCTTAGACCCTTAGCTACCCTTTAAGTACACAGAGAAGACTCTGATCAGACTGGGCGAATGCCCAGGCAGATCTGAGACTGCTGGGCGCACATGCCACTTTGTTGCATTTGTCGTGTCGTGGCTCATTTATAGTTCTTATGATATTCATAGTTTTAATGGCCCATTGTTTTATATCTTCTCCAGAACTAAGGATTGGTGAGAATCCAATATTATCTGACACAGATAGAATCATTGGACGTCTCCTTCATCTAAGTACAATAGAGTGTGACTCCCTGCCGAAGTCCTGGTACACTCTGGCTGGTTGGTGTTATAAGTGGGGTAGGAAGGCAGTAGATAATGCTAGGTAAGTGTTCAACAGAGTACAACAATATGATTCCCTGCCCAAACCTGTTGTACCCTGGCTGGGTGGTGTTATAAATTGCAGACAGTGAAAAGTATTCAGATGGGCACAACAGAATGTTCCTCCCTGCCCAGTCTTGGAATAGTCTGGCTGGAATTTGGTTTAGGGGAGACACGAAGGCAGTAAGACGCTGCCAGGTATTCATAAGATGAGCATTCATCTGAGTACAACAGAATGTGACTTCTTGCCCAAATCCTGGTATACCCTGGCTGGGTGGTGTTATGTGTAGGTAGGAAGGCAGTAGAAAATGCCAGTGAGTACAACATAGTTTGACTAACTGCCCAAATCTTGGTAGGAAGGTGTTGGAGGTGGCGTCCTAGACTTGGTTTAGCTCAGTCTCTGTAACAATGCACAAACTAGTTCTTGTTGTTTCTTATTTCTTTGTTGCTTGACATCAGCTCATTGGGGTGATTGTAGTGATATTTGTAAAATATACCGTAATGACTCTAAATATTCAGACAGACAGGTCTGCGCAAACATTGTAGACCTAGATGAAACTGCTCCCAAAGGAGCAGTTTGATTAGGATCTACAATGTTTGCCATTCACTAAGCGTCATTTGAATGCATTAATATGTGTCAAATCCACTTCCTAAGAATTTTCAAACAATAATTGTCTGACTTTTAGGCGTCCGAAACTTTAGGGTCATTACGGTATTCTCTTGAAATATAAGAAAATAACATCTTTTACCTACAAAACTTTTTGCTTATTAGAGGTTCTGTTCTTTTCAGCCATGGTAGTGTCCAACTGTTTAGTGAGGAAACATCACAGATACTGTCACTGTTACCACAGGTATAAAACATCTGTTTCAATCCTAAAATTATCATTCTGTGTACTGATAGCCCAAGGTACAGTGGGCCTCTAATCCCCACTACCCCTGTGGCCACTAGGCTATGGGAAACGTTTACCTTTACAGCTTTACCTTTTATATACTGATAGCCTGTTGAGTATGTATGACAAGACTCGCAAGTGTGTCCTGTTCCATTATGATACAAAGTAGATACCATATTAATCCTATTAAATGCCCTGGGGACGTTGCATTTTGCTAAAAAGGTTGGGGGGAGGCTTTTTAGAACAGTAAGTGTCATAATAGATCAGCCACTGCCAAAATACCCATGATAAGCAATACAGAGGTGGTGATGGGTATACTTTCAAAGGAAGCAACTCTACTATTTTTGCCTCCCTTCCCAGTAGGGGTCAACTCTTAAAGGAAAGAATTTGCTCCTCAAAGAGCAAATTCTTTCCTTTAAGAGGTGACCCCATTTCAAAGAGCTATCTTATCCAGAGAAGCAAACAGGAATTCATGCAATATAATTTAACATTATTTTCGGAAAAGAGGCAGGGGGTGTTTATTAGTGCAGGGGCGTTAATTAGGACTAATATGGTACTAAAAAAGACAGAAGCTGATGAAAAAAAATCTTCAAATATTTAGTATTTACATAAATATTTGATATTGATTAAGTTCACACTGCAATAAAAAGTATATCAAGAAACAACTTTTTATAACATACAAGACATATGCATTTGAAGACGACCCCATTTTTTAAAATAAAAATGTGTGAGCAGATGGTAGACTTTGATTGGACTGCTCATAGGAAGCAGTCGGATCATTGCCATAAGGTAGTTAAAGGTAGGTTCCTGGACTAGCGATACCAATTCTTTTCTCAAAATAATTTGTCTTTTTCTCTGTAGTATTAAATACTCTTATGTTTTCTGAATATGTTGCAAATGAGAAAACTGTCGGTTTTGTTGAAAATTGTCGTTTTTCACTTGCTAGTTTTCTTTCCTTGAACAATGTGTTGGAATTCCAGTTCTAAAAATAACGTTGTCATATGTCTATATGTGCACGATTCCTGATGTTTTTCCACAGGGCATTGTTTTTCTATTACCATGAGCTCTTCTGGAGGTTCTGGCATGGTGGACGGTTTATCCGACTATCCCAAAAATGCAGTGCAGCATGGGATCAGCCACGTAATCTATTTTTGGCACGAACTAAAAATAGTGTTAACTGGTGTGCGAAGCAGAGTTTGGGAATCCCTTGCGAAACAACTTATCTGTAGCTTTCTGATGTACACTTTTTAGTGAAACTTATTAATTTCCTTGTTATAATAGCTTTCCGACACGTTAGAAAAATAATCATCAAAATTATGATGCAGACCAAACTACAGGAACCCACCTTTAAGTAAATTGTTTGTTATGGTTAAGAGGTACACCTCCATGGTTTTGTTTGACAAAGGGAGACAACTTCTGTGACTTACAGTTTGTTTCTGTGGGCAACCACTCTTAAAGAATGGGGTCTACTCTTTATTAAGGAAAGAATTTTCTTTTAGGGAGCAAATTTTTAGGAGGAGACACCTTTTGAGAATGGATGCAAACTAGAAAATACTGGAGTTTTATCCCCTGAAAGTGTACACATTCACTTTTTGGGATTTTGTGAGCTTGAAAAGTTTATTCTTTTGACAGGGTACGAGTGAAGAAGAGACAGACAGTGTGATCACCATTCTCAGCCAGATCCATACTGCCATGGGCAGTGAAGAGGACATCAGTGATCAGGTTAACATACTTCATATTTCACATATCCCCCCCCACCCCACTCCACACTCATAAGTATCTGGAACATTGAATTTCCCTACCTTCGGCAACTGGAGGCTATTTGCAGTACACAGTTCAACAAAAGAGTATATCCTAACTCATAAATGTGTGCTGAAAATTAGATGACAGTACTTGTATATATATAATGCAAATGAAAATGTAAGAAACTAATAAGGGCAATAGAAAATGTATTTACACATAACAAATATGCTTTAAGATTGGAAAAAATAGGAAAACATAGATGTAAATAAAAAGACCTTGGCAAAGTTTAAGTAAAACCTCCTTGACTTTAATGAGGTTACTTGTTTGCAATGAAAATAATAAACATTATTACAGTTTTCAAAATAGTAATTTGTTTTAATGTAAGTTTAATATATTGAGCTGTTCCCACACAGTCTCACTAGCTGTAGTTTTATTAACTTCTGTTAGAAGTATAAAACGGGAGGTGAAATTTCAATGGTAGCCTTATCTCTAAGGAACAAGTGTAATCTTGAGGCTTTTTCAACATATTGGGAACTTGAAAAGCACTCACTTGTATTCAATGTACTGATTCCGATTTGTACAGAAATTGTGTACAACTTGATACCAGCACATCAGGTAAGAATGAGTGCTCTCTGTGTCCCATGTTGTTGAACATGCCTCTGGGTCTAGATGATTGAGGTAGTTTTAAAAGTTTTGCATAATGTGAGACTCAAGATTTGATATTAGTTGTTAATTTTAAAAACATTAGCAATACATACCAAGTAACTGCCATCCTACAGTAAACAATATTTTGACAGAACCAGTATGATGATGGCACAGACACAACAAGACGCCAGCTTCTTGCTGCCTGCAGCACTCTCTCAGTGTCTGGGGATGATTGTATAGAAAACATACTTGATGTCTGGAGGGGTGTTGTACAGAGAGTCTATCATTACTATCAGCTCTCGGCCAAGGCTTACTTCAAATTCCTGAAGCTAAATGGTGGGGTAAGAAAATTGTATATATTAATACCCTGACTTTCATTTGTATTGAGGTTTAAATGTACTTTAAATACTCTGGTAAATGTTTTGAATAATTTTGGGAAAGATATGTTACAAAAGAGAGATTATTGTGTTGAAGAATCATGATATGAGTGGCAGGGTGAAAATGGTGCTTTACGCATAGAGGAAAGGCTTAGACGAACCTGTGTACAATCTGATTACAGCCTCTGCTGTTCACACATATTATGTGAGGATTCTAAAGAATGTACAGGAAGAAAATGTAGACTCTACGGACTCACATGCTAGCACCTTTTTTGCATGACGTGACCAAATTTACCTAAACGTTTATTTTACTTTATTCCCTTATAGCCTGATCCCCTGAAGGAGAAGAATAATGAAGACTGTAATGTTATCAGTACCCTAAGACTTCTAAGATTGCTGGTGAAACATGCCTGGGAACTGCGTAATGTTCTAGAAGATGGGCTGGCAGTGACCCCTACAGCCCCTTGGAAAGGGATCATACCCCAGTTGTTCTCCAGGCTAAGTCATCCCGAGGGGTATGTTAGACAGAGTATATCTGACTTGCTGTGTAGAGTAGCCGAGGATGCTCCTCATCTAATCGTATATCCAGCAGTGGTTGGGAGTTCTACCACAAAACTTGATACCAAGTCACAGTCGGAAACTGGTAAGAATTTTGAATTGACAATAATATAAATTATGATAAGTCTAATTTTGAGAATAATATACTGTTCCAGTTTGGCCATAGATATTGAGACAGTTTGTCCGGAAATGGTGTAGAACAAGATCAGACTCAGGTGTATGGGTACGCAGCTATGGTTTATCTGCCATTTTTTCAAAGGGAGACAACTTCTGTGGCATTATGTTTGTGTCATTATGTGATGAAACACTTTGAAAAAGAGGTCTGCTCTTAAAGGAAAGAATTTGCTTCAGAGAAGCCAGTTCTTACCTATAACGGTTACCTCTTTTTAGAAGGGCAACAAAACTGAAAATGGCAGAGTTGCTTCCCCTAAAAGTGTGCCTTAAAGGAGAGGTTGATCAGGGACTGCAGTGTTTACCATTTCGTCAGCAGTTTTTGAGACAACACTAGATAGTATAATTAATTTGCAAAATTAAAGGCAATGACTACACATTCACGGGAGCAACTCTGACCGCTAAGCTCATCTCTTAAAGTAAAGAATTAGCTCCACTTACAGCAAATTCTTTCTTTTATGAGTTGACCCCATTATGGAAGCCTTACATCATCCAGGGAAGCAAACAGGAGTCAGAAAAGTTGTTTTCCTTTGGTGGACAAACCTGGAGCTTTACACATATACTTTTAAGGATAATTTCAGTAATTGTTTCAGGTGTCACAATATTTAAATCATCTCAGTTAGTGTTTTTTCCCATTTCTGACTAAGACTAACATGGTTTAAATGGAATATCTCTCATCTGAAATTTGGACTATCATATAATTCTCTTCTTCTTGAGCAGGTCTGTTAAACAATTACCTGACAGAGGCACCAGAAGCAGCAGGGGATGATATAGAGGTTGAAGGTCAGACCTCACAGGATGAGGAGGACACAGAGATAGAGGATGAATCCAGTAGCACCATGTTACACAACTGTCTGACTGCTATAGTCGACACACTGGCTGCTAACAGTCCAAAGTAGGTAGCATATGAATATGTGAATAGCATGAAGTTGCACAAATAGTTCAAGAGAAGTTTTTCATGACTTAACTTAGATATATACAGGGTTTTTTTTAAGCGCGGGTCCGTTGGCCCGGGCCCGTTGATTTTGGCCTCGGGCCAGTTAAATCCCACTGTAGCAGGTCCGTCAGTCCAGTTGAATTTCGGGGAGTCATTTCGGGACATTCAGTTTGTTTCAAACTTGAAGCGAAAACAATCTGAAAACCAGTCTACTTTCGTTTTGCTACGGATGATTTCATTGGACGATCAGAAATGTTTAATCCAATGAAATTTCTCCTCGCATTGCAAATAGACAATATGGCCGACCGATGAAGTTTGGGGATGAATCACAGAAGTCACATGTAAAAAAATGGACCCCAAAGGACTTCTGCGCTTATTTCAACCCCCGCCATCTAAAAAACAAAAACAGCTGCTTAAGTCCGATGAAGAAAAAAAGCCACCCGAGACAAATACGAACAGTCTGGCCGCCATCGGTACTTTCAAGCTGGGTGGCTGACTGAATTCAAGTGCCTTAAGTGGCTCGAGTTTGATGATGCCCTAGGAATGAAATGTTCAATTTGTAAAACTAGGGACACAGTTGGCCCTTATGTTACTGGATGCACCAATTACAAGAAAACCTCACTGCTATATCATGAGGTATCAGACTTGGCTTAATGGGTTAATTATCTTAAACATTCAGATACTAAACAACTACAGATAAGACTGTCTATTTGGTGATAAAGGATCATACATTTTAATGGTGCTTTATTTTATTGAATATAATTTGTCCTGTATATTCCGCATTGGAAAAATAGTCGGGCCAGTTGAAAATTTGGATGGCCAGTAGATTTTCCGGCCAGGTGGCCCTGCAGGCCAATGGCATTTTGGTCCCTAGGAAAACCCCTGTATATAGTGAGGTACCAGTTGTACCTACCACAAAAGTATGAAACATTTTTATCCTTACCTCTTTGACCTCTTTCTCATTAATTACATCTTTTTGGGCCACACCCAGAATGACACTCAATAGTCATCTAAATTGTACATCTGGCCAGTGCAATGACAACTTAACGTGACATAGTCCCACAGATAAAATTGCAAGTGTTGAATGTCCAACAATAAGTCTGTGATTTTACCTTACATTTAATGAAAAGGTGCATACTACATTTAATGAAAAGATGCATGCCTGTTGAAAGTAGGTGTGGCTCCGGAAAGGTGAATTGTATTTGCCGTCTCACAAATGTCAGTCAGTTGAATCCCTTTGTGTTAACATGGTCTTGGCTCTTCCAGCTTTGGTATACCATTTCTTACTATGCAGATGTGATATCTTCCTTCCAAAACAATCCCAAAAATCTAGATCCATCTAATGGATCTAGATTTTTTGGATTGGTTTGGAGGATGAAAAGTCTGTCTTATATCTGAACAAGTATGGTAATCTTCTACTTTGCAGAATGATCTCTGATGTGAAACAGCTGATTGAAGAGTTGAGGAGAATCACGTTACTTTGGGATGAGCTGTGGCTGGGAACTCTGAACCAGCAACACCAGGATGTTGAACGGAGGATATCACAACTGGAGAATGAGATTAAGAAAGTGAATAATAATACCAACCTTGGTAAAGAAGAGAGGGTGGCTATCATCAGAGAAAAACATAAGACTGTTCTTAAACCAGTAAGTAGCACATTCACATTGGTTGTCTATTCTGGGTCATATGAGCCCTGACAAGGGTCATTAGCAAAGATCAAACTAGCATATGTACAGTAGTGGTCTAGGCAGTGGCTTCACTTTTGCTGGTTTACAAGCTCCAAACAATTTGTATTCCTGCAAAAATAAAAGCAGTTACAATAGATAAGATACTTTAACAGACTGTATTCACAAAATGAAATTAATCAGCTTGGTGTCTACTAACACTGCCTTTTTCTTGTGGAAGTTAGTAGCGGTGAAATGTAATTAAGATAAATGGGTACATTTTTAGCTTACCTGTACAAAAATACAGGGAGCTCTTGTCACCCTGACATCAGTGTTGGCTTTGGCGTTGGCTTCACACTTCGAAATTATACGACAAAGATTTATTCATGTGATGGGCAAGGCGAGGTCAGGTGAGCTATCCTCTATGCCAACAGATCTTGCTATAAAAAGGAACAACTTTGTGATTTCTTGTTTGCTTCCCGGACAGTTCTTCCAAAAGGGAGCGAATTCTTTCCTGTAAGAGTAACCCTTATTGAGAAGGGAAGCAAAAAATGAAAATTGCAGAGTTGCTTCCCCTATTAGTATGTACATTCACCCAAAAAGTGATTTATCGATGTATATTTTGCAGACTGTATACACCATTGAGAGACTTCAGGAGATCACCAGTCAGCCAGTAGAGACACCCCATGAGAAATGGTTCCAGGACACATACAATCACCTGATCAGTAATGCTTTGGAGAAACTGAAAAATCCTCCCAACCCAAACCACCCTCGAGCTAGTTGGCACCCATTTAAACAGGTTTGTATTGTCAAGAGTGATATAAGAATAGTCCAGTTCAGTATTTACTATCATATGATGATATTATGATTAACTAAATCATGTTCTCATTGTTCTTCAGTAATAGGGAAGACAGAGTGAAGCCTAAAAAGCTGGAGATGCATCTAACTGCCATAAAAAACATGTAGGATGGCCATAAACGGATCTTAAATTACATGCAGACTTGGACAGTGCATGGTATGGCAAATCAAATGTGACAGTATAGCAGTTTTAACATCAGCAAGCAAACAAAACTTGCCTAAAAACTTGTCACTGTCTTTGCTGTACACGGTTCCAGATGATTGTATTTTACTTCATAACTAATCATTTTTAGCTCACCTGGCCCAAAGGGCCAATTGTGAGCTATTGTCATACCAAAGCGTCCGGCATGCGTCCGTGCGTCGTCCGTCAACACTTGAAAACAAATATTCAAACATCTTCTTCTGTAAAACTACTGTACCCATGGTTCTCAAATTTCACATGGAGCATGACCTGACTCCAGGGTCTCAGAACTGTAAAATTGGGTCAGGTTGAAAATCCAAGATGGCCGCCATTACTAAAAATAGCAAAAATAACAAAATCATCTTCTTCTCCAGAACCACTGGGTATATTTGTCTGAATTTTTGCATGAAACCTCAGTGGAACATTGGTATTCAGAATTGTAAAAATGAAAAAAATCTGTAGCGTAGTTTTGTCGCAGTGACCTACTTTCTGTTTACGAGGGTAATTTTGTTCAAATGCCAATGTCGAAAAAAACTTATTTAAACAACTTCAAACAACTTCTCTAAAACCACTGAACCCATGGGTCTCAAATTTCACATGGAGCATGACCAGACTGCAGGGTTTCAAATATGTAAAAGTGGGTCAGGTTGAGAATCCAAGATGGCCGCCATTTCTAAAAATAGCAAAAACAACAAAATCAACATCTCCACTAGAACCATTGGGTATATTTGGTTGAAAGTTTGCATGGAACATAAGTGGGACCTTGCAATTAAATTTTATAAAAATCAAAAAAATCTGTAGCGGAATTAGGTCACAGTGACCTACTTAGCGTTTACAAGACCGAATTCGCTCAAATGTCAATATCTCAAGAAAACACAAATGGATTCTGATAAGGTTTGGTCAGAAATGGTCCTTGAATTGAATTATTTCAAATTTGTGCCAACTGACTATCCAGGATGGCCACCAGGGGGGTTGTTACTAAAAATAGCACAAACATAAAAAATGTCAATTTCTCAAGAACCCTTGAATGGAATTTGACTTATTTTGTTTCAGAATGTTCCTTGCATGAAGACGTTTTGATTAATTGCGATTTGGCAATCCAAGATGGCCGCCATCTGCCGTTACTAAAAATAGCACAAAACATGAAAATGACAATATCTCAGTAACCACTGAATGGATTTTGACGAAATTTGTGGCAAAATGATTCTTGCATTGAGGAGTTTCAAACGTAACTAAATATAGACCAGTCATGTTGGCCTATGTTTCTAAAAATAGCAAAATGTGAAAATTCGAAAATGTCAATAGAATTGGACTAATTTTGTGTCAGAATGGTCCTTTCATGAAGCCTTTGCGATTTCTTGCATTTTGGCATTCCAAGATGGCTGCCATCTGCTGTTACTAAAAATAGCATAAAACATGAAACTGACAATATCTCTGTAACCCCTGAATCAGGGCTACAGAAATCCGATTTTTTGTCGGTCCGGACCGATTTTGAGTTCGAAAAACCGATTCAGTTGGCATAAGGCACATTTTTTTCGGTCCGAAAAAACACGATTTGCGATGTATGATGACATAATTACCTGGATTTTAGCCATGTGTCTTATTATTAATCCAATAATCACCCACTGCTGTCAAAAGTTATCACAGATAAACAAAGTGTCGATTGTCTTGCCAAGGTGTGAACAGACTCAATTTTAGAAATCTTCAATAATTAGCACGTGTCACAATATTGGCCAGCGGCGAAGACTTTCCACAACTCGTAATACACACATACACGTGCCGATGCACGGAAAAAGGTTGTGCAACGTAAGGTTACTGACTATTGTATACTTTCATAGATAGCATAAGGAAAGAATTTGACTAGCAAAAAGAAAAATTAAACCGGACTTGATTATGAGCAGTCTGGTCAGGGTTTTTTTGTAGCCGACGTCATTTTTCGCGCAGAATTTTTTTTTTCTTCGTCCGAGGGTACCTTTTTGCAAGTATATTCATATTTCAAGGGAATTAACTCGAATACAGTAAAGTACGTCAATCGTAATACTTCGGCCAATTCCGTAAATGATGATCGGCGAGGATGTCCGAATGGTACAGCCATGTGTACTTTCGCTTTCGGTCTGTCTCTGCGCTTTAAAGCGCATTTTTCACGTTAAGTAAGAACATGTGGACTAAATGGCTACTTCAGCGATGACACCCGTGTTATAACGGCGCTCCAGTGTAGTCATTAGTTTTCGTGACTTTTTTTGGATTGTGGAATACACTGTGTAGTCATTAGTTTTCGTGTCTATTTTGGATTCGTATGACGTCATTGGCCCTCTGGACCGATTACGATTTCAAAATTTCTGTAGCCCTGCCCTGAATGGATTTTTACGAAATTTGTGGCAAAATGATTCTTGCATTGAGATGTTTCAAGCATAACTTAATATAGACCAGTCATGTTGGCCTCTGTTACTAAGAACAGCAAAATGTGAAAATCAGAAAATCTCAATGGAATTGGACTAATTTTGTGTTAGAATGGTCTGTTCATGAAGCCTTTGCGATTTCTTGCATTTTGGCAATCTTAGATGGCTGCCATCTGCCGTTACTAAAAATAGCACAAAACATGAAAATGACAATATTTCAGTAACCCCTGAATGGATTTTGACAAAATTTGTGGCAAAATGATTCTGGCATTGAGATGTTTCAAAAATTAATAAATATAGACCCGCCAAATTGGTCTCTTTTACTTAAAATAGAAAAATGTGAAAATTGAAAAATTACAATGGAACTGGACCAGTTTATATCAGAATGGTCCTTGCATGAAGGCTTTTGATTTTTTGCATTTTGGCATTCTAAGATGGCCTCCATCTGCCATTTCTAAAAATAGCGCAAAACATGAAATGGCAATATCTCAGTGACCACTGAATAGATTTTGATGAAATTTATGGCAAAATGATTCTTGCAAATCTCAAAGTAATTGGACCAATTTTGTGTCAGAATGGTCCGTGGCAAAATAGCCAGGTGAGCGATATTAGGCCCATTTGGGCCTCTTGTTGCTTATTCTCTTTAAAGATGATATTTCACAGAGAGTTCTGATGCAGGGCTGCCTCATCAGTTCTTATGAGGGGCAAAAAAGTTCCCCTCACCCCACCACCCAACACCTACAAACCTGTTAGTTGGCACTTTGGTGTGCAGGAGTTTCAGTACTTGTTCAGAGCTGAAAGTGGTGTAATTACATCTGATCAGTGTTTTACTTTCTGTTCCAGATACATGTCAGCCTGCAACAGAAGGCTCAGAAGAGGACTAGCCTGGTCCTGTCTATGAAGGAGATCAGCCCCAAGTTGGGGTCACTACATAATACTGTCATAGCTATGCCAGGGCTAGGAACAGCAGGACAGGTATATGGGCAACTATTTTAAGGTGTATGGTACACCTTGTTTTTCTGGCATTTTTACATAGGGTAGCAACTTTTGTGTCTTTTGTTTGCTTCCCTGGAGTATGAAGCCCTTCCAAAATGAGGTCATTCTTAAAGGAAAGAATTAGCTCCTTTCCTTTAATAGTTGACTCCTCATTTAGAATGGAGACAGAAATGAAAATGGCAGAGTTGGTTCCCCTGAAGGTGTGTCCATTCACCTCAAAGCACCTTCCTTTTGCAGCTGAGTGGGGAGCTAATGCTCGGGACTCATAATTGAGAGGTAACTAGATCGATTCTGGCTCAGATTGTGATTCTTCTGGGTTATTTCATTTGCATCTTCAGTTCAACCATTCCCCCACTGGCCCAGAAAACTGCAAAATTTTAAAAGGGACCTAAGTCTCAAGACTGTCAATTCAACCATGTTTTGCACATAGATAGCAGTATTTTGCTGATGAAAGGATTGTGATGGGAAACTTTGAAAAGTTATATTTTGGATAGATAGATTTAGGACAGATTTATGATGGTTAAACCTATTGTTTCCCAAGACTGTTGATTGTTTTAATTTCCATTTGCAGGTCGTCACCGTTGAATCTGTGTCTAATGTTGTGCAGATACTTCCCACAAAAACCAAACCCAAGAAACTGGTATTCAAAGGCTCAGATGGGAAAAGGTAAAGTTTCTTTTGTTTTGTATGAATGTTTCTGTTTCAATAAAGTTAGTTGGTTGATTTGATGCTTAACGTCCACGGTAAACAACTAAGGTCATGTCGGGACGGTCAGTTAACCTAACCACACTATTCCTGGGCAGGCTTAGACCTCCTAAGGGGTTAACCAGTACTAAGCGCACATACTTTCGCCAGTAACTGACAACTGCCCTTCTTGAATCAGCGGAAGGAGAAACAAAAGTATTTGGCCAGACCGGGATTCGAACCTGACTTACGAGTCAGGTGCCCTAGCGATTGCGCTACCCGGCCAGGCATTCAATAAAGAGAAAGAATTTTTAGGAAGCTACAGTAGAGGGAAATTATAAGATCAGTCAGTTAGATGAAAAGATGTATGAGTCATGATTCATATTTGTGTGCATGCATCTGTCTGAGCCAAGAAAAACTGAACAGCAGAGTTTGAGAATGAACTCAAGCAAATGTGTATCTTACGTCTTAATGTAAGTTTTTGTCTGGTCTGCGACTAGCAGAATGCGAGGTATAAAATTTTTTGGTGGCGGCGACAGCGTAAACTTTTGTCAAGGTTTCTGGTTTAGCTCTGTTTTGTGACAGTGCGGTGACATGTGAGACACTGGTTCTCATGGAACTCTTGAGACTATTATTATAAAAAGATGTCATCAAATTAAAACCGAAAAATTGATTAATGATCTGTAATGCAGTAATTCATTTTTGCTGAGATTTACTTTTACGGTATATGATAAATCATTACTACAGTAGCTTGATCTGACGTTCAGTATCAAGTCATGTGGAAGGTCCCAGCTCTTAGGATCACATTAGACGCAAGCATCTCATGTGATCCTAAGCTCTTGGAATTTCGACTTGACGTGATACAGAGTGACAGATCAAGCTACAGAATTATGTATATCTAGAGCATGTGTGTCTGATAATTGGAGAATGTTACGATTATTTGGAACTGATGATGCAATACTTTCCTTTTTCAGATATCCATATTTGTTCAAGGGATTAGAGGATCTACATCTTGATGAGAGAATCATGCAGTTCCTCAATATTGTCAACAATATGTTTGCCTTCGCTAACAAGTAAGTGGCCACAGAAAATTTGATAAATGTTCTAAAATTCTGTTTTATGTTTTCAGAGTCTTAGAAATCATAAAGCGTATTGTTCTTAAAGTTCATCTTGTTTGTTCCAGTAGTAAGCTCTTCCAAATTTGTATGCATAATATCTTATAATGAAAGATGCAAACTATTGTTTTGATTTTTAGCGTAAATGCAGGTACATTTTCATAAGAAAATTTTCATTACAGATATGTTGAAGAGTAATTAAAATGAAAAGCCGTATTGATATGATATGAGCAGCGACACGAGAAACCAACAAACTGGTTGTGTGCCCAACGCAGACTCAAATCAGCCTGGGCATCCGCCCAGTCTGATCAGAGTCTTAACTGTCCTCATGGAGGTAGCTTAGACCTTGAGCTACCCTTTAAGCACTTAGCAAAGAGTCTGTTAGGACTGGGCAGATGCATATTTACCAAGATACGAATTACAACTTGAATTATTGCATATGTGAAAAATGGTACTCTTTCAGGAGAAGCGTCTCTTCCATTTTCATTTTTTCTTCCTTCTCAATGAATGTAAACTCATAGAGGAAAGAATTTGCTTCTTTATAAGCTAATTCTTCCCTTTAAAAGTAGACACACTTTCAGAAGACCTTCATCCTCCAAGGGAGTGAACAGGAAGTCACAAAAATTGTTTCCCTTTGTAAAAATGGCAGAAAACATGGAGGTGTACCCATACACTTTATTTTGGTTATGTTTATAAAGGGGCTGCCACCAACTATACAGAGCCCGCCACTACTCGGTGACACCACTGGGACCAAGATCAGGGTTGATACAGTGGGTTGACGGTATGACCCCACTGTTTGGTCTGTACAAGCGCTGGCAACAGAGACAGGCAGTGGCCCAGATGTTGAAACAACAAGCTAGTGGGACATCGACAAGTAATAACCAGCCCAACCTTCCAAGGCCAAGTGAGATATACTACAACAAGCTTACCCCAGCTCTCAGAGAAAAGGTACGGCTACGTATGCATATGAGAGACAAAGTATTAATTAGGAAATGGTATGACAGAAATAAGTCTGCAGTTACAATTTGATGTCAGAGATCCAGGTTTGATTGATTTTTGGAGAATCTAATGTTTCCATAAAACACACCTTACAGCCACTATGGTGGCTTAGTTAAGAAAATCTGTTCCAGTCTTGAGATGAAAATATACAAAGTTTGCCCTAGACAACAAAGAACTTATACAAGAACGAAGTTGAGAGTAATGGTTTTATTGACTGGGACTCTTTATATAAATACAACAGCAATGTCATTTGTGAGGCTGCATATGCCTAGTGGCTCTTAAGCTTTTAAAAATTTCCAGCACAGGCTGGCAAAAACCAATACATAAATTAGATACAAATTTTCTTGTTATTGTCAGTGTCATGAGTTTGGGGCAATCACAGCAACGAAAGAGAGAAAATGAACCTCAAATTATATAACTTTAAAAAGTTCAAAACTGTTCTCCTGAAGATACTTTGCTTAGAAGTTGTGCAAAAGTTCCTTTAAAAAAGCTGTAAGGATAACTTGAAGAATGTACTTGTTAGCACCTTGCCTGTCTTTGCAGGTTTGGAAAAAAAAAAACATGGTAAATCACATTAATATTACATGTACTTATTTTTCATATGTTAGTGGTTAATAAAGTTATTTCAAATTTCAGGGAATCAAAGACTTGGAGAATCGTAAAGACTGGCCTCTGAGTGTTTTGAGGAAAGTTTTGGAAGAGCTGATGGCTGAAACTCCATATGATCTTCTCTCAAAGTAAGTGCTGGTAGGCTTCGGACATTCTAAGCAACAGAAGACAAAATGCGTCCTTGCAAATATGAGCTATGACGTTAGAAAAAGTTTCTGACGAAGGATCTTATGACTGTAGTCATAAACTATGGCAACCTGTTAAATAGTTAATACTTATACGTAATACTCATACCAGGTCTTGCTGTTTAAAGAGATGAGTAGATATAAAACACCGAAAGAAAAATATGTCATGTGAAAAAAAATAAAACTTCAAAAATGTTTAAGCATGAGTAATGTTGTTATCTGCAGGGAGTTATGGTGTGCCAGCACAGGTCCTAATGAATGGTGGTACATCACACAGACATATTCAAGATCTACAGCTGTGATGTCAATGATTGGGTACATCATAGGCCTTGGGGATAGACATCTGGACAATGTTATGGTTGATCTATCAACAGGAGAGGTATGTGTGCAAGTATTATTTAGAGCAGTGTTGTACTTGAAGTCTGCCCATGGACTGTTATTTTAGATCATTAGATCATTTTTACTCTGAGGAAAACCAAACTGTATCATTATTAGAGTATTGTCACCAGAACTGGAGTTTATTAATTATTTATTTTCACTCCCATGAAACATATGTTGTGGTCTGTATTGGTTCATTAAGGGCCACAAAATAGGTTGTGATATGGAGAATTAAATAAACATCTCAGAATAACCACACCCACACACACAGATCATAGAGAGAGAGAGAGATGTTTTAAGCTTTGGTTACTTTTGACTATACATATCTATGACAAATTGACCTGTGTATTTGTAGGTGGTACACATTGACTATAATGTGTGTTTTGAGAAAGGTAAAAGTCTACGAGTTCCAGAGAGGGTACCATTTAGACTGACTCAGAATATAGAAGCTGCTTTAGGAATTACTGGAGTAGAGGTGAGTATCTGGCAAGCCACAAACTGATGGTACCAAAGAAAAAATTAAAGCACCCAAAAAGCAGACAACAAAATCTAGTCTGTTAAATTCAAAAAAAAAAAATGTCCAAGCTATATTATGCTGAGAATTTAAAGACCACAGGGCAGTGTTGATCCAGATGAGGTACCTCATCTGGATCAACACTGTTGGCAAATTCAATTATTTTTCGTTTTTGGTGCTCTAAATGTTTCTTCAGGTTTAAAGCATGACTTTTGTTACACCCTTTATCAGATTAATGTTGTAATATTGTGGAGATATGCAAACAGTGAAGACAAATATCAGACTGCTGCTAAGCAAGATGGTTTTACTGAGGATCCTCGATAGAAAGGAGCAGCAGAGGAGCAAATTTTTTAAGGAGTTAACTCCCTTTTGAGAAGGAAGGCATACATGAAAATGGCAGAGTTGCTTCCTCTGAAAGTGTATTCAGTCACCTTTAGGAAAACAAACAGAAGGTGTCTCCAAATTATCATCAAAGCCCTACCTTATATAGAGCTTTATATTAACATATGTTGGTGTTGTGTTGTTGTTTTACGTCCACAGTAAACAGCTGTGGTCATGTCGGGATGGTCAGTCAATCTAACCACATTCCCCCTGGGCAGGCTTAGACCTCCTATGTGGTTAAACAGTACTAAGTGCACATACTTTCACCAGTAACTGACAACTGGTCTTCTTGAATCAGCGGAAGGAGAAAGGAAAGTATGTGGCCGGACTGGGTATTGAACCTGGGACCTCTGGCTCTTGAGTCAGATGCCCTACGGACTGGGCTACACGGCCATAATAACATATGTAATCATTTCAATATTAACAATGATATATTTAAGAAATTTGAATGTCAAGAGATTATCTCTCTGTACTTTAAACTACTTGTAGTATTGACAATGCAACTAAAATTTTACTATTTATTTTCAGGGAACCTTTAGAATAGCCAGTGAACATGTTATGAAGACCTTGAGGAAAGGTCGGGAAACTCTTCTGACCCTTCTTGAAGCCTTTGTGTATGACCCGCTGGTCGACTGGACCACGGGTAATGAGGGAGGCTACACTGGAGCCTTCTATGGTGGTGGGGTAAATACAAAGACAACAGCTATATACAGTCGTCAGAGTAAGGTACAGATGGAGAAGGAGATAACACAGAGCATGTTCTCTATCAGAGTGGCAGAGATGAAGGTCTCTTGGCTTAAGAACAGGTATATAATAGCCGCAACATGACAAAACCAACAAAGTGGCATGTGTGTCCAGTGAAAAATCAGATCAGCCTGGCCATCCGCCAAGTCTAAGCAGAGTCTTCGCTGTCGACAAGAGGCTAGCTTAGACCCTTTGCTACCCTTAAAGCGCAAGCAAAGACTCAGATCAGCCTGGGCAGATGCCCAGGCTGATCTGAATCTTAGCTGGGCACACATGCCACTTTGTTGGTTTTGTTGTGTTGTGGCTCATGAACTATTGTGAGCACTCTTTTTTGTTGTTTTAGATCATTATTACTGGTTGAGCTGGAGCAAAAGAAGAGATAATGCAACTTTTACAAGCAGTCACAATTTACCAGACTTTGGCATCTGCATTTGCATGTTTTGGTTAAAGTTTTGTCAAGTCTGCTACACTGCGACAGCTTTTGTGAAGCTCAGATTGAATTTGAGCTGCGACACGAGAAAACCAACAATGTGGTTATGCTCTCAGCACAGACTCAGATCAGCCTGGGTATCTGCTCAGTCGGATCAGAGTCTTCCTTGTCCACATGGAGGTAGCTTACACCCTTAGCTACCCTTTGAGCACTAAACAAAGAGTCTGGTCAAAGTGGGCGGATGCCCAGGCTGATCTGAGTCTGCGCTGGGCGCACAGCCACATTGTTGGTTTTCTCATGTCACAGCTCATTTAATTATGCTGATGACACATAGGGAAAAGCTGTGGTATACTGGTAAGAGGCACTGGTCTATGGTACAGGTCACAAGTTTGAATCTTTAATGGACAAGGACTGAAAAAACTCTATGTCTGTCCAGCAGTAAATGGGTACATAATATACCTGTTTCAAATCGGGGAAGGTGAAAGACAGTGAAAGGAGAGAGGTTCTCTCTGTCTTCTCCGTGCTGTGCCCAAGATATGGTGGGCCTCCAACACCCACCATGGGAAACCTAATGAAACATATCATTTTCTCTTGAATCCTACATCCTACAGTAGCATATAAGAAGATTTGATTGTGATAATGAAATTCAGACTGAATGAGTTGTGTGAAAACTTGCTGATTAAATTCATAACATGCTTAACCCTATTGCACTTAGAACGGCCAAAACTCTGTGGAGTTTTGGCCGTTCTGAGTGCAATAGGGTTAAAAGTCAGTCTGGCATTTATTTTTTTGAAACAGGGATGAAATGCTGGCCATTCTACCACGTGTTGAGAGTCAGCTGGACAAGAAGAGTGAGTTGATAGTTGAGTATGAGGGAAAGACAGTTGAAGAGGACCATCTACAAGAGTTAAAACAAGTTGTGCTGACCGCCCAGGGGGATACAAATAGTTCTATTTTCTCTCTTCATGAAAGGTAAAAAACTAAATGTTTGAACATATGTTAAAACTAGGGGATAGAATTGCAAACATTGGAGATCTTAATCAGAATGCTCCTATGCATCTCCTACTCAGATGTGTCATCAGCATAATTAAATGAGCTGTGACATGAGAAAACCAACAATGTGGCTGTGCGCCTTGAATACCTGTTTACTAGGGTAGGGCCTTGAATACCTCCATACTAAGGTAGGGCCTTGAAAACCTGTTACTTAATGGTAGGGCCTTGAAAACCTGTTTACTAAGGTTGGGCCTTGAATACCTGTTTACGAAGTTAGGGCCTTGAATACCTGTTTACCAAGGTTGGGCCTTGAATACCTGTTTAATTGGGTAGGGCCTTGAATACCTGTTTACTAGGGTAGGGCCTTGAATACCTGTTTACTAGGGTAGGGCCTTCAATACCTGTTTACTAGGGTAGGGCCTTCAATACCTGTTTACTAGGGTAGGGCTTTGAATACCTCCTTACTAAGGTAGGGCCTTGAAAACCTGTTACTTAATGGTAGGGCCTTGAATACCTGTTTACTAAGGTTGGGCCTTGAATACCGTATACGCGGTAATTTTCGCGGTCTTCCAATTTTTGCGGTATTTCGCGGTCACTATGAAACCGCGAAAATTAAAAACCGCCAAATATTTTCCTTTTTCTGATAAAGTGTCTTCAGTAAACCCAATGTCCGTTTGCCTTGGTAATTTTGGCACATTTCATTAACAGGTGTGATCATTGACTCATCGATAATGCTGGTTATAATTAAGACATACATGCAATTAAAATCTGAGGACGGGATCATGCAAAACTATCACACGCTAATTGATTACACGACAATATTACACCGTTATTGATTCGTACTTATCAAATTGATAATTGCTGATGACACCTTTCAAGTTATCTGTTTTATTCACAGCCACTATGCAATTACCGTCTTCTGGTTTATGTACTGAATTATAAGAGTAAAAACTGTCTGAACGACATTAGTTCTCTGTTACTTTCCTGTGAATACTTTGACATTTTTATACATGCACTTTTGATTTTCGGGCAATTGGCAGACTGCGAAAAATAAAAATCGCGAAAATTAGTGCTTATATTTTGGACCCAAAACCGCAAAAATTTGAACCCGCGAAAATTACCGCGTATACGGTACCTGTTTACTAAGGTAGGGCCTTTAATACCTGTTTACCAAAGTTGGGCCTTGAATACCTGTTTACTAAGGTAGGGCCTTGAATACATGTTTACTTATTGGTAGGGCCTTGAATACCTGTTTACTGAGGTTGGGCCTTGAGAACTTGTTTACTAAGTTGGGCCTTGAATACCTGTTTACTTAATGGTAGGGCATTGAATACCTGTTTATGAATTGGTTGAGGCTGCACAGAGGCAAAAAGTCAAACCAAAGTTTTCTGATAAATGCCTAATTCTGTGCTTGTTTTACATGAAGTGATTTGTTGCCACCATTATACTCTGAAATCATTTGTTGCCACCATTTTACACTGAAATCATTTGTTGCAAAACATTTGGATATGGTTTAATGTAAATGTGTACACTTTCCATTATGCCTCCTTTCTCAGTGGGAGTAAACTAAAGGAAAGAATTTGCTCATATAAGAGCAAATTCTTACCTTTAAGAGAAGACCCCTTTTAGAGCCTTCTCAGGTGAAGCAAAGTTATTTCCCTTAGTTAAAATATAAAAAAAAAATGGAGGTTTACCCTCAAGAATGAAATATGTATAGTTCAGAGTTCCAGATAAGAAGGGGTAACAGGGATAATTCTGGGATAATTTTTCTTATTTCTCAACGAAAAGATATATTGTGACCCTCATTAGAACCGTCTCGGCAAGATGGTTCTAATGAGGGGTCACAATATATGGTTTATAAAGAAATATGGATAATTATCCTTTAATTATCCCTTTTACCCCTTCTTACCTTGAGCTGTATATGTTAATGTTGTATATGTTTGTAGATACAAGGAGTACTCTGTTATAAAGACAACTCAAGACACTGTCCAGAAGATGGTGGAGGAGAAGATTAGTGAGTGTCTTCATTGGCAACAGGTTCATAAGGTATGTACTCTAGGAGAGATAAGCCAAACTTCTGAGGATAAAAAAAAAAAAGAATAAATGAGCTGCAACACGAGAAAACCAACAAAGTGGCTGTGCGCCCAGCACAGACTCCTACCAGCCTGGACATCCGCCCAGTATAATCAGACTCTTCGCTAAGTGCTTAAAGGGTAACTAAGGATCTAAGCTACCTCAATTCGGACAGCGAAGACTCTGATCAGACTGGGCGGATGCCCAGGCTGATCTGAGTCTTTGCTAGGCGCCATGCCACTTTGTTGTGTCTCCGCTCAAATGTGTTTCTTCATGAAACATGGAGGAACCCAATTTTACAATGGGGAACAAATTTTGTGACTTCTGTTTGCTTCCATTTTTGTCGCACCTGCTTTAGCAAGGTGCGATATAGGCGTCCGGTTTTCCGTCCGTCATTCCGTCCGTCCGTCCGTCCGTCCGTCCGTCAGTCCACATTTACGTCAACCCTGGCATTAAAGAGTTGTACAGTTAATTTCTCCAAAATCACTGTAGCCATGGTTCTCAAATTTCAGATGGAGCATGATCAGACTACAGGGCTTCAGATTTCACAAATTCAGCCTGATCGAGAATTCAAGATGGCCGCCTGTTACTAAAAATAGAAAAACAACATAATTAACATTTTCTCTAGAACCGCAAGGTATATTTGGCTGAAACTTTGCATGGAACATCAATAGGACCCTCTTTATGAAACTTACGAAAATAAAAAAAATCTGTAGCGGAATTAGGTCACAGTGACCTATTTTTAGTTTACGAGTCTCAAATTTGCTTGAGTGCAGATAAATCGTTAAACACTGAGTTGGTTTTGCTCAGATTTAATCAGAATGATTCTTGAAAGGAGTTTTCTCTTTTTTTTCACATTTATGGGAATGTATCATCCAAGATGGCCGCCACTGTTGTTACTAAAAATAGCAAAAACATGAAAATGACTATATTTCAGGAGCCTGTGAATGGATTTGGACCAATTTTGTGTCAGAATGATCCTTGCATATAGCTATTTCGGTTTTTGACAAATTGGCCATCAAAGATGGCTTCTATCCACCGTTACTAAATATAGCACAAACATGAAAATGGCAGTACCTTAAGAACCATTGGGTGGATTTTGACAAAATTTGTATCAGAATAATGCCAGAAACTATTTTGTTTCTTTTTATTCTCAATTTCAACATCATCTCTGCTACTGTGGAAATGCAATGCAGGTGCGACATAGCATTCCACGGAATCCTTGTTTACAAAGCCTTTCAAAAAGGGAAACTTTGGTAGCTCAGTGGGTTAATTGCTGGCCTGGTAAGCTAGCGGTCCAAATTTGAATCCGGCTAGAGGCAGAAATCTTTCAACTCTGAATGGGTACCATTGCTCATAGCCTTTCATTATCACCTTTCTATTATGGAAAAGGACGTAAAATCACAAGTCATCCATCCATCTATCATGGAATGTGGATGTTGATAGAATAAGAAAATAAAACTTTAAGGTACTATCACTTTGTAATTTGTAAATGGTTTGCAGCTGAAATCTGGTACTGTATTTAAAGAAAATTTACTGATAACATAATTTATCAGGCAGTACAGAGAAATTAGATACGAAAATCATTCTCGCACATTATATGGTTGCATCTTGGAATTTGTTAAGAACTCTCTTCGGACCGTCTAATATTTCTATAAAGTACACAGTCATCAGCAAAAAGGCGGACTGTGGAGCTTATGTTGTCTGGCAGGTCATTAATAAAGATTAAGAACAGGATGGGCCCTAAAACAGAACCCTGGGGGACGCCAGACAACACGGGGAGAGGGTCTGAACAGACACCATCCAGAACAACTTTTTGTGTCCTTCCAGATAGCCAGGCAGAGATCCACCGGAGGATATCATTTCGGATACCATAATACTCCAGTTTATAAATCAATCGTCTATGGGGGACCTTATCAAAAGCCTTGGCAAAGTCCATAATAATGAGGTCTGTTTGTTTGTGACCTTTATTATTGGCTCTGTCTAGGTTTGCCTGCAAATCGTGAATGAACTGGACCAGTTGAGTCTCGCATGACCTACCACTTCTGAAGCCATGCTGAGACTCAACTAAAATCTTATGGTCCGATAGATGTTGCATGATTTTGCTCACGAGAATGTGCTCAAGAGACTTACAGCAAATACAAGTCAAGGAGACCGGCCTGTAAATGGCAGGGTCATATTTTTCTCCCTTTTTGTAAATGGGAGCCACATTAGCTTGCAGCCAGTCATCTGGTACTCTAGACTGGGCCAAGGACTGGTTGAATATGCAGGCAAGGACCGGGGCAATTTCAGCACTGCATTCTTTTAACACACGTGCACTTAGGTCGTCTGGACCTGAAGATTTATGGGGGTTAAGACGGTCTAGTAGTTTTTTGACCCCATTAGGGTCAATGTATAAGTCTTCAATATCTGGGTAGGGGGTTGGTCCTTTCGATGGGGGGTCACCTACTTGTTCCCGGGTGTAAACAGACTCGAACTGTCTGTTAAATATGTCTGCTTTGTCCTTATTAGCAGTTTTCAACATGCCATTTTCCCTTAAACAGGCCACACCCGTGGAATCCTTTCTTAAGTTTTTCATAAAGGACCAAAACTTTTTCAGCCGATCATTTTGGATACAGTCTTCTATATTAGTGTCTGTATCTGAGGGATTGAAGATATCTGAAACATACCTCCAATAGGCATCACGCATTTCTTTTTGGACATGAGCTCTGAGTCGTTTATAACGACTCTTCAGGGACTCGTTATCTGCCCTGCGAGCTTTGTGGTACAGTTTTTCTTTTTTCCTAATCAATGCCCTAATGCGTGCATCTATCCATGGATAGCCAAGTTTTCCTTTCGTCATTTTAGAAGGAATAAACTTGTTTACTGCATTTAGTAAGACCGTCTTAAACTCAATCCACATCTCATTAACATCAACGTGAGCAAAGTTCTGCGACATGAAACGGTCTGCAAAGGCAAGCATATGGTCTCTAAGACCTTGCATATCAGCCCGTTTGTACAAGAAAACTTTCCGTGGTGACTGAAGGACCCTTTTTGCTTTTATGTCATATTCCACCAAAACAATATCATGGTCAGCTCGACCAATTGGTGGCATACCCTTAATTCTTGTGACAGGGGTGGGGTTGTTAGTCAAAAGGATATCTAGGGTCCTTTCTTGTCTTGTAGGGATATCAACCATTTGGGAGAGGCAGTGCTCCTGAACAATGTTTACTAATTGGGACTGCACCTGCCTTTTGGGCATTCCCAGGGGTACATATAACTTATTCCAATTTAGATAAATTGGCACTTTGGGAAGAGGCATGGCTCATGAAATTTAATGTTGCCAAATGTCACTCTATGAGGGTGACTAGGCATCCCCCTCCAAAGCAAATAATCCATGGTTATACATTGCATAACCAAGTCCTAGAGAATGTATCGTCAGCCAAATATTTAGGAGTTGAAATTACGGATGACCTCGAGTGGGGTCAGCACATTAATGAAATTACCAGTAAGGCTACTAAGACTTTGGGTTTCCTTCGTAGAAACTTGACTTTTGCATCGAAGGAAATCAAGGCTGCTGCATATAAAACTCTGGTCCGGCCCAAATTAGAATATGCAGCGCCAGTTTGGATGCCCCATCACCAAGTTGATATTAACAGAATAGAAAAAGTACAGAGGACTGCTGCCCGTTGGACCTGTAGGCGCTGGCGCAATCAAAGTCATGTGGGAGAAATGTTAGAAGAACTCCAGTGGCCAGACCTGCAGGAAAGACGACAGCAGGCTTCTCTGTCTCTATTCTACAAAATTCATAATAATCTTGCCATTGTAGATAAGATTAAGTACCTATCTGAGGTCGGTGAAGGGAGCAGGAGAACTAGGTCCCACCCATTCCAGTACCACCGTCCAAACGCTTACACGGACGGTTTTAAGAATTCTTTTTTCCCCAGGACAATTGCAACTTGGAATGGCCTTACAACCGAAGCTGTCTCTTCGGAGACAGTTGATGGGTTTAAGGCCAAAATTTAATATCCTAGGGTAGAGCAGGGGTTAGGCATGGAATGCCTGCCCCTGAGGACTTCTTGTAAATAGTTTTAATCTGCTGGTGGCTATGTCACAAATTCATTTATTTTTTTTTTTTTGTGACAACTTATGCGCCACACCAAAAACCTGTCATCATGGTCAAAATTGACCGAGGACAGTATCGGTAGAAAGAAAGAAAGAGAGAAAGAAAGAAAATGGGCAGTGGCATTGTCCTAAAATTTAATGCATTTAGTTTGCTAAAAGAGGGAGTTTATTCCATCAAAAAATTTAGGCCCATTTTATACAATAGATCTAACTTTGGGATTGTTTGGAAGAGGATACTCCATTTTATTGCAGAATTTTCACCATAGATAGATATTTGGGGTATTTTTGGAGGAAGAGAAAGTCCCCTTCATATAGCAGAATAAATATGGTATTGGGTAGGGTAAAGTCGGACAGCAGGTAAATTCGGACAGTGACATTGTTTCCATTATATGTCAGTTGTTTGGAATTAAAACAAAATTAACTGGGCAAACCGTGAAAATCCTGATGAGACGGCTCATCATGAGCCGTCTCATCTTGATTTTCACTGTTTGCAATAGTATGTCCGAATTTACCCGCTGTCCGAAGTTACCCGACTCAGCCCTAATGTTTCTACTCTCAGCATGTGATGCAGAGAATCCAGGGTTCTCAGTTCCAGCAGATGTGTGCTGATATTGCATCATCTCTAAATATAAACACTGCCAGTTTTGCCACTGTCACAGACTTTCTCCAAGGTGCTGGGCAAGGTTCTATTGTTACTCAGGTAAGACAATTTAACTTTTGACATTCAGAGGAATATTCGTCACATTTAACTTTCTTATAGGAGCTCACGTACATACATCCTCAAGTGATGTTTTTTTTTCAGATGATAACATCATGAAAATTGCAAAAGGACGTCACCGTATACTACTTCCGATGTTAACGTAAAGAACCAAACCTAGTTTATTGAAAGTGCCAGCTTCTTTCAATATTAAATAGAACCCTCTTAAAAGCTAAAGTAGTACATTTTAAGAAGTTCTTTGTTCACAAACTGCAAGTTATGCAAGAAAAAGTATCTATTGTCAGTATGAGGTGAAGATAGAAAAATCTGTCACTCGGGATGTTTGGCATCACGAGGCAAACCTCGTGATGCCGTACACTGACCCGTGTAATGGATTGTTCTATCCACACCTAATACCCATGAAAGATAGTTATAGTCTCCCATTTCATATTGGGCTTCTCTTAAAGGAAAGAATTTGGAGCAAAATTCTTTCCTTTAATTACTCCTTTAAAGAGCAGATTCTTACGTTTTTAGAGTAACAGCCAGCTTGGATGAGCCTGTTTGCTATGGAAGCAAACAGGAAAATGTGAAAGTTGTTTCTCTTTCTAAAAATGGCCTAAAATGCAAGTGTGTCTGTTCATCTTAATGGAAATTTGAGCCCCAGCTCAACAAAGCCAACAAAGTGGCCAGCAAAGACTCTGATCAGCCTGGGCATCCGCCCAGTCTGATCAGAGCCTTAGTTTTGCGCATAAAGGGTAGATAAGAGTCTAACCTACCTCTATGCCGACCGTGAAGACTTTGATCAGACCTGTTGGATGCCCAGGTTGATCTGAATCTGCTCTGGGCACATGCCACTTTGTTGTTTTTGTTGTGTCAGGGCCCTTTCCTGAATAAGATTTTACCAAATTTGGTGTGAAGCATCCAGTCATATTCCAAAAAACAAAAAAAAATGATGTTTTTAAAAAAGGGTTGTAATTTCAAGTGAATTTGGGTAAAGTATTTATGTAACAGTTCAAGTTCTTATGTCTGTGACTATTTCAGTGTGAGCAGGTGGAGGCAGAGTTATGTACCAATCTTCAGTTACAGCGGGCAAATCTTCACAGGTTGATAGATGTACTACATACTTACAGTACCATAGTGGCCCAGGTAAGATACACTTAGACATTGGGAAATGGTGATTCTTCTGTAGTCTCTGGATTAACAGTCTAGTTTTTCATCCGTTTGTGTGCCATCCGAGTTATATAGCCATCAACATGTATGACCACCCAAGCAGTTAGCATGGCAGGTGTAACGAAGTGTTTCACAGTAATCTTTTGTTTCACAGAGGTCTTGTTTCATTCTCATCCTCAGCTCACTCATTCCCCCCATTTGCTCCAAATGACTGAAATACTATTAAAAGGGCTGTTGAATCCCAAATCATCCTTCCATCTACTTCATTTAAATGGATTACAATGTGTCCATCATTCCTTCCATACTTGCATCCATCGTGGTATCTAACTTGTTCTCTCAAGTATTTTGGTCCTGCAGCTATGCAAATGTTAGGCAGGTTTGGTCATTGGGCACAATAGCACTGCCATTTTTTGATGAAAATATGTGAAAAGCTCAGCAATAAGCCAAGCTTGATTCTTGTTAGAAGAGTTGACAAATCATTTACTTTACTAACAGCTTCATGCTAACTATGCTTTGAGCAACTGGGTCCAGATATTTAGTAATCTTTGCCTGAAAGTGAAAAGGAACAGGCTGATCACAGTTTCAATGTTTTAAGTAATTACTGTAATATTGGATGGTACATTTGTTTCAGTTTGGTGTGGGATTTGCTGAGAACATACGTAGCAGTAACTATTTACAACTTCTACAAGAACTAGTGTCAGAATTTACTCAAGACAAGTAAGTTACGTTTTAACTGTTAGACTTCAGAATCTTTTCATGCTCATACTGTTGAGAAGCTTGTGTGTTTTTTTTCTGACAAATATCAACTATGATAACTGGCAAAAATAAAATCCAAGTGACAAAATCCCGAAGATTTTTACATATTTTTGTTGCTTGATTCAAAGCTTTGGAGAAGCAGGGGTATTAATGATAACTCTGCAGTAATTGTTTTTTAGATAATGCATGATAAAAACATATTTCATGACCCGCATTAGAAATGGTTTAAACCCCGTCTTATCCTGAGCTATCTGTGTTTTTTCTGGCATGCAGAAGAAGAATGTGACACATAGGTATTACTTTACCCATGTCAGCATCATGGTTGTTAGTGGTATGGACTTCCATTGAACTCTGTAATTAGTATAGGGGCCTCTTTATCACATTGCATTTATAGGCAAGACACAGCATTTTGCAGCATTCTTTTTCAGTTACCTTTATTAGTCCACAAAATCTGAAGTCTTCCAAGTGTAAAATACAAGCATTGAGTGGCAGCAGTAGTAGATAGGATTTTGTTTTTTAAGTCTTAATGTTAAAGTATAAACATAAATAAAAACAAGACTCTTAGCATACTTTTAGACTGTAAGATCACTAAAACGGTACTTTTATCAATATCATTTCCTTGCACAGTAACTAATAGTTTGTATGGTACTGACTCTCATGGCAGCTGTCACATGAGTAGACCATGCTGAGAGTGCAGGTGATTGCAGTGTTATATTGATAAATTGGTAGATGGTGAACAGCCTGTGTAGTATTACAGTCTTATTAGAACTATTTGCTGTTGATGCATAGTCTCAGAGCTCTAGTTATAAAGGTGGAAAGTCAGTAAAAATTCTAAAAATTTGGACACCCAAAATTATTACTGAAACTGTCCTAAAAATTGAAAGTTTGGTTTTACAGTGCATTAATGTATCTAACCTACATGTAAAGGAGGCAGATGAAATGGCAAACACAGACCTGACCAGTACGCGGACACTACCAGTACGCGGACACTTTTGTGTTTGGCATCAACTAAACTCCTAAGATACTTTTTAAATTCAACTGACTTTGTGACATTCATTCAAGGCGCCATTTCTTTATCTTTTTGTCATTCACTTTTACACTTACACAACACAGTTACGAATTTGCAGGGCTGATGCAGACCAGTATCATGATCAATGCTTCAGTTTGACTGCGCCAAACATGCAAACAGGCAAAGCAAACAGCCATGTGTCAATATGAGATTAGAACAATCCTTTACGATGTTAATACGTTTTTGTTAACTTCATGTATCAATAATTTAAATAGTATTGTAGCGTATAAATGTCAGTTCAGTTTTCTCAGATTCTAAGGTGTCCGGGTACTGGTATGATAAGCCTGTTTGATACAACAAATAGCAGGACCTCAACTGTGTAACATTGCACATGCGCAGATGATTTTTTTCACAAGTTCCTTTTGTCTATATTTAGCACAAGGATTTTCCTAAATTGCATGCCCATCTGGTAGTCTGGAACACGGTGGAGTCTTAAACATCAGGTGAAACACCCGTAAAAGTTTCCTCATACTGGTCGGGTCTGTCTAGACCCTTATCGGACTGCTCCTTTGGTCTGATCTGGGACTGCACTGTTATCCTCAGTCCTGTCTGCCCCAATATTTAGAACCTACTTATGTTGTGACCCTCATTAGAACTGTCTGGACACGAAGGTTCTAATGAGGTCATAACATATGTTTATATGACAAAAATAGCAAAAAATATCCCAAATTATCATCAAAACCAGTCGATATGTGAAGCAGTGAGTGTTGATTTTGGAGAATGTGTACTGTTGTTACTGATCAGACTAGGTACCAGGGCTGATGGTCAGTTTTGTACTATAGTCTTGTTGCTAGGTTGTGTCCCAAATGAGCACCATCTTTTTCCAGATGTACTGAAGTGGTGGTCCGATTCCATGATCTGTATGGTACATCCACCTACCCTGCCATCAAGAAACAAATGGTGCTGGCAACTGAGGTGAAACTACAGGGAATCATCTCGGAAGTTAATGCAAGGCTTATTAAGGTAGGAATCAAGCTTCATCTATATCAGGAGGTGGTTGTGGTCGGGCGATGGTGCAGGGTAACTTTCAGTGCTGGTGCATCCTATTAATTTGGATATTAGTAGGGCAAGGCCTAATAAGCTTGCAGTAGGTATGGGTGGGAGTTGTTTGGACATTTTTTATCCCCCGACCGAAAGGTTCGGGGGATATAGCGATGAGCCTGGCGTCCGTCCGTCCGTCTGTCCGTCCGTCCGTCCGTCCGTAAACACTTTCTTGTCCGCTCTATATCTTGAATATCCTTTGGAATATTTTCATGATACTTCACAGTTATGTAGAACAGGTCATGACGATGTGTCGCGTACAAGAATGGTAACTCTTGCTATTGTACTTTTTGAATTATCTCCCCTTTGGTGATTTTTTGGCAGATTCGTGTCCGCTCTGTAACTTGAATACCCTTTGGAATATTTTCATGATACTTCACAGAAATGTAGAACAGGTCATGAAGATGTGTCGGGAACAAGAATGACAACTCTTGCTTTCTTACTTTTTGAGTTATTTCCCCTTGATAGTTTTAGGTGTGATTTTTTGGCAGATTTGTGTCCGCTCTATAACTAGAATACCCTTTGGAATATTCTCATGATACTTCACAGATATGTAGAACAGGTCATGACGGTGTGTCGCGAACAAGAATGACAACTCTTGCTTTCTTACTTTTTGAGTTATTTCCCCTTGATCATTTTAGGTATGATTTCGTGCCCGCTCTCTAACTTGAATACCTTTTGGAATATTTTCATGATACTTCACAAATATGTAGAACAGGTCATGATGATGTGTCGCGAACAAGAAAGACAACTCCCGCTTTCTTACTTTTTGAGTTATTGCCCCTTGATGGTTTTAGGTGTGATTTCGTGTCCGCTCTATAACTTGAATACCTTTTGGAATATTTTCATGATACTTCACAGATATGCAGAACAGGTCATGACAATTTGTCTCATACATGAATGACAACTCTTGCTTTCTAACTTTTGGAGTTATTTCCCTTTGATGATTTTAAGTGTCCGCTCCATAGCTTGAATACCTTTTGGAATATTTTCATGATACTTCACAGATATGCAGAACAGGTCATGACAATTTGTCTCATACATGAATGATAACTCTTGCTTTTAGACCTAGTGAATTATTTCCCTTTGGTAGTTTGAGCTGCTGTTTGAGTCTCTGCTCCATAACTGTATAACCCTGGCCAGCTCCTGAATTTGAATAACCGTGAACCTTTAAGAATATTGATGCTAACTCTCTCTTACCCCTCCACATTCCCGTGCCCCCTCCCCCCCCCCCCCCCCCCCCCCCCCCCCCCAAAAAAAAAAAATTTTTTTTTTTTTCCAGATTTGGATTCTTTGTCCAAAGTCACTTACTAGAGAGCTCAAAATTAGGTTTGTAGGGCTTGTACTTTAGAAGTTATTCACACATTTTGAAAGTTGAATGTATCGTATGCTATACATTTGTGTATTATGGTGGCTGTTTGAGATATTACCTCTTTTTAGCAGTCAAGCATACTGTTTTAGTCTGAGTGTTAGATAATCATGCATCTGTTAACAGTTAATGTCAATCAAAAGCATAAAAGAACGACAATATATTACTAATATGTGTTTTGAAGTGCACCCTTTTTACCAAGGCCCATGGGGGTCTTCGGTCGGGGGATTTGCCATCTCCTCTGATGGCTATTTTTTCTGTTGCCTATCATATCTTTATTCATTCTTCCTCTCTCTGGGAGATGGAATGAGGAATCATTAAGCCCGAAACAACCGACTACACCTGTATCATAAGAAAAGTAAAAAGATAGGCAATGATTAGGAATTGATACAATTAAACCCCACATCCTGCTCTCAAAACCAATAGGGAATGAAGCACACAGACACGGAAAAATTGACACATGTTCACGAAAGACATGCACAGTAAACCGGATGAGCAGCTCTGTATCATAAGAAAGTCTGTTGTTGTGCAGTCTGTGCAGTCAGGATAGGTTTTGTAGATGCAAAGTGTACCAGAAGCAGATCATGTCTGCCCAGAAAGACAGTAGATCATGTAGATTAAAAAAAGAATTGCATACTATATTAATTTTGCTATAAGATGGAGATTTTCCTTCTGTAGAATGATCCTAATATTTAAGGGCTATTCCAGATACGAGTAGTTCCCTAGGCAGGACCAAAACTTACCTTGAGGGGTACTTCCAAGGAAATTTAAATTACCATTATTCTAGTAGTAATGTTAGTATTTCCTAACTCTTCAGCCCCAAACCACCAAACTTTAATGTCTGGTCCTGCCTCTGACAGGATTTACTTCTTCATGGGAAAGCCCTAAATAAGTCGTGTGTGATTCTGTTTAAAGATGGGTTTATCTCTTCCAAAACTGTCCCAAAATCTAGCTCTGTCTTAGAAAGATGGGTCTAGATTTTTATATGCCCATTGTTAAGTTAAGGTGGTTGTTAGGACAGGTTTGACTGTATTTCACTTGGCTAATCAGGGGTTGTCACAGCTACAAGTCATGACAGAAACGAATTGTATGATAAGTTCAAGGCAGTTCCAAGATTGAAGGACATTATGGTATTACATGTTAAATTCAGAACTCATGCTCGCTGTGAAATGCCTACATTTCTTTCTTGTTTTTGTAGCTTTTGGAAAGAAGAAGTTTGGAGAAGGGAGATATTAGTGTGTTAGAAACACATCTACGAGATAGCAGAACATCCATTGACAACTTTGTCAGAGGTATGCACCACATATCCTAAAGTACTTAAATATTAGGACACCTAAAAACCATTAATTTTCCATTTGGGACAAATGGAAAATTGATGGTTTTATGTGTCCCAATACTCACTGGTTGGGAGCGTACAGTACATGTGCACCATTGTCCGATGTGTATAGTGGGCAAATCTTTGTCCGTTGTTATGACCTTCAGGGTGTGTTTGTGTGAAATGTGTTTTCTTTTATTGTTTGGATGTAAACCACTTGGTAAGAGTGTTTTCTCTATTTATGTTTTCCATTATGGTCATCTTTGGAGATGGCTAGATGTTGCTTTCTTTGCTCTAAATTCGTATTTTCATCTGCAAATCACTGGTGTTTGTAATCAGATCATGTCACGTGTAACCAGAAAATCGGCCGAGTTAGCGTTTTAATTCGAAAAAAATGTTAGTTAGTCCCTTTTTAAGATAGATTAATGATCTATTAAGAGATTTACCCATGATAAGTATCCTTTAAGTACGGGACGAATCCACAAGACAAGCAAAGCTGAGCATCCCCAAATTTTTCTGACTGTATGGGATGTCTCACTGACAATCGGTTTTACGACCCACGATACAGAAAAGTGTTTGACCCCTCTTTTGTTTTCTTTGAAAATAATTGCCCTTGCCTAGCATGATATCTAACAAGATTAATTAATCCTGAACCTAAATACACCATAAAATATTTCTAAAGAAAACACGGTTGTTTCATATAGAATTGATGGCAAAATTTGAAGAAATGGTACCGGCGCAGATTTCGAAATCGAAAGTAGAGTAGTGATTTTTTCAAATTAAATGTGAAAATAAAGCATATCATAACAATTTACAGAAAATTAAGGTGACATGTCGATAAGATCTGTATTAAGGCTTGTCGAGCAAGCTGTTCTACCTACACTCAATGATTTTAAAACACAAAAATAAACAATTTTGAAACTTACCCGACATATTGGGACAAAGATGCGTCCACTATACAGATCGGGACAACCGGTCACTTGTACTGTACGCTCCCACCCAGTGATACTTAGGCACTTTTGGGTAGCCATGTCACCTTTGTAGTAAAAATTTGCTGTCATATTTTGTTGTGAGACTGATTGATTGATGTCAGTAAGTTCAAACCATATTGTTCATGTCAGACAGAAAGGCTGGTATGCCCTTCAACGTGTATGGGTACACCTCCATCTTTTCCCACCATTTTCAAAAAGGGAGACAACTTTTGTGACCTTGTTTGCTTTCATGGACAAGGAAGCCCTTCCAAAATGAGATCAAGTCTTAAAGGAAAGAATTTGCTCCTAGGAAAAAAATGCCTCTAGGGAGCAAATAAGTTCCTTTAAGAGTTGACTCCCATTGAAAAGATAGTATAAAAAGAAAGTGGGAGAGATTCTTGCCCTGTAAGGGGTGGCGGTAGTGTAGTAGATAATGCGCTGGACTACCAATCCAGGGATCGTAGATGATCCGCTGCTTCTCTGGTCTTTCGGATGAGACTTTAAACCGAGGTCCCATCTCTGTATGACCTCGGTGGTGGTGGGACCGTTAATCTCGAGTTCATTCATTCACTGTTGCCCTCACCATAAACTCGAACTTATTGACGAGGCAGTTTTAATTTTGGGTTACAACATAAATACATGTATTTTTATGGAGAAATATGAAAGATCATTCCAGAAATATCATTAGAATACTTTCCTGGAGTATTGATTACATGTAGCTGAATTTACTTTAATGTCAAGTCTTTTTGCAAAAATTGAACTGATGAACATATGAGGAAGATAATTGATTTGCAATTTTGTTTTTGTTTCAGAAAATGAGTCCGCTGGTAGTAACAGTTTAACAGGAGTTATTGCCACTGCCCTATGTGCTCTCAACAAAAGGAACCTACAGATGGAGGCAGCTGCCGCAGGTATAAGACTTTGTTTCATGATAACCTAGCTTAGTGTATGAGCCCTGCCACAAGATGGATGAATGATTGTGGTGCTAAGTCAATGCTATTTTAAGTAGATGGACATTGTGAGCCACGACACGACAAAACCAACTAAGCGGCATGCGCACCCAGCAAAGACTCAGATCAGCCTGGGCATCCGCCCAGTCTTCGCTGTCAGCATAGAGGTTGCCCAGACTGATCTGAGTCTTTGCAGGGTGCACAGGGTTAGCGCTTGGATATTTTTTTCTTTCGCCACCACTTTCGCCAAATTGATATTGTTTGTGCCAGATTCTTTGAACTTAAGCCAGTTTTTCGCAATATTAAAAATTCTTTGAAAATATCTTTATCCCCCAGCCCCCCCCCCCTCCCACACACACACACATATTCCTTAACTTGCAGTTTACTGTGGTTGTTTAGACTGGTTTGAGTCTATTACATGACATAATCATTTTCCTCTGACAGTTGAAAGAGGTTAACACTGCTAATAAAGCTTACAATCTTTTAATTAAATCTTTTATCTGCCCTCTGTTTTTCATGAATTGTAGTCTGTTTTGCCTGTTCTGTTTTTTAAGAACCTATTATAAATAGCCTAAACCATTTTATATATCCTAATGATTATTTATTTCTAATTGTTTATTATCACTGTTCCTTTATTATTGTGAGACAATCTGACCCAGGAATTTTGTTTTGCAAAAGCTAGTACTTGAGAAGCTTTGAAAAAGCTAGTACTTTAGAGTTATGCTGTGTTGTCTCCCCTTATTATCGGTCTCTGTTTTTCATCCTCCTCTTGCATACAAGTTTTGTTTCAGTGATTGAGAGTTGTTGTAGACTAAAGAATATATAATAATGTTCAAATTCTGATCATTTTGACATAAAAAATCGGTATGTGTAAAACAGCAGAATCAAAACTTATATATTTAATTATGTATAAGTTTTGCACCATAATCTATTAAAGATCGGATAAATGACCCAAAAAATATACTTTACGGAGTTTGCAACAAGCGAAAAACTTGATTCATGCAGTCATACAAGACTCGCATAGACAATCTTTGAACTCTATGATCTGAAAAGTGATAATAAAAGTCTCTTAAAGACAGGACTTCTCTGCGGGGGGGTCTGGTTCCCAGCAATAGTATATCTTACCTGTACAGGTAAAGGTGTGAAAATCTATTCAACCAATCAGTGGACCAGAATTACCAGTTATAATAATTTCATTGGCTGATTGGAGGTGTTGACACTAAGAAATCAAGAGACAGAATGACACTGTGGAAGTTAATCCTCCTTATATAGTACCACTCCTGTCTTTAAATGTACTGCACATGCTGATTTGTATAATAGTGAGACTTGGTTTAGCGTCTTTTCACATGGTCAACACCCGTCGGTATGTCGTTTGATCTTTTTGTACCGTTTTCTAATCGACAATCAACAGCCCTGTATTTTCACAGATCAGTGAGTTTATTAGCTCGTAAGGTGTCAATGATGTGTTTACCTGAACAATCAAATATAATGCCATTGATAGACATGGGGACAACATCTTACGTCGAAGGTTTCATAACATCGAGCCTTGAGGCATGAAGCGTCTGCTTGGTGTCCCGTCACTGTGGACTAGGCTACTTGAGAAGCAGATTAACGGTAATTGAAGGTGTTGATTAATGATTGTGTAGATCGTCTCTGATACCGTAAAACTTTGCCATACGTTTTTATTGGTTGTTTTTTTTTATTATTATTTTTTCGCCACTTGTTTTCGCCAAATCAATATTTTTGGAGCCAAAAAAAATATTTTATCGCATTTGGCGACTTTGGCGAGCGGTAGCGCGAACCCTGCGTGCACATGCCACTTTGTTGGTTTTGTTGTGTCACGGCCCATATTGTTTTACATACACTGAATCTTCAATATTATTAGGGCCTTCATAGCCTAGTGGTTAAGCCTGCTGACTCTTTAGCATTAGGTCTCTCACCACCTTGGGTTCAAGCTTTGACCAGGGCACAAGTGAGAAAGCTCCATTCTGCTTGCAGATGGTCTGTTTTTCCCTGGGAGCTCTGGTTTTCTCTCATTTTTGCCTGACAATCCGCTAGAAGTGAAATATTCTTTAAAGGGTGGTAAAACACATCAGAAAAAAAACCCTGTTATTTCTTGTTGCAGTTAGACAAAGTCATTTTACCACAACTGTCACTTTCTGAAAAAGATGCCATACCAATAATATTTTGTATATGCCGTGAAAATAATATCGACAGGTAATACTGACAATCTTACTATTTTCAGGAGCTGGTGACCGGCTCATGGATTTAACATCTAGAGATGGGGATTGGTTCCTAGATGAGCTGTGTAGTATGAGTGCTAATGTTTCACAGTTCCTGGACATGGTCAAAGTGGAACAAAAGGTAAACATAGTGAGACACTATTTTTTGTAAAGGGCTCTTGGACAATTTCACTTACCCTATCACAAGATGTACAAAACAATCTAAGTGTTTGGGTTAAAGCCTTTAAAAAAGATGGAAGGGTTATGATATTATTACCATTTTAAGCCCCTGTTTCATAGTAGTGCAAATGTTTGTTATTGCTGTGTTTGTAGTCTCCGTAAAAGAGCTCTGTTTCTCCAAAGGCATTAATAATAGACCTGCCCTAAGCATAGGCACACCTTAACCAGTTCAGTTATCCTATGTTTGGCAAAAGCTGATTTTACTGTCAGAAGATATGAGCAGCGACACGAGAAAACCAACAAAGTGGTTGTGCACCCTGCGCACTCAGATCAGCCTGGGCATTTGCCCAGTCTGATCAGACTCTTTGCTGTCCACATGGAGGTAGCTTAGTCCCTTAACTACTCTTTAAGTGCTTAGCAAAGAGTCTGATCAGACTGGGCAGATGCCCAGGCTGACCTGAGTCTGCGCTGAGTGCACAACCACTTTGTTGGTTTCCTCGTGTTGCAGCTCATATGTCAAAATACTGGTGCAGAATGGCAAACAGTGTGGACCTAGCTTAAATCTACTCTGGGACTGCACTCTGCTGTAACAATATCTCACCGTAGTGTAATTGTAATATTTTATGTTCAGCATAAAAAATTCAAAGATACAGATGTTCAAAACCATTTCATGTTTTGAATAAAAACAAAATTTATTTTGACGAATACAGTATTTAAGATCAGAAGTTTTCTTCTCCAAACCTAAAAATTCTGGGATCATTCTAGAGATGGGAAGCTCTATCTTATAGCTGAATAAATATGGTATCATACATCAACATTCATTTGATAACGGGATTCCTTAGAATTCTAAAGAATGTGTTATCTTTGCTCTTTGTTAGGCTGAAGACATGGAACAGTTTGCAGTGTTGTTTAAAGGTCTCCTGGCTACACATCATGTCTATGTTGCCTTGCAGGTAAGGATAATTCTTGAACCACGATATACATAAAGGGTTCAAAGTACATTGTGCAAATTGAGAGAACTCTCGAATCCGATGCACATCTGTGCAGTATGGTCAGAGCCTTTGTTGCCGGTTGATTCCCGAAGGGTCTCCAGTAGCAAAGGCTAAGGTCTGAGTCTTTGCATTTCACATACAAAGTATCCATCATCTGTATCACAGCTTTGGAGTGGGAAATCGTACGAGTCGAATCTAGTAAGAACATGTATATCATATTCATACTTGCAAACATAAAAAGTAATGATAATCTTATGACAAATTTAGTAGCATTTAACTAAATGACTGACGCCAGTTTAATGAAAATTAAGCCACATCATTGTGGCATTGGTGACAAGCATAGGCTCTAATCAGACTGCACATAAGTGCAGTCTGATCAGAGCCTAGGCTTGTCACATCAGCCATCTATGGAAGTGACTCAGGCCATAGAGCCAACAATGAGGTCTCTGATTACCCTTTATAGATGAAGAGGATGAACTGAATATCACATGACAAAATTGCCACATTGTTGGAAGTCACATGACGTGGCTCAAATTACATTGCACAGGTGCCATATTTACTTCTGAGATAGTTGTAAAGAAGTGTTTCCATGTCTCATTAAGCATGCGTAAATGTTCTACAGGAGCTGAATGTGAACTATCGTACCATCATTCTTCCTGAAGCTCTGAAGATCATACAGTCGGGAGATCCCTCGGGCTTTGATGTGATTGCTGGGTTGAGTTCCATCTTGGGTGAGACAGGACAGTCTTTGGACTCACTCATCACACAGCTCGAGACTTTACACAGAAATGCTGTCATGGGAATTAAGGTACTTCTTTTTACATTTTACTTCTTTCTACAATTTACAGCTAAGTGTTAAGTAACTTGTTTTTACAGCTAAGTGTTAAGTAACTTGTTTATTGATGACATCATCAAGTAATGTGATGTCATCAAGTGACCTCATCACATGATTGACAGCCATATCAAATCAATTAATGAACCAATTAGCATGCCTCAAATCAATTAGTGAAACACTTACAATCTCAGCTTCCAGCTCCAATCATCCACTAGAAATATTCAAATACAACAAACTTGTAAGTCCTCAAAATAAACAAGGAATACTGATTAAAGCAGTATTCTCTTTTTATAATAGGAATCAAGAGCACTGAAGAAATACTATGGAAAGGCAGGAAAAATTATTTAAGTAAAGAGAAAAAAAGTACAGTTTCTGAGACTGTGTTTTCCTCCCTTCAAGCAACATAAGACTGTTTTCCAAACTGCTTTTGTCCGTTCAAGCAACATTGGTGCATTCCAGTTTTTCATAGAGTTGCAGAATGGTTTGAGTATTTCCTCTTTGAAAGTATTTGTGTGACACAGCTCAATGAGCAGCGATGAGACAAAGCAACAAAGTGGCATCTGCCAAGCCTGATCAGAGTCTTTACTGTGTGCTTAAAGGGTAGCTGAGGGTCTAAGCTACCTCCATGCCAACAATGAAGACTCTGGTCGGCCTGGACAGATGCCTAGGCTGATCTGAGTCTTTGCTGGGTGCACATGCAACCATGTTGGTTTTGTCTGTCCCGGCTCATATATGCAGTGTTCAGAGTTATATAGAAAACTTGTGTTACATATAAAATGTACATGTATTTTCAGACTGAAGGTTCAGAACTTGTTGCTGTGGTGACCATGATGGAAAACCACTTCATGCAGATAATAGAAGGTAAAGGACAGGGTTCATCTGACTTGACCTCTGGTCAGATGTTGTTGATGGGGTTTAATGGTCTGTTCACCCGCCTAGATGATGAATTTACCAACCTACTAGAGGCTGTTGATGCCATCAACGTTCCTAATATCTGGAAGAAAGTGGATGCTGTGAGAGAGGCCAGGTCTATGCAGGTACTTTATATACTTAAGGACAAAAGTTCTGCACGGATGTTCCTTTAACATCCGTGCAGAACTTTTGTCCTTAGGTATATTTACATTGATGTGAGTGATTAAAGACTTCCAAGTATTTCATAAGCCACAACATGCATATAGGGTGGTTTACATATCAGCAAACAGCAAATACTAAAACAGTCTAAGAATCCATGTAGTGTAGCTTACACCTGCAATCTCCACAGAGTCCATACATGGTGTGTGTGGACTTCAAAGGCTCTGACCTGACTGTGCAAATGTTGAGGCTGGGCTGATCTTTTCTATTCCCATATGCATTTAGCACCCTTCTAGACTTTTGCACTCATATCATAAAGCTTGCCTGGCTCTATTCACATGTACTTCTGATTCAAAAAAAAATACAAAATGCAGCAATTACACAAGTGTTAGCAGTATATGAATTTTTGTGCACAGTAAATTAATTGATCTACAAAATTAATGTAGAGTTATATAATCATAACACTGACTTCCTTCAGCTAGTCAGCTTTATAACATTGTTGAAATAGTTCCTACTACAAAGGAAGAAGAAAGTGCTTATTTTATTGGACACTTCCCATCATGTTTTGAAATGGTATGAATTATTTGGCTAATTGCTTTTCAGTTGTCTGCTTTCACCAGCAGCACAAGGAAGATCATGAGTTGTCTGTTCTTTGTGCGCCGACTCCAGGTGATGCAGGAGTTCTTCCATATGTGCACTCAGTTTGCTGCGGCAGTACAAGGTCTGGATGGGGGTAGCTGTTATGATGATGAGCAACTCTGTAAACCTATCAAAAGATTTATAGCTGATTATGTCAGGAAACAGGTTGGTTGGCAATATTAGCATGTCTTTCTGATGTTTTGACAGTTTGTAAGAATAATTGTTTTATACCCCACCACAAGATAGCCATTGTCCTCCACCCACATTTTGTTGACACATTATTCAGAATAGCTTTATGAAAATTACAGTTAATGCATGCAGACTGCCAGTACATGCAGACTGTGTCATAAAGAAAGGGACCTTAAAAATACATGAAGACTGTGAACTGTAAGTGTATTCACACTGTTTGATCAGACTCTAGGGTGTTTTCGTGAACATTTTGTGACTCCAAAGGAATCTCTTTGGGGAGTAGGGAAGACTTTGATCACGCTGCACAGTTGTGCAAGCTAACAAGGGTATTTAGTTTAATGCCTTTCCTCATGTCCGACTCATATATTTGCATGTCTCTGTAGGTCATTGGTTTCCCATCACAAGTGCTCGGATACATCTTATGCATGATAATAAAATCACTGGGCCTGAATGTCACTGCCGAGATTGAGTTGAAAGATGTTGGAGCAGAATCTAAAGTTCCCTTAGAAGACCTGTGTAAGAAAGCCATTGAGTCTTGTTTGAGATCAGGAATGTTTCAACAGGTTGATTTGACACAGGCTAGCACTCTTACCAGTGCCCAGGATTCTATTTGGAGGAGACATGATCTTACCAGGTAAGACTTGGCTTGTAAGTCTGAAGGTGTAGGAACTTGTTTTGTTGAGAATTCATTATAAAAGAAAAGTTAGGAAGAAACATTTGAGTTTTAGTGTAACCTTTCAGTTGTTTAATACAAATCTTGTTCATGTGACTGAAAAAGCATTTAATAAACTAGTACCTACAACATTGTAAATATATCATCAGTTTGTGCTTATCACATAGATAGAAAAGGAAGGTAAAAAAAAATCATCACAAGAAAGATATTATCAAAATATGGGTTTTGGTAAATAACAGTGTTATGGCAGATATACTAGAACAGGTTCAGACCTAAGTCAGGCTGCTTTGGAGGAGCAGTCTGATCAGACTTTGTTAGCCCATCAGTAACAGTATAACAGTATTAAGCCTTAATGTAGGGTTGAGGCGGGTAACTTTGGACGGCGGATAAATTTGGACATCCATCACAAACAGTGAAAAGCCAGATAAGACGCTCATAGTGAGCCATCTCATCAGGATTTTCACTGTTTAATGCCGAACAACTGACATATAAAGGAAACAATGTCACTGTCCAAATTTACCAGCTGTCCAAATTTACCTGACTTGACCCTAATCTTAAAAATGTGAGGAGCTCTTGATAGATGTCATCACTTCCTTGCAGGCGACTGGACTCCAATATTGAGTTACTGAAGGCAGGTTTACAGAGAGCTCAGCTTCATATAACAAGGCTACACTGGTTACATGAGGACATGTTCATACAAGAGGGACGTCAGACCAATCCCGTCATGGTGGCAAATAGAGCAACTGTCATGTCAGAAATTAAGAAGGTTAGTTTGAAAAGAAAAAACATTTCACCAGTTTTGTGAGAAAACCTGTCGAAAGACACATGTAAACCCAGTTGCGCTTAGTTTAAACTTTATTTATTTGTACAAATTTCTCACATACATACAAATACATTTCATGGACATTAATTATTTATACAAAAGGGATTCAGAAGAAAGTCACAATGACTTTTTTAAATCTGTCTCCCAGTTGCACTTTGTAGTACACTTCAGGACATGGTTGGTAGGTCTCTACTGCTAAAGGGCTTTGCTTTCCTTTGCACTGTATGCTAAATGTAGTGCTTTCTCCAAATATCATTATGGGCTTCAGTTGTGTTGAATAACTAAACTCATAAATGAGGATTGTAACAAAGGAAAACTATTTTGGGTTTGGGACAAGGTTTCGAATGTACTGTAAAATTCCATAAAAAACTGTTATGTGGCCGTGAACTAAAAAAAATCAGTGATAACGTTTGTATAGACATATACACTTTATAAATCTTTCATAGACTCTGTCCATAATCTTATACTGTTTCTTCTTTACCCAGTGTATGAATGCAGTGTTAAGCCAAGAGTCTAACCTGCTGGCTTGTCAGGGTCACCACAGCCAGTTAGAGGGCAGTATTACACAGAGGTTAAAGTGGGCAGTTGGTGCCAACCCCTCTCTAAATCTTATACTACAGCAGTTTGAAGAGGCCACCTCACTCAGAAAACATCAGGCAGAGGTAAGATTATGTAAAGGACATAGTCAGAGGTCAAGGTCACTACAGTGAACTGGATGGATGGATGACCTGCAATTTTACGTCCTTTTCAACAGTATTTCAGTCATATCAGGATGATGGGAATGTGATAATGAAAGGCTGTGTGCAGTGGAACCCCGTTTACAGTTGGAAAGATTTATGCCTCAAGTAGGGCTCGAACCCAGTCTGCTAGATCAGAAGGCCAGCGCTCAACCCACTGAGCTACAGGGTCTCCATTACAGTGAGAATGTGGTCGTACAAAACTACTGTGTGCTGAGCAGCTCATATGACATCTTTCAGGGGCTCATATAAAAAGTTAAGCACAACTGAGAATGTGATACTTTAGGAGAGAAGATGTTCTGAATACTCCTTTATTTTACAACAGCAGCTGAATGAGCCTATTCTCTCAGATATAAGTATGAAGATACTGAAGATCCCTGTGTTTGTCTGTATGTATTATTACTTCAGTCTGTAAATATATGTCTCTTATCATAAACAGTTGAATGAGAAATTTGTAGTACCATATTGATGGTAAATATTTTGACACAATATTTTCTGTGAATATTGAGAGACCTCAGCCATGTCCAGCTTCACATTTGGATTAATCCATCAGGCACACATAATTGTGTTGTATAGAGAAACATTGCAGACCTAGATCAGCTTCTTTTATCTCCATAAAAGCAGTCAGGTCTGGGTATAAGGTAGAGCTCCAGATAAGAAGGGGTTACAGGGATAATTCAGAGATAATTTTTTTTATTTCTCAATGAAAACATATGTTGTGACCCCTCATTAGAACTGTCTCAGCGAGACAGTTCTAATGAGGGGTCACAATATATGTTTTAATGAAGAAATATTGAAAATTATCCCTAAATTATCCCTGTTACCCCTTCTTATCTGGAGCTCTGGTAAAAGGTGTTTGCTCAGGCATTAATAGAAAATATGCTATTCATGTCAATTTCTGTATTGCAGGAAGAAGCCAAGCATGCTCAAGAAGTTGTCAATCTCTGTCAGGGGATACTTCATCTCGAGGCCCTGAGAACAAGAACACCAGAGGCTCTCAGTTCTGATAATGGATTCTTGGCTCTGATTAACAAGTAAGAACTATAAGAGTGGTAATTAAGGGAACAGTTTTATGAAACCTGGAATTTTTCATAAAAACTGATGAAATGAACAAAAGGAAAAAGACAGTAAGACAACATGTTTGCTATGGACTGCTAAAATTCTGAGTCATGGGCTTTTCAAATGTAGAGATGTAGCATTTACCTGTATTTATCAGTTATAGATCAGAGGGGAAAAAAGCATTGGCACTGTTTTCTCCAAATGTTTTATATTAATAGCAGGTAGCAATGTAATGTGCCTCAATTTTGGGACACCAAAAATTAATAATTTTCCATTTGGAACAAATGGAAAATGATTTATTTTATGACAGCCCAAATGATAACCAAAAACATTATATCCAAACAAATTATATTCTGATTACTTAATTCTAACACAATCATTTCAAACACGGATGGTGAAAACTTAATTGTGGACCATATCAGGCCGCGATGTTATATCTCCCCTGATGATTGCCTATATGTCATATAAGACGAAAGGCACCTAGGTAGAGATTGGAAAAAACTAAATAGCCGATGGTCAGCTGAGCTAAAGTTTACAATTTCGCAAACTACTGCTTCCTATATACAATGTGCTCGCTATAAGCACATATCGCATTACATCAAAAAATGCTCGCTATAAGCACATATCGCATTACATCCAAAAAGGACCTTAGCTGCCTAGTCATATGCATTATTATCGACTGTTCCGGGCGGCGTAAGCCCTTAAAAAAGGATAAATTTTATGATGGCACCCCTGTCAGATGATTCCAGCCAGGATCTGTTCAAGGGAAATAATCATGAATGCTGAAATGCTCACTGCTATGCTCCCTTTGATTATAGCCCGAATTTCCGACCATCGGCTACATAGAATTTTCCGCAACATCGCGACTTGGTATAACCAAAGAGTCTTTATTGTATTATGATGTTCATCACTAAGTCCATTCTGGCATAACCACTACCAAGTCCTTGTACCAAACCCAGAGCAGGAACTGAAAGTAGAAACTGAAGGCAGGAAAAAATATATACATCTATACTTAGACCAATAATATAAAAGAAGACCCTAGGGTGAGGAGGGTGGGTTTTTAGATTTGCTTTTATGCTCAATAGACTTTTGCATCAATGGCTGCAATTAACCTTGAAGAGAGAATGACATCAGCGTCCTTGACACGAAGATAAACAATCAGTCGGCAGAATTCGTAAATTTCCGTTTTCGGCCAAACTCAGAATTGCAACACGAGTGTTCGTACATACATATAAAAACGATACAGCCGAAACAATATGGCTGCAAACTAAATAGGCTTTATTGCAATGGCAATAATCGCAATTATTTTATGACAGCCCAAATGGTAACCAAAAACATTATATCCAAACAAATTATATTCTGATTACTTAATTCTAACACAATCATTTCAAACACGGATGGTGAAAACTTAATTGTGGACCATATCAGGCCGCGATGTTATATCTCCCCTGATGATTGCCTATATGTCATATAAGACGAAAGGCACCTAGGTAGAGATTGGAAAAAACTAAATAACCGATGGTCAGCTGAGCTAAAGTTTACAATTTCGCAAACTACTGCTTCCTATATACAATGTGCTCGCTATAAGCACATATCGCATTACATCAAAAAATGCTCGCTATAAGCACATATCGCATTACATCCAAAAAGGACCTTAGCTGCCTAGTCATATGCATTATTATCAACTGTTCCGGGCGGCGTAAGCCCTTAAAAAAGGATAAATTTTATGATGGCACCCTTGTCAGATGATTCCAGCCAGGATCTGTTCAAGGGAAATAATCATGAATGCTGAAATGCTCACTGCTATGCTCCCTTTGATTATAGCCCGAATTTCCGACCATCGGCTACATAGAATTTTCCGCCACAGCAAATCAGTGTCTCACCAAGTTATGAGACATTGAACCAAGTTATGAGACATTGATTTGTTCCCCAAAATTCTATTCAAAATCAAAAACTTTGATGCCACTATTTCTTAGGAAAGCAGATAGAGCCTCGGCAAGGGTATGCAAATACATATAATTTCCTACAAGTGTTAAATGCACACCATCATGTTCGAAGAAACCTGGAGTATGGCGATCAATATTTTTATGAATAATAACTCTCCCATTTGGATGCGCCAGAACAATTTTCCTAATTCTGCGATTGACCTTCTTCCGCTTGAGATCCATAGATTTAAGTGAATGGTCATCATTTGGAGTGTTTCGCCAATGAAAGCGCGGAAGAATGTCTGTCCATACCAACAATGCATCAGAAAAATGAAGGAAAATATAACTGACTTCCGCTTCAGTATTTTTCACTATTTTCCAGGTATTATGTCCCCCCACCAAAGGTGAGGGGGGACATATTGTTTTCAGTGGGGTTCCCGGTGCGTCGGCGTCAGCGTCGGCGTCACACTCTTGTATGCACGATATCTCTTGAACCAGTTGATGGAATTTCACCAAACTTGCATGGATATATCATTGGGACAAGCTTAAGAGCTGATTAGATTTTGGTGACCTTGACCTCATTTTCAAGGTCACAGGGCCTGTGTCACACTCTTGTATGCATGATATCTCTTGAACCAATGGATGGAATTTCACCAAACTTGCATGGATATATCATTGGGACAAGCTTAAGAGCTGATTAGATTTTGGTGACCTTGACCTCATTTTCAAGGTCACAGGAGGACTTAATGGCACGAAAATTTCTTGTATGCACAATATCTCCTGAACCAATGGTTGGAATTTCACCAAACTTGCATGGCTATATCAGTGGGACAAGTTTAAGAGCTGATTAGATTTTGGTGACCTTGACCTTATTTTCAAGCTCACTGCAGGAATTAGATGACAATTTCTTGTACACATGATATCTCTTGAACCAATGGATGGAATTTCACCAATCTTTCATGGATACATCATTGGGACAGGTTTAGGAGCTGAGAAGATTTTGGTGACCTTGACCTCATTTGCAAGGTCATTGGAGGAGTAAGATGACATTTTTTTGTAACCACTATATCTCCTAAACGAATGGATGGAATTTCACTAAACTTCCATGGATACATCATTGGGACAAGTTTAAGAGCTGATTAGATTTTGGTGACCTTGACCTTATTTTTAAGGTCACTGGAGGACTTAGCTGACAGTTTCTTGTACCCATGATATCTCTTGAACCAATGGATAGAATTTCACCAAACTTGCATGGATACATCATTGGGACAGGTTTAAGAGCCAATTATAGTTTTGTGACCTTGACCTCATTTGCAAGGTCACTGGAGGGCTTAGATGACAGGTTCTTGTACCAACTATATCTCTTGAACCAATGGATGGAATTTCACCAAACTTGCATGGATACATCATTGGGACAAGTTTAAGAGCTGATTAGATTTTGTGACCTTGACCTCATTTTCAAGGTCACTGGCAGACTTAGATGACAATTTCTTGTACTCACTATATCTCCTGAACCAATGGATGGAATTTCACCAAACTTGCATGGATACATCATTTGGGTCAACTTAAAGAGCTGATTAGATTTTGACCTCATTTGCAAGGAAATAGTCATCTATGATGGATATCTTTAGAACCAGTGGATAGATTTTCTCCAAATTTGCCTAGTATTCTGATTGTACAGGTTTTTTACTCATAAGGAGGCATTGGAAATGGGCTGGTGGGGGGGACATCAGTTTTTCTCTGAAAAACATTTCTAGTTTGTATTGTCTATATTGTTGCCCCCAAGATGAAGGAGAATCATCAAAGGCCTCCTTCCCTTCAACAGGCCATATTGGAGAGACCCATGAAGATCCTGGATCATCATGGAAGACCAGCCATCCCAGTCAATGATCTTATCTTGTAAACCAAGATTAGGATTTCCTTGCAGTACTGCTGTCTCGCCAGCATGCCGAAGTATCGAATCGCCTACCATCCAGATGTCTGGAATGTTAATTGATACACGTTACAAATAAAGCAATTTATATGTATTAGAGTTGCTATCTTGTAGAAACCCCAGGTACCTGTGATTAGAAAACTGACAAAAGAACCATGCCATGCGTATCAAAAATACTACATGCTCAAAGCTTCTGTTGTTAGTCAGGTCAGGCCAAAAAATTAAGTCTGTGGTACAACAGAAACTACATGCGTAAATAAGACATGTATGCATTGGAAGTCCATCTGCCCATTTGTTTAATGTTATCATCAGAAACACCCTTCACAGCTAACTCACTAGCTCTTCCAATTCGGAAGCTATGCGAGCGGTAAGCATTAGTTAAGAAGCCAGCGTGTTTAAGAACTTTGCAAAGAACTCCCGAAAATTGGGACCTGGTAAGTGGTTCACCATTAGCATGACAGAAATAGAAATCCCCATATTTTGGTCTGATTTGAACGTAATCTTTCACCAACTGAACACATGAAATACCATCTGATGCAGAACCAGGTATACGAATTGATACAGCCGGACCCCTCTGATTAGTTTTAGATGAACGAATGCAAATGATCATAGCTTCTGAAGACTTCTCAAAAGTAACATCATTTATACCAAGAGCATGGCTCAAGGCAATAGGATGAGTAACGACCAGCTCACTAACCCTAAAAAGACCAAAATAAGCAAGCGAATAGACAGCTCGGAACAAAAGTGTTTCGTAACGGGAACATGTAACAAATGGTAAATGCTGACAAATCTTTTTCAATATAGGGAGGGTAATAGGCACTCTACCATCTTTTCTCTGTCTTGCACGCCTACAACCTTCCAACAACTTACGAATTATGAAATGCTCCGATGGATCTGACCATCCACATATTTTATGTACGAAACATACACCAGATGTGTACAGCCTGATGGTAGATGCTGCCAAACCAGCTTCAAAACAAAAGGCGATGAATAACACCAAATGTGCCACTGGCGATGGCCATAGCAATGGCAAATTATAATCCCTTCTAAAGTCCTGATATTTACGGCAAGCTGTTTTATAAGCTAAACTTGAATTTACAGCCAAGCTAGCCTTTAAAAGGGAAGCAACTCCTGATCGAAGATGCGCCAAAGATGGTCGGGGATTGCTGCTGGTTCTTCTGCTGCATCTGGAGCTAGCTGTCGAAACCTGTCCTGATTGAAACGAGACAATGAGTCACACAAAGAATTAAAAAGTCAACTAATTTGCTGACCCTTAATAGCAATATTCATTGCCAAACACTTGAGTGTAATGTTTCTGACAAGAACCATCACTCTGTCCGAACGGGACGTCATACTATTAAGAATGTGACACACAGCTAGATTATCAGATCTGAAACAAATTTTCTTATTCCTAAGCTTCGCACCCCATATATACAAAGCAACAAGAATAGGAAACTACTCCAACACTGTAATATCTGCAGTATGACCCTGCAAAAACCAACTGCTTGGCCACTGAGCACAATTCCATTCACCTGCAAAATAGATCCCAAATCCCATGCCTTCACCTGCTGCACTATCTGTAAATAACTGTACATGGTCATTGGAAACCCAGAACCTGTCATGAAAAACGGCAATGCCATTAAAATTCTGGAAAAATTGTTTCCACATGCGAAGGTCTTGCCGGATACCTTTATTGATGCGAAGGTGATGGAATGGTTTTGTCAGACCACAAATGGCATTAATCAGGCGTCTACAGAATGGTCTACCTGGCACAACTGCTCTGCATGCAAAATTCAACACCCCAATCAAACTCTGCATCTCACGCAATGTTACCTTTTCCCGCTGCAAAAAATTGTCAATGCGATCAATAATTCCCTGTATTTTGTGGAGAGGTATTCTAACCTCCATTTTCTCTGAATCTATCTCCAAACCTAAAAAACAAATGATAGTGGCTGGGCCAGCTGTTTTTTCTTCAGAAATGGGAACATTCAGCTGCTTCATACACTGCTGAAAAACCTGCATCAATTGTGAACAGTCTTTTGTTCCACTTTTTCCGCCCCCAAGAAAATCATCTAGATAATGCAGCAAATATTTGCTTCCAGCCTTTTTCCGGACGAGAAATTCCAAAAAAGTAGCAAACAGTTCCCATTTTTTGCAGCTGGCCGAACAGCCAAAGGGCTTCTCAATGTAGTATTGCACTCAATGCACTTCTCAATGTAGTATTGACCTTTGAACTTGAAACCAAGCTGATCAAATTCAGAGACTGCCAAAGGCAAAAGGCGAAAAGCGCTACGGATGTCAATTTTGAACAGTAAACAGTTACGACCTAACTCTTGAACCATGTACACTGCCTCGTCAAAACTAGTATATTGAACTGAGCTATTTGTCTTGTCAATATAGTCATTAACTGAGGAACCAAAAGGATGAGACAAATGATGTATAAGACGGAATTCATTTGGCTCCTTTTTAGGTACAATACCAATGGGGGAAACCCGTAAATTTTTTAACGGTCGCTGATTGAAGGGACCAGCAACCCGGCCCATCCGTAGCTCTTTTTGAATTTTTTGAAGCACAATCTCTGGATGCTGGTTTGCTGATTTTATGTTTCTGGAGTCTGTTGGCTCATGTGGGCCTTCATAATGAATGCTGAAACCATTTTTGAAACCATGTGAAATAATTGCAGCGTCTGGTGAATTATAACTAGCTAATTCTTTTTCCAATTCGTTGACATTAATTGGGCTTGGAGCTATTGATGAAAGGGACAAATTAATATGAACTTCCCCTTGCTGGGCGGCGCCCTGCTCCTCGCCAGTAGGGGCGAAAGCTTCTTGTTCCCCGAAATGAAGCACGAAACGGCTGTGATTGAGACTGAACCTGACTGTTTTGCGGCAACACATGTGCTGGGCTGTTATTAGGGCACTCCCACTTGCCATGAGCTGAAGAAGAACAAATTGCACACACATGTAAATATCGACAAACTGACCATTTGCAAGAGCCTTTATTAAAATCTAGGCAAGTAGGTGTCCTCTGTGTCACCGTTGTCTGGGGGGAGCTAAGCTGACCTGTATATGGGCTACGTGATGAAAAACACCTAAGCCATAAATCCGAATTAATTTCTCCCCAAGACTGTACTCTTAAAGCCTGCTGCAGGCGAAACTGTTCATCATACAGTCTGCATTGTAACCAAGGAGACCGAGTAGCAGCCTCTCTGATGATAGAGGTATATTTTAAGATTTCCTGCGTTTTATGAGGGTACTCTAGCAAATAGATACTTGAAAAAATTAAGAATGCATCTGTCCATTTCTCAACTGAGAAAATTTTGTCTGTAACAGTTTTTGGCTTTGTTTCTAATTGCCCCTTTTCATTAATGCTCAGTAGATTACTCCCATACAATTCAGCCAGCTCCACCCCACCCTTCAGCAAAACAGCCAGGTTCACAAACTCGTGACGCCTGATTTTACGCTTTATTGCTTCTGGTACATGTAAAGCTATCGCATCTTCACCACACCTCACCATTTCCGGAGGGTCCTGCTCAAACACCTGAGCCAGATTACTCTGCTCAGACTCGGGCTGCGAACTGGCAACAGTGTTAGATTTAGCCTGGAGGTCACTGCCTAGTGACTCCTGAATAAGCTGTTCGAAATCGACTATCGCTCGAGTTTTTGTGCTCACATTACTCGAGTTAACATGCCGAGGTTTACCTGTCCCAGCCTGTTGTACTGTGCCTTCTGAAAGTAAATCTAAACGCTCGACATTTTGGTCCAAGGTCAGTTCGTCCTCGCCTTCCCTTTCCTTTCTTCTCCGCTTTTCCGCAACCACATTCGAGCTGGTTCCTTTTCTTTTCTGCCCTCTACCGTGCTTCCCCGCCATCTTAATATTGCGCTAGATCTAAATGTGAAAAACTCACGGGAATTACGAATTTTTTAGATTTGCTTTTATGCTCAATAGACTTTTGCATCAATGGCTGCCATTAACCTTGAAGAGAGAATGACATCAGCGTCCTTGACACGAAGATAAACAATCAGTCGGCAGAATTCGTAAATTTCCATTTTCGGCCAAACCCTGAATTGCAACACGAGTGTTCGTACATACATATAAAAACGATACAGCCGAAACAATATGGCTGCAAAAATAAATAGGCTTTATTGCAATGGCAATAATCGCAATTATTTTAGGTGTCCCAATACATAAGCACATTATGGGTGGTATTAAAAGATTCATGTGATATCAAATATTTCCTAATTTACACAACTTTGGTTTTATTTTATGCTTGTAGGTGTAAGGAGAGTTGTGAATTGACATCATCCTCCAACTGTAGTGTGTCTGAAGAAGAGGAACAGCTCATTAACATCAAGGTAAGTAGTTAAGTTTCAATCACAGCTTTTCTCCAGTGGTATTATAAGTATCTATCATGGGTGTGAGGTGTGGATAGAAAATCCATCACTCGGGATCACTGTTCGGCATCACGAGGCAAGTTCTTGCACACCACGTTTTGTTTTAACTTCAGAACTTGTTAAAATGCGTAATTCTAGTGCTTGAGAGGTTTCAGTTTGATTTTTGTCTCGCCTGCGAAGCAGAGGCGAGACATATGTATTGCTTTTCCGGTGTCGGCGGCGGCGGCGGCGGCGTAAACTTTGTCGATGTTTGGTGTTTAGGTCATTTTCTCAGAAACTTGGGTCATGCATACATCTGGAAGAGTACAGCTGAAAGCCATCATCAATGTTGAGTCTTGACCTAGATTTTACGGTTGACTGACTTCGCATTTTTTTGTCAAGTTTTCGGGTTTAGGTCAATTTCTTAGAAACTTTAAGGGCTAGAGCCATGAAACTTGGGTTGTGCCTACATCTGGAAGAGTACAGCTGAAAGCAATCATCAATGTTGAGTCTTGACCTACATTTTATGGTTGACTGACATAGCAATTTTTTGTCGAGTTTTCGGGTTTAGGTCATTTTTCAGAAACTATAAGGGCTAGAGCCATGAAACTTGGGTCATGCATACATCTGGAAGAGTAGATCTCAAAGTCATCATCAATATTGAGTCTTGACCTAGATTTTATGGTTGACTGACTTTGCAGTTTTTTGTCAAGTTTTCGGGTCTAGGTCATTTTCTCAGAAACTAAAGGCGCTAAGGCCATGAAACTTGGTTCATTCGTACATCTGGAAGAGTGAATGTCAAAACCATCATCAATATTGAGTCTTGACCTACATTTTACGGTTGACTGACTTTGCAATTTTTTGTCGAGTTTTTGCATTTAGGTCATTTTGTCAGAAACTATAAGGGCTAGAGCCATGAAACTTGGTTCATGCATACATCTCGAAGAGTAAATTTCAAAGCCATCATTAAGATCAAGTCTTGACCTACATTTTACGGTTGACTGACTTTGCAATTTTTTTGTCAAGCTTTGCAATATTTTTGTCAATCTTAAGGTCTTTCTCAGAAACTTTAAGGGCTAGAGCCATGATACTTGGTTCATGCATTCATCTGGAAGAGAACTCAAGTCATCGTCAATATTGAGTCTTTACCAACATTTTGTGGTTGACTGACTTTGCAGGTTTTTGTCAAGTTTTCTCAGAAACTGTTAGGGCTAGTAGAGCCAAGAAACTTGATTCATGCATACATCTTTGCTGATTTAGCTCTGTTTTGTGACAAAGCGCCTGCAGGCGAGACACCGCATTCCGCGGAATTCTTGTTAAAGTAGGCGCCGCTCTTAACGACCGCCATTCGGCTCTTTACGTCAACATCTGGCGTGCATAAAGGGAAGTCATTTATGCCATCTTGGTGATGTCATCATCTAAATTGCCAACGTCACTTGACGACACGGGTATGTGAGCTCCTATACAACCAATACATTGACAGCTTGTGATTTTTATCCAGTCATGGGTGAAATAACATGGGTAATATAAGATTTTCTATCCCAGGTGAAAAGAATGGCATTTCTATTCAATGTGCAAGAAACATGTATCTCACTGTCTACCTGCACAACACTATAATATCAACTTGGTATCTCTCAAAGTTCATCTCAAACTACTGATACCTCAAAGTAAATTTTCTGGTCCCAGAAAATTTACTTTGAGATACCAGTAGTTTGAGATGATAGGGATTGAAATGTAAACAAAAATAAGGAGTATGTCCAAACTATATTCTTTGATATAAGAGGGTACTTTGAGATACGAGTTTTATAAAGAAAATTTTAAGACTATGATGATCATTTTGGAAAAACACAAATTTCAAGCTGAGAAGCTTTTAGGTGTTATCAGCATAACCTGAACTGACTAAATATATGTGGGTTGATCTGCACTACCTGTAGGTTGTATATACCTTAAATCAGGGTTCGAGGTTATAGAACTTGAGAATAATCTCAAACTCAAAATAAAGCACACTGATTGGCTGCTTCCGAGCATGTGCTCAGAAGTAGCCAGTCAGTGTGCTTTATTTTGAGTTTGAGAATGTACTCAAGTTTTATAACCTCTGGGCCAGGTTTCATTACAATGTCATTTATTCATAATGTTATTTCAGCCCCTTGATGAAGGGCAGAGAACAGACACGGCCTGGTTAAAGTCTACATTGAGAGAAATCAACCATAGAATCAAGGATACAGACAAGAAGCTACTAGCCATGAAAACTGGTATTGATGAAGCTAAAGTAAGTGTCTTTGATCAACTTTCCAATTGATGTGATTATTAGACCCAGATACAGCCATTCTATTGTGTGATATAAGAAAGTATGAAATTCTAGGTGTCTTTGTTCATGAACATGTAGCAACTTTTTAAAAAATCAACTTACAGTAGATTTTCATTGGCTCAAACAGACATGGGACCATGAAAATTAGTTCCAGCCAAAGATAGTTCTAGCCATCCAGAGTTAGTTTCTATATAAAGTGACCTCTAAGGACTCATGAAAGAGTTCTAGTCAGGCAGGATTAACAAGCCATCAGTTTTTACTGTATATGGTTTTATCAGAATAAATGTTTGCAAGGAGAGAACTAATTTGAAATAGAAGGGTTTTAATCTGTTTGCATAATTCTGCTTCCGTATGCATTACACGCTCCTACTCTATATCTATTTCGTTTCATATAAGATATATCAGAGCAGTGCACGGCAGTTGCAAACAGCAAAGTATAATGAGCTAGATCATAGTTCCATTTATATTGTATGGACTCTTATAGGCCCATATTTTGTTCACACAAACTGGAAAAACTCTGATCAGTGCACAGGCTGATCTGAGTCTTCATAATTATGTCCCCCCACCAAAGGTGAGGGGGGACATATTGTTTTCAGTGCGGTTCCCGGGCGTCGGTGTCGGCGTGACAGATTCTTGTATGCGCGATATCTCTGGAACCAATGGATGGAATTTCACCAAACTTGCATGGATATATCATTGGGACAAGCTTATGAGCTGATTAGATTTTGGTGACCTTGACCTCATTTTCAAGGTCACAGGAGGACTTGGATGACAATTTCTTGTATGCGCGATATCTCTTGAACCAATAGATGGAATTTCACCAAACTTGCATGGATACATCATTGGGACAAGTGTAAGAGCTGATTAGATTTTGGCGACCTTGACCTCATTTTCAAGGTCACTGGATGACTTAGATGACAATTTCTTGTACCCACTACATCTCCAATGGATGGAATTTCACAAAACTTGCATGGATACATTATTGGGACAAGTTTTTGAGCTGATTAGATTTTGGTGACCTTGACCTCATTTGCAAGGTCACTGGAGGACTTGGATGACAATTTCTTGTACCCACTATATCTCCTGAACCAATGGATGGAATTTCACCAAACTTTCCTGGATACATGATTGGGACAAGTTTATGAGCTGTTTAGATTTTGGTGACCTTGACCTTATTTTAAAGGTCACTGGAGGACTAACATGGCAATTTCTTGTACCCACAATATCACATGAACCAATGGATGGAATTTCGCCAAACTTTCGTGGATACATGTTAAGACAAGTTTAAGAGCTGAACAAAATTTTGGTGACCTTGACCTCATTTTCAAGGTCACAGGAGGATTTAGATATGTGAAAATTTCACTAAAATTGATGTATCTCTTTAGCCTTTGGCTTGATTTCCACTTTACTTTCATAGATATACCTATGGGACAGTCTCAAGAGTGCACTGTGTTTTGATGACCTTGACCCCATTTTCAAGGTCAAAAGCTATCTTACAAATGCATATTTTTTCTTTCTTAAAAACCAGTGGATCGATATTCATCAGACTTGCATGAATGTATCGTTGTGACAGGTTTAAGACATGTTTTGTAGGTGGTGACCTTGACCCATTTTTGAAGGACATAGTCTTCTATGTAGGATATCTTTAGAGCCAGCAGATGGATTTTGTCCAAACTTGCATAGATATTTTATTTGTACAGGCTTTTTATTCATTAGAGGGTATGGGAAATGGGCTGGTGGGGGGGACATCAGTTTTTCTCTGAAAAACATTTCTAGTTTGCTCTTAATTTACCTTTCTACATGTCACAACTTACTTGGAGGTTTTTACATTGTTTTTCAGGACAGCATAAAATCAGAAGTGGCGACCATCAAAGCACTTCTTGCTTCTCACCATAAACTGATGTCTGACATAAGAGCTATTCTCAAGACACTGGCTAAGGTAATAACACTTCTTTTCATAATCTGTCCTATCAAACATCCTATCAAATTCTTTTAATATCTTCACAGTATGCATTGCTAAGACTTTCACATTAATATATTTAAAGGATAACAGATACATTTTTCTCTCTCTTTAACTAGCTGAGAGAAATATAATCTGGGCCTAGTTGTTCAAAGCAATAGCTTAACTAAGTCGTTAGTCAAGGATTTGTTAAGTCTTCTGGTGCGTATAAAACCAAGTGTGCTAATATTTTTTTGCAAAAACATGAGGAGCTTTTGTCAGCAAAAAGTTACTGTTTTTGCATACAATGCATTCGATAGTGAAGCATCTGGTTACCTAATGGCATTGTTTGTTTTGAACAAACAGGCCCTGATACCTAACAACAGTATAATACATTGCAAGTACACATGTATGATGGCATTTCCAAACTATGTATACCAGTAAAAAAAATACATGTAATTTGTTGCTGCGGAGCAGGTGGTACCATGATAAAGTTAACCATATTAGGAAGTGTGACTGTATGCTTAATAATTGCAACCTTTCTCTCACCACTACAGCAAGAAGAGACAGATTATGGAGATCATCTGCCACCAGGGGGAGTCCGTCAGTATCTGAATCTATACAAGAAGTTCTCTGAGAATTTTACAATGGCCCTGAAGATGGTGATCACAGATGACTTCACGAAAGAGAGCCTTGTTGAGACCAAATCATTGCTAGGGGCATTAACTGTGCAAATACCTCAGTAAGTGGAAGATGAACACTGTTGGCTTTTTCATATATTAAGGTGAATGGGTATGCTTTCAGCAGAAGCATCTCAGGCATTTACTTTTTATACGCCCGATTTGAAAAAATGGACGTATTATGGCATGGCGCTGTCCGTCCGTCCATCTGTCTGTCCGTCTGTCCCTCCGTCAACATTCTTGTGTGCACCATATCTCAGTAACAGTTCGAGATATCTTCATGAAATTTTGTAGGCATATGTATTAGGATGGGGCAAAGTGTCGCGTACAATAATGGTTGCTCCCCCTTTTTTAGTTTCCAAGTTATACCCCTTTGATTATTTTTTACCCTACCAGTCTTGTGCACGCCATAACTAGATAACCGTTTGGGACTTCTTGATGAAACTTCATAGCAATGTGTATGAGGGTATGATGATATGTCGCGTATAACAGTGGTTGCTCTCCCTTTCTTGGTTTTGGAGTTGCATCCCTTTGATCAGATATTATTGTGTATACTAAGCTTGTGCATTCAATAACTTTGTAACCATTTGGAATATCTTGATGAAACTTTATAGCAATGTGCATGGTCATAAGATGGTGTGTCACAAATAAGAATGGTTGTTCCCCTTACTTAATTTTGAAGTTACCTCCCTTTGATGAGTTTTTTAGGCTAGCCCCATTTGTTCCATAACTCCTTAACCCTTTGAAATATTTTAATGAAACTTTGTAGGAATGTGTATTATAATTGGGCAATATATCATAAGCATGAACCACAACTCTGGCTTACTTATTTCCTGAATTATCTGCCCTTGCAGCAATTTCCGTTTTACTCTGTAACTCCCTAACGGTTGGAAATATTATAACAAAACTTCATGGTGATGTGTATATTGTCAAGGGAATATATTATAACCAAGAATGGTACTTTAGTTTACTAAGCTTATGAATTATCTCCCTTGTTTGACTTTGGCATTTCTCAACTTCTGAGCTGCTTCACCCTGGAAGCTGATTTTTGGTATAATAACAGTATTTCATATGTTAGATGTTTTAATGATATTGCAGGCGTTAATTACAGAGTTGTTTCCCCTGTTTGTCTGCCTGCCCATCCTTCTATAAACAATCTTGTTCATTCTGTAACTCCTTCATGACACTGAAACGGGCGTATTATGCGCGGCTTGCAAAGCTCTTGTTTGCCTTCTCTGTGGGGGTAAACTCTTACAGGGGCGTAGCTAGAAGGCCTGGAAGTACAGGGTTCAGCATGTTTTCATCTATGCTTAAGTTAAATGGGTACACTTTCATATTTGCCTCCCTTCTCAATGAGGGTCAACTCTTAAAGGTAATAATTTGCTCCTAGAGGAGCAAATTCTTTCCTTTAAGAGTAGACCCTATTTATGAAAGGTTTCCCTATCTGGGGGAGCAAAGAGGAAGTAAAAAAAAAAAAAAAAATGGCGGAAGGTGTATAGCTATATACTTTCTAACAATGTTTTCTTCAACAAAGTATTAGGTCTGGCTACGCCCCTGTTTTACAAGAAAGAATTGGCTCCAGAGGAGCCTTCAAGTGTAGACCCTATTTTGGAAGGACTTTCTCATCCAGGGAAGCAAACAGGATGTCACAAATATTGTCAGCTTCGTAAAAATGACAGAGAAAATGTGGAATTCTGAAGATGCTCTGGCAGCAAAGAACACTTCAGAGAAACAAAAATAGCAGACTCATTCTATTGAGATTATTCAAGAGCAGTAATGTGATGTTGCAACACTGTCCACACTCCTAGCATCAGCTTTAGCAGAATAATAGAACTCTGGGTTCGAGGTTATAAAACTTGAGAAAAATATCACTCAAAATTAAGCACACTGATTGGCTGCTTCCGAGCATGTGCTCGGAAGCAGCCAATCATTGTGCTTTATTTTGAATTTGAGAATGTACTCAAGTTTTATAACCTCGGGGCCTGTTTTCAGACTTACTCAGAATGACCCATTGATTGCAAAGTTTCAGAAAGTATATATTTATTAGATATTTGGAGTCATTCTAGATGTTGGGGAGGGGTGCGGGTAGGTCTTATAGCTGAACTATTTTGGTATGTTGCTATATTATAGGATCTATGAGGAGCTGATGTCCCTGGCACCACCTCTGTTGACCTACTGTGAGGACCTTGAGAATTCCACTCCAGTCAACTTTGCTAACATTGGTAAGATCCACATGTGCCATTGGTCCTATACTGCAGTATGTGAGATCTGATGAGGGTTTTAGTGAGATTTTATCAAATATGTGAGATTCTTTGAAAAAAAAACTTTCGAGCTAGTCTAAACAAGTTGAAAACTTTGTGTTTGGTTATATTTAGTTTCATAAGTATTTGTTTTGTACATTTGTGTAAGTAACAGATGTAATGGTTAGCAATGCTTTTTCAGTTCAAAATTGTCAGATCTGCAAAAACCTGTTATAACCTACTATGAATAGCCTTGAGGGACTGGTTCAAAATTATTATCAGATAGTCATCTTACTGTATCAATCATATTAAACGTCCCTGGGGCGCTGCATTTTGCGAAAGGGGGGCGTTAATAGAGCTTGAAGTGTAGTAAACCAGCCACTTCCAAAATACCTCCAATAAGCAGTAGAAAGGGGATGAGTATATATACTTTAAAAGGAAGCAGCTCTACTATTTTTGCCTCCCTTCTTAATAGGGGTCAATACTTAACGGAAATAATTTGCTCCTCTAATTCTTTCCTTTAAGAGTAGACCCCATTTGAAAGAGCTACCTCATCCAGAGAAGCAAATAGGAATTGATAACTGATTATTGATTTGGAAAAGGAGGAGGGGTGTTTATTAGAGCAGAGGCCTTTATAAGGATTAATACGGTAAATGGGACACTGGTCATTGCTGTCTATTCTTTCAGTGCGTAAGAAGTCTGAGGTTCATACAGAGGATGATACTCTCAGAAGAATGGCCATCCTCCAGAAAGATCTATTTACAGACACGGGGTCCAACAGTCCACAGACAGGCATCAGTACAAAACCAGCTGTCTCCAGTAAGCTATTTTTGTACTGCATTGTGGGAAATGCAGCTTTGAAGGGGATTGTACATGCCCAGACTAAATGTACACAAGGGCAGTGTGTCAGTACATGTCAAATCTGCAAGATCCAAGTGCATGTATTGTCTGATGCACTAGCTCTGTCCGGACCTTACATGTGCACATGCTTGCAATAGGGTTACCATAAAAATTGGGACACATAAAATTATTATGTTGGACATAATACTAAAATTTGGCTTGCAAAATTGGTTTGCTGTACAGTAAATATGCTATTTAAACCTATATACTGATCAGATATAGGGTAGAAAGGGTGGGAAAAAATAAACTCCAACACGTCTTTTACTTCTAAGCAAATACTATGCATAGAATGATATGCACATATGAGTTCATTAGCTTTGTTATATTTGTTGTTGTTTTTTTTGGCAGAAGCTTGATTTGAATAATTATATCCATGTTGGAATAGAATTGCGCATTTATCATGCAGGAATATGAAACTGCTGGCAAACAGTGTATACATTGATTAGACTGCTCCTTATGAGCACTCAGAGCTGGGTCTTCATTGTTTGATCACACAGACTGCCGGAGCCCTTATCCTCCATACTGTATCTCAGGTACATGTATTATGATTTCTTTGTTTCAGCTCCAGTTAAAAAGCTTGAAAAAATTACTAGAGATCCAAGAACAGGCAAAGGTATGTATATCACAGCTTCTTTAATACTTTATGTAAAATTGCAGTTTGTTTTTCATATTTTTTGGTTTTCATTGAAATTGTTTTCTCGAGGCTGTTCCAATGAGGAGTTTCAGTGTATGTATTTAGTTGATTGAGTATAAGAAAAGGATCCCAGAATCCCCAGAATTATCATAAAATCAATCATTATATGAGCCGCGACACGTGAAAACTAACAAAGTGGTTGTGCACCCAGCCCAGACTCAGATCAGCCTGGGCATCCGCCCAGTCTGATCAGAGCTTCGCTGTCTGCTTGGTGGTAGCTTAGACCCTAAGCTACCATTTGAGCGCTTAGTAAATAGTCTGATCAGACTGGGTGGATGCCCAGGCTGATCTGAGTCTTGCTGGGCACACATGCCACTTTGTTGGTTTTCTTGTGTCACTGCTCATATGATGGTCTGAGTGTCACCTTAAACTCTGCTCAAACTTTCCATTCTGCAGTGGTGTGGCCTTATTGACATGATTCTATGATACTGTTATCTATATACATGTGTTTTATGAATAAGAAAACTTAAGTATTACAGTGCCCACTAGTGGAAGGTCCCTTTAATTAATATTGAGGATCTGTAGATTGTTGATGTAAAGAGATAAGACTCTGATCATATTTGAGTTGTCTGTTCTTTTACATCATCCAGCTTCTTATTGTATAAGTTACGAGTATTTTGTTTACATTTGTATCAGTTATGTAGATATAAATTGTAATTTTCTTGACGGCCATAAAAATTGAATATGTATCTTATGTTTTGGTTTATTCTTTGCATAGCTATCCAAGAGCGTAATTCATACGCAGTTGGGGTATGGAGGCGAGTTAAGATGAAACTAGATGGTCGAGACCCAGATCAGAACAAGCGTCTGTCCGTAGCTGAACAGGTAATGTATCTAGATGATAATAGAACCTTTGGAACATGCTGTTATAGGTGTAATCAATTGTCAAAATATGACTGGGTAGTGATGACTTTTTAGGTCATTTGTGAGGATTCAGATACGCATAAAATCTAAAAATGACAAAATTAAAACCTTGAAAATGTATCTGAGTTAAGGGTGAGTGAGTGAACTCGGGTTTGACATCCCAACAACACATAGGTTTTAAGTCTTAACCGAAATGTGGGAGAAGCATGGGATGAAACCTGTGACTCCTGGATTGGTAGTTCAGCATGTAATCACTACACTACAGACATTCCTAATTAACTTAAGAGTTCATCCACTTCCATGAAATTCTATTCAGATGGAGCCAAAACATATTTATGTTACCCAAATATTGGTACACTTTTAGCATAAATGTTTGAAATTTCAGTTTTACTAAGTTGATATAACTGTTTTCCATGTTTAAAAATCTTGCTGACAGAGTGGGAAACAGAGAAGACCAAATAGGATCAGTCTGTCAGAGTCTATGCTATTTGCTATTCTGCTGGATTGCAATCCTGATAGGATCAGAGCAGAACCTGCTTTTCATGGCCTTCTATCAGCATGTCTACATAGTTTAATTTGACACCTAGATTTTTTGGGTGGTTCTATAGGTGACCGCAACCACCACCACCACCGCCATTATATGATCAAGTAATACAATATAGTTTAAATATGGTTTATTTGTTTGATATTTCTTTTTTAGGTTGATTATGTGATCAAAGATGCAACAAACCTTGACAACCTTGCGGTTCTGTACGAAGGTTGGACGCCATGGGTGTGAACAAATTACCACAGATCACGATGGCTTAATCTCCTGTCATACACAACCTAGAGGCTGTCTCGTACACCTCATGGTGTGTGCTGCGAGGGTAGAGAGGAAATAAAACAAGCATCATAACAAGCTATATCCACTCTCGGCCCGGCCAGAGGGCCTTCTCATGAGAGTTTAGCTGTTGGATGTCGGAGAACTGAGACTGACGATCAGTGCTTATTGTTAAATGTAGCCAAATAAATGGACGGTGTTTGAGCTACGAAACATAAATTATTCTGTGTTGTGAAAAAGTGACTGTTTATAGCGATACAAAGTCTGAAACTGTAAGGACACAGTAAACTAAGGCTCCTTTGAGAGGTAAATCAGTATTTGAAGAAAATACACCTGAAGCATTTTTTTCATAAATTTCTTTCAACAGAACAATTACAATCTCATTAAGAAGTTTTTTGGGGTTTTTTTTACCCAGTTCAAGTATCATTGTATGTATTGCATTTTGAAATCAAATCAAGAAGAAATCTGGAATTCAAGACCGACAGTAGATCAGGGCCCAGTTGTTCAAAACTAACAAAGTTGTTAGCCAACAAGACATTAGCCAACAAGACGTTAAATTTTCAAACATATCATACAAAAAAACACTGCCAGTTTTTTGCCAAAAATGTGAAGAGCTTTTGCAGTGCTAAAGTTCCTCATTTTTTTTTTTCGGAAAAAAATTGCACAATTTTATGTGTACTGGAAGACTTAAAGTCTTAATGAATCCTTGACTAATGACTTTGTACAGCTAAGGATGCTTTGAACAACTGGGCCGAGGTTAACAAGAACAAGAACAAATCTTTATTTTAGAATAACACCTCAGGCCACTCACAGGTGGCATATGAGAAAAAGTATGCACATAATACGACTGCAGGATGATGAAATAACAAGTTTATAACATTCTATACTGAACAAAAATAAAAACTTGACAGTTTTTATTTCTTAATTCTGGCCAACCTAGTAAATATGGAATGTATATATGGATTTTTCTGAGTTGGGCAGTCATCTGATTACTTAAATCATGAAAAATTATTAGTAATTTTTTGTCCTGTCCGGAGTTATCTAACTTATTCCTATTTTAATAATTTAGACCAGAACTTTAATTTGCGCATGCGCAGAAGAAAATTTTCTGGTACGCAATAAACAGTAGTTCCAGTATGCATAGAATATACTTTTAACACTTCTGTTAATTGTAATCACAACCTGAAAATAACGTTTAAAGATTCAAAATTTTCAGATTATCTCCCTTTGAATTAAACATAGGGATTTTTGAGATTCCATATTTTCTATACCAGTGTGTCTTTTTATATTATTTTCTTCGAGATTTGTTTGATTATTTTGCAAATTAAATGTCTTTATTACTAAATTTATTTGAAAGCCATTTCTTAACCTGCCTTAAAGACGTTAAAGTGTAATGGGAATTCCATTGAAACTGAATTTCCTACTTCATAATGGCATGGACTGAGGTTTTTTGTCTGATCCTCAGGGCCTCCTAGTCGACCGTGCATTGGCATAAATTTAGCTTATAGGTCCATACAGATTGGGCCGGGCCGGGTAGCGCAATCGGTAGGGCACCTGACTCGTAAGTCAGAGGTCCTGGGTTCGAATCCCGGTCTGGCCACATACTTTCGTTTCTCCTTCCGCTGATTCAAGAAGGGCAGTTGTCAGTTACTGGCGAAAGTATGTGCACTTAGTACTGGTTAACCGCCTAGGAGGTCTAAGCCTGCCCAGGAATAGTGTGGTTAGGTTAACTGACCGTCCCGACATGACCTTAGTTGTTTACCGTGGACGTTAAGCATCAAATCAACCAACCAACCATACAGATTGGATTTAATAATGGAAAGGCATTGCCAACAGATTTTTATCATTTAAGCAGACTTTAACAATTTTTAATTTGGTAATTGTTTGGTTTTGAGCATAGAAAACAGAAAGGTACCCTTGTGATGTTTACAATAGCCTCAATATTGCTGTATCTAAAGAATCTTGAATTTTGTGTCACTATGATATTACCAAATGATTACTTTTTCATAAATTAAAAGAATTTTTATGTCTCACTTTTTCCCGACTACCGTAGGATGAAAAAAAGCGACTGTCAAGTTTTTATTTTTGCTAAGTTTATTATGGTTGAGGTGTTTCAATCAAATACTGACCTTTTTCAAGACATTGCATTTTGAGTAATAAAATGTTTACTTTGTAGATTGATACCTTTTCTTTTTGGTCTTTTTCAATAGATATATAAACATATTTGACAAAAAATTGGTTAGTAATTGAAATACTGAATTACATTGGATCTTGTACATCAAATTTTACTATGAAAAAATCATCAGGCAGCTTCAGTTTTGTACATCAAATTTTACTTTGAAAAATTCATCAGACAGCTTCAAACTAAGAGTTACTAGTTTAAGTTAAGTATAGTGTTTATATGAGCCGTGACACATGAAAACCAACAATGTGGTTGTGCGCCCAGCACAGACTCAGATCAGCCTGGGCATCTGCCCAGTCTGATCAGAGTCTTCGCTGTCCGCATGGAGGTTGCTTAAACCCTTAGCTACCCTCTGAGCACTAAGCGAATAGTGTGGACAAACTGGGCGGATGCCCAGGCTGATCTGAGTCTGCACTGGGCGCACAACCACATTGTTGGTTTTGTCGCGGCGCGGCTCATATTGGATTGGCAGAACTCTTAATGTGATTGTAAAAACTTGATCACTTTGTAAAAACTTGATCACTTAGTAGAGAGCCATCTCAGAATTTAGCAATATTTAATGTATCAAGGACTTATGATACAGATTAGCAAGAAATCAATTTCGTTAAGCTCTAGATAATGGTGGGTTTTGATATTTATAGATAGGTTATTCAGTTTCTCCATGAAAACAGCACTATTTTTGCTCTATGAAAACAAAATTCTGTCAGAAGGCTTCAATATGCAGAGGCACTAATCTCTTCTATCTGGAGAGTCAATCAATCAAAATTAGATATCCATATCATTTTATACCAACATGGTCTTTAAAAATAATCATTTTCATGAGAAATGTAAATCATTAAAAGGGTCATATGTTTTCCATTATTATTGCTAAAGCTGAAGAAAGAAGGCAAACCAATGGAATATTTTGCACATTAATTACCACATCATGAAAATTAAGATTTATTAAAGATATGACTCGGCTCTAAACATTTAGTGACAAATTTTGCATTCTTTTGTCTTAAATCTTACTTCTTGATTGAATTGGTACATTCTCCTATTTGCATAACAAAGTCATTTATATTGTTTAATCATATTAATCAGATTTTTAATTTATTTTTGATATTTAGATATAAATATTTTGTCATTTTTTTCACTTTGATAACTGTCTTCAACTATATGTTGAAATGGCATTAGGCAATGAAACTTTGACTCTGCTGAAAGTGCTGATAGATGGGTAAACTTGAATGTATACAGTACATGTATACAGCAAATTATTATATCCTTGCTTGTTTCATCTTTAACAGTATGAGAATTTTTGAAGATTTGGAAATGAAGCTAACCAGTTACTATTATGTGGGTTTTTTTCACGATTTGAAGCTGCTCTTGTAAATGTTGAATATGGTTACAAGTAAATGCATGTAAGAAATCTGGAGTCTTAGTTTACTGTGTATCTTGTAGCAATCAGTGAGAAGCCTGGAAAGAAAATTTTGAAAACAACAAATAAGTCATGCTGACACAGGCAAATGTGACTGGATAACAAAGATTGATGGTGTTTTTGATACTGATGAAAGTTTATTGATATTTGTGAGAAGTGACATTGAAGACTCAAATATTGCGAGTCCCAAGAGGCATTCTTTCTGGTCATAATCTGCTTTAATGATATAGCAATTTCTGAGAAAGCATACTGGTATGAGAAAGAATACTGTTCCTGGTTGCTCAGAGCATTGTTAGCTTAACTAGGTTGCTAATCAAGGGTTTGTTAGTTTTCTTGTACACATAAAATCAGTTATGCTATTATGTTTTTCTGAAAAAATGTGAGGAGCTTTTGCACTTATAACTCTCCTCATTTTTTGGGGGCAAAAAATGTCCCTACATACAGCTAGTAATTGAAAAGTGGAGATTTTTGGAGTTCCGGAGGTCACTATCTGATATAGATCAGAAGCAGTTGTTTCCTTTCTTGGAAGTTTATTACTTGATGCAGTTACGAACCTTTCAGTGTTCTGCCATAGTGAGTCATAGGTTTTAATCCTCACACCAGAAACAGAGGCATCAAGTAAAGCTTCCTTCCACAGAGGACACATTTACATTTATCCTTGTACATAGCAGTTTATGACCAGAAAGTGGTTTTGCCAGTTTGCAACTTTATTGCATGTAAATAGTTTGTGTATATTGTATATAATTTAGTTATCAAATTTTCAATAAGTGAAACAAAAATGGGGTTGGTAGGACATGAAGTAAAGAATTATGTATATGTATGTTAACTTGTAATTTGAGCTTTTTTTTCTTTAAATTATTTGTTTCTTTTCTGTTTTATCATGTGTTTATTCTTTTTTCTCCATATGATTTCACTTCAGTGTAAGAGTTGAACATATACATGTGATGTACCATATACAATAACATGTTTGTGATTCTGCAGTTTTGCAATCTAAAAAGTGTGCATTTTTAGCTTGCTTTTACAAATGTACAGGAAGAGCTATTGTCATACCTTGATGGCTTCATCATCTTCCCTTTGGATGTTTGGCATTGAAGTTTTTGTATGATGAACAAGTGTGTGTTAGGCAATCTATCCTGTACATGGATAGGTTTTGTGGTTTGGCAGTTCTTTTCCTTAAAGTGACAGATACATATTTAGTCAATATTAGGGGCATTAAATATTTTTAAATTATCCCTGTTAGTCAAGATATCTTGTATGTGTTTAGAATTCTTATTACATGTGATGTTTAAACCTGTTTGTGTTCAAGACATTGAAATATATTGACCTTATATGAGCCACGACACAACAAAGCCCCCAGCAAAGACTTAGATCAGCCTGGGCAGTCACCTAGTCTGATCAGTCTACTGTGCACTTTAAGGGTAGCTAAGGGTCTAAGCTAACTCCATTGGGACAGCAAAGACTCTGATCAGACTGGGTGGATGCCCAGGCTGATCTGAGTCTTAGCTGGGTACACATGCCACTTTGCTCGTATGTGCTCAAGGTGAGGTTGATATCCAATGATAATTCTGAAATAATTTGTATTTTCTTAACACTAAAAGGGCCAAAAATTGAAATAGTTGAATTTGCAAACAGGGTTGATCCACATCAGGTGGCTCATAAAGAGCCTCCTCATATGGATCTAAAGTGTTAACCCCTTTAGACTGTAGTCTTTGAATTCTCAATATGATAAAAGTTAGCTTTTTGCAGATTTAAATTTTGTTGCTCATAAATTCACCGCTATAAAGGTTAACAGAAATAATTTGAGCCACGACATGGCAAAATGAACAAAGTGGCATGTGCGCCCAGTGAAGACTCAGATCAGCCTGGGCATCCACCCTGTTTAATCAGAGTCTTTGCTGTTGGCATGGAGGTAGCTAAGACCCTTGGCTACCCTTTAAGTCCATACCCGGTCTGGCCACATACTTTTGTTTCTCCTTCCGCTAATTCAAGAAGGGCACTTGTCAGTTACTGGCGAAAATATGTGTACTTTGTACTTAGGAGGTCTAAGCCTGCCCAGGAATAGTGTGGTCAGGTCAACTGACAGTCCCGACATGACCTTAGCTGTTTACCTTGGACGTCAAGCAACAAATCAATCAATCAAAAAACAGTGAAGATTCTGATCAGACTGGGCAGATGCCCAGGCTGATCTGAGTCTTCGTTGGGCACAGGTGCTATCTTGTGTATCATGTCGTGGCTCATTTTCACCTTCAGAATTTTAGATTATCTTGTTAGAGCAGATGTAGTATATATTGTCAGATATTGTGGACAAAGCAAAAAAGCAGGTGTGCTTCGCTTTGGTCTTATTTATACATGCTTTTTGCAGTTATTAGTTGAATGATTTTTTCCTAGAAATAAGGTGTGTACATTTGTATATGTGTTGCTCACTGCATTTTTTGAGCCTCTGTATTTGTGACTCTTTGTGTGTAGAATAAATAATGAAACAGAAACAAAAAAAATAAAAAAGACAAGAAAAAATAGTGGTAAAAAAAGATATATAAGAAATAAATGAATATTGCACTTTATATGAACATTGCATATTGTTTATGTTTGCATAAATTCTGTCAAATTAGAAGACAGGTTTGTCTTCAAACTGGAACAAGTAGTTTTGTCTTCAGGAAGACATTTTATGAAATATAGAGCCAGATCAGAGTGCCAGAGGAGTCTGATTTTGGTCAGCGCTGTCAATGTTGGAATTTCTGTCAAAATTTTGTGGTAAGCACCGTAGATGTTTATGTGTATATATTGTATAGAAAGGCTTGGTTTGTGTATGGTAGTAGTCTTGTACATAAATAGTTTTTCAACTGTTTTAGTATTTCTGTTCAGAAATTATAAACAGCTTTTTCAGTAAAGATTTGCCCTTGCTATTCAGTGTTGATTTGCCAGAGAAAACAAAAAATGTTGTTTCAGCTTATTAAATGATTAATATGATGTAGGTACATGTAATGTTGATGTGCAAAGTGAGTTATATATGTAAGAAGTGTTCGGGTTTAGGTCTGTGTGTGAGCTTGAAGGTTTAGGTCAATATAATGTTAGCTTGAAGATTTGTGATGGAAAAAGTATGGAGAATTTAGCTGTATTGAGGTATGCTGGCCTGATAGAGTGGATATTTCACATTTAACATTTAAAACAAAAGCCTATGTTGTTTTCTATCGCTAAATGTACATGTAGATGAATTTATTATCAGAACTGGTATTAACTACAAAGCTTCTTACTTTAGCTCCATTTAGATATATTGCTTTAAACTTGATATAAAAATTTCTTGACTTATGAGTCAAGACAAGCAAAAAGATGCTTCATGCATACATGAATACAAAAGGCTCGGACCAGCCTGCACATATGCACAGTCTGAGCAGAGCCTTAATTTTTTGCACATACCATGTATGGACTCAGAGGGATCCACAGGCACAACAAAGGCTCTTGCTAAACTGCACAGATTCACAGATTTGGTTTGCATATCCATTGTTGGCAGATACTTTTAGCTACTTTTTTGCTTGATGCAGCTTACATTTGTGTTGATGATTTTCATTTGTGGAAGCACAATAATACTAATGATATATATTTACAGACAGTAACCATGCATAAGTATTGGGCCACCTTAAACCCATTAATTTTCCATTTGTCCCAAATGGAAAATTAATGGTTTTTAGATGTCCCAATATTAGGGTATCATCTGAAATTGTCAAATGAGCCGCGACGTGAGAAAACCAACAAAGTGCTTGTGCGCCCAGCGCAGACTCAGATCAACCTGGGCATCCGCCCAGTCTGATCAAAGTCTTCGCTGTGCGCATGGAGGTAGCTTAGACCCTTAGCTACTCTTTAAGTGCTTAGAGAAGAGTCTGATCAGACTGAGTGAATGCCCAGGCTGATCTGAGTCTGCATTGGGCGCACAACCACTTTGTTTGTTTTGTCGTGTCGCGGCTCAAATGATTCTTTTAAAGGGACACAGCTGGAATTTCATATCACAAACAGCCTTGGATTCTACCTGAGGAGAATGGTATTGGATCTTCTTATTGGTTCTATATTTGAAAAGGGATCATAAGCCATGTGTTTACAGCAAATATTCAAATCAGCCCATTGTCCTTTAACCTTACACAAGGCTGATCAGATGCACAAGCTGATCTGAATTATCTGTTCACACATGCTCTTAGGTACATGTATCTTTTCACAATATCCAGCATATTTACTGACACAAAATTAGCTGTAGCATGAGAAAACCTTCTTAAATCTAGTACAAACAGTCTATGTCCAGCTTAGCCTGTGCAAATGCGCATTCCAGTCTGGACATTGGCATTTTATCAAGATGACATTTGCACCTTGTCAGCAAACGTTTCCCTGAAATTAGTTCGCAGTTTTATGCTTGCTTATATCTCCATGTAGATGTTCTTTACTTATTAAATTGGTTTTGGGTTTCTTGTCGTTCTATTTTGACTTCCCTCACTCAAAAATATTTTTTATCATATGACGTCACATCTGAGAGTGTAATAAAGCCATGCATTAAAAACGATAATCCACTAGTGGATTAAATATGCAAATTACGTCGTAACATTATACGCTGACGTCCATTAAAACGCCGCGTTTTCTAATGGCGAAATCTTGACGTTTTAGTGCAAAATTTGCTAATAAAATGCGATTTTAGTGTCATATGATAAATAGAATCTTGCATTCGTGCTCCTGTATTATTGAATTTATTAAACTTGTTGGGGAAAACCGATAAGATGCTCGGCACAGCCTCGCATCTTATCTTTTTCCCCAACTCTAATAATAAATTCAATAATACATGAGCACTCATGTAAGATCCTCTATTTATCATATGACGTCGCATCTGAGAGTGTAATAAAGCCATGCATTAAAAACGATAATCCACTAGTGGATTAAATATGCAAATTACGTCGTAACGTTATATGTTGACGTCCATAAAAACGTCGCGTTTTCTAATGGCGAAATTGTGACGTTTAAGTGCAAATTTTGCTAATAAAATGCGATTTTAGTGTCATATGATAAATAGAATCTTGCATTCGTGCTCCTGTATTATTGAATTTATTAAACTTGTTGGGGAAAATCGATAAGATGCTCGGCAAAGCCTGGCATCTTATCTTTTTCCCCAACTCGTTTAATTAATTCAATAATACATGAGCACTCCCTGTAAGATCCTCTATATGTTGGGGAAAGCCTCGCATCTTATCTTTTTCCCCAACTCGTTTAATTAATTCAATAATACATGAGCACTCCCTGTAAGATCCTCTATATGTACCGAATGGTCGTCTTGTTATGCAGAGAGGTAACCTCATAGCATAAATTTTGATATGGCCACTCATTACCAGGGTTGCCACGGTCAGGGAAAAACATCTGGAAACTGATTTTTTCCAGGTCAGGGAAAAGTCAGGGAATTTTGTGGTTGGTCAGGGAAATTTGGAAAGGCCTTAAAAAGTCAGGGAAAAGTCAGGAAATTTGAAAATAGATGGCTATGACAGTCTTCAGAAAATATACTTATTCTGTTCAAGGGGAAAGGAAAAACTTTATAGAAAAATAGTTCAGGCACATCTCCCTCCTCATTGGGGGCTACTCTTAAACAGAATTTGCCCCCTATTCTTTCCTTTAAGAGTAACTCAATTTTCAAGTGATAAAATTAGAACTGTTAAAGTAAAGAGTAAAATCAACTTCTGGATCCATAAAAGGGTATGGAAAACTGTAAAATGTCAGGGAAAAGTCAGGAAATTTGGAAATGGAGGATAAGTGGAAACCTTGTTTCATGTACAACCACCTTGTTGTGGGGTGAGGTAACCATACCATAAATTTTGATTGACCACACATTACATATCACACCGTTAGGGCTTGGGGCCGTATTCATAAAACGACTTAAGTGGTTGCTATGCTGTTGCTAAGGCTAAATTTCTTTGAAGGAGATTCCCTACAACTATGAAATTTGGTCTGGAGGAACAGTCTTTGTAAGACTGTTCCTCCAGAGCAAATTTCATAGTCGTAGGGAATCTCCTTTATAGATAGTTAGCCTTAGCAACTGCATAGCAACGACTTAAGTGGCTTTATGAATACGGCCCCTGCTCATAAAAACCCTGTTAAAAGTGAAACAACCTTTTGTGCCTAAAAATCCCTCAAATAAGTTGAATGATAAATGGAACCTTAAACTTGTAGTCATTTGGTATAAAATTAATGAAACTTGACAAAGATTTGTTTCATAAATTGCATATGCCGACACATTTGAGATCTTCTGCCTGAGCGACACCATAGACCCTCAGAACAAATGATGCCAATTTCGTCTGGAGTTTCCTTGCAACAAGGAGTTTCAAAGTTGGTGAAATGATTTCCATCAATCTAACTGTCCTTTAACATGGATAGAAGAACCAGGGGCCGTATTCATAAAACAACTTAAGTTGTTGCTATGCTGTTGCTAAGGCTAAATTTCTTTGAAGGAGATTCCTGACAACTATGAAATTTGCTCTGGAGGAACAGTCTTACAAAGACTGTTCCTCCAGAACAAATTTCATAGTTGTATGGAATCTCCTTTATAGATATGTAGCCTTAGCAACAGCATAGCAACGACTTAAGTGGCTTTATGAATAGGGCCCCTGATTTCTCAAAGCGAATAACAACTACTCTTGGGGTTCCAAATGTGGGCTTTTAAGTTTCTAGAAACTGTACACATTATTAGAGAGAAAAAAAATCAGCTACTCCTACTCCATTACCAATGAACAAGTGACTTTAAAATATTAAAAAAAATGATCTGGTCCACAATAATGACTGCCATCAGGAAAAATATTTTTCAAACAAGTGCATCGGACTCTTAAAAAGCTAGACACTCTGACAGAGAATTGAACCCTGGCCACCTGTATGACAATCTGACATTCTACCAGCTGATACAAAAGCTGGCTTGTGCCACAAAGCAGTACAAGTGTATTATAGACTTGTCATTAGTACACAAATTCTCTAGAACTACAGAACAGGGCCGGTTTGTTCAAAACATTAGAATTCCAAATGTATTGTACGCAAAATCACTGCCATTTTTTGTCAAAAAATGTGAGGAGCTTTTGCAATGCAAAAGCTCACAATTTTTCGGCAAAAATATTACCACAGTTGATTTTGTAAGTACTGTAAGACTTAATGAATCCTGGTAGGGCATCTGACTATAAATCAAAGGTCCTGGGTTCGAAACCTGGTCTGGCCACATACTTTCGTTTCTCCTTCCGCTGATTCAAGAAGGGCAGTTGTCAGTTACTGGGGAAAGTATGTGCACTTAGTACTGGTTAACCGCTTAGGAGGTCTAAGCCTACCCAGGAACAGTGTGGTTAGGTTAACTGACCGTTCCGACATGACCATAGCTGTTTACCGTGGACGTTAAGCAACAAATCAATCAACCCAGCCTCATGGAAAGTTACCCACTGGTGGTAACATAAATGCCATTCTCAGAATGTCTTTATTTGCATATCTACAATACATAATATAACAATCGCAGTCATGTAGCTGCAAAAAATGATTCAGGCCCAACATCCAGTATACCAATGTTGCTAGAGAGTTCTGTCGGGGTAATGGATTGATACAAAACTTAACCAGATGTATAATGGGGACATGGCAAAGAACTGATTAGGTTTTGGTGGCTTTTACCCATTTCCAAGGTCATACGAGGTCTTAAAAATGTTGAGAAATGGTTTGTCTTGATTTTTGTCGCACCTGCGTTAGCTGGGGCGATATAGGTGTGCAAGTTTCCGTCCGTCTGTCCATCTGAGCAAACAAATTGGTAGTTAGGGGGCTAGGGTAAGGGTGTCTCTAATGTATTTTAAATGGGATTTATTCCATAGGCACTTAAAAAAATAGGTTTATGTGGCTAGAAAAGGGTTAAAGTGGAAAAGTGGCTATTTTTTATAATGGAAAAGACACAAGTGTACATCCCTTAGAACGTCCGTCCGTCTGTCAACAATTCACAGTGGGTGTCTTGTGAGCGCAACTCCTCCTACACTTTTTGGTCTATCATTTTGAAACTTCACAGATGTTTTAGCCATGGTCTTTAGATGTGCATATTGTTTGCACATAATTTCCAGATGTTTTTTTGCCACTTTTTTTTATGTTTAACTTAGTCATTTTTTTCTGTCCGTCCGTTCAGCAACAATTCACAGTGGGTGTCTTGTGAGCGCAACTCCTCCTACACTTTTTGGTCAATCATTTTGAAACTTCACAGATCTTTTAGCCATGGTCTGTAGATGTGCATATTGTTTGCACATAATTCCCAGATGAATTTTTGCCACTTTTTTCACATGTTTAACTTGTCATTTTTTTTCAATCTGTCCGTTCGTCAACAATTCACAGTGGGTGTCTTGTGAGCGCAACTCCTCCTGCACTTTTCGGTCAGTCATTTTGCACATAATTCCCAGATGAATTTTTGCCACTTTTTTCATATGTACAACTTAGTCATTTTTTTAGACAATATACCTGCCATAGTGGGTGTCTTGTGAGCGCAACTCCACCTGCACTTTTTGGCCAATCATTTTGAAACTGTACAGATGTTTTGGGCATGGTCTGTGGATGTGCATATTGTTTGCACATAATTCCCAGATTAGTTTCTGCCATTTTTTCACATGTTTAACTTAGTCAATTTTTTTCACAATACCTTCCATAGTGGGTTTCTTATGAGCACAACTTCTACATTTGTTGAACAATACTTTTGAAACTTTGTCGATCCTTTGGCCATAGTCTGTAAATGTGCATATTTTTTGCATATCATTTCCAAATTAATTTTTGCCACTTTTTTTCATGTGTTTACGTGGTCAATTTTTCACACAATACCTTTCATAGTGGGTGTCTTTTGAGCACAACTCCTCCTACATTTGTTGGACAATCCTTTTGAGACTTCACAGATGTTTTTGTCATGGTCTGAAGATGTGCATATTATTTGCACATAATTCCCAGATGAATTTTTGCTGCCTTTTTTACATGTTTAACTTTGTCATTTTTGTCACACCTGTTTTTGTCACACCTGTGTTAGCATGGGCGATATAGTTTTCAATACCAATTGGAACTCATGTGACTAATTCCCCGCAGGTGCGACACCGCTTTCTGCCAATTTCTTTTTGTGATATCCAAACATTGGTTTATGGAAATCCAGAAAAGGGTATCCATGAATGTAAATATGGATGTCCTAAAATCAAGATGAATATTCAATGTCCATAAATCAAATAACGGATATCAAAAGACAGCAAAAATAAAAAGTGAAACAAAAGCCTACGGTACACTTGATTTTTGGATATCGGATGCGCCATAATCTGATTTATGGATATCCATAATTTGATTATGGATATCCATAATTCTATTTTTCCATACAGATTATTTACTAGTACTTGGAAATCCATAATTCAGTTCATCCATATCCATAATTTGATTTATGGATATCCATAATTTGATTTTGGATATCCATAATTCTATTTTTCTATATTGATTATTTACTAGTACTTGGATATCCATTATTCAGTTTATCCATATCCATAATTTGATTTATGGATATCCATAATTTGATTTTGGATATCCATAATTCTATTTTTCTATATTGATTATTTACTAGTACTTGTATATCCATTATTCAGTTTATACATACCGATATCCTTAATTTGATTTTTTGGATATCCAGAATTCATTTTATTGATACCCAATATTCTTTATTTATGGACATCCCAAATTTGATTTTTGGATATACATGTACATGATTCGAGATTTGACTATCCATAATTCAGATTTTAAATATAGAAATCCTGGATATCTAATATTTCTTTTCGTGATATCAAAAATTATGAATTATGCCAGTAGAGGAGGAGATTGGTCTAGTTCCATACTACCTGTACAGGTAATTGTGGGGAAATTTGTTCAGCCAATCTGTGGGCCAGAATTACTAAGAATGGTCGGTTCCTTATTGTCCTGATATGACTGAAATAGGGTTGAAAAGGATGTAAAACTGCCACCTCATATATTGATTTTGATCAACCCCAACCCTACACATCACCTTAAATTCTGGCCCACCTCTTCTATTTTTTTTTTTTTTTCTATTTCTTTCCTTGAAAAAAAAATGAGGATGCAAAAGGAGCAGTAAGTACTAAAGATTTTTTGGCCTTTGATCACAATGCATGCTATAATTTACAACAGCTTAATTAGAAATCCTTTTACACTGAAATTAACAGCAGCGGATGCAAATGTGCCTTATGTTATGCCCGAACAGGGAGGTCCGATCAGCCTGCTCATCCGCGTAGTCTGATGGGGAAGCCTTCCCTTTTCGCATGCGCCTCAAAAATGGATGAAACCTTGGCGTTTTTATTTTAAAAGTAATATTGACAGAAAAGCTGACACGACTTTAAATTTCTATTTAGAGTTACCCAAGGCCCCGCTTTTCACGGAGCGGCGTATATATCTTTTGTGTCTGAATAATTGCTAAGAAAAGCTGCCAGGATTAAAGGCTATGATCAAAGCTAACTTCCTGGAGTGCAGCCAGCTGTTAGTGTATTTTTTCCCCGACACGAGCCCGTATTTTTAATTTCTCAATATCAAACTAGATGCGGACGCTTTCCTTTTTTTTGTTGATCAAATAATCTTTATTTATGATCTTAATATTTCAAATTCAGCAAGTCAATACTCGATACATTGCCCAAAGCTGTACGAAACACGAATTCTTAACATTAAAGTTTAACGCAACACCTATTGAGGACTGGTTTAAAATCTTGCCTAATGTTGAAGCGAAACTTCAAAGGGAATCGCGGCATACGTGTGTAATTTATACGGGTAATGGTATTATCTACAAAGGGATATTAAAACGATTTATATCTGATTATTCATAGAAGCTGTGACGCTCATAAATATCTTTTTTGAATAATTACATTTCACTGATGATAAAGTCTTTTGACAACTATTTTCAAAAATGTAAGATTTATGTATAATTTGCATTTATTTTGTCGGAAAATATGTAAGAAAATAAATTCTCCTAACTTGTTGTTGCTATCGGAAGCTATTAAGTGCTTGTTACTCCATTTTAGGAGAAGAGGGGTGAAGACCTATTCAACCAGTCAAAATAGATTGATTTTCCCCTAAAGTGTGTATCTTTTCATTTCGCTTAACTTTATAAACGAAAATGAATTTGAACTGTGTAAATAAAATGCATTTTATCTTAGTTGCATCTTTCTTAATTGCCTTATTCAAACCGTTTCTTTATAACATTAACCTGATTTACCTTTACAATAATGGAGTCGTTCAACTCATTTTCTAAATGTTGATTTTATCTGAGCATTGATTGGCGCGGTTCAACTCAAAGGCGTGACGTCACCATGTAGTGGGGATTGTCGGCGGCAGGCATGTGGCTTTGATGTTTTGATTCAAACTTTTGAAAGCTGTGTTTTAGCCATATTGCTCCAAACAAATGTTTGTGTTGTGTTTATGCGAACAGTTTTGGAATATAGCTTACACCAGAAACCTAAGTTACCGTTTGTTTCAAACTTTGGATTAATTAGGACAGACCTGCCTGATTCTCTCCTCCTGAGGGCCCACACAGGGATCTAGGGCAGTCCAAAGTGTTGAAATTTTGGATTATAGATCTAGTAAACAAAAGGATCTGTCAGTGCATGCTAAAGGTAATAAAATAATAGGATGCTTAATGAAGTAAAGTATGTTACCATTACCGCTGCCACGATTTGAGGAATATATAATATTAATATGAACAGGTAGCGAAATATTGTAACAATGATTCATGAATGAATGAGTTTTCCTACAGCTGAAATCTGCACTCAGAGTGATAAAATTTGATGTACCTCAGTCAAAGTCATAACAGACTTGTTGTAAATGTGAAATGCTGTCATTATTGTAACAATAATTAGCTATATTCTGTTCCATTGGAATACATATTCACTCTTTCTTAATCCCTTAGGGCGCCTCTAAAATTTGGAAGCTATGGCGGCTCAGTTATGCGGATTAGAGAGAGTTGCGTATTCAAGTTGTTGTAAAAATGTGTAACCCTGTCACCTTGCAGCGAGTTTTGTAGTTTTCCTTGATCTTCCCCCATAATTTTTAGTTTTGTGTATTTCAGTTTCGATGCTCGTGCTACCGCCGTTGACTGAATGTATTTCTGCACTGGAATAAAGGAATGTCAATAAAAAGTGTTGAAAGAAGAACCCAAAGTCTGCGATCTATTCTGTAGACAAAACCCCATTGACTTGAGTAAGTTCAGTATCTAGAATATTACTGTGGGCTATATTTTTTCATGTCTACTAGAGAACAAAATTGTCACCAAAGCCTTAATTACTTATGGAACGTTTATTGATTGCCAATTAAAGGGGTACCTGTTGCCAATTTAGTGCATGTAGGAACAGCAAGACTTGTCATGTAATTTTGACACATTCTGACCCGAGACATTCTAGTCTTAATCCAGGATTTCTTAAGAGAGCATGAAAGTGACCTCAAAGTTAAATTCTAACTAAAATAGAACCCACCAAATATTCTGACAGACAAAAGAAAGTTGCCACTTCATAGCTGGTTACCTCAGTATATTGCTTAAATAAACCAGCTAAAAACTGTTTTGGGCGATCAGCCTGCAAGGTTGAAATGGCCAATGGCACAGTTTCTGTTTTCTTGTAGAAACATGGCCATTATATACATGAAACACTCACAGTTTGTTTAGAAAAACACATGATTAAAAGCAAATTCACATGGTTATCTCGCGTGCGACTAGCTTGTGGCGAGACGTGTACTACTTTTCCAGTGACGTCCCAGCATTGGCAGCATCAACTCCCATCAAGTTTGCTGGTTTAGCTCTGTATTTATATGACAATGTATAGACGAACGAGACACCCCACTCCTAGTGATGATGCACATATGGATAAAGGCCAAAGTTGACCTTCACAGACAGGCGAGACCACATTCTTTTGCTTGTTGTTGAGTCTCTGCTAGAACATTTTGTAATCAGTCATTGGAACCAAGACTGTGAGACTGTTCTAATAAGAGGTGACAGGATATGTTTCAATGGAGAAATAAGATTGTCCTCAAATTGTCAGCAGATAATCTCTGTCCAAGTTACCTTGCTGGTGATATTGTTATTAGGAGTGAGGTGTCATTAGAACATGGATAAATGAATAAAGTAACAATCTAATCCGTGGGTTGTTTGACAGCACAGGGGGCTCAGGTTTCCTGATGTCCATGAAAATATCATTAAAAACGTACTGGGTCAAAGTGGCCAGACAGATCTATTACTAACCTCTAATAGTCTTTGGGTTATCTCATGTGGGCCAAGTTAGGGAAGCTGTCATGTTTGGCATAGGAAGGCCTAGTTCATCTGTCACATTTGATGATAGATTTTTTTCTGTGAGAATTTTGGATATAAATACTAGTCACATAACGGTCCCATTGAGCAGACAAAAGTGCAAATGAATACACTTGACAAATAAGCATTTAATGATCATTTGCCTTATATTCCTTTGTAGTCAAGTTCACAATAGTCTGTAAGGTTATTTTCTTCCAATGCTTAATCTTAAAAGAACTGAACTGTAATTTTTTGTATTCTGGTTTCAGGCATGTTCGGTAGAGTGAGAAATGTCTGTAAATAAAGTGGACCAGTTTCTCAAAGAGTCTGGAGGAAACAATTTTACAGAAACTGCTCCCCGTCCCCCAGTGCCTGGTGAAGAAAACGAAACTAAGAGCAATGGGGGTATGTCCACACAGAGCAGTGGCTCACACAAGAGCCAGGTTTCGCATTCGTCATCACGGAGCCACTGCTCAAAGCAAGGGGACACAAATCCTGCCACACCTCGGAAGTCAAATCTTGACAAGACCTTGTCGTGTTCGATTGAAGGCTGCGAAGAAATGGATGCACCTTTGGGTTTTGAGCCGGAAGGTTCGGCAGCCAATTCTCCCCCATTCACAGAAAATAGCACCCCTCCGTACATGAAATGGGCGGAGAATATGAACTACTTACTGGAAGATTGGGATGGTATTAATTTATTTAGAACGTTTTTAGATCAAGAAGGTACTGGCAGATATTCATTAGAATTCTGGCTTGCATGTAAAGGCTTGAAGATCAAGGACAAAAAGGATAGTGAAGCAATTCAGGTGATCAAAGTGATTCAAAAGAAATACATTAAAAGTGATAAGTTACCTTATTTAAAAGCTAACACAAAACATGCTATATATGAAAAGTTAAAGAGTGGATTAGATGTGATGATCTTTGATGAAGCTCAAGCAGAAGTTGAAGAATTCATGAGGAATAATCTCTATACATTGTTTATTAAGTCGGATTTATATGTTTCATATGTCCAAAAGGGCGGTGATAGTCCTAAAAGTTCGAACTCATCGAGTGGCTCAAACAGTGCTAGGCCCATGTCAGGACCACTTCCGCCACTTGTGGAGGATATTGAACTGCAACCAGATGACATTAATTCCAGTTTCAGCATAGGACCACCCGTCTCCAAGTCAAGATCACGTAGCCATTCCAGTGAGAAAAAGCAAGAATATTACGAGTTTAGGTAAGAACAGTATTCCAGCATAGATCTGTTGCAGTGGTTCAGATAAAGTGTGTACAGTGGGGTACAGGGATAATTTAGGGATAATTATCCGTATTTCTCTATAAAAACGTATGTTTTGACCTATCATTAGAACCGTCTGGCCGAGACGGTTCCTAAGGGGTCACAACATATGTTTTTATTGAGAAATAATACAAATTATATTTGAATTATTCTCAATACCCCATCTTATCTGGAGCTATGATGTTTTTAGGATAATTTGTTTTTAATAAAAAAGGGCCTAAAACAAACATACCTTGTGACCACTCAGTAGAACTGTCTTGGCAAGACAGTTGTGCAGAGGGGTCACATTACATGTTTTTTTACGCAGATAAAGGGAGAAATTGTATCCAGGGCTTTTAAACCTCTTCATCTGGAGCACTGAATTCTGGTCATAGGGAAGCAGTGTAAATTTGGTTTGGTTTGAGTCATCGCTCGTAATTCACTATGTAGGTTTATAGTAGATGGCACATTTTAGCTCACCTGCAATAACGGTGGATGAATCGTGCATTCTTGCGTTGTTTTATGTCATTCTGAACAATGAAACCCAGAGAATTCTTCACATTTTAGTTAATAATTTCATTGTTTCATGCATTCTTTCAAAATGCAGCGCAGTGAATGTGTAGTCATGAGTACTTCCAGACGATATTCACAATTTTATGGTGAGTATTTAAACGTCCCCCAACATCTGAAACCGAAAGCAGGCTATGGCATGAATGATGTTCCTCCAAAAGAGGGGGATGTGGCAACACAGTGCACATACCTTTTAATTTTCGTCTGACCCATTTTCTGGTGCTCTGTCAAACAGTTTGCCTTCTCTTGCCTCCAAATAATAATGGCCATAGGGGGGAGTCAGGTAACTTCGGACGGGCGGGTAAATTCGGACATACCATTGCAAACAGTGAATATCAAAATGAGACGGCTCATAATGAGCTGTCTCATCAGGATTTTCACTGTTTGGCCAGTTACTGTTTTGTTTTAGTTCCAGACAACTGACATATGAAGGAAAAAATGTCACTGTCCGAATTTACCCGCTGTCCGAAGTTACCCGACTCTCCCCTAATAATGGCCATGACATGACAAAAACCAACAAAGTGGAATGTGCACCCAGTGAAGACTGTGAAGACTTAGTCCTTGGCATTTGCCCAGTCTGATCATAGACTGTGCTGTGTCCTGAAAGGATAGCTAAGGGTCTGGGCAAATTCCATTAAAGCAGCGAAGACTGATCAGATTAGGCAGATGCCGGAGTCTTCACTAGGCCCACATGCCACTTTGTTGTTTTTGTTGTGTTGTGGCTCAATTATGGTCATTGAAACTTATTTAGACTATAAATTACTAAATGCAACATAACAAATTATCTTATGAGGGGATATATGAAGCCTTAGAATTAGTTATCTTAATATTGTGACATTACATCATAACAGTGTTTCAACTGAGTTCAAAGTAATGTGTTAACTTTGAGTCCCTTTGATGTTTAAATTGACAAAGACAGGGTTATCTGCTTGTCACATGAGTAATAAAATCAAAGACTTGAGTGGTGTTAGATTTCTTCTTACAACATGGATAAGGTAAACTGCAAAAAGATCAAACAGCTATTAAGTAGGCAAAAATAGCTCTTCATAGGAGTTGGTTAAATTTTTTAATGCAGTCATGTGTTAGTAAAGCATCAAAGAAAGAGATTATTAAAGGGTCTAATGTGAGGGCAAGTCAATAGCTAGATTAAACAGCCTGCTACTTCTGAAGAGTCATTGAAATTGAAAGGTGACTCGTGCACAGGCTGATCTGAGTACTATATAAAGGCACTATTGAAAGTGCAGCCGCAAATACAAGATAAATTCTGTTAGTCCCCCAGTCAAGCAGGAGACAGATTCAATCTATTTTATTCTATCTCATAACCTTATGAGGTTGTTGGCTTAAACAATCCCGTTCTACCATGTCCTGTTTTCAGCTGCCTAGCTGAGCAGGCAATTCCATCCCTTGTCCACTCTGATATTCATTAGAGGTATTTTGGCAGTGGCTGAGTTACTACACTTGAGGCTCTAACCCCCCCCCCTCCTCTTATATAGGATTAATACCCCCCCCCCCCCCCCCCCCCCCCCCCCCCCCCCTCCTCCTCTTATATAGGATTAATATGGTACACACTATTCTTTTCTCATGATAAATATCAGTATAGCAAACAATTTCATGGTGATTACCCTAAATATTGGACACCAAAAGCACTAGATATATTACTGTATTATGCTGTAATTATCCAAAATTGATTTCACTGTTCTGTAATTAGGTGAAAAGCTGTAACCATGCAAATCCTGACCAGACTGTTTAGGGTATATGTACACACTAGTTGCTCTAAATGTTCAGGGTAAATAGGTTATCACAGCTTTGAATGAAGCAAGTTTATAGTTGTGTGTCTTCTATGTGAGGTTTTAGGTCATGAAATGTAAAGGTCTTTGGTGTGTAACTTGTATCAGTAAACTGCCTTTGATATTTTGATGGGATTACCATATCAAACAGGTTAAAAGACAGATGATGTGTTTTTAACATTTTTGATGAATTATATGTCATTCAGGTGTACAAAAGCTATGTTTATTTCCTCAGCTGACTTGGCAAGGCTGAAAGTTTTGGGATCCATCATTGTATTGTCAGGGATTGATTATTTAACGCTGATTGAAAGCACCAAAAAAGCAAGACAAGATTACTTCCACAAAATTTCAAAAAAGTTTCTTCAAGAGTTTCATATTGACTGAGAAATCAGAGAATAGAAGGCAAACAGTGCAGATCCAGATGAGGTGGCTCATTGTGAATCCCCTCATCTAGATACGATCTATGCTGTTGGCAAATTCAGCTATTTTCATTTTGGAGCTTTAAGCATTAAGAAAGTTGTTTGCAAATTGCACACCTTTAATGCAGTCTGAGTTCGGACCTATACATGGATACACAAGATCTCACAAAGCGCTGTATTGTACTTATCCCAAATTTTCACTTTTTGGTGTTTCACCTAGTAACAATTATTTATTTATGGATTTGTCCTTAGGCAATGTAGGCTGTACTTTTTGTGTGGGTCATTATTTGAGTTTGACCAGTCAGCTGACAGAGTGCATTTTATGAGTAGTTGTTAGAAAGCTAAGAACATGGCAACTAATTTATGCATAAAACTGCAACTAAAAATGGTTTTGTTGCGAAGAGATATATAAAAGTCAACAATTTCAGCAGCAAATTTATTCTTGCCAGCTTGCCTTGATATCTTTGGACAGTAGACATTTTCACAGCAAAACAACTTCTCTTACTCGGTTCACAGAGCCAGCCAGATGTGGTGGGTTTGGATGATACTACATTTTAACACAGGGTATAATCGATTCTGCCAATTTACACTCCCTGCAGAGACTGTCCCTGATCTCTTGCTTCCTTCCGAGACTTCTGTACATGATAAATGGCTTCCTGCAGAGACTGTCTGCATTATTCTGCTTCCTGCAGAGGCTCTCGGCAGGAAGCAGTCATGCGGACAGTCTCGGCAGGAAGCCATTTTTCGAGGACAGTAGTCTCTGCAGGAAGCAAGAGTTCGTGGACAGTCTCGGCGGAAGCCAAATATGACGGACAGTCTCTGCAGGAAGCGAAAATTGGCGGAATCGATTATACCCTGTATTTAAGCTCTGATAACGTCTGTGATGAGGTTAAGTCGTGCAAAACTAAAGACGTTAATTGTTAATGAACGAGATGTTATAATTTCAAATGATACACAAAAACACTGCCTTTTTTGCTGAAAATGTGTGACAAGCTTTTGCGCTGCAAAAGCTTTTCACAATTTTTCACAAAAATATTTATGCATTTGATTTTGTGAGTAATTTAAGACTCAACGAATTCTAGACTAATGACTTCTTACGTTATATATAACATCACTTTGAACAACTGGACCTAGATATTTTCATGCTGATTAACAGGGGTCAGCCTAGGGTTCTCAGGCAGGGAGAAGTTTTGCAACATTTTCTGAATTTCAGGGAGAAGTTTTATCCCAGATGTTGGATTTTCTGTATAATTATGTTTTATACATTTTGACTTCTACCTCAGCTCAAAATAAGGAGAAGTCGGTCAGCTTAGGGAGACTATTTCTCCCACTTCTACCTCTAGGCTTAGCTCTGCCAGCTAGGCTGAACCGACAGAAGTGATTTTAGTATATAACCATCAAAACCCCACCTTTTATGAAGTTCTGCTTTAGGCTCTGTCACTACCAACATACAGAAATATGTTCTGCGTGTGTTCTGTTTGAACAGAATCTTGCATTACTATATTTTCAAAGGCCATAGGTCTGCACTATTTTGCAAACAGGTCTAGAATTTGAGCTGCCAAACCTCCCAAGTTGTAGCTGCGTGTTTCAGTTTGTGTTGTAGTAAAATGGAACAATTTCACTGTCCCATTGATTTTGATTTCAGTATTGGATTCTAGAAACCGTATTTACGGTGAACATTTTGACAGATATACCCAAATAAACATTCTTGACCAAGATAAGGAGCATTCCGTTCAGGGGCTGCTCTGTTTCTCAACAGATTTAATATAAAATCTAAGCCTTATTCCACAAAATGAGCTTGTCTGAACTCAGACTGGAAGAGTCCAGTATCAGAAGTTTTTATCGTTGATGGTTAATGCGGTAGTTTTGGTATCAGGTTCTTTGTATTGTAAAATGAATTGTGTGTATTTGCAGTGCTCCATATCCACCGTATCAGCAAAGATCAGTTCTGTATCATGTATCATATGCCCCAACATCTGCACAGGACAGTGAGATCCAGAGTTTGTCCAGCCAAGATAATTTAACGGACGACACAAGATCTCTTACAGACAGCAGTGTGTAAGTACCTTTGCTAAACTGTTGTGCCTATCAGAGCCAGATGCACACAGAGCTCCAGATAAGGAGGGGTAACAGAGATAATTTAGGGATAATTTTCCTTATTTGACCAATCAAAACATACATTGTTGAGTGTTGACCGATCATTAAAACCGTCTCGCCGCCGCCGAGACGGTTCTAATGAGGGGTCACTATTTATGTTTTCATTGAGAAATAAGAAAATTATCTCTGAATTATCCCTGTTACCCCTTCATATATGGAGCTCTGTGCACATAATAGTTTTTTTGTATCGCCTGCAACTACCAGAAGCGAGACATGTATAAATATTTATGGTATTGAGGGCAGCGTAAATTTCGTCCAGTTATTATGTTTATCCCTGTTTTGCCGAAGTGGGCTAACAGGCAAAACAAGCTTTCCGCAGAATTTTTATTTTGTGCCTATCATGATCAACCATTCCATAATGATATCCAGGAGAGGAAGAGCAGTCTTGTTTCTCAAGTCCCTCTTTTAAGAGAGGCCTAATGATTTGTCATAGAACCTTTTTCTTAGTTATTAATTAATAGGAAGTGGCTATTGACAACCGGTTGTCACTAGCCTCACAGGCTACTGACAACCGGTTGTCACTAGCCTCACAGGCTGCTGACAACCAGTTACTATAAACCCTATTGTTTTCAAATAATAAAACTCAAGATATTTTTAGAATATTAGTTTCATGGTATTACTATTATATCATGATATTTGTTGATTTTGTTTCCACTCTGATCAAGTTTTAAGTTGATTGTAGAAAGCAAGAAACTATTAAAAGAATCGGATGTAAATTTCTGTGTTTTTTTTTTTTTATATTTACATTATTATTGTCTGGAAGTCATTGGGTTATTCATACAAATAGCTAAAAGAATTTATGCATCACATGCACACAAATTATACATTTACCTTGATAGAAAAAAGGTTTTACATAAATTCTCCAGTTACCATTACATGATCTTCCCTACAGTTATATTCTTGCTGTTCAGTCAAGCAAATTGATTCTATCCACTAGGAAAAATAAACTACAAATTTATAATAAGAATACAAGAATAACTACTATGATCATGGAGGCAATTGTGCAAACAGAATTAGCACATAAACATTCAGAGAAAATTTGTAAGTGGTATTTTGAGTTAGTTCCCTTACAAAGTATGATTTGAGTTACTTCCCTTGGAAAATCTATTTTTAGAAGACATCTCTTCTCCATATTTTTGCCTTTTTATTTGCAGATATATTGTTGTTGTGATTCATATGTGATTCTTGCTGTTCAGTCAAGCAAATTGATTCTATCCACTAGGAAAAATAAACTACAAATTTATGATAAGAATACAAGAATAACTACTATGATCATGGAGGCAATTGTGCAAACAGAATTAGCACATAAACATTCAGAGAAAATTTGTAAGTGGTATTTTGAGTTAGTTCCCTTACAAAGTATGATTTGAGTTACTTCCCTTGGAAAATCTATTTTTAGAAGACATCTCTTCTCCATATTTTTGCCTTTTTATTTGCAGATATATTGTTGTTGTGATTCATATGTAGCTTGATTTAAAGCATAAACCTATTTAGAATTACTTGTGATGTTATTACAATGAACCAATGCTTCCTGTCCTTCAAAAAGCATATTAATTTATTAGCTGGTTGTCAGTAGCCTCACAGGCTAGTGACAACCGGTTGTCTCTAGCCTGTGAGGCTACTGACAACCGGTTGTCACTAGCCGTCGCCTAATTAATACTGAATTCCTTTCCACTTCAGAGCTCTAGATAAGAGGGAGTATTTGATGATAATTAAGGATAATTTTTCTTATTTCTCATCAAAACCGTATGTTGTGACCCCTCATCTGAACTGTCTCGTCGAGACGGTTCAGATGAGGGGTCACAACTTATGTTTTTATGCAGAATTAACAAAAATTATCCCTAATTATCACCAAATACTCCCTCTTATCTAGAGCTCTGGCACTTAGCTCAGGGCTCAAGATAAAAAAGGAATTTCTGTTGATAATAATTGGATAATTTCTGTTGTTTTCCATATAACATATTATGTGGCCTTCCTTAGAGCCGCCTCAAGGAGGCGGCTCTACTGAAGGCCACACAGGATGTTTTTATTGCGAAATAAGAAAAATCTATCCTGGAATCACTGTCAAAGTCCCAACTTACCTGGAGCTCTGAAGGTTTTTTGACTACTGGGAAAAGTAGATTAAATGTATAAGTAGTTCAACATGTAGAAGAGCAAACAGTCTATTCATCAAAAAAATTTGGTTGGCCAAAGGTAAACATTGTTCTTGACGAGCCAAAACTTTAGGGTTGACAAAGTAAGATTTTTTCCCTTTATTTTATGGCCAAAGATATTTTGTTGGATCTCATTTGAATTGCCTCTCATGGGCTATTCTTATGAGATCCACAAAAAGTTCCCTTGCAAAGTTTTAATTTATAACAGGTAATTTTTGCCCCTGAAAGTTTGGCTTATCGAAAACACTGCTTAAACCAGAGAGGTTGTATGGAGTGTTATAGGTTAAAAGGAATGCGGAGTTATTCATTAAATTGCCTGTTGTCCTTTATGCCTACCGAAACATTTCATGAATGACCACTCATGAGTATCTCCTGCATACATACCAGAGTATTTGGGAGAGCCGCAGGTAATGGTGGGTTTTGACGATAATGTTGGGATTATTTTTCTTTTTCTGCACAAAAACTTTTATTGTGACCACTCATTAGAACTGCCTCATTGAGGCAGTTCTAATGAGGGGACATAATGAATGTTTCAAGGGGAATGAATGTTTTAAGGGGACTGAATGGGTACAATCTCGATATGCTAGTTTGAAACCAACTTTTATCAGGAGCTGTGGCTAGGCCATTACACATACACTCAACATTGCTATTATGTCCATGAACAAAGAAAATCTTATTTAATCATTGAAAGCTTCAAAGAAACATTAGCACCAGTTGAATATTGAAACTGATTTGAAGATTTGCCACAATATTAAAATGGGATCTGTTCTAACAGGGGTCAGTCTATAGCTTTCAGATAGGGAGAAGTTTCGCGACATTTCCTGCAATTTAGGGAGAGGTCCAAATTTTGGATTTCCCCATATGTTCTATACATTTTCACTTCTCCCATAGCTCAAAATAGGGAGAAGTCAGCCAGTTTAGGGAGAATATTTCTCCCGAATTGCCCTCTAGGCTGAGCTCTGGTTTTAGAATCATCTCTGTGTGTTTCTTGTAGCTATTTTTCTCTTAGAGAGATTTTGAACAACTCAAAAAGAAACCTGTAAAGCCCCAAAAGTTTTCTTTATGCAGAGCCCTGCCTTTTAAGTTCAAGCCTGTTTACCTGGACAGAAAAGTGATTGTGTTGGTAGGTTGAGAGAAGGAACAGTTTTATTTCACTTTGATAATTAAACACCAGATGATAGGGCTCACTTTACACACATTTTAACCTTAGTACCAAAGTGGCGCAAAAATCCTAAGTGTGGCTGGAATGTTGTCATGTAAAAAAGAAAACCTTAATTTACAAGTTGAACAAGGGCAACATCAGTACATACAAAATAATTTGATCAAACAAAGTCCGAATGGGTAATAAAAAGGCATACTCGTTATTTACTGGACATACAGTAAGGGACCAGATGAGCACTTTAACAGACAGATTGCCTATTGCTGGAAAGAGCATAACCACTTTTTGTATGTCACAATGTCAAGAAAATTGAAAAGGCTGCATGCGGGTAAAAGGGAATGCCGCTGGCCTGAAAATACTTCAGTAACAGTTGATGATAGTGAGGCCACTATAATGTGAGCCCCGGCACAACAAAACCAACAAAGTGGAATGTCCGCCCAATCTGATCAGAATCTTCGCTGTCTACTTAAAGGATAGCTAAGGATCTGAGCTACCTTCATATTGACAGGGACGAATCTGATCAGAGAGTGAGTGGATGCCCATGCTGATCTGAGTCTTCACTAGACGCACCTGCCGTTTTGTTGGTTTAATCATGTTACAAGTCATATCAGAGTTGATAAAAGCAGAGCTCTAGATAAGACGGCGTATTTGGTGATAATTAGGGATAATTTTTGTTAATTCTGCATAAAAAAACATATGTTGTGACCCCTCATCTGAACCGTCTCGACGAGACGGTTCAGATGAGGGGTCACAACATATGGTTTCGATGAGAAATAAGAAAAATTATCCTTAATTATCATCAAATACGCTGTCTTATCTAGAGCTCTGATTAAAAGTAAGACAAATGATGTGGTTTTTCTTCAAGATATTTAGATTTGCTCAGTACTATTTCCTGATGTTGAAGTCATGCCTACAAGCAAATTAGTATACCTATCGATGTGTTGCTACAGGTAGAAGTTTGTATATTAAAGGTGTTTCTGCACATTGAAGTGTAACCAATTTTGCTTGAGGCGTTCCCATCAATTTTCCTTTGATCTCTGACTGGAAACTAAGGTAGTAATCACTTGAAACGTTCAGCTATCAAACTTGAAAAACTACTGTCAGCGATGGGTTATGCAGGTACTTATAATCGCTCAGGTGTAGGCTGGTGTTTCACTAATGTTCGAAATTTTTGCCAAACTCTAGTTTGAACGTAGACTATTTGTAACATTTTACGGTGCCCAGAGTACAGTCAGCTTGGCCCCTTATCTTCACATTGTTATACCCCCGGCATACGAAGTATGTCGAGGGGTATATAGTTTTTGTCTTTCCGTCCGTTCGTCCGTTCGTCCGTCTGTTCGTCCGTCCGTCCGTCCGTCCGTCCGTTCGTCCGTACGTAAGTTAACATTTGCGTTAAAGTTTTGTGTTAGGTTTTTTTCTTTTGCTTCTGTTATCCAGAGCTTGTTCATAAGTGCTTAGTGTTACTACAGGATGGATACTGATCAGTATGCATCACCTTGATGCTGCTGCTGGCCAAAGGTCAAGGTCACAGACTTAGAATTTCTTATAACATTTGCGTTAAAGTTCTTAAAGTTCTGCGTTAAGTTTTTTTCTTTTGCTTCTGTTATCCAGAGCTTGTTCATAGGTGCTTAGTGTTACTACAGGATGGATACTGATCAGTATGCATCACCTTGATGCTGCTGCTGGCCAACGGTCAAGGTCACAGACTTAGAAATGCTTATAAAATTTGCGTTAAAGTTTTGCGTTAAGTTTTTTTCTTTTGCTTCTGTTATCCAGAGCTTGTTCATAAGTGCTTAGTGCTACTACAGGACGGATACTGATCAGTGTGCATCACCTTGATGCTGCTGCTGACCAAAGGTCAAGGTCACAGACTTAGAGATTTATATAACAGTTGCATTAAAGTTTTGTGTTAAGTTTCTGCTTTTGCTCTGTTTTCATGAACGTCTTTACTCGAACTTGTTGATATGTGCTTATTGGTACTACAGGATGGATACTGATCCGTTTGCACCACCCGGATGCTTCTGCAGGCCTAAGGTCAAGGTCTCAGACTTAGAAATTTCTACAGCAGTTGTTTTAAAGTTTTGTTTCAAGATTTTGCTTTTGCTCTATCTTTTTGACAGCTTCTATTGAAATTTGTTCAGATGTGCTTAGTATTACTACAGGTTGGACACATATTAGTACCTAAGGGCAAGGTCACAGACTTAGAAATTTATATAACATTAGTGTTAAAGTTTGTATTGAGCTGTATCTGTTTGCTTATGTTTTTGATATACTTGAATGGAACCTTTTGATGTGCGACTAGATTTACTGCCGATTTACTATTGGCTGCTGCTGCTGATTGTAGGTCAGGGTCACAGACTTTGAAATTTATATAACCAATTGTGTTAAAAAAGAACTTTAAGTTTGTATTGTTTTGATTATTGTGAAATCTTGAGATGTAGCCTAGTGATATGTGCCTACATGGGCATGCAAAGTTTATTTCCTATAGGTGTTGGCGCTGGCCGGGGGTATACGTGAGCCCCTGCTCACTTGCTCTAGTTTCATTAGGATTCGTGAAATAGCCTCAAAAGTTTGTGAACTTTTATTACAGTAAGTTTTTTATGTGCCTGAAATTGAACTTGATCTGACATTGATTAAAATTTTATTTTAAATCTTATTAAATGGCAAAACAGTGAAAAGGCACCTGATGGTATTAGGGATAATGTGCTAAACTTGAGAACCATATAAATGACTACTGGACTCCTCCAGTATATATGTCTGACAGTGCTGTAGATAAGAAAGTGTAACAGATAATTTAGGGATAATTTTCTATATTACTCCATAAAATCATAATATTATAGGAAGTGTCTGCTGACAACCGGTTGTCACCAGACTTTTTGGACCAAAACCGTCTGCTGACAACCGGTTGTCACTAGACTTTTTGGGCCAAAAATGTCTGCTGACAACCGGCTATATATTTTCTATTAAAAGGTTTTTAATTGGGTTTCCTTTAACTAAATTTATATTAATATGTTAGAAATATGACATATATTTTCTCATTGTAAAGGAAAATTATTATTTTTTCTTGCATTCTTGCACTTTTTGGCATTGTGTTACATATCTATGAGGACTGTTTGTACTTTAATGTATGGAAACAAATAAGGCGACGGCTAGTGACAACCGGTTGTCAGTAGCCTCACAGGCTAGAGACAACCGGTTGTCAGTAGCCTCACAGGCTAGAGACAACCGGTTGTCACTAGCCTGTGAGGCTGCTGACAACCAGCTAATAAATTAATATGCATTTTAAAGGACAGGAAGCATTGGTTCATTGTAAAAACATCACAAGTAATTCTCAATAGGTTTATGCTTTAAATCAAGCTACATATGAATCACAACAACAAAATATCTGCAAATAAAAAAGCAAAAATATGGAGAAGAGATATCTTCTAAAAATAGATTTTCCAAGGGAAGTAACTCAAATCATACTTTGTAAGGGAACTAACTCAAAATACCACTTACAAATTTTCTCTGAATGTTTATGTGCTAATTCTGTTTGCACAATTGCCTCCATGATCATAGTAGTTATACTTGTATTCTTATGATAAATTTGTAGTTTATTTTTCCTACATGTAGTGGATAGAATCAGTAAATAAACAAATTTGTTTGACTGAACAGCAAGAATATAACTATAGGGAAGATCATGTAATAGTAACTGGAAAATTTATGTAAAACCTTTTTTCCATCAAGGTAAATGTATAATTTGTGTGCATGTGATGCATAAATTCTTTAAATAGCTATTTGTATGAATAACCCAATGACTTCCAGACAATAATAATGTAGATAATAAAAAAAAACACAGAAATGTACATCTGATTCTTTTAATAGTTTCTTGCTTTCTACAATCAACTTAAAACTTGATCAGAGTGGAAACAAATATCATGATATAATAGTAATACCATGAAACTAATATTCTAAAAATATCTTGGAGTTTTATTATTTGAAAACAATAGGATTTATAGTAACTGGTTGTCACTAGCCTGTGAGGCTAGTGACAACCGGTTGTCAGCAGCCTGTGAGGCTAGTGACAACCGGTTGTCAATAGCCACTTCCAACAAATAATGTTGCCTTTAAATTTAGTCCTTATATATGTGTTACATATGTATGAGGACTGTTTGTACTTTAATGTATGGAAACAAATAATGTTGCCTTTAAATTTAGTCCTTATTTATTGCCTGTTGTTATGAAATATAATCTAACAAACATTGTCCCTTTGTGCCTGATTATGATACCTTTATGGTCTCTCTCCCATCACAATATCTTAGAATTAAGGTGTGAAAATCAAACTTTAATCTTTGACAGAGGTGACTTAAGGTGTATACCTTAATCAAATGTGTTTGTTTAGCAGTTAGTTCTGAATCAGGCTTCTTTATGCATTTATCAAATTTGTTGCATTATCTTTTATTCATATGATCTTTACTTATCTGTCTGAAACATAAATGGCTCTTGTCATTTAGCACAGTCAAGTCGAATATCTACACCATTACATCCAAGACCCCAGCATCCTTACCCTATCATATCTGGGTTCTAGAATTGATAAGCTGTGGTCCATGCTGGAAGAGATTGCTGCTTCATTTGATGTTAGTAAAAAATTGAAACTTCAGACTTCAGGTTTTTTGTTTGTTCTTAGATCACCTGAGCCATAGGTTCAAGGTGAGCTATCGTGATCAGCAGTGTCCAACGTTCGTCTTGGGATGTCTGTCATCATCCAATTGCTTTAAATGACAACTTCTCTGAAACCGCTCAGCCTAGTTTAGGGATTTGATATTGAAAATCTTCTGCTTCTGAATCGCTGGGCAGAGCTGCTTGATATCTGTTATGAAGCGATGTTTAGTGGACCTTTACCAAGTTTGTTCAAGTGGAGAACCCAGGGTCCAAAATGGCCCTGCAGCAGGGGGTTTTGGGTTCCAAAATAAAATATACTTAAAAATATTCTTTTCCAGAACTGCTAGAATCAGATGCTTGAAATTTGGTATGAAGCATTGCCTAGTGGTCTTTTACCAAGTTTGTTCAAATGGTAGCCTCAGGGACAAAAATGGTCCTGCCCCATTGGGTCCTAGGTTTGAACCATAGAAATACATAAGAAAAGATTCAAAAATCTTTTAGCTCACCTGAGCCATAGGCTCAAGTTGAGCTATTGTGATCAGTCAATGTCAGTTGTCTGTCATGCCCTGTGTTATTATACCTTTTCTTTTGTCAACAATTTGCTTCAAAGGACATCATCTCCTAAACTGATGGCTGGATTTTGACCAGACTTGGCAGGAATGAACCTTATCTGACCCTCTTTGAAAGTCATTCAAATGGTGCTAGTCCATTGCATAGCTAGGTCAAATGAGCTAAAATAGAGTTTGGAATGAGAACTTTGAAAATCTTCTTGTCTAAAACCATGAGGCCTAGAGCCTTGACAAATTATGGGATTTCCTTGTCTAAAACCACAAGCCCTAGAGCCTTGACAAATTATGGTCCTGTGGCCAAAATGGCCTCTCCCTGGGGTAATGTTTGGTATTTGGTTTGTAGCATCACCTAGTGGTCCTCTACCAAGTTTGTTAAAATTTGGTCCTGGGGTCAGATGGCCTGCCCTGGGGGTCATGATTTACATAGGCTTATTATACCCCCGGCATACGAAGTATGTCGAGGGGTATATAGTTTTTGTCTTTCCGTCCGTTGGTCCGTTCGTCCGTCTGTCCGTCCGTCCGTCCGTCCGTCCGTTCGTCCGTACGTAAGTTAACATTTGCGTTAAAGTTTTGTGTTAGGTTTTTTTCTTTTGCTTCTGTTATCCAGAGCTTGTTCATAAGTGCTTAGTGTTACTACAGGATGTATACCGATCAGTATGCATCACCTTGATGCTGCTGCTGGCCAAAGGTCAAGGTCACAGACTTGGAAATTCTTATAAAATTTGCGTTAAAGTTTTGCGTTAAGTTTTTTTCTTTTGGTTCTGTTATCCAGAGCTTGTTCATAAGTGCTTAGTGCTACTACAGGATGGATACTGATCATTGTGCATCACCTTGATGCTGCTGCTGGCCAAAGGTCAAGGTCACAGACTTAGAGATTTATATAACAGTTGCATTAAAGTTTTGTGTTAAGTTTCTGCTTTTGCTCTGTTTTCATGAACGTCTTTTACTCGAACTTGTTGATATGTGCTTATTGGTACTACAGGATGGATACTGATCAGTTTGCACCACCCTGATGCTTCTGCAGGCCTAAGGTCAAGGTCTCAGACTTAGAAATTTCTACAGCAGTTGCTTTAAAGTTTTGTTTCAAGATTTTGCTTTTGCTCTATCTTTTTGACAGCTTCTATTGAAATTTGTTCAGATGTGCTTAGTATTACTACAGGTTGGACACATATTAGTACCTAAGGGCAAGGTCACAGACTTAGAAATTTATATAACATTAGTGTTAAAGTTTCTATTTTGTTTGTATTGAGCTGTATCTGTTTGCTTATGTTTTTGATATACTTGAATGGAACCTTTTGATGTGTGACTAGGTTTACTGCGAGGTTGAGACAGTTTTGTTGACATCATCTGACTGCTGCTGCTGATTTTAGGTCAGGGTCACAGACTTTGAAATTTATATAACCATTTGTGTTAAAAGTGAACTTTAAGTTTGTATTGTTTTGATTATTGTGAAATCTTGAGATGTAGCCTAGTGATATGTGCCTACATGGGCATGCAGAGTTTATTTCCTATAGGTGGTGGCGCTGGCCGGGGGTATACGTGAGCCCCTGCTCACTTGCTCTAGTAATGGTGTAGATATTTCACTTTATTGGTTCCATACATTAAAGTATAAACAGTCCACATGTATATGTTACACAATGACAAGAGTGCAAGAATGATAGAAGTAAAAATGGTCATTTGCCTTAACTATGAGAAACTTTATGATATATTTCTTACATATTTATAGTATATTAATACAAATTCAGTTCAATTAAACCCTATTTAAAACCATTTAATAGAAAATATATGGCTGGTTGTCAGCAGACGTTTTTGGTCCAAAAAGTCTGGTGACAACCGGTTGTCAGCAGACGATTTTGGTCCAAAAAGTCTGGTGACAACCGGTTGTCAGCAGACCTGGCCAATATTATATTGAGACCCTTATTAGAACCGTCACCGAGACGGTCCTAATGAGGGGTCACAACATATGTTTCATTAAGAAATAGAAAAATTGTCTTTGAATTATCCCCAGTACCCACTCTTACATGGGGCTGTATATCAAGATAGTAAAGTCCACTTAATTGAGAAACATTTATGATGCTCGTCTGATCTGGATGGAAATGGTTTATTTGTTTGTGTAGGTGTGAGATAGGTTCCTTTATGCATGTCCCGATTTATTGTTATTTTCCATTAATAGATTTGTGCATAAAAAGCTGGTCATAACTCTGCTTTTATTGCAAAGTAATCCAAACATTAATCTTTTTATCATGCATTGGATACATATTCCCACAGGAGGTCTTCAAAATAGCCAATGCCCTAATGTTAACCCTGTTGCACTCAGAACAGCCAAAACTCTATGGAGTTTTGGCTGCTCTGAGTGCAATAGGGTTAAAAACATACAGCTACTGTCATGCTGACATTGTAGACTCTGAACAGACTGGGTCGATGCCTTGGCTTATCTGAATCTTTGCTGGGTGCACATGCCACTTTGTTGGTTTTGTCATGTCAGGGCTCATTTGTCTCCATGGTGTTTGTGTAATTGGGTCTCATTGTACAATCTGCTTATCCTGTTTCAGAGATGGTCATTCTTTTCGTGAGTCAAAAAGGAGCAGAAAGTATTACAAGACCTTGCAAAGACAAAGACTTAATCCAGATATTGGTTCAGTTATTATTCCGGTAAGAGCATAACATGAATCTTTCTGACCACAGTCAAAATTAGCCCTTAATGCGCCAAAAAGCAGACAATAAAATTTACGTCTGCAGAATTTCAAAAAATGTTTCGTCCAAGCGATATCATATTGAGAATTCGAACACTAGAGGGCAAACAGTGTAGATTCAGATGAGGTGGCTCATTATGAGCCACTTCATCTGGATCTACACTGTTTGCTAATTTGACTATTTTAGTTTTTGGAGCTTTAAGGGTTAGTTTTGAATTAGGTCATCAAGAAGCATATGTAGAAAGTCAGCTGTGACATGCTCAGAACAGCCTGCTGCCTCATGAATGAGGGGTCACAACTAATGTTTTATGGGAGAAATAAGAAAAAAATTCCTGGAATTACTACCTGTCCATCAGCTATTGAAATGTAGCATTTCATTCTTTCGCAAAGATCAGACACTTTCGAAGCTGTTAAAAACTAGCATTCATATATCAATTGAAGTCATTTTTATACGCCCGTTTTGAAAAAACGGACGTATTATGTCATGGCGCTGTCCGTCCGTCCGTCCGTCCGTCCGTCCGTCTGTCCGTCCGTCCGTCCGTCCGTAAACATTCTTGTGCGCGCCATAACTCAGTAACCGTTTGGGATATCTTCATGAAATTTTGTAGGCATATGTATTAGGTAGGGGGAACGTGTCGCGTACAAGAATGGTTGCTCCCCCTTCCTTGGTTTCAAAGTTAAGCCCCTTTGATTGTTTTTTACCCTACAGGTCTTGTGCGCGCCAGAACTAGATAACTGTTTGGGATATCTTCATGAAACTTCATAGCAATGTGTATGAAGTTCCAACGATGTGTCGCCTACAACAATGGTTGCTCCCCCTTTTTTCGTTTCTGAGTTACATCCCTTTTATTAGTTCTTTTCGGCTGTTTTTGTGTATACTTGTGTTGTGCATACATTTACTCAGTAACTGTTTGGAATATCATGATGAAACTTTATAGCTATGTGCATGATCACAAGATAATATGTCTCATATAAGAATGGTTGCTCCCCCTTTCTTAATTTTGGAGTTAACTCCCTTTCCTCCGTCCATTAACATTCTTGTGTGCCCCATAACTCGGTAACCATTTGGGATATCTTCATGAAATTTTGTAGGCATATGTAGTAGGTAGGGGGAATGTATCGCATACAAGAATGGTTGCTCCCCCTTCCTTAGTTTCCAAGTTATGGCCCTTTGATTGTATTTTACCCTACAGGTCTTGTGCGCGCCAGAACTAGATAACTGTTTGGGATATCTTCATGAAACTTCATAGCAATGTGTATGAAGTTCCAACGATGTGTCGCGTACAACAAGAGTTGCTCCCCCTTTTTCGTTTCTGAGTTACATCCCTTTTATTAGTTCTTTTCGGCTGTTTTTGTGTATACTTGTGTTGTGCATACATTTACTCAGTAACTGTTTGGAATATCATGATGAAACTTTATAGCTATGTGCATGATCACAAGATAATATGTCTCATATAAGAATGGTTGCTCCCCCTTTCTTAATTTTGGAGTTAACTCCCTTTCCTCCGTCCATTAACATTCTTGTGTGCCCCATAACTCGGTAACCATTTGGGATATCTTCATGAAATTTTGTAGGCATATGTAGTAGGTAGGGGGAAGGTATCGCATACAAAAATGGTTGCTCCCCCTTCCTTAGTTTTCAAGTTATGCCCCTTTGATTGTTTTTTTTTCCCAGCAGGTCTTGGCACCATAACTAGATAACTGTTTGGGATATCTTCATGAAACTTCATAGAAATGTGTTTGAAGTCCCAACGATGTATTACGTACAATAATGGATGCTCTCTCTTTCTTCGTTACTGAGTTACATCCCTTTTATTAGTTCTTTTCGGCTATTTTTGTGTATACTTATGTTGTGCATACATTAACTCAGTAACTGTTCGAAATATCAAGATGAAACTTTATAGCAATGTGCATGATCACAAGATGATGTGTCACTATAAGAATGGTTGCTCCCCCTTTCTTAATTTTGGAGTAACCTCCCTTTGATCATTATTTTTAGGCATTTCCATTCACTCCATCTCTCCTTAACCCTTTGAAATATTAGAATGAAACTTTGTTGGAATGTGTGTAATAATGGGGGCAATGAATCCTGAGCAAGAACCATGACTCTGCCTTGCTTACTGGATTATCTGCCTATGCATAAATTTCCTGTTTACTCTGTAACTCCTTTACCGTTTAGAATATTTTAACACAACTTTATCGAGATGTGTATATTGTCAAGGGAATATATTAGAACCAAGAATGGTATATCTAGTATATTTAGTATATGAATTATCTCCCTTGTTTGACTTTGGCATTACTCAACTTAGGAGCCTATTCACCTTGGATTTTTTTTGATTGATTGATTTGTTGCTTAACGTCCACGGTAAATGATTTGTTGCTTAACGTCCACGGTAAACAACTATGGTCATGTCGGGACGGTCAGTTAACCTAACCACACTATTCCTGGGCAGGCTTAGACCTCTTAAGCGGTTAACCAGTACTAAGTGCACATACTTTAGCCAGTAACTGACAACTGCCCCTCTTGAATCAGCGGAAGGAGAAACGAAAGTATGTGGCCAGACCGGGTTTTGAACCCAGGACCTCTGACTTATGAGTCAGGTGCCCTACCGATTGCGCTACGCGGCCCGGAAGCTGATTTTTAGCTCACCTGAGCCGAAGGCTCACAGGTGAGCTTATAGTATAGGCAGGCATCCGCCGTCCGTCGTCCGTCGTCCGTCTGTCAATGTTTTCAAACGACATCTCCTCTGAAACTACAAGGCCCATTGTTACCAAATTTCATATACAGCATCTATAGGCAGGGGGAACCAATAATACTGTTTTTTATCCAAATCCCTTTGGAACTTTGGTTGCTATGGCAACGTAAAGTTTCCATTGACTTGTATGGGAAAAATTGAAAAATTGCATTTATTGCTATGTCACTGTAGATATTTTGACAAATCTTTTACAGAAATGTTTCTTGAGTAGTCCTCTATCAACCACATGAAATTTCTATAAATTACACAATTTGGCTGGTTGCCATGGCAACCAAATGGTTAAAAAATTAAAAAATCTTCTCCTCAGAAACTGTGCATCCAATAAAGCTTAGGCTTCACAGAAAGAATCTTAGTACTAGCCTCTATAAAAATACTGTTTTTCTTGGCAGTTGCTCTAGCAGTTTGGTTGCTATGGCAACTTACAGTTGCCATTGACTTATAATGGCAAAATAGAATATTTGCATTTATTGCTATGTCATTGAAGATATTTTGACAAAACTTTTATAGAAATGTTCCTTGAGTAGTCCTCATCCAGTCTTATTAGATTTATCCAAATTGCACAATTTGGCTGGTTGCCATTGCAACCGAATGGTTAAAAATAGAAAAATATTAAAAAATCATCTCCGCAGAAACTGTGTGGCTAATAAAGCTCAAACTTTACAGAAAGAACCTTAATACTAGCCTCTATAGAATTACTGTTTTTCATGGCGACTGCTCCAGCAGTTTGGTTGCTATGGCAACTAAGAGTTTCCATTAACTTATAATGGGGAAAATGGAAATTGGCAATTTTTGCTGTCTAACTGCAGTTATTTAGATTTTTTTTCTACAGAAATGTTTCTTGAGTAGTCCTCTACGATTTATATGAATTTTCTCCAAATCGCTGAATTTGATTGGTTGCCATGGCAAAATATAGGGTAAATTTTCGAAAAAAAAAAAAATCTTCTGCTCAGAAGCCATATGGGGGATGAAGCTGATATTGTGCAAATGTGTTGATGACAGTAGCCTCTACATAAATTTTATTCTTTTTCTTCCAATCCCATAAGAACTTTGGTTGCTATGGCATCTTATAGTTTCCATTGACTTATTATGGGAAAAATGAAGCCATGAGGGGGATGAAGCTGATACTTAGCATACATATTGATAACATTAGCCTCTACCTAAAGTATGTTTTATATTATCATTGCCCGTGTGAATTCGTTGCTATGGCAACTTAAAGTTTCCATATACTTATAATGGGGAAAGTGGACATTTGCTATTTATTTCTGTGTTACTGCTGATATTTTGACAAAAGCTTTACAGAAATGTTCCTGGAGTAGTCCTCTACCAGCCATATGAATATTTCCCAAATACCTGATTTTGATTGGTTGCCATTGCAGCCAAAGATCTTCTTCTGAGAAGCCATTACGGGGGGATAAAGCTTTTTTTCATAAATATTTGTGATATTATCCTCCACATAAATGGTGCTTTTTATTGCTGTTGTACATGGTGTTTTGTTGCTGTAACCTCAGTGCTCAGGTGAGCGATATAGGGCCATTGGCCCTCTGGTTGGTATACTAATAGTATTTGATGTGTTAAATATTTAAATAATGTTGCCGTCATTAATTAAAGTGTGGTTTCTCCTGTTTGTCTGCCTGTCTGTCCTTTTGTAAACAATCCTGTTCATTCTATAATTCCTTTATGACATTAAAACGGGCGTATTATGCGCCGCTTGCGAAGCCCTTGTTCCTTTCTTTTTGTGTAAACAGAACATAAAGTTCTTGCTATCGCTGTACCTGATTAAGAGCTGCCCATTTCTGAGCGAGAAACATCCTCATAGTGCATTGTTGATTGGCTTCAAGGCCTGAACTTCCCTACGGAGACAATACACTAGCACACTGGCCAACATTAGTTTATGAATTATTTTTGGCTGCTAGGCTGTTATAACAGTTACAACTGAAATGAAAAGAAATCAGCATTTCTTTAGCGGATGTGACAGTTTCACCAAATTTTCAAATCAGCTTCTGCTGAAAGGCCATTGGATTTGAATTCATGCACTGTAGTAAGTTCGTTTGTCCACTCAAAATACGTTGAGAGGCATATTGAAATCTATATAATTTGCCACTTAGGTATGTTTTAGAAGAGACTTTACAGGCCAACATTTTAGACAGTAATCAGACTGCTCTTCAGGAGCAGTCTGATCTGTGTCTACAATGTTTGCCCAGACAGGTCTATCAGAATTTTAATTTTTTTTTATGGGCTCCTCCTCCCCTACACCCATTCCATTTTTTTTTTTTTTGCCTCTCCCTTTTTTTTTTTTTTCTCGTTTTTTTTTTTTTCGTTTTTTTTTTTACTATCTATCAGAATATTGGGGTAAATGCAGTATTATTGTGTTCACAGAGAACAGACTTATTATCTTCACAGAGAACGGATAGAGCTCCCAAAGATCGTAATATAGCCGAGGTGGATCCAAAGAAGTTTGCCGAGATGCTCATTGAACGACTGGAGAGGATACTAAAAGAACAAGAAAAGACTGAACGGGTGCACAAAGTTATTCATGAGGTATGTCAGTCTGGCCATACTTTGTTTTAGTGTCTATTGTGAAAGGGTCAGAACAGAACATTTCCGGCCACTAGCTGGTGGCATATGAGAAAAGGGTATACATAGCTACAGTACAATCTTTGAAATGTGAACCAATTTAATGACTATTTTTCATCCCTGTACAGCCAATGCTACTAGCAGATGATGCAGATTGATAAGATTTCACCAATCCCTAAGAGAAGTAGAGATATTGCCTTTAAGTACGATCTATTTCATCAGCAGGTGACAAAGTTGTGGAATAGCATGAATTTGTAGTGTCACATGTTCAAAGTTAAAATGTAAAGCTTTGGTTCTGAAAGTCTCTTAAAGGGCTACTGTACTTTTTTTCAACATGCATTGAAACCACTGGAAGTAACTGGTATTGTTTTTTCTAAAAGAATGTTGAATACTGCAAGGAAAAATTCCAAAGGGTTAAAAAGTTATAAGGAATTTAAATTTTAATTAGCTGAAAAATATGCAAGGACTCTTATGACGTCATTTGAGTAATTCATATTATTAAAATTTAAAAAAGAAATCTATATTTTATATTTTCTATACTTTTTTCACCTGATATAGATTAAGTGTAATAAGTTACTTCTTTTTATGAAAACAAAATCAAATATTTTGCATCAGAATCTGGGATCTAAATTACATTATGAAAATAAAGCTGTAGAAAAGAAAAAGTGGGCGGGGCTAAAATCTAATCTGCATAAGCTTTAATTGTCAATAATTACAGTTTGGGTTAGAAATTTTCGTTGGGGGTTTCAGCATTCTGTTTCTCTCATAAATGCCTGTTAATTGGGACTATTTCTGGAAAAAGTGAAGTAAACAGTGTAGTAGCCCTTTAAAGTCATAGTGAAACACCTACTCTTCGGTAAAAAGGGCAGTCATTCTGCTATAGGAGTGCACACTTGCCAGACTGTGAACTTAGACTCTGTGAGATCTGATGAGATTTTAAGTGAGATTTTATAAAATTAAGTGAGGCACAAGCTATATAAAACCGCAAGCTATACAAAACCGGTCAGTGAATTGTTTTGAATGGGCAGTTCCAGAGGGACAGCAGGCCAGAAGGAACACCAGCCCAGTTTTCTCACCTTTAAAGGAAACCTCTGTGGTCCAGATCGGTTTCTTTTGAAGTTGTTCCCCACCTGCTGAGCTGATGGGCAATGAAAGGTGTATCTGCCTCATCTGCTGTCTGATAATATCAGCTGACCATTAATAACAGCCTTTTTACCGACATGTTAACAACCCAGGTTTCACACCCGATTCTATTGATCTCAAAGGCCTTTGTATCAAACAGAATATAAAAATCAAATTTTATGAGCTCTGGGAGGATAGGAATTAAATGAGCTGTGTTTGAAGAAACTGGACAATGCAGCATGTGCAAACAGCTAAGACTCAGATCAGACTGCGCAGTAGCGCAGTCTGATCAGTGTCTTTGCTGTTTGCTGTTCAGAGTCCTGATAACACCATTGATTATTGGGCCAAACAGGGACGATTCTAGTTTGAGTAGATTACAAGCATTGCATTTTGTTTAGGATTAAGGCCTGTACCTCCTGGAACGGCTCAAATGACAATGTGTTTGACCAGCCTGATAGGAAATATTTCTGTTTGATGTACTTTTGTTCCTGTTTAGCAAAAGAACAACAAAAGGATGTGTTGGTTTAATCTGTTTTTCAAATATTAATGATAGGGCAGCAAGGGTTTTGATGTTGTAGAACAAAATTTCCCTGAAATCCTGTTACCATCAAAGGGAGAAATTAGCTACTTTGGTTTCAAAGGTTGAAATAGAGATCTGATGAATATATAAGGCGGATTTTCCTTTTCCACTTGCGTTTGTTTTTGAGTGTTTTAGCGCTTGATTTCCTTTAATCTCTTGGTAACTTTAAAGCTAACTATGATGTTGTTTGTTGTAAGGCCTCTAGTGGTAATTCTTTAAATAGACGTTATAAAATGCAAAACATGTTATAAAATGGTGAATTATCTTAAACATTAGTCAGTCTGGCTAGCTAAAACAAGGGTTTGTAGATTTTAATGACTCTTTTGGATGTTCATTTATGTTGAGATGTTAAAGTGAAAAAATTCAATAATGCAGAAGTTCAAAACTAGTCATTAATTCTGTCAGTCGTATAGATTTCATTAGGCATGCTGTTAGTGTGAAGACTTGACTAAGAAAGATATATTAGGTTTAAATAGTTAGGAAAGAGGTTATAGAATCAATTCGGTGATAAGCAACAGTTGACAAAATGGATGGAAAGTACAACTTTATATCTCCAGTATTTTGGGTGCATATACATTTTAATCTCCGAGCCCAAGATAAAGTTTGGTTTTGATGGTTATTTCTAGATTTTTGTCCATCTTTCTCGGAAAAATAGTGGTATGGCCTTGATAGGGCAGTTCTAATAACTAAGGTGCCGCTACATACCCATGATTATTAACTGGAGAATTAAGAAAACAAATGAGCCGCAACACAACAAAACCAACCGCTTTAGGGTAGCTAGGGGTCTGAGCTAGCTCCATGCGGACAGCAAAGCTGATTTGAGTATTTCCTAGGCGCACATGCTACTGTGTTTATTCTGTCGTGATGCAGCTCAAATGATAATAGAACTGACTGTAAGCCCCCAGTTTCCCAGTGGGCACACAACTTTTAAACAACATTGAATCCATGTTGATTCAGTGTCTTGAATCGGTGTTGATTCAGTGTTGTGACATTGAATCAACACTGATAGTGTTGATTCAGTGTCATGACATTGAATTAACACTTATACGGTGTTACCAGTATTTCATCATTAAAGCACTGTGGTTTCAATAATGACGTTTAAACAATGATGTTTCAACATTGTGTGCCTGCTGTTTGGAGTTCTGAGTATGACAATGTTCTTTTCATATTTTCAGACTGAATTGAATGACACAATGGATAGATCGTGTATATCAGCCACATCGTCCAGAAACACTACCTCATTAGTGCCGCTATTGACCTCATCTCTGATCGACGAACATGAAAATGCAGATTCTATTTTGGACGAACATTGTTCTAGGATATGGGAGAGATCTGCCCAACAGACTCCTAGCAGGTCGCCGGGCAGGCATAGTCCGCCGGCAAGGTCTAAATCCCCAGAGAGATCACGTAAAGTGCTTTCACAAACTCAGCCTCATTCAGGGGCATCCAGCATGCCTGGAACTTTACATATGAAACCGTTACATAGTAAAAAACGGACAGACTTCTTTTCTATGTCATCTTTTGACAGTGGTGTAGGAGAAGATAAAAATTGTGCATTAGAAACTCATAAGCATATACACCATCATCATCATCATCATCATGGGCGAGACCGCAAGTCAAAACATAAATTGGAAATAGAGGCACAGCAACATAGCATGGTGTGCTGGGGCGATGTTGGCGGAACTCCTAGACCTCACAGTAGTGGTGGTACGGGACGGAAGACGGGACCTCGCAATGCCAATCACTCGTCAGATGCTGCCAGTAATTTTGACAGTGGGATCAGCCTCCCAGACTCCATCACTCAGGCTCCTCACCCTGCGACAAATGATACCTCCACCACAAAGTAAGTAAATATTCAGAGTTTGCAGAGCTCTAGATAAGAGGGGTATTTCATAATAATTGAGGAATAATTTTTTTTATTTCTCATTGAAACCATATGTTGTGACCCCTCATCTGAACCGTCGAGACGGTTCATATGAGGGGTCACAACATACACTTTTATGCAGAATTAACAAAAATTATCCCTTAATATCACTAAATACTCCCTCTTATCTAAAGTTCTGGAGTTTGCCCTAGAATTCTAAAAATAGGGACACCTAAAATAATGTAATTTTCCCACCAATGAAACTGTTTTGTTGTACAATGCAGTAATGCTTCCAAAAGATGCTAGCAGTCTGATCTGGGTCTGCACTGTTTACTTCTTTAAAAACCAAACTGTCCCAATATTTAGAATTTTATAGTAAAGGGATTATCGGATTATTCTCAGTTAAAAAATGTATACCTTACATTGTGTCCTTCCTTTAGAGACAAGAGGCTCTTAGTAAAACTGCCACATTGAGGCAGTTCCTACATGTATTTTAATGACTCCAAGCTCCAGATTAGAAGGGGTGTCAGGGATAATTCAAAGATTATTTTTATTTTTCAATGAAAACATAATGTGACCCCTCATTAGAACTGTCCAGAGGGTTCTAATGAGGGGTCATAACACCTGTTTTTATGGGAAAATAAGGAAATTTTTCCTAGATTATCCCAGAAACCCTTCTTACCTGGAGCACTGATGACTGTTGTGATACTGCAGAGCCCTAGATAAGAGGCAGTATTTAGTGATAATTAGGGATAATTTTTGTTAATTCTGCATAAAAACATATGTTGTGACTCCTCATCTGAACCGTCTCGAAGAGCTGTTCAGATGAGGGGTCACAACATATGGTTTCAGTGAAATAAAAAAAAATTATCCCTCAATTATCATCAAATACCCCTTTTATCCAGAGCTCTGATACTGTCTATGAATTCGCATCAGATTTTTCCCATATCTGGACCCCAGAAAGATGAATCATTGAGCAAATGCTTGCTGCATCAAAGCGACCTGTTAATTCATGAAAAAAACTGATAAACATGACTCAGGTGATCTGCTAGTCAAGAATTTTGACATATCTTTGATTGGGGTGCATGCTGGATTGCATTATCTGCATGCATGATTTAAAGAGAGGAATGAAATCTGCAATTTGAGCAGCTGTTTACACAGAACTGTACTGGGAGTCTGTAATCATGATTTATTGAAATGCAGTTTATTTTAGTTATCAGAATGGTTTATTCTTGGCATCAGAATTTATGGTTGATACTAAACTTTTGACAAAAGAGCAACTTCTGTTGACTTACCAGCTTTCATCTTCATTGAGTACTGCATCAGAACCTACATGTTCAGTTCAGTACTGCATCTGTGTGTATAGCCTAGTTGAGTACTGCATCAGATTAAAATCTTTAAGAGATCCTTAAAGAGCAGAAAACACATTCAAAAGAAGTAACATAGGCCATACTTCAGAGTTTTGGCTACTGTTTACCTCTGCCAACATGTTTGGTTGGGTACCATATCAGTGCATAGATTTTGGATTAGTATTGTATCCATTTAGTTGGCACTGCATCAGACCCTGAACTTATTTGTTAAATGCTTCAGAGTTTACATGTTAGTGACTGCATCAGAGTTGGCATCAAAACTTGTATCTTAGTTCAGTATTACATCAGAGTTGGGTACTGCATCAAATTGGACATCTTAGGCTTACTTATGCCTTGGTTGATGCTACAGCTTAGGTCTCAGTTGGTAAGTGCATCAGAGGTGAAATCTTGGTTACTGACGTTATAGTTGAGTATTGCATCAGAGCTATACACTAAGCATGGAGCGGCAGAATTCATGTTTGAGTTAACCAAACAAAAAATACAGGTGAATTTAAGCATTTCTCATTGGATGCTTGGTATTCTAGAGGTTGGTGGATTCTTTATTGTTTTGGTGGTACTGAGTACTATTACAAGGTAGAATTCAAGGGTCAACAAGTAACTTTGTATTTTATCTAAAGGTTATCAACCCCACTTTACCATAATAACCATCAATATTGGGAACCATAACCATCTCACGTAATTGTCCTAAAATTTAAACAATGTGCCTTAATTGTCTGATAATATGACAGACTGGCAAACATTGTAGACCCTGATCAGACTGCTCCTGAGGAGCAGTCTGATCTGGATCTACAAAGTTTGCTGGGGATTTTTTACCCCCCGCAAACTGTGTTTGTGGGGGGTATACTGTTTTGACGTTGTCCTTCCGTCCGTCTTTCCGTCCGTCCGTCCGTCCGCAACGCCTTAAATTTGCTCCAATTTGTTTCAAATTTTGTCCATGGATGCACCATAAGAAAATATTGGATACGTATTTTTTCAATTTTTCCTCGAAGGTTGTAATTGCAGAGTTATGCCCCTTTGTATTTTTCGTAAAATAAGTTTGTTATCGCAACTCCTCCTAGATGGTTTGACGGATTTTCTTGAAATTAAGTGTGTGAACAGATATTGGTATGAAGATGTGCATTAGGGTTTTGATTTTAAATTCTGCTCCTTTTTGCCTGAGTTATGCCCCTTTTTGATAATTTTTGCCCTATTTTATAGGGTTTTTGCATTAAATTTGCTCCAATTTGTTTCAAATTTTGTCCATGGATGCACCATAAGCAAATATTGGATACGTATTTTTCAATTTTTCCTCGAAGGTTTTAATTGCGGAGTTATGCCCCTTTGTATTTTTCGTAAAATAAGTTTGTTATCGCAACTCCTCCTAGATGGTTTGACAGATTTTCTTGAAATTAAGTATGTGAACAGATATTGGTATGAAGATGTGCATTAGGGTTTTGATTTTAAAATCTGCCCCTTTTTGCCTGAATTATGCCCCTTTTTGATATTTTTTGCCCTATTTTATAGGGTTTTTGCATTAAATTGCTCCAATTTGTTTCAAATTTTGTCCATGGATGCACCATAAGAAAATATTGGATACGTATTTTTCAATTTTTCCTCGAAGGTTTTAATTGCGGAGTTATGCCCCTTTGTATTTTTCGTAAAATAAGTTTGTTATTGCAACTCCTCCTAGATGGTTTGACGGATTTTCTTGAAATTAAGTGTGTGAACAGATATTGGTATGAAGATGTGCATTAGGGTTCTGATTTTAAATTCTGCCCCTTTTTGCCTGAGTTATGCCCCTTTTGATAATTTTTGCCCTATTTTATAGGGTTTTTGCATTAAATTTGCTCCAATTTGTTTCAAATTTTGTCCATGGATGCACCATAAGAAAATATTGGATACGTATTTTTCAATTTTTCCTCGAAGGTTTTAATTGCGGAGTTATGCCCCTTTGTATTTTTCGTAAAATAAGTTTGTTATCGCAACTCCTCCTAGATGGTTTGACAGATTTTCTTGAAATTAAGTGTGTGAACAGATATTGGTATGAAGATGTGCATTAGGGTTTTGATTTTAAAATCTGCCCCTTTTTGCCTGAATTATGCTCCTTTTTGATATTTTTTGCCCTATTTTATAGGGTTTTTGCATTAAATTTGCTCCAATTTGTTTCAAATTTTGTCCATGGATGCACCATAAGAAAATATTGGATACGTATTTTTCAATTTTTCCTCGAAGGTTTTAATTGCGGAGTTATGCCCCTTTGTATTTTTCGTAAAATAAGTTTGTTATCGCAACTCCTCCTAGATGGTTTGACAGATTTTCTTGAAATTAAGTGTGTGAACAGATATTGGTATGAAGATGTGCATTAGGGTTTTGATTTTAAAATCTGCCCCTTTTTGCCTGAATTATGCTCCTTTTTGATATTTTTTGCCCTATTTTATAGGGTTTTTGCATTAAATTTGCTCCAATTTGTTTCAAATTTTGTCCATGAATGCTCCATAAGAAAATATTGGATACGTATTTTTCAATTTTTCCTCGAAGGTTTTAATTGCGGAGTTATGCCCCTTTGTATTTTTCTAGAATAAGTTTGTTATCGCAACTCCTCCTAGATGGTTTGACGGATTTTCTTGAAATTAAGTATGTGAACAGATATTGGTATGAAGATGTGCATTAGGGTTTTGATTTTTAAATTCTCCCCCTTTTTGCCTGAGTTATGCCCCTTTTTGATAATTTTTGCCCTATTTTATAGTGTTTTTGCCTTTATTGCTTCCATTTTATTCATATTGGGTTACTAGAGGCAGCATATGGAAAGAGCTGATACATATTGTTCAGTTTTTCCGGAAAGGTTTTCCTGCTGAGTTATGTCCCTTTGTAGTTTTGTCAGAAAAGTTTGTTATCGCTACTTCTCCAAGACCGTTTGACAGATTTTCTTGAAATTAAGTATTTGAACACATATTGGTATGAAGATGTGCATTAACCCTTTTTGCATGAGTTATGCCCCTTTTTTATATGTTTTGCCCTAGTTTCAAGTTTTTTTGTGCCATTTTCACTTCCATTTTATTCGGATTTGGTGCATAGATACAGTAGAAGAAAGAGTTGGCACATATTGCTCTGTTTTTCTCAAAAGGGTTTTCCAGCTTTGTTGTGCCCCTTTGTAGTCTTGGAAAACAGAGTTTGTTGTCGCTACTTCTCCTAAACCGTTTGACTGATATTAAATATGTGAACAGATATTGGTATATAGATATGCACTTGTAGTTGTCATAACATGTATGCTGTGTAAATATAAAACCTAAATGACAAAGCTGCATGCCTAACTGTTAAACGCGGGGGGTATTTAGTAAGCCATGCTTACTGCCACCTCTAGTTGGTCCTAATATATAGGTTGTAACAGTAGTTCAGGTACATTACTGTCTGCTGGTTGATATAGGGGAAGTCAGACATTGGCTCTTGTAAAACAACCTAGAGATCATGTCACTCTTGATGTGTGGTCTTTCTTCAGCTACTGTTGCTAATATTATTACCTCTTAATTGAAACTTCTAATGTAACGGTTGTGATATTATTTGATATATGGTACAGCTATAACTGGGCAGAAAGTGTCTCAGCAAATAATGTACCAAGAAGCTGTTTGATCATTTGATCAGAATCTGCAGCCTCCTTTAATGTATTTGTCCAGCCAACATTCTAATGGTTGGACAAATGGACTTGTCTACATGCAGACATGGAAGACTGAATTCAGATTTTAGGGTATGGTTTAAGGGGTCTTAGCACATCTCAGCATTCATTCAGGAGTAATATGTCCGTTTAATTTGACTTGGAAAGTAAATGTAATAGGTAACCACAGTTTGTACTTCTGGACTCTTTATGGGGAGGTAATTCATGAACTTCGGCAATTAGATTATCAATTGGACAAACAAGAGTGTATTGATTGTATATCACTATCACCAGCATAGAACTTGGACTTCAGGAAGGAGTTTATGGTTCAAAATCAGTTTTATCCGGAGATTTTTAGAGATAAGTTCTTTCAAAAGGATGGTGATGTTAAATTACTCGCACACTACCCTCTAAATCCCGTTCTTTACTCGGGCATTACATTTCTAAATCCTGTACATTATCCTGCGCACTTATGACAGCTGATTTGTACTTATTGAAGGGTATTGAGTTCCTCTATTCTAAACTTGTCATTTAATAGTTTTCATAATTAAACAGTCCTTTGAAGAATTTTTGCCACATGGTTATAACATCAAAGGCTCTCTAATTAAGTTAGATCCTCTTATGAATTAAGCCCAATGAATAGTTGGCAATTATATGATTAAATAATTTGAGGCTGTTTCTAATATGCCAAGAGCTAAAAGCAATAAAACTTCTTCAAGTGAAATGATTGAAATAAAAAATAGAGAAAAAATGAAGTTCATAAAGGATGCGTACATGTCGCTGCTGTTTAAAGAAAGGAAACCTCAAAGGGAAGCGTGGCTGTTAATAAAAGTGTGCGCTTTGAACCCAGCATTGTGCACTAGAACATTTGTTCATGATAGCTCCAAGATGGGTGTTTTTGATTAAAAATAGGAGGTAATAGAAAATATGGACTCTAAATATGTCATCTGTTCTTAATATCAGAGCAATGGCAATGGCTTCTGCCACTTTTCAAAAATCAAAAAGAGTAGAAAAGCATCAAATAGTTCAGAAATATAGAGATAACTTGAAACTTATATTTATGATAGCCTAATTTGCCATCCTGCTTACTGCAAACAGTTTTAGATTAAACACAGAGCTCTAGATAAGAGGGCGTAATTGATGATAATTAAGGATAATTTTTCTTATTTCTCATCGAAACCATATGTTGTGACCCCTCATCTGAACCGTCTCGTCGAGACGGTTCAGATGAGGGGTCACAACATATGTTTTTATGCAGAATTAACAAAAATTATCCCTAATTATCACCAAATACACCCTCTTATCTAGAGCTCTGTAAACATTCTCAGATTTGATAATGGGACTTGTCCAAAGTGCAAGAACGCATGGGTGGAGTGATGTTGGGATCGAGTATGGAAAACGTATTGATAGATTTCAGAATTTTTATTAGAGATTAGAATTGTGTTGCACTTCATTAATTGCTATTACGCAGCTATGGAAAATAACAAAAAATGTTTGCATGCAGTTTTGAAAATTTTGCCTTGGTTTAAAAATCCTTGAGAACCAGGTTCACTTTTCGGGTGCATTGTGGCATAACATTCATGCGCAGTTGTTATTATGTTATATGAAAATGAAGTTACACGGTGGTGTGAGTACACTTTGTATGGTGCACCACTGCCGAAGTAATCGGAGCTATTTTATAGTAAAGCAGAATTTTACCCATTGAGATTGCATACAACTTAACCCATAGTTAATTGAACCTCAATGGAGGATAATTACTATGATCCGATTTCAAAGGCCCTTTATAGTTGAGTTTAAGGAAGATTACCTAAATTACCGTAAAATCTATCTTGCTGGCCAGGCCCGTTTTTACCTAATTTGGTATTGAACTTACTACAGTCAACTCATGCTATCTCAAACACTAATACCTCAAAGTACCCTCATATATCAGAGAGATAGTTTGACACATTTCCTATGTTTCTTTGTGTTTCAACCTCAGATATCTCAAACTACTGGTATCTCAAAGTAAATTTTCTGGTACCAGAAAATTTACAAATCATATGATTTGTCTTGACTGAATGAATATAGTTCTGTCAGAAGGTTCGGTGCCCTTTAATATTAAATTGGTATACAAGCAGATCCCAAAATTCTGTAGGAAAAAAGTGAGAAAAAAAAAGAGAGGTGTTTTGTATGTGTGTAGCAGATGCTCAAGGTCTATTTTAAGTTTGTTTTCCCTTAAATTCTTTGTGCTTGGGCTGCACAGACAGAGTTCTGAAACCGGAGATTTCACATCAAAGATCTCCATTCTGTTAAATCCCTTAAAAGCTCCTTTAATGTCTGATCATTTACAAAATACTTTGCTTTATTGTAGAACCAGGCACATGCCTTGCAGATTGTTGAGGTTTAAACAACTGACGTTTCTTTATTCTTGTTTCATAAGCTCCGCATTAGAGGTGTCTCAATGGGAAATAGTGCCATATGGTGGTGATCTGGTGCATCCGCAGACATGCTGTCTTTCGGAACCAGTGCTCCAGATAAGGAAAAGTAATAGGGATAATTTAGGAATAATTTGACATATTTCTGCGCAAAAACATATAATGTGACCCTCATGAGAATAGTCTCGCAAAGACGGTTCTAATGAGGGGCCACAATATATGTTTTCATTGAGAAGAAAACTTATCTTCAAAGTATGTCAGACCTTTTCTGAAGACCTGCTTTCCACTTCTATTTGGTCTGCATTTTAGGTTCTTGGTGATGTTTATGATTTACCACTCTACCAGTGATACTGGGTTTGAATCTTGTCAGCAGTAGAATTGTTCACACTGTAAACAGGGTTCCATTGCACACAGCCTTCTATTTATCTTGATTTCACTTAAATAGGTAGCTGTAGGTTCTTGATGTTGTGTAGAGGAATTTGCTGTGAAAAAAAAAAAAAAAAAGAAGACAAGAATACCTACATGTATATATATACACGGCAATAGTCTTATATTGGGACACTTGAACCATTAACCTTTGTCTTTCCCATCTTCGAAATCAGACAAGACCACCATCTCTGTAGGGGCGAGTGTGGAGTTGTGAAGACCTTCAGCATGCAACTCCAGGAGCAGTCACACTTGGCTCTTCTGGGCACAGACACATATGTCCCAGTATTTAATGTTAGTAGGGTAACTGGCTAAGGAAAACCCCTGCGGTGCTAAGCATTTGGTCTGAAGTGCCAGAGGCAATAAAGAAAAGCTTAAAGCAGACAAGCTCTTTGAGGTTCTGTGCTCTTTCAAACATGAAAATCCAATTCAAACATCAAGGAATCTTCCTTAATTGAACACTATTCAGATTTCTTTTATCCCAAGATCTTTCGGAGCTCCAGATAAGGTTGGCTTTTGATGATAATTCTTGGATAATTTTGTACATGCGCCATTAAAACATACATGGTGACCCCTCATTAGAACCGCCCCATTGGGACGGTTCTAATGAGGGGTCACAATGTATGAATTTTTCGGAGAAATAAAAAAAAATTATCTGAGAATTATTGTAAAAAAAATCTTATTTATTGGGAACCAAGCTACTGAACTAAGATCATGCACAATTACTGTTTGAGATGAGAAAAAAGAATATCTTGGATAAGAGTAGGAATTGGATAGGTTTATTTGCTACCCTTAATCAGCATGATTTGAATAGAAATTAACTGAGAAAACAATATGAATTGCAGATGTTTGGTTTCCATTTACAATAGGCAGCTTTCAAATCATATCCTGAATGCTATAAATTGATATTACAATAGATCTGAAACTCTTTGATTTATTTTCATCAATTTCTTCTCTGAATTAATGAGAGAAATATGAAACTATAATGTTTGAAGAAGGAGGATGCAATTGAGTCATGGCTGGTGTAAAAGGTCCTTCTGTATCTGATGTAAATAGCAGCTACCGTGACTAGACTTGACAGATCAGCACACAGGTGATAGCACAGATTGAACGAGCCTTCCCTTGCATTTGCTGTAAAGAATTTGGCAGTCATGGCCATGGCCTTTTATTAATTGAGAGAATGGAATAATTGATTTTATTTGACATGACTAAAAAAAGAGTAAACTAAGGATTTGTATCTATGTTAATGTGGAGAGTGGGGCTAAGGGACAGGAGGGGAAATGGTGGTGAAGCTAGCAGCACCCTTTACATACACAGGGGGTGTAGTGGTGAGGCTTGCAGCACCCTATATGTACGCAGTGGTGATGAAGCTTGCAGCACAGTATATATGTAAAACCCTGTATTTATTCAGGGGGTGTGGCAGTGACCCTTGCAGCACCCTATATGTATGCAACATTCAAATGCTCTGATAACTGCAATGCAAAATTTTCTGATCTGACATTAAAAAAAATTAAAACATATTTTTTTTGGAACTCTTTAATCTCTGATTCAGTAAACATGCTTTAAACAGATACCAATAAATCCAAACATCTGGAGGTATGCACTACCTACAAAGGCTGTTAATTGATATCTATTATATTTACCCCAAACGTTTCGACATCAAAGCCCCAAATGTTTTGACATCACAGGCAACACATCAATCTTCGAATTTGTGCAAGTTCAGTACAAGGGATTTTTTATTAAAAAAAAAAAAAGTTGGCTAACAGTGCAGATCCTGATCAGCAGTCTGATCTGGATCGTCACAGTTGGCAGAGACTCTTCTGCCCGAAATTATGGGTAAAACCCAGCACTTACCTGATAGCTGTTATCAGATAACAAACTGCAACTGTTGGGTATGTTGTTCCCTCAGATACATTAATTATATAAACCCAAGATAATCCTAGGTTTTCAGGGGGTCAGGAACTATCTATTTTCGGTGCTTTTGTGAATGAAGTTTTTGAAAGGTCAGAAAACATTACGAAATGAAAGCTGGCTTGAAAGGTTTAGATGCCAAAATTTTCTATTGTGCCAAGGTCTTCAAAATTGACAAATTCTGAAGAAAAAATGACCAGTTATAATGTTCTGGAAACATCAGTGATAGGCTTAGTCTCAAAGCTTTGGTTCAGTTCAGTTTGATTCTCCTAACGACGTACCACAAGTGGCTCAGCGGTACGTAACCATAGTTGCACGCTTTGGGTGGGGTGGATAAGCCTATATAGGATAGAGATGTAGAGATAGGGGAGGCTACTAGAATAGTCGCATTTGGAATGTAAGAGACAGAGACTTGGGCCAATTTAGTTAAGTGGCTGATGATGATGGATTTACAGTGTGTGTGGGGTAGGGGGGCGGGGGGGGGACTGTTCAGGATGGGACAGAATCTCTAGTGGCGCTTGAACCTGGGATCCTTTGCAGATGCTTTCCTGCTTTCCCAAGTTACATAACACCAGGGTGCATTCAATTGTGCAGGTGGTGCGTCCTGTGTGTTCACAAGCATTGATGAAATGGTATTCTAAGGCATAACAGATGCTTTGTAAAAAGCGTGTTTTTCTCTTCTGTGTACCTGTTCTGATAAATTTGGCTTTGTCGCTCTTGAAAAACTTAGTAACAGATGTATGAATCTGTAGTGTGGTATTTATATTATTTTGAGCTTTATACACCTGACCTGCACAAGAAAAGGGCCTTTGGAGTATATTTTTGAATGTAGAAGTCTCAGATCAGATTGGACATCCATGCTGTTTGATCAGTTTTCCATGTTAGTTGGAGTCGTTTTTGATGACATGCAAACATTGATCAATGTAGACAGCTCTGAGGTTTTGCTCTTTTACATATCTTAAGGAAGCATGCATCGTGGCGTGACTGATTAGAACTTCTCACAGTGGTGCATACCTATTTTTGACTTCAGTGTAGCTTCTTTGTGCCGTGTTTTATGGCACCCCACTTGAGTGGGTAACTGTTATTTCACTAATATACCAAGGAAACAGTTATTATCTCTCTCTTCTCCTCTGTTGCAGAAAGTTATGCTTGATGTTTCCAAATTCTTAAGTTATTTGCTTGATGTTTCCAAATTCTGAAATTGTTTGCTCCTGAGAGAAAGAGCTACTGCTTTAAGAATATTAAGATTTATGGCCAAATTTTTCATCTTTCAGAATTTTGATGCAGAGAGACAAAATTAATCAACAAAAGTTTGAACGCTTTGGGAACAATTCATAAATTTTGTACAGAACAGAAAAAAAGCATTATTCATACAGATAAAACATGTCAGGTCACATGCAGGTGACATAGGATACAGATCTATCTCTCCTGCCCCCTTCCCCACCCTGTGATTGGGTTATGAAAGACAACTGTGTAAGTTCCCCTTTCCAAGAGGGCTTACTCTTAAATAGAGAATATTTTGGGGTGATTTTTCCCCTGTTAGAGTGCCCCTTCCCCCTCCACCCACCCATATGCTAGACTCTCTCACGGTTTTATGATAACTGTATACAACATAGCAGTGAAACAGTCTACCCATATGCAAGCATTTCCAAATGATCTCCCCTTACTTCTTTATGTGATGTTTAATGATGACAGATTGATAGGGCCATTTTGCAGCTATTGTCTTTTTCTTCATCAAGCCCCCTTCAACAACATGTGGATTTGACTTTTATTACACAGATGTAAATTAAGGGCTTGTATGATTCTCTGTATCAGAGAATAAATATTTAAATGTTTTGCTTTGATATAAACATCAAAGAAGTGATTGGACAAAAGAGGGCAAGATCAAAGAGAAATCGGAGAGCCCATCTGGCTAGATTGAGCAGTTTGTATTGATTGGTGATCAGTCAGTCTATACTCTAAAAATTCTAAGTATTGGTGCAAGTCTGTATGGGCAAACTGTGCAGACCCAGATCAGACTGCTCCTTAAGGAGCAGTCTGATCAGGTTCTTCACTGTTTGTTATCTTCATCATTTGGACCCATAACTGCAATGTAAACCAGAATTTTCTATTTTAAGGACAATTAAGTATATTTGTTTTGAGTGTCCCAAGTTATAGAATTTTTATGGTTCCCCCATGCACAGTAGTTACACTGGCTGTCTACTAGACATGGGCTGCTAGTGATTTTTACTGCCTTGACATTCTTTACTAATGAAGCCCATTAGCCGAAAAAGGGTTGCCCAAAACAACTGATAGCAGACCAAAACTGTCTGACACGGAGGTCTGATTGCCAAAAATATAGGGATGCCATACAATTACTGTAGTTATCCTAGAATTTTAACAAGCTGAGCTTGCTGTCAGGAAAGAATTGAAAAGTGCTGAAGGAATGGCAGCTGATCATACTGAAGATGACTGTCGACTGTAGCAGTTGGAAGGCTGGGATGATCGTACTGAAGATGACTGTCAACTAAAAAATTGGAAGGCAGATGATATACTGAAGATAAATGTCAGCTAAAAAGGTTGGAAGGCAGATGATCACACTGAAGATGACTGTCAACTAGAAAGTTGGAAGTCAGATGATTATACTGATGTCGACTGTCGACTAAACGCGGGAAGACAGATGATCACACTGAAAACATCTGTCAACTTTAAAAGTGGAAAGGCTGATGATCACTCTGAAGATGACTGTCTTCTATTAGTTGGAAGGCAGATGATCATACTGAGGTCGACTATAACAGTTGGAAGGCAGCTGATCATAATGTAGATGACTGTTGACTAAAACAGTTGGAAGGCAGATAATCAAACTGAAGACGACTGGTCGACTTCAGCAGTTGGAGGGCAGATGATCATACAGAAGATCACTTCCGATTAAAAAGTGGAAGGTAGATGATCATACTGCAGATGACTCTCGACTATTAAAGTTGGAAGACAGATCTGATGGCTATATATACACTTTAGATGACAGTCGACTATAAAAGTTGGGAAAATATGATAAAAAGACTGAATTTCAGAATTAGGGCAGGATTTCTTTTTAAATCAGCGAGTGAAATTTGATATCCTTGGTTAAATAACTTAAGATCAGTCTGATTGTATCAGCTAATGAGCTCTGGTGACAAAAACATTGATGACTTCCAGAGCCCTAGATAAGAGGGAGTATTTGGTGATAATTAGGGATAATTTTTGTTATTTCTGGATAAAAACATATGTTGTGACCCCTCATCTGAACCGTCTCGATGAGACGATTCAGATGAGGGGTCGCAACATATGGTTTCAATGAGAAATAAAGAAAATTATCCCTCAGTTATCATCAAATACCCCTCTCTAGAGCTCTGGGTCACTTCCTTAGTGTTTTGGATGTGCCCATTGACTGTAAATTTCTTCTAACACCCATAAATTTTTGCTTTGAATTTTCAACATATCTGAATGTAACTGATTCTATGGAGAGACGCAGGGTGCTCCATACTGCAGCCATGGATGCTTTCCGCTAAGGTGCTTGGGAAACATGTCACAAGAATTGAAACACACACAAATAAACCACCATCAGATTCTGTCTGTTTTGATTCATGTTCTGTGTGGTTGTGTTTTGCTCTGTCTCCTGAATAATTGAAACAGAAAGTTATTAAGCTGATCAAGTAGTTATTAGCACTGCCTTTGAAGTTTATTTGAAGTTTGTCTGTCTAGATTGGATTTATATTTGATAATTAATAATGCTTTGTCATATGGGGCAGCTAAGCTAGTTTTCCAATTGGTTGATAAGTGTTTTTGTTGTATGATAATGAAGCAGGCTTTTATCTCTGGAGTTGTGATAACATAATCAAGGTGTGAATACTTCACAAGTTTATCTGATTATTGGGGTAAACAAACAGATAACTTGATTGGCCTGAGAGGTGTTAGCTTTCAGGGGGCAGCTTTGATGTTGGCTCAAGTGCTTCTGGGCAGATTGTGTGTCTGGTTGGATCAGCTCTGGGTTGGTGTATTGTGTCTGTCTGGTGTTATATAATATTATAAATTCCCTTGATAGGCTTGAAACAAAATTAGGTATCAGCATAATGGGTTTATAGATCTTAACATCAAAGGCAGATCATAACTGGCACCAGGCTTTAATATGAGCTATATCAGGCAGTAAGGGGACTTAAATCTTAAATCTTAAAGTGATGCAAAACGACAATAGTTCAATTTGCAAACAGTGTAGATCCAGATGTGGTGGCTCATTATGAGCTGCCTCACGTGGGTCTACACTGTTTGCCCTCTAGCCTTTGAATTCTCATGAAACTATCTTTGAACTTCTGCTTTTTGGGCTTTAAAAGCAGTTACTATATATCTGCTCACAGTGATGACTGAGACCGACTGTGAGTTTGTGGCTCCATATGGATTCCAAAGAGTCCATACAAGTTGTGTTCAACCAGCAAAGACTCAGACAGTCTGCACTGGTGCAATTTCAGGTCTGAGCCTTCACTGGTTGCATAGACAGGAAACAACCTTTTTACCTGTTGGGTCTTATATATGATACTTAGATGAATGGAATTATTAACATATTTCCATCATACCAGTTAAGCTAGATTTGTATAAATCAAATTACAGAATTGAGCCACATTGAATTAAGACAGTGGAGACCTTCCTTTGAACATCAAATTAGATAAAACGTTGGTAATGGTATAAGACCTTTGTGCCTGTTGTTCCTGTCTCATCCAGTTTATGGATTGTCAATCTTCATTTAATCCTTAAAGCGCCAAAAATTAAAATTGTTGAATCGGCAAACAGTGTAGATCCAGATGAGGTGGCTCATAATGAGCCACCTCATCTGAATCTACTCTGTTTGCCCTCTAGTGTTCGAATTCTCAATATGATATCGCTTGGTCGAAACATTTTTTGAAATTTTGTCGTCTGCTTTTTGGGGCATTAAGGTTTAATGGTATTGCAATGTTTTTTGGCCATTGCCTTTTGTACAGTTGAAACATTATATTTGGGTAGGATCTTCATAACATTAGTTTTCGTGGGGCGAAAAGAAATTTTGCATTGTAGTTCAGAGGTAGGTTTCTGGTGCTTATAGATTCTCCTACTCAGTAAGATTCCAGCAGGTTCATGGATATGATGCGTTGATGGCCTTAGCCCTGGGAAATTTTGTTTAACAACTTGGAATATATATCCTTTCAAGCTTACGGTGAAGTTAGCAAGAAGTTAGCAAAGTTCGTCATGTGGCAGTGTATTTACTACAGAGTAAATACAAAGTAATAATTCAGAGCTCCAGATAAGATGAAGTTTTGAGGATAATTTTAAGATAATTTTCTTATTTCTCAACACAAACATATATGTTATGATTCCTCACTAGAACCGTCTTGGTGAGACGGATTTAATGAGGGATCACACCTTACATTTATGATGGAGAATTGGGGGAAAATTATCCCTAAACTATCCCCATTTACCCCATTTTATCTGGAGCACTGAAGTAATGCTTGAACACACTCAACTCTCTGATGTCTTTTTTTCAAAGCATATTAAATGTTTCACACAGACCATGTTAACATCAACATTAAAAGCAAATTAAAGGAAAACTTGATGATAAATTATCCACTGATAGATGAAGGATACCAGCTTAGTAATGTTCAGAAAGCATAAAGTTTGAAAAATTGGTAGCTTACACAGGTCAACAAGTTTGTAAAAATTAAAGCCCTACTTCAGTTTATGAAAGATTTCACTACCTGATTCTTCTTTATGTTCAGTCAAATTGGCCAGTAATATTATGTTTAACTTAGGCGTTTAACTTAGAATTAGATGAAATAACATTTTTTATGGCATTTCTTATAATGTAAGGTACAATTTTTCTACATTTTTGGGTTCAAGGCATGTTGTGATGACCGTTAAGTAGGATTGACTATAGGGAGCACCAGCCTATTCTATTACCGTATCAGTCCTATTAAATGCCATGGGGGCATTGGAATTTGCAAAAAGGGGATGCTCTTTAGAGCCTTAAGTGTAGTAAAAATATCTCTAGGTGAATGGGTTTACTTGCAGAGGCAGCAACCCTACTATTTTTCCACCCCTTTAAGTAGGGGCAACATCTTAAAGGAAAAAATTGCTCCTCTAGGAGCAAACACTTTCCTTTAAGAGTTGACCCAATGTCAGAGAACTACCTCATCTAGAGAAATAGAGAAGCAGACGTGCATTTATGCAAGTTAATATAACATTATTTTCGGAAAAGAGGCAGGGGCGTTTATTAGAGCAGGGACATTTATTAGGAGTAATACCGTATAATGCCTATTGCAGTGAGCTTTATGTAGACTGGTCTTGTTTGATGATTCATTGTAAGACATGGTGACTTTTGGTCTGGGTATGTTTTTGGATCTTGGATACAGAATAATTTTAGCTGTGTTACAGAAAGTAATTGTGCTGGAAAACCTCAAGTCGTATCCTACAAAATTTAACTCGCTTTTAAGGTGCAAGACGAGGAGCTGAGCAGAAACACGTATACCCGCATTGCTATCTCCAGCTTCAGACCTTGTCATTTCCTGTGCATACTTTCATCGAAACCTTAGTTAACCTGCACCTTGATAAAGATACTTAAAAGTTACTTAGTATCTGTGTAAATGCATTCAGGTGTTCATACAAAAAATATAGAGTGCCTCGACTGATATACGGTACAGATAGGATGAGATTTTGTAGTGTCTCACTAAAAAACTGCTGTGTGGGTTTGTGTGTGTGTGTGGGGTGGGGGGGGGGGGGGGGGGCTGTGATCAGTGCTCCCAAAGGCATCAGTACCCCAGAATTTTCATCAAATACTTCCTTAGCCCAAGCTGGGTCCTATAGTCAATTTTCAAGTTCAGTGGTTCATATCTCTTAAAAGAGTTGTTTTGTGTGTTTGTACCGAGCTCCGTTTAGTCATGTAGGTCAATGATATACAACCACAAAAGAAAATTTGAATCAAATTAAGAAAGAATTTTGTAACTGCATTAGCTTAATGCTCTTCCTTTACACATGGTTACTTTCAAAAATGGTTTCCCTACCAATATTATATCTTTTATTCGGACACCTCAAACGTTACTATTATATTTGTTGTAATGGACTTGTCCATCTTTGAATTAGGACAAATCTCCAAGAGGCTAAGAAAAGATAAATATTTGAAGATTATTCTAAGATAATTTTTGTAAATTTGATTCCAATTTATTTTTCGATAATTCTTCATAAAAACCTATGCAGTGACCCCCTTATTGGAAGTCATATTGAGACAGTTGTAATGAGGAGTCACAACATGGGTTTTTGTGGAGAAATAAGAAAAAATATCCCAGAATTACCATCAAATGTTTTTCCTGGGGGTCTGGCCCATTGATTGGCTTGATAAATTAGAGAATAACTGTCTTGAAAATTGTCATTTGGGGAGGTAAATCATCGGTTTTATGGTCGGAAATTTCGTTTTACGGCGACGCGCCAGCGGAACCGTAAAATGCAATTTGCGACCATAAAACCGATGATTTACCTCCCCAAATGACAATTTTCAATACAGTTATCCCCATTCTAATGCTCTTTTTCACATTTTCACCTTTCAAGTGTACTGCTTTGTACTCATTGCAAGCGCTTTCAGCAGGGTAAATCCAAACGACAGCCAATGAGAAGCGACATTTTCAAATGATGTCGGGTTTGCGACAGTATATCGCAGAATATACTGTCACAAATTTTTGACGTTATCCAATCAGACGTCACGTTATATTTGTCAGTGCATTAGAATATGTTACATAAGAGACAGTTCGGACCTTAATCAGTACCCTAGTAGTTTCTATCCCCTGTACTATGGGTTTATCAGTTCATAGGATTCTGTTTTGCACATTTTGAATTGAAAACTAAAATACAACGTTGTTTCAAGGTCTTCACTGTTTACTAGGTTTGCATTACAGACCTTGTGACTCATCAGCAGAGTTGGCTTGTAAAACAGTGAACCTTAAAAGCTATTTTTGAAAGAGGTCATAAAAAGCTCTGCTAAACTATTTTAATATTTATTTCTAGCACTTAAAAAATAAGCCCTGTTGAGCGAACACATGCCTTCGATCATAATGTTAAAGTTCTGCAAATTCCGGTAGCAGTCTATGGCTTTGCAGATGCAGGCTGTTGATTTGGCAACATGAACCTTTTTCTCCCACTGGGAGTAAATGTTTTTAGCAGCCATCAAAGAAGCATAAAGGAGTTTGATAGCACTGATAACAAAATTCTTACACAGCTTTTGAAAAGCTACCTCGATAGTTTGTAAACTTCTGACCAGTTTCTTACTTAGTTTCTTGAGATTGTTGGTCATAATATTAAATACTTGTTAGAACAGCAGAGACCTTGATCAGATCACAGGTGTTTGCTCTTCTGGGCGCTAGCTAGCTAGCTAGCAGTTCAATGGGTTAAGTGCTGGCCTGCTTAAAGCAAGCCCTTTGGGTTCAGATGACCCTGGAAGGGAATTCTAATCAACAACACTGGAAGGGGAATTCTTAAATCCAACCCTAAATGAGGCTTTATTGCCTGAGGCCTTTTATTAGCACCCATTGGCTCAGTATGAGTGAAGTAAGGTTGAAAGGGTGGTAAAACCACAGGTTATCATATTTCGAAGGAAAGCAAATGATGCTTGCTCTGAAAGTATCCTTTCTTTTTAACTCTTTCACTACCAAAAAGCAGACGACAAAATTTACGTCTGCAAAAATTAAAAAAAATGCCTTGTCCAAGACTTTTTATATTGAGGATTCAAAGACTATAGGGCAAACAGTGTAGATCTAGATGAGGCGGCTCATTATGAGCCGCCTCATCAGGATCTACGCTGTTTGCAAATTTTGTTATTTGCGTCACTGGGGCTTAAAGAGTTAATAGCTGCACCTTCGTATGGCAGATGGGTAATAAGGTTAAGCTTTCACCTGTATGAGGCCAGATGGGTTAAGGTAGCTTTCACCATGATGTGACCAGATGTTTTGGAAGTTAAAGACTTCCCAGTAATGAAAAGATGTACACAAGACTACAAACAGTTTGCTGTGTTGTTAGTAATCATCTGATGTCTTTGTGGTTTCGTGGCTTTCTGTTGTTTATTTTCATTGCACATTAAACTGCATTTTATGGTACATTAAAGTGCATCAGAAGGAAATGGTGTGTGCAATACTTTTAGGTGTATTTTTTTTTCTAGACACCTTTTATTCCTTGTCTTTATTTGTGTTTGAAACAGGATTTTCCTTTCTGTTTTATCACATTGAAGCTGTTAAACAAAATGTAGTATGTTTTGTACATCTGCCGTTGCCACGGTTACCGTAAATATTCAGACACCACATCCATTCCAGTGATGGACTAATCCATCATCAGATTTGGACTAGTCCATTTGTCATGGTAGGGAATATTTTGGAAATTGTTGGCAAATAGTATAGACCCTGTTCAGACTGCAACTGTGGAGCAGTCTGATCAGGATCTACACTGTTTTCTCAGACAAACGGTCTGAATATGTAGCTTTAGTGTGTGCAATATTTTAAACACCCATTGTTCAGCATTCCACCCTTAGGTTTGAATGTTAGCAGATTCGAATGCCATCAGTCATGAGATACCGGTAGTAAGGCCTGGCCATTTGAACGGTCATTAAAAACTGTATGCCAGTGTGATCATGGTACTGGAATGGATTGTATAATGATAGGTCATAAAATGGACTTACATGACTGATCATTCTGACATAAGCATTCAAATGAAGAGGATGGACAAACTTTGAAAGAGTGTGTTGGTAAGATGCTAGATTGCTTGAGCTGTGCTCAACTGCTTTTATAGAAAGTTATACTATAGCTGCTAGTTTTTCTGCTTACAGAGTTCTAAAATGGATGATGGATAATGAGAATGCAAGCCGAGGGGTTAGTTCCACGTACCCAGACTCCGACAAAACTAGCTCGTCGCACAACCGACGGTCACACAAAACAGCAGCATTAGCACCACAAGTACCTCCTCAACAGTTTAAACAAAGGTAGGTTGGTAGACTCTGCAGCTGTGCAGTGCAGAACAGAGGGGACTCAGATCAGCCTGCACATCCATTTAGTATGATCAGTCATCTTTGCCCCAACAGTCTATGGTTTGTGCAAAATTGCTGTGTGGTATAATGTTCTTGAGAGTTGAGAGAAAGATGTACAGGCAAACAGTGCAGACTCAGATCGGACTGCTCCATAGCAGTCTGATCTGGGTCAGCACTGGTTGCAGCTCCTGAGTATGTTGTCAGGAGAAACTGTATCATTGTTGTCATGTGAAAAATGACATTGCCATGTGGGTTGTGGGTACAGTAAGGTCTCAAATCAGCCTGTGCATTTGCACAAACTAGCCAGAGTCTTGTCACTTTCAGAATTCCATTATGCACATAGGAAAGTACATGTACTCTGTTGCATAAGCTGATCTAAGTCATCCCTTTTTACCATGGGGGTAAGGTACATTTCACATGATGCCAGTCATATGTAATAAAGCAATTTTTCCTTTTCCATGACAGAAATAAGAAAGTTACAAAAACATACAAAGGTAAGTCTAATAAGTCTAATAGCTTCTTGCTTTATTTGCAATGAAAACAAACAAACCACATTTCTATCAACACAGCAAACTGTTGTCTTTCAATATCACTTGCAGACAGCATAGACTGTTCAGTTTTGCTCTGACACAGTCTGAACAGTATATGAAGTTTTGAGTCATACAGAACCTAAAGAACCTGTAAAATGAAAACTGAAGATTCTGCTCAGTCTGTCTCCTCCCTCACTACAACCAACCCCATGCCCAAAAGAGACCAAAATGTATTGTTAGTACATAGCAAATACTGTGTAATATAGTCACTTTCATTTAAGAATATGTTGGATATGTGAAAACACTTATGCCTGTATTAAATCTGACCCTTTTGATTTCCAGTATGTCTAAGAAATGCAGCAACAGTAGTAGTAGTCATGGCAACCGTTCAGCTTCTGCGGACAGCAGTTATCGTACGGGTTGGGGAGCCCAGGATGCTGCTGGTCCAGGACTTCTGCCTAACCAGCCTTTCGTTCAAGACCCGTCTATGCCACCCTTGCCTCTGCCCAACACCACAGTCCAGCTGGAGGAAGTCCACCGGCGTCTAGAAGCTCAAGACCAGACTAAGACAGCACCAGTTAAATCAAAGTAGGTGAAAAACATGTCCACAACCTATGTTTTGCACTGTATTGCACTCAGAATGGCCAAAACTCTATAACGGAGTTTTGGTCATTCTGAGTGCATTAGGGTGATCAAGTTTTGGCCGTTTTGAGTGCAATAGGGTTATAAAGTTTCAGCTGTTCTGAGTGCAGTAGGGTATAGGAAAAATAATAAAGCGTAACTCAAGAGAAAGATCTTCAGATAAGCTTGTTATCTTCATGTCAATGGACATTCGAAACAACAACAAAATTCTGTAAAAAGTACATCTGATGGTTCCAAATGTGGTCATCATATATGCTTTGAAGGAGAATTTATAAGTGAGGGACACCTCTTGCAGGAAATAATTTTCTCCCACAGCAGCAAATTGATTCCTTTAAAAGTAGATCCCTTTTTGGAAGGATTTCCTTGTCTAGGTAAGCAAATGGGAAGTTTACTTTGGAAAAATGGCAAAAAAAAAAAAAAAAAAAAATCATCATCATTCATGGCTGTTTTATCATTCACATTTAAGCAAGTTAACAATGGCAGAATACAACGTTTGCCAGTGACTCGCAATGTTTGATGATATTCAGTGTTATTTTGAGACTAAGACCTAAAAGGATAATGTTTGTTCTCTTACAGGTCATTTACTGGAGGTCTAGGTAAAGACAAGCGTGTGGGTATGCCTATGTTTCAAGGTTCTAATCAGATGTTTGCACAAGGCATGTCAACAACTAAGACAGTTCCAGCAGATCTAGACCTGTCCAGTGAAACAAAATCAGAGTAAGTTCACTTCAAATCTTGGGCTAAGTAAAGCTGCCATTTCCATTGTTGCCTCCCTTCTCAGTGGGGTTAACTTATAAACAGAGTCTTAAATTTACTCCCATATTAGGAGCATATCCTTTTACTTTATGAGGAGACCCTCCGAATGGTGTCTTTTTTGTTGGGGAAGCCAGTGGTAAAGCCCAGAAATTGTCTCACTCAGAAACAGATCCGAAATCCATTAATCGTAAGACTTAGCAAGGGAGATAACCCTTATGAAAATTAATGTTTTCAATTTTTCAGTGGTTTTGCTTTGGTTTCCCTGTGTTTATTTTGAAATGTGTGTCAGAGAATATTTTGTTTACTTACTATATAAGATTGTCACTGTAGATCCACATGTAAAACATACTTGGAGTGCAATAGCCTCAGTAGTTGAGAGGGTTGCCTGCTAAACTAGCAGTTCGGGCTTAAATCTCTTAAAAGGGGAATTCTTTTCAGCTGTAAATGGGTCCATTGCACACAGCCTTTCATTATTACCTTTCCTTTGCTTCGATGAAATCGAAATACTATTGAAAGGGCCATAAAACTGCTAGTCATCCATCCTATTTAACACTGGCAAACCAGTGTTAAACAATGTTTGCAGTTTCAGAATATATTGGAGTCTTGACGCGATAAAACAAACAGAATAGCATGTGCACCATTTGAATACTCAAATCAGCCTAGGCTTATCTGAGTTTGATGGGTGCAATTCCATTTTGTTGATTTTGTTGTGTCATGGCTCATTTTGTTGATGATTGACAGTGTTCCAGGGTTAGTATTTTCTTTTGCCAGTGTGGTTCTGAGGCCTTAAAATAAATGAATTGTTTCATTGTAAGAAAAATCATTTGAACCATACCTTATCAATCGTTTTCTCATTGCAGTAAGAAAACTTCTAAAAAGTCATCGGGAAGTGGCAATACATCAACCTCGAGCCGACCAGACGAGACGGTGATAGGGTACTACTTATTTGGTGAGCCCATACCTTACAGGACAACTGTTCCCCACCCTAATGTTACATTAGGACAATTGAAACAGCTAATTGGAAAGAGAGGAAATTTCAGGTATGTTGATATGAGATTTGAATGGAATGGGGTTAAAGTATATCAGAGTTTCAGTTTGTGGTGAGAGATAAAAATGGTTTATTTATGAGACTTGTGCTAGTACTTTGTGTTATAATTTCATAAGACACATATGAGCCGCGACATGACAAAACCAACAATGTGGTTGTGCGCCCAGCGCAGACTCAGATCAGCCTGGGCGTCCGCCCAGTCTGATCAGAGTCTTCGCTGTCCGCATGGAGGTAGCTTATACCCTAAGCTACCCTTTGAGCTCTTAAAGAAAAGTCTGATCTAATTGGGCAGATGTCCAGGCTGACCTGAGTCTACGCTGGGCGCACAACCACATTGTTGGTTTTGTCATGTCGCGGCTCACATATTATTGTAACAAAGTTAAAAAAATCCCAGATCGGTTTCATTTGAAAGCTTTATGTCCAGAACTTTGTTTGCTGTTATATTAGGCTAATTCTGTTGAAAGGCCAAAGCTTTACAAGCTGCAAGCCAACAAAATAATGACATTTATACAAAATCATTTTATAGGATTCAAAAATTTCTCAGTTTTAAAGACTATACTGATCACATATTTGCTTTTGCTAGTTCTTGAAATGAATAATGTCACTATAATGTCTGTTATGTGTTGCAGGTATTTCTTCAAAACTCACACCAACAACAGTGACTTTGACTCAGATGTTGTTTATGAAGAAATCAAGGATGACAGCTGCATTCTACCTCTGTTTGAAGGAAAAGTTGTCGCAAAAGTCGAAAAATTTGATTGAAGTGACATTTCAGCTCGTCAGCTGGATTTAAGAAACCTCATGATTGAGTTCTCGTGACAAGAGAGCGACAAGAGCTGTGTCGCAGGACACTGTCAGTCAGATTGGAACAAATAATGATCATGCCAAGTTTGAGAGAACAAATAATATGCAGCTATGGCAAATCTCTAGTTAATAGATGGAATATATGGTGATTCTGTTAAAGCTACATGAAAACATATGTTGACCGTCCCGACATGACCATAGCTGTTTACGGTGGACGTTAAGCAATCAATCAATCAATCAATCAAAACATATGTTGTGGCCACTCACCTGAACCGCGTTTCAGGTGAGTGTAACAATGTATGTTTTGACAATAAATAAAAAAGTTGCCATCTGTCTAGAGTGCTGAGCTGGTCTCTCTGGTTCTGACAGTATGAGGAAAGTTGGCAATATTTAAACGTCTCTGGGGTATAGTCGTGTACCAGGGTAACAAACACTTGAGCCGCGACATGAGAAAACCAACGATGTGGTTGTGCGCTGAGCGCAGACTCAGATCAGCCTGGGCATCCGCTCAGACTGACCAGAGTCTTCGCTGTCCGCATGAAGCTAGCTTAGACCCTTAGCTACCTTTGAAGCCCACAGAAAAGACTTCGATTTGACTGAGTGGATACCCAGGCTGATCTGAGTCTGCGTTTGGCGCACCATCACATTGTTGGTTTTCTCGTGTCGCGGCTCACTTAATGAAGGCTAGACTGATACTTCAGCTGGTAAACTGTTTTAAGAGGAGTATGTGAAGTTATTAGCCAGCTGTGGTTAAACAACACTGGTTCACAAAATTAATGTGCTACTTAATATTCAGAGCGCCATAGAAGCCGTAATTCTTGGAAGGGTTATTATACTTTTTTTCCACATAAAGACTTGTTTGGAGGTCCCCAATAGAAATCTTCAGAGAGGGATTCTCAAGAGTTACCGTAACCTGTTCACTCAGGGCTCAAGCTAAATGTATGCTTTTATTTCGAGATAATTTATGTATACACAGATTGTGATCCGTCATTAGAATAGCCTAGGCAGTTCTAGTGAGGGTTCACATCCAATGTTTTTCATCAGAATCAAATAATAGTCAACAAAAGCACCTTAATGTGGACCTGTTGTCAGTGGAGAATTAAAAGTAAAAAAATCCCGATTTTCGTTCTTAGAATTTCCGCCTGTAAGGAGCTCTTTTGATGGAATACGATTTTCATAGAATGACAACATGGTTGTGTCAGATTTTTAAATTTCGAAGTCTTAGAGCACAATTGAGTAAAGAACAGTTCTAGTATGTATTAAAATGTGTTTTCAGAATAAAATCAGTTTTAATATTGGATTGGTTGTGAGAAATATAAAGCGATAAAATTTGACTCAAGACTTTTATCATGACAAAGTTTGGTTGCTGTTCAGATTTTACTTATTTTTATAGTTTCATATTTATTTTAAATTTTAATGCATCTTTCAATTAAATTTAAAAGAAAATGAAATAAGGACAAGTACCGGTAATAAGGATTTAAAAGATACAGGAAGTCTTCAAAAAGCTGTTATTTTCTGGCATATGATCATTTTCTGGTTTAGTGCAGTTTCAAATTGTGTCATTTAAGGAAGGTTTCAAATAATATTTGGCCATGACATGATAAAACCAATAAAGTGGCATGTGCACCTGCGAAAACTCAGATCAGTCTTGGCATCTGCCTAGTCTGATCAGCCTTCACATTGCACTTAAAGGGTAGCTAAGGGTTAAAGCTACCTCTATGCAGACAGCCAAGACTGGCCAGATGCCCAGGCTGATCTGAGTCTTTACTGGATGCACATGCCACTTTGTTGGTTATGTAGTGTCGCAGCTCATATAATTTTGCATTAATTTATAAATATAGCATTATTACAGTGATTAAATTCATATCACATGACTTGCACTGTCACATGTATATCATGTGACCACGTTCAGTGTAACTCAGGAATTATATATTAGTAAATAAGTATAGTTATTATCAAGTCAGGCTTCTTATACCTTACAGCATAATCATATATGTAAAAAGTTGTCATCTTTGAGGTCATAGCTTAAGCTAGCAGCGCATTTGGATTTAAAAACAGACATGAAATATATATAATTTTTATGAAAAATTATAAAGCTCAAGCTGATTTGAGTAACTGGTGATAATTCCAAGGTTATCCATAGAACTGCTTCACCTGAGGAGAAAGCCACTGTTGCTTGTTTTGCATGGTGAAGTGCTGAAATTATCCGGGATTTGTCCTCAGTTATTCTTCTTGTCTGAGTTTCACATATAATAAAAGAGCCAGGCAACAACAAGGGTTCTGTGGCATTGGAGTACTTGTATGACATACTGCCAGTGCTCCAGATTATAAGAATGGGTAACAGATAATTTAGGGATAATTTTCCATATTTCTGCATAAAAATGTTGTGACCCAGCTTTAGATCTAAATGCCTCGCTGAGACAGTTCTGTCAAGGGGTTACAACACATTTTTTTGTTGAGAAATAAGAAAAATCATCTTAGAATTATCCTCAAAACCCACCTTATGTGGAGCTCTGGAATCAGGGTCAGCCTGTGCATCTGTGCACTTCAGTCTTGACTTTCCACATGAGCAATTTATGAACTTTAAAGCATGTAGCATTAAAAGTGAAGATTGGCCTGTCCAAATTTATGCATGGGATTATTTTAACCCTATTGCACTCAGAACGGCCAAAACTCCATAGAGTTTTGGCCGTTCTGAGTGCAATAGGGTTAAGGTGCATGGTACACCACTAGGTTTTCTGCCAGTTGTACAAAGGGAAATAACATTTTTGACCACCTGTTTGTTTCTTTGCACTACAATAGCCCATCCAGTATGGAATCTACTCTCTTAAAGAAACAATTTGTTTTTCAGAGCTGTCCCGGATTGGAGAAGGAGGCAAAAATTAAAATAGTTAAAGATCAAATGAGCCCAGACATGAGAAAACCAACAAAGTGGTGGTGCGCCCAGCGCAGACACAAACCAGCCTGGACATCCACCCAATCTGATCACTCTTCACTAAGCACTTAAAGGGTAGCTAGTGGTCTAAGCTACCTTCATGCGGACAGGGAAGACTCTGATCGGATTGGGCGGATGCCCAGGCTGATCTGAGTCCGCACTGGGCGCACAACCATTTTGTTGGTTTTGTCGTGTCGTGGCTCAAATAACTGTAAGAACAAATCTTTTCCTTGCATGCTATTGTCTATTTTTGCCTTTTGCTTTTATATGGACTTTGTATGTATCTTCATTTTGCTATTACATCATTGATAGACTGCTGTTAAGTATTTGTTACATAAGGTAAAGCAAAAATAAGTCATATTGAGGCTCAGCAGAGAAAAACAAAAACAAAAAAGTTTACCAAACACTTCAAGCAACTGGTGCATCCTCAATAATTCTGGTCAACCCTTGCATATCAGAGCTCAATTTAAGACCACCTTTGTTTCTGTGGGGTAACGTTACAGACTTTTTTGCAGTCCTTGTGAAAGTAAAATACTTTCAGGGGTGAAATTGATAATTTCTTTGATCCTGTAGTAACATTAATTGCTTAAGCACTATAATGGAGAAATATGTTTTCAGCTTATTTGGAGCTCGGCTTCCTTGCGTACTGGGCCTCATTTGCATTTACTCCATGTCACTGCCATGAGTATTTAAAGATGTAAATATTATATAAGTATAGCCTTATCCTTTTTCATTGCCATTACATGTTTAATATTATAGAAATAAATTGCCTTTGGTGTATTTATGGCTGAGATGGATGTTTTTTAATCTCACAGAGAGAAATGCAAAAAAAAAAAAAAAAATTGAAAAAAAAAGATTGAAAAATTGAAAAAAATTAATGTGCCTAAAATTTGGGACACCTAAAATAACTAATTTTCCATTTGGAACAAATGGAAAATTAATTATTTTAAGGTGTCCCAATACTTATGCACATTATGGTAATTAAAATGGGTAGTTAAACACAGAAGATTGTAATGCTCAAATAGAAAAAAGTTTTCACTCATTGTACATGTATATGCCACAAAAGCATTTGTACGAAACTGCATTAGCGGACTGACAGCTCTTTGAATAGTCTAATCGGTGTCTCTGTTGGTTGCTAGTCAGCAATAGTCTCCTTATTCAGTAGTCTGCTTACTCATCTACTCCGGGGTAATACCAATTTGACTACCTGTGCTTTCGACCGGTTCAGTACTGTACAAAGTGGCTTTCGACCAAGAATAGAATCATAAGCATTTCCAATAACGGTAAATGGTACTATTGTTAATGGCTATCGACTGAGCTGATACTGGTGTCGATTGCCTCGGTCAACAGCCACTTTTGCATGTTTGGTTATTGACTGACTCCGTGGAAAGTACAGGTAGCCAAATTGGTATTACCCCTGTGATCTAGATATATGTCAAAGGCAATTTATTTCTTATCAACATGTATTATCATTCGTTCATTGTTAAATGGTCTGCAACACGAAAAAGAAAAGAAAGTGTTGTGTGGCCAACGCAGACTAAGATCAGCTTGGGCATCCGCCCAGTTGGACAGTCTTCCCTGTTGGCATTGAGCTAGCTTAGATACTTAGCTACCCTGTACGTGCATAGCAAAGACTCTGATCAGGCTGGGCTGATGCACAGGCTGATCCGAGTCTGCTGCGCTGGGCGCACAACCACTTTGTTGGTTTTCTCGTGTTGCGGCTCAAATGTGGTAGGGCCACTCAACTGAGTGTCAATAAGTCTGTGATGATTTTATGGTAATGTATATGTGAACAAAAAATAAAACTCATTGTCAAATCATTTGCCGTCTTTTTGTCTCAATAGTATTCCAGCCCCTGTCACACTATAGTTTATCAGATTATATACTTAGTAAAACAATCGAAGGATATTAAACTTTCAGGGGTAATTTTGGAAAATGCTTGATTCTGACATTGACAAGTTTTATTTTTTCTGTAAAACATATATTTCCTGCAGTATTCGCTACAGCTAAATAGAGTCATGCTTAACTGGTTATGCGAAATTTAACTCGCAAACAACATGAGGGTAAGACCGCAAATTTCACGTGCAGTACAAAATCGATTTTGTACATGATCTGATAGACCTTATCGTTTCTTTTGGCAAGTCAACACATCGTAGAGTTTCAGACATTATTCTGAACATGGTTAGACGTAGACGTTTAACAGACAAACAACGCTGGCAAGCGGTTGGTCAGTTGGACTTAGGGCAACGTCAAGTCGACGTCGCTGCTAGATTTGGCGTTTCACAAAGTGTGATGAGTCGTCTTTATGAAAGGTACCGTCAGACGGGTGAAGTCTCTGAAAGACGTGGCAGGGGACGCCAACGTGCGACGTCAGCAGCTGATGATCGTTATTTGCTTCTTCAGACGTTACGTTCAAGAACTCTAAGTGCTCCAAAGTTACGTCAAAACCTACGAAACGTGCGACACGTGAATGTTAGCATCCAGACTATCAGGAATAGGCTTAAAGATCGTGGACTTAACGTCAGAAGACCCGTACAGGCAACTCCGTTAACAGCGCAGCATCGACAAGCTCGAGAGCAGTGGGCGAGGGCGCATTTAAGGTGGAATCGGCAACGTTGGAGAGACGTATTGTTTACGGATGAAAGTGTGTTTCGGTTATCACGTGCTGACGGCAGGACACGCGTTTGGCGACGTAAGAATGAAAGATTTGCAGACTGTAATGTTCTTGAACGTGACCCGTATGGTTGTGGGAGCGTTATGGTGTGGGCGGGAATTTCCCATAACTTAAAAACTGACCTAGTGTTTATAAATGGGACGCTCACTGGTCAACGTTACATAGACCAGGTGATAAACCCTCATGTCGTGCCATTCATTCAGCGCAATGGAGCAAATTTCACACTAATGGATGACAACGCACGTCCACATCGAGCCATTATTGTAAGAAACCGTCTCCAGCAAGCAGGTATACGAACACTGGACTGGCCATCGCGCTCACCAGACCTAAATCCCATTGAGCACGCATGGGATGAGCTGGGTAGGCGTCTGAATAACCGACAAAACACACCAACCACCCTTGCGGAGCTCAGACAAGCACTCGTTCAGGAATGGAATGGAATGCCCCAGTATGTCATCAGACGACTTGTCACCAGTATGCGACCTCCTTGCCAGGCAGTGGTTGACGCCAGAGGCGGCCATACTCGTTATTGATGAAATGTCACTTTTCATGACTGTGGGTATAGACATTTGCAAAGGTACTGTACCAGACACAGCGGAGCATGAATATCAATTTCACGGGTGACTATTGGCTATACATTCTTCAATGAAATATTGCTAATTTTCTTCGATTGAGATATTTCTGTTTTTCGTATACAAGTATTAAATTTCAATATCCTTCAATTGTTTTACTAAGTATAGTATAGCCAACCCTTTCACTGCTTACTCGGAAGAATACTCTCTAGTGCTTAAGTATTGGGACACCTATAAACTATTAATTTTCCATTTGTCCCAAATGGAAAATTAATAGTTTATAGGTGTCCCAATCAGAGCTGTAGATAAAGGGGGTATTTGATGATAATTGACAGATAATTTTTCTTTTTCCCATCGAAAACATGTTGGGGCCCCTTCTCTGAACTGACTAGTCGAGATGGTTCAGATGAGGGTCACAACATACGTTTTCATGCAGAATTAGCCCTAATTATCATCAAATACTTCCTCTTATCTAGAGCTCTTTAAGCATATTGGGGTACTCAACTCTAAAAGGCACGGAAAACTGAGCCGCGCTATGCAAAAACAGTGCTTAATATGTGACCCGCAAAGGCAGCCCATCTGCCCAGTCTGATCAGGGCAAAGTTAGCACACAACAATGCCGGGCCACGTAGCGCAGTTGTTAGCTCGTCTAACTTGAGAGCCAGAGGTCCAGGGTTTGATGCACAATCCAGCCACTTTCATGGAGATTGCTCCTTCCCTTTCCACTGATTCAAAAAGGGAAGTTGTAAGTTACTGGTGAAAGTATGATATGTGTGCTTAGTACTGGTTATATACTTGGGTCTAAGCCTGCCCAGGAATACTGTGGTTAGGTTAACTGACTGTCCCGACATGACCACATTTGTTTACCATGGACGATAAGCAACAATTACAAATCGCAAACAATATGTACGGACCCAAAGGAATCTACAGGCACAAATTGAAGACTCCGCAAAGATTCACAGACTGGTTTGAGACTTTGCTGTATGCTTAAATACATTAAGCATACTAGGATTACAACATTACTCTACGAGGTACCACTAAAACTTCTAAGCATTGTGACAGGTCTGTGGAAACATTGCAGACCCATGATCAGACTGCCCATATAGGAGCTATATGATCAGGGTCTACACTGATAGCCATTTCATCTGCACCTTTTGAATGCACTACTGCACTGGAAAACCAAACTTTTGCATTTTTAGGACAATTATGGTAAATATTTTAGGTGTCCCAAGTTTAGAATGTTTACAGGTACTGACAAAAGAAAAGCAATCAGGACAATTTTGTTTTTTTACATCCTTTTATTTTTCTAATGATAAATATAAAGGCTCATCTGAAAATAAGATTTGCTGTACAATAAATGAACAAGTTAAAAGAACTATTGCAGAGTCCAAGGGGGTAAGAATTTTGGGGTTAATGAACACATAAAAACACAGCCTTATCCTTCGCTCGGTAAGGCAAGGGTTAAGTGTAGCCTGGTTCAACCCGGCGATGTTATACAACTTTTTTGTGGTCATCTCAGCTGAGCATGAAATTTTCTCTGCTGATAAATATGAAAATGTCAATAATGTTGGCATTTCATTTTCATAAGCAGAGAAAATTAGTTTTTCTCTGCTGATAAATAGAAAAATGCCAACATATGTTGGCATTTTCATATTCATAAGCAGAGAAAATTTCATACTCAGCTAAATAGAGCAAGAAAAGAACAGTACTTATCAGTAATTTGCTATTTATTAGCAGGTAGAATTTCATGCTCAGCTGAGTTGAGCATGGAAAAAGTTTTATAACCTTGGGGCCTAAGTCTCCACAATGTCTTGACCTGGCTTGGCAAATGTATGCCAGAAAACCACTTTCCATGTCTTTTTCTTTTATGCGTGACTCCATTGCCGACACACCATGCCCTTTCATAGCCAACAGGGCTTAAAGGTAATGGTAGCTCAGAAACATCTCGTGAAAGCAGCTAAAGTTATCTTACATGAGTTCACCTGCAATTAGTTGATGCACGAACTGCATGGATGTCACATGAGCCACATGGTCCTCTCAAGGATGTCGGCATTACCATCAGAGTATCGGCATTACAATGGAAGGAGCAATAGAAAAGACAAAAGGAAATGTCGGCATTACCATCAGAGTGTCGGCATTACAATGGATTGTGCAATGGAAAAAAAAGGAATGTCGGCATTACTATCAGAGTGTCAGCATTACAATGGGTTGTGCAACAGAAAAGACAAAAGGAAATGTCGGAATTACCATCAGAGTTTTGGCATTACAATGGGTTGTGCAATAGAAAAGACGAAAGGAAATGTCGGCATTACCATCAGAGTGTCGGCATTACAATGGGTTGTGCAATAGAAAAGACAAAAGGAAATGTCGGCATTACCATCAGAGTGTCGGCATTACAATGCGTTGTGCAATAGAAAAGACAAAAGGAAACCATCTTGGTTTCCTTTTGTCTTTTCTATTGCACAACCCATCATGGGTCCAGTTGAACAAGACTAGAGATAAGTGAACCTAAATGATAGGATGAAGATCTCATGGAAGTTGGTCCAGCTCCATCATTCACCTAACTGGAAAGACTAATCAGCCATGTCTCCCTTACATATATCATGAACACAATTTTAAAAGTACATGTAACAAAAATCATGAACGTGGGTAGTTTTGTGTGGATATAAAAGTGGTTTGTTGATCAGGCCCAGTTGTTCAAAGCATTATTTAATAAAGTTGTCAATCTAAATTCATGAAGTCATCTTAGATTGTTTATGAGGGAAGATTGTGATCAGACTGTGTGGAAGCACAAGCTGATCTAAGTCTTCACCTCACATACCTCAAGGTCCCATTTCACACAATGCCAATCAAATATAGGTCATGCTGACTTTCAAGTAGTAACTTATCACAGTGTCAAGACTAACCTACTTTTACAAACATCTTTTCAATAGTGCTTAAAATATGAGAAAATCAATGAACCATGAAATACAGGTCACAAGTGGGTCCAGGTTGATGGCAATACCACTTTATGCAAGTATCATGCAAGATAGTAATGGAGATGTAATAAGGAAAAATCACTGGACCATAAAATACAGGTTCCAGTGACCTGCAAATACATGTAGTATGTGGTTATTTGCAATGCAAGACAGAATGATGTATAATATGCGGTGTAACTATTAAACAGTGCTGTGCTCAAAATCAATGTAAAATCAGCGCATTTGTAATGGCTCACTAAACACAGGTCAGCCAGATCATGGATGCTGCCAGGGGTATGGCATTAGCCTACAGGTATGCTAAAAGGGCTGTTTTTATGCCAAATAAGGATGGTAAAGTCGAGACAAAGAAATCTATATAAACTTCATTAATATGCTATAATAACTGGAAATTGATTGATGAAGTTTTGAGCTGGACCCAACTGCCCTCTCTTTGATCAGAGAAGCTGAGCAGTCCCCATTACTTTAAAATAGCATATACCATCAATATTTTCATAGTTTAACCATTATTTATACAATTCCTGTGACAGTGTAATAAAACATGGAATAAATGGTGTACATGAAACATAAATTAAACAATTTGTATGTACAACAAAACTATTTAAAGCAACAGAACATATGCAACGTAAACTGAACCCTCTTTACAATGGCAGTGGTAGTTCCTCAAGGTTTGCTGTTGTAAAGGATTTGCTGTCAAGAACAAATGTGCCATAACACGAGAAAACCAACAATGTGGTAATGCACCCAGCGCAGACTCAGATCAGCCTGGGCGTCTGCCCAGTCTGATCAGAATCTTCGCGGTCTGCATGAAGGTAGCTCAGTCCCTTAGCTACCCTTTAAGCATTTAGCAAAGGGTCTGACCAGACTGGGCAGATGCCCAGGCTGATCTGAATCTGCGCAGGGCACACAACCACATTGTTGGTTTTCACGTGTCGTGGCTCAAATTTTACTGTTGTAAAGGATTCTGCTGTTATAATGAACATATAATTTTAAAACAATGAAGTACTTTGGTGTCAAGACTGAAAATCCTTGTAAAGAGGGTTCTCTGCACATGTATAAGCTACTTATAGGTATGCCATAAAGTAATTTCCCTTTAAAATGGACCATTCCAGTCAACACTATGTATTGACAATGTATCTGGTGTTAAATCCTCATCTTTATCTTAAATATTAAAATTAACCAAAATGTTCTCATTTTGTCCTCATTTCGTTAAATGAACAAAAGGGATAATGTGGCCATAAATTGCTCACCTGATTGCATGCTCCAATTGAAATAGTGCTTAAAATAACTTCAAAGTGACTTGAAATAAATTCAAAGAGTTAGTTCAAAATATCTGTACAAGGTAAGGCCCTAACAATATAAAATTCTAAAAAACGTAAGTGATTGTGGCTGCAAACTCCAATTTACTCAACAACATAGATCCTGACTGCATGGGATACGAAGCTGTTTGACTGGATTGTTTGTCATTCCCGCCATGCTCGGCTTGAATATGCAAACGGCGTCAATTATAGGTCTAAATAAAACCTAAATGTTTGTACATGCAGTGGATAGGTAAACAAACTATATTGCGAGTTAAATGGGCCTACACATCACTGCTTTTGAGATGAAAACTGTCATCTTCAATACCTGTATTGCATGTACTCAGCCGGCAGTTGACTTTCTAAATAAGAAAGGTTATTCTTTCAAATGGGTGTACATGCAGACGAGCTACATTGTTGACTGTCTTACAACGCTTCTCCCATAATCCCATTCTCTCAAATATGTGTGTTATTTGAGAATAAGATAGTGGTGTGAGTGCCATCGGTATGACTGGCTGTCATTATTTTCTCCTCCTTAAAGAGGGAGCGTTAGCAAAGTATGTTCTTCCCACCGGTTCCTCAGTGCCGGTCACAATACAGCAAACAAAGCCGGCCCCCGGGGGCGGGTCATGATGTCACAAAAAACTAATATGCTCCTTACATCCACAAGTAGAAAAAGGCAATAAATACTGAGCAGATCGCCTCGTAAGCAGGCTGTAAATCTGCTGATGAGTCCATACTATTTGGACAAAACTAGTCAGGTATGCTGCCTATCTTTTTGCATTTTTAAATGCCGACAAGCTGAACATCAGTAGTATGGGCCAAGCTGCAGCCATTCTATCCCACTTGTTCAAAATATAAAGATTCTACATTTAATGTCCTCATTATTTGTTGTTAAAGTAAAATTGAAACCATGTAAGTGAAAGGGAAATTAGTTCATGCCACAACTATATATTGAAAAAGAACATTTACTGTGGTATTTACAGCATATGAATACCTTCAATAACGAGTATTGCACATGAGATTTAATGGCCTAATATCATATATACACAAAACAAATGAAGATAAAGTGTCATTTCGCAATCTGAATAAAATTGTTCTTGGTGACTGTCTAGATCAGCAACTGACCTTTTTCCCTCACTGTTTAAAACTACTGTGACAGAAGTGCCGAAAGGGTGTTGACCAAGATCAGACTAACACTTCAGAGTGTTCTCATAAGGGTGAACATACACCTATAGGATTGTTCCACCAGTCTGGGTCCAGTTGTTCAATACATTGTTAGCTCAACAAAGTTGTTAGTCAAGCATTCATTGAGTCTTCTAACACATATAAAATCAAGAGTGTCAGGATCTTTAGCTGGAAAAAATAAAAGGACCTTTTGTACTGCAAAAGCTCCTCAAATTTTTTCAGCAAAAAAAAAAATGTTTTGTATACAAACATGTTTGAAACTGTGAGATCTCACTGACTAATAGAAGCAGCTGTAGTGTAGAGTCTAGTGGTTCACTCATTCACTCAGCGCTGACTAACAATATTGTTAGTTTTGTACAACTAGGCCCTGAACAGCTTCTGTTGGGACAGTCTGATCTGGGTTTACACAGTTTGCTCAGGTGTTTTAGGCCAAACATTTTGCTCATTATCCTCTGGAATGTTATAATATTTTTAAGAGACAATCAGATACACTTAAATGCAATGATATATGAGATTAACACAAAAATTAATGGACACCCATGCCAAGGCCAACAGCGAATTCATGAAAGCATAAAGTATAGTTCATGAACACAAAATAATACTTGTCTTCTTCACTTTTACATGGAACTGGTACTTGTAGTGCTGAACACAGTGGGTTGACGTTGAAAACAATGAACTAAATTATTTTAGAAAACTATTTGTTTGATGAACATTCAATTTTCCAAATTTAGTGCATGTGTCTACTGCCATGTTTTTCCGCCACTTATACAAAAGGGGGGCAACTTTCATGACTTACTGTTCGCTTCCAAGGAGAACTAAACCCTTTCTACAGGGGGCTGACTCTTGCAGGAAAGAATTTGCTCCTACAGGAGCAAATTCTTACCTTAAAGAGTTGACCTCCATTAAGAAGTAAGGGAAAAATGGAAATGGCAGAGTTGCTTCCCCTGAAAGTAGACTCATTCACCTTTATGTTACCATTTCTTTCATCTAGTCCATACTGCAAACATATAAACTGTATGTGCAGTTGTACTAATTTGGGACCACAGCACATGTATTTATGAAATATGAACACAAGGAAATGAACAAAAATTTCAAACTCCAAAATTATACAAAACTCTTTCAATCTAACACCATAATTTCTAAAGAACAAGACTAGGGTAAGGAAGATAATAAAATTAAACACCTAAAATACAGTTGAACCTGTGTCACTATCACATGATTCTTACGGTAAATAATTCAAATAAAGAAAGAAAATAATCTCAATACGGATAGGAAAGTTAGTTACATCTCATGTCTTACAAAGCCAATTTTCATCCCCACAATGATGTCTTTTGTCTGTAGCAAATTTTATATTGTCATATGAAAGTAAGTCAATTACCACTACACCTAACATAGATTATCTTGCAACCAGAGTTTGCGATTTTGAATTGTTCTGAAGACTGATTAAATCTCTTGTAACAAGGCATCTGCTACAGACAAAAGACATTACTATGGAGTATATGCACTTGGCAAAACTAAAATCCACCCTGTAAGATATGAGTTTCATGTATAACTAACTGTCTTAACAGTTCTAGGCCCAACAGTTCAAAGCAGCCCCGGATCCAGGGGGTGGGCTTTGGGGCTGCAGCCCCGCCATTTGGCCTCTGTGTTCTGTATAATATGTAGGCCTCCAGACAATAAGAAGTATCTGATGACAGTTTTAGAAAATATACCCAATGTGGTTATATCAAAATATTCAAAATATATGTTGTGACATCTCATTCGAATCGCCTCGGGGAGGCGATTCTAACGAGACATCACAACATATATTTCAAGGATAAAATATATAAAAAATTTTCTTGAAATTGAACCATAAATATGTCATATTTTCTAGCCCCCCCTCCCCAACATAACTTCATTTCGGCACCTCCTAGCCCCACCGGTTATCCAGAGCCCCACCAGCACATGATGGTCTGGATCCGGGCCTGCAAAGCAATGTTAGCTTAACAAAGTCATTAGCCAAAGTTTCCTTAAATCTTTTAGTACACATAAAATCAAGTGTGCCAGTATTTTTTGCCAAAAAAATAAGAGAATATTTTGCATTGCAAAAGCTCCTCACATTCTTCTGCAAAAAAAATGGCAATGTGTTTGCGCACAGCAGGTTTGAAAATTTAACATGTCACTAACTAATGTTGTTAGAAAAACTGGACCTTGAGCTTTTTTTTCAATATTTGCATTATATGCCTTTACAATCACTTGACAATAACACAAGTTGGACACCGTAGTACAGTCAACCCTCTTTATAATGACGCTCATTACAACAGCAAAATTCATTACATCATTTTGATATGCATAAAATGGCTATATTGTTCGAAAGATGTATTCTTTATAACAGCAAATTCAGTTTAACATCAAAATGTTTGGGAACAAATAGCATCTTTGTAAAGAGGGTCCACTGTAATAACTAGATCTGCAGCCTGCTGTAGACCTACTTATTATACTTGTAAACATAGAATCAGAAAGACAGAATGCCCGTTTCACAGATCTCATACATGATGACGAATTGAGTATATACAGTATCTTTACCACTTATGTTTTCTACTTCCATAGCTGTTAAAGATTCACTTTCATACTGGCATGTATTTGAAATGGAGATTTTTAGCAAAAGCATAATTAACAAGGAATTAAATAACTTGAGAATAACTGTTTGTTTGAGAAAGTCTGAAGTTTCTGTTAAAAGAATTTCAATTTGTTATGTTATTGAAAAACTGGTGGAGCATGGTATACACTGTATGCCATACTCCAATACCAACGATGTCATAGATCTGTTACCATTGCAACTATGGAATTACCAATTGTGGTGCTTAGTACCTTGGCAGAATGACGTATAGATGATGCCACTTTAATGTCAATATGCACTCTTCTTTGCAATGGAAACAGATATATATGACGTCATTTTGAGAATAACAAAAACAATATCCCAACTTGTACACATGCAGTCTGGTCAAGCCTCGGGTGATATATTAGGCTAAATCATAATCAGGGTTCGAGGTTATAAAACTTGAGTATAATCTCAAACTCAAAATAAAGCACAATGATTGGCTGCTTCCGAGCATGTGCTCGGAAGCAGCCAATCAGTCTGCTTTGTTTTGAGTTTGAGAATGTACTCAAGTTTTATAACCTCCGGGCCTGAGCTAACTGTGTATACCTTGAGCAGACTCCATGTATGCAGGATAGTTTGAACATACACACTTTGTTTATGCCTTTAGGTGAATGTATACACCTCCATGTTTTTTTTCACCATTTATATGAAAGAGAATATTGTGACATTCCGTTTGCTTCCCTGTTTGACAAAGTCTTCCAACATGGGATCCACTCTTAAAGAATTTGCTCCAATTAAGGATGAAGACAAAAATGAAAACAGCAGAGTGGCTTCCCTTGAGATGTGTATCCATTTACCTTAAGACAGGTTTTGTTTTGACAAAGCACATATAATGCTGATAAAAATTCTTAATAAATATCTCTTTTTTTGTACAACCTAACATATTTACATTCTTTGCAGTGTATCAGATATCTATGTTTAAAACAAAGGAAAGGACTTCTATGCTTAAGACAGGAATTTTCCCCATGATTAAAAGGTTACATGAATCACTGACTTTTGCTGGCATTTATGACTATGACATGTAACTTGCATGACAAATGAATTTTCAAGTGTTTGTGTCTATGAAAAGGATGTTAAACATACGTTGACATCATTGCTGAGATTAATTGTAAATAATCCTCCAACTGATTGTTGAAATAATGATTTATTGTATACATTTCACCCATTTTTTCTTACATTACTTACATAACAGACAACACTGGACAGTTTTGACTATATGTATGTTATGTAACCATGACCTCATTTCAAGGTCATGGTACACAATATAATCCTTGAAGATCACAGAGCTACTGCTGACCATTCTTCTTCTCTGGCTTACTGAGTATTGTTACCCCCCCCCCCCCTCCCCCCCTGTGACCCAGCTTCCCACTCATATATATTGCGTACTTGCCATGCATAAGTCTGCTGCATAAAGGAAATGCTGGGTCACTGCGGCGGGGGTGGGGGGGGGGGGGGGGGGAGGGACTTGTATTTTAATCATAGTGAAGTGTTCTCCTTTGGCTGTTTTGACCGGAAGTATAACTATGGTTTTGCATGTTTAGATGCCAATCAAGCATAACAAGAAGAAACTCATTGCTTTGTATTGTGATATGCATGTATTTAGCATGCATTTATGACAAAAAATTATGGAATGAATGACTGATTCCAATATTTTTATTACCTCAAAAAATGAGGTATGCGAAAACCTTGAATTTATGGTAGGTAAGGTCAGCCTGGATTATCTCCCCATGTCTTTGAGTCTGAATAACAAATGTTCTGATTCCATACGGTTTACATATTGGTGAAAGCTGTGCTAAGAAAAATATGCACACTTTATACTTTTGAAAATTCGGACCTGCCATGCCAGTCAAATGGGGAAAATCCTCGCCTTAAGCATAGAAGTTCTTAGGGAATTCAAAGTATTGATATAACTGATGTCATATGAAATGAAACCTTAGAACTTGTTCAAAACGAAATGACTTAGACCAGACTGCATGGTCTGGTCAGAGTCTTTCCTGTTTCTGCAAACAATTTTGGGGAATCTAAGACTCTTCAGTTTGCAAAAATGTGCAGGCTTACTTAAGTATGTACTTTATGAACACAGCTTGGGCCACTTTTCTCACAATGCCCATCAGACATTTTTTTTTCACAGCTAAGGCACAATATCTGGGGAATAAATACTATAAATATATCATGAATTAAAAATAAAAAGAATCTGACTTGTGGTCAGGGATTTATGAGGAAAAGAAAAAGTTTGATGTAAAAGTTGATAAATAGATGACTGAACAAATCAAAAAGCTGACAAGCATATGAATGGATGGAATGATAAAAACTTTATATAGCATACTTCATATGCTGAGGGTATAAATACCCTAGCTCAGATTTAAAATTTTAACAGACACACAGGATCAGGATGTATGATTTTTTCATTCTTATGACATGCGACATTTACTCTCTTGTTTATTATAAAAAACAAAAACAAAAAAAAAACATCTTTTTATGTAACACTTCATCTGCAGGATACTGTACATAAGTTTCTAAATTATTCCACTACATTATGAGACTTTATTGGCCCCAAATTTAGACTGCAGCCATATCATGATCAATATCATTATTTCATGATTATCTTTTTTTTCACAGTATGAATATCTGACAAATATTACAATAGTAGGCTTAAAGATTTTAAACAAATTACAAGAAGTCATCTCCACAATAGCTGTTACTTAGCAATGGTAGACTCAGGAATGAGGGTACTTGATGATATCTGTTGGATAATTTTTTCTAATTTTTTTATACGATGGGTTTTTCCCCTCCAAAACAGTCCCAAACATCTAGATCCATTTTATAATCCTTTCAAAAACAATCACCCCGAAAATCTACATTCATCTTATAAAATAGATCTAGATTTTTGGGACTGTTATGGAGGGGAAAACCCCCCTTCTTATAACTGAAGGAATATAGTAGCAGATAAGAGCCACAACATGAGAAAACCAACAAAGTGGTTGTGCGCCCAGGGCAGACTCAGATCAGCCTGGGCATCAGCCTATTCTGATCAGAGTCTTTGCTGTCCGCATAAAATGTAGGTTAGATGCTTAGCTACTCTTTAAGTGCGTAGCAAAGAGTCTGATCAGACTGGGCAGATGCCCAGGCTGATCTGAGTCTGCGCTGGGTGCACAACCAGATTGGTGGTTTTCTCATGTCACGGCTCATATGCTATTGATGATCATTTATCTAAAACCCTTCATTTGCAGGACGCAGTAAAAGATGCCTGTTGCCCTAGCAAACACTCCATAGTCAATAATCTGTACCTCAAAATATGGCCTCTTTGAAGCTTAAACACTTTATAAAGCTGACTGGATAAATCTGGCAAATATATAATAACTGGTTATCTCGCAACTTGAAGTTCAGCAAAACTGATTTTGCCTCCTCTATGGGAAACTTTATATCTGGCTAAATCTTTTCTTGTTACCATGCCAATAACCTGAAGAAAGAAGTGAAAAGCTAATAAAACACTTCAAGGGAAAATGTTCAACAAACTCACCTGTCAACAAATCAGAGCTAAACCAGAAAATCTGACAAAAGTTTTATGCCAGCTACATTGCTGCCATAAAAGTAATACCTATGTTACTTCTACTGGTCACAGGAAAGTCAAACAAGACCTGTCACCGTGACAGGATAGCTCGCCTGACAGGGCCTTGCCCATCACCTAAAAACTTTAACGTAAAACTTCAACATTTTGCTAACCCCGCCGCCAACGCCGACGCTGAGGGTAGTACAATAGCTCTTCCTGAACTTCATTCAGGCCAGCTAAGAATAAATTCATGTATACAAACTTACAAACTTTACATTTTTCACCATGGGTGGCCAATTTTCTTTCACATGTGAGAATTTTATTTGACACTTTTACAAGGAAGAACTAAACAAAATGATAACACAGAGAACAGTCATTTTGTTTTACATATTATACAGAGTATCCTTTACATGTGAAAGTTTCTCTGCTAGTGACTGGTAATGCATTTTAGCGGTACAGACACTGTGTTAATCCTAGTAAACGCCCCGGAGGCATTGTATTTTATGAAAGGGGGCGTTAATTAGTGCCTTAAGAGTAGTAAATCAGCCACTGCCCAAATAGTTCCAATAAACAGTATAAAGGTGAAAGGGATATACTTTCAAAGGAAGTAATTCAACTATTTTCCTTTTGTCTTTTTTTTTGCCTCCTCAATAGGGGCCAACTCTTACAGAAAAGAATTTACTCCTCTTGTTACCTTCTCCTGATAATACAACCCTTCCAGAAATGGGTCAACTCTAAATGGGAAGAATTTGTTCCTAGAGGAGCAAATTCTTTTCTTTAAAAGGTAACCCCTACTGAGAAGGGATACAGACATGAAAATGGCTTAGTTGCTTCCCCTGAAAGTATACCCATTTACCTTAAGATATACTGTATACATGGCAATTTTCGCGGTGTTCCATTTTTCGCGGTATTTCACGGTCACTTAGAAATCGCGAATATTAAAATCGCGAATAATTTCCTGTTTCTTACAAAGTGTCTTCTGTAGACACAGTGTTCATAAATTTTGTGTGTGTTTGCCTCGGTAGTTGCTTGTACTTTTCACTTGAGCCAGTTCTTTCATTAACCTGCGGCGGTCCTGCCGCAGGTTAATGAAAGAACTGCCTCAAGTGAAAAAGAAATAGTTTTGCTTTTCATGCATGTTACTAACCCCCAACATTAAAAATCGTGAAAATTATACGGTATACAGCAGATGACTCACCTGATTTAGATGGTTAATGACTACAACATGTCTGAGCCCAAGTGCTCGGAATAACCGGAATATTCTTGGTAATGACGCACACTGAAATAATACAAAGTAGTGCCTTTTTAAAATTCTGTTTAAAAACCAAAGGCAGAATGAAGAAAAACATGCTTTAAATGAACATCAGTCAGTCTGTTAGCAAAGAGACAGCCTGTCAATTTTGGGGCCACTTGCTTTTATATACAGTAAAGTTCTTATGAAAATATGCTACAAATCTCTAAATCAGATATTCAGCTCATGGCACAGGTGGTAATTTTAATGTTTAACTCTTTCACTACCAAAAAGCAGACGACAAAATTTATGTCTGCAAAAATAAAAAAAATGCCTTGTCCAAGACTTTTTATATTGAGAATTCAAAGACTAGAGGGCAAACAGTGTAGATCTAGATGAGGCGGCTCATTATGAGCCGCCTCATCAGGATCTACGCTGTTTGCAAATTTTGCTACTTGCGTCACTGGGGCTTAAAGAGTTAACAAACATTTTCAGCTTTAAATTAGACGGATGAATGAATGACTGACTTGCAGTTATGCCCTTTCAGTATTTCAGTCAGATAGAGCCAATGTGTGCAATGGAGCCCCATTGTGATTTGTGTTTGGAAAAAAATTCTCCCTCTCCCCACAAGCCAGACTTGAACCTGGGCCATTAGCATAGCAGGTCAGCACTGAGCCACTGAGCTATTGGGCTCTGCTTCAATTTAGAGGATGAATATTATCATGATAATTCTAATTTCAAGTCCCAATATTTCTCCAGTAAATCTGTCTCTAAAATATTAGAGGAAATTTTAATGAAATCCTATGAAAAATGGAGATATGAGGAAATATCATCATCATCATCATCGGCATTTTGATTATCGTGCAGATGAGGGAGCATGATCGGCATTATGCCTATGGTAACTGGCTAGCTGCACGCATGCCAGATGTCACACTGGATATGTAGGCCAAAACTTGAGGCTTGCTGTATACCATAATAATTTGTGTACAACAGAGTTTTTTCTCCTCTGAAATGTCGAAGAAACAGTCCAGTGTACTTTTGCTATAAGATGGGTTTTACTCTTTCACAAGAATTCCGCGGAATGCGGTGTCTCGCCTGCTGGCGCTGTGTCACAAAGCAGAGCTAAATCAGCAAAGATGTATGAATGAACCAAGTTTTATGGCTCTAGCCCTTACAGTTTCTGAGAAACAGACTAAACGCGTAAACTTGCCAAAAAATTGCAAAGTCAGCCAACCGTAAAATGTTGATAAAGACTCAATATCAATGATGACTTTGAGTTCTTCTCTTCCAGATGAATGCATGGCCCAAGTTTCATGGCTCTAGCCCTTATAGTTTCTGAGTAACAGACCTTAACGCAAAAACTTGACAAAAAATTGCGAAGTCAGTCAACCGTAAAATGTATGTCAAGACTTAATACAGATGATGGCTTTGAAAGTTACTCTTTCAGATGTATGCATGGCCCAAGTTTCATGGCTCTAGTCCTTATAGTTTCTGAGAAAATGACCTAAACGCAAAAACTCGACAAAAAAGTGCGAAGTCAGTCAACCGTAAAATCTAGGTCAAGACACAACACTGATGATGGCTTTCAGCTGTACTCTTCCAGATGTATGCATGACCCAAGTTTCACGGCTCTAACCCTTATAGTTTCTGAGAAAATGACCTAAACGCAAAAACTCGACGAAAAATTGCGAGGTCAGTCAACCGTAAAATCTAGGTCAAGACTCAACATTGATGATGGCTTTCAGATGTACTCTTCCAGATGTATGCACGACCCAAGTTTCATGGCTCTAGCACTTGTAGTTTCTGAGAAAATGACCTAAACGCAAAAACTCGACAAAAAATTGCGAAGTCAGTCAACCGTAAAATCTAGGTCAAGACTCAATATTGATGATGGCTTTCAGATGTACTCTTCCAGATGTATGCATGACCCAAGTTTCATGGCTCTAGTCCTTATAGTTTCTGAGAAAATGACCTAAACGCAAAAACTCGACAAAAGTTTACGACGCCGCCGACGACACCGGAAAAGCAATACATATGTCTCGCCTCTGCTTCGCAGGCGAGACAAAAACAATCCAAAAATCTAGCTAGATCTAGCTTTTTTTGATTGTTCCACTGTGGAAAAAAATCTGCCTCATAACTGAAAAATATGGTATTTATCAGGGCTGTGGAACTACTATGTCCAACTTGTCCTACTTGGTCAGTTTCACTCTGGACAAGTGAGAAATTTCATTTTACTTGCTCTGAGACAACCTGTTAGAACTGCCTCATCGAGGCAATTCTAACAGGTGCCCGCAACATATATTTTAATTTGAAACTTTGTGACAGTATGCCAAAAACTGTCAACAAGTTCAACTCTTCTTCTATTCATTATCTATTATTCCTTCCTTATTTCATGTGTACCTTTTTTTCTGGGCAAGTAAATATTTGTTTGGACAAGTTAATTTTGTCTATTTACTTGTCCATGGACAAGTAGAAATTTTGGTATTTCTACAACCTGATTACTCATAAACAGATACACACTCATATTGTTAATTTGTTTACTGTCACTCAACTCCAGGTTTGAAATACACAAAAGTACCTGAAGCCTCTTAATCTGTTTTTGGAAGTCACTAACATTCTACCATGGCATAAGCCATTTTTTTCCACACATACAACTACTTACATCTTGTATTGTGTAGGTTCCTGGATTCATAAAAGGCATCAGATCTATGGTGAAATCACGTTCATGTTGAGATATATGAATTTGCTACAAAAAGAAAAGCATACAAAAATACAAGCATTCGTCACAACAAATGTAAAGCAAGTTTAACACCTTGAAAATGACCCCAAACATGGCAGAATGGAATGCATTAGAATTTATCATAGCAACTTCTAAATTTTTCAACGCACTTAAATGAAGCGTAACTTTTATCTGACACTTACCAGTAAATATCTTGGCTAGAAATAAAATATTTCATATCAGAAAATCCACCTAAAAGCATGAAAAAAAAGAAGAAATATTTGGCTTCCCTTCGATTCTCTTCACTTGTTTTCTGTAATAGTTCACTCTTTTACAGCACCCCTAGTGGTCAGTGGAGTGGCTAGAAATAAGAAATATTCTCACCCCCCACCCCTTTATTTTTATTTGGAGCTTGGACTTAGATATAACTGAACATAGCAGAAAGCTAACTTGTGTACTAATAGCTGTCATATACATTTAAAGATAATGGGTATACCTTCATGTTTTTCAGCCACTTTAACCATTTTTTTCAAGGGAAACAATTTTGGTGACTTTCCATTTGCTTCCCTGGAGGATGTAACCCTTCAAAAATGGGGTCTACAATTAAAGCTTAAAGGAAAAAAATTGCTCACAGGAAGCAAATTCTTTTCTTTAAACGCTGACATCTATTGACAATGGAGGCAAAAATGAAAATGACAGAGTTGTTTCCCCTGAAAGTGTAACCATTTCACCATAACTCAGATTAACTCTTACCTGTATAGGTGGAAAGCGTGGATAAGCATCCCTGAAATCAGCTGACTTCAAATTTGCTAAAATTTTGTCTATATTGGGAGTTTCTTGAAAAACCTGTCAAACAAGGAAAGGATATTGACAGAAATTAGCCAAGTTAACATTTCATTCTAATGAGAAAAACAAGACTGTTTGTTAAGCAATACCATCTCCAAAGGTACTGACTGCAGTCACCATGTTAGAAGCAGTGTACTCAGGCTAATGTGTTTCTATCATATTTATTTAACTATAAGGCAGGGTTTCCTCACCTTCAAAATGACCCGAAACATGTCAATCAGGGCCCGGTTGTTCAAAACTAATGCCGTTGTTAGTTAACGAGACGTTAAAATTTCAAACGTTAATATCTCAAATATACCAATATTTTTTGTTGAAAAAATGTGAGAAGCTTTTGCACTTCTCACATTTTTTAAACAAATATATCAGTATATTTGATAATGAAGTTGTAAAACACTTAACAAAGTGACCTCTTAACGAGCTCGTTAGGCTAATGATGCTTTGAACAACTCTGCCCAGGTGTATTAATTCTGCTGTAAGATTGGTTTTCCCCTTCCAAAACATCTAAAAATCTAGATCCATCTTGTATGACAGATCTATATTTTTGTGTTGTTTTGAAGGGTAAAGATTCCTATCTTATAACTGAATAAATATGAAAAAAAAATATGGTACTCCTTAGCAAATGTGTGAAAAATTGTATGCCCCAAATTTCATGTTTGAGGTGTAAAAATAAAAAACTGTTTTGAGTTTTTTTTTCATATACAGTACATGCTGTATACACTGAACCCTTCTAAAATCTTGAATCATCCCAAATTTCACATAATAATGAGAGAGCTTCTGGTTCATAAATCAATTGAAGTAAAAGTAATTCTACTTTATCTGAGTGTACCTGAAGTCATTTCAAGCATTGTTAATATCCAATCTAAACAATTGATGTAATGGGGAAGCAAATTTGCTTGAGCCTCATACCTTTTTGTTTGCAGATGTTAAAGCATGATTTATTTAAGTTTATTAACATCTCACCAATTCTACATACATATAATATATTTAAGACCTAATTCCTTATTTCATTTTTTTGTTGTTTACCTGTGGAAAACTCGGGAAGCCCTATTGTTTCCATATCTGCATCAACATGAGTGTCTACATCTGCATTTGAATTTAATTTTTGATTCGAATATTTTTCGACAAAGCGTCATAAAACATGATTTACCCCCAATTACAATTAAAGGTGACATGCAACAATAGAATGGGCCTTATATATGCAAATGGTAACAACACACACACACACCCTCACAAATCTAAGCCAGTTTTGTGTAATTGTGCTATAAGATGGGTTCTTTCCTTCCAAATCAATCCCAAAAATCTAGAGGGACCCCCATCCTATTACCAACTAAATACTGTGATACAGCTCACTTTCATGTGGCATGACTTAAAGTTAACTTCACACTCACCTTTAATTTTAATAAAACAATAAGTTGAGACCTCAGGACTACACCTCTAAAAGCTCCAAATGTTTGAAGGCCATCCTGCAGTGGAAACAAAAATTAAATTGTATTTGAACTTTGAGTAGTATTAACATTTGCATATCATTACTGAATAACACTAAAGTTATGGTGTTAATACATATATAAAGTCAACCCTCTTTATATTATGACATTCACTACAATAGCAAAATACTATGTAATGTCATTCTGATATGCATGGAATGGCTTTATTGTTCAAAATATGTATTCTTTATAACAGCAAATTCAGTTTTAGGTAAAAATGCTTGGGAACAAACAATTTCACTGTAAAGAGAGTCCAATGTATATATTTTTTCTTTCATTTTTAAGAACCCCCGGTCATTTATTATGTAACAATACCAGATATATTAAAAGTCAGTTTCAATAATAAATCTTACCCTATGAGACGCCGGTCTATAGTCCTCGACTACAGGAAAACCATTATGAGATTCTGTTCTGAGAACATCTACAATTCTACCAACTTTCTCTGTGGTCTGCAATACTGTTACAGGATGACTCATCACCTCTCTGAAATGAAGAATGACAAACTTTACTTTTCTCCGATATTGGATAAGGATATCCTTTTGTGTCACCAAGATTTTTCTGTCTAGCACTGCTTGTCTCACATGACTGTTTAACCCTTAAAGCACCAAAAAGCCAATAACAAAATTTACGTCTGCAAAATTTCAAAAAGATTTTTCAGCCAGGCTAAATCCTTTGAGACTTCAAACACTAGAGGGCAAACAGTGTACATCCAGATGAGGAGACTCAGCATCAGCCGCCTCATCCAGATCCATGCTATTTGCGAATTCAACTTTTTTCTGTTTTGAAGCCTTAGATTTCTTTGTTGTCTGCAACACTGTAACAGGATGAATCACTTGTCGGAAATGAACAAGGACTGACTTTATATTTCTTGCACACCAGATAAGGGTATCCGTGAGTTTCCCTTCGACCAACAAATTTTACCTCACCCATATTATCTCATACAGGCCCGGCAGAAAAATCAAGTGGTTATCAAATGTTGTTAGTGTATTGATTGTGTACGAGTTCACTATTGCATGTTGGCGCAATTTAACATTGGCAATTTCACTTTTTTCAATATATGCCTAGCCACATAAATGTTTGAAAACTGAATACTGGCAGACATTTAATTTTGCATAATTTATCTTTATTGCCACTATAAAAGTAAAAATTAAATTACCACCAAATATAAATAATTACAGTCGAATCTCGGTAGTTCGAACGCCGATTTTTCGAATCTACCGGATTTTTCGAAGTTGAAACACGGTCCCGATTGTAAGCCAATTAATTTTATGCAAAAACACTTCCGCAAATTCGAATTTCGATTATTCGAAAAATCGGATTTTTCGAAAGACAAATCAGGTCCCGATGGAGTAAATTCATTATAATTATCCCTCTATTATTCGAAATCAGAATTCATGCTCCAATTTTATGCCGAATATAACACCTTTTGTCACCCTCAGGTCATCACTGCCACCTGTACAGGTAATTATCGCTTCACAACCACTAACCTTTTGATAGGTTAGTCATTAATTAATGTTGAGCAAAAGGTGTCTGTCTAATTGCATAATTGACGGGGGTTTCTTGTTTGAAGTTTGTAAATTTAAAGGCTAAATGTGATGACTTTTGTAACCAGCAAAGGCTCCGACTAGCATGCGCATCCGAACTTTGGTTCAGTGAGACTGTGATCAAACAGTTTGCGCACGGATCATACGGTTTGCACACGGCACTAAACAAAGTCTCAGACTGACGGGCTGGTTTGAGTATTCGTTGTTCCCAGATACAATGACTCCAAATCACTGAGGAGCCTTTTCCGTGACACAGTATTAGATGACCGTTGGAGTCATTTTTCTGAAAAACGAAAGTAGCCAGTTCTCGGAAACATAAATGGAAAGTGAAAGTACAGTTAAGTCTGAGATAGAAACAAGTCAGGGTTAGCCTGTTTCCGTTCAGTCTGGCTTTGATCTTCGCCGGTGCTGCATTGTCATAAACAGTTGATTTGCAGAGCTGGGAAAATTATCGACAGCTTTGCTGCTTTCGGACAATACTCATGTACATCTGCCAAACACGAGCGGTGGTCTCGCGATATTAAATGATCGTGGGTGTTGATGTTTCCGGTATGTAATGTTAATTATTCTACGTTCTGAGTTTGTTTTCATTTGATTTGTATATCCAGAAACGTCAGTAAACATAGAGAAATAAAATATCGGAACGTCTAAAAACTGCCGTAATAACGAATTCCGGAAATGTACGGAAATGAATGGGAAAGGCCGAACTCGAAAATTCGAACAACAGATAACTCGAATGAAATAGTGAGGTCCCTGTCAGTTCGAATTGTCAAGGTTTGACTGTACATGTAACAACATTCCAAACAGGTTTTGAAAATTCACATGTTATAGTCTTTAACTTGACAAACATACACAATCAATGAGAATATAGGGTATAGATTCATACCTTGCTGATATATTAGAAGACATTAATGGTGGCTCCCATCCTAATAGTGGTACCCCTTGAACATGTATATGCATATCATAGATTCCCTGAAAATGCATTATCAATTTGATTTATGTTCCAGTTTCAGGGACTTGATAATATGAGCCGTGACACAAGAAAACCAACAATGTGGTTATGCGCCCAGCGCAGACTCAGATCAGCCTGGGCATCCGGCCAGTCTGATCAGAGTCTTCCCTGTCCGCATGGAGGTAGCTTAGACCCTTAGCTACCTTTTTAAGCCCTTAGTGAAGAGTTTGATCAGACTAGGTGGATGTCCAGGCTGATCTGAGTCTGTGCTGGGCACACAACCACTTTGTTAGTTTTCTCGTGTCACGGCTCATATTATGTTGACAGACCATATTGTACTTTGCCTTAAAAACAATGTTGTAGATAAATGGCTGACTTAACAAATGTAAATAAAAGTTTACAGTAAACAAGACAAAGAAATAGCAGGCAGGGCCTGGTTGTTCAAAGCATCATGAGTTTAACAAGGTTGTAAGTCGTTACTAAATTTGGCAAATATATATAGATGACTATGACAATAAGATTAACCAGTCCAAGAAACATGCCTGATATTATGAAGGCAATTTTGAATGAACCCATGGCATTAAAATGTGTTTCCAGTATCTTCAACACTCGAGGAAACAGTAAATATTATAAAATTGTCAATTCTAGGTGCATGGGTACACTTCCTCATTTTTCCACCATTTTTACAAAGGGATACAACTTTTGTGACTTCCTGTTTACTTTCCTGGGTGACAGCCCTTTGAAAATGCAGTCCACTTTTAAAGGAAAGAATCTGCTTCCTAGAAGGAAAGCAAAAATAAAAATGGCAGAGTTGCCCCCCCCCCTCAAAGAGTACCCATTCACCTTATCTCTCTACTGTACTGACCTGCCTGAATATTAAGACAACACTGCAAAATGTTTCGTCTGATCAAGGTCAGTACTGTTTGCCATTCACACCCCCCTTAAACAGGTAAATGGACGACTTTAATATATATGGAGTTTTTATTATAGATGTGCATTTTAGTATATGGAGTTTTTTTTATCATAGATGGGTATGAAAGATAAATTTAAGAACATCTTATCCTTTAACCTCCTGTAGGAGACTCACATGGTTTCTTGCTATGTTTTTACCTAGGTCATCTACTACTTTCTGTAAAACATCTCCTCAAACTACCTTATCAAGGAAAGTCTTGATATAAATGCTTACCTCATTAAAAAGATCACCAATCCATTTGGCCACCATCAATACAACCATCACAGGCAAGCCTAGAGTTATATTTCCGGTGGCTTCTAAAATTATCACAGTCAAACTTATTGTCATTCTCACAATGCCACCTGAAATCAGAGCATGCATTTCCATAAATAGGCTAAGTGTTAAAAGAGAACAGCACTGTATTGACACTGGTCTAGCAGTAGCCTTTATGATTTTCTCAAACAAGCTAAGATACTATCCCACATGAAAATTATACATACTTCCAACATTTTAATTTATTTGCCAAGCAATTAAGAAATGAAATGAAAATTAACAAGAAATGAGCCATGTCACACAAAAAAGGGACTTGACATATCAGTGAATAATCACAACTCAAACCAGTATGTGAACCCATATGATTCTAAAGGACTGTTCTGAGGTGGATGTTGTCAGAAGTAAATCTTTACATCTGATGTTATCAAGATATGAATTTCATGCTATGATGTTAGCAATGTGATTTATCACAAATTTTCACACAATGGCAGTCCCTATCTTCTCAATGGGATAATTGTTAATGTCATGTTGGAATACCAGTTCTCCATATTTATAACAAATCTTACAACATACCGAGTTGTGCTGCTGCTCCTATCAACGCATATTTTCCTGAATCTAGCCATTTCTGAAAAAAATTTGAACAGTTCTTTTCACACCATACAAACATTACACACTGCTGTACTAGAAAGGAGAACACTTACTATTTTAAAAGCAAAAAGAGCAAAACGATAAATAAGACTATTTTCTGTTCCTTCACAGACTCCAATGTTTAAGGTATTTATCATAATTTCTCTGTAAATATCAGACTGGTCCATTTTGGTATAGCCAGTTTCAAAATAGGAAAAATCTGAAGAAATGACTAGATATGCCTCCATGTTTTTGTGCCATTTTTACAAAAAGAACAACTGTTGTGATATTGTTTGCTTCCCTGGACAATCAAACCATTAAAATTGTGACTTCTCATAAAGGAAAGAATTTGCTCCTATATGAGTTGACCTCCAATGTAAATGGAGGCAAAAATGAAAATGACAAAGTTGTTTCCCATGAAGTGTATCCATTCATTTTATGGTGACTAGATAAGCCTCCAAGAGAATCTCACAGCCTCCTCTTCTCATGGCAATCTATTCTTAAAAGGAAGAATTTGCATTCTCTCTAGAAAAACTGCAAATTGCAGTGTCAAAAACAAAGCTAAACCAGAAAACTCAACAACAGTCTATGCCCCAGATGCTGATGGAAAATTCTATGTCAATGCTTCTGCTGGTCACAGTCGGGGCCAAAATGACACATACAACATGGCCATGTGGCCACTTTTAACCTAAAAGTGAACTTTGAATTAAGCTTTGTCATATGCTACTACAGAAATACTTAGATTTTGGTAGATAATAGCTTTCAGAAATGTTAGTAAACCAGAACCAATTTAAACAAAATAAAATTTTCTTGGTTACATACCGCACTTGGAAACAACAGCTGAAGACACAGACCAAAAAGACGTCCCCATGCTGCTCCAATCAGTAAACTGGGAATGAACAATCCACTTGGTATAGCTAGCCCATAGGTCCAACAACCCAGCAAGAAAAATGTGACACAATAAAGTAATAAAGTTGCTACCCTGTAGGAACCTGAAATGCATGTGAAAAAATGATTGAGCCGTGACACAACAAAACCAATAAAGTGGCATGTATGTCCAGCAAAGACTCCGATCAGCCTGGGCATCCGCCCAGTCTGATCAGAGTCTTTGCTATCGAAATGGAGGTAGCTTAAACCCTTAGCTACTCTTTAAGCAGCTGGCCAGGCTGATCCAAGTCTTCACTGGGTGCACATGCCACTTTGTTGGTTTTATTGTGTGCCAACTCATATTTGTATTTACAAAATGCCAGTGCAAGACTGTAGACCACAATAACTCAGCTATAAGATGGGGAGTGCCCCAGAATAATGACTCCAAATATCTAAATCAGTCTTGTGTAATTCTGCTATAAGATGGGTTTTCCCTTCAATAACCATCCCAAAATCTAGATCCATCTTACATGGGTGGATGGATAACGTCCTTTTCAACAGTATTTCAGTCATGTCAGGAAACTGGGAAGGTGATAATGAAAGACTGTGTGCAAATGGAACCCCTATTTACAGTTGAAAAGATTTCGACCTCCAGGAGGAATCAAACACGGGACAGTTAGATCAGCAAGCCAGCACTAAACCCACTGAGCTACAGGGGCTCTTCATTTTACAAGATGGATCTAATATTTTGGGCTTTATTTGGAAGGGAAAAACTCCCATCTTATCAGTGAATAAATACCATACATATGCCCAATCATTTATATATCTACAGAGAAATTGCTCTGAAAGTATTGTATGAATGCTGTGACCGAAAAAGTATATAAGACTTATTCTAAAGTTGAATAACATATACAACACCAAAATTATGCTTCGTATAGCTTGTGACCATTTACATTGTTATACACAATAAATCTTACTCGCTTATTATTGGAGTGAAAATTATGTGGTCCGTTTCAGAACATATAGACAATGCTTAATTCAAATCCCTCTTAATTACTTCCACCTACCTTCAGGATCATGGAATAAATGCTTCACCCCTTCCTCAGGTGTTTGGAATAATATTCCAGCAGCTGAGCTGTACTCCCCATCATTACAGAAAAACTGAAATCCAGAAATATACACAAATTTATGCTTCATGAGGAATGCTTTTTTAGGTATGTTTCTTCAAAAGAAAGTCTTGTAGATATGGCTACTTGAGACAAGGCAAAAACATAAAACTGCAACATTTCTATAGTGCATGAACCACAACATCATTAATTGAACACCTGTCAGCATACAGGATAGCTTGCCTAACAGTGTCTTGCCATTCACATTAAAACTTTAATATAAAACTTCAACATTTTGCTAACGCAAACACCGTCACTAATGCCGATGCTGGAGGTAGTGCAATACATGTAGCTCTTCCTGTACATTCATATAAATGAGCTACTAGCACCTTTAATCAGTATTGCTGTAAAGATCTGACTGTATCATGTTTATATACTGAATAAAAAATTATTCAAACTGAGGTAAGGTAAACATCAGGGATACTGTATCCATTCTATTAGTGTTGTTCTACAGTTTTCAAGTCTGTATGTAGGCAAGTACAGATCAGTAAAGTTTACGATTATTTGTTTATCAGCCTGAATCATGTTCAACTTTGGAATCACATTGTCTGTTTTCATTAGGAATTAATAAGTGAATTTTCCCCGAATTATCATCAAGTACCCCACCTGGTGCCACACCAGGGGTACTAGCACTATAGTAATATTTACCTGTACAGGATAAGAGGCTGGTTCTGCTCTCATTGGCTGGCAGTCATCATACAAAAATATGACAAGAAATGAAATGGTGGCAGAGATAGCGGCCACCATCATAGCCTCTACCACCCGCATGAAAGCACTATGGATATATCTGAAAGTAGATAACTACCATTAACACATGAGCCGCGACACGAGAAAACCAACAATGTGGTCGTGCGCCCTGCGCAGATTCAGATCAGCCTGGGCATTTGCCCAGTCTGATCAGACTCTTCGCTAAGCGCTTAAAGGGTAGCCAAGGGACTAAGCTACCTTCATGCGGACAGCGAAGACTCTGATCAGACTGGGCGGATGCCCAGGCTGATCTGAGTCTGCGCTGGGCGCACAACCACATTGTTGGTTTTCTCACGTCGTGGCTCACATATATCTGAACAGAAATGAGCTGACAAACCAACAAAGTGGCATATGCTGCTGGTGAAGGCTCAGATCAGCCTGGGCAGTGGCCATTCCCCCAATCCAATCAGTAGCTTAGACCCTTAGCTACCTTTACAGCACACAGCAAAGACACTGATCAGACTGATCTGAGTCTTCACAAGGCGCATATGCCACTTTGTCTCTTTTCTTATGCCACTGCTCAAATTTCTTTGCAAATAGTGTAAACTCCTTCAAAACATGGCCTGTACTGTTTGTGAACAATTACCTTAAACAAACCCTCATAGGGGAAATTGACATTTCCAAAATCAGAGATCAACCAGGGTGCAGTTGTTCAAAGCATCATTAGCTGAACTGAGTTGTTAATCAATGATTTGTCAGGTCTTCTAATACACATAAAATTAAGTATGCTATTTTTTTTTGCTAAAAAATGTTAGAAGCTTTTGCACTGCAAAAGCTTCTCACACTTTTTCAGCAAAAAATGGTGCTGTTTTTGCATATAAACTGTTTGAAGTTGTAACATCTTGTTAACTTACAATCGCCTCAGCCAAGATCAGATGACATTTTTGAATTGAACGTATGTTATGTACTTGCCTATCAAATTTTACAGGGCTGAGATACATGAACTACATTTCAGAATGTCAGAAACAAGCATCTCTCACTGGCCTAAAACTTTGATGTTGATCAGAATAGCCATTTCTTTACAATAATAATTTAAATAGCCCAAAATAGCCAAAAATTAGGTGTTATGCTGTTTCACTTGAAAAATACTACATTTTATGACAGAGATAGTTTAAACTCACCTGTCATGCACAGTCAAATAAACTTTTGTTAGAAAGCACATTACTTTCCCTTTACAGCATAGTTTATTTGAATGGGCTATGACATCGGGTCTTGGAGTTATAGCAAAAATACTTCAGCTGCTGAAGTGTGACGCTCTGAGGTATTTTGAAATATCAACAGGAGCTGATCTGCCAGATAATTCAACCTGCTTTTCCCAGTACTTATAATGTGTTATAAACAATCCACAGACATTCTTTAAGTGTAAAAATGACCAATGATATGAATAAAAATTGTCATTAAGTGAAAATTTCAATTTCAAATAACCATGCGAAATGTCACGTAAAAAGTGTCCTGTCCGTAGACGCACTTTTCTCTATGAGGTAGCATATGTCTGGAAAAAAATCTCATTTAAGGGTAGACTCCTTACTACTGTTGATTGTTCCATATAAGACATAATACCACAACTGAAGACAGAGTAGCAATAAGGAAAAGGGTGCAATTTTGTCTTGTCCGTAGATTTTTGTCCTGTCCGTAGACCAACAGTATTTGGATAAACTGTGACTAGTAACCATCAAGTTTCCAACTGCTATGCATTTGAGTTGTAAAAACGTTTCTATAGTAGACTATTTAAGTAAACCTAATTTGATGATAAGTGCATTTTCTTACACCCCAGATGTCCAGTTTGTCAAAAACAGAGAACGCAAAGTCCTGTTTCTAAAAATATTTAAAAAAGCAATTAATGTAAAATGTCTAAAATGGCCTTAAAATCCATCTGCTTATTTTTTCACAACTATAAAAAGTTAACTTAAAACATTTAATGGCTTTATAGTTTGCACTATATCTGCATTCCAAGTATGATGTTGATCTACGGACAAGACACAGTGGACAGGGTGCATCATTTATGGTTTTATGGTATATCATTGGTTACAGGATCTTTTCTTAGTTATGAAAACATTGTCTGTAAGTAGGGAAAAAGCCTCCTTGTCTCTTTCTGAATGCTGTCTTAGGCGTCATACCTCCCACATTATAATCCACCATCATATCTCCCATATTACCCATTTATATCAGACACCTTATTTGTTAAACAAACCATGATGTCGAGAATCTTGTCTGTACAGGATTTTAACGGTCGTTTTTGATATTTATATGGAGGTGCCTAATTCCTCGGAAGAAGATAATTGAATTCTTGTGAGGTAGGTGACCAACGAACTAGTAAAGTTATGGGATAGAACAAAAATAGAATAGAGGTAGGTGAGCCATTTAAGGCTGGATTCATTGGCCAACCCTTCAAAAATAGTTTGAAGAAATTTGATACCATTAAAACCTCTGCAGCAGAGGCTATTTGATTTCAACTAACTCAAAGTGCTATCCCTATTATGATAATTACAAATGTTGTCTCACATATGTATTGTCCATAAGCGTATATGGCGGCCTGTTTGGGTTTAAACCCATTTAATACAAATAGCTACATTTCCATTGCAGATATCTGCATTTCAATAAAGATGTCTTCAACTTAATACATATATCTATATTTAAATGCAGAAGCTGCATTTCTAATACAGATATCTGTATTAGAAATGCCAATATCTCTTCTTGATTATTAAATAGAGATATCTCATTTTGAATAGAATATATCTACATTTAATTGACTGATATCAGCACTTCAAATGCAGATATCTCTACTTAAACAGATATCAGTATCTTTAGAAACTCAGATATCAGCATTTGAAATACTGATATCTCCAATAAAAAACAGATATCTCTTATTGCAAAAAAGATATCTCTTATCAGAAAAGATATCTCGAATTGAAATGCATCTATCTATATTTATGTTTTAAATAAAGATATCTGCAATTCAAATGAAGATACCTGTATTTCAAATGCAGATATCTGTGCTTTAAATAGTATCTTTATTTATGAAAAATACAGATATCTCTAATTTTAATTGAGATATCTGTATTTGAAATGCAGATATCTTTATTTTTGAACCTGATTATTTTTAACTTTTTTTTCAAAAAATAATTTATACACCCTTGCTCAATGTTTTTTATATGCTTGATGTTGCCTGACCGGAGCAGGATCAAACCCACTTTCTCCTGATCTACAGTCAAAATGCAGCCTAATGTGCTGTCAGACCCTGTTGGTTTGTTGTGTAAATGTTTAATAACCCTGTAAACAACTATGGTCAACACCGTCATGGCAAGACACCCAGTGAATCTAACCTCACCTTTCCTGGGCAGGCCCATCATTCCACCATTCACTGACACCTGCTCTACTTTAATCAGAGGTAGGAGGAAAAGTTCATACAGAAGGATGTTGCCTGACTGGTTTTGATTTGTTGCTTTACGTCCACGGCAAACAACTATGGTCATGATGGGACGGTCAGTTAACCTAACCACACTATTCCTGGGCAGGCTTAGACCTCCTAAGCGTTTCATACTTTCGCCAGTAACTGACAACTGCCCTTCTTGAATCAGCGGAAGGAAAAACGAAAATATGTGGCCAGACCGGGTATCAAACCCAGGACCTCTGACTTATGAGTCAGGTGCCCTACCGATTGCATTACGCGGCCCTGACTTTGATCGAACCAGCGTCCTCGTTGCCGGTCAAACGTGCATCCAACTGAACTACCAGGCCCAACCTATTTGGCCTAACTTTTTAATAGAACTGGATAGGATCATTCATGTACGGTGCAGTAAATAAAGATTGATCTGTTTTCGAACATTAACACAGATATCTGTACTGAAATGTGTTTGAAATTCAGACATCTGTTATTAGTAAAAAATTCAGATATCTGAATTTCAAATGCAGATTTCTGCACATCAATTACAGATTTCTGTATTTCAAGTGCAGATATAGGTATTACATTTTGAATAGAGTATCTCTAATTGAAAATTAGAAATGCAGACATCTGTATTCGAAATGCAGATATCTCTAACTGAAATGCAGATATCTATATCATGATCAAAAATACAAATATCTGCATTTTACAGCTAGATATATGTCTCTTTCAATTACAGATATCTGCTTTTCAATTATAGATATCTTTGATTTCAAAACTACAGATATATGTTTTATATTAAAAGAGATATCTGTATTTGAAATGCAGATATCTGCATTACATGGGTAAAACCCCAAAAGGGCCGTCATAGACATGCTGTGCTTTTAGAATCTTTTTATTTACATTAATGCTCACATTTTATGAGTATTTTGACCATTATTTATATATTAAAGCTTGGTTAAAGTTAAAAAAATGAATCCACAGAGTTATTGCAATTACAAATTTTACTTCAATTTATGTCTTGTCCGTAGACACACTGAGATATCAGAACTGTGTCATCGTTTAAATTTTGAGTGTATTTTGACTATTGGTACAGTTGTTTTTGTCAGTTTGATAAGGTTTTTGGCATAACAGTATTCTCTGTCGGTATTGCTGTTCTATTTTCTTATTATGGTAAACTGGGTTCAGAACACATAACAAGATACAATAAGACACAATATTGTGATTTGTTTTTCTTTTGGTGACTATATGAAGTAAATAAAAATGACTTTTCACCTATAGATCTATTTTACAGCAATTTTATAGTATAAGCATACATATTTTGCAGTGTTTCATGTACGTGTCAGAAATGTCCTGTCCGTAGATGTTTTAAGTAAATTTTGGCAAATTTGTTTCCTCACATTTCTCTTGCATTTCATTTTACAAACATATATAAATGGCACACCACCTGAAAGGCCATTGACTTTACTTTTCAAAAATGAATCAATTGAAATTCAGGTGACCCACAGAGAAACTGGACAAAACAATACAAGGTATATCCCCTAGTTATGAAGGAATTTTCATTAAATTAAACAAACAAGAGGCCCACGGGCCACAAAGCTCACCAGATCTCTAGCTCAAAATTGCTGTCACATTTGTACAGGCTAATACAAAATATACAACTACAAAGTCTCAGCCTGACAGTCTGTTGAGTTGACAACAAAATATATAACTATTTTCCATATTTTGATTGCAGTAAATGCCATTTTTCAATTTTCCCCAGTGTGAGTCAATGCAACTCTAAGTTTCCATAGCAACCAAACAAAAAAGCCAATTTTTCATAAAAAACACAAACTTTCAACCCCCCAGCCTAATAAGGATACTACAGATGAATTCGGGCCTTATTGACCCAGTGGCTTCTGAGGAGATAATTTTGTATTTTTTTTCCATCATTATTGCATTTTGGTTTCCATGACAACCAGTAAAAGGAACAGTGGGTCCAAAAACAATAAAGCTGATAGAAGACTTCTTGAGGAACATTTCTGTAAAAGTTTTGTCAACATATCTTCAATGGCTAGGCAGTAAATGCCATTTTTCAATTTTCCCCATTATAAGTCAATAGGAACTCTAAGTTGCAATAGCAACCAAACTAAAGGGCAGATTTTCATAAAATACACAAACTTTCAACCCCCCAGCCTGAGGATACTACAGATGAAATCTGGGCCTTATCCGCCAAGTGGTTACAGAGGAAATAATTTTTAAGTATTTTTTTCCATTTTTTTTTCATTTTGGTTTCCATGGCAACCAATAAAAGGGGCATTGGGCCAAAAAAACAAACAGCTGATAGAAGACATCTCAAGGAACATTTCTATAAAGGTTTTATCAACATGTCTGCAATGGCTTGGCAGAAAATGCCATTTTTCAATTTTCCCCATTATAAGTCAATGAGAACTCTAAGTTGCCATAGCAACCAAACTAAAAGGGCAATTTTCATAAAAAAACACAAACTTTCAATCCCTCATCCCAAGGATGCCATAGATGAAACCTGGGCCTTATCGGCCCAGTGGCTTCAGAGAAGATAATTTTTTACGTATTTTTTCCTTTTTTGGGGGGGCATTTCGGTTTCCATGGCAACCAATAAAAGGAGCAGTGGGCAAAAAAACACATAGCTGATAGTAGACATCTCAAGGAACGTTTCTATAAAAGTTTTATCAACATATCTGCAATGGCTTGGCAGAAAATGCCATTTTTCAATTTTCCCCATTATAAGTCAATGGGAAAACTAAGTTGCCATAGCAACCAAACTAAAAGGGCAATTTTCATAAAAAACACAAACTTTCAATCCCCCATCCCAAGGATGCCACAGATGAAATTTGAGCCCAATCGGCCTAGTGGCTTCAGAGGAGATGTCGTTTAAAAGTGTTGACGGACGACGACATACGACGACGACATACGACGACAGACGACGACGACGGACCACTGCCTATCCTATAAGCTCCCCCGGAGCCTTCGGCTCTGGTGAGCTAAAAATATAATGAAAAAATAGTATTTTTAAATTTTTGCGCATAAAAATTTCAATGTTGATATGTTGTTGTTATTCATAATAAATTATCAGACTTTGTTCTTATTTAAATTGAAAATAAAAATATTAAAAAAATGGGGTCTGTATTCTTTTTATGAGTCAAATACAGCCTGTTTAACAAAAAAGAATACCAGTATATAAAATGTTATAGGTGACATTTACATTTTCTGAAACTGCTACATCTATAGATTTCAGAAATAAAAGAATGAAGTCCCTCAGAAAACCTTGAAAAATCACCTCTGGTGAAACATAAAATTTCATCTGATCTTGGCTGAGGCGAATGTCCTTAGTTTTGAACAACCGGGCCCAGGTCAGTACAGCAATGAATAAGGTTTCCAAATACTTACTGTAATTATGACAGCATACTATCATGTCTGTAAGATTATGCAAAAATTTGTTACTTTAAATTTGCAAAAACTAAGCATGACATATAGCCTTTTTTTTTACGAAATTACAGTATTTTAATGAGCCAAACAAGTACAGATGGTTACTGATTCATCTGCCAACAAAGAGATGTAAAACCAGTGCCTGTAGCTGAGCTGTTTAACTTGAATCCTCAGTGTGTTTCTAAGTTTACAAACACCAAAAGCCCTGACCAACTACATAAATGCACTGGCTGGCCAGAGTCTGTGCCTCTTGCATATACACTGGGCACGTTTTTGTCTGTCATGGGTCATTTATCCAACCTCCAACATGGCTGAATTCCAAATGAGAAGTTATACAAAGGTATTAAGCTTTCCTACCTCTTTCTGAAGAGTGTGAGTCTATAGTTGATGGAATTAAACAGTGCTCCAATTAGACCACCTGAAATATTGCAAGATATGATAAAAGGTTTGACACAATGCAGTAATTATTACATGAGCTCTATACAGTGGACTCTCGATATCTCAAACACTGATTAGTAGGGGCAGTACGGCCTAGAGGCCCACTATATCCTGGGCACAGCATCTGAAAGGCACAGCCCATCCTTCTTTTTTCGTTGCCTTGTCCTTCCCTTACTCGAAAATGGTTCCCATTACTGCTGGGGTTGACTGAGAGACATTTCAAATCACTGGCTGGCCAAGTACCCTCTTAAATCACAGGACACAGTTTTTGTCACATTTCATTATTTGCTATACATTTCAACTCCTGTTATCTCAAACTACTGATATCTCAAGGTAAATTTTCTGGGACCAGGAAATTTACTTTGAGTTATCAGTAGTTTGGAATGAATTTTGACTTTGAGATATCAAGAGTTGACTGTATATGTGAAAACATGCTTAAGGTGATTGGGTATATTTTCATGGGAAGCAACTCTGCCACTTTCTATAGAAGCAAACTCTTTCTTTTAAAAGTACACCCCATATTGGAGACCCTTCACTTTCTGGGAAAGCAAACAGTAAGTTACAAAGTTGTTACCCTTTGTAAAAATGGTGGAATAAACAAGGTGTATCCAGTCACCTTAAGAAAACAGCAAAGACTCAGATTAGCCTGCATGTCTCCTCTTACATTTCCTTATTGCATAATTAATCCAGAGGAGACTAGAAAACATGCAGTAATGCATGTGTAAAGACCTGCAAACAGCAAAAAGATCTGGGCCGAGTTGTTCATACAAGTAGCATCGCTAGCCTAACGAAGTGGTTAGTCAAGGATTCCTTAAGTGTTATAGTACTCATCATTCAAATTTTTTTTATCTCATCATTCAGATTTGTTTATCTCATCATTCAGATTCGTTTTTCTTGTAGACAGAAGACTATCTAATGTTGTTTATAACTTGTGTCTGATCCCATTGTTTATGTACAATAAAATTAGTATAATCTAACACACAAAATCAGCTGTGGTAATATGTTTTGCTGAAAATTTTTGAGGAGCTGAAAGCTCCTTACATTTTTTGGGGGCAAAAAATGAAACTGTTTTTACAAATAATATGTTTGAAATGTTAACGTCATATTAACTAATGATGTCGGTAGTTCTGAACAATCGGGCCCAGCGCCCTGTTGCTTAAAGCAGTTATTTTAACAGATTCACTCATTTTTAAAGCATCAGGGAGTTATTTCTCTTTAATCTAGCATAACAGCCACAGAAACTCTATATTTCTCTATCACATGGCATATAGGATGTCTGTACGTCTAAGGTAACTATGGTGGATTATTTAATCTACAAGAAATCTAGTCAGTGATCTGTACATTTCACCTACCTATAACCCCCATGACAATGAACATGATAATTTCTATGCTGTTGTAGCTAATTGCCTGAAATAACATAAAAAGAGCAATAAGTAATCATAAGCATGCACAATGATCTCCTCAGCACCCCTTCGAACAACATCCAAACTCAGTTATTGTAAAATCCTAAGCTTTTGCACAAAATCAGCGTAGCAGGCAGTGAAAACTCACTATGGCAAACAGTGCACTCCTTGACCAGACTGCTCCTAGAGGATCAGTGTGATCAAGATCTGCACTGCTTACCATTCACCTGATAATTTTCAACAATATTTCTTACCAGGAAGCTAGGATCTGTCCAAATTCAAAGATACAAAGTTTGTTTAAACAAGAATAGGCAAAATAACCAAGGCATGAAATTAACGTCAACATCAGATATGGTTCACTGTTTTCTACTGGTCTTCTCCAGATGTAAGGCTATGCCAAATATTAAAATTTCAACTCTTTTGTGATCGATGCCCTGCTTCTCTGGTCTTTCCCATGAGACTTTAAATCGAGGTCCCATCTCTGTATGACCAAAACTCTTTTGTAGATACTTAGAAAATTTTTATTGAGGGAAGGCAAGGAATGAAAGAGTGACTATTAGGTACTAATACATGGAGGCCTTACAGTATCTTGTGTATGATAAGTGGCCTATGAGTTCAGGAAAATACTAAAACAATCTGACTGAGATCCCATCTTTTCCATTTCAAACAAATTTCTTACCTAAAGTTCTATCAGTAATTCAGTAAATATCAATTTCCATGAAATAATCTTTATTCTTTATTTTCATCAAAAAATGAATAAATTTTTTTTTGTGGAACACTGTGTTTCACATGTTTCCACATTATCTCATCAACAAACCTACCCAGAAAACCTCAACAAACTTTTATGTCACCAAGGCCAATTCCAAAGCTGCTAAGTAATAGCTATACCATGGTTTGTCTGCCTGTATAAGGAGATACTCCGCGAGCTTTAGCAAGTGAATTGTCTCCCGCAAAGGCGGACAAACCATGGTGTAACTATTTTATACCACTCTTATCAGTGTAGACCTTGCTCTTTGTGAAATATTTTCTGGCAAGGGTGGTATGATATTTAGTTGTTACCATAAAAGCAATATCTCGTATATGTCTCTTCTACTAACACCTGGTGAGACAAAAAGTACTTACACCAAAACTTCCAAAGTTAAAGAGACCTGGAGAGGAGAGATCAAGACAACTGCTGGAGTTCTGACAACTAGCCAGTATGTTCAATGTTACTGTGGACAACATAGAGGCAAAGAACTGGAAGAAAGAAAAAGGACTGCTATTATTCAAACAATACACTATAAATTGAAATTATCTCATGCATGCACATTCTGTGCAGGCTTGTTTACCATACTAATTCTAATATACATCCTTGCTTCAATAAACGCCCCCTGCTTCTTTTCAACAGAAAATAATGTTATCTTGCATGAATTCCTATTTACTTCTCTACATGAGGTAGCTCTTTAAAATGGGGTCTACTCTTTCAAGAAAGAATTTGCTCATACAGGAGCTGATTCTTTCTTTTATGTGTTTACCCCACTGAGAAGGGAGGCAAAAGAAAAAGAGTTCCTTCCTCTGAAAGTATACCCATTCACCTTAATACTGTTTATTAGAAGCATTTTGGCAAATGGCTGACTTACTATAATTCAGGCTCTTAATAACACCTCACTCTCGTAAAATGCACTGCCCCTGGGAAGTTTAATAGGATAAATATGGTAGTTCATCTCTAGAAATCAGTTTTAATCCTCAAAGTGCTGTGTTTCCAAAAGGACAGGCACTCTTGTGACACAGCTCATGCAGATATGAAAATTACATAAACAGTTATTGTTCACCGAACTTACAATTCTCCATGTCAGAGATTGGTTCCAAAAGCTGGCTCCCTCTTCCAAACTGAAAAGTACCCCACCCACTGGAGCTCCAAAGGCTGCTGAGACCCCAGCGGCTGCTCCCCCAGACACAAAGTCCCTCTTCTCTGTATCACTCCGGAAATATTCAAATAACTGGAAGATAAAATTTGCATATACTAGAAAGTAGAATAGATAGAATCAATACATTTTAACCATACAAAATAGATAAGTCTAATCAATGAATCAGTCACTAGCAGGGGCGTCACCAGGGGTAATTGCATGCTACTCACAATAATGTTTTATACCCCTTGAGGACAAAAATAAGACCCTAAGATATTGAATGTAGTTGTGTCTGTATGCAGTTACTACTGAAATTTTGTTCAATTTACAAAAGATCAGTAGATCCATCTTCAAATACGCAGGTACGTGTTGAAATTTTGTCAATTTGATGAAATTTCAATACGCACCTGCATATTTGGGTAAAGGCAGTTGTGCCCTTGACTAGCTGTATATTACTATATCTAACTCCCAGCTAGTTGTGGCAATGGAAAAATCTATTTCAACAAGAGTCCCATGAGGCGCTGAATCGCTCACCTGAGTATGGTGGCTATGTAGGTCATGTGACTTAGACCGCTTGAATAAATTTTCATTCCCTCAGCCCCTGGAGGCTGTGTATGAAATTTGGTTACAATTAGCACTGTGGCTTTTGAGATGTCTTAAATTGTCAAAATTTGAGATACATGGGTCAGAGATCAAAGAATGACCTTGACCTCTTGTACCTGCAAATCTTCCATGTACTAACTAAGACAACTGTATATACCAATTTTTAGGCCAAAATGTTCTAACCTTGCCATTAAATTTTATGTTCTAGCATTTTCCAATACTTGACCTTACCTTAAACAAGAGCTGTCGCCTGACAGCATAGCTCGCCTGAATAGGTGCTTGCCCATTACACAGTCGCTATGGTGGTGTGGACGGCTATGTATAAAACTTCAGGCAAGCATGTCCATAATGACAACACATTTATAAACAAAAGCTATCTCAGAAATGTCTTAAAATAAAAAAAAAATAATCCACATGAAATTGCAAAGTCCATGAGCTTGAGGTCAAAGAACTAAGGGGTAGGGGGGGGGGGAGGGCAGGGCTAGGATGTATCAAAGCCTTTAACCGTTATCGAACATCAGTCCAAGTATTAGTATCGACTGAGTCCATTGTGGCACTGTGAAATTATGTCTTCATTAATATAAAACTAATCAAAATCTTTAAGACAAAACTCAAAGTCCATGACCTTGATATCAAGGTCATCCAGTCTGGTAAGAATATAGTGTTTTGTAAAAACTCAAAAAAGTGTCTAACATCAGTTCAAGTGTAAACTAAATCTCTGCCAAGCATTATGAATCAGTGCGCAATTAGAAAACTTTAATAAAGACCAAATTTCCTAAGTCCCTGACCTTGACATCAAGGTCACCGAGCAGGGCTGGGGTAGTACTCTGTAAAACTTTGGACTAATATCTAACTACAGTGCAAATATAAAAAGATTTCATCTATGGTTTCAGGAGATATGTGTCATTAAAAAACTTTAACCAAAACATCCAATCAATAAAAAGACAATTTTCTAAGTCCATGACCTTGACATCAAGGTCACTGAGGGGGTTGGGGGTAGTACCTTGGAAAACTTTAGACCAATATCTAACTACAGTGCAAGTATCAAAGGAATCCATCCATGGGTTAAGGAGATACTGGGCTTTATAAAACTTTAACCAAAACATCCAGTCCCAAAAAACTCCCAATTTTCTAAGTCCATGACCTTGCCATCAAGGTCAAGGAGTGGGGTGGGGGTGGTACCATGTTAAACTTTAGACCAATATCTAACTACAGTGCAAGTATCAAAAGAATCCATCCATGGGTTAGGGAGATATAGGTCTTTAAAAAACTTTAACCAAAACATCCAATCCGGACGCCGACGCGGACGCCGTGGTGACAACAATTGCTCTTCCTGAACTTTCGTTCAGGCGAGCTAAAAAGGCCAGGGTCAGCCCAAGGTCATCATTTGATTTGATTTGATTTGTTGTTGCTTAACGTTGTTGCTTAACGTCCACGGTAAACAGCTATGGTCATGTCGGGACGGTCAGTTAACCTAACCACACTATTCCTGCGCAGGCTTAGACCTCCTAAGCGGTTAACCAATACTAAGTGCACCAAGCCCGGCTCATCATCTGAACAATCTTGATAGTACTCAAGTACCTTATGGTATATACCAAGTTTCAAGGCCATCAATCATTTGTTTATGAGAAGAAGATTTGTAAAGGTTTTTGCCACATATGGGCATGGTAGCCATGTTGGTCATGTGACCCAGACCGTTAGAACAAATTTTCGTTCCCTCAGCCCCTAGGAGATGTGTGAAATAGTCAGAATATGAGAGACCAGGGTCAAAGGTCAAAAAATGACCTTGACCTCTTGTATGCATGAATTTTCATGTACTCATTGAGATGACTGTATATACCAATTTTCAGGTCAAAATCTTCAACAGTTTCCAAAAAATCTTATGTTTTGCCATTTTCCCATATAAAAGCTACAGAAAGCAAATTTGACCTTACCGTAAAAAGGTCAAGGTCAACCCAAGGACATAATTTGAACAATCTTGGTAGTACTTGCATACCCAATGCTACATACCAAGTTTCAAGGCCATCGACCTATTGGTTCTGGAGAAGAAGATTTTTACAGGTTTTTACCATACATGAGCATGGCGGTCATTTTGGTCAAGTGTTTAGGACCATTTGAACAAATTTTTCATTCCCTCAGCCCCTAGAGGATCTATATGAAAGTTGGTTACAATTGACCCAGTGGCTTTTGAGGAGATGTGTGAAATTGTCAGAATATGAGAGACCAGGGTCAAAGGTCAAAGAATGACTTCGACCTCTTGTATGCATAAATTATCATGTACTCATTAAGATGACTGTATATACCAATTTTCAGGTCAAAATCAGGACCAGGACCGTTTGAACAACTTTTCGATCCTACATGTAAGTCCCCAAGAGGCTGCATAAGAAATTTGGTTACAATTGGCCCAGCGGTTTCAGAGAAGAAGTAATTTGAAATTGTGGACTGACGGACGACGAAGCCTTACCATCCAATAAGCTCCCCCGGAGCCACTGGCTCAGGTGAGCTAAAAATGTTAACAGCTGTTTTGATATAGTTATTTTTGTCATGAAAAAAAAATATATGCACAAAGAACAATTATACCAATTCCTCATTCAGCAAAAATTCTAAATATTGGGACACCTAAAATGATTACCATTAGTTTTGGCCTTAAATTGAAAAGTTTGGTTCTACAATGCAGCAATGCATCTAAAAGATCCAGATAAAGTGACCTGACTGGGTCTACCCTGCTTGAACATACCAATCTGTCCCAATTCTTAGAATTTTTAAAGTCATTTAGTAGTCAATGAAGGAAACATAGCAGATTCACCTCAGACAGCATGAATGCACATTCTTCATTATTCCCTGAAGGTACTTTTCTCTTAGAGCAACTCATTTGATTTTGGTTCATTTTGATAATAGTGCCAAAATAAAGTCACTTTCAAATAGAAATCATTGCTAGCAGAGTGACATGTTTAATATTTTGTATACCAAGGTTCTTTACTTACCTTCAAATCAAACTTGAATGATGATGACCTGCCCTGAGACACACCAGCAGCAACAACAGCCCCAGAGTGAATCATTGGACCTTCCTAAAATAACAAGTAGCAAACTGTATCAAAGATGGCTTGAAGGTTTGTTGTAAATTTTAAAATCACCAATTTTGGACACTAGAATCTAGCTTAAAAGATGCAGATCTGAAAGACCAGTAGAGTAGGGGTCAGACAGATAATCCAGTGTTTTAACATCATATCCATGGTTACTCCTAACTGGATTTACAAATTATGAGCCTACAAATTATGAGCCGCCTTGTCAGGATCTACACTGTTTGTCACCTAGTCTTTGAAATGAACTTAACATTTCTTGAAATTTTGCAGACATAAATTTTGTTGTTTGCTGTTTTGGTACTTTATGGGTTAGAAGCCTTAAACAGAGTAGTACCATCATACCCTATAAAGGATTTGAGCTGCAACAAGACAAAACCAACAAAGTGGCATGTGCCCACAGTGAAGACTCAGATCAGCCTGGGAATCCAACAAGTCAGATCAGTCTTCACTGTCCACATGGAGCTAGCTAAGATCAGGTGATCAGTGAAGACTCAGGTCAGACTGGGCAAATACCCAAGCTGATCTGAGTCTTTGCTGGGTGCACATGCCACTTTGTTGATTTTGCTGTGTTGTGGCTCATTTTGAATCACATACCTTGCCAACAGCAAGACCACCAGCTACAGCTGAGACAACACCAATGATCTTTACAAGCAGCGTCTTGATGCGCACCACATGTGGGACTTTAACACCATTCAGGAAACACTTTATCTGTGGAATACCACTTCCTGCAGCTACAGGCTGTCAAAGAGACATGATAGTTTTTATTGTATTTCAGTACAGACCTTTATTATATATAGAAAAGCATCACATTATAAGTTTAATAGCACCATCTTGAGACTAAACTGCGAAGGAATATAAAACAAATGAGAGTTAGTTAAATGCTCTTTTGTCTTATATTCTTTCGTAGCATTTTTCTTGTGTAATTATAAGTCAAATAAATTGTGTTTTATTCAAAATATTTCAAATTAGTAGATGGAAATGGAGCTACACTGTTGTTGTGTTCAGAAATTTTCTATTAGAGTTACATTTAGATTAATCCAGTCAGATCCTGGTCATGATTAGAGATTATTATGACACTATTTCAAATTAGTAGGGATCCACATAATACTGGCACAGCTGACTATATGTAAATATGCATACTAAAATTTTGTAAAACTGACAGAATTCTATAGACAGCTGTATTTACATACTGAATTTTTTAAAACTGGACATGGATTTAATATGCAACTACATACAGGAATGACAAGGGTGTCTAAAACACTCCATGTGCTTGCTAAAGCCTGAACAGCTGTCAAAATTCAATATTTGACAATGACTGTGTGTATCAAAAATTTTCTTCAGCACTGTCACTGAGTAATTTGAATTGTATGAAAATGTTGAATGGTCATTCGTGGTCGCAATGTACAGATAACGATAAATTCACAGGTTAAACATATTTGGTGTTTGGTCTTTATTTCTCTCATCACAGTCAAACCAATCAAAATTATCTAACTTTGACAATGAATTTGTGGTGCCTGGTTAAAACACTATTTACCTCAAAGTAGGCTGTCAACAGAGATCCTACCAGCACAAACAAGGCATTGAACCCCACCCATATCATAAATGGAATAGGCAGACATACATTCACTGTACAATAGTCAATATCTAAAGGCATAGTTAAGGTGATGATCACTTTCCATTATACATATCACATTTCAAACTACATGAATGTTAAATTAAAACTATAGTAAGACTATAAATATTTGAGCCGCAACACATGAAAACCAACAAAGTGGTTGTGCGCCCAGCACAGACTCAGATCAGCCTGGGCACCTGCCCAGTCTGATCAGAGTCTTCGCTGGGTGCACAACCACAGCACAGACTCAGATTAGCCTGGGCATCTGCCCAGTCTGATCAGAGTCTTCCTTAAGCGCTTAAAGGGTAGCTGAGGGTCTAAGCTACCTCCATGCAGACAGCCAAGACTCTGATCAGACTGGGCGGATGCCAAGCTGATCTGAGTCTGTGCTAAGCGCACAACCACTTTGTTGGTTTTCTCGTGTCACAGCTCATTTGTCTGTGCATAGTACCGGTATTGCACCTCTGATAATTATCTAATGTTGGAAAAGCTATATTGTCCAGGGAGGCAAAGGGGGTCGCAAAAGATGTTCAGTTTTGTTTAAATGGCAGGAAAACATTGAAGTGTACCAATACACCTTAACCCTGTTGCACTCAGAATGACAATAAAAGCACCGCAGGCACTGCATGATACCCCGCCACTGCTGTGCATCCTAACTTATTTTTTGAGATATATAATAGCTAAAGAGCCACAGAACTGAGATAGACAGAGATATGATGTCCTTACTGTAAATAAATATTAATATAAACCACCCAACAACGTGGAGCATTCTGACCAGTGTAGATTTAGATCAGGCTGTAAAGCATTTCTTTGAGCTGAGAGACTCTGTTTCCTATTCTATGGTGTTAAACATATCAGTGAAGTTTCATTCAGATATTCCATATAGTATGGGAACTACAAGTCAAAAAACATTTTTCAGATCTATCAAGGGGGAATACTCATTAACTGGAAAGGAAAGAGTGATGGTTCTTTGTCACAATATGTAACCTTTGATGTGAAACATACCTATGAAGTTTCGTTCAGATATTCCATATAGTAAAGGAACTACAGATAAAAAAACGTTTTTCAGATCAATCAAGGGCGGATAACTCACAAACCGGAAAGATCAGAGTGACAGTTCCTAGTCACTATATGAAGCCTTTGATGTGAAACATATCTGTGAAGTTTTATTCAGATATTCCATATAGAAAGGGAACTACAGGTCAAAAACCATTTTTCAGACCTATCAAGGGCAGATAACTCAGGAACTGGAAAGGTAAGAGTGATGGTTCTTTGTCAAAGTATGTAACCTTTGATGTGAAACATATCTGTAAAGTTTCATTTAAATATTCCACATAGTAAAGGAACTACGGGTAAAAAACATTTTTTAATTCAATCAAGGGCGGATAACTCACAAACGGGAAAGGTAAGAGTGACGGTTCTTAGTCACAATATGTTACCTTTGATGTGAAACATATCTGTGAAGTTATATTCAGATATTCCATATAGTAAAGGAACAATAGGTCAAAAACCTTTTTTCAGACCTATCAAGGGCGGATAACTCACAAACTGGGAAGGTCAGAGTGACGGTCCTTAGTCACAATATGTAACCTTTGATGTGCAACATATCTGTGAAGTTTCATTCAGATATCATGAACAGTAAAGGAATAACAGGCCAGAAACCATTTTTCCAATACGAAAAAGGGCAGTAACTCCGTTAAAAATGGACGGATTTTGCCCATTAACAATCCCATACCACTCATCGCCGATAACAATATGTATGCAAAATTTGAAAAAATTCCGTGAATAAATACTCAAGTTATCGATCGGAAATGGTGAGCACGGACGGACGGACGGACGGACGGACGGACGGACGGACACTGAAAGGTATAACATAATACCCCGCCACTAAAGTGTGGCGGGGTATAAAAACTCTATGGAGTTTTGGCCGTTCTGAGTGCAACAGGGTTACACTGTAAGGCTGCAGCTTTCATAGAGGATTTTACATGAGTGCTCATGTATCACTGAATTTATTAAACAAGTTGGGGAAAAAGATAAGATGTGAGGCTTTGTCGAGCATCTTATCAGTTTTCCCCAACGAGTTTAATAAATTCAATATATTATTGAATTTATCAAACTCGTTGGGGAAAACCAATAACATGCTTGGCTTGCTAAGCATCTTATCGGTTTTCCCCAATGAGTTTAATAAATTCAATAATACAGGAGCAGGAATGCTAGATTCTATTTATCGTATGACACTAAAATTGCATTTTATTAGCAAATTTTGCACTAAAATGTCACGATTTCGCCATAAGAAAACACATAGTTTTGTATAGACATCAACAGATAACTGTACAACATAATTTGCATATACAATCCACTAGTTTATTATCGTTTTATCGTTTTAATGCATGGCTTTATTACACTCTCAGACGTGACGTCACATGATAAACAAGAATTCAGCGGAATGCGGTGTCTCGCCTGTCAGAGCTTTGTGAAACTGACCTAAACGCAAAAACCCGATGAAAGTTTATGCCGCCGACACCGGAAAAGGAATACCTATGTCTCGCTTCTGCTTCGCAGGCGAGACAAAAACCTTAACAGGGACCCCGGCTAGTTTTAATACATGAAACAACATGCAAAAAGATTAAACAAAGCCAAACTCCAGATATTCAATAACATACATCATTTTCTACCTACAAATTTCACCTGTCAAAACTTATGTACTGCGTAAGATCTACCCTAAGCTAATTACTTAGCATCCCAGGAACAAAAGCTAACAGTTTTGCCAGCTTGAACATATGCACAGATACTTTAGTTTATTATATTTCCTATTTTTCCATCATGAAAACATCGTAAGTTTGCATGTTTCTAGAGAATGTGAAAATCATAAAAGATTAATACACTATTTGTACAACTACAGTCAGATAACCTTAAAGGTAGGTTCCTGTACTTTGGAATACATCATAATTTTGATGATCTTTCATCCAAGTTGTTGGAAAGCACTTATAAAAAGGGAATGACAAAGTTTCACTACAAAGTGTAAATCAAACATATTAGAAAAGTTGTTTTGCAAGGGATTTCCTAACTCTGCTTTGCACACCAGTTAGCGCTATTTTTAGTTCGTGCCAAAAATAGATAACGCTGCTGACGTCATGCTGCATTGCATTTTGGGATAGTTTTAACCCATCCGCCATGCCAGGACCTCTAGAAGAGCTCATGGCAAGAGAAAATTGACCTTTGGAGAATTGCATCAGAAATCGCGCACTTATGGACATAATAAACAGTTATTTTTAGAACTGGAATTCCAATGAAAGAAAATAAAGCAAAAGGGAAATTTCTTCAACATCTGACGATTTTCTCAGTAACAACAAATTCAGAAAAATAAGAAAATTCAATACTACTCAGAAAAAGACGAAATTATTTTGTGAACATAATTGTTATCGCTAGTCCAGGAACCTACCTTTAAGCAGCCACATTTTCTGGGTCCCTTTAAACAAAATACAGTTAAAATGAACCTGTATTAAGAGGTCACCTGTCTTAAGCAGCCAATTTTTGTCCTTCCCTTGGGTGACCCCTTCAGCAGGTTTGACTGTACAATATTAATTTTGCCAGTGGAGGAGCACTGCTAGGTAACTCATTGTGGCTTCCAAAGCTACACACATTCAACAGATTCATACAAAACCAATAATTACCCATTTTGGGCATAATAAAATAAGGATACAATGTTTGATGTAGCTAAACTTGAGAGCGGATGTGTACTTCACTGCAATATCTATGAGTGAAGCAATACACCCTGTGAGTATTCCAATCATTGCCATCACTAACCACCGGGCAAACTCTCGCTTCACAATCCACTGTAATATAAACAAGGCGCTACATGTAGTTATATTTAAGGTGTATGGGTACACCATCATGTTTTTCTGCCATTTTTTTCAAATGGAGATAACTTTTGCGACTTCCTGTTTGCTTCTCTGGACAACAAAGACCTTCCAAAATGGGGTCAACTCTTACAGGGAAGAATTTGCTCCTAGAGGAGCAAATTCTTTCCTTTATTAAAGAGTTGACCCCTATTGACAAGGGAAGCAAAAATGAAAATGACACAATTACTTCCCCGAAAGAGTATCCATTCATCTTAATGTTATCAACCATTGCTTATTCAACACATTAGGCCTCTAGACAAAGGGGGAAATTGTTAGGGATAATAGTAAATAAAATCATAAATGGGCCCCTTTCAGAGCAATGAAAACATTCATAAGACAGAAGGTTGGTCACACTATGTAGTTTCAGCCAATAAAGCCTCATCACTGGCCCTGTAACAGCCTGGCAATGAGAGCATGTGGAAAACATGCTGTAATTTAGTACATGTCAAATATGCAGTTGATTCGAAGACTTGTGTATACCAAAATGACAAAAATAATGTCTAAAATACAACTCTTAAGCTATTACTAATTCCAGTCTCTAAGAATATTCCCGCTGATTTCGAGCACTTGCTCGGAAGCAGCAAATCAGTGTGCTTTATTTTGAGTTTGAAATTATACTCAAGTTTTATAACCTCGGACCCAGTTCTTTGTCACAAGCGTTAGCACATGTGCAATGCGGACTAATGTTTACCTTTTTTGAGTGAGATTTTTCATCTTTCTGATAAATCATGTTTTCACAGACATCATAATTCAAACTCTGAAATAAAGGGTTTAGATTAATGCAATTATAACTGAAATTACAAACAAAATGTCACAAAATAAATGTCACAAATTTATTATCCACAGTGAAACTCCTCTACATTGCAAGACACATATTTCTGTTTTCACCAGCTGAAACTATGCACTGTGCATCAAATCTGCACTAACATTCTTTCCAATATATTATAGAACTTATCAAATACAAAAAAAAGTGATCTAACCTTTTTTTACAAGCTTCATGAGCATATCAAACACCACAAAACTACACATAAATTTTACGCTGCCAATGGCGCAAAAGTAATACATATGTCTCACTTCTGTTAGTTGCCAGCTTGACAAAAACTGTGCACACACGTTTTACATCCTTATGAGTCAAACAGCATTTATACATTTGGCTAAATATTTGCAGAAGCTTTAGTTTGTAATTTTCAGGTGGGAATGGAACTGAGGGTTCGTTATTCACCACTTCCAAAAGAGTTACAGTAGAACTTCATCGGCTTGAACAGGCTTGGGACCATGAAAATTAGTTCCAGCCAAGGGTAGTTCTAGCCATCCATGGTTAGTTTCCATATAAAGTGACCTCTAGGGACCAAGAAAAGAGTTCTAGCCAGGCAGGGCGAAAGAGCCATCAGGGTTCGAGCCATTGAAGTTCTACTGTATGCTGTCAGTATATGTTCACACTTGTCTTCTTTTCTCCCATGGTGGTAAGACACTCTGTCAGGAAATAATCGTAAACGCACCAAAAAAAAGCAGACAACAAAACATGTGTCCGCAAAATTTTGAAAAAATGTTTCATCCGAGCTGTATCATATTGAAAATATAGAGACAAGAGGGCAAACAGGTTAGATCCAGATGAGAGCTCATGATGAGCTGCCTCTTCTGGCTCTACACCATTTTCAAATTCAACATTTTTCTTGGCACTTTAATTGATAAGATATGTGCTCTTACCTCATATGTCCCTGACAACACAGCAGTATCTGAGGTATCAACCTCCACGGAAACTCGTCTCCGCCGTCTCCGTGGTTGTGTGGCCTCCTCTTGCCTTGTCCCTGTTTGTGCAGCTTCCTCAGGCTGTGGTTGTACCAATATGTTGTCATCATCATTTGTATTTATCTTAAAGAAAGTAAGAATAATCTTAGCCATGATGTAGGAGTAGTTATATGTGACAGTGCCTGAGATTTTGAGCCTTGTGGAGGTGCGTCGCTGACGTCACGAAACGTGACTTGAAAGTGACGTAATAAAATTTGCACGTAAAGTTAATTGTATTTCCGCGCACTGACTAATGAGTTTCAAAGCGTCTCCTGAAAAGCGTGATTCAACATTTCTATCGGTATGTTTAATTTTCTTCATCTACACTCTTTTAAGAATGTTCGCATTATAGATCTTTGAAAAAGAGATGTCGCGAACCAGAGTTATAAAGGTTTTTCCAGCTAGTATGTAAATAATATCCAATCAGGGAAACGAAAACAAAACATCGGGTGGGTGTGAATTTCGTTTGCTTTTGCAGTAAACCTTAGCGCTATTTCTTTGTGCTTCTCAAAATCTGTTCTGGAAGCATTAATAAATATGAAAATGTTAAAAACATAATTTCCGATTTTCGCTCCGTAAGGCTCAAAATGCCAGACACTGTCACATATAAGGACATGTGCAGTGATGCTTCAGATCAGCCTGAACATCCAAGCAGATGGATCAAAGCATAATATCATTAACAGTGAACTAAACTACTATAAAAGTTCTAAGTTTTTGGTCAGACAGGTCTGAGCAAACAGTGCAGACCCAGATCAGACTGCTCCTAAAGGAGCAGTCTGGTCAGTGTCTACACTGTTTACCACTCCATCTGCATCTTTTGAATGCATTATTGCACTGTAAAACCAATCTGTTCCATATTAAAACAAATACAGTAATTACTTTAGAGGGCGCAAATTCTTTCTTTTAAGCATTAATGCCCACTGAGAAGGAAATTATAAAAAAGAAGATAGATGAATTACCTCCCCTGAGGTTGAAAGTGTAGCCAGTCACCTTAATGCAAACAGGAAGGACTTTGAACTAACAGCATGGATGAAGTTCAGCCTGAGACAACTCTGAAATAATTTTCCTTATGTCTCACCTAAAACATACATAACTGATCCCATTGGTAAAACTCCCTCAAGGTGGTTCTGATGAGAAGTTAGTCAACATTTTTATGGTAGATACCAGAATAAGATACACTATCTTACAGTAATCCTTAAAACCAAACCATATTGGAGCCACTGCTAACCAAAAATAAACACAAATACGTTCCTTTTATGTGCACGTACACAGCTCTGAATAAGATATCTTATTTGAGATAAACTGGCCATTGCACAGTGTAATGCCCTCCAAAAAATTGTTGTGGCTTCTCAAAGTCCTGACTTGTCCACGTTCAAGGTTGCAGCATCACGAACCCGAATATTTTAAGACTAGGGTTTTATCGCTTTTAGCCCTTATCTTATTGTTAATCCATCCAAGAATTGTGTTTTATGGTTCATAATCTTGCTGATCTACATTTAACCTTTCATCTTTTGATTACTTCACTGTCATGCTTTTTTCAATTTCTTTTTTAAAACTTGATGTCCAGACCCTGTCAAAAAAGCTCACAAGGCCATAGACAGTATATGAAGATAGATAGATAAGAGACACCATCTTATAATTTTCCTGGAAACCAAACTTAATTGAGACCATACACATTCCTTTGAAGTGCACAGAACTTGGAATAGAATAGGGTTTCGATGAGCTCAAATTAAAACGGGTCTTCATGATAATCCTGGAAGAAATCAACTTTATTTAAGAAATAGATCAGCTCTAGCAGTGAATTGTTGAGTAATAATTCACTGTTTGGAGGTCAGTTGTAAAGTAGATCATATCACGAGTATTCTTTTCATTCAAACTCTCCCAACCTTCCTGCCGGCGCGCTCATGCTCCCGCCAATTTTCTGAACTGTATCTAGGGTAAATGTACGTTTTTTATGGCGATTTTAGAAAGAAATAGAGATGTTACACCCTCTAACGCCTCGAAACGTCACAAAATTACGTCAGTAAGGCCAGTGACGTCAGCAATTAGACTCGCTCGCTCCGAGACAGTGAATTGTTGCAGAATAAAACACGGAAATTTTCCATTGCTTCTATAGGCGCACTGTCTTAGAATTCTCCATAAAAACATATATTGTTATCCTTCATGAAAACCACTACTGTAAATCATCTTTCAGAGATAGTTGTTTGGAAGGGCCACAACATATGAACCACAACACAACAAAACCAACAAAGTGGCAAATGCGCCCACAGAAAACTCAGATCAGCCTGGGCATCCGTCCAGTCTGATCAGAGTCTTCACTGTCTGCAAGGAGCTAGCTTAGACCCTTAGCTACCCTTTAAAAGCACAGCAAAGACTATGATTAGATAGGGCAGATGCACAGGCTCATCTAAGTGTTCGCTGGGTGCAAATGCCACTTTGTTGGTTTTGTCACGTCTTGGCTCAATTATGTTCTAATCGAGAATGTACAGAATTATCATCCAAACTTTACCATACATATCCTTTAAAAATTCTAGGTACTAGGAAGATAGGTCTGAGCAAACAGCACAGACCTGTATATGACTGCTTGTAAAGGCTCAGTCTGATCAGGGCCTACTGTAATGACCCTATATATTGGGACAGACAGGTCTGAGCAAACATTGTAGACCAAGATCAAACTGCTCCTGAAGGAGCAGTTTGATCAGGATCTGCAATGTTTGCCATTCACTACCCATCATTTGGATCCATAAAATGTAACCTGTGTAAAATCCACTTTCTAAGAATTTTCAAACAATAATTGGCTGACTTTTGAGTGTCCAAAAATTTTAAGGTCATTATCCCTTTTTAGACCGGATACCCGTTTTGGGGACATTATGCAAACAGTGCAGACCCAGTTCAGACGCCGCAAAACGCGGCGTCTGATCAGGGTCTACATTGTTTGCTTACAGGAATTTCTATGCAAAGTACAATAAAAGTGAAAATATTTACCAGAAACCCCTAAAACTAGTAATGGGATTATCTGAATGATAAGAATGGACAAGTCCACTGGTCAAAAAAGGGTTATGGTAGATTGTTTGCCATTCCATATGCACCTTTTACACAAGTAAGAAAATTTATTTTACAGTCCAACCTGTATTAAGAAAGCACCTATGGGAAAGTCAAAATCTGCTTGCTTGCTTAATACAGGTACATTACAATGTATTTGCCTGTTTTGGGAACTGAATAAACGCTTGCTAAATACAGGTTGCTTACTTAATAGAGGTGCCCACTAAGACAGGTTTTGCTGTAGGTGTCCAAAATTTTTTGAATTGTTATGGTAAAAGAGCCCTACAAGATGTTTGTGTCAATAAATCTTTTTTTTTGCACATGTGATACTTGTAAACAATGTGCAGCTGTTAAAATTTGTAAACAATTCAGGGACAAAACTGCATAATTTTATCTATTACTGCATTTGCTCTAAAATTTTGGACAGCATTGTCTGATACAACAGTATATTGGGGGTCTGAACATCACATGACAAAATTGCCACATTGTTGGAAGTCACATGATGTGGCTCATATATTTTTGTATTGTTTCATTTTCACATCATGCACAAATGCACTGATTTTCTTTAATGAGTGCATGTGCCAGCCATGGGTCTCTAGGTAAGGGATGCTCTTACAGTAGTCCTTTATTTAGGTTTATTGCCAGTTGAAAAATCGATATGGTAGAAACTTAATGATTCAAAGTCCAAGGGACTACCTGTGCTCCTGATAAAAAGGGATAGTAGGGACAAATTAGGAACAACTTATGGTCGTGAAGCCGGTTTCTTGGGAGCCGGATGCGGGCTCCCTAGACCCGGCACAACCGGCTCCAGAGCTGGTTTGCTAAAACGGCTCTCACAGCCGCTTCCGGGAGCCGCCGGCTTTCGGAGCCGGAAACGGCTCTCAGAGCCGGTTTGAGAGCTGTTTTTCACGACTATATAAGGCGCGATTTTGACCAGTCATATCATAACTTGGATTCGCACTTGATGAGTCCATTTTAGACAGGATTCCCCTGAAGAGTCCGCATAATGGACTAAACCTAGGTCGGGTACACGCGTTCCTCCACAATACAACGCCAGAGACATGGGAAAGCAGTTCAGTCCTGGCTTTACAGTCATTTTTCTACCTAGGAACAACTTTCCTTTCTTTTCCATTAAACAGAGCTCTAGATAAGAGGGGTATTTGATGATAATTAAGGGATAATTTTCTTTATTTCTCATTGAAACCATATGTTGTGACCCCTCATCTGAACCGTCTCGTCAAGACGGTTCAGATGAGGGGGAGACGGTTCAGATGAGGGGTCACAACATACATTTTTATCCAGAATTAACAAAAATTATCCCTAATTATCACCAAATACTCTCTCTTATCTAGAGCTCTGATTAAAATGTTGTGACTCTTCATTAGAATCCCCTGGTCGAGGTGACAAGAACTATGATATACTGTGTATCACTACTAACCCTTAAGCGCCGAGAATTAAAATAGTTAAATTTGCAAACAGTGTAGATCCAGATGAGGTGGCTCATGAAGAGCCACCTCATCTGAATCTACACTGTTTGCCCTCTAGTGTTCGAATTCTCAATATGATATCGCTTGGAAGAGACATTTTTTGAAATTCTGCAGACGTAAATTTTGTCGTCTGATTTTTGGCGCATTAAGGGTTGATGCACGACAAAATAAACACTCTCTTACTACCCAAAATATCAGGACACCTTAATTAATTAATGCAATTATCCTAAAATTAATTTGAACTAGCAGACTTAACTATCACGTACACAAAGTATCAAAAATTGCAGATTGATAGTAGAATTGCACTCAAAGATCAGTCTGATCACTGTGTCAGTGCTCCAGATGAGAGGTGGTAACATGGATAACTTTGGAATAATTTTCTATATTTCTCCATAAAAACATATTTTTTGACACCTCATTAGAAGTGTCTTGGCAAGATGTTTCTAATAAGGTGTCACAACATATGTTTTGGATTTATAAGAAAAGTTATCCCTGAATTATCTCTGTTACTCCCTCTTATCTGGAGCTCTACAGTATGCATTTTGTTTGTGCAGACACCTGTGTCCCAGTATTAAAGGTCAATATGGTAGCACAGTAATCAACTGAACCATGACTAATGTAAAATACATAATATGTTGATTCTGACTAAGCTTCTGCAGTTTTTATTTCCTTGTTAAATTACATAAAAAATATATGTACTTGTTCTGTTACTTCCTTAAATACTGGGAAAGATAAGCTTGAATAAACAGTGTAGACCCAGATCAGACAGCTCTTAAAGAGTTTGATCTGGCTCTTACTTAAGCTTTGTTTACACATGCAAAGTTTCTGTGACAAAGTACCTTTGGCATACAAAAATTTGCTCATGTGAATGGAAAAACGTGCCACATTTTCATTGCCAAATTTATATGGTGAAGTTTCTATGACAAACAAAACTTGTCTGTGAGAACAGAAAAATTTGCCATAGAATATGTAACAAAGAAACTAGCCATGGAGATGAAAACAGAAAACTTTGCTCATAATCAAATCAGTTTAATTTTGAACAAAGTATATGTAACAAAGAAAATGTGGCACAGTTGGCCATTTACACATGCAAAGTTTGTATGTCCAGGTAACTTTGACGAGAATTCTTTCTTCATGTGAATACGGCAGCAAATATTTCATTGCCAAGTTTATTTGACAAAGATTCTATGCCATATTTTTCTTTAACAAATAATTTGCTCTGTGTGAACGCAAAATGTTTGCCAAACTTTCTTTGTTACAGTTTCTGTGACAAAGAAAATTTGATCATGTAAACGAGGCTTTACTTTAAAAGTTTTGCCATTCAGTCAACAGTTTTATATAGTAAATGGATGGATGACTGTATGACTATTTTACCTTGAAAGACTGTGCACAATAAAACCACTTAAACGATTGGAAAGATTTATGCCGACTGGAATCGCACCTGGAACTGCTATGGCAGCAGGCCAGCGCTTAACCCATGGAAAGACCAGGGCTCCTAATAGTAAATGAACACATCCAAATTCAAGATGTAAAATTTATTACATATATTAGTATGATAATGGTTAAGAGCTTCCTAATACATAAGATTTATTACAGTGTTATTATCTTTGCATGATAAGTGCATAGTACTTTAAGTACTGTATTTATCTGGTTTTAAGATGTGTTTTCTTCCTTCCAAAACACTCCCAAAACTCTAGATCTGTCTTACATGACAGATGTAGATATTTGGGACTGTTTTGGAAGGGAGAAACCTAATAGCAAAATTGTCAAATTACACAAAACTGATTTATATATTTGGGGTATGTTTAGAGAGACAAGGCCCCCTCTTATAGCGGAATAAATAAGATATTTAGGACAGCTTCAGCAAGAAATACAAAACTTTCCCGATGAATGGGTAAACTTTCAGGGGATGCAACTCTGCCAGTTTTTATTTTTGCCTCAGTTTTCAATGACAGTCAACTCCATTCTTTGAAGAGTAGACCACATTAGGAAGGGTTACATCCTCCAGGGAAGCAAAGAGATAGTAAGAAAATTTGTTTCTTTTTGTAAAAATGGCAGACAAACATGAAGGCTTACCAATATTTATCATATGACGTCGCTGTTATTCAGTGGATAACGTCGTGTCATAAAAATCGTATGACCACACATGTAATAACACTTTGGCGTGTGCACGTAACATCATTGACAACGTCCGTGTCAACAATGTGTTATCTTATTGAAATAATTTTCAGTTTGAAGGCGTTAAATCCCATTTTCAAGGGTCATATGATAACAGAATCTTACACTCGTGGTCATTTCATATGAAATTTATGAAACTCGCCAAAGGCTCGTTTCATATATTTCATATGAAATGACCACTTGTGTAAGATCCTCTATATCTTACACTTTAAAGGAGCTATGAGTAAAGACATGAGAAAATAATGAGGACACACAGATCAGCCTGTCCATGTAGTCTTCTTTGAGATCTTCCACTTGACATCTACATACCGTTAGACACATGTCAAATATACAAGTGTGTAGCGAAAAAGGAAGAAATTGACAATGGAAAGATGCACACAGTGATCTGAGTCTTATTCCCCTGTGTGTCTGTATAAAGCATTTTTATCATGTCACTGTTAAAATTATTTACAAGTTTGACTTTCTTCCTTTAAATCTGAATGTCCTCATGCATTCTAGCAAGTGGTTAGAATAAGAAATGCACTGCGCCAACACTTTAATACAGGGTGGATGATCATGTGGTTTTGACGTCACAGGAAATATTGGAAATTCCGCTACAACAACTGTTCGTGGTCAGTTTTTTTTCAAGATAACTTCTTTGTTGCCAAATGCAGTTTTATAGAATAAAGTGCATTAAATGCGTGCTCGTTAGCTCTTTTAACTGGTGTTCTTGCTTTTACTGGGAGTTTTCTTGTTTTCACGTTTAAACTTCTCCCTGTTTTAGAGCAACAACATCATTCACGTGCCACAACCTACTTTCTGTTTCGGATGTTGGGGGACAATTAAATGCAAAAACTATAAAACTCAAGATAAAATCAAAAATATCGTCTGAAAGTAGTCATGACTACACATTCACTGCGATGCAATTTGAAAGAATGCATACAGAAACAATGACATTATTAACTAAAATGTGAAGAATTCCCGGGGTTTCCTTGTTCAGAATGACGTAAGAAAATGACGCAAGAAAGCACATAATCATCCACCCTGTAATATGCACATAGATTTATAGAATAATACAGAACATTAATTCCATGCACACTTCTTTTTTATACTACCTCTGTCAGGACATTCTGTATGGAAATAGTGAAATAAAAGAAAAGATAAAAAAAAAAGATTGCTGAGAAAAAATAAAATACTTCAATACAGATACAATAATAATAACCCTAAATATTGAGACAACTGACAGTCTGATTGAGCAAACAGTCTGATCAGGGTCTGCTGTGTTTGTCACTACACCAGAATTTTTAGCAAAATTAATTCACTGACATGTCACCAGAAAGAAAAACAAATTTTAGAATAATGATCAAGGGATGGGAGTGTTGCAGCTCGCCAAAAGAGGCACTGAATATGTCAAGGATTGGCAAGCTGACAACAGATTCTGGAAGCACTTCCACTGAAGAATAGTCAGTGGAAAAAAAAAAGAATATTTGTAATAATCCTTTGCTGTATGAGGATCATCCAAAAAGTTCTGTCACTGGACTCATAACTTTGCTCACAGACGTGATAGCTTACCACAGTTAGCAACAATTAAAAAAAACAATCTTTTATCTTTATACTGATGTCAGGTACATGGTAAAAATGTGAAATTTGGTTGAGCTATGAGCTCAAATACAGACCAAGTATTTGACACTGGCCTGTTTTCATGACTTTTGTTTTTCTGCTGGCTTGTGATTCATGCTGCATATCTCATCAACTACATATCGCAGGATTCTGAAATTTTCAGGGTTGCTGTCTGTTGCATTCTGTGCGGCACTACATAAAAATCAGAGACTTCTGTCTATTATATGCGATGCAAACGACTGACACATATGGTGTCACAGAAATATGTTGAAATTCACAGTCACATGATTTTCAAGGAACCACCTTGCCTTCATTTTGGGAAACTTTTTTTTTAAATTTTGATTGAGATCACATTGTCATGATCTACTACAGTAAATATATGCTTCAGAATTTGTGAAGCTTTAGTACTTAGAACATGACCTAGTTGATTTTCGTATGGCGTTGGCGTTTTTTGCATAATGTTGAGATTACAAAATACTGTAAACTCTTTCAAATGGACAGAATGACTCTGAGATTTTCCCGCTGTGTTTATTAGTACCAGAGATATCATAGGCACCAGGCAACGGTAATAGGCATCCCTTAACTGGACATTGCCTAAGTTGCATCTGCTAATTTGCCAGTAGGGTGAGGGTACCCTTCTTTTAAAGATAATTGTGAATGTTATTTCATTAATACAAGAATTTGTTTTTTTTTTACAGCTATGTGATAAAAAATAAGGTTTCTGAATGGTTTTTACTTTATGAGTAAAATTACTTAATACATAGTATTGAAAACTTAGTGCTGTACCTGGAGCCAATCCTCAAAGGACTGTCTCCAGGTACCGTTCTATACTTGGAGACCCTGAGTCTCGGGTATGGTACCTTACCTGGTGACCCCGGGTCTCTGGATACGGTACCATACCTGGAGACACTTCCTTTAAAAAAAATTCAGTCAGAAGAGAAAACAATGCAATATTCTGAATTTAGTTGTTAGTTGGCAGTAGTACCATTCCAAAAACTGAAGAAAAAAAAACACTGCACAAGCACAGCGTTCATTTTCACAGGCATACCAAACAGTATACGACTACCAGTTCATGCTGATTACTTGCACACAGTACACGACGGGGATTTCCCAGCTTTCAATTATTTTTTTATGCCAAACGGTCATAGTTACGCAATGGAGACATGCAATACTTTAATCTTTGATATCTAGGTTAAGTCATATAATTTTACCGAAGCTGGAGAACGATCAATATGATTCCTTTCTCGAAAATTTCCCAGCAAAGAAGTTCGTTCATTTACATCGTCTTCCATTTTGTTGTCATGTGACAAATGACGAGGGTAAAACCCCTAACCGGGTCCATAGAATTACCGAAAAGCACCGAAATACCGAAAAGCACCGAAATACCGAAAAACATAGAATTACCGAAAAGCATCAATATGTTATATTTCCAAGACTATGGGATACAACACGATCTGAATGTATTATAAAGGGGTCAAGTAACCCATGAGATTAATAGTTATTATTGAAAAACACCGATATATAAATATAATATACTAGGATATGATATACAACAGGGCCTCTGTAAAGGTATCGGATAACTTATTATGTATTTTGCTCCCTGTTCCCCAAAACTTCACAGCTCCCAAGTTCCTATTACATCAGTGATTTTTTTACCCCTGCGTCCTGCGTCCTACATGTAGACGCATAATTTTCCCAGAGGATGCAAAATATTTCCTTGGCTGCGTTCCGGGACGCATAAAAATAGCCGATCGGTAGTCCAACTTCCGATTTCGGCTTCGTTTACAAAGCTACTTTCGTTTTAAGAAAATAGCAACGGTGCATTAGCAGATTGTTATATTACTGGTAAAAAACAGTACCATAGTCTTGGGTCCATCGAATTACCCCAAACCACCCCAAAACACCCCAAACCACCCCAAACCGCATAAAAACCACCCCAAACCACTTTTCTTAATATTGTTTCAGGTTAAAATAGGTTGTGTTTATGCTTTTTAATGATTTCAAAATTATTTAATCAAAATAAATATGAGCTATTTGTGCAGAAAAAGGGAATTGCATATTGTATGCACTGATAATAATATAGTGGTATACGTATGTATACCGCGTGTACGTACATGTATGTAAATATGTCACATATGTATGTTTGTATGTTCATTATATGTTTGTCAGCACATGTATGTGTAAGTGTATGCATGTTAAATACCATTCATATATTCACAGACATACATAAATATAGCCTCATATTGGTAACAGCAATTTTTCCCTGTAGCTGCAAATATAAATCAATTTTCCTAATTTATAAATATTTTAAGCATTACCAAATATTTCTAAGGTAGTGTAAGTTGCTGCAAAATACCAAATTTGGTTTCAAGTGATTTGTTTTTGGTGGTTTGGGGTGCTTTTATTGGGCGGTTTGGGGTGGTTTGGGGTGTTTTGGGGTAGTTTGGGGTGTTTTGGGGTGGTTTGGGGTAATTCGATGGACCGCCATAGTCTTTCCTACTCCCGCTAAATACCAAAGTCTACCTGTAATACCAATAATCAATAGTAGTTGTCCAGTACCGGAGGAACATAGTATTATCGACCACGGTGATGTCTTTTACCTAGGTGCAAACTTTTATCAATACACCGGGTCAATAAGTAATCATGCCTCCGAAAAACAAGAAAAAGATCAAACTTGATTCAAAGCAGCAAACATTATTTGGTCTTCTTGGGCAAGACAAACATGCAAGGCCAGATGTTGGAGATCATGATGCGACCGATCAAACTTCCGAATCCGAAATGACAACGGATGTCTCCAAATCCAATACGCTGTCTGACAATGAGACAACAGGTGATTTATTTTATTCCTGTGACCACAGGAGCTGGACGTTGGTTATTTTTTACTAATAGGGCTTGTCCTTTGGAGCCCTTTAAGTTTGGGATGCAGAGAAAATATTGCTTTTGCATCCCAGTAAAGATGCAAACCTTTGAGCTTGGGATGCAAAGATTTTAGGTCTTGTGAGTCCTGGGACTCAAAGAAGGAGATTTGTAAAAAAATCACTGTTACATGATTATAATTTTTCTCGGCTCCTGGTAAATTTATTTTATGGCTTCTGTGAGATGGCTGTTAGGTTCTTTCGTAGAACTCCCGTACCGCTATGTACATACTGAGAGGTCCAGTAGCCGGGACAATGTAATTCCCAGGTTCTCAAAACCCATGAGAGAGTCACACATGTTTGGCGATTTTAAAAGTACATCATGATGAATGTGCTTCCTTGGTCTTTCATATTTTTCACAACCTTTTGAAATCGCCAGGCAAAGGCTGCTCATGAAAGGCAATTTATTGTTTTAAATTGCATTTAGGTGTTTCTCGGTAATAAGAAAGTACCTAATGACTTACTTAATAAATTTAACAAATATTCCTACTTCCCGCTTCATCCCTCTACACCGTCGATAGATAAAATATGGCATATAAAATATGGCATATAGATGCTTTTCGGCAATAACAATAATGAGCTTTATATTAATACCTTTCCCGAACTTCTGTTGTAAATCATATCCATGCATAATATGATGTATTTGTGTTTTTCGGTAATGACAATTACCCTCACGAATTACTTGACCCCTCTATGATACATCAGACCGTGTTGTACCCCATAGTCTTGCAACTAAGACATATTGGTGCTTTTCGGTAATTCTATGCTTTTCGGTATTTCGGTGCTTTTCGGTATTTCGGTGCTTTTCGGTAATTCTATGGACCGCCCCTAACCTACACTACGAAACTAGACGTCACTAACTGACACCATTTGATAAGCATGCACTGGGTCTAAAAAGCCAATGACATCTGCTGCCAGTTAACCTGACAATAATAACTATGCCATTCTCACTTCCAGACTTAGGAATATTTCTACTCTCCTTCATGTGACTACTATATTGATTTCATCATTTGTTGTTGTTGTTTTGTTGCTTTACGTCCACAGTAAACAACTATGGTCATGTCGGGATGGTCAGTTAACCTAACCACACTATTCCTGGGCAGGCTTAGAGCTCCTAAGTAGTTAACCATTACTAGGTGCACATACTTTCGCCAGTAACTGACAACTGCCCTTCTTGAATCAGCGGAAGGAAAAATGAAAGTATGTGGCCAGACAGGGTATTGAACTCGGGACCTCTGGCTCTTGAGTCAGATGTGCTACCGACTGGGCTACACGGCCCAGCATTTCTGTTTACTATGCATTTATGTTGAATAAAACTAATAGAACCATAAGGCTTGTATCACTCTCTTGAAATCTCAGCTTAGATTGTACTCAGTTTCTAGTCTAGATGCCAAAATACCTGCTCTGCTAGAGATGTAAAAGCCAATTTCAATTTATCCATTGAAAGACATTAGGAACTTCAAGTTGCCAGTGCAATCTAAGTTCTAGACCACTTGGTACAAAAATAGTAATTTTGTAGAGGCATATCTATAATACTAAATAAATGAAGTAACGCATAAACTGCAAAATTGGTGGCATTTTCAAGCGTAATTTCTATACTGGTTCTTTCGCATATTGCTATCACTGATAATTTCGGTTAGCGTGTGTTTTAGTTTCACGTAGATTTAAAGAATTTGGGAATTAAATTCGTCTTTCATTTTAAATTCTCCCAAGTATTTTTCTAGAAACTTCGATGTCAACAATTGGTCCGTTCGAGTGAAATTATCGTGTACTCGAATACATGTTTTAAATTAATCCGGTAGTTTCGGTTCTGCGTCGTTATATCGGCGCGCTGCTTAGCAAGTCCAAATTTAGCAGGTTCTAATACAAAAATCCGACCCATGAACGTACGTCATTCCCCATACATAACGATTTATTTTTGTATTCTTGCTCATATGTCTAAACGGATGAAGAACTAAATGGTCATAGTCCCGACGGCCCTGGCTCGAAACGACCCATTTTCTTCCAGAACGATAGTCAGTACGAGTAGCCAATCGAACTCGCCCATTGAAGAATAAAGCTCAACGCACATGGTCTTTCGAAAAGTTGGACGGACACACGGCGCCAAGTGTGTGCGGCTATGGTTACGTACCGCTGAGCCACTTGGGGAACATCGTTAGGAGAATTCAAACTGAACTGAACTTTCGAAAAGACAAAAATTAAAAATGTCTAAGGTTAACACACATGCGCCAGGTAAGAAAGGGTATTTTTCCAGCGAAGCAGACAAATCAATTTCAATGATTCCACGAAGCTAAATAAGCCTTTAGTCTTCAGAGGGCTTGAATATTTTCCCCCAAAACGTTCCAGAACCCAATTTTTCCAGAAAAAAAGATACCCAGGACAGGTTACATAACCAAGATGGCAAACACTTATTATGGTAAAAAATTTCAAAAATCTTCTCCCCCAGAACCACGCCGGGCTGCGTAGCGCAATCAGTAGGGCACCTGACTCATAAGTCAGAGGTCCTGGGTTCGAAACCCGGTCTGGCCACATACTTTTGTTTCTCCTTCCGCTGATTCAAGGAGGGCAGTTGTCAGTTACTGGCGAAAGTATGTGCACTTAGTACTGGTTAACCGCTTAGGAGGTCTAAGCCTTACAAGGAATAGTGTGGTTAGGTTAACTGACCGTCCCGACATGACCGTAGCTGTTTACCGTGGACGTTAAGCATCAAATCAACCAATTCTCCCCCAGAACCACAAATCCTATGATCTTGAAACTTAGCATGTCTCATCAAGGACTCAAAAGCTCAACAAAATTTATATAAATGATGACCCTGGGATGACCTTGATCTGTTTTACGGCAAGGTCAACTTTTGAGTCACTTAGGTTTTTCTATAGGAAAAAGTGAAAAAAATTGATTTTTTTAGAAACAATGCAGTCTGCTACCTGAAAGTTTGTAGATGCAGACAACTAATTAGGTAAATGAAGCTTTAGTGAGTATTCATGGTAAAGGTCATATCTTCACCTGGGCCTAAGGCCATTTACATTGAAAAATTAAAACTCGCCTTTTTTATATAAACTTGACCATCATGAAATATTTCCGCGCTTGCGCGGGCTCTTTTCTAGTGCTAAGAATATTTCTGTAAAGTTTCAATTTTGTCACCCTTGTGGCTACTGTACTTTGGTTTGTGTTTCAACCAAGCCAAAGTAGTTGCTATCAAAACCATGAGTCTGTAGAAGACTAAAAGATATTTCTGTAAAATACCTATCATTATACAGTCAACTCTCGATATCTCAAAGTCAATAGTCATAACAAACTACTGATATCTCAAAGTAAATTTTCTGGTCCCAGAAAATTTACTTTGAGGTATCAGTAGTTTAAGATAAAGGGAGTTGAAATGCAAATAAAAATAGGAAATAAGTCTAAACTATATTTTTTGATATAAGAAAGTATTTTGAGATATCAGTGTTAGAGATATCGAGAGTTGACTGTATCTGCAATGCTGAGCCAGCATGAGTAAATATTCGGTTTTCCCATTTGCAGTAAAGGCTTTGGCAACTAAGTTGTCACAGCACCCAAGGGACTGAACCAATGGCCAGTATTTCTGTATACAAAGTCCTATGTTTAGATCATTTCAGTAAAGTCTCAGCCTTTCCAGCCTTATAGCTACTGAGGAGTTGTGTTTTAAATATATTTTGCCACTTATTACATTTTGGTTGCTATGGCAACCCACCCAATTTAGAAGTTGCTACCAAAACTGTGTCCTATGGAGAATTGTCTAAGGAATATTTCTGTAAAAGATTTATCCTTATATCAGCACAGTTAAGGCAGTAAGTGCCATCACTCATTTTTTCTATTGACAGTCAATGCCATAGCAGCCAAATTTCTAAACGAGTTGGCATAAAAAAAAGAGCCGTCACCAGACAGCATAGCTCGCCTGAACTGGCGCTTGGCCATCATGAACACAAAGTTCTAAGAAAGTGACCTTAATCTTAAGATCAATTATGGTGGACAGCTGGCATGAACAAAAGACTGCCTATCCAGAACCTTCAGAAACATAGGCAGGGTAATTGCTTGGTAGTGAGAATGAGCAACAAACAACCTTAGTATCAAAAATATTTATTTTATTGTGAAGTAAAATGTTTTGCACTTTTCTTCAATAAATATGGTAGTTTTAAAACTTTACATTCACACTTACAATGTATAAGAATAAAACTTCGTACTACATGTATATATACTTGTCAAAATAGTACACACTGCAGTATTGAAACAAAGTCTGTCTGATTCACTGCAGTATTGAAACAAAGTCTGTCTGATTTTCATCTAAATTGTTTACAATGTATGGATGCACAATTTTGTTCTTAAAGGTCTAAACATGCCACAATCTGGGGGCAAAAACTTAAGCTATCAGGATTTTATTCGAGTAATCAAATACAGTAAGATCCAACTGTGTTTGTTTTGGAACCATAACATTCCCTGAATGCTTGGTTTTATTTAGAAATTTGCACATCTAAATTACCTTTTTCGAATAAGCATAGTGCTATACAAAGAGACTAACAAACACTCTAAAGTTTTACGTAGGGCCAAGGAAGGTTACTTTTAATATCAATATAAAGCCTATGTTCTGGGACACTTTTACTCCTCATTTTGTAACGACCTATTTGGGCAAGTCCACTTAAAGTATAAGGAAATGCTACCTAAAACCGGCTTTTGAAAGGCATTCCATCTGCATCTGTAGGATGCATTACTGCACTTTAAAACAAACTACTCTATTTTTACGAGGGGAGTTCAATAAGTTCGTAGAACTAAGGGTTTAACTCACAGATTGGAAAATGGTTTCAACATTATTTTTCAATATAATCCCCCTTTACCTCAATGCATTTGGCCCACTTTGCTGTTAAGCAGTCTATGCCTTTGAAATAAAAGTCGTCTGTTTGGTCCTCAAACCAAGCCTCTGTAGCAGCCTTGAGCTCATCATCATCCCGAAATCTCATTCCACGCAAGTGGGACTTCAAATTTCGAAACAGATAATAATCACTTGGGGTCAGGTCTGGACTGTATGGCGGGTGATTTAACTGCTCGAACTTGCACTCACGAATAGCCGCTTGTGCAACTCTGGACTTGGCTCTGAACTCAATATTCTGACTCCATTTTTGCCTATGGGTATAGGTTTTTCGAACAAATAGTAAGAGCAAAAAATGTAAGCGTTGACTGAACCGCTGTTATCAATCAACTGACAAAGGTTTACACTGCACAAAAATGAAAAAAGAAATCTTGAATTGTATAGAAAAATACCGAGTTCTACAAACTTATTGAACTCCCCTCGTATGACAATTATAGAAACTATTCTAGGTGTCCCAATTTATTTAAGTTTTATGGTAATTTGGCAGACATGTTGCAGCCACAGCAGACTCACATTAGACTTATCAGGATCTGCAATGTATGGCAAACAGTGTATGGTCTGATCAAACTGCTCCTTTAGGAGCAGTTTGATTTGGGTCTGCACTGTTTGCTGAATTCTACCTATCCCAACCCTTAGATTTTTAACATGCTGCAGACTCCAAAATATAACAAACTTTCTTTTTCATGAAAAGAATAAAACATCTAACAAAGAATTTTTTCAGAGGATGAATGGTAAAACAAACACAATGGTACATACTATGTTTCTCTTTTTCTTCTTTATAAGCCTATGTACTACATAGGCTTATAAAGAAGAAAAAGAGAAACACAGACATACATTTAAAACGAACACATGTTTAAGTATTATAGAAATGCAATAAAATAAAAAAAGTACATCATTTGGGGCAAATACTGCAAATGATAAAGACTTTAAAATACTACAGTCTAACAGCTAGCATGCTGATATCTAAATTCTACGAGCTTCCAAAGACTTTTTTCTAAAATACTTGTACAATAATCAAAATGGGAAAGATTTCTCTTTAAAAATCTTGAAATAGCATACATGTATATACATATGTTGAAATTATTGTTAAAGTGGTGATGATCTGAACCTGTCATAAGCAAACACACGTTATAGCATGTGTACCAAGAGGACAAGACTAAGACCAGCCTGCACAAATCCTGCATCTGGTTTTGATTAGTCTCTTCTCGTTTTGAATCAACCATCTATGAATCCAGGGTGAATCTATTTGAGCATCAACTCACAAAAAGGGTGCTTAAGGTGAGTGGTTGTACTTTTAGGGGAAGCAACTCTACCATTTGTATTTTTTATCCCCTTGCAATGAGAGTCATCTCTTAAAGGGAAGAATCTGCTCCCCTAAGAGCACTTTCTTTCATTTAAGAGATGACCTTATTATGAAAGGGCTGTGTTAAGCTGGGAAGCAAACAGGAAGTCATAAAGGGAGTTCCATACATCGTTTGTGAATCTGTGAAATTTAGCTAGAGCTTTCTTTTTGCCCCTCTAGATTCTTCAAGGAAGGGCCAATACACATTGCATGTGAAAAGCAAAGGCCCTGACCAGACTGTGAATGTATAGCTGGTGTAAGCCTTTGCAGTTCACATATGCTTGAAGTACCCTTTTGGAATGTGACAACTCATTAAATGAATTTTAAGTACTGTATGTCGATGAAACTGAAGAACACACTGATATCTTCACTGTTTGAACATGCTATCAAGCCCTGTTTCTTATCACAAGGTTCATTTAACATCACTGGGTACACAGTCAGGGGGAGCCAATCTGCAATTTTCACTTTTGCCTCTCTTCTGAAAGCAGGCCCACTCCTTAAGGAAAGAGAAGCAAGTTAATGCCTTTAACAGTTGACCCTTTTGAGATGAGTTTTGTTGTCCAAGGAAAAAGCAGGAAGTCATAGGAGTTGTCTCCCTTTGAAAAAAATGGCGGAAAAGTATGGAGGTGTACCTGTACACCTTAACATAGAAACCAATGACAAATGAACATATAATTGAGCCGTGACACGAGAAAACCAACAATGTGGTTGTGTGCCCAGCGCAGACTCAGATCAGCATGGTCATCTGCCCAGTCTGATCAGAGTCTTCGCTATGCGCTTAAAGGGTAGCTAAGGGTTTAAGCTACCTCCATGCGGACAGCGAAGACTCTGATCAGACTGGGCGGATGCCCAGGCTGATCTGAGTCTGCGCTGGGCACACAACCACATTGTTGGTTTTCTCGTGTCGCGGCTCATATATAAAAGAATCAAAGCAATAAATATCTAACAAAGAAGCTGACTCTCACAAAAGAAACAATTCCTCCTCACTCAAGCATACTTTTTCATAAATGTCAAAGATCAGCTGTCCAATGATATGACTAAATACTGTAATAATAAAAAGAGCCGCGACATGACAAAACCAACAATGTGGTTGTGCGCCCGGTGCAGACTCAGATCAGCCTGGGCATCTGTCTAGTTTGATCAGACTCTTTGTTAAGAGCTCGAAGGGTAGCTAAGGGTTGAAGCTACCTCCATGCGGACAGCGAAGACTCCGATCAGACTGGGCAGATGCCCAGGCCGATCTGAGTCTGCACTGGGTGCACAAACACATTGTTGGTTTTGTGGTGTCGCGGCTCAAATGATATGATTGAATGTTTTCATAAAATGGTATGGCTGAATACTGTATTCATAAAAGGCAATATATGATAAAATATGGTAAGCTAGATAAAACTGTTGAGCTCCAGGTAAGGAAAGTATCTAAAAATATTTCATAGATCATTTCTCTCAAGGTGAATGGGTTACACTTTCTGGGGAAGCAACTCTTTAACTTTTATTTTTCACTCTCTTCTCAATGGGGATCAACTGTTAAGGTAAAGATTTGCTCCTAGCATAGAACACCTATGGAAAGGGTTTTGTCTTCCAAAGAAGCAAATAGGAAGCCCAAAAAGTTGTTCCCCTTTGCAGAGATGGCAGAAAAACATGAGGTTACCCATACACCTTAATATTCAATAAAATTTTGTACGGTAACTGTATATAGTGCATTTTGACAGAGACTTGAACTGCTACAGTCAATGAAACAGTGGACTGTGGATGTCAGGCAGACGTAAAAAGTAAGTCAACAGAGTGTAAAACATAGGTCAAAGGTATAATAATAATAGTGCAGCATCTGAGACTATCACTCTACAAAAGAACCTTTATGCCAGGTTTGCTGACTAGATATTGTAGTAACAGAGAATTCTACTAAAATGTCAGGATCAATGCAGTTTCGGACAACCAATTCATTAAAAAATTTAGTGTCACATAACATGAAAATACAGGTCAAGGGCACAAACACGTCCAACATCTATAAAGACCACTGTTAAAAATAACAAACTTTATGCCAGTTTTGACGACTGTAGATATTACAGCTTCAGAGAAATAGACTTAAATATTAGGGTCTATGCAACTGTGAACAGACACACACATACAGACAGAAAAACAGAAGTCTATATCACACCTTCCCAAAGCAGGTGGAATAATGAAACTAATATCACAAATATCAGTGAAAACCCCGATGTTTAGGTAAAAAATAATATCCAAATCAGACTGGATTGCACAGTATCATTAAAAGATGACTAAAATGGAAAGACATAACTCTTTATGGGAAGTTTATACATGGAGGATCTTACACGAGTGGTCATTTCAAATGAAATTTATGAAACAAGCCTTCAGTGAGTTTCATAAATTTCATATAAAATGACCATGAGTGTAAGACTCTGTTTATCATATGACCCTTTAAATTGGGATTTTAACGCCTTCAAACTGAACATTATTTTAATTAGAAACCCCATTGTTGACATGGATGTTGTCAATGACATTACGTGTACACGCCAAAGTGTTATTACACGTGTGTTCATACGATTTTTATGACATGACGTTATCCACTGAAAAACAGTGAAGTCATATGATAAAGATTCTTAAGTTGTGAAGACTACAAACAAGTTTATAATTCATAAAAGAATATTACCCTATCTATTTGGATGTAAGTCAGGAATTTTTCCTTTCTAACAACCCTGTGAGTCTAGATCCATCTTATGAGACTGATCTACATTTTTGGGATTGATTTAAATGGGAAAACCCTGATTTAGATAATCTGGTTAATGCCCTTGTCTTATAACCAAACAAATAAGCTTTCAAGTATGAAGCATGTTTATTTTTCATAAATGAGCCACAACGTGACAAAACCAACAAAGTTGCCTGTGCTCCCAGCAAAGCCTCAGATCAGCCTGGGCACTTGCCCAGTCTGATCAGAGACTTCGCTATCTGCACAGAGTAAGCTTACAACCTTAGCTACCCTTTAAGCGCACAGTGAAGACTCAGACCAGACTGGGTGGATGCATGGGCCAATCAGAGTCTTCGCTGAGCACACATGCCACTTTGCTGGTTTTGTTGTGTCGTAGCATTCAAATTGTAACTTAAAATACTCACATATTCAGATAGACATGTCTGAACATAGTATACCAAATTTCATTTGGTCTCAAAGGGCAGTCTGATAAGGATTATAAGTGCTAGCCATCAAGTTTATACAAGAGTTCTGCAGATGACGATGTATATGATTCTTTACAATCATATATAAACTATGATACTTGATGATTTAAATTTTGCTATTTTGGTAAGTACATGTAATGATACAATTTTTTTTGGAAAAAAAGAGGTAGGGGCATTTAATGGAGCAGGGCTGTTTATTAGATTTAATATCATAAACTCTATAAAATGATACTGACCCTAAGATGCTTCTAAAGAGGGATGACACAATATCAGAGAAGGGTCCCACATATATACAGGGTCATTATTCCCAAACCCCTTATCCTGACATCTGACTCTTGCATGATTGCTGATCCTCACACTCTTCATGTTTCACTGGTCTCACAGCGTGCAAATAAAAAGTTCGGGATGAGACAAAGTTCTATTGCACATATTTATAATGGAGCCGCGACACGACAAAACCAACAATGTGGTTGTGCACACTGCGCAGACTCAGATCAGCCTGGGCATCCGCCAAGTTTGATCAGACCCTTTGTTAAGTGCTCAAAGGGTAGCTAAGGGTCTAAGCTACCTCCATGTGGACAGCGAAGACTCTGATCAGACTGGGCGGATGCCCAGGCTGATCTGAGTCTGCGCTGGGCGCTCAACCACATTGTTGGTTTTCTCGTGTCGCGGCTCATATGTGTTAATGGCAAAATGAAAAAAATATCCAAGAATGATCATGAAAAGCTCTCTTTAACTGAAGCTTGGCACTATTCCCACAGTACACAATGTTAAAAGTTTAACCCATTCTTGTCCAATGATCAGCAGTGGACTAGTTCAACTTGCAAGATATACAAGACCATTTGAGCCACAACACGACAAAACCAACAAAGTGGCATGTGCGCCTAGCAAAGAGTCAGATCAGCCTTGGCATCTACCCAGTCTGATCAGAGCCTTTCCTGTTTGCATGGAGCTAGATTAGATCCTTAGCAACCCTTTAAGTGCACATCAAAGACTCTGATCAGACTGGGCAGATGCCCAGGCTGATCTCAGTCTTTGCTGGGTGCATATGCCACTTTGTTGGTTTTGTTACAGCTCATTTATTATCTAAAGGATAATTTTGTGCAGATATTGTTGTATACCTATACTATATGCTGCATTCTGTGGTGTCTGAACTGGTGTACAGTTTCCAAAGGTCTATAGTACAGGGACCTGAACATTAATGGGTTATTACTTCTAGAAGCATGTGTAATCACTGTGGATGTGCAAATAAACCACTGGACCAGTCAGTGTGTTTTCAGTCTAAACATTTCAGAAAATCATTTCAAATCATATTGTTATTTCTCACTATCATAGGAAATTATTTTATTTTTGATTTTAGCAGACCTGAGTGTTTTATCTTGAATTTAACCAAAGGCACATGTGGTAAATTACACCCTACCATTCTTTACAAATACAACAAATGAGCTGCGACACGAGAAAACCAACAAAGTGGTTGTGCCCCCAGCAGAGACTAAGATCAGCCTGGGCATCTGCCCAGTCTGATCAGAGTCTTCGCTGTCCGCATGGAAGTAGCTTAGACCCTTAGCCATCCTTTAAGCTCTTAACAGAGAGTCTGACCAGACTAGGGAAATGTCTAGACTGATCCGAGTCTGCGCTTGGCGCACAGCCACTTTGTTGGTTTTCTCGTGTCGCGGCTCAAATATTTTAAAGGAATGGATACACCTCCATATTTTTCCACCAATTTTTTAAAGGAAACAGATTTCAGGTTTAATACTGTTTTCCCTATACAAAGCAACCCCACCCAAAAGAATCTGCTCTTAAGGGTGCAAACTCTGTCTTTTAGAAATATATCTATACAAATTTATGAAATATGATGAGAATGAAAGCTACAAGCTTATTTAGCTATTCTTCTTAAATCTTCATTGAGAAGGAAAGTAAAAGTAAAAATGGTAGAGTTGCTTCATCTGAAAGTGTATCCATACACCTTAATATATAAACAGACTGATAGATAGATAGACTGACTGACAGATAAGATAGATTTGTTGCAATTTGAAGATGGAAACCATTATACAGTAGAACTTCACTGGCTCGAACAGGCTTGGGACCATGAATATTGGTTCCAGCCAAGGGTAGTTCTAGCCATCCAGGGTTAGTTTCCATATAAAGTGACCTCTAAGGACCAAGAAAAGAGTTCTAGCCAGGCAGGGTGGATGAGCCATCAGGGTTCGAGCCATTGAAGTTCTACTGTATAAACATAACTTCTGTGAGTTTTTTTCACAACTGATACTAACACTAATCAACAGGCCTCTTTACGTTTAATTTTCAGCCTTCCAGGCATGGTTGGTTAATATCAAAGCTATTTAACATGAATCACTGAAGTCCTCTTGAACAAATAAAATCAAGTGTGCTATTATTTGCAGAAAAAAAGTGAGACACTTTTGCACTGTAAAAGCTCCTCTTATTTTTAGCCAAAAAAACATACATACATACATACACAAAAAAAAAACAAACATTACTTTAGCATACAATATGTTTGAAAATGTAGCATCTCATTACCTGATAATGTCATTAGTTTTGAGCATCTGGGGCCATATTTATAAAACGACTTAAGTGGTTGCTATGCTGTTGCTAAGGCTGAATTGCTACGAAGGAGATTCCCTACAACTATGAAATTTGCTCTGGAGGAACAGTCTTTTCAGACTGTTCCTCCAGAGCAAATTTCATAGTTGTAGGAAATCTCCTTTACAGAAATTAAGCCTAAGCAACAGCATAGCAACCACTTAAGTGGTTTTATAAATACGGCCCCTGGGCCTGGGTCTTCATCAAGAAGGATCTAAACTACAATTAAACTACCTGACAACTTCATCTCAATAAGACTCTACATGCCATCTGACAAGGGCAAGCATAGTATGCTGTTTAACTCTACTGCACTCAGAACGGCCAAAACTCTACGAAAATTTGGCTGTTCTGAGTGCAATAGTGTTAAACTCTACACGATAAGATTTACTGTCTGATTGAAATGCGCATGCCCTGAACACACACCTCTAATGCACAGGCTGGTTAAGGCATGTGCATTTCATATACAAATTAAATTTTCACATCAACAGAAACCTAGATAAGTGGGGGCACTGATGACAATTAAAAGCTAACTTTTGTTTGTTCTATTTAAAAATCACATTTTGTGACCTCATTAAAACTGCCTCACCAGTGTGCCTATGAGGTGTCACAATATATGTTTCTACTGAAAATAAGAAAAATTATCTTAGACTAATACTCAAAATTCCTTCTCATTTACAGTTCTACCTGTATGCCGCCAGCAATGTCTAACATCACTGTTAATTATTAAAACCAGAGGACCAATGGTCCTGTAGCTCACCTGACACTTGGTCCTGGTATATATTTTAATGCTTTTATACATGTATATAGCACCAGGGCAGGGGCAGATAACCCCCCTCCCTTGGGGATTAATGTTGAGTCCCAATTCTATTTACCAAGCCACAAGGTCACTGGGCCTTTGTTTCTGGACAAAGATTTCTGAAGGGTTTTTATCATATATGGGCATGGTGGCCACCATGTTCATGTGACCAAGACCATCTGAACAAACTTTGATTCCTTTGACCCAGTATAAAAGCTCCATATGAAATACAGTAATCATTTGTATAATCTATGATGGGCCTGAGTGCCCAATGCTACATACCGGTACCAAGTTTCAAGGTTATAGACCTTTCGGTTCTCGAGAAAAAGACGTTTGAAGAGTTTTTACCATATATGGGCATGGTGGCCATCTTGGGCAAGTGACCAAGACCATCTGAACAAACTATGGTTCCTTTAAGCCGGTGAAGCTCCATGTGAACTAGCTCTTCAATTGACCCCAGTGGCCTCTGAGAAGATGTTTGAAAATGTTGACGGGTGACAGAATCTCAATGACCTTGTACAAAAGTCAAAGAATGACCTTGACCTTTAACAACAAAATATCTTCATCTGGTCATTTAGTCAACCATATATACCAAATATTGTACCTTAGACTTGAACAGTTTCTGAAAAATCCACTGTTTAAGCATTTTCCCATATAAAAGCCTACATAATGTACCAAAGTTGACAGTGTCATAAATTAGGTCAAGGTCAATGCACGATCATTTGTATAATCTATGATGGGCTTGAGTGCCCAAAGCTACATACCAAGTTTCAAGGTCATACCCCTTTTGGTTCTGGAGACGAAGATTTTGAAGGGTTTTTACTGTATACGGGCATGGCGGCCATCTTGGTCAAGATCCCGAGAACAAACTTTTATTCCCCGATCACACACTCCATATGAAATTTTGCTTCAATCAGACCAGTGGTTTAAGAGGAGAAGATGTTTTGAAAATCTTGATGATGGACAGACAGACAAACTGACCTTGACCTTCAGTGACATAATAGCTTCATCTGGTCATTTAGTTGACCATATATACACCACGTATTGTACCTTAGACTTAAATAGTTTCTGAGAAATCCACTGTATAAGCGTTTTCCCATAGAAAAGCCTAACATACCAAAGTTGACCATGTCGTAAATTAGGTCAAGGCCAATGCAAGGTCATTATTTGTATAAACTATGATGGGCTTGCATGCTCGATGCTACATACCAATGTTCAAGATCATAGGCCTTTTGGTTCTCGAGAAGAAGATTTTCGAAGGGTTTTTACCATATATGGGCATGGCGGCCATCTTGGTAATGTGACCCAAATCCTGTGTATAAACTTTAGTTCCCCTATCCCACTGACACACCATATGAAATTTGGCTTCAATCTCCCCAGTAGTTTCAAAGGAGAAGATGTTTGAAAATCTTGATGACGGACAGACCGACAAAATGACCTTGACCTTCAGTGACATAATATCTTCATCTGGTCATTCAGTTGACCATATATACCACATATTCTACCTTAGACTTAAATAGTTTCTGAGAAATCCACTATATAAGGGTTTTCCCATATAAAAGCCTAACATACCAACGTTGACCATGCTGTTAATTAGGTCAAGGTCAACGCAAGGTCATCATTTGTACAAACTATGATGGGCTCGCATGCCCAAAGCTACATACCAAGTTTCAAGGTCATAGGCCTTTTGGTTCTGGAGAAGAAGATTTTTGAAAGTTTTTTACCATATATGGGAAGGGCGGCCATCTTGGTCATGTGACCCAGACCCCAGGAATAAACTTTCGTTCCCCCATCCCACTGAGACTCCATATGAAATTTTGCTTCAATCAGACCAGTGGTTTCAGGGGAGAAGATGTTTGAAAATCTTGACGACGGATGGTCCGACGGAATGACCTTGACCTTAAGTGACATGATATCTTCATCTGGTCATTTAGTTGACCATGTATACAACATATTGTACCTTAGACTTAAATGGATTCTGAGAAATCCACTGTTAAAGCATTTGCCCATATAAAAGCCTAACGTACCAAAGATGACCATACCGTAAATTAGGTCAAGGTCAACGCAAGGTCATGATTTGTATAAACTATGATAGGCCCGCATGCCCGATGCTACATACCAAGTTTCAAGGTCATAGGCCTTTTGTTTCTGTAGAAGAAGATTTTTGAAGGGGTTTTACCATATATGGGCGTGGTGGCCATCTTGGTCATGTGACCCAGATACCGCGAACAAGCTTTCGTTCCCCCAACCTAGGTAGGCTCCATATGAAATATGGCTTCAATCGGCCCAGTGGTTTCAGCGGAGAAGATGTTTGAAAATGTTGACGACGGACGGACGGACGGACGGACGACGGACGGACGGACGGACGACGATTGCCTGGCTATACTATAAGCTCACCTATGAGCCTAAAGGCTCAGGGGAGCTAAAAATTGGTTAAAATTGTAATATCATTAAAACTTGAAAAAATTTATGTTTTAATAAAACCGAAATGAAAATGTAAAAGCTTTCCTTTTCTACTAATAAAGAAGCATACATAAAAATATTATGCCTTTTTAGCCTATTTTCCCAACATGGGATAAAAAATGTTCATTAACCCTTAATGCGCCAAAAAGCAGACGACAAAATTTACGTGAGCAGAATTTCAAAAAATGTTTCGTCCAAGCAATATCATATTTAGAATTTGAACACTAGAGGGCAAACAGTGTAGATTCTGATGAGGTGGCTCATTATGAGCCACCTCATCTGGATCTACACTGTTTTCCAATTCAACAATTTTAATTTATGGCCCTTTAAGGGTTAAAAGATACGCACAAACCAGAGCTCCAGACAAGAACGGGTTTTGAGGATAATTCTGAGATAAATTTTTTTCTTATTTCTCAAAGAAAACATTTGTTGTGACCTGTAATTAGAACCATCTCAGCATGAGATGGCTCTAATGAGGGGTCGCAACATGTTTAATGCAAAAATATGAAAATCATCTGTAAATTATCCCCGTTACCTCTTCTTATCTGGTGCACTGACTGTCAAACTATAACTGCTGGAAACTGCTGCGTTAAAAACACACATGTAGGTCATGGTTATCTTCTCCAGAGCTCATATATTTGGGTTCCGGCTTGATAGGGTGAGAAATACATGGCAACATAAAAGAAACAATCACAGACGAAGGATGGGACAATTGGCCAGATGATTACAAATATTCCTATAGACAAATAACTCTTCAAAACTTTCTTTATCTCTGCTCGAAATGATCTGAAAATAGAAAGAAACAGAAAGATGCAAGGTTTATTCAAATGATTTTGTGGGTAATTTTGTGTTTTCATTTCCCAAGGAAGGTAGACTGTACAATGTGCTGGAAGGTATGTCCCCAGTGCTTCAGATAAGAAGAGGTAACAGGGATAACTTACAGATAGTTTTCCTTCTCCATAAAAACGTATTTTGTGATCCCTCATTAGAACCGACTTGCTGAGACAGTTCTAATGAGGGGTCACAACATATGTTTTCGTTGAGAGAGAAAAATTATCTTTGAATTATCCATGTTACTCCTTCTTATCTGAAGCTCTGATGTCCCCATTTTTTTCATATACCTACTGTCATTATCTCCATTCAAGAGAGTTTCTGTATAATAAATGCCTCCTCTCATACTCTCTCACTTTTTTTCTGTGAAAAATGTGGCAAATTCCAACATGACTGGCTTATGAGAACAAAATTTAAACTGTCCCAAGAATGCCACTTATAGGATGTCTGAATTGCACTGCCCCTCAGCAGGATTCCGAAAAAGCTGGAAAAACACACACACAAAATTCCCTGACTTTTCCCGGATCAAATCCATTTTTCCCTGACCAAAATGTTTTAGCCATGACTAGTTGAGTGCACTGAATATAAGGAAATTATGTCCGGATACCATTTACTAATGACACTATTCTAGACAAAGCAAGAGTTGGTTAGAAGTTGAGCTTAGTATATATATTTAGAAAAAAAAATGTTTGGCCAAAAATCAAAGGGACTGGCTTAGCCTTGTATTTTCATTCTTTCTCTTGTATTTTAAAAATTGTTTACTCAGAGCTAAACCTGTTCTTAAAAAATTCCCCGACTTTTTCTCAATTTTCAAATGCACTGACCAATTACAAAATTCCCAGCCTTTGAAAAAAAAAATTCCTCTTACTTTTCCCTGACCATGGAAACCCTGCCCTGGGGGGTTTATCAGAAGAAATATGGTATTAAGGATTTGGGATTGTTTTGGAAGGGAAAAACCTCCATCTTATAACCAAAGACATACAACACTTACCCTATTCGCTGCTGCCCTCTGATATACATTGTAACATAATTAGCTTCTAAAAAAGTGCTGATTAGACAATTCACTAGGATAAATCGTGATGTCCAATAATGTATATCCGTCCAGTCCCAAGTGAACTCTGCTATCAACCAGTAGGGCATCACTATAGATTTGGGCAAAAATTCTGCCCATTGGCTGCTTGACAGAGGCTGAGGCTGAAAGAAATTAAGAATATTACTTTCAACAAACACTACCTATTCCCATGAAAGACTCTTCTTTGAATCTGAAGTAGTCTGTTTCGCCTAACAAGGGAGGGAAGGGATGTATTATAACACTGCTGAAAAATACCTCAGACCCTAATCAGACCACTCTTTTGCCCTAGTTGCTTATTACTGATTAAGCTTTTTACAGTGTTTCAAAATGAAGTACAATACTGTATACAAGGTAATTTTTGCTGTGTTCCATTTTTCACTGTATTTTGGGTCACTTAGAAACCACGAATATTAAAATCACAATTAATTTCCTGTTTCTTACAAAGTGTCTTCTGTAGGCACAGTGTTCATATATTTTGTTTCTGTTTGCTTTGGTAATTGCTGGTACTCGACACTTGAGCCAGTTCTTGCATTAACCTGCAGCGGCCCTGCCGCAGGTTAATGTAAGAACTGGCTCAAGTGAAAAAGAAATAGTTTTGCTTTTTGTGCATATTGCTAATCGCGAAAATTAAAGATCGCGAAAATTAATGTTTAAGATTTCGACCCTTAACTGCGAAAATTTGAACAAACGAAAATTACCGCTTATAAGGTAATTCATTTGTATATCTGAGCTAACAGATAAATGCACAAACCTACTATTTCTGATACTCTGCTAGAGCTCAAGGTAACACTTTTATGACAATATTTTTATTAGTATCTTCTCATTTCTCTATGAAACGTATGTTGAGGCACCTCAACAGAACTGCCTTAGTGAGACATTCAAATGTCTGAGTGGCAGAGGCCCAGATAAGAAGACTATTTGATGATAATTCAGGCCAAGCATAAAAAAATATTTCATTTGCAGTTGTTGACCAAAGATAATTCCTTAGGATAGGTAGGTCGGCTTTCATTTTTTTTTCCTGCAAAACATAAAAGCAGCCCAAATACTACCTAGCATGTTAAAGTGTAATATTGATTACCCATATTACATACACATATAACAGCATCGTACAAGATGAACAAACCTATTTTACCCATTAATGGAGTACCCATGATGTGGTAGTGGAAAGGCAACAAGTGTAGACCGAGATCAGACTGCTCTCCAGGAGCAGTCTGATCTGAGTCTGCACTGTTTGCTAAGGCCTGTTTGTCTTACGATTTATGTTGATCACAGTAAATTTCCCATTTTCAAAAAAAAAAAAAAAAAAAAAAAAAGATGCTGCCCCAAATGGCAAAAAAATTTTTTGGAAAGGGAGGTTTTGGGTGGATAGGTAGGCAGTTGCGAACAAACAGGCCTAGGAGGATAATTTTCTTATCATTTCTACGTAAGAATTCTAGGGAATGGGGTTTTCGCCTGTTTGAGCACTGTCACAAAACAGAGCTAAACCTGAAAATTAGATGCAAAGTTTACCTGTGCTCTTATGAAGCATTAAGAACATTTACCATATCACTATAATCAAAATCTCATCTTATCTGCAGCACCTGGCCCCGAGGTTATAAAACTTTAGTACATTCTCAAACTCAAAATAAAGCACACTGATTGGCTGCTATCGAGCACATGCTCGGAAGCAGCCAATCAGTGTGCTTTATTTAGAGTTTGAGATTATTCTCAAGTTTTATAACCTCTTACCCTGATATATCATTGAGCTGTCACGTTCATTTCATGGCTCAACCCTTTTTCAGAAGCTCTGGGTATCATTTAGTCAGAATCATTTCTCGTCTCAAAGACTTAACAGCACAATTTGGTGGTTTATAATATTCAGTTTAAACATTAATATAGAAAGCTACTTACTGAACTAGAAAAATCATATCTTGGAGCATTTTCAGACATTGGACATACAACATGGATGAATGGAACAAACATGGTTTCATACTCAAACAGGTACAAGTATACAAACATTGTCCGAGGAAAATCTTTCATTCCATATAGAAGGAACAGTGCCCAGCCTGGATTGAGAGCCTGAAAATGAAGTGATATGTTCAAACCTATAAAATGTAAGCATAGTTTGTCTGGCAAGTCATACATACACTGTTGCATATTATATATAAATGATTATTATCATGGATGAAACAGAATAAAGAAACTTGCAAGCTTATCTTTTATAGGACCTTCCGTAACATACTTAAAAGATCATGTATACAGCATGACCCATGAGCATTTCTAATAAATACATTTACTGTCTTTTCCTTGTCCCAAAATAAACTTGGCAGATTTTATGACATAATTATGAAGGGTCCTACATCTGATACTGTACCATATACAGGACTAAGGTTTAAGCATCTAGACTTTTAGCTGAAAATTTTCTTACCTTAAACTCCCAGAGGTTGGAAGGAGGTTTCACACCTTTTTCTCTGAGAATGTGTATAGAATTGAGCAAAGCTTTTTTATGGAGAGGATCAGTTATGTTGAATGTCTGGTCTATATTGTCTTCATCAAAGCCTAGCAATAGTTGGCCAACTGAAGAAAAAAATATGTAATGGGATCGAAAAATGCTCCATCTTTAAGGTAAATATTCAGACTCTTCTATTACTTTGATCATGTAAGAACACTGTACTTCCAAAAGTAAAAAATAACAGGGCTCTGATAAACTCTGATGATTTCTAAAGCTCTTCTAATTGCTTATCCAGCTCCTCTTCTTCAGTTGATTGTTTGACAGGAGTGCTGGTGGCCTCCTTTTCTTCTTTTGAGAGTGATGTAGAGGTAGGGGAAGCCCATATTCCTCTTTATTGTCTTTTTCTTTCAGATGATCACTTTTTCTGATGGCACTAGTTTGTTTATAAGGTGTATATGTACACAAACAACAGTTAAGTATTAACTAGTTTGTGGACAAAATCGTTTGTGAAAGTTATCAATATTCAAACAGTCAAACATGGAGAGAAACATCTTTCACAACAGTTATATTTAACAAAATCCAAAGCACATAGATTCCACAGAAGCTTTGATGAACTACACAATTTCACTGTGAAACTCTTCAAAACTTGACTTACAAAGTTTGTCCATTTCAGATTTACAAAAATTTGACTGATAGTGTCGATGTCAACTCAGATGAGCCATATCAAAGAATGAATTTGCAGGCTATTTTTCACGTGCAACAAATTCACACACGCAACATGCATTCTGATGTGCACCATGTGACATCTTAGAACCAATAGAATCTTGTTTGACTGGTCAAATTGACCAACGTAGGAGTGTGGTAAATTTTAGTTACAATAAGGGGAGTTGCATTCCTAATGTAATAAATAAATACATGTATTATGTTAAACATAATATATAGGCGATATCACATAATGCTGCAATGCGCTAGTGCAAATATTTAAGGAATGAATTTCATTTTTCTGAGGTTTATCGAAGTGTAAACTACATTGGGTCACGTGCAAAGTGAATGAACCCCGAAGGGGTTCATGTAAACTTTGCTAGTGACCCAATGTAGTTTACATTTCGATAAATCTCAGAAAAATTAAGTTCATTGCTTATATTTACATTCATTTCAATTAAATCTTTCATGAAAAATCTTCTATAAGCGCTAAAATTGAAGCAGTAAAACATGTAAACGCAGTTTTTCTGCTAACAGCAGAACGGCATGCATGACGTCATGACGTTGCTGACGTCCAATCAGGTTGTACAGAGCTATTGTTTATCTTTACGTCACTGACGTCCCGTGTCTCAATGTAATTATTGGAATGTAAACTACATTACGTTCCATCGGTTTACTATAGGGCTTTGCAGTAAATACACCAAGTATGTAAATATTATCATGCAATTTATCTTGTACCTCTCTCAGCACCTGTCTAACTAGACACTGATGTATGAAATGACCTCAACGTCCTACTGGCTGAATGACGTCACAAAATTGCGCCATTATCTCTAAAACGCAATGTCATGAAGTTGAACTGGAACATGCTGTACTGTCTTCTTCATTTCTAAATCTCCTACTGAAATAATGCCTTATGAATAATACAAAACCATTCAAGGCTCCTTTTGTTTACCTCCTGACTAGCTAAACTCTGATGTTTGAACTGACTTCAGTGTCCAACTGGCTGAATGACATCACTAAGTTATGCCATTGGGTAAATGCAATTTCATGAAATTCAATTGGAACATCAGTGTTCCTTTTCAGGCCATTCTGGGGCCGAAATTCGGCCCCATTCCCAATGGCAAAACACCTCCTTTTTTCCCAATTGGCTGGACAAAATTCCCAATTAGAAACTGAAGAAAAAATGTCCGTTTTTATGACAGCCACGAAAATATGTGACATTGAAATTTTAGCCATTTCTGGTGTGAAAAGTATGCCCAAATAATGTTAGATTTGTGTAAACATTGATTTTTAACACTTCAAGTGAATAAAGCACTCATTTTTTTGGTCTGGCTTCTCTCTTTTGCACAGAATTCAGACCGATTTTTACACCTGTCCAGTGGATAACAAGAACTGACTTTTGAAAAACAACAAACATCAGCAACAACAAATATGTATAACTATAGCTGGCGCAAATTGACCTGTCTCTTTGACCCCTCATTTGAATATATTAATAGGTTCAGTTGATTTCACAGATAGGGATGCATGAATTATAAAACAAACTTAAGGCCATCCTCTAAAAATATGTTTGTTGAGCTCCAATGCAGACTTAGCTGGATCGGTAGGTTGGGAGGAAGTTGTATTTTTTTATTTATTTTTTTTTTTTTTGGGGGGGGGTGCCACAAAGTACTGGTTGCGACCAAATTACATTTGCAAATAGTGCAGACCCGAATCAAAGTATTCCTTAAGAGCACTCTGGTCATGATCAACAGTGTTTGCCATCTTACACTGACAGTCTTAACTCCGTTCAGCAGCCGTTACCCAATTTAAAGTTGACAATTACATGTATTATGATTAAATATTACTACATACGAAAAAAATGAAAGAAAGGACACAAAGGCCAAATCTTGGATAGCATGGAATGCAGCAAACAGATTTTTTATCATGGCCTTACACATAACAAATCCTCTCAAGATTCACGAGGATTTCTACCAGAAATGAATTACTTCATGCAATTGTGAATAGTTTACCAGATATACTTGCATAAACCTATAGACGTCTTGCCCTTGTTAACTGTTGGCACAACTGTATGGGGTTGGTACAAATAAAGTTTATCATTTCTCAATAGGGCTTTTGATTTGGGGCCGATAATGTTATGCATTCAAGAAGACATAATTCGTTTTAATCGCTTAATTGCAAACAGAAGCAACTGCAAAAGCATACGCCTCAAAGAGAGTTCAAAACCTGGACGGGAAGAGGAGGAATGGCTGGATAACGTGCAGTTTTACTTAGTTTTAGACAGTATTTATGTCATATCAGGACGATGGGTGGGTGATAATGAAAGGCTATGTGCAATGGAACCCCGTTTACGATCGGAAAGATTCCCGTCTCCAGCGGGACTTGAACCAGGGGCCACTAGATCAGCAGACCACCGCTTAACCTACTGAGCTACCGGGGTTCCTGGACGTATGTGTCAGAGAGAGAGACAGAGAGAGAGAGAGATGCATTCTACATCTTAATAGCATGTTACCCAAAGTGAGAATACAATGTAGCAGAAGATACATAAAGAGATACAGGGATAGTGTATTACATCCATCTACGTATCTGGATATTATTTCAACGTCGTCATGATTCATGGTATGGTAAACAATACCATGGGTGAAAAAGTAAGCATCTTAACTTATTCAGCATCTTGCCTCAACCTACTACATGATGCTCGTGTTTGCAACGTTTCCATTCGCCTAAGCTGAAAACTGAATGCCTACTCTCTCTATTGAATACACTCTCTCTCTCTCATAACCAGCTCTGAAATCAAACATTCATAAAAAATGATTATATGATAAAATTTAGGCAATTTTCCATACAGCATAGTTGCGCGCCGAAACTCCTTGGCATTTGAAAATGGAAAACCGGCTTTATGAAGCAACACGCTCCGTAAATATCTAATTAAGGCTCTTTTCTATGGCGTGTACTTTATGAAGGTTTCGGCGCCGAAGCTGCTCTTGTAAATACAACGCAAAAAGAGTTTCGACGCTGAAGCCAACTATAATACGCTCCACGAAAACCCGGCTTTAGGATATGGCAGTCATTCAATCGCGTAAACACGTGTAGGTGTGGTTCTGCTAGAAAGCTTTGTCTCCTATTTCGCAATGAATTGTGCTATTTTGCATATTCATGCATAAAGGTCAGAAAGACAGGTCAATTTGCGCCAGCTATAGTGCATAATTGCTGTCTTTTTGCTAAATAAATTATTTGTTTCTTTAGATTTATCTTGTACATAACTGATGCTTAATTTTGTAGAAAAATGTAGTCAATGATTTTTTTTTTTTTTTGATGGGGGGTTGGGGGGGGGATGCACTTATTTTGGTCAGATTTAGCCTATTATCTTACATGTAGATGTATTTTAATTTATTCCTTGGATATGATTTTTCCCAATTTTATGTTTTCACGCGTAAATTTTCCCAAAGCTAAGGGCCCCGCCACCATTCCCAAAAAGGTGAAAAGGAACACTGAACATACTTTACTGTCGCATTTCTAAATCTCCTAGCTAAAATAATGCCTAATAAACAGAAAAAAAATTATGCAATTTGCTTTGCTTACCTATAACTTTTTCATCCACAGCTTGTAAATATGGTTGTGTCCAAGCTCCCATATCTGTGAGCCACTGTGAGACATCTGCAGAGGTCCATTTTGCCAGAGGTTTGTGCACCAAGAGATCTTTATCAGAGTACCGCCAGTACCAGGATAAATACACCACCTGAAAATTACAGTAAGTCATTTGTGCTTTAATGATCTAAACAAAAAAAATTACGGCAATACAGTCCTATTAACACTATTGCACTCAGAACCGCCAAAACTCTATGGAGTTTTGGCTATTTTGAGTGCAATAGGGTTAATACAAACTGATTGAGACACAGCAAATCGTTTTTTGAATCATTTTGCATAAGTTCTTCTTACAGTATATGAGTGAACTCCCCATCTTTTTTGCCATCTTCACACAGGGAAATAACTTTTGTGACTTCCTGTTTGCTTCCCTGGGTAACGAAGTCTTTCTAAAAAGGATTTTCTCCTATGGGAGCCAGTTCTTTGCTTTATGAGCTGACCTCCATTTAGAAGGGAAGAAAAACTAAAACGACAAAGTTGCTTCCCCTGACCAAGAGCACCGCGTAATGATCTTGGTCTTTACTGTCAGCTCAGGTATGTCTGTCTGTAATACTCAGGGAAACATAGAAAACTAGAAATGTTTTTCAGAGAAAAACTGATGTCCCCCCACCAGCCCATTTCCAATCCCCCCTTAAACTTGAACTTCTGGGGCTCCAAGTGAAGAATGACGAAGAATAAAAAACCTGTGCAATTAAAAAACTAGGCAAGTTTGGAGAAAATCCATCTACTGGTTCTAAAGATATCCTACATAGATGACTATGTCTTTGCATATGAGGTCAAGGTCACCAAAATCTAATCAGCTCTTAAAGTTGACCCAATGAAGTATCCATACAAGTTTGGTGAAATTCCATCCACTGGTTCAGGAGATATAGTGAGTACAAGAAATTGTCATCTAAGTCCTTCAGTGACCTTGAAAATGAGGTCAAGTCACCAAAATTTAATCAGCTCTTAAACTTGTCCCAATGATGTATCCATGCAAGTTTGGTGAAATTCCATCCATTGGTTCAAGAGATATAGTGGGTAAAAGAAATTGTCATCTAAGCCCTCCAGTGACCTTGCAAATGCTCTTAAAAGGCTCTTAAACCTGTCCCAATGATGTATCCATGCAAGTTTGGTGAAATTCTATCCATTGGTTCAAGAGATATCATGGGTACAAGAAACTGTCATCTAAGTCCTCCAGTGACCTTAAAAATGAGGTCAAGGTCACCAAAATCTAATCAGCTATTAAGCTTGCCCCAATGATGTATCTATGCAAGTTTGGGGAAATTCCATCCACTGGTTCAGGAGATATAGTGGTTACAAGAAATTGTCATCTAAGTCCTTCAGTGACCTTGAAAATGAGATCAAGGTCACCAAAATCTTCTCAACTCTTAAACTTGTCCAAATGATGTATCCATGCAAATTTGGTGAAATTCCATCAATTGGTTAAAGAGATATCGTGGGTACAAGAAATTGTCAGCTAAGTCCTGCAGTGACCTTGAAAATGAGGTCAAGGTCACCAAAATATAATCAGCTCTTAAAGTTGTCCCAATAATATATCCATGCAAGTTTGGTGAACTTCCACCCATTAGTTCAGGAGATATTGTGCATACCACAAATTTTCACACCATTCAAGTCCTCCTGTGACCTTGAAAATGAGGGCAAGGTCACCAAAATCTAATCAGCTCTTAAGCTTGTCCCAATGATATATCAATGCAAGTTTGGTGAAATTCCATCCAGTGACCTTGAAAATGAGGTCAAGGTCACCAAAATCTTCTCAACTCTTAAACTTGTCCAAATGATGTATCCATGCAAATTTGGTGAAATTCCATCAATTGGTTCAAGAGATATCGTGGGTACAAGAAATTGTCAGCTAAGTCCTGCAGTGACCTTGAAAATGAGGTCAAGGTCACCAAAATATAATCAGCTCTTAACGTTGTCCCAATGATATATCCATGCAAGTTTGGTGAAATTCAACCCATTGGTTCAGGAGATATTGTGCATACCACCAATTTTCACGCCATTTAAGTCCTCCTGTGACCTTGAAAATGAGGGCAAGGTCACCAAAATATAATCAGCTCTTAAGCTTGTCCCAATGATATATCAATGCAAGTTTGGTGAAATTCCATCCATTGGTTCAGGAGATATTGTGCATACAAGGAATTTTCACGCCATTTAAGCTCTCCTGTGACCTTGAAAATGAGGTCAAGGTCACCAAAATCTAATCAGCTCTTAACCTTGTCCCAATGATATATCAATGCAAGTTTGGTGAAATTCCATCCATTGGTTCAGGAGATATTGTGCATACAAGAAATTTTCACGCCATTTAAGTTCTCCTGTGACCTTGAAAATGAGGTCAAGGTCACCAAAATTTAATCAGCTCTTAACCTTGTCCCAATGATATATCCATGCAAGTTTGGTGAAATTCCATCAATTGGTTCAAGAGATATCGTGCATACAAGAGTGGGACGCCGACGTCGACGCACCGGGAACCGCACTGAAAACAATATGTCCCCCCTCACCTTTGGTGGGGGGACAAAATAACACTGAGGTAGATGAAATCACCTTCATGGTTTGGCAGTCATTTTCACAAGGGAGACAACTTCAGCAGATTAGTAATTCCTCATCTGTGGGATTATTCTTAAAGGAAAGAATTTGCTTCCAGAGGGAAGCAAATTCTTTTCTTTAAGAGTAGCCGAGTATGAAAAGGGAGACAAATACTTTTTCTTATGTGTTTTAAGGCCCTTTCAAGAATATTTCACATGCACTGAGCCAATCATTAAGCACAGATGGGCAAAAACTGGAGTTCCTACGGAAATATCACCTGACTTTTTACAAGCAGAACCTGGCTTTCTCACTTGTGGGCTGAGCTAGGCTCGAACACACAGTGGTGAGAGACCTAACATTTAAGGGTCGGCGCTCTTATCCACTAGGCCATGATGTCCCATCTAAGGGGCAAATACTTGCATGTCACCTTTGAAAAAGTATTCAATTGCCTTAAAAAAAACTTACCACAATACAGACTAAAGCAAAACAAATTCCCCCGCAGAAGCCTTGCCCATGAGCTTGCCGTGAATCAGTATTTCTGTTAGTTGTTAATGCTGCGTCAAACTTGGCTATACTCTGTATGGCATCATTATTCATCGTTTCTCTCTCCCTCTCCGTTACTGCATCAGAGTACATCTTCTCCATTAGCTTTCTACAACAAAAAAGGAGTGCCCCAGATTAGAGGGGTGTTTGATGACATTTATGGAATAACTGTTTTACTGGTCCCTAAAAACAAATGTTGTGACCACTCATCTGAGGCAGTTCAGTTGAGGGGTAACAACATATGTTTTTATGCATAGTTGACAGAATTCTTAATTATCACCAAATAGTGCTCTGGGCAGACCTCTTTTGGATGGCCATTGTGTACTCTCATACTCTTTCACTACACAAGGTTAGTGAGACAAAGCAAAATGTAATGTCATGAGTCTCTGCCCCAAGCTCTGGAGCCTATATAAAACTGTTGGCTGGATAGATGGAGAATGGTGCAGCAGACCCTGATCAAACTGGCTTTTGAGCATTCTTGACTCTAATACACTGGATAAAACTGATGTGTAATGCAGAACAAGAATTCCACAGAATGCTATGTCTTGCCTGCTTGTACTTTGTCAAAAAATACAGTTAAACCAGCAAACTTGATGAGAGTTTATGCTGTCAGCATCAACGCTGGAACAGCAATACCTATGACTCACTTCTGCAAGTTGCAGGTGGGACAAAAATGGCTTTTGTTGCTGTTTATAATTACAGTCAACTCTCGGTATCTGGAACACTGATATCTCAAACTACCCTCTTACATCAAAGAATATAGCTTGGACACATTTCCCAACTTTATTCACATTTCAACTCCTTTTACCTCAAACTACTGATTTCTCAAAGTAAATTTTCTGGGCCCAGAAAATTTTCTTTGAGATATCAGTAGTTTGGGATGAACTTCATCTTTGAAATATCAAGAGTTGACTGTATTCAGATACTAGACTTTGCTTACCAAGAGCTCCCGATTAGATGGGGTAACATGGTTAATTTAGGGATAGTTTTTTTCATATTTCTCCATAAAAACATATGTTGTAACACCTCATTAGAACCGTCTCCATTGTGACACCTCATTAGAACCGTCTCCATTGTGACACCTCATTAGAACCGTCTCCATTGTGACACCTCATTTGAACCGTCTCCGAGATGGTTCTAATGAGGGGTTACAACGCATGTTTTTATGGAGAAATACAGAAAAATATGCCTAATTTATTCCTGTTAATCCTTCTTATCTGGAATACTGCCTACCTCAATGTGATGTTGACCTGAGGATTCCCAGTCCAGGGACTACGGCACTGGGGGCATTCCATTTTCTTTGAGGTGAAGTACCAGTTAGCTATACATAGTCGACAGAAGCTGTGACCACAAGTTAGTGTTGTAGGCTGTACCATGAGATCATAACAACAACTGCAGAGAAAGTCCTCAGAAGCTGAAACACTCCTTTCCAGCAAGTGACGGTCACCGTCAGAATCATGATCCTTTGACTTTTGTTCTGGTTCATCCATTGTGGGTCTGAAATTAAACATGAACAGAGCTCTAGATAAGACGGGTATCTGATGATAACTGAGGGATAATTTTTTTTAATTCTCATTGAAACCATATGTTGTGACCCCTCATCTGAACCGTCTCATCGAGACGGTTCAGATGAGGGGTCACAACATATGTTTTTATATAGAATTAACAAAAATTATCCCTAATTATTACCAAATACTCAGTCTTATCTAGAGCTCTGATGAAATACCATACTTCTTTGGTAATAAGATGGGGGGTTTCACCTTTCTAGAATGACCCAAATATCTAAATCAGTCTTATGAAATTCTGATCAGAATTATTTACTAGTGATACGTCTAAGGACAATTATTCACCAGGACCTGTGATCAGGGAAACTAGTCCCTAGCCCTTACAAGAGAAGCAAATATAGTAACTGAATCCTCTGCACACTCAACAGCAGTAATAAGGAGGTCTGCCAGAGAGTTCCAAGCTCTAATAGTCTGGGAGAAAAAACTGGACTTGTACATGTCAGTACCAGTCAATGGGTTTGAAATGCCAGGGAATAATGCTTCCAATGCCTTTGGGAGAAAAAGGTCATTAGTAGGTATAACTACTACTACTACATGTACTACTACTACTAGCTGCACCCTTTAGACCTTTGTAACGATTACAAAGGATGAAGGCCGGGGTAATTGTGCCAGAAAAAGATATAACCTGCAATGATGCCAGTGGGTGGGGAAAAAACTTTTCTGTTCAAATTCCTGAAAGAGTGCAAAGAGCAGCAGCTAGATATGTATTAAACAATTATAACTTTACCAGTAGTGTGACTGAAATGCATCAATGCCTGATTTGGCAAACTCTAGAGCAAAGAAGAATTCAAAACTCCCTGATCATCCTGTATTTAAAATGAAATTAGTTTCACCTAGTTGCTGTTCATCATCATCTCACTGAAACCAGATAGTTAAATTTTTTTAGTACCCTATTCCAGGACCCATTATCATAAAAATTAATTATTTCCTAGAACTGTCAGATATTGGAATAATCTCCCTTATAGTGTCAAGGCAAGTTCTAGCTTAAGTGAGTTCACTGCTGGACTGGCTACTATTACTATCAGATCATTTTAAAGTGCAGATACCCTTTTATGTTTTTAATTGTAGTATTGTAGTTCTTTTAATCAGCACTCTTTTCTTTTGCTATTTCTCAACTGCACCTCCCAGTAATTAAGAAATAATTTTTCCTTACCCGTGAATTATTGTTGATTAACACAAGTCCTGTTGTTGGAGGGCAGATCACCAACTATTAATTCACAACGGCCGCAGTGAGTCTACCTACCTACCTATCGATACTGAAGACGATCATTTTGACCATTACCTCAGGTGTGGTGGGTAGCTAAATATAGAATTTAGCTCAGGGAAAAACAAACTTTTGGGGTGGGCCATTAAAACTATTTACAAGAGGCAGATCAGAGGCATGCTAAAACACAAACCTCTGGACCGAATATTCGTATCTGCCCGACAACATATGTTAACCTGTGATAATTTACAGGGAAGGAAAAATAATTTCGATTCTAACATTCATACATTTCGATTCTAACATTACATACAATCAAACTGCATGGATATTGCCACTTTTTCTAATGGCCTCTTTTAAGGCGGACGTCGCCAGAAGTTAAATGTTTACGTTCGACTTCATCATGGCGCGAAATGTACTCGCCGGGCATTAGCAACGTGATTTATCGCCAAGTTTCACACGACGTCATTGACGTTTCCTTTACGTTCAGTGGGAAAAACATTAACATGCTTTACATTACGTTAGAATAATCAGTATACCCCAATTCTCCTACTTCCGTAGTTTCCGCTATTCCGTAGTCTGCCGGCGTCTATGTCAACAGCTGATCATGTGACCTCCCATTGGCAATTGCTAGTACAATATCTATGGCCCAGTTCAAATCACCAGATATTAAGATTTTCTGTTTTCATTGCAATGTTACTCTTTTATTCCAAAATAAAATTCACTGAAAAGATAACTGGAAATATGTGTTAATAAAACTGTAGGGTCTGAAGGGTCTGAATTCAAAAGTATATTTGAAAACTATAATTTTCACTGAACCAGGAATTTTTACACATGTGAATTAAGCAAATCCACTTCATTGAACTGCACTATATTTTACAAAATTTTCTCACGCTCTGACCTCAAGAGCCAAAACTTCCGTTTGACCTACGGACCTCAGGAGAAAGTCCCTTACAGTGGGCACTGATTTTAAAGAAAGATTCAACTAACATTTCTTTAATGCTGTGACTGTATTTTTGACAAGTAAGTCATCAATTTCCAGACATTTTATTTCATACTATTAAAATATTACAACGCACTAGCAAAAATGTTATTTGACTGACTTCAATTTAGTGCTACGGAAATAGGAGCATAGGGCATAATTGATTGTTGGAAGCACAATCTTGAGCTGCAAAGCAGCGTTATTTATCAATTCATCTAAATATATAGAGTGCGTGGTTGCAGATTCGTACAGTTTTACATGTATTTTTACTGTAGTTTTCTTACATGTGAGAATTACCGTTATGTGTGTCAGTGTCAACCTAATGCACATTTTTTGTTTGTTTTGAAAAGCTATAATTAGATCCTGCTTTGGTACCCGGCTCGGTTCCGGGACGTTTCGTCCCAAATCCATTTCCTCCCCTAGACGTTTCGCCCCTAGGACGTTTCGCCCTAAGTCGTTTCGCCCCTACTGGATGTTTCGCCCCCTGGATGTTTCGCCCCTATCCCCCGCCCCGCCCACACTCTATCGTCAAGGGGAGTCTGTAATGTGATTTTTATGCCTGTAGCATTATGAAATATACTACTATTTGCGCTTTTTTATTTGAGACATCAGCGAAGACAGATGTATCATGTATGATATTAAATCAAACCCGATCCATTCCTCCCTCAGATCATATATACAAATCACATAGGAGCTATATATACGGTTTAAATGGTAAAATTCACATTGGATCATATCCAAATTTATTACTAATTTATAGCAGATGTATACAGGGCTTCCACTAACTTTCAAAATTTGGAAGTCCAGACTTCCATGGTGTCAGATTTGGACGTATTGAGAGAATTTTTTGGAAGTCCGAAGTTTTTGGGAATGACTGATGCATGGTTATTATTACCTTCCCCCCCCCCCCCCCCCCCCCCCCCCCCGCCTCCCCCTTACACGTGTCCCTCTCTCTCTCCCATACTGTAGTGAACTTTTTGTTCTTCGAAAGGAAGCCTAAGCATTTGCGCAGTCTAATCAGAGTCGTTCATGTTTGTTTGTGAACAAAACGCATGTCCTCTGAAGACACGCCGTTGCACCGTCTGCTATTGCATAATATTCCCTTTCATTGCCGCCAAATGGGCCGCGTCGGAAATACGGTGACTTACGGAACGCAGTCTAATCAGAGTCATTCCTGTTTGTTTGTGAACAATACGCAAGTCCTCTGAAGACACGCCGTTGCACCGTCTGCTATTGCATAATATTCCCTTTCATTGCCGCCAAATGGGCCGCGTCGGAAATACGGTGACTTACGGAACGCAGTCTAATCAGAGTCATTCCTGTTTGTTTGTGAACAATACGCAAGTCCTCTGAAGACTCGCCGTTGCACTGTCTGCTATTGCATAATATTCCCTTTCATTGCCGCAAAATGGGCCGCGTCGGAAATACGGTGACTTACGGAACGTATAATGACACGCTTCCACCGAAGAACTCGGTTGTCGCTAGGTCGATGTTCATTATTATTCATGTTAGATGCGAACAAGAAAGACCGGTCTGACTGCTTAGTTGCGCTGGCTGATACGATGTTAGTTATCGGTATGTGTACTGAGGTACCTGTCTCACGGTATGACACTGCGTATGGCACGCGTATATACTCGCAGCGGCGTCTTTGATCTTTACATCAAAGAGAAAACGTGCTTGACCCATAAACGTGCAGGTAATTGTATATCAACGCTACCGTATATATAATCGTGTAGACCTTGATCAGAATGCGCTATTTCTGTGCACACTGTAGGCATTATTTTCGCACTGGGTTGCATGACGATATGGCGATACAACTAGGAAATCGGCGAAATGGACGTTTCAGCATTCGTATTTCAATAGTACCATTAATCAAAACAATGTATAGTACCAGAGCGTACAACCATAACACGTCGGAAATAGCGACTAATAATATTAACAGTATATCTTTGCTTTGAATCAACACTTTTCGCGGAAGAGGTTCGTATTCCTAAAAACTCCATTGACGACAGTATGGATCATGACAAGACCTTCGTTGTAAGGGCAAGCGTTAATATGAATGTTATGTTCTTAAAAACTTTGGATAGAGTTTGTCAATACATGCTTCAGGATTCGGGTGAACAACTATGGATACATTCACAAACTTTTTGAAGTCGGAATACGCCTTACACATACAGGTCAGGTACATTCTCGCGATCGTAAAAATAGATGGACACTTTTCATCCAAAAGCTCCGTCAACGTGATTTGATAAGTTGTTTTGCAGACTGCCGTAAGAGGTTGAATCTACGAGTGGGCGTTATTTTGATAATCGTTTTTGACAGGTAGGCGGTCCGACATATATGTTACCTGGTTCAGTGCTCCATACGAACAATCTCGATTGGCCCGTAGGCGGTCTTTTCGTCTGGCTGACACCTGCGTTAATCCGATTAATTATGACACGTGCTAGAATTTTAAAGACAGTGGCGATATTTCATACGTCGGGACAGGATCAAACGGCCGTATGTGACAATTATTGGGCGTATGCCAGACGCCAGAGGTCCCATTTCTCGACGTACGGGAGCAAATCCTGGGCGTAATATACGGCCATACGCCCGTTAACGGAAGCCCTGTGTATAGCTCGTCTTATTTTTGCTTAGGTAGAACATGCATACATTTTGGCATTATAGCTGTCTCACGACAGCCTTAGGAAATTTTAGTCTTAGTTCCGACTAGCATCGCAAGGATGTGTGCCTAGAATTTGTTACAATAAAATTGTGCGTGTGTGTGTGTGTGTGTACTTTTACCCTAAAAAAATTTAAAGTATCAAGGTACTAGCTCTGTTTTCTGACCCTTTTTCTGTCCTTTATTTTTTCTTTTTCTTCTTCTGCCTTTTTTTTCAATTCTTTACTCTGAAATGATTATCTTTTATGTATTTTTCTTCTTTTCTCTCTCTCTCTCTCTCTCTCTCTTTCTCTCTGAGTTTCAGCCCTTTTTGCATAAAAGATAACAATTTGTTCAGGAGCCCAAAAAGAAGAAATAGAAGATACTTCCAGACAAAATTAACAAGAGCTTCGCAAGCAGCGCATAATACGCCCGTTTCAGTGTCATGAAGGAGTTACAGAATGAACAAGATTGTTTATAGAAGGTTTGACAGGCAGACAAAACAGGGGAAACAACTCTGTAATTAATGACTGCAATGTTATCAAAACAACACATCAAATACTATTAGTACACCAAAAATCAAGTTCCAGGGTGAAGCAGCTCAGAAGTTGTGAAACGCCAAAGTCCAACAAGGGAGATAATTCATAAACTCTTAGTCGCAATACTTTCCCTTGACAATATACATATCACCATAAAGTTTTGTTAAAATATGTCCAATGGTTAAGGAGATACAGAGTAAAACCGAAATTGATGCAAGGGCAGATAATTCAGGAAGTAAGCCAGGGTTGTGGTTCATGCGCATGATCATTCACATTTCTACAAAGTTTCATTGAAATATTTCAAAGGGTTAAGGAGTTATGGGGGAATGGGTTAGCCTAAACAAGAGGCCCACGGGCCACAAAGCTCACCAGATCTCTAGCTCAAAATTGCTTTCAAAACTGCTATCACATTAGTACAGGCTAATACAAAATATACTACTACAAAGTCTCAGTCTGACAGTCTGTTGAGTTGATAACAAAATATCTAATTGTTTTCCATATCTTGATTGCAGTAAATGCCATTTTTTTTAATTTTCCCCATTGTAAGTCAATGCAACTCTAATTTGCCATAGCAACCAAACGAAAGAGCTGATTCTCATAAAAGAAAAACATATATTTTCACTTCCCTAGCCCAAGGACACTAAAGATAAAATCTGAGCCAAATCGGCCTAGTGGCTTCAGAAGGGATCATTTTTTAAGGGATTTTTTTCCTTCTTTTGCTTTATGGCTTCAATGACAACCAATAATAAAAAGGGAAGTGGACCAAAAACATATAGCTGATAGAAGACTTCTCAAGAAACATTTGTATAAAAGTTTTGTCAACATATCTGCAATGGCTTGGTAGTTAATGCGAATTTTCAATTTTCCCCATTATAAGTCAATGCAACTCTAAGTTGCCATAGCAACCAAACTAAAGGGCAGATTTTCATAAAAAACACAAACTTTCGATCCCCCAGCCTAAGGATACTACAGATGAAATCTGGGCCTTATCGATCCAGTGGCTTCTGAGGAGATAATTTTGTAATTTTTTGTTTCATTATTTTTGCATTTTGGTTTCCATGGCAACCAATAAAAGGAGCAGTGGGCCCAAAAGCATCAACGCTAACAGAAGACTTCTTAAGGAACATTTCTATAAAAGTCTTGTAAGCATATCTGCAATAGCTTGGCAGTAAATGCTATTTTTCAATTTTCCCCATTATAAGTCTATGGGAACTCTAAGTTGCCATAGCAACCAAACTAAAGGGCCGATTTTCATAAAAAAACACAAACTTTCAACCCCCCAGCCTGAGGATACTACAGATGACAGCTGGGCCTTACCGGCCCAGTGGTTTCAGAGGAGATAATTTTTAAGTATTGTTTTTTACTTTTTGACTGCATTTTGGTTTCCATGGCAACCAATAAAAGGGGCAGTGGGCCAAAAAACATACAGCTGATAGAAGACTTCTCAAGGAACATTTCTATAAAAGTTCTGTCAACATTTCTGCAATGGCTTGGCAGAAAATGCCATTTTTCAATTTTCCCCATTATAAGTCTATGGGAACTCTAAGTAGCCATAGCAACCAAACTAAATGGCAGATTTTCATAAAAAACACAAACTTTCAATCCCCCAGCCCAAGGATGCTACAGGTGAAATTTGGGCCCAATCGGCCCAGTGGCTTCAGAGGAGATGTTGTTTAAAAGTGTTGACGGACGACGACGACATACGACAGACGACATACGACAGACGCCGACGACGACGGACAACTGCCTATCCTATAAGCTCCCCCGGAGCCTTCGGCTCTGGTGAGCTAAAAAACTAATCAAAGGGAGGTTACTAAAAAATTAAGTAAGGGGGAACAACCATTCTTATATGTGACACACCGTCTTGTGATCATGCACATTGCTATAAAGTTTCATCAAGATATACCATATGGTTACTTAGTTATTGAATGCACAATATTAGTATACACAAAAATACCCTAAAAATCTAATCAAAGGGATGCAACTCAAAAACGAAGAAGGGGAGAGCAACCATTGTTGTACGCGACACATCATCAGACCCTCATACACATTGCTATGAAGTTTCATCAAGATATCCCAAATGGTTATCTAGTTATTGCGCGCACAAGACTAGTGTAACCGGGTTAAGTTTGGTCACCTCTGCCTTACTTTGATTATGTCCTATAATGTATTGTCTCCCTTTGACCATTAGTCTTCGTTTTGGACAACCTTTGACCTCTTCCCGCCAAACTGAGAGAGCTTATTGGGTATTGAGTCACCTGACGGTCAGTTCACCGTTTTGCCACCTTCGAAGTCAGACATGTTTTTCTGAAGCTCTGTTTTTAGACATTTTTGGTTTTAATTTTCTGCATATTGTCTCTTCATGCACTACTGACAGCACAGAGAGATAGCGCCAGAGAGAGAGAGTAATGAGGGTCCACCTGATTCCATAAATCGAGTGGTTTTGTTTACCATTTTGATGGTTTGAACTTATCGTCACACACAGTACATAAAGGATGCAAATGGAACTCAATCTTGTTATCTCTTAAAGGAGTTATATCCCCTATGGTATTAGGGATAAGAGAACCCCCAAAAAGTTACAATGGAGCCCCCAGTGATGTCAGTGTGACTACCCCAGTGATGTTGGTTTGAATACCACAGTGATGTCTGTATGTAATCAGTGATGTCAGTTTGACATATCTAGTGTTCTCAATATTCTGTGCTGTCAGTATGGTAAATTCTGTGACACCTGAGACAGTGGAGCTATCTCTCCAGGATTTTATATATATTTTTATGAGAGTACCTATGTTATGGTAATGTGGATATCTATTCGGGACCAGCCAGTTTGTGAGAGGAGCCATTATTGTTGGAGCCTGGCGTTCACCTTCATGACAACTAAATTGCTTCGTTGATCGGCGGAGGCACGTTTAAATTTTTCAGACTCTGAAAGTGTAACTTTACTTTTCAACAGATACTGTGATTTGTGTGATTCTTTGTGCTAAATTCTTACATGGTGACGGTTCAGTATTCTAGTGGTCATGGCATTTTTTCACTATTCATAGAGACGTAAGAAGCGGATTTGGTGAGTCTTTATTTAATACAAAGAATTGACAGTAATCATAGCTGTGTAATTGTTTTGCTAGCAACAGATTTTCTCTGTTTTAATATCTAGAAGGAAGTGACTGCCTATCTAGAATTAACAGTTTGATCACTGTATTTTCTTTGTAAATTGTGTGATATTGTAAGTGTTTGACAGATTTGCACATATCATTATAACGCTTTGGTGAAGGTATACTTTCTTGCAACTCTTAGCTGATAGCATGTAAAAAGCTGCATTTTCTATCTATATACCTGCAATTTACTGCTGTTTTGGGAAATCCCTGACTGATAATACATGTAGGTCATCTCAATCAAAACACAAAGTACATGTAGGTCATCTAATCTGAAAACAATTGTTTTTTTTTCGCTATTACTATCTGTAGACCCTTTCCTTAGTTGAATTTATAGTTTTCTGGGTTAAATTGGATATTTTCTGGTGATTTTGGTCTATGTAATAATTTTGGTTGAAGAGCAGTCTGCTCAGGGCATTACTTTTCTATTTGACCTTGACATTGCACTATTAATGACTGGATTGTGACAGTCATACAGTTGGACAGGAATACCCTACGTTAGTTTCTATATTTAGATGTACACAGGTTGAAAAATCCCATTTCAGATATTTTTAGTTACAGGATTCCCGAAGTTTATGTTCATGATTGGATTGTGATGTCATAGATATAGTTATACAGGAATACCCTATTGGTGTTTCTATATTTAGGTTTACACAGATAGAGAAATTCCATTTCAGTTATTTTTAGTTACAGGATTCCCTAACTGAATTGTGATGTCATAGATATAGAAAAACAGGAATACCCTATTGGAGTTTCTATATTTAGGTTTACACAGATAGAAAAATTCCATTTGAGTTATTTTTAGTTACAGGTTTCCAGTTATTTATATTTGGATTTGTACATTCCAGGATTCCCATTTCAGACACTACACATCAACTGTAAATATTAGTTATTGCTTTCTTTGTTTACAGGTTTTATAGGGCAGACATACTTATTTAATTACTTACAGTGTTAAAATTGAAAAGGAAATTAATAAAAAAAAAAACAAAAAAACATAATTCTGTTTATTTATTTACAGGTACAAAAGTTTCAACTTTAGTTATTTTTCAATAGAAAAATTCCAGGATTTTGAATTGAACTATAGTTGAACAGTTTCAGATTGTTTCTTATATTTTCCAGGTTACAGATAAATAAAAAAAAAAAAACTTAGATTAAATACCTATAAGATTAGATACTAATATAGCTTAGGTATATACTTTGTCTTTCTGAAATGAACTTACGTTAGTTATTTGTTTTTTTTTTCTTCGTAAAATACAGGTTTGCAGTTGGAGTCTAAACTATAAATATTCTACAGTTATCACAGTTAAAGCTCTTATATTGAGTTAGATATCTGGATTAATTCATTTTGTTTATTTACGTAATTTCATTTACATGTACACTTAGTCTCATTTACTATTTACTACTATACATTATAAACATCCCTACCCACCCACCCACCCCCACCAAAAAAAAAAAAAATAATAAAATAATAATAGTTAATTTCATTTCTTACTTTGCGTTATGTAACAGATTTTTTTTGTATCTAAAAAAAAAAAAGAGGAGAAGAAGAAGAAAGCATAGTTGATGTGAACACTACTCATTCGAAAATTAGTAAATAGGTTAGATAGCAGCTTGTTTATTTTTATAGACATCACTTTGAGTTTGTGATTGGACTTAGTATATCCTTTGTGAAAGAGTGAATTTACTTAGTGAATTGAATTTGTCAGTGAAGTGAATTTAAAACTGAATTTGTGAAATGAAATGAATTTGCTGAAGTGAAGTGAATTTAAAACTGAATTATGAAGTGAAGTGAATTTGTTGAAGTAAAGTGAATTTAAACTGAAGTTACAAAGTGAATTGAATTTGCTGTCAGTGAAATGAATTTAAAAGTGAATTGAATCTAATGAAGTGAATTTGAAACTGAATGTGATGTGAAATGAAATGTGAAATGTGAAATGTTAGTGAAATGAATATAAAAGTGAATTGAATCTGATGAAGTGAATTCAGTGAAACGAATATAAAAGTGAATTGAATCTGATGAAGTGAATTCGAAACTGAATGTGAAGTGAATTGAATTCGTTAAGTGAAGTGAACTTAGAAGTAAATTTGCTCAGTGAAATCGGTTTGTGAATTTAATTAAAAAAAAAAATATCGTCCACTGAATTCATTATAATGTTGTGAAGTGAACTGAATTTCAACAGAATTGAATTTATGCATCAAGTAGTGAATTAGTGATACAGTAATAGTGAAGTGAAACTTTAATTAGTCTGAAGTGGAGGTAAAAAATTTTAAGGTTGTTAAATGTACTTAAAATATACATGTAGGTGTAGTGAAAGAAAGTAGTGGGGTTTTGGTGAAAATGTAGAATAAGATAAATGTAAATTCAGAGTGAAACTGAGGTGAATTAAAGTGAATTTGACGTTGTATCATAGGTAACTTTGAATTTATGGGCGTTTGAAGTGGAGTTGCAGTGGAGGTGAAATAAGTTGAATCACTAGAGCAGTAAACAGAATTATTAGTGGAGTTAAGTGAAATAATTTATGGAGTTAAGTGAAATAAGAAGAGTTGGAACTTGATTAGAGTGCATTTAATGAAATAAGGTGAAGATTATCAAAGCAATTGTTCATTAAAGGTGATAGAGTATAGAGAGGCATTAAATAGGTTATTGATATAGTGGAGTGAAATATAGTCCCGTGTAGTAAAAAAAAAAAAAGTGAAAGTGAACTACTGTAAAAGGTAAAGGTGAACTTAACCATATGCGAAGAGGAGTAAACAAGTGAATTGAAATTAAACAAAAGTGAACGGCAAAATAAAAAAAAAAAAATGTCGGACCCTGAAGAAATTTCTGCGGAAGATAAAAAGCTTTTAGAAGCTTTTCATTCACTAACTGTGCAACCTAAAATAGAAAAGCCGGAGGATCTGTTGAGTTTTATTAAGCACATGGGGAAACAGTTAGAACAGGATCAGGATGTTAAACAAGAGCCAACCTCAGTAGGAGCTACTAGTGGCAGTCACCATTTTGCAAAAATTTCAACATTTTATGGAGAAACAGGAAAAGGAGAAGTTGGTTTCTATACATGGAAATACGAAGTTAAATGCCTTTTAAAGGAAAAGGTCTATAGGGAAGAGCAGATTCTACAAGGCATACGCAGATCATGTAAGGGAGAGGCTGCAAACATCCTGAGGCGTCTTGGTACTGGAGTTAGTGCAGAGGAAATACTTAAAAAGTTTGAGAGTACTTACGGTCATATAGATTCAGAGGAAATGGTTTTGAAGAAATTTTATGCTTGCCAACAGACCCAAGATGAAAGTGTGACAACTTATACTGCTAAACTTGAAGAGCTTTTTGCTCATGCTGTTGAAATAAAGGCTGTTGATACTTCAAATAATCAGGCCATTTTGAAAAGAGTATTTTTCCAAGGACTGAAGCAACCAATTAAGCAGATGTCAGCATACAAATTTGACACAGTGGATGATTATGATAGGTTTAAGGTAGAAGTTCGTAAAATAGAAAGTGAACTTAACTTAGCCAAACAAGAAGAAACAAACAAAACAAAGTGTAGTGCAATCAACAAGGGGACAGAACAGAAATCAGAACTTAGTGAAGTTAAAGAGTTGCTGCAGCAGATGAACAGGAGGATAGAAAAATTAGAACAAGAGAAAGAAGAAAGACACAAAAATGATTATGGGAATTTCTATAGAGCAAGAGGTATGGCACAAGGTAGGGGACAGTATCAAAGAGGAAGCAGCTATAATAGAGGAAGAGGAAGCAGCAGAGGCAGGCCAGGTTATAGACCATCAAGACCAACTGGAACAAATACAATGCAGCCTACATGCTTCAAGTGTTATCAGAAAGGTCACATTGCTAGAGATTGCCCAAAAGTATAAGTGCCACAGCAACAGGATCGCCCTGTGGCACGCAGACTGACAAAGATCCAAAATTAGTTGGTGATGTGAATGAGGCAACAATTCATATAAACGACATTCAGACAAAAGCTTTATTAGACACAGGCAGTTGTGTGAGTGTGATTTCTAAAACTTTTCATGACAACAACTTAGCTAAAGTAGATCTTAAGCCACTTAATGGAATATTGAATGTAGAATGTGCTGACGGTAATAATTTACCTTATTTAGGCTACATTGAAGCCAGCATTACATCTGTTGAAGGAATTCCCGGATCAAAGTCAACGTTGTGTATTTTCTTGGTAACACCAGATACGGCTTATAATGCAAATACACCTGTTATATTAGGAACAAATATACTTCAAGAATTAATTCAGGATTGTAAAAATGCCCATGGAGAGAGATATTTACAAACAGCAAACATTCATACCCCATGGTACCTAGCTTTTAGAGCAATAACAGTTAGAGAGAAAGCATTATCAAGAAACAAAAATAGAGTGGCTATAGTTAGAAGTGCTGAAGCAGGCAGAATTGTTCTTGGACCAAATGAGAGTAAAAATATCAGCGGCTATACTGATAGAGAAATAGACCATCAACCTACATGTGCTATACTGCAGGAAAGTTCTGAATCAGCATTACCTTCTTTTGTAGATATAACACCAACTGTGATACAGTATGAACATAAAAAGAATAAGGAAGTGATAGTGAATGTCACGAACTTGACAACTAATTCAGTTGCAATAACACCCAAGTCAGTACTATGTGAGCTGCAACCTGTAAAAGTAGATGAATCCGTGTTTGACAGAATAGAAGATAATCAGGAAGCAGATGAAATATTTAAAGACATAACTATCGAGTCAACACTTACACAAGATCAGACGGACCAAATTAAGGAATTACTGCGAAAACACAAGGATATATTTGCCAAAGATGACAGTGACATTGGAAAATGTAATGTGATCAAACATAGAATTGACCTCTTGGATAACGTCCCATTTAAGCAAGCTCATAGAAGAATACCCCCAAACATGATTGATGAGGTTAGACAACACATGGAGCAGCTTTTAAGTAGTGGAGTTATAAGAAAATCCAAAAGTCCATGGAGTTCCAATGTGGTATTAGTGAGAAAGAAGAATGGAAAACTGCGCATGTGTGTTGACTACAGAATGTTAAACAACAGAACAGTAAAGGACTCCTATGCATTACCAAGGATAGAGGAAGTGTTTGATGTACTTAAGGGATCTAATACGTACAGCGTAATTGATATGAAAAGTGGATACCATCAAGTTGAAGTAGAAGAAGAGCACAAGGAGCGGACTGCATTTACAGTAGGACCCTTAGGATTCTTCGAGTACAACAAAATGCCATTCGGTCTTTCTAATAGTCCTGCAACGTACCAGAGACTCATGGAGGAATGTCTAGGAGACTATAACATGAAGATATGCATAATTTACCTGGATGACCTAATTATTTTTAGTGATGGAATTGAACAACACCTTGAACGCCTAGATCTTGTTTTGACCCGTCTTCAGGAATTTAATCTTAAACTATCTGCTGACAAATGCTTCTTTATGAAGAAAAAGGTGAAGTTTCTGGGTCACATCGTTAGTGAATTTGGAGTGGAGACGGATCCAGAGAAGATAGCGAAAGTGAAGAATTGGCCCGCTCCATCAAATCCTGATGAATTGAGATCCTTCATTATGTTTGCGGGATACTATAGAAGGTTCATTAAGGACTTCTCAAAGATTACCAAACCGCTGACAGACCTATTACCACCTACTTCGATGAAAAAGAATAGAAAAAAACATGATCAGAAAGAATGGAAATGGACAGAAAGGGAACAGGAAACATTCGAGAACTTAAAAGATATTCTCACCAAACCACCTATACTAGCATATCCTGACTTTGATAAACCATTTGAATTGCATATAGATGCTTGTGGTACAGGATTAGGAGCAGTGTTGTATAATGTTCAAGATAATCAGAAGAAAGTAGTGTCATTTGCTTCAAGAAGTTTGTCAAAATCTGAAAAAAATTACTCTGCTCATAAGTTAGAGTTTCTGGCTCTAAAATGGGCGGTGACAGATAAATTCTCTGACTACTTAATTGGGACACACTTTACAGTCATTACAGACAATAACCCGTTGACCTATATATTAACCACTGCTAAGTTAGATGCAACAGGACAGAGATGGGCATCTGCATTGGGACAGTACAACTTTGATTTGATATACAGACAAGGAATAAAGAATCAAGACGCAGACGGAATGTCAAGATATCCCCACGAGAAACTCCCTGAGAGTGATGAAAATAGAATAAGGATCGAAGACAGAACAGTGAAAGCAATATGCAGTGTCATCAACATTCCACCATACATTGAAGTTTTACCAGCAGCTGGAATAAATATTGTAGAAGCAACAGAGTCCCCTACACAACCCATGGCACAGATTGAAATGAGAGAGATAAGGAAGAGCCAAAGAGATGACAGAGTGATAGGAAAGTGGGTCAGAGCTGTAATAGACAAGAGAATGCCAAGCAGGAATATGTACATGTCACGAGAGGATCTGAATATGAAAAAGAACTTTAACAGCTTCAAAATGAAAAGAGGGTTACTTTATAGACAAGTGAAGGATGATCAAGAGACGACGATAGAGCAATTAGTGTTACCCGAGTGTTACAGAGAAAGTGTTTTGATAGGACTGCATAACGACATTGGACATCCTGGCCGAGAGAGGACTTTGTCACTATTAAGAGAACGTTATTTCTGGGTAGGAATGACAGTAGATGTTGAAAAGTGGATAGGCAAATGTGATCGATGCCTTAGGAGAAAATCCTCTACTAACATCAGGACAGAGCTAGTGAACATAGAAACATCATACCCTTTGGAATTAGTGTGCTTGGACTACTTAACTTTAGAGCAATCAAAGGGAGGAGTTGGTAACATCCTTGTGATTACAGATCATTTCACGAAATATGCAATGGCAATACCAACTAGAAATCAAACCGCCAAAACAACTGCAGAGGCATTTTACAACAACTTCATAATAAATTACGGAATCCCAACCAAATTGCACAGTGACCAAGGAGCAAATTTCGAGTCGGATATCATCAAAGAACTATGCAACATCATGGGAATAACAAAAACAAGGACTTCAGTTTATCACGCAATGGGAAACGGCTGTACAGAGCGCTGTACAACAGAACAACAGAGGAATACATAGAAGACCTAAAACAACGAATGAAAACAACACAGGAGCTGGTAAAGCAACATTCAGACCAAGCAAGATTGAAACAGAAACACCAATTTGATAAAAAGGCAAATGCCGCAAAGATCACAGTTGGAGATAAGGTTCTAGTGAAGATACTAGCATTTGAAGGCAAACATAAAATTGCAGATAGGTTCGAGGAAGATCTCTATGAAGTCATAGCTCAGCCAAGACGGGATATTCCAGTGTTTAAGATTAAGTCAGAGAGAGGAGTAGAGAAAACTTTACATCGGAACCATTTGTTACCAGTAGATACATCAGATACTGGAAGAGATACAGATGGTAAAGAAGATGTTGTACAAAGTCCAACCCTAGTGAAATTGAAATCACCAGAAAGGCCTTCAGTACAACAGGGTACCGAGAAAAGAAAGGATGCATCCATTTGCAAAGGTGATACATCTGTAAAACCTTTAGAAATGCCCAGTGAAGAGATAGAAACAGATACAGAGTCAGAATGTTCCGACAAATCAGGTGTTCAATATGTAAGACCTACATGTAGAGATGGGGACGCTCATCATCCTGAAAGTCAAAGTGTGAAACACAGTAGAGTAGGAAGTACAGAAGAAATAACTGATGTAGAGGGTACTATAGAAACAGAAACCACAGGAACTCAAATAGAGATCCAAGGAGAAGAAACCACAAGAAAGGTTGTAGAGGATAGGGTACACACAGCTGAGCAGCTGGAAGCAAGACCTACTAATACAACAGATGTAACAAACCAGAGAGAGGAAATTGGAGATACAAGGGAAACTGGAGGAACATATAGATCAGACACAAGTAGAGGAAGTACAGCTTCAAACAAAAGCAGTACAAGAATAGAGGATTCAGAAGAAACAGAACATATTGCTACCCAAAGAAGTCAACCATGGGAAGGTAATGAAAGTATAAGAGATCAGAGACCACCCCCGAAACCTCCTGAAAGACGTTCAGTGAGGGAACGTAAACCACCTGCGTGGTTCGACTCGTATCAGATGAACCAGATGATAGCAAGACCATATGATAATAAATTAATGGCATTAGATGAACTAATGAAATCTGGTATTTTAAACAGAGTAGACTCAGATGTTGCGCACAACTTGGTCTTGGCAGTGATGAAGAAATGAAGAACTCTTGAAAAATGTATATAGTTTCAGTTAAAGTTCATATGTTTTATTTTAGGGACAACAATGACATCATAATCATTACTATAGATGAAATATATAATAAGTTGCAAGGCAATTAATGCTAATAATTTCAATTTATTACAGAATCAAGAATAACAGAGATTATAGCTAGAGAACTATTAAGTTATTAAAAGGGAAAGAGCTGAGGAAAGTCTATGAAACTGTAATTCTGTTTCAGTCAGTTGCAAGATCTAGATGTTAATAACAGTGAAACTGTTTTCTATCTAAAAAAAAAAAAGATGGAATAAGAGAGTGAATTTCTAAAACTGTTTTTTTACACAGATAAGAACAGTGAGTTATTAGTGCGTGTAGAAGCGAATGAGAGAACCATATTGTTTCCTTCCTTTACAGGTACAAGATAGATGGCCGCCTGTTTGTTGAATTTAGTAAAGAAGTAGATAGTAATGAAAAATAAGAACGAAAAATACACTTTGTATTCTTCTAAAATAAATGCTTCCTGAAATCTTGATAATGTAAATATTCGTTTTTATCTCATTTTTATATACATGTTTCAGATAACGAGGAACAGTACCTTAGATTAGACATTGCTGTTGTGGTAGAATTACAATGGATATTTAAAATGTGAAACTATAAAGTTGTTTCATTTATTACAGTATTTAGAGAGAAACAGCAACCAAAGTCAATTGTAGATACTTCTGAAACATTAGTGTATGTCTAGATGTACTATATGCTTACTCGATTGTATTGTTTTGCATATCAGGTCATTTGTTTTTATTCAGGACTGACAGGGAGAAACAGGGAGAAGATACCATGATCTTTCAAGAAATTATGTTACCTAAAAAAAATAAAATTCCATTTTTTTTCAGAGGTGGCAGTAGAAGATTGAACAGTTAGAATGAGTCATGTATTGTGTAGCAGATAGATGTTGCATGTATGATTAGTATTTAAGTTAGAACATTCAATTATATATTGATGTTTGTATATTGCTTCTTCGTGACGGACAAAGAATTGACAAATGACGAGACAAATGACGAGACGTCATTTTCCAGACAGGGGAAGTATGTAACCGGGTTAAGTTTGGTCACCTCTGCCTTACTTTGATTATGTCCTATAATGTATTGTCTCCCTTTGACCATTAGTCTTCGTTTTGGACAACCTTTGACCTCTTCCCGCCAAACTGAGAGAGCTTATTGGGTATTGAGTCACCTGACGGTCAGTTCACCGTTTTGCCACCTTCGAAGTCAGACATGTTTTTCTGAAGCTCTGTTTTTAGACATTTTTGGTTTTAATTTTCTGCATATTGTCTCTTCATGCACTACTGACAGCACAGAGAGATAGCGCCAGAGAGAGAGAGTAATGAGGGTCCACCTGATTCCATAAATCGAGTGGTTTTGTTTACCATTTTGATGGTTTGAACTTATCGTCACACACAGTACATAAAGGATGCAAATGGAACTCAATCTTGTTATCTCTTAAAGGAGTTATATCCCCTATGGTATTAGGGATAAGAGAACCCCCAAAAAGTTACACTAGTAGGGTAAAAAATAATCAAAGGGGCATAACTTTGAAACTAAGAAAGGGGGAGCAACCATTACTATACGCGACACTTTGCCCCATCCTAATATATATGCCTACAAAATTTCATGAAGATATCTCAAACGATTTCGGAGATATGATGCGCACAAGAATGTTGACGGACGGACAGACGGACGGACGGACAGCCCCATGCCATAATACGTCCGTTTTTTCAAAACGGGCGTATAAAAAGCGTGAATGTGTTTTGAGCCAGGCGTTTATATTCTGCTGCCAGCGTGTGGGTGTGTCTCAATTCTCGTAACGACGTTACCCCCGCACCTCAGCGGAACGCATCTATAGCTGCAATACCGGGGCGTTGTTCTCAGTCCTGTGACGCTGCCAGCGTAGACTCAGACCAACATATTAAACCATATCTGTCAATGAGAATCATTGAACCAAAGACGTGTCGTTTTCACACCTTTTTACTAACCTTTCTAACAGCACACGATTTATTGGTAAATAAAGAGCAATAAACAAGGTGATTAACACCTGGTGTCACATCAGAATAACTTGTTAGTTAATTTCATCAAAGATTAAACAAAGCGACATCATTTAAACTGACTGTGCCAGGTGACATGTAGTGCAATGGACGGACGATCGGCGCCCCGTTACTGCGGCTATGGATTCGTTCCGCTGAGACGTTGGTGGGGGGTTGGGGGGGGGGGAGGGGGGGGGGTTGTGGGGGGGGGGGGGGTTTGAGAATTGAATAAATACATGACATTTAGTTGGATTAGCCCTTAGTATCATAACAAATTCACAAGTTGGTTAATTTAAGTAAAGAGTCTAAATAACCCGGCATCGTTAATTATCTTTTGGCCAGTTGATAAAAGACTTGTACACCGCTATATTTACATAAGAACACATGAGCCACATAAAACAATATTATTTGGATCAAAAACAATCTATTTTACTAAGATGTGCAAAACTTCAAGACCTTCTGTAGAAATTCGACAACGTCTGTAAGCGTAATGGAACAGAATAGAATGAGTCAGCGAGCCGGACGCTGCTCAGAAAATGGAAATTTATACAAATTCGTGGGGGGGGGGGGGGGATTTGAGAATTGAATAAATACATGACATTTAGTTGGATTAGCCCTTAGTATCATAACAAATTCACAAGTTGGTTAATTTAAGTAAAGAGTCTAAATAACCCGGCATCGTTAATTATCTTTTGGCCAGTTGATAAAAAACATATTTTCCTTTTTCGGATCGTAAAACTTAAAAAAACATTTAAGATACTACAAGTTTTAAAGATTTATTTATTATCAAAAGAAAAAGAAATAATGTAAGAAAAAACATAGCCCTACGTTGAATATATTAGGGGGCGAAAGGACCAGGGTGTGGGGGCGAAAGGACCAGGCTATATTTTAAAGGTGACGTGAAATTTTGCACTAATGTAAATACATGAAGCTTGAAGAAGGATAATTTTCTCAACATCTGTTATTTAAATAAACGTTGACTTTGAATTTCTACTCCTCGGTCACGAAACCAATCTGCTGCATGGGAGAGGCTACAGCCATAACGGTCGGACAAAATCGTCTGCAATGACTGAAATCTACAGGTACAGGACATGCGGGGCATGCACTGAAAATGACGGGCACAGCAGTTGGCAATTAATTTCTTTTTAATTGACATGATGCAGAAGAGGTCCTTAAACTCCAAGTGTACGAATCTGCAACCTGTTGCCCTAATACTAATAATTACCAGCTTAAAAGACAAACTTCTGAGATAATCGGTTGATTATCTCCAAAATCAAAGACGAAATTCTAAAAACTAAAATGATGTGTTAAAAACAATGTTCCTCGCCGCCAAACGCTTGTTCTCCGAGCACTTGACAACCATGATTATTGCACTTGTTTCATAAGCCGGCATAAAGATTGTAGTCACACTAAATACCGTAGCTTTTGCTTTCGGTATTTCGGTACGTATGAACAATTTCTATCTATCTATCTTCCTTTACGTCTTAACCCCCGAGGGGGACGTCAGACGGGTTCCGGCGAAGCTGAGCGGGGTTAGCTGAAACAAAAGTATAGGAAAGTGTGTGGGATGAGTTTAAATTTGTACAGTGCGATAAAGAGTGTTAGTATAGTTAAAAGATATAAACAATTGGTGTTTAGGGAGAGACATGGATCACCTGGCAGACAGCACCGCTGAACTGCACCAAGGTGGGAAGGATCGGTATGTAGGGTGGGAGGGCATTCCAGTGGATGATAGTCCTAGGGAAAATGTGAACCTGTAGTAGTCTTTATAAGTGGGGATTTGCCTGCCGACATGAAAGTGGATGAGTATGTCTTGATTGTTTTGCTCTTCCTTTTTAGTGTCATTGGTAGGCTATGATCTACTATTGTAACACTTCCAGGGCATTTAAACTGACGTTGAATTTTATCCAGAATACATAATTATGAGAATGAACTAAGTGGTAGACTGTGATATATCATATTTAAAAAGTAATGCATAAATCTTGTCATTCCATATTTCTGTATGCCTGTGAATCGTGGACCTTGACAGCCGAGTTAGAGAAAAGAATGCAGGCCTTTGAGATGAGATGCTACTGAAGGTTACTGAGCATTTTGTACAAGGACCATATAACCTATGAGGAGGTTCGCAGGAAGATCCAAGCAGCCATTGAAGAATATGACGAGCTCCTGACGCTGGTCAAAAAACGGAAACTAAGGTGGTTTGGTCACGTTTCAAGGTCTTCTGGTTTAGCAAAGACAATTCTTCAGGGCACAGTGAAAGGAAAAAGAAGAAGAGGTAGACAGAAGAAGAGGTGGGAATACAATATCAAGGAGTGGAAGGAATGGATTTTGCTAGCTCAACTAGGGCAGCCGAAGACAGGACAAAGTGGAAAGGGATTGTTTTGAAGTCATCTGTGGTGCCCCAACGACCTAGTAAGGTTATGGGATAGAATAGAATAGAATGCATAAATCTTACTATATTCTAAAATAATTTTGTTTTTTTAGAGGCTCAGGGATCTTAGTAATCTAATTGTCTATTCAGTGCTTTTTATTTATTTTATTTATCCTTATGATTATGTGCTTCACCTGTTCTCAGAATAGACAGTCAATACAATAACAAAAACATGAAAATAATTTTTCTTTGGAAATGCATTTTTTCTTTATTTTTATACGTATCAATATATACCGCGAATCACATTTTAAAATTTCTACACTCAGGATGCATTTTTTAGGAAAATACAAATCACTACATGGGTCAAGGGTAAATATACAGGTAAGCTACGATATTTTCTACTCTATTGTAATAATGCACACACTGTGCATCAGGAATAATTAAAGTGACTTCATATGATAACATTATGTATAGGTCTTTTACATGCAGAAAAAGACACATTACATGTCCTATAATTTCCAGACGGTAAGGATTTTAAAAATTCATATACCCGTATGTAATTTGTTACTACATATCTGTTAATTTTTCATTTTAATTTTAATCGGATCGCAGAAGCTACAAAACCTATGAATATTTTATTATAAACTGGTTTTAATGTTTATACGTGTAGAGTTAGCAAGGATAAGCCTACAAAAATGCAAGCATTTACAGTCGCAGAATGAAAATGAAAAGGATAACGTAGCTTACAAAACCAGAAAAGCATATCTGTTGTACTCGATAGGAAGTTTGCCTGTGTGAAATTAAACGCTTCAACAACAACCTGTAATAAGTTCGTTTCAACAACCTGTAATAAGTACTGAATATGAATAATAGAGCTGCTTATCTAAAATTAATTCACAGATCTGTTGAAATGATAGTGGTCAAGGTACCCAAATCATAAGTCCGAACTCGTAGGTCATTTAAACATAGACAATTCCGGAATATTTTAGGTACACAGACATGGACCCCCAAAACAGAGGTGTGATCAGGTGCCCGCGGGATAGTAAGCATCACCTGCCTATTATAATACACCCACCATATCTATGTATCTGTGGAAAAAGTCAGTGAAAATGAAAGTCCGGTATTTGAAAGCTTAAATAAGCTTCGGCTGAGGCCATCAAATCGGAGATTAGTTTAGAAACGGCCACATTGTAGGGATCAAAAACGTTTAACTGAGTCAAGTACTGTAACTGCTGTTTCGAATGTATATGAATGATAGTAGTAGTAAAATGTCTAGTAGTAATGATGTCTGTAATCTCAAACTTCAGAGACATTTTGTCTTAAACACTCGGACACGTTGAAAGCTATGCCATTATGTAACTATTTCTCATTTTCTATCCATTTGTCTGTCTGTCCGTATGTACAACTTTAATATTTGCATAAATGCTCTGTTTCGGTTCTAGTTTTTTTCCTCCAGACCTTAGATTGAATGTGTTCTTTCGTACTAGTGCTATTGCAGGATAGATATTTATGAATACTACCTACTAATTTACATCGTTTGAATGATCATGTTAACCTTAGGTCTAGGTCACATACTAAGAAATCTGTGTCACAGATGCGTCGAAGTTTCTGCTGTGGACGTTGACTAATGGATTTGATGCAAATTGTTTGTCTGTCAATCCATTCATGGGTCCACTAATATTTGCATTAAAGTAAGTATTAAGGAGGTTTCATCAGGCGGTGGTGCTGGTTGCCGGTATGCATGTACCAGTGCTTACATTCTTTAGTTTGGTAGTGCATCAATGGCATTAGGCAAACACGCCGGTAAAGTAGCTTACATAACGTAGCTAACATTATACAATTTGATTCAGCATATTTCGTGCAAGGAAAGAGCTGGCCAAGAGTTATTGTTGGTATTCTGGAAGCGCGTCTGACTCGTGATCGAAGAATCCGCATTTTAGGCCCACAAGACCCCTTGCGCTATGGTCTTAAGCGAATCATATAGCCACAGCTCAATTTGTATCAATACTTGGGACACAGCAACCCACATGAGACACACCTAGTGTTCAGAAAGACAGTTACCTGATTTTAAAAGTGTCTGACATTGTATGTGCATATTACAATTGTGTAAAAAGTGATGGATTTTGGTGTGGTGCACAGCTGATTATAATCAAGTTTATTATTTTATAAACACTTTTAAAGTTAGTGACTTTTACTCAAGAAGATTCTACTAGTATTCCACAGAATCAGAATTGTTTACTGGTGATACGTCCAAGGACAATCATTCACCAGGACCTGTGAATCAGGGAAGCTAGTCCCTAGCCCTTACAAGAGAAGTAAACTTAGTAACTGAACCCTCTGCACACTCAGCAGCAGAAATAATGGAATCCTCCAAGGAATTCCAATCTCTAATAGTCTGGGGGAAGAAACTGGACTTGTAAATGTCAGTCCTAGCCAATGGGGTTTGAAATGCCAGGGAATGATGATTCCTGGTACGCCTACTTGGGGGAACAAGGTCATTGATGGGTATACTGGCTGCACCCTTCAGACCTTTGTGAAACATTATGAGTCTACTATCTTTCCTTCTCTTTTTAAGGGATTTCCACTTAAGTTTCTCCAGAATGCCAGTCATGCTCCAAGTTTCATATGTATAATTCCCCGTTACAAATCTAGCTGCCCTTTTCTGCACCTTCTCAAGTTCATCTTGAAGAAGTATATTTTGAGGTTCCCAAACTGAACTACATACTCCAAGACTAGACGCACCAGCCCCTTGTATGCGGACTCTTTAACGTCTTGTGGACCACTGTGTTGTGGACATGCTGCCAAATTACGTCTGAGGAAGCCAAGGGTCCTATGTGCCTTTGTGCAAATATTGCTGACGTGTGTGTTCCATTTCAAATCATTGGTAATGGTTATGCCGAGGTACTTGATAGTTTCTACGTTATTGAGGACCGTTCCCTCTAAGGTATAGGAAGCATTGATCTTCTTGATCCGTTTCCTTGTAATTTGCATTATATTGCATTTGACCGGTTGAAATCTCATGCCCCAAATCCTTGCCCTATACCCTAAACGATCTATATCCTCCCGAAGTTTCAACGTGTCTTCACTATCTCTGATTTCACGATAGCAAACACAGTCGTCAGCAAAAAGTCTTAATTCCGAGTCAATAGTTTCTTCCCACAAGGTGTACCTATAAAGGCAGAAGATATAGAACAGAAAAGAGCATGAATGGCGTAGGCCCACTAGAAAACTTCCCAACCTTGCTTACCGTTGATCAAACGTTACCAGAAAATGGAAGTCACGAAAAATAGTAGGCACCTAAATGTTTTAATTGTTGGGTTTCCCAGTCATGTCCTAACAAGTGTTTTCTTTGAACCAGCGTACTATGTTTTATGTTAAATGTAAAATAAATTTTACCGTAAAAGAATGTTGTGTTGCTGTCTTTTTACTGTTCTACTTTTATTGATATGCAAACAATTAGTTTCCGACAAGGTACTAGTTATCGGATATTGCATCGCCACTTCAAAACAGAAAACTGTATACATATTATACCTGCAGTCCCACCCATGAATGTAAGCTGCTACTCAGCAGTCATTAAATTAGATATAATAATACTACCTTAGCCTTCACAGGCTCGGTACTAATTGGATCATTTTAATACTGCAGTGGAAAAGAGATTTCTAAAAAAAAATCCGCCTCCCCAATGTCAATCATTCGGACGCCCCTGTCATACATGTGATGAACTCCTGATGACCATGTGGGAGATTTGGATTTCATTTCAGGGAGATTGAGTTCTCCATCAGGGAGACTTTTTGACGGCAACTTTGATGTGTCATTTCACATACTTTACTGTATTTTTTCTTATTTTAAAACAGAACATGAACTATAGTATAGTTTGTTTAGCTTACTTTTGAGTTACTCCCCCCCCCCCCCCCCCCCCCCCCCCCCCACACACACACACACACACACACACACACACAAAACAAAACAAAAAAATACCCTTTCTTTAATTATTATAATTATTCATTTATTATTATACATGTATTACTGTTATTTGTATCATTATTTTGGTATCTGTCTCATACATGTGATGAACTCTTGAGGACCATGTGGGAGATCTGGATTTCATTTCAGGGAGATTGAGTTCCCCATCAGGGAGATTTTTTGACGGCAACTTTGACGCGTTGTTTCGAGTACTTCACTACTTCACTGTTTTATTGTGTTTTTTTTTTTTTTTTTTTTTTTTGGTGGTGGGGGTGAGGGATTCTTGTTTTAAAATAAAACAACATGAACTAAAGTACAGTTGTATAGTTTGTTTAACTTCTTTACTTTTGAGTTATCCAATACTTCAAATATATCCTCTAAAGTATGCCATCTCAGTGCAGTAACACGACCATCCTAAGTTTAATTTACAGTGTAATTCCACAGTACTGTTCATAGTGTTAGTGCTGACCATTCCATTGCTAAATTGCAAAAAAAAAAGAAAAAAATAAACAATCTGATTATCTGGCATTCTCAAACCATCACCCCTACCCTCAGTATAAACATCCAACATTGCATCTTGGATGATGGGTCCGATTTGCTCGTTATTTTGATGAAAGCTGATACTTCTTAAAACTCAAAATCTGTTTATCTCAAAACCGAGTTATATTCTACACTTGAATGAACATACCTGTCATTAGAGCATTAGAGCTGTCTATTTTTGTTGAATATTAGATTAAGAACAAATATAGCTGCATATTTGGGTCAGTAAACTTGTAGAATGGCATATTTCTGTTCCAATCAGATGCTGAAGATCGCGGATTTCCCATGTTTTATTTATAAATTCACACTGGTTCTCATTTCACATACGATACGTCTGAATCGGCGGGAACTGGATAGAAAAACGCGGGAAACTATTCTTAAAGTGAACGAACCGACTTAAATAAAACAAAAAGAATTGCTGGCACCCGTAATGATTTCATGAAAGTATGATCTGATCAGCCTGTGCAAATTTTGCATGATCGATATTTATATTGACTGTACAATTACGTATCTGACATGTTTGCTGAAAAAATCGATATGAAATCATTGTCGATTGGCCGCACTTGCATCTATTGCATTCGTGCAAATCAATGACATAAACAATGACCGATGCATAAAGCCGTGACGCAATAAAAGTCATTTGCTCTTGGTAAAAGTTACGTGCTATTACAGTTAGAACAGGTACCTTTACTGGTGCGCTAGCCAATTTAACACCTCGCTGCGTCTGATCAGCGAATACCCCTCGGAATGACACGTCCTATATTGCACCCTGTTAGGTAATTAGGTCACAGACAGTTAATCCTTTTGACAGCCGCCGGGTAGGTAGTTACCGCAAAATGGACAGTTCAGAAAAAATTATGACAGGAAAATTCAGCATTCGGGAGATTCTGAATACTTTCCGGGAGCGCGGGAGATGGGCTCCATTTCCGGGAGACTCCCGGATGATCCGGGAGACATCACATGTATGCTGTCTGGCACAGAATCTAGTTTTTGCAAAAGGGTATGCTTGAGATTTCATACAGATTTGCCTCCCTTGAAATTTCTATTTCAGTTTATCTACATTTCTTCTTTCATAAACAAATAAGTTTTGTTAAAGGTACTCAGAGCTGTAAAACTGATAGAAATGTATATAACAATGTTCAAATTCTGTTTTTGACACAAACTATACCCATGCAGAAGACAGAAATATCAAAACTTTCATGCGTATCTTTTACACCATTAATGATCAAAGTTATCTGCCATATATAATAATCCAGATATAATTTGCAATTCGGGGAAAAATACCTTACGGAGTGAGCGACAAGTGAAGACACCGATCAGCCTGCTCCTCTGTGCAGTCTAAACAGAGTTTTGCATCTATTGTCTATGCGTCTAAGGGAATCTTAGCAGTGAAAACAAGTCTCCGACTGTATTGCTCGTGTTTATTTTATGTAGTTGTGAAACAGGGCTATTGACTTCTTTTCACATGACATATCTTCTTAACACATTTGTTGGTAATTCTTTGAAACAGCCATGTGTTTTCACGGGTCAGTGAGTTTATTAGTGACCTGAATAATGGGATGGCTTTCCGGGAGTGCAGGAGCTGGGCTTCATTTCCGGGAGACTCCTGGATGATCCGGGAGACATCACATGTATGCCCTGTATCAAAGAAAATCCTGTTTCCAAAATTTCTGCATTTGCAAGTCAGAAGAAAATGAAAGAAAACAATAATGGTTTTGATTATTTATTTAAAGGTAGGTTCCTGTACTAATGATAACAATTATGTCCACAAAATAATTTCGTCTTTTTCTGAGCAGTATTGAATTCTCTTATTTTTCTGAATTTGTTGCTACTGAGAAACTCGTCAGATGTTGAAGAAAATAGTCGTTTTCCCTTTTGGTTTATTTTCTTGCGTTGGAATTCCAGTTCTAAAAATAACTATGTTTATTATGTCTATAAGTGCGCGATTTCTGATGCCCTTCCCCAAAGGTCAATTTTCCCTTGTCGTGAGCTCTCCTAGAGGTCCTGGCATGGTGGATGGGTTAGAACTATCCCAAAATGCAATGCAGCATTACCTTAGCTGCGTTATCTATTTTTGGCGCGAACTAAAATTAGCGCTAACTGGTGTGCGAAGCAGAGTTAGGAAATCCCTTGCAAAACAACTTTTCTAATATTTTTTTGATTTACACTTTTTAGTGAAACTTATTCATTCCCTTTTATAAGTGCTTTCCAACAACTTGGATGAAAGATCATCAAAATTATGATGCATTCCAAAGTACAGGAACCTACTTTTAATGTTATCTTTAGCTGGAAAATTTGTTAAAACCTGAATTCTATTAGCTGCCACCCCTCTTGTGAAATGGATTACCCTAGATTTTGTTGATAAGAAAATATGAAACTGGTGTAGCTGGAAGCTACTGACCAGCCTGCTATGTGTATTGTGGCTCTGAGACAGTTCTGCTTTCTCCTCGGGTGACTACCCTTACCAAAAAGATTCTTTGCCGCAAGGTTGCTGCAGGCTTGTTGCAACCTTGCGGCAAAGAAATTCTGTGCCGGAAAACTGTGCCGATCTTCGCCACTAGAGGCAGGCTTTCGGCAAGCACTGTGCCGCTAGCGGTGACTTCGCCATTGCATTGCCAGAAAGTATTGAATATCAGAAACCTTGCTGATGCATTGCCAAAAACTTAAACTTTCTCCTTGACCTTACCAAAACTATGCCACAAACTTAGACTTTGGCTTGAAGTTGACCAAAACTTTGCCAGAAACTTATACTATGATTATCAAAGTGCCACAGCTTCGCCAGAAACTTAGAACAAATTTAGTTTGACATCCCTATAACTGATTTTAAAACAACCAAACTTTAGTCTGCCAAAAAGTCAAAACTAAATTGTAACTGTTTACATAGACACAATGAGTAACTAAAACTACCCTTGTTGCATTACAGATTTGGAATATCGGGCCATTTTGTACTCTATGTTTAAGATAGAATTGTCTATGTACAACTCATGTATGTTTCTGTATTTGACTAAGAGTTTAAAGCTGTAGGCTATCTACAATGCCTTCAAAGTTTATAAACATTTAAAAAAAAAAAGTCATTTGGATTTCTAAATTATACCAGTAGCATGCCTATAATTTAATTCGTACTTATTCGGAGTAGTAGATTTTTTCCACAGTTGGTACATTATTCTAACGTTTCATTTTTTTTTATTTTATCATTTTTCATTTCTTTCTCTTATTGTTTATTTTATTTATTTATTTTGGTTTTTAACACTTGTCTATATGTAGTTCTAAACTGGAGCAGCAGGTGTGTTCAATTTTAGATGCACAATTTGTTACTGATAAGACAAGGAATAAAATCTCCAGGGGTTCACAGTCCATCCACTGTATGATGTAATATGACCAATCCCCATATGGGAAAGTCAGCTTGGGTCATTAACACTAATTGATTTGTGCATATTGTGCTACAATTCACTTAGAAATTATGATTTTTAGAGAGTGATATACAGTGACTTATATGATCTGACTTCTTGTCCTTGGAATATTAAAAATGTGTTCTGATAAGCAATATTCTGATGAAACTTTTCAATGAGTTGATTGGTAATGAGTTGATTGGTAAGTCTTATTTTAATTTGTATCATTTTAAAATATGCTAAAATTTAATGATATGCAAGCTGCAGCTTTTACTATCCATGCATATTCAAAGAGACTTGAAGAGAGCTGAGCATGTTAAATGTTACAAGTAACTGAATGGCAAACAGTTCATCTTCTTTATAAATGCACTAACTACACTGATCCTTTAATGTCAGCAGCCTGAGTTGGGGCTCTACACTGTTTACCCAGGCATGTCTTTCCCAAATTTTTAGAGTTGTTATATCTGGAGGACTGAGCAAATACTTTTTTCCCCTTGTACCGGGTGGCCAGTTTTGCGGCTTTATAGTCCTTTCAACAGTATTTGAGTCATATCGAGGGAATGAAAGGATGATAATGAAATATTGTGAGCAGTGGAACCTTTTTTGTGATTGAAAAGAATTACCCCTTTAGCGGGAATCGATGATGATGGATGGATGACTTGTGATTTTACGTCCTTTTCAACAGTATTTCAGTTATATCAGGATGATGGGAGGATGATAATGAAAGGCTGTGTGCAGTGGAACTCCGTTTACGATAGGAAATATTCTCGCCTGAAGCAGTATTCGAACCCTGTTCGCTAGATCAGTAGGCCAGCGCTTAACTCCCTGAGCTACCGGGGCTCCTAGCGGGACATTGGGCAACTTGTCATAGGTAAATTTAGCATAAACATTTGGAAGTTTTTCACTTGTGTTCCACCAGAAATTCTGGATATCAGGATACTTTTCTATGGTATGCCTCCTTACTGTTTATCATTGTTTAAACATTTAAGATATCTTATATATTGATATCTTATATAAGATATCTAATATCCCATATTAGATATCTTATACATAGCTATATATCTAATTTGTTATATAAGATATGTCAATTAAGGAAGAAGATGTCCTGTTATAGTATGTAAGATATCTTATATATGAATATTATATGTTAGTTCAGTTCAGTTCAGTTAGAATTCTCCTAACGACGTTCCCCAAGTGGCTCAGCGGTACGTAACCATAGCCGCACACATTTGGGGCCGTGTGTCCGTCCAATATTATATGTTATATATTACATAAGAAGTATATGAATATTATATATGTTATGTATTATATCAGACCTCAAATATTTATACACTTGATACCTCATTTAGAGTTTTAGATATTTTATTTGAGATATGTCATAAGATATCTACCAACAGATATCACATATGCATATGCAATAAGTCATCAAATACAATTAAGAGAGAAAACTATAAATCATAAAATGAGGGAAAATGAAAAAAAGCCTTAACCCCAAATAAATATTTATTAACTGCCTTTAACCAATAACCGGATTTTTTTTTTTGCAAAGCTCGCCAAAGGCTTGCTGAAAAATATGTATATGAATATTCATAGAATGTTTTTGACCATATATGGTATGGCAGCGCTCTCACAAAGCTTGCCATAGGTCTGCCAAAATATGTTTTATGAATATTCATAACCACCTTTTTGCATATATGGAGTGGCAATGTTTCGGCAAAGTTTGCCGCATGTTTGCCAAAAAGATTTTAATGAATATTCATGAACTGACTGGTGTGCCGCAACCTTGCCAAAGCCAAATATGGAGAGATGCCCTATTCCGGAACATTGCCAGTGGCCCATATGCATAAATTATCTTGCCGCAAAGTTGCGGCAACCTTGCTGTAAGCTTGCAGCAAACTTCATTTGCATGTTAAAAATACACTGCCGCAACCTTGCGGCAGTGTCTGCGGCAGAGCAGCCGCAAAGTTGCTGTAGGGTTGCCGCAGACTTCGCCACAGGCCTGTTTTTTTGGTAAGGGTAGTCAAGTATCCATTGCAATGTTTGCAATTAACTTATTTACACATTGGTTGACAGAGTGTGTGGCAAGGTGTGAAAAGGGTAGCTTTGTGACCCAATATTTTGAGTGCTTATCCAGATGAGTAAGCTTGCATTATTCTTGCTTCCACATTTCTAAAATCATCAGTGCAGGAATCATCTGAAATGGGAATGTTTGCAAAAGTTATGGTAATATCTTTTGGATTCTCATTTGCTATTTGATGGAAAAAATGATGAAAATAGGATAAGTTTCTAATCCATAATTTTTCTTGTACAAGTTTTAAAATCATCATTATTCCTGTATACACAGTGTTACATTGTCTTTGAAAAACTTGTACAATAAAACCTTGTTCAAGAAAAATGATTGTCTGTACGGGGTTTAAGATATACTCAGTTCATGTCGAAAATAAGACATCATTGTGCGGAATAAAATATATATTTAGTAACAGTGCACAGAAAATTAGTAATGAGATTGTCATTGTCACTATTCCAATGAAGAAAATGCTCATCTGTATGATTTCTACAAATTTTTGAAGTGTCAGTGGTGGTAGATACTGGAAATTCTCTGTGTTCAGAATGCCAAGAGTGTGGCCTCCAGGGCATTTTTATAGGATTAATATGGTATACAAATGAAGTTTATGGAAGATGTGTTTGGAGATGGGGGGAGGGTTCTGACATAATGTGGATCTACCTTTGGCATTGTTATGTTGTTTTATTTCATATAAAATTTGAATATTTTCAGATTTCCAGGCTGCCCTGAAATTGGTTGGTGAGGCTATTGAGGAGGCAAGCTTCTTGGCAATAGATGGAGAATTCACAGGTACATTTTCAGTTAACACTTACCATATTTTTTGGCTGTAAGACTGGGCTTTCTCTCCAAAATGAAAAAGACCTGAGAGTCCAGTTATTCAAAGCATCGTTAGCTTAACCAAGTTGTTATTCAAGATTTATTAAGTCTTCTAGTACATATGATATAAAATCAAGTGTGTTAATATTTTCTGACAAAAAAAATTGAGACAGAAACTTTTGCAAAAGCTTCTCACATTTTTTTGGTGAAAAATTGCAGTGTTTTTGTGCACAGTATATCTGAAATTTTAACGTCTTGTTAACTAACCATGTTGTTAATCTTGATGAAGTGGGCCCAGATATGTAAATCAGTCTTGTGCAACTTGGCTTATAAATAGGTTTTTCTCTTAAAAAAATCCCCTCATAAAATGTTTTATAAGGGGGAACAACTTTTGTGAATTGCTGTTTGCTTCCTAGGGAGATGAAATCTTTGAAAATAGGGTCTACTCTTAAGGAATTTGCTCAGAATTTGTTTCAAAGGGATCATATTCTTCCCTTAAGTTTGACCCCCATTGAAAAGAGAGTTTGAAAATGAGGTCTACTTTTAAAGGAAAAAAATTGCTCCAATAGGAGCAAATTGTTTCCTTTAGGTTGACCCTCAATGAAAAATTGAAAAAGGAAGCTAAAATGCAAACAGATGATACAAGTGTTCTTTGTTGCATGTTTTGCAAGTACTTATAGTTAATAGGTGCCAGTTGTACTTGCAGAATTTAATTTATGATATACAGATTTGTTTGAATTCAATATCATAATCATTGTTCATTCACGCAACTGCCAGTGACAGTTTATGCTTGTTTATATAAGAGACTAATATATTGGTTACCAGGAAAGGTAGAAGCTTTAAATTTGGACTCAGTCAGTCAGTGTGAAAATAGAGTTCTGCTGAAGTGTGAGGGGGTTGTGTTGCAATATTACTTTACTGCACACGAACAGATGCAGTTAAGCCGAGTCTGCTATTCATTCATTATCTGATGAGTTGAAAAGGTTTACCGTAATGCTCTTAAGTATTGGGACACCTAAAATAAATAATTTTCCATTTGTCCCAAATGGAAAATGAATTATGTTAGGTGTCCCAATATGTAAGCATGTTAGGGTAATGCAAAACTTTGATGTAAAAGTTTGCATGGATGGATGAATGAATGAGCAGACTAACCAATACAAATACTATACCTCATTTGAGATTTTGTTTGTTAGGGTTATAATTGCTAATGACTACTACACCCGTGTATAAAGTGTTAGTTATTTTTTCAGGCCTGAATCATGCTGGTCTTAGCCACACAGCAATGTTTGACAACCCAGAAGAACGCTATCACAAACTTCTCCAGGTACAGAAGAGCTTCATTATAACATTACTGATTATAGCACTAATTTTGATATAATGCTATCGTGCCATGGCTGCCACTGAGGTTAAACTACAAAGAAAATTCAGGCAAATGATCGTTTAATACTTAGTACCTTGGCAGAATGACATCTCATTGATGTCATTTTGACATCAATATAAACTCTTTAGTTGCTATGATAACAGATCTATGTTGTCATTGGTATCGAAGCATGGCAGACAGTGTATGCCATGCTCCGCCAATTTTACAATGACATTACATTCTGAAATTCTTTCAACAGAAACTTCAGATTTTCTCAATTTTTCCCAAGTCATTTAATTCCATGTTGTAATGTGTTGTGTAAGATAGACTTAATTTAAAGATGAGCTCTTAATAATTGTTTTGAAAGAAATCTGCTTCGGAACCCAATATTTTCTCTGTTTATTCAGGGCTCCAGTGATTTTCTTCTGATACAGTTTGGATTGTGTGCCTTCAGCTATGATGGGAACAAAAAACAGTAAGTTTCATAAATTTGAAAATTAGTAGTTATCTGGTCATTAAACAAATGTCAGCATTTCTGGCCCCATAAAAGGCCACAACATATTCCTCTGTGGAGAATAATAGTATTTATCTCCAAAATTTCATCAAACAGTCCCCTCATCAGGACTCCAGGGCCAACTTGTTCAAAACTAGGGGGATGTTATATTTTCAAACTGTGCAAAACTACCAGATTCAACTTGTTCAAAACTAGGGGGATGTTATATTTTCAAACTGTGCAAAACTACCAGATTTTTTTTTTTTTTGCAGAAAAATCAAAGTTCCGCACATAGTTTCCACTTAGTTTGATTTGTGTGTGTACTAGAAAACTTCATATATCCTTGACTACCAGTTTTGTTAAGCTGATGATGCTTTGAACAACCAGACCTTGAATGCCATAAAAGGAGACATTTTGTGATGCTTTTGTGAATTGAGAACAAACACTTTTATATGTTATTACAGGTACACAGCTAAGCCTTTTAATTTCTACATCTTTCCAAGACCTTACTCACGAGCATCACCGGATCTCAGATTTTCTTGTCAGGTATGACAACTAGCACTTGTAGAAAATAAAAGTAGGATTTTCTGTATACTGTTTTGATTGGGCTATAAAACTGGGGTTTTACCACTCCAAAATGCACCAAAATGTCAGTACCAGTCTGTTGTAAATTTTGCTGTACTATTTTTTCTCATTCAAAACCATCGCAATAATCTAGATCCATCTCAAAAAGATGGATCTAGATTTTTGGGATTGTTTTGGAGGTGAACAATCTTGATTATAACGAATAAAGTGAAAAAATTCATATATTTTTTTTGCCAATGATGAAAGGTAGATGTCATCATTCTGCTAATCCTGTTTGATGGGAAACTGTTAAATCTTTTAAGTTAGTGTAGACAGTTTTAAAACTTTGAGTTTTATGAATACAGTAAAACGTCAATGGCTCTAACCCTGATGGCTCATTAACTCTGCCTGGCTAGAACCCAATCCTGGGTCTCTAGGGGTCATTTTATATAGAAACTAACCCTGGATGGCTAGAGCCATCCTTGGCTGGAATTAATTTTCATGGTCCCAAGCCTGTTCGAGCCATCAAAGTTCTACTGAATTAAAGTTTTTAATTTTTCTGGCACCAGATTGCTAGGCTGTTACATTTTTCTGTGCTAAGCAATGAGCACATTATAGCTCAGACCTGCCAAAGTAGTTCTAATTAGGAAGCACAATTCAAGTTCTTTTGGACAGTAAGCAGCATTTGTTTTTGAATTGTTTTTGAAAGAAACAAAACAACAACAAAAAAAAAACAGTGACAACAACAACAACAATAAAAGACACAACAACAAAAAGGCATCATAATGTCTCTTATCTGGAGTTCTTTTCTGCATGTAAATTTCAGCACGTCACTAGAATTTTACTTACCCTGTTAACTGATCCTGAAATGAAACATGTGTGAAGAGCCTGCAGATCTGCACAGATTTAAGATAAATGGGTATTTTTTTAGGAGAAGGACTCTACCATTTTCATTTTTGCTCCCTTCTCAATGGAAGCTAAGGAGCAAATTCTTTTCTTTAAAAGTAGACCCCATTTTGGGTGGTCTTTATCATTCAGGAAAGCAAACAGGAAGTCAAAATTGGTCTGCCATTTGAAAAATATAATAGCAGAAAAGACAAATTTTGCTTGTCTGTCCAGTGGTTCCTCCGGATTCATGTATTCTTTAATGCATACTGGAAGAGACAGATTAGACTCATGATGCACATGTTGATCTGAGTGCTCCTTGCTCACACAATGCTAAAAGAGGTAAGTATCTCATGATAGGGCTGTATTTTTACTGTCATTTTCAGTTTTGCCTTATTTTTCATTTTTCATTTGCTCCTTTAGCTGCATATTGTTTGTTATAAGAGTTGACCTCATTTGGAATGGCTTTATCATCAAGGGAAGCAAACAAGAGGGCACAAAAGTTGTTCTCCTTTGTAAATATGGTGGATTGAACATGGGAGGTATATCCGTACACATTAAATTCTTTCTATTGCAGAGTTCCAGTTTAGAGTTTCTCATCTCACAAGGATTTGACTTCAACAAAATGATAAAAGAAGGTATTGACATTTACACTAAATGCTGTCAGCTATCTGAATTCTTGTGCTGTATTTGTATGCCCACTAAATTTTGCATTATCAGTACAGTTTTGTCTCCCCTGAGACTAGCAAAGCGAGAAATAGGTTTTACTTTTCCAGTGAAATCATCAGCCTCAGATGCACAAACTTTTGTCCACTTTTCTGGTTAAGCTGTGTTTTGTAAAATATACATACAGGTGAGACACCGCCTTTTGTGGAGTTCTTTTGAATTCAGACTTCATTAACTCTAACTCTTGTCCAAAGTGTAACATATCCTTTGGCAGAAATCTTGTATACAGATAATACACTTAAATGTGCAGGCCTGTAGAAAGATTGTTCACTAATTATTCAGACATGACACTTTTTTTGTGAAATTTTTACAGGTATACCATACTTGACACCAGTACAGGAGGCAAAACTAAGAGAGGCAACCATGAAGAAACATGAAGCATTTTCTTCCCCTTCCTTCACCTCTCCAGCAGGTGTGACCTCTGACCCAGGGATAAATAAAGGACCGGTCATTGTCCCACCAGAGCAACAGGAGTTTGTTGACTTAGTTATGTAGGTATATGAGTTTAACATTAACAAATAAGAAGTGCTTTTATTTCCGATTGTCACTTGCTTGGTTTCAAATTCAAGAACTGGCCAATAATTCCAGGACTTAAAACTCAGTAAAAAGAACACATGAAAATTTAGTGATTTTCAGTACATTTAGAACTTGAAATTAAATGACTTGAAAATAATTATTTGTTTGAGAAAATCTGAAGTTTCCGTTGAAAGAATTTTGGTTTGTAATGTCAAGGAAAAATTGGCAGAGCATAACAAACACTGTTTGCCATACTCCTATACCACTGACATCATAGGTCTGTTAGCATAGCAACTTAGACATCATACTGCTTTTAAAGTGAGTCATCAAGACGTCATTCTGCCTAGGTACTAAGTACAACATCTGGCAATTCCATACTTGCTAAAGTAACAGATCTACAACGCCATTGGTGAAGGAGCACGGCAAACAGTGTTTGACATGCTCCGCCAGTTTTTAATGATATTACAAACTGATTGATTTTGGTATAGCTTATTTGAATTTATGAGTAAGATACGTGTAACTGTAGTGTGAATTTGATAAAGGTTTGCTTGTGAGGAGTTAGAAATTTTCCTCATGTAATGTTTTTAAGGTGAATGTATACTTTCAGGGGAAACAACTATACTATTTTTGCTCCTTTCTCATTGGGAGTCACCTCATAAAGGAAGAGTTTGCTTCTAAGAGGGATAAATTCTTTCCTATAAGATTAGGACAATATTTAGAAGGGCTTCATCCTCTTGGAAGCAAACACGAAGTCACATATGTTATTCCCCTTTTTCACAATGTAAAAAAAACATAGGGGTATATCCATTTCCCGTGAATACTTCTTTTGTTTTTAGTGCTCAGGTAGAAAAGTTTCTGGAGAAGGGGGAGGAGGAAAACATCTCACTGGCTCCCTGCTCAGCCTTCCAGAGGAAACTCACTTATCAAGCCGTCAATGCTAAGTATGTACTCTAACAGTGACAAAGTTGGTTGGTTGTTTCTAGGTCCCAATTGACCGAAGTAGTCTCCCTGTAGTGTATCACTCTGTTATATACTGTATTCTTCTCTAGTAAAGTTCACACTATAATCGCGTTTGAGGTTGTGCACTGTTCAGAGAGTCTTTGCTAATAATAGAGCATTCCTGTATTTAGATAGCCTCACTTAGTTCCAGCACTTCTGGGGAATTTCCCACTACTCTTCAGTTCCCGACTTATCTGTTTATCTTTCCAACTCTGGCATCAGTCAAACCCATTGTGTCCAGTTTTCTGGAATAACAGTAATATGCTTGACCTCTACTTATCTTATGACTTCTACATCCATCATCCTTCTGTGATGTGCCTGTAGTTGCATGTGACAAGTTTCATATTTGGAAGCTAATGCATAATAGCCCCGGGATAGGGAGTGTACCATTTGGCTATATATTTTCATCATGCTGTCAGTTTGTCTATCCAAACATAGTTCTGTCAATAACATTCTGAGCACACTTTTTGGAATTTGAATAACATCATACGAAATCTAAATATTCGGAATATAACTATAAAGAGTATTGGCTTTGGCAGCAGGCATTAGTAGTAATAGAACTGGCCTCCCCAGGGTCGGACTAAGGTCAGGATCTTGGATTTAGGATTAACACAAGATCTGTGCTACAGACTTAGGATTAATAGGGTTTACATCTAGGTTGATACAGATTAGTTGACATCAGCTGGCTGCTGCAGCTGACCTTATGTCAGGGTGACCTATTTTGAATTTTGTATCGCCTTTGTTGGCGTGCCTTTGCAAAGCAAAGGAGAGCTTATGCTATACCCCCGGCGTTGTAGTCCAAGTACATGTATGGGTTTGTGTCCGTGTCTGTGTCCATGTTCCCATTCGTGTCTGTGACCAGGTCAACCTATGTTAACCATTTACGTTTAGGTCTTTTTCTCACTATGTATAAGGGCTAAAGTAATGAAACTTGGTAACACTTACATCAGCACATGATCACCTGAATGTAGGCACCATGTATGGCCTTGACCAACTGGTCATGGTCTACTGACTTGGAAAAAATTTAGGTTTAAGCATGTTAAGCATTAATTTTGTATTTAAGTCAGTTTCAAAGTAGCTATAAGGGTTAAAGTCATGATATTTGGTCAGCACTTGCATTTAGGAGAGTGGTCAGCACTTGCATTTAGGTGAGGTCATCTGAGTGCAACCAACCATGTTGAACCATGACCTACATTTTGACGCTTCACTGACTTTATGATATTTCTCAGTCTCTATATGGGCTACACTTGTTATGCTATGCTAACACTTACATATGGACAAGATCATTTCAGCAGCGGCATCGATGTGTGGATTTGACCTATATTTTTTGCTTTATTGATTTCATGATATGCTTCACTGATTTTATGATATTTCTCAGTCTATATATGGGTTAGGGCCATGAAACATGGCACATACTTACATATGGACAAGATCATTTCACCACTGCCGTCCGTGTGTGGATTGGACATACATTTTTGCTTCTTTGACTTTATGATATGCTTCACTGACTTTGTGATATTTCTCATTCCCTATATGGATTAGAGCCATGATACTTGGCACACACCTACATATGGAGAGGACCATTTTAACATTATCATCTGTGTATGGATTGGACCAATAGTTTTGCTTCCTTGACTTTATGATATGCTTCACTGACTTTGTGATATTTCTCAGTCCCATTATGGGTTAGAGCCAGCATAACTTGGCATTCACTTATATAGGGACAAGATAATTTTAACGTCTACATTTTATTATACCCCCGGCATACAAAGTATGTCGAGGGGTATATAGTTTTCGTCTTTCCATCTGTTTGTCCGTCTGTCCGTCTGTTTGTCCGTCTGTTAACATTTGCATTAAATTTTTGCGTTAAGTTTTTTTTCTTTGCTCATGTTTCCAATATCCTTAAATGGAACCTTTTGGTAAGTGACTAGGTATACTTCTGGGTTCATGCAGAATAGTTGACATCATCTGGATGCTGCTGCTGACCAAAGGTCAAGGTCACAGACCTGTAAACATTTGCGTTAAAGTTTTGCGTTAAGTTTATATACTTCTGTTATATTTCGACTATACTTTGATGGAAGCTTCTGATCTTTGACAAGGTGTATTTTAGGTTCATACAGAGTAGTTGACATCATCTGGATGCTGCTGCTTATCAAAGGTCAAGGTCACAGACTTGTATATTTTCGTTAAAGTTTTGTGTTTAGTTTATAAACTTTGCTTATATTTGCAACATTGTTTGATGAAACCTTTTGATATATGACTAGGTTTACTTCTTTGTTCATGCAGAATAGTTGACATCATCTGGATGCTGCTGCTGACCTAAGGTCAAGGTCATGGACTTAAAATTTTGCTTTAAAGTTTTGTGATAAGTTGATATTCTTCTTCCAATATCCTTTGATGGATTTCTTTTGCTTTTAGATTCATTGCTGCTTACCAAAATTATCTGGATGCTGCTGCTTTCCAAAGAAGAAGGTCACAGGCTTGTATATATGCGTCAAAGTTTTGCATTGAGTTTTTATTCTTTGCTTATATTTCCAACATTCTTTCATGAAACCTTTTGATATATGACTAGGTTTACTTCTGTGTTCAAGCAGATTAGTTGACATTATCTGGATGCTGTTGCTGACCAAGGTCATGCCCTATTTGGATGGCAGTCATTATACTTGACATATACGTCTGGACGAGAGCCTTTCAACACCACTACCGCTGTGAGAGTCAAGCTCCTGCAAGGTGAACTTTGTTGTGTTATGACAACTCTTGTTTAAAGTTTTGTTTCGTATTTGATATTCTGGATGGACCTTTTGATATGTAACTGGCGATAGTACTGGGACTGATTTAGATTTTCTGTCTGTCAGTCCACCTATCTTTTCATCTGCTAGCCTTTGTCTTAAAGTTTTGTATAAAATACCAGTGTTATCACACACTGGTGCCGGTCAGCCTTCCAAAATGGGGCCTACACTTAAAGGAAAGAATTTGCTCCCAGCGGAGCAAATTTTTTCCTTTAAAAGTAGACACCCATAGAAGAGAAAGGCAAAAATGAAGAAAGCAGAGTTGCTTCTCTTGAAAGTGTATGTATTCACCATAAGTTTCTATTATTTTTAGGTTCAGTGGAGACGTGTTTCTGAAGGCAAAAACTGGAGAGAAGAAGGAGAGATATATTGTTGTACACAAAGCTAGAGGTGAAGAAGCAAAGAAGAAAATGGAAGAACAGCAGCATGCAGCTGATCTGGTGAGCAGTGGTGTTAGGTTTAAACAGGACTTAGCCTTGAATTTACATGTCAGTCAAATTTTGCAATGACCAGTAACAATAAGGTAAAAACATCAGACAAACAAAATTGTGTATTTTTGTTACAGCAGTCTCGTTTGTTAAATAAAAAAAAGACAATTTTGAAGGCTGAGCAATAAGTGCATTTGTGTTAGGTCAGTTGTAAAGAGCCATGGTCAATCCGCTAAGTTATTAACTCTTAAATATTGGGTCCTTTTAAAAGGAAGAAAGCTTTTACAGAATAATATTTGCTTTCCTGGTAGGTGAATTTCTTCTCCAATTTGGGCTTTTCTCAAAAGAAAGAATTGGAGAGCAGATCCTTTCTTTTAAGAGTAGCTCAGTATGAGAAAAAAGGCTATTGTAGCAGTTTTAGACTCAGTATACTTTTGTGTATCTTACTCACAATCAGAAAAAATGTGCAATAATTCCATTATACAAGAGTCACTATTTAGAGCTTTGCTTTTATTTCATTTAACTTTGACACTTTCGCTGCCAGCTCCCTCAAAAAAGCAGTAGCTCAGTGCCAAGCATGTTTCCTACTTTCAGTTTCGCAACGAAAAAAATTTATAAGCTCCACATGTTATTTATCAAAATGTAGCTTACGATCTCAACTGTCAAGTTAGAATAAGCCTGGAGGAGTTGTTCCTCTTCTGGTTATATCAGTATAGCAAATACACAGTAGTGTAATGGGTTGAGAATTTTGACTTTAGTCCCGTGTGGCAGCGACCAGTAAATTTGACTAAAGTCGCGGGTGACAGCGGAAGTGCTAATTAGCAAAAATAAGGATTTTAAATTGTCAGAATTTACAACTTGTGAAAAAAACATGAGATTCCAGACTCCGGAAAAGACAGCCTTCAGTGATGTAAAAACTTTAATTAGTCTCAATACCAAAAAGAGAAGAAAAAAGAAAGATTTTTTGTGCCACTAAATTTTCATAATTGCAGATAACTAGTGACAGTGAAGTGAATAAAAGGCATGAGGAAGAATTTCTGTATATTTTCCAATATATTTCAGGCCCAGATTGATACAGAAGTAGGATTTACCCATGTTATTAAGAAGATCTCACAAAGTGTAAGCGCAGCTTTTAGCAGTTTCATGTTCTCCCCCAGTGTCATCGGAGAGGTTCTGCATGGCTTAGTTGTTCAAAGCTAATGATGTTGTTAGTTAAATAAGACATCACTGTTTCAAATGTGTCATATGCAAAAACACTGCCATTTGCCATTTCTGCCTAAAAACATGAGAAGCATTTTGCTGTGCCAAGCTCTTTTTTTTTTTTGGCTAAAAATTTTAGCACACTTGATTTTATGAGTTCTAGAAAACTAAATAATTTTTTTTAATAATCACTTTATTAAGCTAACAATGCTTTGAATCACTTGATGGTGGCGTAAACTTTTGTCAAGCTTTCTGATTTGGGTCTGATAACAATTACAGTTTTGAGATGATTCATAATAGTGGAGTTGCTTATGTCACAAAAATATGCTCCCGTGTCCACTTTTTGTTAATCAGGGTTTATATACATCAAAATGTTTGTCAATCTAAGTAGAGTCAGAAAATGGTTCCTGCGAATTTTTTCATGACCTTTATAAGGTCAAGGTCAAGGTCAAATGCACGGCACTATAATTTTTCACCTTTATTTCATTTCTCTCCATTTTAAGACATTAATGTCGTGTTTCAAAGGCTTAAATGAATTTTGTTTTATGAAAATTATCGTTTGATGGACGAAATCAGGAAAACGATAAGAAAAATTGATTTTGGAGAGCTTTAGCGAGCATTTTACGGGTATTTGCAGTACTTTTTCCACATAAATACAATGAAAATAGAGCTTTATATAGACTGGGTTGACAAAACATTCAGTTACAGACTTCGTATGGTATTATATAGCAATCCCTTAAGTTATGAAAAATAAGGTTGGGCCCTAACGAACACAGTTGTTGCCATGGCAACCAATACTTTCGGCCAGCAAACCTTATATCGAATCGGATTTCTATATCCGCAGTGCGCTAGCTGATTCATTTTATGGTCAACCGTTCGAGAAGGAGAAAAAATATGCAGAAGGCGCATGGGCTAGTAACACTAAACACCTTCTTTTATTTTTGTAGGTAAGTGGAAATACCGTAAGTCGAATGGTCACACTAAACACCGTATAAACTGATATCGTAGTTGTGAGAATTCGGAGAAAGTCTAGGGTACATGAAAGCTTGCTGTACATTTCTGTTTTCTGTTTTAAAGCAATATTAGTGTAGTGTAAGATATTTACAAGCAGGTAAATATAAGAAACGAGGACTGAGCTTGCACAGAAATCATCTTGCCAACTAGGAAACAGCTTTTATAGCCCAAGTCGAGAATACCAAGTAATCAAATATGACTAAGATATCCCGCCATGCTATTATATTAAGTAGCCTAAAATTTTAAAGGAAATAATATCAAAAGTACAAAAAGGATCGGGTCTCTGTATCGTGCCATGCGCACTACTGCAGGGAATGCTGGTTTGTGTTCACTATAAATATGAGTCGAGAAACAAATGAGAGACATAATTTTACATGAAAATTTTGTTTTGCTTTTAAAACCTGTCATTACTATACCAGAGTTCTAGAGGACCTGTGCCGCATTGCCAAATATTTCCTAATATTACCTAACCAAAAGATTCTGTGTTCTAACAAACGAACGCGAACATTTTTCTGACTGATAAAATAATTTATACATTATATACCTAATCCTCTATTCTACCAGCAGACTGTTTCAGTTTTAGGGTTTATTTCGTCAATCTGTCAATGTTCAGATCCCGGGCATGTTTGTATAAAAAGATAACAGATAAAGACCTATTATCCTGCCAGTAATTGTTTCCAAATTATTAGCAAGGTGCACTAATTTCATTTCTCTACGGAGATATTATATCTATATTTCTGCAATTTAAATTTCTAAAAGAGAACGTTTTGAATATATACTAATGTCTACGCTTAATACATAATGAGTCGTAAACTTACAAGCATCGAAGTCGCGAAATTAAAAATAGGGAGTATGATGACATGGAGGACTCTAGAATTACGTGTACTGCTCCTACATAATTAACTGCCCTGATATCAGACATATCGGTATGGTGTAATGTGATATGTTGCAAGGTTTAGAAAAGCCTCGCAAACTCGTGCCAGATCACACAAAACACACGATAAATCCATATGGAAGCTATGATATAGGCTGTTTATTTCTATATAAGAAAGACTCAAGAAGCGGACAGAAAGAGAGAAAAAAATTGATTTGGAATGCTCATGCTGACAAAAGAGTTAAACATGCATTACGCTCTATGCAATTCAGGATCACATTCATGTGTCGAACCCCCACCAGCTGTCCTAGAAAAATATATTCTACCGCACAGATCGTTGATAAAAAGCTGTGAAAATCATGTAATTTTTTCATGCTACAATAGAAAGATAACAGTTCGATACATTTCCTTTTACAGAGTAATATACCGTCCCGACAGAATGGGAAGGGGTGGGAGGAGGTAAGGCAGTGGATAGACAACCACCTGTGATCTGGTTCATATCATGTTCGTGATTGATTAATTTTTTCTTAAGAAATGAACGTATGTTATAGCGATAATATTTTTCGCGACGCGACAAAACCAACAAAGTGGCATTTGCGCCCAGCTCAACTCTGATCCTCCTGGGAATCCGCTCAGTCTGATCAGAGACTTCGCTGTCGGCATGGAGCTAGCCTAGACCCTGAACTACCCTTCAAGCGCACAACAAAGGCTCTGGTCAGACTGGGCGGATGCCCAAGTTGATCTGAGTCTTTGCTGGGTGCACATGCCACTTTGTTGGTTTTGTCATGTCGCGGCTCACATATGCTAAAAGTGAAATCGTTACTTGCGAGTACAGTTGTGTTACTAGTGTGTTGAGATCTATTGTTTAGTATTCATTCATAAGCTTCAAGTCAGTTAAGAGTTGGTTGCTGAGGATTCAAACTGGTTGCTCAAGTCTAATACAAAACACGTTTTTTTCTTCAAGAGAACTAAAAGTCACACAGCTGTACTTCAAACATTGCAATCTAGTTCATTGCACATATAGGATGTTCTGTTTGAAATTCAGTTTTGAGCGCTATTTAAATTTAGTCGCTTAAACCCCTGTCACACCAGAGCAGCGTTCTCACGGCGATCCCACGGCGTCCAAGAAAAATGCAGAACGCCGAGGTGCGCGCAGTACCATCGCAAGCATCACCGCAGCAACGCAGTGGCATCGCCAGTAGACGCTGTGGGATCGCATAGAACGCCGAGCGACGGCGCGTACTTTGAGCATGCTCAAAACAAACGCCGTCGCTCGGCGTTCTAATAAGAGCGCAGTGGGGTCGCCGTAATCTCACCATAGCCGCGCAGTAAGGTCTCCTAGAATGCAATAGGAGCTCCGCGGGTGCGCACAAGTGTCGTTGTGCAAACGCCGTGGTCGTCCGTGGCGTTTGCACGGAGATTGTACGGCGTTCTTTGAGATGTCACTGCGTCTTTAACGCGCTGATACGACGCGTCTAGGGCGCTTATACGGAGTGCCATTTATTTAACTGCGCTCTTACAACGACTGCAAGAAGCTGTCATGGCGATAACTGCGTTCCCATGGCGCTTGTACCGCGCCCATCGGCGTTTGTATGACAAAAGCAAACAAAATAGATTAAAAAATGAGGTATGCAAACAATTATGACAAAAGCAAACAAAAATGCAAATAAGCATTCCTTTCACTATGTCCGACGTACGCCAGCAAGCTGGACTCCTGCTTGCCTATATGGGGGTGGTCGGGTGGTGCGATGGTGCTGGATATAACTTCCAGGGCCTGGACGTCCTACTGATTTGGATAATAGTAGGGCAAGGGTCTACTGTGCTTGCAGTAGGTGCGGGTGGGGTTGTTTGGACATTTTTTCTCTCTTCTTTCTCACTCTCTTTGAGAGACGGCCCGATATAGACTGAAATACTGTCTCAAATGGCCGTTAAACCCAAAACAAACAACCAACCAACTTGCCTATATGCAGGTCCAGCAGTTCCAAAATGCTGCAGATGCTGTTCACATCATTCTTGAAGACGACGACGGAGGAGGGCCTAAAGGCGTAGACTGCTTTGGGTCCGGCCCAAAGGCGTAGAATGCTTTGGGTCCTGCCCTCTTTTTGCGGGCATGGTTTCAACTTCGAGAACAAACATACAACTGACGAAGACTTCGTTCTGTTGTGTAAATGAACGTCTTCAACACGCCGTCAGCGCAGTGCGAACGCCGTGAAAGCGCAGTGCATGCATTGTGAACGCCGTGAAAGCGCAGTGAAAGCGTCGTGAGAGCGCAGAGAATCGCCAACAAGAACTCCGTAGGTACGCGATAGAACGCCATGCGAGCTCCGTAGCAACGCCTTGGTCGCTGTCAGGACGCCGTGACAGGCCCTTTTTCACGAAAAATATCAGGGTTTTCTTGCGATCTCACGGCGCTCCGGAAAATTAAACAACTCCGTACCAACGCAGTGGAAACGCGGCTTGGTGTGACAGGGGCTTTAAGGCACATATTGGAAGCTGTGGGCAGATACACAGAGGTTTTCAAGGTATCTTTTTTTAACTCTATCGACTTTATTTTGTCTACATAATTTGTAGGGCATAAAAGATAATCTTAGTGTAATATGGTCAAAAATTCCAAATCTACTAAGAGTTCGTTGCTAGGGGCTCCAACCGGTTGCTAAGGACACATTGATCAACAGATTGTAGAAGTCCGACAGTTTCTTACAACACTGTCTTCATATTTTGTTTCAGGTAGAATATATTCCGAATGGATTTCAGTAAACAGTCTCGAATTCGCTAAGAGTTAGTTGCTAAGACTGGTTGCTAAGGATGCTAAGGATAAATGTATAAATAATTGTTCTAGAACAAGTGTATATGAAATAGTTTTTTTTTTTTCAACAAATTGTTTAAGTCCAATACTTACGCTTCAAAAGTATATACAACAGCTAATATAGAAGATGATTTTTTTGGAATTCTTTCAATAGCTCTAATTCTGTTGGAAGATGGTTGTCAAGTGCTTAAATATGTCGCTAAGGACAAATATATACCCATATTGTTTCAATGATTTTTCAAAGTCAGCCGGCAATGCGTTAATTGTCTTCAAAGTTTGTTGCACATAAAAGATATCCCTTATGAAGTTCAGTACAATGTCTAAAATTTGTTAAGAGAAAGTTGCTAAGTGCTAAGGGTCGTTGCTATGGACAAAATATACGCCTCTTTTTCAACAATTTGTTATAGTCTGTAACTGGTTTGATAAACATAACTTACAGTTATCTTTATAAACATTGATTAAAGAAGATATTTCATTTGGAATAAACTAAAAAAATCCAAATTTGTTACAAGGTGGTTACTATGGGCTCAAACTGGTTGCTGAGGACATAAAGATACCCATATGTTTCAACAGATTTTCAAAGTCAGACAGCTGTGCTTTAAGTATTACTTCCAATTGTCATCGTAGTTTGTTGCTCATAACAGATATCCAGAATGAAAGTAAATCAAAAGTCTATAATATGTTGATAGGAAGTTGCTAAGGACTAAAACTGGTTGCTAAGGACAAATGTATAGACTGGTTTGTCAACAGTTTGTTAAATTCCATTACTTGTTTGTTAAATATAACTAATAATTGTCTGCATAATACATTGATAATAGAAGATATCTCATTTGGAAATAAGTAAAAATAATCCAAATTTATTAAACGGTGGTTGCTATGGGCTCAAACTGGTTGCTAAGGACACATAGATATCTATATATTTCAACAGATTTTCAAAGTCAGACAGCTGTGCTTTAAATATTACTTTCAATTGTCCTTATAGTTTGTTGCTCATAACAGATATCCAGAATGAAAGATAATCTGAAGTCTAGAATCTGTTGATTGAAAGTTGCTAAGGACTGAAACTGGTTGCTAAGGACAAGTGTATAGGCAGGTTTTTCAACACATTGTTAATTTTCATAACTTGTTTGTTAAATATTACTTACAATTGTCTGCATAACACATTGCATATAGAAGATATCTCATTTGGAATTCAATCAAAAGTTCCAACTTTGTCACAAAAGATGGTTGCTATGGGCTGAAACTGGTTGCTAAGACAAATATAAATGCATCTTTTCAACCAATTGAAAATCTATTAGCTGTCCTTTAAATATTTACAACAGTTTTTATCATGATTTATAACACATAATAGCTATTCTTCGTGGAATGAAGTCAAAGGTTTCAAACGTGTTAAAGATTGGTTGCTAAGGGCTGAAACTGGTTGCTAAGAATAAAGATATACACATTTCCTTCTTAAAAATTACAGGAGTCCAACATCTATGCTCAAAACAAACCGCTCCGCATATAACAATCAAGATTTACTGCCTCAAAATCCATCAGGTTTGCACAACAAACTCCAATGCCTATCTTTAAAATGCCCAGTTTTCAGAAATATGCTTGCATAAATCTGATGCCATGGCAACGGATTTGATAATTAAGATATAATATTGAATACAATGGCCTGCTAAACTATTTTAACCGTAAGAATGATCTGAGAAATGCCATATCCAATTCGCGTTTAACGAAACAATAATTATAGTGTTTATATCTATATATTTTCTTTCGACCTTTAATGAAATGACCTTGACCTTGCCACACTAGCGGTCAAAGTCAATTGTAAAATGAATTTTTAATTACAAACATTTATTTTCTTTCGATAATACCAAAATTTAGTCCCATATGTTACACTGTGCCCACCATAAATCACGACTTTTAAAGTTTTCCTTTCTATTTTGAAGCGTTGACCTTTGACCTTTGACCTTGACCTTGAAAGTGATAGAAAAAATTCGCAGGAACCATTTTTGAAAACTACTTGTCAAAACAAACATTTTGGTATATAACATTCCTGATTAACAAAAAGTGGACACGGGATTACATAAGCAACTCCACTATAATCAAAAACATGTTTCTTTTGCAGGGCAAGCTAGTAGTTGGCCATAATATGCTGTTGGACATCACACATACCATACATCAGTTCATGTATCCATTACCTCATGTAAGTTAACCCTTAAAGCATAAAAAAAAATAGACCTCAATATTTTTGTCGTCAAAGTTTCAAAAAAAATTTTGTCCAATCTCTTTCATTTAAGACATTTATTCTCTACTATACAGATCGTTCACCAGGTTGAAACCTTTTTGTGGCCCTGTTATGTTATTACTTATGTGAGAGGAGTATTTCTGTATCTGAAATTGCAGTTTTACTGGACTGTTGCAAAATAAGATTATGGCACCCAATAACAACAATATTTGTCATTAAGTGTTACCAAGTTTCAGGATTTATAGATTATAGATCAGAAAAGGGAAGACAGAAATAGAACAGCACAGTTATGTAGGCTGATCTGAATCTTTTGTGTTGATACATGCCTTAAGGTACTTTTTCACAGGATGCCGGTTACGGTCAACTCTTGATATCTTAAACAGTGATATTTGAAAGTGCCCTTTTATATCAAAGAATACAGTCTGGACAAATTTCCCCTTTTTAAACACATTTCAACTCCTATTATCTCAAACTATTGACGTCTCAAGTAAATTTTCTGGAACCAGAAAATTTACTTTGAGATATCAGTAGTTATGGATGAACTTTTACTTTGAGATATCGAAAGTTGACTATATTTGACATGTCAAAACATAATCCCTAATGTATGATTGTATTTGATGAAACTGTTTTATGCTTTAATTTTTTTTCGTCATTTTTTGTAGGATTATACAGAATTTAAATCTTTGTGTCACTGTATATTTCCACGATTGATAGACACCAAGCTAATGGCAACTACACAACCATTCAAGGTATAGTATATGAAATTTGCTTCCATCACACATGCTTCTGTTGTATAAATTATGTTTTTGTACCATTTCTTTTGTCAGTTGTCTATGTTTTGAATTCTAATGCACATAAAAATATAGAGTTATGTCTGATTGGAATGTGTCATAAAGTTGTGACAGTATATGATATACTGTTAGAAATATCAAGGTCAGTATGAAACTTTGCTTCTCAATGGCTGACCTCTGGTTTGTATGTTTCTTTTGGTGTAAAGTACATGTAGTACACTTTGAAAGGTGAAGATATGTAAAAGTGCAATGGAATGGGAATAACTGTATCATGTGCATTGGAATGGCCAGAACTGTTTGAAAATGGTCGTTTGGGGAGGTCAATGATTGTAATGATTGTGATTGTCAATGTTAGCAAATTATATTTTATGGCTCTGCTAACACATCGCCATATACTTAAATTTGCAACTATAAAACTGACTCTTAATTGTAAAATAGATTTTCGACTTACCTCCCCAAATGCCCTTTTTAATTTGGTTATCCCCTTAATCTACATTATTCTGTACCATGATATTAGAAACAGAAATGGAAAAAATGTCTGTTACGAACTTGTAATCTTTGAAGAGACATGTATATGCAAATAGAATTGTTTCTAAGGGATCAAACTGCTGAGCAGACTGATCAAGTTCTGCATTATTTGCCAGTAAAACACACCTCAAATAATGAGTGGATTAATCTGGATTCAAAAGGTAAAAGAACCCTTTGTGGAAATTCAGTTGGTAAGGGTACAATTTTCTTAAAAACATGTAGTTTAGAAGCAGCAAATACACAGTACAGTTCCTGTATTTTGCAAATACACTATACACTTCCTGTATTGTGCAAATACACAGTACAGTTACTTAGCTGGAGTTGTCCTTGACTTTGTTTTAGGAGAGAATTAGTAGCTCTGGTTTAGAAGCACTCATAAAGATCATTGAAATGGAACCATTTACTAAGCCTGAGGTTGGTATGTACTTGCTTATTTACTTACTTCCTGGTGTGTTTTAAGGCGTACGGCTACACCACTTTAATAGCTGGCATAGGGGGACAACCTATGCAAATCCCTTCTATAAGGAGATTCCTCATAGTAGAAAGAACATACTCTCTAAATACGATTCTGTTTTAAACTTGTCTTTCTCGTAAAAATACTCGCCAATCCATGATATCCTGAAAACTGGTTTGATCTTGATTTAGCTTGAATCATGCATTGTTATTTTAAAATGATTGACATCTGTTAACATGGGATAGTCAAATATTATTACCTGTCAAATGTTACATGTCAGATGAATGTCTTGTCATCTTATGAAAATAACAGTAGACAGACAAAAATTTATTCTCTGCATACCGGTGTAGTAGATATTCTCCACTTTTCTCAGAACCTTTCATAAAATTGATGACACAGTTAGAATATTGCATGAGAATATGTTTTGGTTAAATATTCATGTTTGCTTCAGTGACCCTAAATACTTTGAAGGAAGTACCTTAGAAAACAGTATAGACCCACAGCAGACTGTTTTTATGGGGAGTCTGATCTGGGTCTATGCCATTTGCAATCTATTTATGACACCCTTGATTACAAAATCAACTTATGAGCTGCGACACGACAAACCAACAAAGTGAAAACCCAGATCAGCCTGTGCATCTGCTCAGTCTGATCAAAGTCTTTGCTGTGCACTTTTAGGGTAGCTAATGTTCTAAGCTACCTCCATGCCAACAGCAAAGACTCTGATCAGACTTGGGGGATGCCCAGGCTGATCTGAGTCTGCACTGGGCACACATGCCACTTTGTTGGTTTTCTCATGTCATGGCTCTTATAATTGTGGGATATTTACAGGAATTGGTGAAGGTGTTGCAATAGTTAGGTTAGTTTTGGTATTTTAGTTATTCCTGAGGAGTTTGACTGTGGCTATGGTACTAAAGAGAGCCATCACGAAGCAGGATATGATGCATACCTCACAGGGCAGTGTTTCATAGCACTCTCCAATTTCTTAGGTAAGCAGAAACTTGTTGTAAAATACTCAAACTCCAGGCCCAGAGATTATAGAACTTGAGTACAAACTCAATCTCATGATAAGGCACACTGATTGGCTGCTTCTGAGCTCATGCTCGGAAGCAGCCAATCAGTGTGCTTTATTTTGAGTTTGAGATTATTCTCAAGTTTTATAACCTCGAACCCAGATTGAAAACATTTTAAAGCAATAAACTTACGGTGTATGGGTACACCTGAATGTTTTTTCTGGCTTTTTTGCTAAAGAGGGGCAACTTTTGTGAAGTTTTGTGTGTGTGCTTCTTTCCCTTTTGGTTTTGAGAGCAGATGTGGGATTTGATTGTATAAATTCCTGATCATTGCTTATCCTTTTACTTTCCTGTTTGCTTCTCTGGATAATGAGACCCTTCTAAAAGGGAGTCTATTCATGAAGAAAAGAATTTTCACCCCTAGGAGATGACTCCCATGGAGATGGGAGATAAAAATGAAAATTGAAATAGTTATTTCCCTTGAAAGTGTTGCCATTCATCTTAACTACATGTCTACAAAAGTGAATGGACAAGCATGTTTTGCAGAGGAGATTGATTGATTGTTTTGGGTTAAACAGCTCTTTGAGACAGTATTTCAGTCTGTATTGGGCTGTTTCCCAAAGAGAGGGAGAAAGAAGAGAAACGATAGAGGAGAGAAAAAATGTCCCAAACCCCCCACCCGCACCTACTGCAAGCACAATAGGCCCTTGCTCTACAATGTTCCAAATCAGTATGACGCCCTGGCACTGGAAATTGTACACAGCACCATCGCACCACCCAACCACTCCCCTTTGCAGAGGAGAAAGATATAAAGTATGTATCTCCAATCTTGGTATGTATAGCAGTTTGTTGTACATGGATAAACAGTGCCTTCATATTAACTACAACACAAATGTTAAGTCCTAAGCACATACGCAAACAACAAATACTCAGACTGCCGAAGCTATCCATGCAGAGAAGTGTGAAAAACTGGAATGAATTGATTGCCAATTTGAAGGCTTGAGTAGCCAGGATGAAGGCTTTAGAAACAATGCAACTATGACAGGCATTTTTGTATAACTCAAGATGAAATTCCTTTTGATGGTGAACAGGAACAGGTCCAGGGGAAGCAATTCTTTTCAAGAAGAATTGTCTCCCAATTCATTGGGGTCTTCTCTTAAAGGAAAGAATTTGCTCCTTTGAGGAGCAAATTCTATCCTTTAAGAGAAGCCCAAGGGAGCAAATTCTTTTCTTTAAGAGGAGCCCTTATTTTGGAATAGAGGGGCTTTAACATCCTGGGAAGCAAACAGGAAGTCTCAAAATTTGTTTTCCTTTGTAAGCATGATAGTAAAAACATGGAGATGTATCCATTCACCCTTAATATGACTTGAATTATAACTTAACAGCAATTTTGTCATGTCTCTAGCTTAGTATTGATGACAAGAACAAAGTTTTAAAAGTACTTCTTTTCTCAGGTAAATGTCAAGAGCCACCAGCAGACAGAGTTCCTTCAACTTCTCCATTATTAGAACCTTTCATTAATAAGTAAGTGATATACATAGAAAGTAAAACTGGCTATTATATATTTAAGGTGTTGAAAAAGAGTTTTCAGACAATTTAAATTGGAACTTTACATTAGCTCAAAGATTGGAACTTCAGATACAGATTAGGAGATGCAAATAGTGCTTCCAACTTTTACAGAATACTGTCATTGTAGCAACATTTGGAATGCTTTTTGGGCTCCATTGTTTCACTGGAGCCTTAGTCTGTGTGAAAGCTTATTTTGGCGAAGGATTATTTAAGGAAATGAATATTATTGCAAATAAGAAAGGATTTTAATTGTTCTAAAATTGTTGAATTGTAATGATTCGTGTTTGCTAAAATAAATGCAGTTAAAGTTAGAGAAACACCGTAATGAAGATCTAGGGTCCTTTAATATACAGTGCCCAGCTTTGGGCACTGTATATTAAAGGACCCTAGATCAATCCATGAGTATAATAGACAATACACTCAAGCCTGTGTATTGTCTGTTTTACTCATGGATTGATTTTTTTTTTTCAATTTTCAGAATCTACATGATGAGACCATTTGATATTCCATACATGAATCTGACAGCACCTGATTGTAAGTACTTGTGTGAGAAATTATCTTCTTTAAATAAGTTGATTGTAGACAAACTCTGTGTAAGACTTCAGAATTGAACAATACAGATATTTTAAAGCAACTGGTTTTGAGTCCTGAATGCAAATTTATGCAAGCAAAAAACAGAAACCATAAGGAAGTAAATCATCATGAAAAAAGATGTTTCAAAACGTGAAAACTGTGCATGCACAGTCTGTTCAGAGATTGCACTGTTTTCCAAGACATTTGAACTTTTTAGGCTTTTGGCAGCAAATTGGGCATTATTCGATCATTGTCAATCTGAAAAGGCTGATCAGATCAGTAATGTTAATTATGGTGAATGGGTACACTTTCAGGGGAAGCAACTCTGCCAGTATCACTTTTGCTTCCCTTCTCATGGGGGTCAACTCTTAAAGGAAGGAGCAAATTATTTCTTTTAAGAGTAGACCCACTTTGTCATCTGGAGAAGCAAACAGGAAGTCATAAAAGTTGTTCCTGTTCGTAAAAATGACACATTAACATAGAGGTAAATAATACACTTAAAGCAGGTTATGGTTTAATTTTAAATCTTCTATTTCTGTTTTTACTAGTGACTCCATCAAGAGAACATGTATTTCATGTCAGTTTTCCAGAGGATTGGCGTGTTGTTGACATCAACTCTCTCTTCTCACCTTTTGGTAAGTTAGTAGTTTTAGACATGTTTCATCTTGCCGATGTTGATATAAATTCAGAAGAACTGGGAAGAATTTGATGAAATTTTGCTTGTAGCATGAACAAATATAATGACAGATTGCAAGTAACCAACCAGTAATCCCAGTTTTCAAGGTTCATATAATATGTATTGTATGTATATGCAAATACACTTATAGATAATATCCCTAGATGAACCTATACTGGGCTGACGATGTTTATACACCCATGAACAACACTCTTTCATGCGACGTTACAGGTAATTAAAGTCACAAATAATATAAGTCACAGTACCGTGTTGATTGGCCTATGTAATGTTAGATATACGTCATGTCATAGTGACGCTGTTGAACGTCATGTCATAGTGACGCTGTTGAACGTCATAATCAAACAAGTTGGTTAATAACTATTCTATGTCCTTTCCTTGGCGTTAAATTAGTCAAAACTTCACAAATAAGTAACGAAATTGGTGTAAGATCATAGTATTAATATAAAAGACAAATTTCATTCTTCGGAAGTTCATGGAAGTATGAATGCAATGCGTTCCGTGCAAAGTTTACATGAAGCCCTACAGGTGTCACTTACTGTGCACATATCCCATTGCGTTCATACTTCCATGAACATCCGAAAATGACATTCATTTCTTAAATAGATGCTTACCATTTTGTCTGTGATGAAATAATTAGAAGTGATAAAATGACATAGGTCTCTAGACTTTTCAGTCTTCCATGTAGACAGTATAGAGTGCTCTGAATGACTAGATTGTTTCATGCAAACAGTCAAGTCTTAGATCAGACTGTATGGCTGTGCAATCTGATATTTTGCTGGTTGCACAGGCAGTAATAGGATTTTGCTTGTAACATGGCTCTATTTATATGATTTTTCAGGTAATATTCAGATAGGTTGGATTGATGAATGTTCAGCATTTGTTGCCTTACACAACAGATCTATGGCAGACTCAGGTAAGACCTCTTGGCATCGTATGGATGTTTTGTTAGCTCTGCTGGAATGTATTGTCGCACCTGCTTTAGCAAGGTGCGATATAGGCGTCCGGTTTTCCGTCCGTCCGTCCGTCAACCCGTTCGTCCGTCCATCCGTTCACATTTACGTCGACCCTAAATTTTAAGTCCATTCAAATGACTTTTTCTCTGTAACCTCTGCACCCATGGTTCTCAAATTTCATATGCTGCATGACCAGACTGCAGGGCTTCTGAATGACAAAATTCAGCTTGGTCCAGAATCCAAGATGGCAGCTGTTACAAAAAATAGCAAAAACATTAAAATCACTTTTTTCTCCAGAACCACTTGGTATATTTGGTTGAAATTTTACGTGGAGCATCAGTGGGACTTTGGTTTTAAAAATTATCAAAAAGAAAAATATCTGTAGCGGAATTAGGTCACAGTGACCTACTTTCTGTTTACGAGTCCGAGTTTGCAAAAATGCCAATATCTCAATAACACTTGAACAGATTTAGGTCAAATTTAGTCAGAATGGTCCTTAAATGGAGTTCTTTGAAATTTAAGCGAATGGAGACCATCCAAGATGGCCGCCAGCCACTGTTACTAAAAATAGAAAAATATGAAAATGACAATATCTCAAGAGCCCCTGAATGGAATTGGACTAAATGTGTATCAAAATGATCCTTGCATGAAGCTGTTTCATGATTTTTTCAAATTGACCATCCAAGATGGCAACCATCCACCGTTACTAAAAATAGCGCAAAACATGAAAATGATAATATCTCATAAACTTCTGGATGGATTTAGACTAAATATGTTTCAAAATGACACTTTTATCAGGTTCATAAAGTGAAGGTGTTAAGCAGGTGCGACATAGCGTTCCGCGGAATTCTTGTTTTGGAGAGCTTATCTTATGGGGGATCCAAATGCTCGGTCCCATCACTATCACTCCATTTGTAAACTTTTTCATGTTATCTGTTCTTCGAGACCTCAAATCAGAATTTCTTGAAACTGACCTGGGATGTTCCCCTCAAGGTCTGACTGTCTGAATAAAAATGGTTGTGGTCGTTTGGCCAGTATGGCCACCAGTGGGCTGGTAACCATGAGATGGACCCATTGTCCACATCATATAAGCCAAGTTTGAAGACTGGGATGGCTTGTGATTTTAGCCCTTTTCTACAGTATTTCAGTGATATCAGGGTGATGTGGGGTGGGGAGGTGATATGTAAGGCTGAGTGCAATGGGACCCTGTTTACATTTGAAAAGATTTCTACCACCAGCAGGAATAGAATCTAGGACAGCAAGATCAGCAGGCAAGCCCTCAAACCACTGAGCTGCCAGGGCTCTTTCAAGACTGGGGTATCATAGTTGATGAGAGAAATGAGACTTAATAAATTAATATTTGAAAATGAGAGAGAAAGAAACATAAAGGGATAAATAAGCAATTGCAGCCTATTTTGGTATACAGAATATATCAACCCCATTGTCCATAAGTATACAAAGTTTCAACATTGTAGGCTCAACAAATTCTGAAAAAGCTTGAAGAAAATTTCAATCCTGATCAGTCAGCAGATGCCTGAATACCCTATTGTCATGGCATTACTCATTTGTTAACATGTACTTTTCCCCCCATAAACAGTCTCCCAATATCAGTTATTATCCTCAAAAGTGGGACAGGTTAGAAAATTAACATTGTCTGAACAGAGTCTTCGCTGTCTGCATGGAGCTAGCATAGACCCTTAGCAACCCTATAAGTGCACAGCGAAGACTCTGATTAGACTTGGCAGATGCCCTGGCTGATCTGAGTCTTTGCTGGGCACACATGCCACTTTGTTTGGGGCTCAATTTCATTTTACTGTGTGGCTTGATGTGTCTGAAACTTGCTTGCAGAATACTCTGTCAGGTGTATGGGTGCACCTCCAAGTTTTTTTTTTGCCATTTTTGCGAAGGGGAACAACTTTCATGACATTCTGTATGCTTTCCAGAGGGATTTAGACCTCACAAAATGGGGTCTTCTCTTAAAGGAAAGAATTTGCTCCTCTTGGAGCTAATTCTTTTCTTTCAGAGTTGACCCCTATTTAGAAGAGAGGCAGAAATGAAAATGACAAGGTTGATTCCCCTGAAAGTGTACCCAGTTATTTAATAGAGCAAAATGAGCAGTCTGATCAAGGTCTACACTGTTTGCTCTAATGATCTTCGACATCACAGTTATTTGGGCAGTTATGGTAGGTGTATTTTCATCAGCACATGATTTTTGTCCTGTCTATATAGTGCTTAAATCCCTGTGCAAGAAAGGTGCTGCATACAGAATAATGTCATACGATACCTACAAACAACAGTTACAGTTTAATACAAAGATGGTGTACAGAAGATCTCATAGTCATGGTAACAGTAGTCATGGTGACAGTCATGGTAACAGTACTGCTACAGGAAACCATGTGCATGCTGGGAAACATGAGAGACAGAGATCAGAGGAGGAAATGAAGTTGTCGGAACAGACCCCTAGTAAACTGAAAAGACCTTTGTCTCAGGATAGTGATGAACCACAGCATAAAAAGATGAAAGTCACAGATGCAGTGTTAGTTTAAAATATTGTACATTTTCTGTCAAACAAATGGGCTATAGAAGTGCAAATGGCGAAAAACAAAACAAAACAAAAAAAACAAAAACACCTAAATAAATAAATAAAACCATAAGAATTGATAATACAAAAAAAAAATAATAAAATAAAGTAAAGTTTACCAGCAGAATTGTGGCTTTACATAGACTATCTGAATTACTGGGAATATTATATATGCTGTTTATACCAAGTTAATTGTCTGAGAGTGGGGAAACTAATAGGAAAAAGAAAAAAAAAAGTGACACAGAAAATCTCAATCCCAGTCTGACGAAAATGTTGCGGGGCTTACCTAATGTCTTGTTTCTTGCTGGAATTAGGAGTGCCCCTAGTTATCATTTGACTGATTTTATTATTTCAGAGAAACAGATAATAAGGTGACCCCTGAGTCCACCCCAGATTCCACCCCAGAAAAGACAGAGGAACTGAAAGTACCAAGGAAAATGACATATGCAGAGATAACAAAATCAGGTAGTCACTTGATGGAATAAAGTGAAAATTTTAAGATTGAATACAGTTTTACCCGATATTTTCAGACCAACATGCATGAGTCGTTGTTTTGCTATTGTTGTTAATGTTAAGGTGACGTGGTGTGTATTCTAGGATTGCAGCTGTGCCATTTTCCCCTTTACCATTACTTCTGCAGCCCTGGATCCAGGGGGTGGGCTTAGGGGCTTCAGCCCCGCCATCTGGGCCTTTCTGTTATGCATAATATGTAGTCCTCCAGATAATAAGGAGTATCTGATGACAGTTTGAGATAATTAGATTAAAACATATATTGTAACATCTTAGTAGAATCGCCTCTGCGAGGCGATTCTAGTGAGATATCACAACATATATTTCAAGGCAAAAAAGACATTATAAAAGATTCTCATCAAATTGATCCCTAATTATGTCAGATATTTTCAAGCCCCCTTCCCCACCCCCCTCCCACACACACAAACCTTCGGGCACCTCCCAGTCCCAGCAGTTATCCAGAGCCTCACCAGTACGTGGTGGTATGGATCCGGTCCTGTTCTGAATGGGGTCTACGGTTAAAGGTTTTTTGATGACAAGGTTCATTTAACAATGTGTCTTTACCTCTGTAAATATTTAGATACCTTGGCACAGTTGTTCAAAGCATTGTTAACAATCATTAAGGAAGTTGTTAGTCAAGGATTCATATAGTCTTACTGTACTCACAAAATCTATTGTGGTAATATTTTTTGCTGAAAAATTGCGAGTAGCTTTTGCAGTTTTTTGGCAAAAAATGGCATGGTTTTTGGGTACTTTACGTTCGAAAATTTAGGGTTTTGTTAACTAACAACATGCTCAGTTTTAGACAAAAAGGCCGGGAACTAGTTATAGTAATTATTCTGAAATTTTACTGAGTGGATTTAACTATTCTGCTGATTGTTCTGAAAATTGAGAGGATGTACTGTTTAATATTGACCAGAAATAATATTTCGACTAAAGGTGACTGGGTACAATTTCAGGGGAAGCACTCTACAGTTTTGTGTTTTGACAACTTTCTCGATTGGGATCAACTCCATAAAGGAAGAATTTGCTCCTAATGGAGCAAATTCTTTCCTTTAAGAGTAGACCCCATTTTAAAATGGCAACATCATCTAAGTCAGCATGACATCACAAAAGTTGGTTCCTCTAACAAAAATGGTGAAAAAGCATGGAAGTATACTCATACAACTTACGTTGTTTATGTAAAAGCTGTTTACATTTAACCTTAGGACTTTTATAATAAAGGGAGTATTTCATATGATTTATATTTAAAATGTTTCAGGAGAGAAGAAAAAAGGCAAAATGTTTGCAGAACCACAGGATTGGTGATTGAGTTAAGGAGAGAGTCCAGTGGAACAAGAAAATGTGTTCATTTGTGCCATGTTCACTGAATAAACTGATACTAGATTATGTACTAGAGACAGAGATTAGGGCACATGTCTTACAAGAGCTTTTGTAAAAACACTTTGTTGTCTCACCTGCTACTAGCAAAAGTAGTCATGAGATTCCTGACATTGCGTTCCACTTCGCTACAATACTAGTTGAAGTAGCAGTAGTGTAACGGTAGCGGATTCTAAGGCCCTAGTTTGTTGGTCTACTAGCAAAAGCAGGACATAGTTATTGCTTTTCCAGCGTCTTAGATGTGAGTGGCATAAACTTCAGTTAAGTTTTCTGGTTTAGCTCTGTTTTTCGACAATGCTGAGACAGGTGAGACACCATCATCTGAGGATTTTTATGCGACAATAGTCAGGGGCCCTGTCTGTCTGTCCATCTGTCTGTCTGTTCATCACGCTTTATGGTATAGAGTTTGTTTAATCAACTCCTCCCACAGTTTTCAACGGATCTTTTTCAAACTTTGCATACATGTTGTGGACATATTGAAAATGTGCATGTGGATTTTTGATGGAGATAAAATTTATTTTGACAGAATTAACTCCTCCCACAGTTTTCAATACATCCTTTTCAAACTTTGCATACACGCTGGGGACATATTGAAGATGTGCATGTGGAGTTTTGTTGGACCTAGAATAAATTTGACAGAATTACGGCCTTTTGAACTTAGTCATTTTAGACAAATTTTTGCATTGTAGGTTATGAGTTTGTGTAATCAACTTCTCTCACAGTTTTCAATGGATCTTTTTCAAACCTTGCATACATGCTGTGAATGTATTGAAAATGTGCATGTGGGTTTTTGTTGGACCTAGAATTAATTTTGACAGAATTACAGCCTTTTGAACTTAGTCATTCTAGGGAAATTTTGCATTGTCGGGTTTGGAGTTTGTGTTGTCAACTTGCTCAACAGTTTCCAATTGATCTTTTTCAAACCTTGTCTACATATTCTGGACATATTTGAAGATATGCATGAGGCATTTTGATGGATCTAGAATTAATTTTGACAGAATCACAGCCTTTTTAACTTAGTAATTTTGGAAATTTTTTACATGGTAGGGTATGTTTTTATTGGATTCTTTGTAGGTGCTTTATGGATATGCACGTCATGTGACAGGCACTACAGGGGGGCATCATTAGTGTCTTACAGACACAATTTTCTAGTTTTGTTACGACTTGACACTGGATTTAGGAGCACCAACTTCCCAGACCCAGATCACAAGCAGAATGTTTCATTTGGAGCAAAACTAAAATGTTTTGGATGAAAATACTGATATTTTCTTTTGTCTACAAATATACTGGAATTTCAGTGAGGTCTTATCAAAATTCCTTATCAACTCCCACAAAACTAGGTCAGGATGGCCCAGGGCCCTTGTCGGCTTTTGAAAAGTGGTACAGCCTTGGAACGCCCGGAGTGCCGAAGGCACCATTGGGAGAAGAGCACGAGAGGGGATATACCCTTTCTCATAAGGGGGGCTCCCTCGAGAAAATCTTTGAATTCTCGAAGCAATTTTAATGCATTTTGAGACCAATTTCGCTTGTGAAACACAATTGCTTCTATGAGTATTTACCTCCCATGAGAAAATGTTTGAATTCAGGGCGTCTCTAGAAGCGATTTTAATGCATTTTGAGACCATTTTGCTTGTGAAACTCAATTTATTTTATGAGTATTTGCTGTATTTCAAATGCTTACCCCAGCTTTTAAAGACTGCCAAAGGTGTTCCCCGAGTGCCGAAGGCGCGTGTGGGGGAGAGCATGAGAGGGGGTGTCCTTCCTGTTGTAAGGGGGTTCGGGACCTCCCTCCAGAAAATTTTTGAATTCAGGACGTCTCTAGAAGCGATTTTAATGCATTTTGAGACCAAGGCAAAGAAGGAATAACAAAAAAAGTGGTCCGGCCAATACCATACGCGGCCGAATGAAAAAAAGTGGTACGGCCAATACCATATTCGGCGGAAAAGTGGTCCGGCCATGGCCGAACCGGCCTGACCGCCAACGACGGCCTTGTGGCCCACTTTTTTGTAAAAAAATGACATCATATAAAGTTTTTAAGCTCAACCAGGGATTTCAGCAACTATAAGCCTCAGGCCTTCGAAACTTCATTGTTGCATAAACCCAACTGATGCAGGTAACCTCCCACATAAGTATGTCACAGTGACCCATTTTGCTGAAAATCCGCAACATCCAAGAAAATAATTCAGTACTAATTGATGGCAAGTTTCTTTGATTGAATACTACTTACTACTACAAGTATTGTCAAAGCATTGACTACCGTAATGACCGTAAAAATTCGGACAGACAGGTCTGAGCAAACATTGTAGACCCAGATCAAACTGCTCCTCAAGGGGCAGTTTGATCAGAGTCTACAAAGTTTGCCATTCACTAAGCATCATTTGGATGCATTAACATGAGTAAAGTCCACTTTCTAAGAATTTCGGAACAATAATTGTCAAGCTTTTGGGTGTCCGAAACTTTAAGGTCATTACGGTAGTTTAATCTGCCAGCTGTGGTAGTCAAATGGACACAGTGGACAAGCTGTGAAAATTTTGCTTGTCTTGGAGGATTTTCTTTTCTCATCCAATTCTGATAACGATGTTCCCTAGGAGGCTTAAAGGTATACTCCCTCGTATTTCATTACAAAATAATCACAAAATTATGAAACTGGTTAGTTGTATGCAACTTAATTAAGATATGTTAAAAAAATCTTTAGCGAAAACATCTTTGTTAGGGAGGCAGAGACGATATATCAATGCGTACCCTTCTTGAATATTCACAAATACCTTGTCGTAAATTGATTGACTCCCACAGGCGTTTCTGCAAGCATGTTATGAATTTATTTTATGATTGGTGGAGTACATAACTTTACTTTAACTAATCTGTGCACATGAGTTCTTTTCAGCCAATAACTGAAGTCGATTAAAGAAAGGGCTTAAAATTATTCATGATATAACTTTAACCTGATTAACTATGATTGCTGGGCATCTCTTCATTTTTGGCAGGAATGGCGGTCTGCTATTGCCGCTCTTTTTGTGTATTTTCTTAAATTCTATTTTCAGTGACCATCACAAATCGTAAATTTGGCAGATAAATGTACTTTTAATGGCAATCATTATCATGCCTAGGATATAATGTTTTTAGAGAAATTTAAAAGGTGATAGAAATATTGAGGGTGTAAATCTTTAACAGAAAGAATCCATAAGATGCAACTCATGGCATCGAGTCTGTCCATATTTTCTCCAATTCCAAAAGGAGGTACGTCTGAAGGAAATCCTTTTCTCCTTCAAGAGTAGACCCCATTTTGGATGATTGGAAGGGCTCTTTTGTTCAGGGAAGCAAACCTGAAGTCTCAAAGCTGTTACCCTTTGTAAAAATTACAGAAAATATGGTGTACCCATATAACGTAAGCATTTCTGGTTACTTGCGCTGGCCTACTGATTGAGGGAGTGTCATATCTTTATGGTAAAACACGTATATTTGATGGTGACTTAATTTTGGCATTATTGGTAGTAAAGAAGAAGGGCCCTTAATGAAAGTCTACAAATAATTAGTTTTCACAAAGCTAGGCATTTGTCTGAAATTATGAAAGCGTCAAAATTGAATTGTATTTTCATAAAAGTGCCAAAATTACATGTAGATACTGCAGATATTTTTGTTTTACTGTTATTGACACTACCACCTTCAAATATGGACAAATCAGCATGTCCTGTATAGATGTTCTATATATATTGGCTGGGGGTTCAGTTCTTAGACTGCTCACTGGAGCAGTCTGATAGGCATTACCAATGTAAGCTCCAGCATTACTGTTCATGTTGGGTCAATAACTTTAAAGGCAGGCAGTGACTTTATGAAAATAGCCTAAACTCTTTAAGCCCCAGTGATGAAATTAGTAAAATTTGCAAACAGCATAGATCGTAATGAGGCGGCTCATAATGAGCTGCCTCATCTAGATCTACACTGTTTGCCCTCTTGTCTTTGAATTCTCAGTATGAAATGTGTTGGACAAGGCATTTCTTTAATTTTTGCAGAAGTAAATTTTGTCGTCTGCTTTTTGGTGCTTAAAGAATTAAGTTGAATGGGTACACTTTCAAGGGAAGCTGCTGTGCCACTTCCATTTTTGCCTTCCATTCCAAAGGTGTTCAACCCAAAGGATTTGCTCCTATAGTAGACCCCATTTTCGAAGGGGTTTATAGTCCGGGGAAGCAAACAGCAAGTCATGAAAGTTGTTCCCCATAGTAAAAATGGCGAAAAAACATGGAGGTACATGTATACTAGAACACCTTAAAAACTGTTGTTGAATGAACACTGACAGAATTTAGAGGCCATCTTGGCAAAATAAAATTGTTTTCCAGAAAACGTTTTTCTGTAGTCTTAACAGCATCGGCACATCATACAATGTTATGGTGACAGATTCTTACAAAAGACAAAAAAATAAAAAAAAATAGACTTACCATTATGGCCTGAAATGTCCGAACTAATGTAGCAGTATTTGGACAAAAGGTCAGAGCAAACAGTATATACCCAGATCAGGGCCCAGTTGTTCAAAACTAACAACGTCTTTTGTTATGTTAACGAGACTATAATTTTTCTAACATTTTGTATGCAAATACTGCCATTTTTAGACCAATAAATGTGAGGAGCTTTTGAAACACATTTTTTCCAGCAAAAAACATTAGCAAACTTAATTTTAAGTGTACTAGAAAACTTAGTGAATCCTTTAGTAATGACTTCCTTAAGCCTACGATGCTTTGAACAATCGGGGCCAGATTGATAAGAGTCTGATCTGTGTCTGCACCGTTTATCTTTCTCTGAAAAATTGTTTGAAACAGTATTGGACAGTAAGATTAGCTTGTTTGTATTTTAGGCAGTAGGCAACCTAACTTGAATACTGTGTAGTGGATTTTTTCTGCAGGTGTTTAATTTCTGCTTATTTCTGTGTTTTTATAAAAAGCTCAGAAATTAAAATTGCAGAATCTTTCTTCTCAACTAGCTATCCGATTATGTGTACCTACATGTATATTTGTCCCCTTTATGTAACCTACTAGTAGTCCGGCAGTTAGAATAATATTTAACAGTTGCTATCACTCAAATGATAAATGTTAAGATATTTTAAAATGATTCCTTTAACAGATTAATCTTTCATCGAGAACAGAACATGTTGTACAGAAAAATTTATAATTGCCAATTATATTAACACTAGTCAAGCAAAAACACCCTATGGCGGGTGATCAGTAATCAGCAAAACTGTGACTCATCTGTCATTAGTCTTGCACCCCCCACTCCTCACCCAAAGTGATCATAATAATTACTTTGCAGCATCTGTTCTTATTCTGAGTAATTTCATTGTATCATTTATGTACCTTAGAATAACAGCTATTTGAAATCTGCAAATATTGGAACAGCAGAATATTTTTGTATACTTTTTGAGGTGAAAACAGCAAAAATTTACACTCGCAGAAATAACCCGCTTATACAGTAAGTCAGACATAATTATTTCTTCTTAAGGTGAATATGGGTACACTTTCAGGGGAATCAACTGCCATTTTAATTTTTTTCCTCCTTTCTAAATCTGGTCAACGCTTAAAAAAATAACTTGCTTCCCTAGGTAGACCCCATTTTTGAAGGGCTTTGTTGTCTAGGAAAAGTCACAAAAGTTGTTTCCATTTGTGACAAGAATTGTCTGAAGACAATAAAGCGCTACTTGCAGGAGCTTGACTTAAACAAACGTAAGTTTGATATTGACAATGCTAGCCAAGTGGAATGAGATCAACTGCAATTCAGAATAAACAGTTCTACTGAGAATAATTCACAACTCTAAAATATAGCCAGAGATATGACAATATCAATGAAATGTGAAATATAGGTCTAAGTTACCTAGAAGTGATATGATGTAAATCACTGTAAATGAATGTACCATTGCACCAAGTATAATACAAGTCAATGAAATAGTGTTAGAGATATTGGCTTAAAAAATATAGGTCACACTGACCTAAAATAAGTATGAAGTCACAGTGTCAGCCCAAATCATGAACTTAAGCTTAATGCAACTCCATGAAATAGTGTTTGAGATGTTGGCTTATCACTGGGCCATGAAATATGTCACTCTGACCAAAAATAAGTATGAAGTCACAGTGTCAGCCCATATCATTAACCAAAGTATAATGTAACTATGAAATAGTGTTTGAGATGTTGGCTTATCACTGGACCATGAAATATAAGTCACACTGACCTACCGGTAGTATGAAGTCACTCACAGTGTCAGCCCATATCATTAACCTAAGCATAATGCAAATCTATTTAAAAGTGTCAGAAATATGATGCAAAATCACTGGACCATGAAAGAAAGGGCACACTAACCTACAATTAGTATGAAGCCATCACAGTATTAGCCCAAACCATTAACCTAAGTATAATGTGAATCCATGAAATAGTGTGTCAATATGACGTAAAATTACTGGACCATGAAATAAAGGTTTGAATGACCTTCAACTAAAATGAGATTATTGGTAGTGACAGCTCAAATCATGAACATATGACACCAGTCCATAAAAAAGTGATAGTAATATGAGGCAAACTCATTGGACCATGAAATATAGGTCACACTGATCTACAATCAGTATGAGGTCACTGTCAGTGTTAGAAATATGAGGCAAAATCACTGGACCATGAAATATTGGTCACTGTGATTAAATATTAGTTGAGATTAAACATCTGGTCATACTGAACCATTGCTTCAAGTAATCATGTTCCTACATCAGAAAGTCTTCAAGATATAAGGCCAAATCACTGGACCATGAAATATAGGTCACTGTGGCCTTCTTTTAGTTTGAGGTCAAACATTGGGTCATTGGGTCAGTAGTTCTGCCGCAGTCATATCTATGGAGAAGCTTTGAAGATTCTATCCCTTGTGAGTATTTAAAACTGAGCTAAACCCAACAGATGAATTTGTTTTTCAATATTCAATCAACTGTGAAATATAGGCCATTGCCCAAAATGCATCACTGCTATCAGTAGATCTTCCCAAGATGTATCCATGCAGCAAGGTTGAAGACTAGCCCTTGTGGCTACTTGGAAACTGAGCTAGACGCAACATGAATATATTTATCTCACCGTTATCTCACCGTCGTAGAGGTCCTTCCAAGCTACCAACAGCTTCTATTGACCCATTTCGATATGGCTGTCTCCATCCAGTTTGTTGACCCGGAATGTAGCATGATGGGTTAAATTTCAGGTCGTGTCCGTGCCAATATTTATTTAACTTCGTTTTGAAGATGTTCAGGGAAGACGCTGTCACAACAGTCTCAGGAAGACTGTTCCATACATCTACCACTCGATTTGAAAAGACATTTGCGCGAACATTCAGAAGTGACCTTCTTTTAAATAACTTATAACTGTGTCCGCGAGTTCCTGCATACTGGGCAAAGGTGAAAAATTTCTCAATGTTGACTGTATCTATCCTGTTAATGATCTTAAATACTTCAATAACGTCAGCTCTTAACCTTCTATATTCCAAAGATGGTAATCCTAGCTCCTTTAATCTTTCATGGTATGTCAACCGAGATAATGCTTTGACGAGTCTTGTAGCTCTCCTCTGAACATTTTCCAAAACTACTGAGTCTTTTATACAGTGGAGTCCAAACCGGTGTAGCATACTCTAGATGCGGTCTCACAAGTGTTTTGAACAGATTTAAAAACATGTCCTTATCCATATAGGTGAAGGTTCTGAATATCAAACCTAAGATTTTGTTTGCTGTCGCCACTTTATTGGATATGTGCTCTCGGAAAAGAAGATTACTGTCAACTGTCACACCTAGATCTTTTTCGTGTTTTACCTTTTTAATCACTATTTCCTCAGTATCAGGGATCATGATGTAGTCCGCAATATTTTCTTCCTTCCCAAAATGGAGATGTTTGCATTTGGGGATGTTGTAAAACATTTTCCATTCAGCTGCCCAAGATTCTGATCTACAGATATCTCCTTGAAGTGCTACTTTATCCAACTCCTGATTTACTTTTGAAAAAATTTTAGCATCATCTGCGTACAATTTTATGAAACGTTTTATTACATCCAGCAGGTCATTTATAAAAATAATAAACAAGATTGGTCCCATATTATTTCTAAGTTTACTCAACTATGAAATATAGGTCATAGCCCAGATTTGCATCGCTGCTTTCAGTAGATCTTCCCCAGATGTATCTGTGAAGCAAGTTTGAAGACCTAGCTCTTGCGGTTACGTAGGCACTGAGCTAAACACAACAGGCGGATATTTTTGTATATTCAGTCAACCGTGATATATATGTGATGGGCCGATATGCATCATGGCTTTCAGTAGATCTTTCCCAGACGCATCCATGGAGCTAGTTCGAAGACCTCAGTCTTTGTGATTACAAAGAAACTGAGTTAACTCAACAGGTGAATATTTTTAGCTCACCTGTCAGAGCCTTTAGGCTCATAGGTGAGCTTATAGTATAGCCAGGCATCCGTCGTCCGTCCGTCCGTCCGTCCGTCCGTCGTCAACATTTTCAAACATCTTCTCCTCTGAAACCACTGGGCCGATTGAAGTCATATTTCATGTGGAGCCTACCTAGGTCGGGGGAACGAAAGTTTGTTCCGGGTATCTGGGTCACATGACAAAGATGGCCGCCACGCCCATATATGGTAAAACCCTTCAAAAATCTTCTTCTCCAGAACCAAAAGGCCTATGACCTTGAAACTTGGTATGTAGCATCGGGCATGCCGGCTCATCATAATTTATACAAATCATGACCTTGCGTTGACCTTGACCTAATTTACGGCATGGTCAACTTTGGTACGTTAGGCTTTTATATGGGAAAACGCTTAAACAGTGGATTTCTCAGAAACTATTTAAGTTTTAGGAACAATACTTGGTACACATGGTGGACTAAATGACCAGATGAAGATATATGTCACTAAAGGTCAAGGTCATTCCGTCGGACCATTCGTCGTCAAGATTCTCGAACATCTTCTCCTCTGAAACCACTGGGCTGATTGAAGCCAAATTTCATATGGAGTCTCAGTGGGATGGGGGAACGAAAGTTTATACTCGGGGCCTGGGTCACATGACTAAGATGGCCGCCATGCCCATATAAGGTAAAAACCCTTCAAAAATCTTCATCTCCAGAACCAAAAGGCCTATGACCTTGAAACTTGGTATGTAGCATCGGGCATGACGGCCCATCATAGTTTATACAAATCATGACCTTGCGTTGACCTTCACCTAATTTACGGCATGGTCAACTTTGGTACGTTAGGCTTTTATATTGGAAAACGCTTAAACAGTGGATTTCTCAGAAACTATTTAAGTCTAAGGTACAATACTTGGTATACATGGTCGACTAAATGACCAGAGGAAGATATTATGTCACTAAAGGTCAAGGTCATTCCGTCGGACCATCCATCGTCAAGATTTTCAAACATCTTCTCCTCTGAAACCACTGGGCGGATTGAAGCCATATTTCATATGGAGTCACAGTGTGATGGGGGAACGAAATTTTATACCCAAGGTCTGGGTCACATGACCAAGATGGCCGCCATGCCCATATATGGTAAAAACCCTTCAAAAATCTTCTTCTCCAGAACCAAAAGGCCTATGACCTTGAAACTTGGTATGTAGCATCGGGTATGCAGGCCCATCATAGTTTATACAAATCATGACCTTGCGTTGACCTTGACATAATTTACAGCATGGTCAACTTTGGTACGTTAGGCTTTTATATTGGAAAACGCTTAAACAGTGGATTTCTCAGAAACTATTTAAGTCTAAGGTACAATACTTGGTATACATGGTCGACTAAATGACAAGATGAAGATATTATGTCACTAAAGGTAAGGTCATTCCGTTGGACCATCCGTTGTCAAGATTTTCAAACATCTTCTCCTCTGAAACCACTAGGCGGATTGAAGCCAAATTTCATATGGAGTCTCAGTAAGATTGGGGGGGTGGGGGGGGGGGGGGGGGTCTGGGTCACATGACCAAGATGGCTGCCATACCCATATAAGGTAAAAACCCTTCAAAAATCTTCTTCTCCAGAACCAAAAGGCCTATGACCTTGAAACTTGGTATGTAGCATCGGGCATGACGGCCCATCATAGTTTATGCAAATCATGACCTTGTGTTGACTTTGACCTAATTTACGGCATGGTCAACTTTGGTACGTTTGGCTTTTATATGGGAAAATGCTTGAACAGTGGATTTCTCAGAAAATATTTAAGTCTAAGGTACAATACTTGGTATACATGGTCGACTGAATGACCAGATGAAGATATTATGTCACTACAGGTCAAGGTCATTCTGTCGGACCATCCGTCGTCAAGATTTTCGAACATCTTCTCCTCTGAAACCACTGGGCCGATTGAAGCCAAATTTCATATGGCGTCACAGTGGGATAGGGGAACGAAATTTTATACCCAAGGTCTGGGTCACATGACCAAGATGGCCGCCATGCCCATATATGGTAAAAAGCCTTCAAAAATCTTCTTCTCCTGAACCAAAAGACCTATGACCTTGAAACTTGGTATGTAGCATCGGGCATGCGGGCCCAACATAGTATATACAAATGACGACCTTGCGTTGACTTTGATCTAATTCACGGCATGGTCGACTTTGGTACGTCAAGCTTTTGTACGGGAAAACGCTTAAACAGTGGATTTCTCAGAAACTATTTAAGTCTAAGGTACAATACTTGGTATACATGGTCGACTAAATGACCAGATGAAGATATATGTCACTAAAGGTCAAGGTCATTCCGTCGGACCATTCGTCGTCACAATTTTCAAACATCTTCTCCTCTGAAACCACTGGGCGGATTGAAGCCAAATTTCATATGGAGTCTCAGTGGGATGGGGGAACGAAAGTTTATACCCGGGGTCTAGGTCACATGACCAGGATGGCTGCCATGCCCATATATGGTAAAAAAACTTTCAAAAATCTTCTTCTCCAGAACTAAAAGGCCTATGACCTTGAAACTTGGTATGTAGCTTTGGGCATGCGGGCCCATTATAGTTTATACAAATGATGACCTTGCCTTGACCTTGACCTAATTTACAACATGGTCAACTTGGTATGTTATGCTTTTATATGGGAAAACGCTTATATAGTGGATTTCTCAGAAACTATTTAAGTCTAAGGTACAATATGTGGTATATATGGTCAACTAAATGACCAGAGGAAGATATTATGTCACTAAAGGTCAAAGTCATTTTGTCGGTCTGTCCGTCATCAAGATTTTCAAACATCTCCTCTGAAACCACTGGGGAGATTGAAGCCTAAATCTCATATGGTGTCTCAGTGGGATAGGGGAACTAAAGTTTATACCGGGGGGCTGGGCTACATGACCAAGATGGCCACCATGCCCATATATGGTAAAAACCCTTCAAAAATCTTCTTCTTTAGAACCAAAAGGCCTATGATCTTGAAACTTGGTATGTAGCATCGGGCATGCTGGCCCATCATAGTTTATACAAATCATGACCATGCGTTGACCTTGAATAAATTTACGACATGGTCAACTTTGGTACGTTTGGCTTTTATATGGGAAAACGCTTATACAGTGGATTTCTCAGAAACTATTTAAGGTACAATACATGGTATATATGGTCAACTAAATGACCAGATGAAGATATTATGTCACTGAAGGTCAAGGTCAGTTTGTCGGTCTGTCCGTCATGAAGATTTTCAAAACATCTACTCCTCTGAAACCACTGGTCTGATTGAAGCAAAATTTCATATGGAGTCTAAGTGTGATCAGGGAATAAAAGTTTGTTCTCAGGGTCTTGACCAAGATGGCCGCCATGCCCGTATATGGTAAAAACCCTTCAAAATCTTCTCCAGAACCAAAAGGTGTATGACCTTGTAACTTGGTATGTAGCTTTGGGCACTCAAGCCCATCATAGTTTATACAAATGATCATGCGTTGACCTTGACCTAATTTATGACACTGTCAACTTTGGTACATTATGTAGTCTTTTATATGGGAAAATGCTTAAACGGTGGATTTTTCAGAAACTGTTTAAGTCTAAGGTGCAAAATTTGGTATATGTGGTTGACTAAATGACCAGATGAAGATATTTTGTCGTTAAAGGTCAAGGTCATTCTTTGACTTTTGTACAAGGTCATTGAAATTCTGTCACCCGTCAACATTTTCAAACATCTTCTCAGAGGCCACTAGGGTCAATTGAAGCCATATTTCATATGGAGCTTCACCGGCTTAAAGGAACCATAGTTTGTTCAGATGGTCTTGGTCACTTGACCCAGATGGCCACCATGCCCATATATGGTAAAAACTCTTCAAACGTCTTTTTCTCGAGAACCGAAAGGCCTATAACCTTGAAACTTGGTACCGGTATGTAGCATTGGGCACTCAGGCCCATCATAGTTTATACAAATGATTACTATATGGAGCTTTAATACTGGGTCAAAGGAATCAAAGTTTGTTCAGATGGTCATGGTCGTATGAACATGGTGGCCGCCACACCCATTTATGATAAAAACCCTTCAGAAATCTTTGTCCAGAAACAAAGGCCCAGTGACCTTGTGGCTTGGTATATAGAATTGGGACTCAACATTAATCCCCAAGGGAGGGGGCCCCTGCCCTGGTGCTATATACATGTATAAAAGCATGAAAATATATACCAGGACCAAGTGTCAGGTGAGCTACAGGACCATTGGTCCTCTGGTTTCTATGTTCAATCAACAGTGACATACATGTCCGATATACATCGCTCCCATCAGTAGATCTTTCCCAGACATACCTATGGAGCAAGTTTGAAGACCCCTGCCCCTGTTATTACTCAGAAACGAAGCGAAACCCAACAGGTGATTTTTTCTGTGTGTTCAATCAATCGTGAAATATGCATATAGGCCGATTTGTATTGCTGTTTTTCAGTAGATCTTTTCAAGATATATCTATGGAGCAAGTTTGAAGATTCTATCCCATTTGTTTTTGTAGAAACTGAGCTAAACCAAACAGGTAAGTATGTTTTCTATGTTTAATTAACCGTGACATGTAGGTTATATTGCCCAATATGCATCACTGCTTAAGTAGAGCTTCCCCAGACATACCTTTGGAGCCAGTTTGAATACTCTAGCCTTTGTGGTTACTAAGAAACTGAGCTAAACGCAACAGGTGAACATTGTTTCTATGTTTAATCAACTATGAAATATGGGTCATGGCGCAATATGCATCCCTGTTTTCAGTAGATCTCCAGAGTCAGTGAGTCAGACGTATCTATGGAGCAAGTTTGAAGTCTAGCGCTGGTTACTTTTAAACTGAGCTGAAAGCAATAGGTGAATATTTTTGTCTATGTTCAATCTACTATAAAATATATGTCATGGCTCGTTATATGCATCGCTGTTTTCAGTAGATCTTCCCCAGACGTATTTATGAAGCAAGTTTGAAGAATATTGCCTTTGTGGTTACTTAGAAACTGAGCTAAACGCAACAGGTGAATATTTTTTCTATGTTCAATCAACCTTGAAATATGGCCCGATATGCATCACTGTTTTCAGTAGATCTTCCCCAGACATGTCTATGGAGCAAGTTTGAAGACTCTTTGTGATTACTCAGAGACGGAGCTAAACGCAACAGGTCAATATTTTTCTCTGTTCAATCAACTGTGTGGAATAGGTTATGGCCCGATATGCATCGCTGCTTTCAGTAGGTCTTCCCCAGATACATTTATGGAGCAAGTTTGAAGTTTAGCCCTTGTGGCTATTAGAAACGCTGCTAAACACAACAGGTGAATATTTTTGTGTATGTTCAATTAACCGTGACATGTGGGTCATGGCCCGATATGCATCACTGCTGACATTAAATCTTCCCCTGATGTTTCTGTGGATCAAGTATGAAATACTATCCCTTGTGGTTACTTAAAACTGAGCAAATCGCAACAGATGAATGTTAGGCGTACGCACACGAGCACTTGGACGCACACGAAATATACAGGTAGTGAACGTGTGTATACACTGATATGCAATAATGGACTTATATAACCACATATGATATTATACACAAAACTTGAGCAAATGTTAAATTCAGCTCAGTAATAACTTTCAAACCACAGGACTTTGTAAATCTGGACGTGACAGTGATCCTGAATGGAATGCCCAGCAATAAGTTTTCTGGCTAACAATTTTCAACGGTAATACGGCCATATCTATAAAAATGAAAATTTTTGAGCTTACTGTTAGGCTGATCTCCAGGGGAGGGGGAGGTGATGGAGTGTATGTGTGTGTGTGTGGTGTGTGTGTGTGTGTGTGGGGGGGGGGGGGGGTTGGAATCACGCTTTTTATTTTTGATATACTGCACAGGAACACTTAGAGCCCTCCAGAAAGACATGCAAAAGATTACAGATTTACTTTTATGGCTAAAAGGGAGTTAAACCGATACTTGATAAGTGTTTGTCTGTTTTTGTTAGAACTTGAGGAAAATGTCAACATACATGCATAACAAATTTCTCATTTATTGTCCTGTCATTTCGTTTTTTGTTTTACCTTTGTCGTTTTAATATCTGGTCGCCCACACCTCTTTCAATTGACTATTTGATTCTCTTGAATCTCTCCAACCTCTTGCCTCTCTTTGGCACCTATCTTTTGCCGCTGCACACTTACTCACCTCCTCTGGTCTTACCTCTTCTTTCTCGGGTACTTCTGTCTTTACTCTGTGCCACCATAATCACTGTATTTTCTCTCTCACATTCCTCTGGTCATCCTTCTGTTTCTCTATGTTTCTTTCATTTTCTTACCTTTATGTCGCTCGTGCCTCCGTGTTTCTTGCATGTTTGTCTTTGCCGCTGCCCACTTTCTCACCTCCTCTACTTCTTTCTCGGGTACTTTTGTCTTTCCACTGTGCCACCATAATCACAGTACTTTTTCTCTCACATTCCTCTGTTTATCCCTCTGTTTCTCTATGTTTCTTTCATTCTCTTACCTTTATGTCTCTTTTTTGTCGAGTTTTTGCGTTTAGGTCATTTTCTCAGAAACAATAAGGGCTAGAGCCATGAAACTTGGTACATGCAAACATCTGGAAGAGTAGATCACAAAGCAATCATCAATATTGAGTCTTGACCTGCATTTTACGGTTGACTGACTTCGCAATTTTTTGTCGAGTTTTCGCGTTTAGGTCATTTTCTCAGAAACTATAAGGGGCTAGAGCCATGAAACTTGGTATATGCATACATCTGGAAGAGTAGATCTCAAAGCCATCATCAATATTGAGGCTTGACCTACATTTTACGGTTGACTGACTTCGCAATTTTTTGTCGAGTTTTTGCGTTTAGGTCATTTTCTCAGAAACTATAAGGGCTAGAGCCATGAAACTTGGTACATGCATAGATCTGGAAGAGTAGATCTCAAAGCAATCATCAATGTTGAGTCTTGAACTACATTTTACGGTTGACTGACTTCGCAATTTTTTGTCGAGTTTTAGCGTTTAGGTCATTTTCTCAGAAACTATAAGGCCTAGAGCCATGAAACTTGGTACATGCATACATCTGGAAGAGTATATCTCAAATACATCATCAATATTGAGTCTTGACCTACATTTTACGGTTGACTGACTTTGCAATTTTTTGTTGAGTTTTCGCGTTTAGGTCATTTTCTCAGAAACTATAAGGGCTAGAGCCATGAAACTTGGTTCATGCATACATCTGGATGTGTTAATCTCAAAGCCATCATCAATATTGAGTCTTTACCTACATTTTACGGTTGACTGACTTTGCTTTTTTTGTCAAGTTTTCACGTTTAGGTCTGTTTTTTTTCAGAAACAATAAGGGCCAGAGCCATGAAACTTTGGTCATGCATTCATCTGGAAGAGAAGAGCTAAAAGTCATCATCAATATTGAGACTTTACAACATTTTACGGTTGACTGACTTTGCAATTTTTTGTCATGTTTTCGCGTTTAGGTCTGTTTCTGAGAAATCATAAGGGATAGAGCCAAGAAACTTGGTTCATGCATACATCTTTGCTGATTTAGCTCTGTTTTGTGACAAAGCGCCAGCAGGCGAGACACCGCATTCCGCGGAATTCTTGTTATAATCTTTGTCGTTTTTCTGACCTCACTTGCATCTTGCCTAGCTCTTATCGAGCTCTCCATGTTTTTTGCCTTTGTCGTTGACCACTCTTTTTCTGGCCCATATTTTCTGGTATTGCCTCCATGATTCCTTTGTCTCCTGTTTCTGTCGGGTAGTCTGGCCTCTCTCATGACTACCCTTTCCTCTCTGGCACAGTTCTCTAGCTTCTCGCCTGTTCTTATTCGTCTTTTTTCTTCTCTCATGTCTCTTTTCTGGTCTCTCACTTCTTTCTTGCCTCTCCGATTCTTCATTCGCCACTCTTGTCTTTGCCTCCCTATTGCCATTCTGTTGTCTCATCTCTAGCTTTCATCATTCACTGACCTTTTTTCTTGTGGTCTCTCTGGCTTTTTTCTGGCCTCTGTTATCTCTGTCAGCGGTGTTTTTCTTATCTCTCGGCTCTCCTTCTGTCTCCTGATCCGCTTGTCTCTGTCTCAACCTCTGCCTAGTATTTGTCCTTTATTTCTCTCATACATATTTTTCTTTAGCCTCTTTATCTTTTCTGGGTTTTTTTATTCTCCCTGTCCCCTCCCCCCTTCCCCCCGTATCTCTGGCCTCTGTGTCTGACTTCTATCTGGCCTCTTTCGCATCCCTAACGTTAGCCTTGTTGCTCCTTACTATCATTAATCTGGCGGTATCTCTCGTATCTCTTTCTTTTTACCTTTATCTGGTCCCCCTGTCCTCGCATCTAAATTGCCTTCCAGTTTTGTCTATATCTGGTCTGTCTCTTGCCCCCTCGCCTCGTCTCGTTCTCTCCCTGTCTCCTTTTCCCCAGCACCCCTACCCCTCTCTTTAGTATTCTGCCTCTCTGTGGTATCTCTGTCGCTGGTCTACTTTGTCTGCCTCGTTCTCATCTCTGTTTCTGTGTCAGGCATTGTCTCTGTCTTTCCACTCCCCTCAACCCTATCTATCTCTCGATGCTGAAGATGATCATTTTGATCATTACCTCAGGTGTGGTGGGTGGCTAAATTTAGAATTTAGCTCAGGGGAAAACAAACTTTCTGGGTGGGCCATTAAAACTATTTACAAGAAGCAGATCAGAGGCATGGTAAAACACATACCTCTGGACCGATAATCTAAATAAGGGCCTTAAACTCCTCAGCAGTTTTGGCAGAAACCGCCGAAGAGGGGAGACTATTCCAAACAGGAAGAGTCCTGGGGAAAAATGAATTTTTCAGGGCATCACTATACGCAAGGTACCTAGTGTATTGTGAGTCATGGGATGCCCTAGTCCTTCTCGACTTTGGTGCTGGGATCAAGTACTTATCCTTCTCAAGGGACACTGTACCAGAATGAATCTTGTAAAAGAAGGTTAAGGAGGACTGCTCCCGGCGGGCCTCCAGGGATGGCCACTCAAGCTCGTCCAGCATATCGCCGACACTACTTGTGTTCCGCCATTGCCTACAGGTCCACCTGGCAGCTGTTCTCTGCACCTTCTCAACCTGCTGAATCTGAGTTTTATGATAGGGATGCCAAATAGGTGCTGCATACTCTAGTTGAGGGCGAACCAATGTTTTGTATGCAGCTTCCTTAGTTTGCCGAGGTGCCAGTGCCAAATTGCGCCGAAGAAATCCCACTGTCTTAGTTGCCTTGCTTGATATTTCTGAAATATTGTAGCGCGTACCTTAATTACTGAGCTTAAGTTGTGGCTCACTTGGCTCACACACAGTCACGAATGCAATATTAAATTAAAAGTTTAAGAAAGACTCAATTTAGTTCGAGCTATCTGCTATGATTATGATTCTCCCAATTTAGATTGAGCGACTTGCTCGGACAATGATTGTTGATAACTTAAAAATGAGTTGACTGCTCAAACAATTCATTAATCTAAAATGCAATTACAGTATAAAAATAATCAAGAGCTATGCACATAAATAATCAAATATTGAGTGGCTCAGTAAGGCTCTTATCTATCAGAGTCAGTATTCAAAGCTGAATGTTGAGCTCCTCCTCTGCTACTAAATATATTTACAAGTATGGAAATATATGTTTATCTACCGAGTCAGAAAGCCAATTTTTCAGGCACGTCTACGACTCTGTAGAAAGTAAAATTACCCTACTGATTATTCTCACTGTGTCTTCTTTGAAACCTATCGAAGGACAAACTAACTCTAGCAGACAGCTGATCTGAGCTTTATATACCTGCGAACTGGGGTTGAAACTAGACCTCGTTTGATTGGCTGATTATAAGTGCAATATCATTGGTTTCAAACTATAGGATTAAGTATTTTCATTGGTCGGAATCCGAGGCAAATGATTGGCTCAAACTATAGCTGATTTCAACCCACTTCCTGTGTTAAGCTTTTGTATTAACTAAAGGGGAAATTGTGTCACAATATGTTGACCCCAATCCAAGTTGTCTGTAATCGTTATACCGAGATACTTGGCGGACTGAACCTGTTCCAATCTTTGCTGACGGAGAGAGTAATTAAAATGTATTTGCTTGCTAGGTAGGTGCCGAGTCATCTTCATAGAATGACATTTGGCAACATTAAATTTCATTTGCCAATCGGTCTCCCATTGTGTGAGGCTGTTCAGGTCATCTTGCAAGATCTGGCAATCCATGGGGGAAAAGATATTCCTATACAAAACACAATCATCAGCAAAAAGACGAACAGATGACCTGATGTTGTCTGGAAGATCATTAATGAAAATAAGAAACAGGACCAGCCCTAAGACCGATCCTTGAGGCACACCAGATACAACCGGGACTGGATCTGAGGCTTGGCCATCTAAAACCACCTTTTGAGAACACTCAGAGAGCCCTGAAGCGATCCACTTATGAGTAGATCCTATAATCCCGTAATAATCTAATTTGTACAATAGCCTCCTGTGTGGTACGGCTATGGTATTGGTGGAAAGACTCTGAAATTGATAGATTCTTTTCTCTGTTACAGGCAGCAGCGTGTGGTGATAAATGGAGTTAAGTCGGATTGGGTCCCGGTTTTGTCGGGTGTCCCCCAGGGCACCGTACTTGGACCATTGTTGTTCTCGTTATACATTAACGATAACAGAAAATATTGACACGGGATTAAAACTTTTTGCTGACGACTGTGTTTGCTATCGTGAAATCAGAGATATTGAAGACACGGTGAAACTTCAGGAGGATATAGATCATTTAGGTTGTTGGGCAAGGAGTTGGGGCATGAGATTTCAACCTGTTAAATGCAATATAATGCAAATTACAATGAAACGGATCAAGAAGATCAATACTTCCTATACCTTAGAAGGAACGGTCCTCAGTAATGTAGAAACTATCAAGTATCTCGGCATAACCATTGCCAATGATTTGAACTGGAACACACATGTCAGTAATATTTGCACAAAGGCTTATAGGACCCTCGGCTTCCTCAGGCGTAACCTGGCAGCATGTCTACAAGATGTTAAGGAGTCAGCATACAAGGGACTGGTGCGTCCAGTCCTGGAGTTTGGCAGTTCAGTTTGGGACCCTCAAAGTATACTTCTTCAAGATGAACTTGAGAAGGTGCAGAAAGGGGCTGCTAGATTTGTAACGGGAAATTACACATATGAAACTGGGAGTATGACTGGCATTCTGGAGAAACTTTAGTGGGAATCCCTGAAAAAGAGAGGGAAAGATAGTAGACTTATAATGCTTTACAAAGGTCTGAGGGGTGCAGCCAGTATACCCATAAATGACCTTGTTCCCCCAAGTAGGCGTACCAGGAATCATCATTCCCTGACATTTCATACCCCATTGGCTGGGACTGACATTTACAAGTCCAGTTTCTCCCCCCAGACTACTAGAGATTGGAATTCCCTGGAAGATTCACTTATTTCTGCTGCTGAGGGTGCAGAGGATTCAGTTACTAAATTTACTTCTCTTATAAGGGCCAGGGACTAGCTTCCCTGATTCACAGGTCCTGGTGAATGATTGTCCTTGGAAGTATCACCAGTAAACAATTCTGATTCTGAGTCTGATTCTGTGGTACCTTGTCAAAGGCCTTTGCGAAATCCATAATAATTACATCAGTCTGCTTGTGGCAACGATTAAGGGCACCGCCCAGGTTACCAACTAAATCGTAGTAGAACTGAACAAGTTGGGTTTCGCAAGACCTCTGACTTCGGAAACCATGCTGACAGTCAGCAAGAATGCTCTCAAAGGCTAGATGCTTTTTGATGTTACTTACTATTACCTTAGGGAACAAACTATACTTTGGAACAATTTTAGGCAGCAAGACCTTAAATTTGATTCTTTAAACAAACCCTGAACAAGTGTCCATGGTGATAGATTTTATCGTCAAATATTAGCTGCAGCTGTGAATTTAGCATACAAACTATAAAATTACACTTTGAAAGTTCCAGCAAGGTTTTACAGGCAATTAAATATTGGTGTTTCTAAAAATAGTAACCTTGACTGAAGGATATTCTGCGAGCTTGTACCTAGAGGTACTATTATATGCTCAAGGGTTTAGCAACAGATGCATGTAAGATGAACCCTCGGTTCATTGCCTCTTTTTTTGCCACTTGTCTCCATTCTTCCTCTCGCATATTATGCATATTGCCATTTATCTGTGTTCTCTCTCTTGTCCTCTGAACTTTGACTGACATAACTAGCGTTGTCTTTTAAATACAACAACTGCAAGGTATCGCAAGAAGTTTGTGGTACTGCGGTGTTTAGAACGACCAGGTCTGAAATGTAGGATTTTATCCCCCCAGAATCCCACAAAATGGCTGCGCCCTTGAGACTTGCAGTTTCTTCAACGACATGTCAAAATTTAACATGTAAGATGTTTATATGTATTTGCAATTGCTGGACGACCATTAAAAATTGATCATCTTCCATTTGAAAAGCGTGGTGGCTCAGTGGTTAGTGCACTTGACTCTGAAGCCAGAGGTCGTGGGTTCGAGCCCCGCCCGAGGCGAAATCTTCCTATGTCCGAACGCGTTTTTCTAGCATCATTTGCAGGGATGATGCTATCAAGTGTGCCGTCCTTCGGATCGGGACGTTAACTGGAGGCCACCTGTGCAGGGAGAGTCATCCTCTGTGCAGGTTAAAGATCCCTACTATAGCTAGACAGACCCGACCAGTACGCGGACACTACCAATACGCGGACACTTTTGTGTTTGGCGTCAAATAAACTCTAAGATACTTTTTAGATTCAACTGACTTTGTGATATTTTTTCAAGGCACCATTTCTTTATCGTTTTGTCATTCACGTTTACATTTACACAACACATTCACGAATTTGCAGGGCTGATGCAGACCGGTATCACGATCGATGCTTCAGTTTGACTGCGCCAAACGCTGAAACAGGCAAAGTAAACAGCCATGTGTCAATATGAATTAAGAACAGCCTTTTACGATGGTAATCAGTTTTTGGTAACTACATGTATCAATAATTTAATTTAGTATTGCAGCGTATAAATGTCTTCGCAGTTTACTCAGATTTTAAGGTGTCCGCGTACTGGTATGATAAGCCAGTTTGATACAGCAAATAGCATGGCCTCAATAGCGTTACTTTGCGCATGCGCAGATAATTTTTTTCAAGTATTCCTTTTGTCTATATTTGGCACAAGGATTTTCCTAAATTGTGTGCCCATCTGGTAATCTTGAACATGTTGGAGTCTTAAACATTAGGTAAAACACCCTTAAAAGTGTCCGCGTACTGGTCGGGCCTGTCTACATGGCTATACGTAGGCTTTCATCCTGCAACACCGGAGTGTACATATGTACACCGTCTGTGTCTCCTTCGGGGGTTAAGGCGTAAATGGAAGAAAGAAAGAGAAAGAAAATCTGTCAGAAGACGTGTTATATTGTGGGACGAATTTATGAAACTGAAGTTGCATGATTTCGATGCTGATCTAATTTCGACAAAAAATGATCAGCCTGCTGAATCGGAGTGACCAATGAGTCCGTTGCAAATGACTTGATCGCAAAAATAGCATGTAAATTAAAAGTAACTTAATTTTATATTTCAAGTTCAATGACAGATTTTATGAACAAATTTCAGGCACGAGCATGGGGACAAAATGTGCGCCGAGTTATGCAATTTTATTCATGGACAAACTAGAAAGAGACTTCCTAAGCACCAGAAACCTGATACCGCTAGTTTGGTGGAGATATATAGACGATATATTCATGATATGGCAACATTCGCGAGAGGAGTTGTACTCCTTCATAGATGCCTTAAACTCTTTCCACGAAACTATCAAATTCACGGCGGACATCAGCGAGACATCAGTAAATTTTCTTGACACCAAAGTATCCAAGGATGAAAACGGACACATAACGACAGATTTATACACCAAACCCACGGACTCACATCTATACCTTCACTACAGTTCCTTTCACCCAAAACACCAAAAACAAAGCCTACCATATAGTCAGGCCCTACGAATACGTCGAATTTGCAGCAACGAAACCCTATTCAAAACAGCAGCACAGAACTTGATTAACGACTTCGTAATGAGAGGATACCCAACCAAATTGGTCAAGAACGCCATTGAGAAAGCCGGATCCATGAAGCGAGAAGATCTCCTTCAACCACAGGACGCAGTCACACGAAATAAACAAATTATACCCTTTATTATCACACACAACCCAAGCAACCCACCCATCAACGTAATTTTATCCAAGTACCGACGAATTCTGGAAATATCGGAGGAACTCAAACCTATCACCGACTGTAAAACCATGGTAGTTTACAAAAGAGCAGCAAACTTCAAACAAATTTTAGTACATACCGACATAAACCCACAAAGGACTAACAAAGGGAGCTCACCATGCGGAAAACCTTGCATTACGTGTCCATTTGTGCAAAGAACAACCCATATCACCTCATGGAAAACCAAGGAACAGTTCGAAATTAAGGGCCGATTCAACTGCAAAACTAAAAATGTTATATATGTAATAAATTGCAAAAGATGCGGACTACAGTATGTAGGACAATCAGGGAACACATTCAACGAACGCTTCCGTGGCCATCTCGCAGATATCAGACAACGTAATAACGTCAAACCAGTATCACGCCACTTCACGTCTTCTTACCACACGACGGACGACGTTAACGCTACTATTGTCGCCCAGACAACCGGAAACCTCAATACACGCCTACGCACAGAGGAAACGTGGATTCACTTTCTGAATACCAAATACCCATCGGGACTTAACTTAATTCAATAAAATGGAGAAACCATTCAAATGTACCACGTGTGGGAAGTGTTACACAACATTTGGGAACCTCAAGCGACACAACGAGGCAGTTCATCAACAGAACAGGATTAAATATCAATGCTGGCATTGCCATAATACATATTCCAGGAATGAATCAGCACAGAAACACTGTCTAAAGGTACACGGGGATATAGAGAAACGGACAGTCAAACTTCCAACAAGCAATCCAAACTGGAAACCACAGATAGTACAACCAGGACCATGGATCCCCCCTCCAGAAGCTAGACCCAGAACAACAGGAGCCATCTATCATACTAATATTCAAAGTACGAACTGTACCAGCCAGGTAAACAAAATTAAACAAAAGAAACGTATCCGCCGGGGAAACCCCTACATAGCCATCACTGTAGAGGAAGCGTTAATGACTTTAACAGATGAAGTTTCCACCATTGGAAGGTTAACCAGACTCCGGACAATGAAGGATTTAGAGATTACTCCCTCATCATCAACAAGCACCATTACACAGGACGAAGACACAGACAATGTAGAAACCCAAGCTGTACAATCAATATATGGAATATTTGCTTCTAGTTACTAATCATAGACTTAAAACTTCAAAGTGATATCTACCCAGTTGTATTCCTTAATCTTCAACATCAGATCACGTCTACTTTCACTTTGAATGACTATTTTTGGAACAATAGGGATCACGTGACATTTTTTATCCGTTTTTCTTTACTTCAGTAGAACAATTGAGCATTTATTCTGTCTTGATAAAGGTCTTTGATGACCGAAACCGGTCGACAATAAATACACACCGTGATATTCACACCCGTTGTTGGTTGTTTATTCTGTTTCTATTCCTATCCTTTAATTTTATATTTGTTTCCTTTTTTTATTATTATTTTCTGTGGTGAGTAGGAAGGAAGGGGTTTAGTCTAATAACTTGACGTAACTCCGATTTTATTTTTGGATTGGTCTCTGTTACTTAGAAAAAGATAAAATGATAAAAAACAATATCCGGATTGCAATTTCGTTGCTCTAGAAGGGGTTGAGAAGGGGGTAGAGCAAAGAAATTGCACTCCAGGTTTTTTTTTCATTTTCTTTTCTGAAGTAACCGAGATCAATCAAAAATAAGATCGGAGTTACATCAAATTATTAGACTAGAGAAGGGGGTGGAGGGGGCAGTGAGGGTGTGAACTTGGGCTCAACATCCCACCAACACATAGGTAATATGGAGACAGGACCATTTAAAGTCCCATCTGAAAGATCAGAGGAGCAGCTGGGTCAAACTTGCAACCCTGGGTTGATAATCCAGCGCATTCCTAGGATATGTGTGTGTGTGTGTATAGAAAGTGGTTGAGGGGTGGGGGAAGGGGTGGGGGAGTGTGGATGGTGGTGCAAATGGAGGGACTGCTGTACTGGCTCACTTTGGGTGGGGGAGTGAGTGTGTGAATTCGGGTTAAACATCCCACCATATGGAGAGGGGACCTCAGTTTATCATCTCATCAGAAAAACCAGAGAAGTGGCGGGGTTGAAGCTGCTGCTCCTGGATTGGTAGTCCAGCACATACAGGTTCTGCTAAGACCAGTATGAGTTCCAATAAACCACTACACTATTGTCGCTCCTGGGCTGTTTGTGTTGCAGGGGTGGGGGGGGAGGGGGGGGGGGGTGGAATAGGAAACTTATGGAGGGAATGTTGTACTGGTTCATTGTGTAGCTGTCTCTAAGTGTCTAAAGGCAGAAGCAGAAATTCTGTCATTGGCCATCCTGTTTTTACTTTAGAAGGTTACAGATTATACTGAGATCTAATGATCCATCACATCTGTCTTGAGGTTTGATTTATAAGCCATAAGAATGAAAGTTGTGCACGTAAACTGTTGGACCAGGGCATGCTCTAAGAAAAGAAACTATACAAATGTCAGCTACGCAGTCTGCTCCTCTAATTCTCTGCATGTATACCAGGTTGATCTGAATTTTGATGTTCTTACAATACATTTTACTTGAAGCCTTACCTGATGGGGATGATGCCATGGTATAGCCTATAATTTGGGAAGACTTCCATCAACAAAAAGTGTAATAAAGCTATATCTAGAGGAAATACACTTGCTTCTGCAAAGAGAATTTTCCCATCCGTAAAATTTACAGTGACAGTAAATGAATAATTTACAGCTTGTCAGAACTGTGTAACTTTCACAATGGTGGCATGTTTTAGTCCAGCCTTACTGTAGCAGTGCTGAGCAAATAGGATAATCCCACACCCAGAACTAGTCAGGTTAATTAAGGCTAGCCCGATGACCACCTATATGGGAAATGGCTGTTCACCTTGCTTCCGCTGGTGATATCTTTGGTGGTGTCTAATTTTTGTTGTCTTTTCCCATGGTGTCTTGGGTGGGATCTTGGATTGAATTTTGCCAGTTCCTGAGAATTTTCCTACTTACTTATGATGGGACAAATGTAAACTCCCAGTCTTAAACTTGTTAAAGCCTAGCATCTCATAAAAAGAACATTTGTAAACAGTGCAGACCCAGATCAGATGTAGCATGGGGCATTTGGTCAGGGCCTACACTATTTGCATTAAGTAAAAGAATTACTGAAAAACAAAAACAATAGAAACAAGCAAATTTGAAGAATTTATGTCCCCCGCCTTGGAAACTAGGTCTCCACTGTATATACACTTAGTGTTTGAGCTGGAAAAGCAGCTAAGTTAAAAATGTGAAAAAAGTAATAAAAAAATGTGAGGACTATATCCAAACCACATACATATCTTCAGACCATTATCAAAACACCTGTGAAGTTTCAAAGGAATCGGCATAAAACTGTAGGAGGAGTTGCACACACAAGGTACCCACTATCTATTCACTTTGATAGTAAAAATGTATGAAAAATGGCTAAGTTCAATTTGCGAAAAAAGTGATAAAAAAATAATGTGAGGATTATATCCAAAACACATGCATATTTTCAGACCATGACCAAAATACCTGTGAAGTTTCAAAGGAATCGGCATAAAACTAGGAGGATTTGCGCACACAAGGTACCCTCTATCTAGTGACTCTGATAGTAAAAACGCCTAAAAATTGACTAAGTTCAACTTGTGGAAAAAGTGACAAAAAATCATTTGAAAATTATATCCAAACCACATGCATATCTTCAGACCATGACCAAAACACCTGTGAAGTTTCAAAGGCATCGGCATAAAACTGTTGGAGGAGTTGCGCACACAAGATATCCTCTATCTAGTCACTTTGATAGTAAAAACGCCTAAAAAATGACTAAGTTCAACTTGTGGAAAAAGTGACAAAAAATAATGTGAGGATTATATCCAAACCACATGCATATCTTCAGACCATGACAAAAACAGCTGTAAAGTTTTGAAAGAATTGGTATAAAACTGTAGGAGGAGTTGCGCTCACAAGGTACCTACTACTTTAGGGAGACGGATGGACGGAAGGACGGAATGCCAAAAACTATGTCCCTCCACTTTTCTTTGAAAAGGCGGGGGACAATAGAATTAAATCTGACATACATTAAATTGGAAATGGATGTCTCTATGGTTGTGCAGAAGAGTTTACTAGACTTACCGTATTCTACCTAATTAGCGCACATGCCCCTATAAGCGCACACCATGGCAATTTGTGAGACATAGGACTATAAATGCACATATTTTTTACTGGTTTATTCCTTTGTTTGCTTGTTTACAAGAGCTGAAAATGCAACAGAATATATCATTTTTTTATTTCTAAAGCTTCTCTATGAATTTAAAGGTTAAGCATCAGAGAAAAGCTGCCTATAAGCAGCTTTTCTCTGATGCTTTACCTTTAAATTTGTTCCTTTCAATATATAATAACCTATTAAAATGTGCGCTAATAAGAAAGAAAGTTGACTACAAGTATTTGCCGCCATTTTGAAAAAGTTAAGCGCACAGGGCGCTAATAAGGTCGATTACGGTAAATGGGTTCATGCTTAGGGCAAGTAAATTTCTGCAGGTCTCCTGTCAGAGGAAAGTGGATGAAAATTGTATTAGCTCAGTCCTATGATAGCACTACTTCAAAACTCAAGATAAGGAAAGTATATGGTGATTATTTTGAGATGATTTTGGTTAATTCTCCTTGTTTTTGGTATGAAGAAATAAGAAAAATTATCAGTAAACACCCCTTTATCAACAACTGTGACTATTGTATTTCGTTTTCAGTGTTGGCTGCAAGAACCAGCTCCCTGCAGGTGGTACGGGGCAGGAAGTATAGACCAGTGATGACCAGTCCAAGTTTTGGCTGTTTTGCTGGGGATGGCTGTTTTGTGTTGAGAGGGGATCGAATCTTGACACAGCAGAATATGACTGACTATCCTGGCGAGAATGTAAGTTAAGCAGAAGTGAGGGGGGCTGGGTGATGTGATGTGGTGTGGAAGTCAGATAAAAGGTTATTAAAATGAGTCTTGTCATAGTAACAGCTAATAAGTACTGTCACTACATGTACGTATTTTGTCGTACAATCTAGTGACAGATGTTTAGCACAAATCAAAATTTTATATGATAAGAAAAGTGGAAAGGAATGTGCTGTGCTACAAATAAAGACGCATTTTGAGGATAATTTGTGGATCATTTTCCTCAGTTTTCAACAAAATCCTGTTGTGACCACTCATGTAAGCCATCTCAGCAATGGAGTTGTAATGAGGGGCTACAATGTTTGTTTAGAGTAACATTAGAAATACCCATTAAATATTCTTCACTTTTTGTCAGGAGCACTGAATTATCATCAGTTTCTGTCCTCACAGGGTATAAACGAGTACGCCAATTTTCGCTTCTTGCAGAGACTGTCCATCACATTTGGCTTCCGCCGAGACTGTCCATGATCTCTTGCTTCCTGCAGGGACTACTGTCTGTGAAAAACGGCTTCCTGTTGAGTCTGTCCACGTGACTGCTTCCTGCTGAGAGCCTTGGCAGGAAGCAGAATCACACGGACAGTCTCTGCAGGAAGCCATTTATCATGTACAGAAGTCTCAGCAGGAAGTAAACGATAACGGACAGTCTCGGTGGAAGCCAAATATGGTGGACAGTCTCTGCAGAAAGCGAAAATTGGCGTACTTATTTATACCCTGTGGTCCTTATCAGGAGCTTTGTTGTTGAATGACACTGTTTCATGGCTGTCCCCTGGGAGATGGTGGTGGGAGGATGGGATTGAGGGCTGAGTGGTAACAAATGACTTGTGCATTAGAATGATTACCCTAATGTGCTTAAGAATTGGGACACCTAAAACCATTAATTTTCCATTTGTCCCAAGGTTTTTAGGTGTCCCAATATTTAATTGAGATACCTAATGCCATTAATTTTCCATTTGTCCCAAGGTTTTTAGGTGTCCCAATATTTAATTGAGATACCTAATGCCATTAATTTTCCATTTGTCCCAAGGTTTTTAGGTGTCCCAATATTTAATTGAGATACCTAATGCCATTAATTTTCCATTTGTCCCAAGGTTTTTAGGTGTCCCAATATTTAATTGAGATACCTAATGCCATTAATTTTCCATTTGTCCCAAGGTTTTTAGGTGTCCCAATATTTAATTGAGATACCTAATGCCATTAATTTTTCATTTGTCCCAAATGAAAAATTAACAGGTTTTAGGTGTCCCAATATTTAAGCACATTAGGTTATTGCAATATTTTTGTTGCAGGTTGGGATTTCAAAGAAGAACACGCTGTATGCCCTATGTGATGGTGTAGTGGTGGTGTCTGGTGAAAAACTTAACCCTTATCCAGACAGCCCATTATATGAGCGAGTTAAGAGTGGTGTCAACATTTACAAAAAGTTCTATAATGTCTATCCAGTGCCAACTCATGCAAAATTCAAGCTGGTTTCTATGACATGATATGGTGTATAACAAAATGAAGTGAGAAGACTTTGATGTGTAAAATGAGAAATGAAACATTAGGGACAAATAACAGGCCTTGACATGAGACACAGGACCTTGTAGTAACGTGAAAAGCCTGCACATTATTGCAGACTGATCAGTCTTTGCTGTTCTTCATATAACGTATTTGCGATTCAGGGCCATCATGACCCTCTTGTTTTAAACATGAAAACATATGAGCCATGACCTGAGAAAACCAACAAAATAATGAGCACCAAGTGCAGACTCATATGAGCCTGGGCATCTGCCCAGTCTGATCAGAGTCTTTGCTTTTGCACTTTAAGGGTAGCTTAGGGTCTAAGCTAGCTCCATGCGGACAGTGAAGACTCTGATCAGACTGGGCAGATGCCCAGGCTTATCTGAGTCTTCACTAGGCCCACATGCCACTTTGTTGGTTTTGTCATGTCGTGACTCATACCGGTATGCTAAGCCCTGAAGGTGAATGGGTACACGTTCAGGGAAAAAACTCCACCATTGTTATTTTTTCACTTATCAATGGGATCAACTCCTAAAAGAAATAATTTGCTCCTATAGGAGCAAATTCTCTCCTTTAAGAGTAAACCCATTTTGGAAGGGCTTTGTCCTTCAAGGGAGCAAACAGGAAGTCAGCAATAAAGTTGTTTCCCTTTGTGAAATTGTGGAGAAAAAAATGGAGGTGTACCCAGTCACCTTAAATGGAACTGCCCAATGGAAAAACAATTATCTCAGAACTATTATAAAAAACTAACTCCATATAAGGCAGAATGAACTGTGTGCTACTTTATTATTGATATACATGTAAAAAAGGGAGTTTTCTGGTTTGTGTACACTAATGTGAATCAAAACTATCAAATAGTTATATATACATAATTCTTTTTTGTCTTTTCTTCCCCAGTCATCAGTAACTAACTTCAGCATCAGTCTTATCAGGTTCTGCACTGTCTGCCATTCTGTCAGCATTTAAGCCCCAGCACAAAAAAACCAACAATCAATGTGAACCCAGGGAAGACTCAGATCAGCCTGGGCACCTTCCAGTCTGATCAGTCTTTGCTGTGTGCTTAAATGGTAGGTAAGGGTCTAAAGTAGCTTCATGTGGGCAGCTGGGACTCTGATCAGACTGGGCGGATGTCCAACCTTAGCTGAGTCTTCACTGAACGCAAATGTCACTTTGTTGGTTATGTGATACATTGCCAGGTTAATGTAGATGAGTACACTTTCAAGAGAAGCAACTCTGTCGTTTTCTTTTCTGCTTCATTACTGGGGCCAACTCTTCATGGCAAGAATTTCTTCTTTTTAAGAGTAGATCTCATTCTGGAAAGACTTGTTTCCAAGGAGCAAATTTTTTTTAACTCTTTAAGCACCAAAAAGCAGACAACAAAATTTACGTCTGCAAAAATGTCCAAGACATTTCATATTGAGAATTCAAAGACTAGAGGGCAAACAGTGTAGATCTAGATGAGGTGGCTCATTATGAGCCACCTCATCAGGACATACGCTGTTTGCAAATTTTGCTAATTTTGTCACTTGGGCTTAAAGAGTTAAAGCAGACCCTATTTTGGAACAGTTTCTTTGCCAAGGGAAGCAAACAGGAAGTCACATAAGTTGTTCCTCTTTGTTAAAATGGTGGACAAACATGATGGTATGCAGATTTACCATAATGTATAGGCTGATAACACCCACTCCACCCATTGGCTTGATATAATGGAAATACTGTTAAATGGGGCATAAAACCATTAGTTGTCCACCTTTTTTGGTATTGTAAGTTGTCCAAATGATCACTTACATTCAAAATACAAATATACTGCATGTTCTTGGGCTCTCGAGCCAGAATTACAGACAAGTGCTTTCTGCTTCAATAAAAATGCCATTTTACCCTTTCCAAATTCAAGGTTCTTTGAATCAGAAAAAGTCTGGATAAAGTGAGCCCAATGTAAGATTTAAACATTTGGGGGCCCTGTCTCATACAGTTCAGATTTTATTTCTAGATGCTAAGTATGAAGAATTAGTGAAGCAAAACATCTTACTCCCTCTTCCTCAAATATTACATGTACTTGCAAATGTGAGCAGGCAAGTTGAATTTTACATCCCTTGTTTAGATGTTAGCAATCACTATACCCTACAAGACCAATCAATTACTACTACTAGCACCTGTTTGCCAGATAGCGAACCATCTTGTTCAAAGGTGTGGTAAACAGGTATGTCTCCATGTTTTTCCACTATTTTAACTAAGTAGCAAATTATATCCCCACCACCCCACCCCCAAAGGCGAGGGGAGACATGGTTGGGGGGGGGGGGGGGCATACTGTTGTTGTCGCCTTCTTTATCAGCATCAGCCTGACAATTTGTACCCACCAATATCATTACTCTGGACTAAGAGAGTGGAATTTTACAAAATTGGCATGAATACATCACTGGGACAAGCCAAAGAGTTGATTAAGTTTTGATGACTTTTACCCAATTTTCAAGGACGCAGGAGGCTGTTAAAATTTTCGCATCTGCATGACAGCTTTAAATTTGTATCCGCAATATCAGCCAAGAGCTGAATGTTAGATAAGGGGGAGTATCTGCTGATGATTTTGGGACAATTCGTTTCATTTACCCTTGAAAATAAATGTTGTGACTCCCCATCTGAATCACCTTTTCGAGCTGGTTCATATGGTGGGCCACAACATACATTTTATGGAGGTTTAGCAAAAACCATCCCTAATCATCAAATACTTCCTCCTATTTAGAACTTTGGAGGAGATTCTTATGAGATTGCACTTCAGGCATTCTTACCCAACTCCAGATTACTGTCAGAACTAGTGCTTAAAAGACAGCGAAAATTTTCAGCTTAAAGTTTTTGAAAACTTAAGGTGAATGGGTACACTTTCAGGGGAAGCAACTCTACTATTTTGATTTCTGTTTTCTATCTGAATGGGGATCAACTCTTAAAGGAAAGAATTTGCTCCCTTGGGAGCAAATTTGTTCCTTTTAGAGTGGACCCCATTTTGGAAGGCTTTCTCATCCAATGAAGCAAACAGGAAGTCACAAAAACTGCTTCCCTTTGTATTATTGGTGAAAGAAGATACCCATGTACCCATAAATCTTTAGAGCATAGAAAGTGACACTGGCATATCTACCGTATTAATCCTATTAAACGTCCCGGAGGTATTGAGCTGTAAGAGAGGAGGCCATTATTTAGAGTCAAATCAGCCACAATCAAAATACCTCTAATAAACACTATTAAGATGAATGGGTATTCATCTGTTCTATTTTTATACGCCCGTTTGAAAAACGGGACGTATATTGTTATGGCGCTGGCGTCCGTCCGTCCGTCCATCCGGCGTAAACTTTTCGTTTCCGGATAACTCCTCCTACAGTTTACATCCGATCGAGCTGAAACTTGGTATATAGTAAGACAATGAGGTGGACCAGCCCATATCGTTTCGAGCTTACGCTCCAATGATTTTTAGCGGAGTTGCAGCCCTTTACCTAGAATTTTTGGGGTGTTCATTTCCGGATAACTCCTCCTATACGTTTCATCCAATTAAGCTGAAACTTTGTAAACAGTAAGACTACGATGTGGAGTAGTGCATGTTATATGGAAATTTTGCTCCGATGATTTTTAGCGGAGTTACAGCCCGTTGAAAAAACTCGTCTATGGCAGTTTGTATGGCGATTCTTTAGCATTCCATAACTTGGTTGCTCTTTGGAATATCTTGATGAAACTTTATAAAAATGTATATGAGGTTAAGACAACGTGTCTCATACAAGAATTGTTACTCCCCTTGACTTAGATTTTGAGTTACCTCCCTTTGATTATTTTGTCAGACTGTATTTGTACACCTCGTATCTAACTAACCATTTGGACTATTGTGATGAAACTTGATAATGATGTATATTAGGTTGACACAATATGTCACATATAAGAACAATTGCCTCCCCTTACTTATTTTTGGAGTAACCTCCCTTTGAATATTTTCTAAGGCTATTCTTATGCAAGCGATAAGTAGGCAACCATACGGAATATCTTTATGAAAATTTATAGCAATGTGTATTAAGTTGAGGCTGTGTGTCTTATATAAGAATTGCTCCCCCTTCCTTATTTATGGAGTTACATCCCTTTGATTAATTTCTACGGCTATTCTTGGGCAAGTCATTACTAGGTAACCGTATGGAATATCTTGACGAAACTATAGCAATGTGTATTAGGTTGAGACAGTATGTCTAATAAAAGAATAATTGCTTCCCCTTCCTTATTTTTTTTAGTTGCGTCCCTTTGATTACTTTTTTAAGGCTTTTCTTTTGAGAACCTTAGTGTTTGGAATGTCTTGATAAACTTGGTAGCAATGTAGACAAGGATGAAAAGGTGCAAAAAAAAAAACGTTCAGAAACGGGCGTATATTGCCCCGCTTGCGGAGCTCTTGTTTGCCTTTCTTCTCAGGAGGAGGTGATGGGTCAACTCCTAAAGGAAAGAATTTGCTCCTGTAGGAGCAAATTCTTTCCTTTCAAAGTAGACCCTATTTCAAAGAGCTATCCCATCCAGAGAAGTAAACAGGACTTCATGCAAGTTAATATAATATTATTTTCCAAAAAGAGGCAGGGGCGTTTATTGGAGCAGTGATGTATAATGGGATTAATATGGTACATGTATGATCAGATATGGTGATAGTACCTAACTTTTGTTTTTTTCCAATACATGAACATTCGGTAATGCTATGCTTACACTATGTTCCCGGTGGCCACGTAGTGCGCCGTGGGATGTTGGCCATTTTTGCAGTTTTGCCTCCATATTCAAGTTTTGCTGTGCTGTTCAAAGGTGCACTAAGATTGGCCTGCAGCCTATCACATATGCCATTACGTCCCCTGCAGGCCTGTCATGTTCTAATGGGGTCACTCACGTTCTGATCAAGGTCTGGCACGTTTTTCACGTTCTGTCAAGGTTTCTCTAGATGGAATGGGAAAGCCGGGCAGTTTTAGAGCACGTTTGTGCCCACGGTTTAAAAAGAAGGCCCGCAAGCAATAGCAATCATTGTATCCTGAGACCTCGACGAGTCATCATGAATGCCCAAGACGAAGAAAAGTTTGTGTTTGCAGCCCAGAGACTGGGTCAGTAGCAGCTGCACGCTCGACTTCAACTGGCAGTGGTGAACGGTGAGGATAGTGATGATGCAGGACTGGAGGTGTGTGCGTGTGTATGTATGTGTGTATGGGATGTGTGTTTGGAGGGGGAGGGGAAGCTTCCTACAGCTTGGCTTCTTGGCCTTCTTTCTTGTCTGTACGTATTATAGATACAGTAATGTGTTGTTGATTGATCAGACTCAAATGAAGCGCCCCTGCTGGGCTGGGCTTTTAGGTTTGTCCGTCCGCCTGTCCGTTCGTCACGCATACCATATCTGGTATTTTGTCAGCAAGCTACTTCAAAAATTGTTTAAGCTGTGGGCATGAAACTTTACCAGCTTATAAGGAATCATAAGTAGATGAACTGATTGATTTTTGAACGAATGCCGTCAATTAATTTTGGAGTGAGGCCCCTTTGAAAATTTCAGCATTTTAACCTGGGGCCGTATTCATAAAGCCACTTAAGTCGTTGCTATGCGGTTGCTAAGGCTAAATATCTATAAAGGAGATTCCCTACAACTATGAAATTTGGTCTGGAGGAACAGTCTTTGTAAGACTGTTCCTCCAGAGCAAATTTCATAGTTGTAGGGAATCTCCTTCAATGAAATTTAGCCTTAGCAACAGCATAGCAACCACTTAAGTCGTTTTATGAATACGGCCCCTGGTCAGCAAGATATCTCAAAAAGTATTAATGCTAGAGACTTGAAACTTGGACTGCTTATTATATGATTCGAGATAATGAGTAGTTTTACTGATTAAATTTTGAACGACGGTTTTGTCATTTTTTTTTGAGTTTGAAATTTGAAATTTTCACCATTTTAAACTTGTCAGCAAGATAGCCCAAAAGGAATTCGAGCTAGAGACTTGAACTTTAGTCGGCTGATTGGAGACGATAAATAAATTAACTGATTAACGTTTAAACAAATTTCCTCAAACTCTTTCTGAGTTATGGCCCTTTGAAATTTTTGGCATTTTAAACTTGTCAGCAGGATATCTGGACAAGTATTTGTGCTTGAGACTTGAAGCTAATTCATTTGATTGGAGATGCCAGAAATGGAAATAGTTGATTCTGCAAACAGTGTAGATCCAGATGAGGTGGCTCATTATGAGCCAGATTTTGTTATCTGCTTATTGGCACTTAAAGGGTTAAAGTGTACCTGTGCAGTGGCATATAGAGTCAGCTAGTCTTTCTACAACAGCTGCCTATTCAAAACCTTTATAAAAGTGTTTATGGAAATGAATACTGTTGACTTCAAATATGGATGCACTATGTGAATACATTTACTGCTGAAATCAATGTATTTAACAGCTTTTGCTGTTATCGAAAATAATGGATATGGATTGGATGCTTATTTAAATGACATTTTATCCCCCCAATGATTACAAGTGAGTTAAAATTTTAATGCTTTCTGCGGTTTTTAGTTTCAAAATTGCCTTTATTTCTGATAGATCTCAATGGGATTTATGTATTCTGAGTCAGATAATATATACTGTTCACAAAAAGTAGGGGATACTAACCTATGGAAAATTGTATAAATCAGAAAAAAATATCCATCAGCTAGTGTCCATTAGACAAATATTCGATAAGACATTTTGCATTACAGTTTTTGCCTTTTGCCTTTCTTCTCATAAGGGGTCAACTCTTAAAGGAAGAAAAATGTTCTATCGGAGCAAATTCTACTTTTTAAGAGTAGAGTTTTTTTAGAAGGGCCATGCTGCACTACTTTATGAAAATGGCGGAAAGCACATTAAGGTGTTCCCATTCGTTTAGACCCCAATCAGACTATAGTCAAACCTGTCTTAAGGAGCTGCCAAAGGGGAAACACACAAACCAGCTGCCTCAGACAGGTCACCCCATAATACTGGTTCATTTGCACTGTCAACGAACTCCGAAAGGTGGCTGCCTATAGCAGGTGAACCCTGAAAAGAGTGACCTATTAAGGCAGGTTTGACTGTATATTTAGCCAGATTTGCAAATGCTTCACCTTTCACTTGTAAAAAAAGCACAATTGCTGTCAAATGTCAGGCTTCCAACATGTACGAGGTGTAATGGTACACCTCCATATTTTTCTGCATACATGTATTTACAAAGGGGAATAATTTTATGGACTTCTAATTGCTTCCCTGGATGATGAAAAGCTTCTAAAATTGAGTCTAGTTTTTTAAGAAAAGAAATTGCTCCAATGAAGAATTTACTTCTGGGGAAGAAATTTCTCCCCTTTTAACAGTTGATGGCCACCCATTGAAAAGGGAGGTAAAAGATTTAGGAGAGTAGCTCCTCCTGAAATGTACCCATTCACCTTGAAATAACCATAAGGATGAGATTCAGGCTATAGGGTCGAGTCGGGTAACTTCGGACAGCAGGTAAATTCGGACATACCATTGCAGACAGTGAAAATCCAGATGAGACAGCTCATAATGAGCTGTCTCATCAGGATTTTCACTGTTTGCCAAGGTAATTTTGTTCTAATTCCAAACAACTGACATATAAAGGAAACAATGTCACTGTCCGAATTTGACCGGTGTCCTAATTTACCCGATATTACCCTAATGTAGAAGAAATACTAAGGAGTCGGGTAACTTCGGACAGGCGGGTAAATTCGGACATACCATTGCAAACAGTTAAAATTCAGATGAGACGGCTCACCATGAGCCGTCTCATCAGGATTTTCACTGTTTGACCAGTTATTGTTTTGTTTTAGTTCCAGACAACTGACATATAAAGGAAAAATGCCACTGTCCGAATTTACCCGCTGTTCGAAGTTACCCGACTCTCCCGGCCTAGACTCCGATAGTGAGACACTTTCCGTCACATGTAAAGGGGCATTAACCCTTTTTGACAAGTGGACTCGTCCAGCCTTATCATTTGGGTGAGTCCGTTTCTAGTTATAAAACATGCTGGTGAAAGATTTCATTTTTACTGTATTTTGCAAAGAAATTTTCTGTAAGCGAACACTGTAGACCCTGATCAGATTCCGCGTTGTGCGGCGTCTGAACCGGGTCGGCGTCTGAACCGGGTCTGCACTGTTTGCATATGTCCCCAGAATGTGGCTTCACTAGGCTGTGCCGGGCCGCGTAGCGCAATCGGTAGGGCCCCTGACTTATAAGTCAGAGGTCCTGGGTTCGATACCCGGCCTGGCCACATACTTTCGTCTCTCCTTCCGCTGATTCAAGAAGGGCAGTTGTCAGTTACTGGCGAAAGTATGTGCACGTAGTATTGGTTGACCGCTTAGGAGGTCTAAGCCTGCCCAGGAATAGTATGGTTAGGTTAACTGACCGTCCCGACATGACCATAGCTGTTTACCGTGGACGCAAAGCAGCAATCACTAGGCTGTACATTTAGCAGTCGTCTTACTTGCCCCAGAGTATTAATAGATTGTTTATGTAAATAGGGGAGACTGATCAGGTTGCTCGGGCGTGCAGGCTCATGAAAGTCTTACCTATCTATAAATGCCGTAAGGTACCTTTCGTGGTACAAAAGGGATGAAGGTGGTCAGAGTATGACTGGAACTACTCTGTACTATTACATCAGGCTAAGGAAGAACCGAATCTTTCAACATGCTGGAAAATTTGTCTAGCAGCATGATTTAACCGAGGGAATGAAGTTACTTACTTCATTCCCTCAGTTAAATCATGCTGCTAGACAATTTTTTTCCAAGTATCACAAATGACATGAGGAAGTATTTACCTTTCCGACTGTCTGCCTTAATACAACATGTCTTACTTCAAAATGTGTTTTGTTCCAGGTGTAATTAAACACCAAATTCGTTAGCCTGTTAGCTTGACCTTGGAATCACGAAAATATGAAGTCATTTGGGGCCAGAGTAGAAAAATTAACAAAAAGAAAAAAAAGGAAAGAAAAAAAAGGGAAAACTAAAATAATCAGCTGCAATCTCTTGGCTCGAAGGTCACAAGGAGCAATGAGGCGGCAGAAAAAAACAACTTCATTATCATTATCTGACACAACAACGTAGTTGTCACCCTTGGGAAGACTTACCAGATTTGTAGATCTTCTCGATGCTTTAAGATTTTCTGACGTGGACCGCAAGATCAGTTAAGAGACAAAATTTACCTCTGCAGAATTTCAAAAAAATGTTTCGTCCAAGCGATATCCTATTGAGAATAAGTACAGTGTAGATTCAGATGAGGTGGCTCATGATGAGCCACCTCATCTGGATCTACACTGTTTGCCATTCAACAATTTTAAATTTTGGCGCTTTAAGGGTTAATTTTATGTTCAAACTGACAGAAACAAAAGAGCCGTGTTGTAGAGTACCTTATGATTCATTAGACAAAAAGTAAAGGCTGCAACTGGAGTCTCTTTTCCCAGTTGTGCAATATGAGACTATTACTGTCATTGCATTCCTGACTCTCTGCGAGTGTGCTTATCAGAAAATATCTCAATATTGATCCGCTGAATCATAGCACTGCTATTAACAGAACAAGCATGCTCTCTGCTTCATTCATTCATTAGTAACTTGTTGGCGACATTCCTCTGGTGATAAATCATTTTGTAAGCCTTATTTCATGGTGATGGCAGTGGATTTGGATCTGTTTAGAGGTAAGAGTGACAGTTTTATTTCGGTTTTATTTGAAACAACGTCATTTCAACATCGATGCAACGTGACGTTGCATCGATGTTGATATGACGTTTTCAAGCGACGTTTCCGCTCCGTTTGGTTACTATGGCAACAGGAGGTACAAATTGGGAAGCCTTATTATTAGTGAATAAACGTGCCAATGGGCACAGTCAAAATCGTTAAGGTTATAGGGTACACTTTCAGGGGACCAACTGTGCCTTTTTGCTCGCCTGTACGAATGTACAGGAAGAGCTATTGCACTACACCCGGCGTTGGCGTCGGCGTTAGCAAAACGTTAAAGTTTTACGTTAAAGTTTTTAAGTTGATGGGCAAGGCGCTGTCAGGCGAGCTCTCCTGTCCCGCCGACAGGTCTTGTTTGTTTTTGTCTCCCGTATAATTGAGGTCAACTCCTAAGAGTAGACCCCTTTTGAAAGGGTTTCGTCTGTCAGGAAAGCAAACAGGAAATAATTTCAGAAGGAAGTCGCAAAAGTCGTCTCCTTTAAAAATGGTGAGAAACATGGAGGTTTAATTAAAAAAAAGGTATACGCGCGCTTCCCATGAAGCGCAAGCACATTATGGGCGTGGCACATATATAAATAGACGATGAACACGCACATGCACCGTTAGATTTAGCATTTTACTTTTTAAGAACAGTGATCTCCAATAAATTAAGTGACTCTGATCTGGAATTTTTTAATTATTCGGAACTGAAACTGTTCGATCTTGAATTCAGACGAAATAAAACTTAGGCTAAACAATCTCTTTTAATTTGTACATATATGGATACAGTACAATCCCATTGCCATTGGGAGCACAACGTCGAAACAACACCAAGTCAACGTTGAATAAACGTCATTTCAATGTGTTATGCCTGCCGGGATTACAATACAGGAGCTGGTCAGTTTGAAAAATGATATTTGCCACATATCCCAAAAGAATGCTAAATATTGCCGCATTTCAAGATTATGAGCCGTGCCATCTGGAGGCACTGTGTTTGCAGTTTTATAATTGTCAGTCGGACTGGAGTGCTTATCGTGCAATCCGTCTTCTGAATGAAAAAAGTTTCGATTGCTCGATTTGCTTCGTTAAATACTGCCGACAATACCTTTGAAAACCGGCCCACTGATTATTCTATATTCAATGAAAACGCACTTAAATAGGTCTGAACATAGATGTCTCGCTACTGGTCGGGCCAACCATGGTCAACACGTGCGATTTTGTTTGTGGGACTATATTACGTGCTAAGTTGTTGCATTGGTTAGTTAGGTGACTTACGAGTGACAATCTGGGAGTGGCTTTGAGAGTCAGATCTGAAAAGACAATATAAGAATATGTCCTTAAAAACGAAAGCTGTTAATTTCGTAATATTGCTGTGCTCTTTGTTTCTATCGGATTCATCGTTTCAGACTTTATTTGTCATATTAAAATACCATTAAAATAGTAATAATAAAGGTTTTATTTTCTGAGGATTACATATTAGGCCTAAGCTTATCTAACAAAGGGTCCTCAACGATTTAAAAAAGTAAAAACATACACATTATATACAGTACGAGTTGTACAGAACGAAACAACATTTAACACAATAAGTAACTTAAAGATAAATGAGCCGCGACACAAGAAAACCAACAATGTGGTTGTGCGCCAAGCGCAGACTCAGATCAGACTGGGCATCCGCCCAGTCTGATCAGAGTCTTCGCTGTCCGCCTGAAGGTAGCTTAGACCCTTAGCTACCCTTTAAGCGCCTGGCGAAGAGTCTGATCAGACTGGGCGAATGCCCAGACTGATCTGAGTCTGCGCTGGGCGCACAACCACATTGTTGGTTTTCTCGTGTCGCGGCTCAAATCGTCCTTGGCAAAAGTGAGTACTGAGTAAAATACAATATTATGTAAACAATGGAAAATCTTTCTTTAAAATGCACAGTAACGCCTTTTTGGTACAAATGTTGCTTGAATTACGTCCAGACTTGGTCAGCTTAGATAAGTTTGTGAAGCCGGGAGCTCGGAGCCCGGAGACGTGTGGAGGAGCCAGTGTCCTGACAGCATGCTTCCGTTTGCCGGAGTCTATGGCGCTGGTCCTGAAACAAAACATAACAGCTAATCTTGAGCGCGTATCATACAGTTTATACAGTCAAGGTTTGTTTGTACTTGACTTTACTTGGAAAAAATGACCACAAAAGTACCCTCTGTACTAAAGCAAATCATGAAAATTTGATCCAACCTTTAGAATTGGAATGGAATGGACTGGATGTGACATTCCACTGGTAACAATTTACAGCCAGATCCTGGGATGGTAACCTTTCAGGAAACCTTCAAGACAAGTATTGTTTAAATGTTTTGATTTCTGTTCACAGATTTTTGAACAGAAATCAAAATATTTAAATGATACTTGTCTTTTTTCATGCTCAACTGAGATTGTGCTCAGAAAATCAAAAAAAAAAAAAGTTTTAAAAAATCTGAGCACAATCTCAGTTGAGCATGAAAAAAAAATCTTTACAGTAATCTTAGGGCCAGATCTGCGTTTGAATAATGATTTTACTCTGGCGTCAAAAAGGCAAGATAACTAATTTTCCAATACAGGGCCCAGTTCTTCAAAGCATTGTTAGCTTGAACGATCACTAGTCTTCTATAACCCAGCAGGCACATGACGTCAAAACAACGTCATATTGACGGCCATGCGACATCATTACGCCGCATTGACGTCAGTACGACGTCATTTCAATGTAATGTGCCTAAGTCTTCTAGTCCTTTGCAGCTCATTTTTTTGGGCCAAAAAATGATAATGTGTTTCAAATTTAAACGTATCGTTAACTAACGACGTCGTTAGTTTTGAACAATCGGGCCCTGCCATGTCATTTCTCTTTTTTTGTATTTTTTTTTAATATAATTCATTGGGACATGTAGAAGTAATATGTAGACATGAAATGACTCGTCAGACCAACTGTTGATGATGCCGATACCGTGATATTCATCATAGACCTAATAATGACTGGCGCATACAGAATATTTTGAATAGGTCTAATTTGTTAGAGTGCTTTGCTTCTGAATATTGAAGGGCTTTGATGGATAGAATTTCTTGACCTATGACGTCAGAATAGGCTATATCATCTGAGAATTTTGACCTTTATACGCGTGTGCCTGATGATCTGAGTTAATGCAGTCTTAATGAGTGTTTCGTTGACAGGGGACTAGTCGGCTAATGGGTCTGCCAGAAAATTAAAATGCATTGGGCGCTTTATTCCTTATAAAATAAAACATTTATTGCACAAGATTGATGCGTTTCCAGTCATAAAAATGAGTAATTAGTAAGCTTCGTGTATACCATGACTGTCTTCAACCGCATAGGAAAGTCAATGAATATTATCAAAGACCTGTCTTATTGACCACCTCTATTAAGCAAGCAACCTGTATTAAGCGAACATGTCTTCAGTTCCCAGAACAGGCAAATACATTAAAACGTTCTTGTATGAAGCAAGCACCTGTTGTAAGCAAGCAGATTTTGATTATCCCTTAAGGTGCTTTGCTTCATACAGGTTGGACTATGTAAAGTGCATGTCTACACTAACATCCTTTTTCCGCATTTTTTTTTTTCAAAGGGAAACAACATTTGTGACTTCCTGTTTGCTTCCCTGTACGACAAAACCCTTCCAAAAAGGGGATCTAGTCTTAATTGAAAGAATATGCTCCTATAGGAGCAAATTCTTTTCTTTAAGAGTTGATCCATATTGAGAATGGAGACAAAACATGAAAATGGCAAGGTTGCTTCCCTTGAAACGGTATCCCCCAGCAGGCATATTACGTTGAAATGACGTTGTACTGACGTCGATGCGACGTAATGACGTCGCATCGACGTCAGTACAACGTCATTTCGACATCTTGTGCCCGCTGGGCCATTGATCCACTAAATGGGAAATGGGAGACAGTCGCTACCCAGCGGGCAGATGACGTCAAAATTACGCCCTATTGACGTCATTTGACGGTTTGTGCCTACTGGGTACATACGTTAGGCTGTATGACGTTATTGAACCTAATAATAAGGTATGCAGTAATCCCATTGGGCACACAACCTTAAATCAAGGCTTGAATCTACCTTAATTCAACGTCATGACGTTGAAACAAGGTTTATTCAAGGCTGATTCAAGGCTGTGTTCCTGCTGGGATATTTCATTAGGTCTGTGCGATAAACCAAACTCGAATATCTTTTTAAAATCTTGAAAATAGTTTAACATGTAAAATATAACACGTTTATAGCTTTTCAACTTCACTACCATACTCATCTGCCAAAACGCCGCTGCGATATCTGCTGAGCCAGAAATTAAAAAAAAATATAGTACGTTCGTAAACTTTTGATACTATAGTAACGGACGCAAAATATAGGCGTATAATTCGAATTTAGTTTAAACAGTATTTATTCATATAAACAGCAATCACAATCATTTATACATACAATAAGCGAATAGGATCTGAACGAAAGCGCACTGCTTATAAAGTTCATTTCCTTAATTCGAATTTAAAAAACCCACTCATGATAAAATTTTCTTAAATGCTGCTGAACTATTTGAAATGCAGGTAGACATATTACCCAGCCCCTTACTGTCGTAAGTCGATCGGACGTGGGTTTCCTCCGTCTGCCTGGTGTTTTTTATTTTTTTTTATTTTGTGCTTATTATTGTCTGTGCTTCAAGCAAGAAAGCAAATTTTTTGACACCGCCGTTTTTGCTATAGTGTTAGAAATAAATGCACTGTTTTCAAACGTCCCCAACAATTCTCCTCACCTCGATATAGTCACGCGCGGTACTGAAAATTCAGTTTTTGGATGTAGGGTAGTATCAAGTTTGTAAAAAATGACCGCACTAATATTTCTTTGATTTTCCTACAAAATATATCAAAAGATTTGTAAGATAGTGTAGAATACTAGGATAACACAACATTTTTGACTTAAGATCCGTGCTTTAAGAAAAACGTAGAAAACGGCGTAACTTTTTGCTCATTTTCTCTATTTTCCCTATATACTATTAGGAAATGATGGCCATATTAATCAGAGCAAAAATGACCGCATTAAATGTAAACTTAAAAGTTTGAAAAAAAAAATCTATGTGCAGCTAAAAAAGTGCACTATATTGACCTAATACAACATTTTTCAGTTTTTATTCAGGGAAGACAAGAAAAGAGAAAAAACTGTCAATGTCCTATCTAATTTAATGCTATTTCAAGCTCACGCGATATCGTCGTTTACAAGTAGATTATACGGGGCTGAGGAAAAAAGTTGCCCATGAGGTTAATATTTTGTTTCAAATATATATTTTAATTATTTATCACCTGTACCACTTCCAGGTTCGTTCAGTGACTAACTTTAACCCATTGCATTCTGGGTATTTTTTGTCGTCTGCTGAAATTGTCGTTTGCATAAAAATCAAGAATGTTTTGACAATATTGGTCTAGCTCTTGTAGAAATGATGTCTCGGCAGCAAACATTTTGGATCTCAGATCAGGCCCCACGTTTGTGGGGCCTGATCTGAGATCCAAACTGTTTGCCCAGATACCCCTAAAGGGGTATCCCGAATGAAATGGGTTAAACATTGGTCTTGATATCTAGTAAATCAACTGCATGCATTTTTGCCTCATTTACCAAGAACTGTATTAGCAACGATATTTATTTTTTTATTGCTCAGAAAAGTATCACCTCACGCCCCAAATTTTAGTTATTTATACAAGGCTTTTTGCAGTTTGTTAAATCAGTCGGATAAAGGCTAGAATCCATTGATCTTGGTTTATTTTTATACAACTTTATTAAATTTTGTCTGGAATCTGGTGCGATCCTATTACATAATATGTGTCAGTGAAGTAAGATGGATGATAGGCTGTCAGACGCTGTCAGGGTTAAGACTTCAATTACATCAGTTAGAGCGCACAATAGCCGTGCCACGAGAACTGTGCCTTATATTGGGTGTGAACATCGGAGGCTTACATCGGCCTGCGCTTTGGTGCAGTCTGCTCAAAATATTTCCTGCTGGTTTGATCAATCAATGGATTTTGTGGAATGTTTCTAAAGAAAACAGCAAATACCCGGATTAGACTGCGCGGATGCGCAGGCTGATCTGGGTCTTTGCTGTTAGCACGGACTGAAAGGCACCAGTTTCTCCTGACACGGCCCGAAACATGTAAGAATATTGATGTTTCGTCAGATCGTTTTAGTAGCTACTGCTCTAAGTCTGTAAACCTGCCTATAAAATTGTGAAAAATGAACGTCAAATCAAAAGTTGTCATAATTACATTTGATGCTAAGTTCGATCTCGAATGCTTAATCAATAATGCAAGCTGTCTTAAAGGCGGGATATGTAACTAAATACTAGGTTAAGATACACTTTTGGTAAATATATGTAAATAGTTTACAAAAGAAATGAATTACAGTTTATGCTAAATTCTTTTCTTGAAGAGTAGCTTTGCTATGTGAATTGGGGGTCAAAACAGCAAGAGTAATTTCCCCTGGAAGTTTTACTAAGCCGAGCCCAGTGCTAGTAGGCTGCATATCATGTAACTGGAGCCTAATCCTGGCAGAGTTTTGGAGCCTGCTGCTAGAATGCATGTCACATTCTGAAAAGAAGTTTTGCATCACCTTTCTTTTTGTCCATAGAGCTAGTGCAAAACAGTCTCATTTCACTTGTGTTAAAGTTGTATGAGTAGCAATGAAACGCATGGTTATTTAGTATGATTAACAGTATTATAAATGTGAAAAGTTGGTCTTAGGTTCCATCCGTCTTGGTAGATATACACTATAAAAAATTCCGTAGATTTTACGGTAGAATAAATGGCAACCAGCTGCCAGTCCATCTCCCGTTATTTTTACGGGCGCCCGTAAACATTGGCGGAATCATCACGCAGAGTAGGGTTGAATAAGACAGGTTTGTTTTGGTCTTTTAGTTCTTCAATACTATAAAGGCATTTTCAAGTTCGGTCAGTTAATATAACTCTACCATATCGAGATTTCAAAATATGTTCCACAGGCAGACGCCCGTAACAATAACGGGGAATGGACTGGCAGCTGATTGCCAGGTATTCTACCGTAAAGTTTACGGATTTTGTTACAGTGTGTACGCTTTTAAAGAGTAAAATCCTAATTTCCATATGGTTTGTTAAAAGCCAATACTACTAGTCAGTCAGAAACGTATTTTTACCCCGACGGGGTCAGTTCTGTCCTCAGTTTTGTCAGTTATTTACAGAGTTTATGTGTGAGTTACAGAAACCATAAAGCAAAACAGAGGCATGTCTTTCTCGTATACCTCTTAACTCGTTCACTACCAAAAAGCAGACGACAAAATTTACGTCTGCAAAAATTAAAAAAATGCCTTGTCCAAGACTTTTTATATTGAGAATTCAAAGACTAGAGGGCAAACAGTGTAGATCTAGATGAGGCGGATCATGAGCCGCCTCATCAGGATCTACGCTGTTTGCAAATTTTGCTAATTGCGTCACTGGGGCTTAAAGAGTTAAAATAAGCTGGCTTAGCATTATGTCTAAGGGAAAATATATGGTGATTAAAAACTTATTTTGAGTAGTATAGTTGCTCTTTCGCAATTATATAGATTTATTGAGTGTGTTTACACGGCCTTGGTAAATAACATAACGTGCCAAGTTTTTTTTATTTCTTTTTTCTTATTTTATATCGGAAGCATAATTATGTGTTAAGGTTTTTTTACAGGTAAGTCAAGTTTGCTTCATTTTCGATTTGACTTTTAATGCTGGCTTATGACCTAAAGTATACCCAGACACTGACATTGATTTGATTCAATGTTGATTCATGCTGGGTACATGTCAATAAACTATTTTGAATCAACATTGTTTCAACGTTATGACAGAAAAGCCTGAGCACACACTGTCGACCAAGACCAAAGGATTAGTCTGATCAGGGTCTACGGTGTTTAGTGTTTAGTATGGTCAGTATCAGTCAGAAATACAAGCTTTTAAAATTTCGGATACCGAAGTAATGTCCCGATAATGTGTACATACCGAATGGAGTGAAATTACCAATTACCTTATCAATTCATCATGTTTATGGGTAGGTAGAGTCGGGTAACTTCGGACAGCATGTAAATTCGGACAGTGACATTGTTTCCTTTATATGTCAGTTGTTTGGAATTTAAACAAAAATAACTTGACAAACAGTGAAAATCCTGATGAGACGGCTCAAACAGTGAAAATCCTGATGAGACGGCTCATTAGTGAAAATCCTGATAAGACGGCTCAAACAGTGAAAATTCTGATGAGACGGCTATAATGAGCCGTCTCATCAGGATTTTCACTGTTTGCAATGGTATGTCCGAATTTACCCGCTGTCCGAAGTTACCCGACTTGACCCTATACAAAAAGTTTTGCCACAAAATTTGTTCCCCTTTTACAAAAATGGAAGAAAAGCACGATGATGTACCCATGTACCCACTAAGTACATGTGATATGTTCTTTTTTGCATGGATTTCGTTTTTTTTTCCAGTTTTACTCACACTAAATATGATGCTTATGCAGCGATTTTTTTTCTGGTGATAATTGTTAACAGCTAGTCCTTGCCCCCCATTTTGATCATTTTTCCTAACCACTGGGTCTCCCTGCATTTTTTTCTGTTATCTGACTTTCCCTTTCGTCAGGGACTCACTCATATGTCCTTTAGAGTACCCTCAACTTTTTTTTTCGGGGGGGGGGGGGGGGGTAAGGGGTGACAGGCAGGGGAGAGGAGGGCAATTCATCCTGTGATACTTAAATTGTCACGCTATCTGCCTTCAGTATTGAATTACATGTAGTTGGTTGCTGTGATATCCCCTTTTAAACTGTGATTCTTGTTGTAGTGAGTATAGTGTACAGTTTTTATTTATCTTGTTTATTGACAAAGTAGCCATTGGCTAATGTTAACCTATTGTACATTCGAAAGTCGACTTTAAATAAAGTTTCTTGTGTCTTGTATCTTGTTTCTAGGCTGACTTTGGCGTTGTGGTATATTCTGTGGAACATCGCTACGACGATAAATGACAAAAGACCTCTATTCTATAGGACAGATAACTAAGATAACGCTCAAACAACGTCATATCAACGTTGAGTCAACGTCAATGCAATGTGACGATTTGCCATGGAGGGATAATGTTTTGATCTCGACGAATAAGCATCAGAAAATACTGTAAATAATACGTTACTTAGACATAATCAACATAATGGCCGATGAGAAGGATATAGAAAGTATTAGGTTTATTGACAAAGTCGGCGGGACACTACGGTCATCGGTTTATCCGACGGCGACTTGTACAATTCCACAAGGAGCGCTTCAGAATGACTTGAACTTCATCCCTGTGTCAATACAGGTAAGTAAGTGTATTATGGTGAACGGGTACAGTTTCAGGAAAGTAATCCCAGCAGACACATGACGTCATGATGACGTCGTTTTGACCGCGATGCGACGTCAAAAAACGACGTCATTTCGACGTCGTGATGTCATTTTAACGTCGATAACGACGTCCGTACGACGTCATTTTGACTTCATGTGCCCTCTGGCTTCTATTTTCTGATTTACCTCCCTTGTCAAGAGGGTTAACTCTGAAAGCAAATAATGTGCAAATTCTTTCCTTTAAAAACTGATTCCTTTCTGGAAGCGTTTTGTCACTCAGGGAAGCAAACAGGTCACATAAGTTATCTCCCTTTAAATAAATTGGTGGAAATATGACGGTGTACCAGTACACCATGTATAGTGAGGTAGACTCCGATTTTTAGAAATCTGTATATATCTACTTGGCACGGGCGTAGCCAGACCTAATATTTTGTTGAAGCAAGCATTTTTTGAGATACATAGCCGAATGCATACACCCCAAGAGAGATCACACTAGTATGGAAAAGTCTGCCCCTTCTGCAGTTCTGATAAAGGGGAACAATTTTTGTGACTTTCTCTTTGCTTTCTTACCTACATAGAGTCTTCTTTTAAAGGCTAGCAAAGTCTTTCCTTTAAAAATTGGCCTTCATGGAAAAGGGAGGCAAAAATCCAAAGGAACTATGTTGAAGCCTATGCTTTCAGGCCTCCTTCTAGCTACTCCCCTGCAGCTACTACTGTGTCCTTTACTGTCCTTAAGGTGGTGATTTGTGGTATATACAAAAATCTCAATAAAATGCTGAAAATACAACAGATCTTCCCAAAACTTAGCAGATGCCTTCTTTATGTTGTTTCTCACAGTTTAAAATACAAAAATGCAGGACATGTTGATGTTAATAAGGATTTATATAAGAAAAGATCAAAGGGTAATTTTGTGCGAATAAATCTAAAAAATGACCATCATTATTGAAAATGTAACTAGGTCTGAACATAAATTAATGTATTATGAAGAGCGTCCTAGCAATTATTTATTCCACTTTCTTTGCATGTTATCAGGCTGTGCAGATAAAAACAGAAGCCTTTTCCTCAAATGTCTGACCATGTATATAAGTGCATGTATAGTGCTTGCATTCATTAATACAGGTAGGTCAGGTATACCTATATCATACTCACAGTATAAATATTACATTACAATGACCAAGACAGGTATATTATTGAAATTATTCAACCTTGAAACAGACTCTGCTATGTATTTTTGAGACAAATATTTGGACACAGGCCACATCTTTTTTTATCTGCGCAGCCTGATAACGTGCAAAGAAAATGGAAAAAATAATTGCTAGGTCGCTCTTCATAATATATTAATCTATGTTCAGACCTGGTAACATTTTCAATAATGATGGTCATTTTTTAGATTTATTCGCACAAAATTACCCTTTGATCTTTTCTTATATAAATCCCTTTTAACATCAACATGTCCTGCATTTTGGGATTCTGAATTGCGAGAAACAACATAAAGAAGGCACCTGCTAAGTTTTGGGAAGATCTGTTGTATTTTCAGCATTTAATGCAGATTTTAGTCTTTGCCCCAAATCAGTGAAAATCACCACCTTAACAGAAATTAGAATACTACAATTTTAGCGATCCTCAGCTAAATCTACGACAATACAAAAAACGCCTTAATCAGAAATCGTATTTGTGGCAGGCATATGACGTTGAAATGACGTCGTATTAACGTCGATGCGACATATAGACGCGCACCGACGCCAATACAACGTCATTTTTACGTCAAACCGGACCATAGTCAAAATGACGTCACACCGACGTCACTTGGACGTCAATATGACGTCATTTTGACGTCATATGCCTGCTGGGATTTTAATCATGTTAATGTTTAGACTCTGCAACATGATTACTCTTATATCACATACCTTGCTACTTTTATACTACAATGATCATATGTTCATGAATAATTTAGAAGCACATTTTCTTTCAGATTATTATAACCGTGTATTATCGATTTAAAAGCAGTGAAAACATACAATGACAAACATGTTGCCATCTATTACGAAAGACTTCATACGAGTCATTCTACAAAAATGAAGGAATTTGGGCTTTTTGTTTTGCAAATATTAACAGTACTAATTTTGATTTGTTTTATTTTAATCTCAACTCTGAACATTTAACAACAATAAACCATTAATTTAGACAAGAGAATTTGCATAATAATACATGTTGGCTTATTTTGATGGTTGCCCTGGTCTAAAATGTCATTCCTGTTACCATATCAAGAAACCTTATTTCCTAAATGAGGGTATTATCGTAGTTATTTTCTTTTTTCAAATTAAACGGCTCCTTTTTAGACCTCCAAGTTTACAAACTTGTTATGAATAAAAAATAGTTGTTACTAATAACATAATCAATAACTTATTATTTTTCTGAAACAAGACGTTTTAAGACAAATGCCATTAAATCTATTTTGAGAAATTGTCGGATGAGTATCTTCATTTTCTGCAACAGGTAGCTGCAGGCGTCGACTTTCAAACTGGTAAATAAATGCAACAGCAGAACATTGGATTAGTTTATATATTGAGCAAAGGTTGACTGGTAACAGGAATGACATTTGGTAATAGGAATGACAACAACAATTTTCTTCAGTAACATAAATAACAACATGAATGATATGCAGTAACAAGAATGACAGCTAAACTAAAGGATGTTAAAATACCAAAAGTAACTTGTAATCGGACTAACAGTGAAGTGGAAATCTGGTGAATATATTGTGAACATGAGTTGGAGTTCATGAACGGTTGAAGCAAAGTCGGGGAAAATCAAGGAAATTCCACTTACTGGCAACCACCAGCTCCGAAAAGTTTAAAAATTCGTGGAGCTTAAACACTTTCATGAGCATTTACTACAGTAAATAATGTTGGTTTCAGTGAAATGTTAATGTTCTTGAAAGCGCAAAATGTGATTCAACCTGATAAAAGTGTGCTGTGAATATGTCATCCCTGTTACTTATTCTGTGGATATGTGTCATGCCTGTTTCCACGGCCAACAACAGGCTATTATATGCCGCTTAAAATGTTCTGTAGAAGACACGGCATATTCAAATTAGGCTAGTTGAAAGAATTATAAATGTCAAACAAAACCACCTTTCATATTTAATTACATTTAAAGTGTCATTCCTGTTACTTTTGGTGGGTAACAGGGATGATAGTAACAGGGATGACAGTAACAGGAATGACAAAAAATATGCAAACTCACACTTATTTTGCTTTCTGGAGGCAAAAACTTGAAAATGTTTACACAATAATATTGATGTCTATCATACTTTTACAGTGTTTGTATTTTGTTTTATTTGCAGCATTTTATTATTGTAGAAAGATGGGTAACAGGGTTGACATATTAACTGTCTTACTCACTACTTAATTTAGATAATTGTTTCATAATTACCTCGAAGCAAACTTTGCATAAAATAATTTGATGTTTTTATAAAATTGGCACTCCTGACCTCACAAAAGTCCAGTGCAAGGTCATTTTCATGGGTAGTAACTCTGTCTAAACTACAACTGCAACTGCGGTAACAGGGTATGACACGAACTGCGGTACACGCCAAAACAAACAAGATGCGGCTTCAAACCAAACCCAAAGGGTATACGAGGCTTCTGTCATTGGTAGGTTTCTATCGATGACCTTCATCATGTCTCTATTTGATTTGTTTATACTAGCACTTTTTGTCAAACTGAAGTTCGACCGTGATTTAACTATTTTGCAGTGGGACAAGGAAATATAAGGGGGATAACTCTTTATTCATGTAGAAAGAAATATGAACAACTGTATTAACTAGCCCAGTTTCTATCGTAAATGTTAGATAATTGATCACTCTAATTAAACCGTACTACCAAAGGCAAGATACTTGAACTGGAGAAAAGGTATACAAGTATTTAGGGGAGGGAAAGGAATTCCTCAACTTCTGTAGGATGACTCATACTAAATTCACACTTCATAGTTCATTCTACAGTCCATACTTCACTGTTTTCTAGAAGTTCATTTTCGATATCTCACAGTTCATAGCTTTCATAGCTCACTCTTCATAATTATTATTTCTTACTTCATAGTTTATCCTTCAAAGTTCATGCATAATACTTCACAGTTTATGGGTTAGCCGTCTCACTTCAAAGGTCATAGTGCGTGCATTGCACTTCATAATTCATACTTCACACATCTAAGTTCGTACTTCACGCTTCCTACTTCGTAGTTTATACTTTACTCAACTCAACTCAACTCAACTGAACTTTATTACTCTCAAAGTACATATCACATGACATAATGAGGTATCAACAAGGCAATTACAATGGCAAACGGTGGATCATATCATTACACAATTAATGATGTCAGTAAGTTTAAATGCCAAGAAAACAGGGGGTGGCGGGGGGAGAGAACACAGAACACTAGACTAAAGCTGAAAGAAAAGAGATATAATAGAGAGCGAAAAATCTATAGATAAATGACCAACACATCTTTATATAGCCTGGCGTATGCCCCCTTCTCAGTAAAACTGTTCATTCTTCCCACTTCACAGTTCGTGATTTGCACTTCACACTTCATTATTTATAATACGCTTCTGTCCACTCATGATACGATCAAGACCAATCCGTTTAAGAACAATCTTTTATACGCTTATTTCTGGCTAGATGATCGGATTATACGTTCTTATGTAAACACACCCGTTCCTCTCCAGTCATGATGTGATAAAGACCATTCCGCTTTTAGAAAGTTTTTATACGCTCATTGCCAGTCCAAAGTCTGAAATTTATCATGCATCTGCTGCAAAACTCACCTAATAACAGGGGTGTTATAACATGATTTGATATCCTGTCACTGTAGATCTGCGCATGCGCAAATGATATCAGGCGATGCTTTAAGAAGCGATCTATGAAGAGGATTGGCTATATACTGACGTTGGCCGTGATAACAAGGTTCGATTGGTTAAATGCCGTCACCGACTTACGTCATAACGCATTTGCGACGTCAGCAAGTTCGAACAAAACTGCGTTAGTTTTTCATTTGTTTGACTCTCTTTATGCCTTGAAATCTTCTAATGATGCAAGATTAAAAGAAAAACCATGTAAGTGTCTTTTGATATCAAGTTTATCAGGCGAGACCAGAAACATCGTAGGAATGGCGAGGCTTGCCGAGCCAGTCCGACGTTTTTCTGGTCAAGCCTGATAAACTTGATATCAAAAGACACTAACATGGTATTCTCTATATACGTTCAATTGTAAATAGATTCGCTCCTCTCCAGTCATGTTACGATCAATACTAACCGGTTTAAAAACACTCTATTGTACGCTCATTGCCAGTCTGATGAGGAACTGGCATAAATTGTGTCAAACATAAGCTGAAAATGGACTGGCATGACTTGAATCATCACCGGAATGGATCAGATCTATGTATATTCGAATAGGATGTTACTGATGTTTTGTCTCTAGTTATATATTTATAATATAGTGGTTTGCATTCATGCAATGACCCAAAGGGATTTTGATAATCAACGCTATTAATTGCTTTCCGTTTATAATTCCATTTGCTGATTGGATACATGGGTACCTGCATTAACTGATTATTTAGCTGAATCTCTGAATCTGAATTACGTAGGTAAAATTCATCCCAGTCCCATTCACATATCAACTTTTTTTGTGACCGATGAACGATAACTGCACGCGTGTCATGACGCGAAACTGACGTTGCGAAAACAGACTGATGTAGTAACGTACAAAGGACGTCCAGCTCAGGTCAAAATAAGGCCTTTAAATTTTTAATGGAGCAACAATTTTCATATGTTTCGGTTAACCAGTTGTTATTTGAAGCATGTATGGCTTAAAATAAAGCGTCAATATATGAATGAACTTTCGACGAGCTAGTGCTTCTTGCTTAAATTCTTCGCGCTTCATGGTATTTTAGCTCCCCCAACTAGTTTCATCTCCAATGAAAGTGGAAAGTAATAAAGAATAGTTCCAATCCATTTTCAGAATAATCCCTTTAAAGGTCCATCCGGCATGGAGGCTAAAAGTACAAGCAGTCTTTCAGGGCATGTATATCGCATTTCATAATCTGTAACATACACACACGTCATTTTTCTGTTTAAAAATGTAAATCTGTGTTCAAAATTATTTCTTGTAGGTCATTAATGTGGACAAGAGTCTGGTTCAAGAATCCCTCGGGAAAGGGTCAGCGATATCCCCCATTCTAACCATAGAACCGTTCCGAAGAAAGTTCCACAAGGCTATAGAATTGGTGTTACCCGTACCAGGCTATGATGACTACAAAGTAGATGCTAACAAACTGAGGATCCTCTTCAGTCTTTCTCCAAGTAGGAACACAATAAATGCAGTCGACTATCGATATCTCGAAAACTGATATCTCAAAGTACTTTCTGGTATCAAAGAATATAGTTTGCACACAATTCCTATTTTATTATATATTTTAGCTCAGTTTGTCTAAAACTACTAATATCTCAAAGTAAATTTTCTGGAATCAGAAAATTTAGTTTGAGATATCAGTAGTTTGGGATGAACTTCGACTTTGAGATATCGAGAGTTGACTGTACTTGAGGTGTATGATACATTAGTATGTTTAGCCAACATTTTTACAAAGAGAAACATTGTGACTTTTTTTTTTTGCTTCCCTGATCGACGTAGCCCTCTCAAAGCGAGGTCTACTGTTAAGGAAAGAGTTTGCTTCCAGCAGAGTAAAGGACTTCTATGCTTAAGGCATGAATTTTCCCCATGATTAAAAACTTATACGGATCACTGACTTCTGCTTTGCATTTATGACTATGAAATGTAACTTGCATGACAAATGAATTTTCGAATGTTTTTGTTTATGTAAAATACGTTAAACATACGTTGACGTTGACGTCAATGCTGAGATAAATTGTAAACTATCCTCAAATTGATCGTTGAAATAATGACTTACTGTATACATTTACCCCTTTTTGACTCACAATACTTACAGAACAGACAACACTGGATAGTTTCGACTATATGTATGTGACCTTGACCTCATTTCAAGGTCATAGTACACAATATAATCCTTGAAGATCACACTGCTACTGTTGACCATTCTTCTTCGTTGGCTTCCTGAGTATCGTTCCCCCCCCCCCCCGTGACCCAGCTTCCCACTCATATATATTGCGTACTTGCATCGCATAAGTCTGCTGCATGAAGGAAATGCTGGGTCACGGGGGGGGGGGGGAGGGGCGGGGGGAAGTACTTGTATTTTAATTATAGTGAAGCGTTCTCTTTTGGCCGTTTTGACCGGAAGCAGAACTACGGTTTTGCATATTTAAATGCCAATCAGGCGTAACAAGAAAAAAATCATTGTTTTGTATTGTTATATGCATGTATTTAGCATGCATTTATGAGAAAAAATTATGGAATGAATGACTAATTTGAATATTTTTATTACCTCAAAGAATGAAGTATGCGAAAACCTTGAATTTAGGGTAGGTATTGTCAGACTGGATTATCTCCCCATGTCTTTGGGTCTGAATCACAAATAATCTGATTTCATACGGCTTACATATTTGTTGAAGCTCTGCTAAGAAAAAATTGCACACTTTATACTTTTGAAAATTCAGACCTGTCGCGCAGGCCTAATGGGGAAAATCCTCGCCTTAATCGTAGATGTCCTTCTTTTCTTTAAAAGTTGATCCCTGTAAAAGGGATGCAGAAATGAAAATGGTCGAGTTACAAACCCGGAAAGTGTATATCGGCAACTATGAAAATTGAGGCAAAAATGAAAATTGCAGAGTTGCGTTTCTTGAAAGCAAACAGGAAGTAACAAGTTGTCTGCCTTTGTAACACTGGAGGATAAAGACATGACACATTTTCACATAGGAGGATACTAACCGCTATGACATCATCCCGGCATGTATAATGAATGCCCATAATAACTATTGAGAATCATATATGAAGTTCGCATATCCAAAACAAATCATATGAAGTCAATTATTTGGCTCAAAACTTATATTCATTGTTAAGTGAATGGATGCATTTTCAGGACTGCTAGGCTGATTAAGTTTAAAAATTGCAATGGGATTTTTATAAGAAAAAAGTCTCATTATTTGCGGAAAGCGAACTCTCAAACAAGTCATGTAGCTAGAGCTTTTATTTTGTGCCTGTTGATTCCTTAGCAGGCTGATCTGAGTCTTTGCTGGTCGCACATGCGATAAGTACCATATATTTAAATACAAATGTATGATCTAGTTATGTATCTTTCAGGTAATGGCGACAATGTGGAGTTTGAGGACATTACTTTTAACACATGTGTTTATGTCTTTGACGCTAACCGGATTAAGTTTTCTTCAACCTGTACGGGACGGTAGGTAGTTTATGAGATACGTTGGTCTATTCCTCGTGTTTTTATTTACCACCCAACCCCTCCCTACTCCGCCTCTTTTTTGCAACTTCTGTCGTAATGAATATAAATCATAAATGAGTTCCTCCAAGAGCAATTAAAGTAGTCATAAGAAAGAAAGTGGATCAGTGTGTTTTAAATGCAGGTTCTATCACAACGAGACTCCTTACATGCGTAGGGGAGGTTTCCGGAGTATAGTTTCCGGATGTATAATATACCGTAATAAGAAAAGAATTTGCTTCTCAAAAGAGGAAATGCATGCCTTTGATGGGAGACAGATTTATCTTGATAGGAATCATCTCTATAAGTGTCTAAAAAGGTTTTTCTTACAATTTCAATTTCATTTTACAACCCAGGGCTGACTGCCAATGATAATCGCATGCACTTTCAACGGCTAAGCAGCTTTTTTTTTACAGATTTCAGCTGCGTATTTGCATATTTCTATAAATTGAACATGTTCTCAGTCGGCAACTGCAAATACATATACCCATGAACAGTATAAAAACTATTTGTTTGGAGTTGTGAAAGTTGTCTGAAAGAGAAGAAGTTGGCACATAGCGTCAGAACGATGTCGATGCAACGTCGTAACGTTGCATCGACGTTATTATGACGTCATGTGCCTGCTGGGTACATGCATCGTGTTTTTTATTGCAGGATTGTTATCGTAAGCTGTACCAACAGTATTATAGATATTAGCTGTACCATGAATGATCTCTACCGTAAAACTGTGGCTAATGCATGCACGGTAAGTCCCGTTTGAAAATCATAAAAAATGCAAACAACGACAGCAGCAAATTACAAATACAACTCTCGATATCTCGAGCACTATGACCTCAAAATACCCTCTTATATCAAAGAATATACATGTACTTTGGACATATTTCATATTTCTATTTTAACCTCACCTCTTGTATTTACTTTAGATATCTGTAGTTTTGGGTGTACTTCGACTTTGAGAAATCAAGAGTTGATTGTAACATATAAAATAAGCTTTGGTAAAGTAATGTTTGTACATGTATTTGTCCGACAACCTTGTACGCTAAATCATCACGATATTTCATAGTAAGGAAATATTATTTTGATTATAAAATGGCACAAATGGGGAAAAGAGCCCCAGTAATTACTGTTTTCTGATGAAACGTGGTCGTAAGAAAAATTTAAACCCGGCGTTGTTATTGTAACATATATGGGAAGGTGTCGCTGGCCATACTTTTCACAGTCTAAAGTTAAACGGAAAACTTTGACATCAGATCATTGTTCAAATCATATTTCTTTCAGAATGAAAGTGATTCAGTGACCAAGATGTTCCAAGCAGCAAAGTCAGGGGAAGTATCTATCTTACTAGAGGCATTTAAAACCAGTGATGTGAATATTAACCAACAAAATCAGGTATGCCTGTTAATTTTGTTGCTTTCCTGCTATTTTCTATAACAAAATGTTTAAATGGTCATTACGTTGCGTAGACGATGTTTTGGTGTATAAATTATCATAGAAATACTTAGAGCTGTAAATTCGGCAAATTAAACATTTGTTATTGGAAACGGCATGGATTTTAGCCTTAGTTCTTTTTGGCTAGTTATATGTGCATTTGGTCTGGAGAGAAGAAAAGTAAAGCCGCATTTTGAAAAACATTCAGTGAGTCCATTTCTGTCGAGGAATTTTGATCACAGTTCGCTGTGATTTACTGGGCTGCACACACCATGTACTATCTACTGGAAACCAAATCAAGCCATCTTTTATCCATTATCGCCTGTTCTTTTATTTCTTTTAGGAGGGACAAACTGCCTTGCATATAGCTTGCAAAGAAGGACATATCGATATTGTAAAAGAACTCTTACAACGACAAGCAAATTGTAATCTTCTTACAAAGGTGAGTCCTTCGATTTTCATACAGAGATGAAAGCAAATAGATCTCAAGAGTTACCTAGTTTCGAGACAGGTCATATGATTTCCCGATTTCCCACTTTCGCTCCAAACGCTTCACATAAAATTAAGATAATTTCCCTCCCCTTCCTTTACTCCAACCCAGATGTATTATGTTATTTGAGCTTCTAATAAAAGTTATATGTTGTGTTGTTGTTGTTGGTTGGACAGCTGACAAATTATCATCATGGCTGCCGAAAGATATCAGTGCAAGTGGGTACAAACTACAAATGTCAGCAAAATGAAAATCTGTGAATGCACTGATTTTTAACAAATTTTGATTTTCAGTAAGATCTTTTGATCCTTCTTGATCATTTTGGTGGTCGACAGAAGCTCGATGCATAATCTGCCAAACAGCATGGCCTTGAGAAGGCAGAGACACTGATATGCCAATTAACTGGATGTTACTTGACCAAACGTTAAAAATGGTAGATAGATAGATACTTTATTTATGCATTGGGCCATTATAGCCCATGAGCATTTATACATGTAACATACAATATACATATACAGGATAGGTAGCGATATATAAGTGTACTTTTGAAACCATCCCTTTCTGAAGGCGTACGCCAACAGTTTTAGTGTTTTAGTGAGACCATGACAAGCCTGCATGGCAAGTGTGCAGACTGGTCAGGGTCTCACTATCAGTGCTATGACAGAAGCAATCATCCGTCATCATAACAATTCAACTGAGATATATACAACACGTCTGAAGGCGTACGTCAACAGTTCCGGTGAGACCATGTCCAACCGGCACAGCTATGCAGACTGCACTATGACCATAGTAATATCATCGTAAAATTTGCCTGGGATAAACTTAACATCTAAACGCGTAAGTCCGCAATTCCTGTGAGACCATAACAGCATGCACATCTATGCAGGCTGGTCAAGATCTCACTAACAGTACTATGGTTATAGCAATCACCATCGTAACGATTCCACTGCAAACATCAGATATATATTATACAAACAAATCAAAAATAGATATTGTAAGATACTATAACTGCAGTCTTTCCTGTGGATGTGGCGGAACTTACCCAGCGTCCAAAGAATCTTGGCATAAATTACGAAAATTAGACAACCAACGTCGCGGAGCCGGGTTCAGGGTTCATGTGGCGGAACCAATGTCCAGACATCATTTCCCCGAACCCGGCTCACCGTCGTCGTTTAGAGACCCCATAACACTTTTCAAAATACAGCTGGGTACAGTTCGCCTCATGCACTTTATTTTACATTTACATTTATTTTACAGCAGACAGGGGACGGGGCCAGGTTTAGGGAATATGTGGCGGAACCAATGTCCAAACAGCATTTCCCCGCACCGGGCCCACCGCCACTAATCGCAAAATCCGGGACATATGGGAAAGCATTGATATAACTCTAAATATGACAGGAGAGTAACCAAGCTATACCGACATAATCTCTTGTCTCAATTTAAATGCTTTTTGAATATAAACACTTAATTTTTGTAATTGTTTTGTATTCTCCGTAGAAAAAAGTTCGATTAATTTTATCATACTAGGCCTTTTCCAGTAATACTTAGGTATATAGATTTTCCTCAATTCTAGATATAAAGTACATTCGAAAACGAAATGGTATTCATCATCTAGTATGCCACATGATTTACATTTTCTATCCTCTAGTGGTGTTTTCGTCGGTTTTGTCCATCGCCCTGTTTCAATTTCCAGTCTATGGGAAAACAGCCTTAATCGACATAAGCTTTTACGAAATTTATCCACTTGCAGTTTGTCTAAATATATTTGATACTTGAAACTTGAAATTTGATTATAGAATCTAGCTCTTGAAGATTCTTCCAACCTGGCATGCCATTCTTGTGAAAAAATGTCCTTAACTCTTAGCTTAAATACGTTTAGAAAAATCGCAATACTTCCCACCCCTTGTGCTAACCATACATCCATGAACCCTAAACGACACAAGAGTTGTCTAACTAAAGACGCCCAATTTTCCTTATCTGGTTGAAAATCCAAATCACGTAACATGACATTATAGATTCTGTAGATATATTTTTTCTCATCACTATATAGAATTTTAAACCAGTATTTGATAATATTAACATAGCGTCGTGACTGGAAATCTTCCCTACCTAGTTCGCCATAAATGAAATCATTCTGTGTGGATTGTTTGACTCCTAAAAGCTTCTTACAAAAGTGTAAGTGTACCGTTTCAACATCTTTTGACTTATAAAACCCCCACACTTCACTGCCATAATTTAAAATAGGAGAAATGAGTTTGTCAAATAATTCCAGGACATGTGATCTTCGTAACGTTGTAAAATTGTAGAGGTACTTATTCAGGCAGAATATTGCCTTTATTGCTTGCCCCGCCAAAGTTTTCTGTGTTTCGAAACACGACCCCCCTGAGGTAAATACGACTCCTAGATATGTAAACTTATTTACTATTTCTAACGCTAGCCCTTTATATGTAAAATTCAAATCGTTTGATAATCTACCGCCTTTCCTAAATATTACAACAGTTACTTTAGTTTTCTTGCAATTTACTGTTAGTTTCCACCTATCGCAGTACATTCCTAATACATCTATTGACCTCTGTAAATCTTCAGTGGTTTCAGCAAAGAGCAGAATGTCATCTGCGTAAAACAAAGATAATAACTGAAGTAAATCTATGATAACTCCGTTTACCCCGCTATTTTTCAAAGTATCTTCCAAATCATTAAGGCACATAGAAAATAAGAATGGCGAGAGACACTCACCTTGTCTTACACCAATGTTGCACGTAAAAGTACCACTTAGCATGTTATTGTATTTAACTTGAGACTTAACGTTGTTGTAGATTGATTTTATAATGTTAAGCATACGACCCCTGACCCCTGCTTTTAGTAATTTATACCATATAACATCCCTTACGATATAATCAAATGCCTTAGTGAAATCTATGAAAATGCAGTATAAATACTCGTTTCTGTTTAGAAAATGTGAAATAAGACTTTTTAGTACCAATATATTATCAATAGTACTCATGTTTTTGCGAAAACCGGCTTGTGCTTCGACATATACACCATATGTTTCTGCCCAAGAATTCAACCTGTTGTTTAAAACTCGTGTAAAAACTTTTCCCACAGCGCTCAATAACGTTATTCCGCGATAATTTGTAACCTCGTTTTTATCACCTTTTTTATGTATTGGAACTATAAATCCTTCGGACCATCGGGTCGGAAAGTAGCCACGTTCAAATATAGTATTAAATAATTTATGTTTGTACATTAAAACCCCTTCCGATCCAAATTTTATAAACTCATTGAGAATGACGTCCGGTCCTGCACTTTTACCGTTTTTTAATTGACCTATTGCCACTCGCAGTTCTTCAATCGTGATTTCGCTATTTAGTTCGTCAAATACAATTTGCAGACCATCGCTCTCGTATTGCTGATTATAGTTTAAGATATCATCGTCAGCGACATAAAAAGGATCGTTTGGGTCACTGAGGCTTTTGAAGTATTCTTGAAATTCTTGGGGCGTAATGGTGATTTCGTTTTTTGATGAAGCAGTCTGTTTCTCAAAAGTTTCCAATATTCTTTAGGATCCTGCGTGCGATAGTGAACTAATTTATCTGTCTTTTGCTTTTTAAAATCATAACGTTTCTTGCGTGTCACTCTCTTATAATCTGACCGATCTCGATAAATTGCACTGATTATTTTCGCTTTTCTCAATCCTGTACGTGTTTAAATGATTATAGAAGTTACTACGCAATAATTTGCATTCCGCGTCGTACCACTGTTGCTTATTGCGATTATTGCTGATAGTAGCATTTCTTTTTTGGGACATTATAGTTTTAGCGAAAAGTGGATCACAAACCTTATCCATGACTCTCAGGAATATTTCAATATTGCTATCGATCTCATCCGGAGAATTACAGCTAGATAAACTTGCAGTAAGGTTAATAAAAGAACTTTCTTCAAAATTCAAACTTTCGGTATAGCTTCGTTGCTTGTTTATATTCCAGACATACTTTTTTTGCACTTGCAATTCTGAACAGATTTCTGATGTGATGGTAATATTTTGATTTGGTTGTACATCGCATTTTAAAGAAAACTGTACAGCACAGTGGTCTGACAGTACAGTTGGGTCACACACTTGAAACTTATTAAAGTGTTGAAGTAAAGTAGGGGAGACAAGTACATAATCGATAACGGAGCAGCCCTTGCCAACATACGTATACTTCCCGATTCCACAGTCGTCACCAATCCTGCCATTACATATTCGTAAGCTATTACCTCTGCAAAATTCTAATAGCTTTCTACCATTTTGATTTACTTGTTTATCTTGAGAAAAACGCTTTAAGCCTTCATCAATGATATAGTCGTCGGGAAGAACATGTATGTTTGCATCGTTATCATAAATTACATAGTCTTCACTAGTACCCGTGCGACTGTTAAAGTCACCGCATATCATCAGGTAATAATTGCCATTAGTTTCATTGGATATTTTAGCAATAAAATCTGATATTCTGTCTAGCACCGCTGTTTCAACCAAAGCCTCACGACTAGAACCGCTAGGTATTATATAACATAAGCATATATACAAATTATACTGTAACTTGAAAATGTTTCCATCAACCCGTAACCAGATAATGTCGTCGCTATCTTGTTTTAGAATTTGTACGTTATTGTAAAATCTGTTGTGTATGAAAATGCATATGCCACCAGAATTACGTTTTGTTTGCAACCTTTTATCAAGTCTATCTAGTCGAATCATGTGGAAATTGTCTACCGAGACATCTATTAATGGAGACAACCAGGTTTCTGTAAATAATATAAAATGGTTTTCTTTAAATATGCTCGAGAGTTCTATCGATGTTAATTTATCACTATATTTCGTTACAAGTCCTTGCACATTAAATAAAGTAAAATTGACACAGTCACAGTCACTCTCCTGCCTGTCCTATAAATGCATATACGACGGCTGATCACGGCCTTCATTGACCGTTAACTCGCTCTGTTTCCTACTCGCATTGTTGCTTACTCACAGTATCCGAACGCACTGTACCATCTCCTCCGGTTTTCATAGCGTTGAATCGAGAGTACAAAATTCGTTTATAACCAGTAGCCGGAAATCATTATGTTTTGAGTTTTTATCTGGAATCTGCTGCGTCATTTATAGTTATTCAGCTTCGAAAATGTAAAGAGGTAAGTTTAATATAATTTTCTCTTCGGTCTTTTACTTTATTGCCCTGTACAATGAAAAACTCCTTGCCGTCGTAGATTTTTTTGTCCGAACAGCTTAATTTAACACGAGATTGTGTCGTGCAAAACCTAGCTATCATTCTTTTATCAAAACTAACAAACTGTAGATTGATAACGCCTTCCGTTTATTCTAAAGATCGTTTATAAAACATGTAAGAAAATGCTCAAAATGGTTTAAGAATCATGCCAAGGGCGATTTGAATACTGTACTAATTACTACCCACCCATACACGACATTGTACAGGCTAATAAAGTAAAAGACCGAAGAGCAAGTTATATTAAACGTACCTCTTTACATTTTCGAAGCTGAATAGCTATAAATGACGCAGCATATTCCGGATAAAATCTCAAAACATAATGATTTCCGACTACTGGTTATAAGCGAACGTTTGTACTCTCGATTCAACGCTATGAAAACCGGAAGAGATTGTACATGTAGTTCGGATACTGTGTTACTGATCCGCAATAATCGTTTTGACCGTTAATGTCTGGCTGTGTCCTATTATGGTTCCCTGCATCGTAACAAATTTCGTTTCTCCCGGTCTGTATGTGAGTATACCTTGGAACATTTGCCGGTACCGTTGTTGGAACTAAGCTTTGGACATGCTGTTTCTGAGCCGGAGTTATAGTTTGCGTAACTCTCGGGTGATCTGTTGTTATAACCTCAGCGTACGTGCGTTGATGGTCTTGCTGGTGCGTGTCCGTATGCGTTTCACTTACACTTGATCGTGACATGCCTCTGAGTTCGTCTGGTGGTGGGGATTATAACTGTGAGTGAGAGGCATTAATTAATGAGAAATGAACAACTTTGGTGAACTATCAAAACATCAATTTGATAACTGTTGAAATTAAATGAAGAGCTCTTTATGCACAACGAATGGTGGAACTAATTATTAATTCAAGTCTCTACCAATTTGATGATTATCATTTTAAGTCTCGCCAATTTAATAATTAGTAATTTAAGCCACTACCAATTTGATTATTATTTTATGTCTCTATCAACTTGTTTATAATTCTCCAGACTTATACATGTAAATCTAAGCAAGTACGTGTATGTAAAAACTGCTAATTTAGCAGCCAAATTTGATTCTTCTTGCTTGATCAGGTACTTTTGTCAAAACCTTTCAGAGAGGCAACACACCTCTACATTTAGCCTGCTACTATAACCATAAAGATGTGGTAGAAACGTTACTGGACAGTGGCGTTGATGTTAATATACTTTCTAAGGTAAGATGACACTCTGTGAGAAATAACTTTATTCTAACATAACCTCTCTTAAGTTGCATGGAAACTGCGCATGTCCTCACTAGGGTCAAGTCGGGTAAATTCGGACAGCAGGTAAATTCGGACAGTGACATTGTTTCCTTTATATCTCAGTTGTTTGGAATAAAAAACTAAATGTAATATTCTAATAAAAAGTTTGTTCCAGCAAATGTGCTGTTTAATTTCGTTGAACCAGTATTTGCGTGGGAGCATAGGAGCAAATTCTTACCCTTAACAGTAGATCGCTTTTTTGGTAAGGTTTTGTCCTTCAGGAATACAAACAAAATTTGCCCTTCTGTTTAAAATTGCTGATAAACTTTTACCTTATTTAAAGGCGAACTATGCTGTTCTGTGACAGGGCTTGTATATTTACAAAAGCTTTGTTTTCAGGGCGGTCATCCCCCATTGTATGCTGCCATTCTCGAGAGTCACTGTGATATTGTTAAACTGTTGATGTCAAGATCTGCTGACACGTCATGGGTATCTCCTGTAAGTATTATATACAAATGAGCCTCATCACGAGAAAACCAACAAAGTGGTTGTGCGCCTAGTGCAGACTCAGATCAGCCTGGGCATCCGCCCAGTCTGATCAGAGTCATTGCTGTCCGCGTGGAGGGAGCTAAGACCCTTAGCTACACTTTAAGCGCTTACTGAAGAATCTGATCAGGCTGGGTGGATGCCCAGGCTGATCTGAGTCTGCGCTGGACGCACTACCACTTTGTTTGTTTTCTCGTGTCGTGGGTCAAATGATAGTTTCACAATTAAATACAGCTGACTCTGTTATCTCAAACATATATGAGCCGCGACACGAGAAAACCAACAAAGTGGTTGTGCGCCAAGCGCAGACTCAAATCAGCCTGGTCATCCACCCAGTCTGGTCAGATTCTTCGCTAAGCGCTTAAAGGATAGCTAAGGATCTAAGCTACCTCCATGCGGACAGCGAAGACTCTGATCAGACTGGGCGGATGCCCAGGCTGATCTGAGTCTGCGCTTGGCGCACAACCACATTGTTGGTTTTTTCTTGTCGCGGCTCATATATCTCAAAGTACTCTCTTTAGTTAAAGAATATAGTTCGGACACATTTTCTATATGTCTTTACATTTCAGATACCGATATCTCAAACTACTGGTATCTCAAAGAAAATTTTCTTGAACCAGAAAATTTGCTTTTAGACACCCATAGTTTTAGATGAACTTCCACTTTGAGATATCGAGAGCTGTCTTTAATATATGTTCAGGAAATCATAAAAAAATCACTTAATTCTGTTAATTTGAAACCAAACTCTTCATTCATGTGAAAAAAAAAAGAATTTAAATAAAACAACAATTACAAAAAATTAAAATAAAACAGAATATGGTCAACATTGGCGCAACAAAACAGCAAAAATAAACAAATATATAAACAAATAAATATTAAACCTTGTGTACATTGTACAGGTACACAAAGTTGAAACAATGTAATAAGAAAGTTTGTTCTATTCTATTCTGTTCTATACAGTCAGTTAGTGATTTGCAAATGACTGAACTTTTTGATCATTGTTTGATTTTTTTTCTCCATTTTTCCTACGTCCCTATTATGACGTTGCTTCAACGTTTTATGCTCTGATGGAAAAGAACTACTTGGCTTTACATTTATTAAGCAGATAATATGTTTTAACAGGATGGCTTGTCTCCAATACTGCTGGCCCTGTTTAGCAAAGTTGGTACTATGAATACCAACAAAGAACTGATGTTAAACACTCTGGAGTTACTGAAGGACAGCTTAGATCAACCACTAAGTGCTCAACTAAAAGAAAGGGTTCGTAGAATGAAATTGGGTTTCCCTAATAATTTTATGAAAGGCACCTCCGTGTTTTTTTCGCCAGTTTACAAAGGGAAGGCATTTTGTTTGTTCTGTCTGGTTACCTAGACAACGAAAGCCTTCCAAATGGAGTCTACTCTTAGAAAAAAAATGTGCTCCTACGGGAGCATATTCTTTTCTTTAAGAGCTGACTCCTATGGAGATGGGAGGCAAACTTGAAAATGAAAGATTGCTTCCCCTGAATTTGTACCCTTGAACCAGGCCTAATACCCCGATAGTAGTTACCATTCGTTGACAAATCCATTTGGTCTGTCAGGTGTTATATAAAACTACTTCTTGAATGACAGAGTGTAGAGCCTGGTCAGACCCTCCCGTGTCTGTCTCAGTAGAGGTACTGTCGTGTTGGCTTAGGAGTTCCACTTAATATTCAATGGTTGCAGATTCTAGCCCAGTAATATTTACCTAGCTTCCGGACTATGTTACATCATCATCTTAATTACGCTACTGTCGACCTGAAATTACTGAAGCACTTCTGAAAGGGTCGTAAAATCCCAATTTGGTTAATTTGTGTAACTAATACGCGTGCCCCAACAAACACTAGCGCTGTGATAAAGTGGCAATACTTGTATGTATTTTTTCGATACTAGCGATGTTGCGTCAATTTTAAAATGATATGTAAACTAACTATACCCAAGAAACGGTTGATCGAAAAATCCTATTTAAGGCAATACAACTTTTCAACAACCAAATATTTTCCATTATTTCCAAATCTAACCATGATTTGCAAGTTCTAAAGAAAAATGGCACTATAAATACTACATTGTTGTTGAAAATTGATATTTTTTATAAATGCGGTCTCTCGTTTAAATGCATGCTTGACATAACATGACATAACACATTATATTTTTGCAGGATTTCAAAAATCACGGCGAGGCACTTTTGCGTTGTGTACATATCAAAACCAACAAATTTCTAGGGAATACTGTTGTAGAAAATATCAAACAGAAGCTCGCAAATCTCTCTTGCAAATTTCTCCAAGAGGACATAGCAAGCATAGAGGTAAACAGACCTGCATAACCAATTTATTCGTGTACTTTGTATCTATGTCACTAGAGTCTATTACATTAACTTTTTAATTGTTCTAATAAAATTTTGCCCTTAAGCTTAACTGTAGTATCTTATAAATGAGTTATGATGAACGTTCTTGAATAATAGTTGTATTTAAACTTCGTATCATTGTTATTTTTGTCTTATTTATAATTTTTCTCATATTTTGACGCTTAAAGTGCCTTTTTCAAATAAATTGCACCAAAAGCTGGCCAGATGGCTCGAGGCCAATAGCTTCTGTGTTCTGAATCTTTCCACGCACATAGAAGGGGCACTCGGGTTTGTATGCCTAATAAGCCTACCGAAATCTTACAAACGATTATTTGTAAAGCTTATTTCCCCATACAGTTCAGGGGCGTAACTAGGGGCAATTTCATAATACGCACAACCATGTTTAATTCTCTACTTCTTGAAGGGAAAGCTAGTATTTCAGCCACTTTGGTAATTGGTATTGAAATCTTGTCTAATTTATAAATATTCAACATGCAAATATGCAGGTGCGTTTTGACATTTTGTCAATTTTGACAAAATTTCAATACGCACTTGCGTATTTGCCGTATAGGTAGCTACGCACTTGCGTACATGTTTGTCTGGACCTGTCAAAAGCACATTTCAAAACATGAATATGCATTTACCCCGCGTATATTTAATTAAATTATAGAATAAATGAATACATTATGTATATTACAGGTTAAAGAAGAGTTACGAAGACTTGCTTCAACTGTTTGCATGCCAGCAGAATTCCAAAAACTGATTACAGTTTACTCTTGTTATCTCAAACACTGATATCTCAAAATACCCTCATACATTAGACATATTTCATACTTTTTCTTTAAATTTCGGATCCTGTTATCTCAATCTACTTATATCTCAAAGTAAATTTTCTGGGACCAGAAAATTTACTTTGAGATATCAGTTGTTTGAAATGAAATTCGTCTTTGAGATATCGTGAGATGACTTTATTATGTTCCGCACATGGCTTGCACCTGACAATATTATAAATGTAACTGTCCTTTTTCTTCCATCTAGCTTGCTCCAGAGGAGCTCAGAAAGTGTTTAAAGTCAGTCAGGGAGAATGACGTGGAACAATTTGAAGTCTTACTTTCAACTGGATTCGACATAAACTCTGTCACAGAGGTGAGGTGCTATAACTAGAGACTTATAGAGACTCAGATCGATCTGGGCATCTGCCCAGTCTGATCAGACTCTTCCCTAAGCGCTTAGAGGATAGCTAAGGGTTTAAGCTACTTCCATGCGGACAGCGAAGGCTCTGATCAGACTGGGCGGATGCCCAGGCTGATCTGAGTCTGCGCTGGGCGCACAACCACTTTGTTGGTTTTCTCGTATCTCGGTCCATTAATGGATTCACCACCATGTTTCCCCGCCATTTTCACAGTATCCGAACGCACTGTACCAGCTCTTCCGGTTTTCAGAGCGTTGAATCGAGAGTACAAACATTCGCTTATAACCAGTAGTCGGAAATCATTATGTTTTGAGTTTTTATCCGGAATCTGCTGCGTCATTTATAGTTATTCAGCTTCGAAAATGTAAAGAGGTAAGTTTAATATAATTTGCTCCTCGGTCTTTTACTTTATTGCCCTGTACAATGAAAAACTCCTTGCCGTCACAGAAATTTTATTCCGAACAGCTGAATATAACACCAGCTTGTGTCGTGCAAAACCTGGCTATCATCCTATTATCAAAACTAACAAACTTTAGATTGATAACGTCTTCCATTTATTTTAAAGATTTTTTATAAAACATGTAAGAAAAGGCTCAAAATGGTTTAAGAATCATGCCATGGGCGATTTGAATACTGTACGCATTATTATCCACCCAGTGTACGCCTGGCTAAGAGGATAATGAATTTAGCTGACTTCAGATGAGATTTGTCTTCATTGTTCAGACTGTAAATTAACTTATCAGTGAAGGCCCTTACTAGATTCCTGGTTAGTTCGTACTTTATTTTTAGACTGGAATATGTTCTACCTTTTAACGTGTTTAAAATCACTTTTTTGGCTGTTTTATTAGCTCACCTGAGCCTTTAGGCTCATAGGTGAGCTTATAGTATAGCCAGGCATCCGTCGTCCGTCCGTCCGTCCGTCCGTCCGTCGTACGTCAACATTTTCAAACATCTTCTCCTCTGAAACCACTGGGCCGATTGAAGCCATATTTCATGTGGAGCCTACCTAGGTCGGGGGAACGAAAGTTTGTTCCGGGTATCTGGGTCACATGACCAAGATGGCCACCACGCCCATATATGGTAAAAACCCTTCAAAAATCTTCTTCTCCAGAACCAAAAGGCCTATGACCTTGAAACTTGGTATGTAGCATCGGGCACGCCGGCCCATCATAGTTTGTACAAATCATGACCTTGCGTTGACCTTGACCTAATTTACGGCATGGTCAACTTTGGTACGTTAGGCTTTTATATGGGAAAACGCTTAAACAGTGGTTTTCTCAGAAACTATTTAAGTTTTAGGAACAATACTTGGTTTACATGGTGGACTAAATGACCAGATGAAGATATATGTCACTAAAGGTCAAGGTCATTCCGTCGGACCATCCGTCGTCAAGATTTTCAAACATCTTCTCCTCTGAAACCACTGGGCCGATTGAAACCAAATTTCATATGGAGTCTCAGTAAGATGGGGGAACGAAAGTTTGTACCCGGGGTCTTGGTCACATGACCGAGATGGCCGTCATAGCCATATATGGTAAAAACCCTTCAAAAATCTTCTTCTCCAGAACCAAAAGGCCTATTACCTTGAAACTTAGTTTGTAGCATCGGGCATGATGGCCTATCATAGTTTATACAAATCATGACCTTGCGTTGACCTTGACCTAATTTACGGCATGGTCAACTTTGGTACGTTAGGCTTTTATATTGGAAAACGCTTAAACAGTGGATTTCTCAGAAACTATTTAAGTCTAAGGTACAATACTTGGTATACATGGTCGACTAAATGACCAGATGAAGCTATTATGTCACTAAAGGTCAAGGTCATTCCGTTGGACCATCCGTCGTCAAGATTTTCAAACATCTTCTCCTCTGAAACCACTGGGCGGATTGAAGCAAAATTTCATATGGAGTCTAAGTGTGATCAGGGAATAAAAGTTTGTTCTCAGGGTCTTGACCAAGATGGCCGCCATGCCCGTATATGGTAAAAACCCTTCAAAATCTTCTTCTCCAGAACCAAAAGGTGTATGACCTTGAAACTTGGTATGTAGCTTTGGGCACTCAAGCCCATCATAGTTTATACAAATGATCATGCGTTGACCTTGACCTAATTTATGACACTGTCAACTTTGGTACATTATGTAGTCTTTTATATGGGAAAATGCTTAAACAGTGGATTTTTCAGAAACTATTTAAGTCTAAGGTGCAAAATTTGGTATATATGGTTGACTAAATGACCAGATGAAGATATTGTGTCGTTAAAGGTCAAGGTCATTCTTTGACTTTTGTACAAGGTCATTGAGATTCTGTCACCCGTCAACATTTTCAAACATCTTCTCAGAGGCCACTAGGGTCAAATGAAGCCATATTTCATATGGAGCTTCACCAGCTTAAAGGAACCATAGTTTGTTCAGATGGTCTTGGTCACTTGACCAAGATGGCCACCATGCCCATATATGGTAAAAACTCTTCAAACATCTTTTTCTCGAGAACCGAAAGGCCTATAACCTTGAAACTTGGTACCGGTATGTAGCATTGGGCACTCAGGCCCATCATAGTTTATGCAAATGATTACTGTATTTCATATGGAGCTTTAATACTGGGTCAAAGGAATCAAAGTTTGTTCAGATGGTCATGGTCGTATGAACATGGTGGCCGCCACACCCATTTATGATAAAAACCCTTCAGAAATCTTTGTCCAGAAACAGAGGCCCAGTGACCTTGTGGCTTGGTACATAGAATTGGGACTCAACATTAATCCCAAAGGGAGGGGGCCCCTGCCCTGGTGCTATATACATGTATAAAAGTATGAAAATATATACCAGGACCAAGTGTCGGGTGAGCTACAGGACCATTGGTCCTCTGGTTTATTTATTTGTTTATTTATTTTTTGTCCTTTTAATCATGTTAATTCCAAAAAATTAATAAATTAAAAAAATTAAAATACACATTAATTAAAAATAAAAACATTAGGTTGGCAACCTTTGGTCATCCGTTGTAAGAACTTTCAAACCTCTCTTGAGTCTCTCTTCTGAATATGCAGGACCGACGGAAGGTAAATTGCTTATTGACACTGAACCTTGGCACATGACATTGGACACTTAGGCTTATCAAAGCTCATTCAAATGAAAATCCTGGATTATCTGAAGGACAATTCTGCTTCCTTATGCTTGCTTCAACTTTAGATGTTTTCAGATTTTTTTTTAAAGTTTTTGCTCTTGCCTAACTGCCTTTTGCAAAATTTGTAAATATTCATGGTCAAGGTACTTACCTGACCTTTGTCCAAGGTCGCTGAGAATCAGACTTCAATACTAAATATCTTAGAAGACTTCGGGCTGCTATGCTAAATAACCAAGATGACCGCCATGCCCACATGTTAAAAAAACTTAAATACTCCTCTTCTCCTTAAACAAAAGTTGAATGAGCTTGAAACTTGGTATGCAGAATCGAGTACCTTTTCACTATAACGAAGTTTGCATAAATTATGAACCTGGTTTGACCTTAATTTATTCTAGAGCTAGATCAGTTCTGCCTCTTTAAGCTTGCATATGGGCAAATGCCTTAACAGGAGACTTTAAGAAACCTTTTATGATTAACTTGACTTGATGCGTTTGCAGTCTCGACAAGATCTCATTCCTCGACCGTTTTCCAAGGTCACGGAAAGTTAAGCTATACTCAGCCAAACATTTCTTTCTTTCTTTCTTCCATTTACGCCTTAACCCCAGAAGGGGACACAGACTTTTGACACTCCAGTGTTGCAGGATGAAAGCCTACATATAGCCATGTAGCTATAGTAGGGATCTTTAACCTGCAGAGGGGATGACTCTCCCTGCACAGGGGGCCTCCAGTTAACGTACCGATCCGAAGGACGACACACTTGTTAGCATCATCCCTGCAAATGATGCTAGAAAAACGCGTTCGGACATAGGAAGATTTCACCTCGGGTGAGGCTCGAACACACGACCTCTGACTCCAGAGTCAAGTGCACTAACCATGAGCCACCGCGCTTCTCATGAAAATATCCTCTAAATGAGAAGGCTTCACTGTTTAATACAGCTTTGAAAAGTTTGGACACTTGGCTATGCTACAATTCAGTAATATTTTGAATTTAATAAATAAGACAGTTGTACTGTCATCTGTTACAATAATTTATTATGCTAAGTTTAAAAAAGGGTACATGCACAACCTCCTATGAGGGGCTGGATACACAAGGTACCCAGAATCTGTGCACTTTGGTAGTATTTGAGCCCCAAAAATATTATTAAATTCCTTACGCTAAAAGAGAATCTATAAAAATTACCCGGTTTTGACCCAAAAGCAATGTGCATTTTTGTTCTATTCTATTCCATTATCTTGCAAGGTCGTTGGGGCACCAGAGATGGCTTTGCAACAATCTCTTTACATCTTGTCCTGTTTTCCGCTGCCTAGATGAGCTGGCAAAGTCCATCCCTATCCACTCTCCAACGCTGTGCCACCAATCCCATTCCTGTTTCCCCTTCCACTGTCATCGGATCCCGCGAAATAGATGAGCTGCCTAGTGCCTCGGCGGCAGAGCGTCTGGTAGCAGCAGGACCTGGATGTCAAGTATCTCCGATCGGATAACTGTCCTACGAATTCGGAGGCAATGGCTTGATATTACTTAAGCAGAAGTCGCTGAGACGTGGCCAAATCACCCCAGCCTCCATTTCCTGACCCTGGTCAGGAGCTCATCATATTCTCCAATGGCTGCTTGGATCTTTCGGCAAACCTCCTCACTGACCATGTGGTCCTTGTACGTAATATTCAATAAGTTTTAGTAACAGCTCATCCCAAAGGCCCGCGTTTTTTCTCCAAATCTGGTGTTAAGGTTCACGATTCAGACATAAGACTCATGGAAATGACATGGGAGCGCATGAGTTCAACATTTGATCCAAGATATTTTGTACATCTTCGAATTGGCTTCAGCTTTGTAAGAGCTGCAATGGATTGTGCAAGCTCCAAGAGAACCCCCGGTTTCGAGCCATCATCCAAATTATCCAAGACAAATGCTCCAAGTTATCTGGTTTGAAGTTCGCCACGGTATCCAGCTGCCAGCATCCTCTGCCTAACCTCAACCCCCCCCCTCCCCCCACGCCCCCCCCCCCCCTACACACACCCCGTCGAACGCCACCGGCGCCCCCAGCCACCAACCCGGTACTCTCACCGATCTCTATCCACACCGTGTGCAGATCCTGTCAAGATTCTCAACCACAGACTGCAGTTCCTGTTTTTTCACAACAAAGAGCGTCTATGTCATCGGCAAACCGCAGATTAGTAAAACTCTGCCGCTTATGCTTACCTTTTCATCATGTTCTTCCTGAGCATCAGTAGTGATCCATTCGAGTAGAAAACCAAAGAGTGAGAAACAGAAGATATCCCTGCCTGACTACAACTGTTATTCCGAATCGTTCTGCGTGCTGACACTGGCCTGCATTGCACTTGTCGCCTTGTCGTTGAGCTTCTCAGTGGTGGGAACTAGACCCACACCGACATTGCACCCCTGTAATGCGGCCCACAAGGCTGTTTTTCAAATGAAGACTTGATACAGGTTTTGCTGATGTTGGTTGAAGATCTGCTTGCTCCCTCCGGCTCCGACACCAGTCCGTTACCCAACGATTATCTCCCCGGCTTGGGGTCCGAGCCTGTTCAAGACGATCCTCAGCACGACCCTGCCTGAACCACCGACGAGGCTGATCGTTCTGTAGTTCCGGCAGAGCTATACGTTGCCATTTTAGTGAGTGTAATAATCAGTGACTGAGTCCATGGTGTTGGCCAATACCCGTTCTTCAGATCTTGTTACAGATCTCTGTTAAAACACCAATCATGGTCTACCCGCCAGTTTGAACAAGCCATGCTGGCACATCGGCAGTCCTTCCCTCCTCTACTGCCGCCACTGCAACCCCCTCTCCCGAAGTACCGGCTTTAGATCCTCTTCTGGGGGCTGATTGCAGTTCAGAACTGCACTGTCAATACAACATGGCTGCAGAGATCTGAGCAAAACTGAGTCCATCCGCTGAGAATCTTTTGTTCTTCTGTAAGACATTTCCCAGACTTGTCCTGGACAGTTGCAGATCAAACCCTATTTCTCCAAAGCCAGACTCTTCATCAACTGGTACGCTCCACTTCTGGTGTTTTGTTCAGGCCAGCCTCGCACCGAATACCCTTCCAGTCGTCCTTTGCTTTCTTCACCGCCTTCCAAATCCTCTTGTTAGCTTTCCTGTATCCTTTAGCTCCTTCTGTTTCTTCTTCAAATCTCTCCTTTCATCACAGAGGTCCAGAACATTCTCTGGTGACTCAGGTTTTTATTTCCTTCTCAAGTATGTCACTGGCTTTTGTCAGAGAGTAGCTTTCCCCCCCCCCACCCTGTTGTTTTCCCCCGGAAAAATGACTATGATTTTTTCCATAGTAGAATTTCCCTACGGAAAAATGGCTATATAGTAGAATTATCCCCGCCCCCCGGAAATATGACCATATAGCCAATTTTCCCCGGAGATAATCTACTATAGTATACGTGTTTTTGCATAGCCGTTTTTTCCCCTCTATAGTGGAATTTCCCTGGGAAACAGGAAGACACGTTACATAGTGGACTTTGCTCCTTCTCCAATTATAATAGTGAGGTTCATAACTGAAACAGAAATACGAGTATCTGTCCGTAAAATATCGATGAGTAACAGATGCTAGAACTTCGTGCATGTGTCCATCAGTCTGTCTTATTGTCATTTTTGGGAAAACAAGTAGGCATTTTGCTTTTCCATGTTAGCCAAAAACGGCGTGAACGTGTTTGTGTGCATAAATTTGCATAATTTTGCATTTGTACAAGCGATCAGCTGTGCGTGCGCGCAGCGGAGTGCCTGGACTAGCGTTCGCCTTTCATGCAGGAGTCGTGGGCTCGACACCCATCGGGACTCACGTCCGATTATTATTTTCAATGTAATAAACTCTCTAGAGAGGCGCCGTAGTCGAGTGGTTAGAGTGGCGCGGTTATTGTGCAGAAAGTCACCGGAAGGTCGTGAGTTCGCGGCTCACTGTCGCCATCCGATGACTGAAAAACTCTCTCTGTCGACCCAGTAATAAATGGGTACCTTTTTCGAATTAGGGAAGGCTAAGGCAGCGAAAGGAGAGAGATGGGTTCCGCCTTTCCTCAGCTGTGCCCCCACTGCCCCTACGGCTATTAGGCTATGGGAACCTTTACCTTTACCTTTTAAACGCTCTACAAAATCAAACATTACTTGACAAAACACCCGTCCGTACATCTTCCAATAAGCTTGCATGCGTAAAATATCTGCGACGGGAAGAAACCGCACCCAGCTTGTTCCTTAAATCAGTCATTATTGATTATCATAAAATATGGTTGCTAAATTTGCATTTTTTTAAATTAAACACGTATATTGCCTCCCCTGAAGTACTGATACATTTCTTATGTGATTAATTCCATAAAATGTCTCTGTTCCATTCCGTTCCGTCTCGTTCCGTTACGCAAAATACCAATAACCATACCAAATTCACAAATAGCCAATTACTTGGTGGGGGAAAAGGATTATGGGGTGAAAGTGGCTCTATGTATGTAGAAGTTCTTCCTATAGCCATTTTTCCGGGCGAGGGGGGGGGGGGGCACTCTCTGACAGCTTCGTCAGTCACTATCTTTGTGTAGACCATACAAAAGAATTTTTTAAAGTTTCTCAATGAGCCCCTGAAAACCGTAGGAGAAGTTGCACACACAAAGTATCTACTCAGTTAGATTTTGGAATAAGAAAAATAGTTACTTAAATAGTTATAATAAAAAACAATAATAAAAAAATGAAAAAAAATAATTCTTTATAAATAAATAGAATGAAAATAGACTAAGTTCATAAACCAAAAAAAAAAAATAATAATAAAAAAAATCGATATAAACAGGCATCCTTTGGTTAAAGCGCGGTTATTGTTTAGCAGTTGATGGCATGAAAAAGTAAGCTACGTCAACGCACAAAAAGACCTCAACAAGTTTACATGAAAACTTCGCGAAACTAAAAGTGTTTTTTTTTGTTTTCTTTATTTTTATTTATTTTTTTTTCTTTCTTTTTGATTACTCTAATATTTGGCCGGCTACCTATATTTTGTTTGCTCATTTGTATGAGGCAGACCGATTCTTCTGTACACCAAAAGTATATAAAAAAACGTAAATCGAGGATCCTTTGAATATTAACTTGCAAGGAATTCCATTTTCTCCAGTAGAGGTTAATTGTGGGAAATGAAGAACTGAAAAATAGGTATGAAATAAGGCTCAAGACGATTGCAATTTTGATATTCAGTAACAGAGAAAATAAAGAGGCGCTAATTAATCTTTACTTCAACCCGATCGGTCATCTTGTTTCTCGAGTGAGGTTATAGAAACAGACATAGCCTTGATTCACACAGGCGCGTAGATGGCGCTGTATTACCTCAAAAAGAAAGTATGGCGACCCCATTTTTTATTTATTTTTTTGTTATATTTTTTTTGTCTCTCAGCAAATAAAAGTTTATCGCTGAGTGAAGTTTCAACAACAATCAAAACCGGTCTGCAAATTTCATTACTGGCCATGAACATACTCAGTAAAACTGAGTCCTCTATTTTCATTTCTGTAGTGCATTCCTTGTTTCCAAAGGATTTACCTATTCAGAACTTATTTATAGGAAAATGATTTTCCCTTCAGCTTATCTATGATGGGAAAATGATTAATAGCTATATTTAGAAATCATCAAGTTTATCATATTGAATTAACTGCTTTTGTGTCAATATGTGAGAATACTCAGTGTCAAGGTTATCATTTAACATTTGGACAAGGTCATTAAGAGTCACTTCAAGTACTTTGATGCGGGACTGATATAATCGAACTCATCACATCATGCCTAGAAACCAAACTTCTGAGCCTACCTATCTAAATATAATTACAGATGGGTAGATTCCCAGGCTAATCAAAGTCGTCCCTGGGAGCACAAACGAATTATAAGTTCGCCATGCGGCGGTACATGTACAATCGAAACCACATTATGGTAAATAGTACAACTATACCGAGTCGAAAAAGTTCCTATACATGAAACTCCTTGTGTTACCACGGCAACTGCGGAAGTTATGATCATTCCGTTTTTACTGACTTCAAAAGAGTATCCATTTGTCTATTGGACAGATTTATTCGTTTTGGTTTCTTAAGACTCACATGCTACAGTGGTCGTCTGACTATGAAAGGGGTGAATTTTCATTTTCACAGAGTAACATCGTAAAAATTGCTCAATTTTAAAGTCATTTAAAACTGGTTTATGAAAACTGCTTCCCAAGATTCTGCGCTCCATACACTAGAGCAGGACTTAGGCAATGCTGCATGCAAAAGAAATTAAAATTTGACCCCTTCTGATGCAAACATTTGATCCACAACTCCGGGTACTGTGATTCCTTCAAAGACTGTCTAAATGTCACTTTCAGTGGGATTTGCATGGAAATTCGAAATCTCAACGGCCAGTGGGCGCGTAACGATTCTTCCAATTTTGTCATTATGCAATTAAAACAATGACATAACACAAATGTTAAAGAAGAAACTTTGAAAAAAAGACGGACATGTACAGTAATACTGATGCATTGAAAAGCGCTATATTTTTAATTCAAAGGGAGATAATCTGAGATTTTGAAGAATGTAAACCTCGCATGAAAAGCCTGAGTACAAGATATTGGACATTTTGAGTGTTTTTCGAGGTTCATGCATTATGGACTTTTCTACGTAATACAAAATTTATTACTGCGCATGCGCAGTAATGATGTTCATTCAACTTAGGTCTTATCGAATATTGCCAAATAACTCGTATGATGAAAAGTATGGATTGACGATTTTCTGACAATTTTATTCCTTGGCGCTTCCCATCACATACATAAGCCTCAGTTAACTCAAATAAGCACTCGGTTCCTTGAAAATATAGCCAATAGTTGGTATCGTTACTTTTTTTGACTGAATATATTTTGATATCACAAAATAGGTTTATTTTTTTTTTTTATTTTTTTTTTTTTCGGAAAAAAAATCGCCCTTCTTTTCTGATATCATCAAATGCATTTCCTGTTGTCAGAAAAATAGTTGTTGTTTTTTATGATGTCGCAAAATGGCCTTTCTGATATTGCAAAATAGATTGTCTAATAGCATAAAATTAAATAGATTTTTTTTGTTGTTGTTGTTTTGTTTTTGTTTTTTATAAAAAATCACAATATAGATTTCCTGATATCATAAATTTGCTTTTTGATAGAACAACGTTCTCGTGAAGAAACAGTCGCATGATTGTTGAATGGTATTACGATCCAAACGAATTTGTCATCACAGTAAAGGGTAGAGTAACTCAGTAGTAAGGAATACACAAAAACGATAGTAAGGCGTACAGTTACCACTCCAACCCCTCATCATATTAACATGAAACTATCCACCAAGTTCGCAAACTATAACGACAAAAAGTAAATGTTAATGTCAAAAGATGACCTATAATGACATTAGAACCAAAACGATGCGTAAACAAACATTTTCAGACATATACAGGCTGATAATTTGCCCAACTTTGTAATATACACAATGTGTTAGAAGGGAGTTTAACAATAAAATAATGGAATTATTTACAGCACTTCAATAAAATTTCATTTCTTACCTTTGGAAATTTTACTAAAACTAAATTATTATAAATGAAGCAGCATATGTGAGACAAAGCCGCAAAAAATAATGATTTCCGACTACTGGTTATAAGCGAATGCTTGTACTCTCGATTAAACGCTATGAAACCCGGCAGAGATGGTACAGTGCGTTCGGATACTGTGATTTTACAAAGGGAAACGGCTTTTGTGATTTCCTATATACTACTCTGCAGGAAGAAGCACTTCTGAAAGAGGATCAACTCTTAATGGACAGAATTGTATAAAGGACCTCTTATGGTATCATTTGGAGCAGATTTTTCCCTTTTATACATGTAGTCGTTCCCTTGCGAAAAGCTGAAAAAATAATAAAAAAGAGCAACAACAACAGAAAGAAGAGTTACTTCCCATGAATGTGTAGCAATTAAAGATGATACTATTACACATGTATCTTCAACCTGATCAAGAAAGACACACATCATTAATTTCTGACACATTTTGCACTTGCTACATGATCAGTGGGTACAAGTCCGAGTTTTAAACTGGAAAAGTTTATTTCAAAAAGAAAAGAGGTGGTGAAGTAGAGATTTCTGCCATTCTTTGTTTGATAATAATGTTTACAATGTACCAAATATTCGTAATGATATGTTGACTGCTGATTCATGGACATGTTTGTCTACAATGAAATCATTGTTATATGGAAGTATACGGCGGTCTTTGTTGATGGCAATAGTCCAATCTTTTAGGCTGTCTAGCAGCTTATACTGAAACCTGAAAGATTTCATAAGAATGATATAAACGTACTGCCTGAAATTAATTACGCGCCTTACATAATGAGTTCAGTACCTTTAACACCCATAGATTCAAGGGTTCTTTCTTAAAGAGTTTTGTTTCTTTTCATATTAAAATCATTCTTCATTATTTTTTCTTCTATTTTATTTCTCATGTAATCAGATGTAATAATCAGTCAACTGGCAGTTTAATTATTGAACACTTTCTCTAATCGTGTGTCTTAAAATGTAAGGAAAGTTGCCATGCTAATATTTTCGGAGACATATTTAAACAAGTCATTATGGCCTTTTGCTTTTGTACAAAGGACCTCTTATGGTATCAGAGTCTGTTTTACAACATATTATTGCAGCTTCCTCGGGCAGCAAGAGTTGAAATATTATTATGCTAGCTTTTGCATTAGAAAGAAGTTTCAGCAGCGATTTTGAAAAAATATCATGCCACTTGAGTTGTGTACTCTGATTATATGAAGAAATATAGGTGAATTTTTCGGTCTGCATAAAAAGGTCAAGATGTTTGTTTTTACAATATAATAAAATTTTGTTTGATGAAAGTGCTTATATTTTGCAATATTTTTGAATAATAAGGAGTTGAGCCTAAGTTTAAGGTAGAAAGCATGTAATTACCCCGCCAACTTTTTTCAGTTTTTCAACTGTACACTATCCCCTCCCCCTCCCCTCATACACCCCAACCCCGTGCCTCAGCATGCCAGTCATAATGTGTATTATCATAGCGCATGTATACATGCAAATTGGCTTGCTGAGGCTCATAGGGTGGGTTGTAGGGGCGAGGGGAGGGGAGGGCGAAATAACCTAGGAAATAACTATTCCTATTTCCGTTTACATTTAATTATAAAGCTGGCTTTTCCCATTGAAATCTGCATGCTAAAACTAAGAAAATTAATTTAAGGTCCGTTATGGGAAGTTAAGAGCAACACATTGCAGGAGATAGTATTGTGTGTTAACAAAAGTTTATTTTTGACTAGCTTTATAGGCAAATATGTTACGACTGTCAGGAAAATGTACTTGTTGGTTTGTGAATAATTTGTGCGAAAATAAAATTTATACTGAATGAAAAAGAGTGAAAAATACATGTTGTTCAGGACTTTATAAGTACTTGCATCCTGGAAGTGCAACATGGACCAACAAATAAAAAAGCAAAATAATAGATTTTGCACATATACGGTAAATATAGGATGGCGGAAGGGAGGCGCCCGGGAAAGCTATAGTAGAACTCGGTTGAGGTTTCACTGAGTTGTTAACCTAATGAATCTGTTCTTTTTTTTTAGAGATCTGTAACTGTTCTGCATATTGCATGTCTCCATGGACATCAGAAGATGGTTGAAATGATAGTAGACCGTCTTCAAAACCCAGGTTCATCAGGACAAAAACATCTAGATCGAAGTTTACTTTTAGACAAACAAACTCAAGTAAGATAAAAATTTTGTCGAAGATCTTCTCTGTGGTTTAACATAATTATCATTCTTATTATTTTTTCAATAAAATATTTTCACAGGGGCTCTGGGATGGTCCAATTACACATTTGACAATCAGTTTGGAGATTTTTACTAAGAAATACAATGGATTAAAGGAATCATGGATGGATTTTTCATTTCTACAATGGTTTTTCATTGGTTGATCTAGCGTCACAATTGGGCTGACTGCTCGAACAATACATGTACTATGATCAATTGGTTCATTTTTGTAGGATGATTAGGAGCTTGGAGCATTGCTTTCAAGATATAGTGTTAGTGCAAACAGACAAAACAGGAAGGGTGTGATCAGACTGCGTGAATGTGTAGGCTTATTTTTTTTATTTGAAAAGCATTTTCATCTTGTACCGGTAATAATTAATATATTTATATATATATATATCTTATATTGTGTTTGTTTCTAAAGCGTATTTCGCTTTTTATAACAGGGAGGATTTACAGGCTTATACCTGGCGGCACAGGAAGGCTATAAAGACATTGTCGCTTTGCTCCTTATTGCTGGTGCTAGTGGAAAATTAATTAGCAATGTAAGCTTCTTTGTATTTGCCAGCATCTAACAAACGACACATTTTCAAAATAACAAGCATCTTGGTACCATAATGTGATTGCGGTACTTCCTGGGTATTTTTAGAGCCTTGGCGTCTGTAATGTAATGGTGAAGTACTCTTGCCTAGAGGAGAAAATGACAGTGACCGCTTAGTATGAAGAGCTGTGCCACGAGATTTATATAAGTGATAAAAGCAAAGATTTAGATTACCCTGCTCTTCTGTGTAGAATGATACAAGATTTCTATTTTCATTATAGGTTCATTTGAGCCGATAAAATGTGTCTGCAGTCAGGAAATGTGTCTTGTTAGGGTCTGCCAGTACATGTACAAAGATAGATCGGAGTCTTGGCTTTATGTAAATGCAATTGGCCACCAGTTCTTTGGCGCGGCTCATACTATAGCAGTAAAGACCCTAAGTATTTTACATCAAATTAGTTCAGCTAGATCCTGGTCACGACACCAAAATTCTTATATGAAATTGGACTCAATCGGTACTATAAGTCATTCTGTGACGGTTTTTATATATAACTTCGTATTTGCATATAGGTTTGAGGATAATGCGTAAAAGTCACAAATGCGTTTCGAACCTTGCAACCAGCCAGAAACCGCCATTTCTTATTTTGAATGTTACATATAAGAGAGTGAACCGACTTAATGAAAAAGAAGAAAAACATGCTTCTACTGAAATCACCAATTATTTGCATGAATCAATGTTACTTGTGATACTTTTGAATTTTGCATTTCAGTTTGGATTGTCGCCTAGTGATATAGCGATCATAATGGGACACCAAGAGGTAGCCACGGTCATAAGAAATACATGGGTACCAAGAAATCTCTATGAAAATAAAACATCAGCTAGTGCTGACAATAGCCCTGCCGTATCGGCGAATAAACGAAACAGTGCCATTGTAGAACACGCTACAAGAAAAGAAAAACGAAAAAGCACGACCTCCTGTTCATTGTCGTAAATTTATACGATTACGATACCGAACAGGAACTTCAAGGGAATCTCGATTTAAAAAGTGTCATAGAAAAGTGCCTTCTTGCGTTTCAGTCAGAGTGCTGGATCTTTTTTTCATACTACATCTCTGGTAGAAGATGAACACGTGCATTGTTTCCTGCTTCTCAATAAATGTAGCCTAGGGCTTTATAAATCATTTGGAAGAAAGAATCTGTCATGGTGTTTCTTGTGGGCTATGGTTAAATGAGAGCACGCGCGCGAAAGTCATTAAGGAACCTATCTTTTTCAAGGCTATGTCGTGAATGAAACAAATTTCTTCTACAACATTAAATTATCATTTTAGAAAAATGGGCTAGAAAAAGAATCTGTTATGGGCGTATCTGACAGAAAATCTTTTTCTTGGATAAACTGTTAGTGCAAACCTAAATTACGTCGGAACATTTGTCACCCATTACGATTTGTATGACCACCACTCAAACCTATGAATGAGTCAGGCATAACTAGCAAAGACCAAAAGTGACTGCCTGGAATCTGAGCTAAGCTGTGTATTAGAGTGAGTACTGATATCGTGAAATGGTTGATGAAAAATAACCTCGACCAGTTGATGAAAAAAAAGAGTAGAAACTAATATGGGCATCGGTTAGGCTGCAAACAAATGGGCGCGTGTTGATTTACAACCCAAAACGATGGCTACACTTGAAAAAAAAAACTGCTCGACCTGCTGATCCGAATGTACGTTGTTCTAGTATGTACTGAGACTGGCTTTCTGGATTCGACTTAATATTATCAACAGCGAATTTCTAGCAGTTTGCAGAACAGGATCTTCTCAGGTCGAACCTCTAGTAATATGACGTAATCGTCGTTTTCCATTTTCTTTCATAGTAGTACATGTATTTCCATGCTATTTATCATCGTCAGTACTAGTGTTAAACAGATGAAATGCAGTAACAATTCTATAAATATGGACAACTAAAATAATTACTATAATTGAGCCGCGACACGACAAAACCAACAAAGTGGTTGTGCGCCCAGCGCAGACTTAGATCAGCCTGGGCATCCGCCCAGCCTGATCAGAGTCTTGGCTGTCCGCATGGAAGTAGCTGAGACCCTTAGCTACTCTTTAAGCCGCTAACGAAGAGTCTGATGAGACTTTGTGGATACCCAGGATCTGAGTCTGCACTGGGCGCACAACCACATTGTTGTTTTTCTCGTGTCGCGGCTCAATTGTTCTAAAATTGTGCAATTTGTGTTATGCAGATGGAATGGAATCAGTGTAGACATTGTTCAGACAGCTCCTTTGGGAGTAGTCTTCTCTGGATCTGTACTGCTTGTTCAGATCTGTTCCGATACTAAGATTTTTACGACATGGTTAGATAATGTAGCTGCTAAAGCCCCGTTCTCACTGTGCTGCTCCCGGTATCGCCCGGTGATGAAAAGCTTGTATACCGCGATGATCCGAGACCTAAATAAATTGCGTTCTCACATCCCCGACGTTCCCACGGTGAATCCCCGGTCTAGAATTTGTTACATACCGGGACATTATACCCTATGTCACCGCAGCTTCACCGTCTTTAACCGTGGTGGCGCCAGGATCATTCTGCACGAACCGTGTTAAACCGGATCCGACCCTAATAAAACGGGGATCTACCGGCCCTAAACGTAGGTGTACCGCCATTTTCCGGGTACAAACGAGGCTTCGCCGGCTGATACACCGGCTCATATCGTTCTAATCTCTGCCTCCATCGGTATGAAACTGGGCTATACCGTTCTTCACATGAGCTCTGCCGGCCCAAAGCCAGGGTTCAACATCACGATGAATGCTACGGTGTATCACGGTAGAGGGAGGGTAGAGACCCAGACCTGCCCCGAAATTCCAGGATTAAGCCGGTTCTTGACACCTTCTCGGTGACTCCCGATTGTATTTTAAAACATTTTAAAACAACCGAGGCTGTTAGCCGGATCAACAGGGTTCATCCCGGATCGTCCAGGATATTCACGGTGCCGTCAGGGTTGTTCTCCCGGTTCGACAGGGTTTCCCACGGATCACTAACCGGGACTTACCGGGGATGCCAAACCGGGACAGTGAGAACGGGGCTGAAAAGGAGAGGCCTGATCAAATTTTACAGTATTTACTAACTTTAATATTACGAAACAGGTTCCTATAGAACAAAAGAACTGTCTAAAGTCAAAGAACGAAAATACATTACAAAAATGGTTGAGGTGCCCAAACATTTTTTTATGATGGATATTGTTATTTTATGAAAGTGTTGTGACGACTAACAACTATCGCGCGCGGCAGCTACATCAAGCAGGTCTGTTCCAACCTGTAAATTAGAAATTCAAGCTTCTGAAACAAACATGCAGAAACAGGCCTTCCATGTAACAATGCTATTTAGCTCAAATCTATGCAAACTACATTAACTTTGGACCGAAATCAGAACAACTTGGTGTGTGTGTTGGAGGGGGAGTATGTTTTAGTGAAAAATAAGAACAGTATGTCGGCTGGCACTATCACACCCCTGGTTAACTACGCTCGTATGTATATACAAGAGCTGTGCTGTGACGAAACGAAAAAGAGCTGTTACGAAACGAAAAAGAGTCACAGTTACGAAACGACCGAAAGGTTCGGGGGATATAGCGATGAGCCTGGCGTCCGTCCGTCCGTCCGTCCGTCCGTCCGTCCGTCTGTCCGTCCGTCCGTCCGTCTGTCCGTCCGTAAACATTTTCTTGTCCGCTCCATATCTTGAATACCGTTTGGAATATTTTCATAATACTTCACAGTTATGTAGAACAGGTCATGACGACGTGTCGCGTGCAAGAATGGTAACTCTTGCTTTTGTAATTTTTGAGTTATCTCCCCTTTGGTGAATTTTTGGCAGATTCGTGTCCGCTCTGTAACTTGAATACCCTTTGGAATATTTTCATGATACTTCACAGATATGTAGAGCAGGTCATGACGATGTGTCGCGAACAAGAATGACAACTCTTGCTTTCTTACTATTTGAGTTATTTCCCCTTGATGGTTTAAGGTGTAAATTCGTGTCCGCTCTATAACTTGAATACCTTTTGAAATATTTTCATGATACTTCACAGATATGTAGAACAGATCATGACGATGTGTCGCGAACAAGAAAGACAACTCTTGCTTTCTTACTTTTTGAGTTATTTCCCCTTGATGGTTTTAGGTGTAAATTCGTGTCTGCTCTATAACTTGAATACCTTTTGAAATATTTTCATGATACTTCACAGATATGTAGAATAGGTCATGATGATGTGTCGCGAACGAGAATGACAACTCTTGCTTTCTTACTTTTTGAGTTATTTCCCCTTGATGGTTTAAGGTGTAATTTCGTGTCCGCTCAATAACTTGAATACCCTTTGGAATATTTTCATGATACTTCATAGTCACATAGAACAGGTCATGCTGATGTGTCGCGAACAAGAATAACTACTCTTGCTTTCTAAGTTTTTGAGTTATTTCCCCTTGATAGTTTTAGGTGTGATTTCGTGTCCGCTCCATAACATGAATACCCTTTGAAATATTTTTATGATACTTCACAGATATGGAGATTAGATCATGACAGTTTGTCTCATACAAGAATGACAACTCTTGCTTTCATACTTTTCCGAGTCCCCCCCCCCCCTCCCCCCCCCAAAAAAAAAAATTTTTTTTTTTTCAGATTTGGATTCTTTGTCCAAATTCACTTACTAGACAGCTCAAAATTAGATTTGTAGGGCTTGTACTTTAGAAGTTATTCACTTATTTTGAAATGTTGAATGTATCATATGCAATACATTGTCTACATGGTTGCTATTTATATGTGTTTTGAAGGGCACTGTGTTTACCAAAGCGCAAGGGGCCTTCGGTCGGGGGATTTGCCATCTCCTCTGATGGCTATTTTTAGTTTGGTAGCTGCTCTTTTTTTCAGCAAACTATCTCCAATTGACCTTATCAGTGGCTCTGCATATCTAGCTTTCATAATTATTGTTGGGGCTTTACTTCATTGGATAATAGTATTGTTTGAAGTAAAACCAGGACATTTTTGTTTTAGGTATATGTTGCCCTGCCATATTGTGGTTAGCCTATTAAGTATAAAGTATTCTAGACTTAAGTCCGCTCACATCAGATTTATGCTTTTGTAATTTTATATTTGAAAAGGATCGTGTCAGTAGATATTTATATGAAGAGAAAGAAAAGAAAACACCATAAAATTGTAATTATCTGTTTTTGTTGCCCACATGTCAAGCTAATTATGCGTCAGGCAAAACAGTTCAGTATATCACCTTGAGAAAAGCCAATGCCAGATGTTGGTCCGAATCCATTTACCCAGAGAAGATGAGATCGAATGCGACATATTGCCCTAATGAAGAACTAGAAAATGTGTTTATGAAACACTATGCCCCCAACTGTATCCTTGCCTCTAAGGAAGGTTCATCCCATAATATTTAGGTCAGAAAGGGGTTTTAATCCATTCATCTACATCTCAGCCTGTAACTGTATCTTCCTATATCTTATGGTTCTTGACTGTAACGGTACCTTTGTACCACAGGCTTAAAATGCTCTAAGTCGAAAAAGGGGCATAACTCAGTAAAAAATTCACCAATGTATTTCAAAAGTTAATCAGGTCATCTACACCTTAGGCAATGTCTTCCTGCAAAAAAACACAATCCTAGCATCAGGGATTCTTGAGATATTTTGTTTACAAGGTTCCATAGGCTTACAATGCACTAAGTCGAAAAGGGGCATAACTCAGTAAAAAATTCACCAATGTATTTCAAAAGTTAATCAGGTCATCTACACCTTAGGCAATGTCTTCCTGCAAAAAAACACAATCCTAGCATCAGGGGTTTTTGAGATATTTTGTTCACAAGGTTCCATAGGCTTACAATGCACTAAGTCGAAAAGGGGCATAACTCGGTCAAAAGTTCACCTATGTTTTTCAAAAGTTAATCAGGTCATCTACATCTTAGGCAATATTTCCTGCATAAAAACACGATCCTAGAATCAGGGGTTCTTGAGATATTTTGTTCACAAGGTTCTATAGGCTTATAATTCACTAAGTCGAAAAAGGGGCATAACTCGGTCAAAAATTCACCAATGATTTTCAAAAGTTAATCAGGTCATCAACACCTTAAGCGGTGTTATCCTGCAAAAAAATCATGATCCTAGCATCAGGGGTTCTTGAGATATTTTGTTCACAAGGTTCTATAGGCTTACAATGCACTAAGTCGAAAAAGGGGCATAACTCGGTCAAAAATTCACGAATTTTTTTCAAAAGTTAATCAGGTCATCTAGACCTTGGGCAATGTTATCCTGTAAAAAATCATGATCCTAGCATCAGCAGTACTTGAGATATTTTGTTCACAAGGTTCCATAGACTAAGTCCAAAAAGGGGAATAACTCTGGAAATACCTGACCGACGGGAAAAAGAAAAAAATACGGGTCCACTTATTTTTCATGTACATGCCACATAAAAAATTTCAAGATCCTAGCATAAGCCATTCCTGAGTTTCCTAGCTGCCAAAAAGCGTTACGGACAGACGGACGGACAGACAGACGGACAGACAGACGGACGGACAGGCCCAAACCAATATGCCCCCTCAACTTCTCCGAAGTTGAGGGCATAATAAAACAAGACATAAGAAAGCAGATAAAAGAAAAACGTCATACAAGGGGAAACCAAGAGGTCAAGTCTGTCCAAGCAGATGGTCGCGAGACTATCCTAAATAATGCATAAAAAGCTGATAAATAATATAATGACAATGATAGTATACCGCAACACTGCCCTTGGAATAATCAGTGATATATTACTGGGAAGAGGTGGGGATGAGGGGTTTTAATGGCGGATGAACTTGGCGGTGTAATCATTCACCTTAAATGAGAAATGAAGTACACGGCATGTACCTCTTTGGCCTTTTTAACTAGGTATTGACGGTTTGTTAATTTTCAAAACGTCGTCCCGAGGATGCATAATTTCATTGCTACTGAACATATTTTCTAGAAACTTTGCCTACCATAATCTGTTACTTACACGAACTCTTGCAAGAAAATTCGGATTTTTTGTCGTTCGAATAAAAAGTAATACTACTAGTCATTACCATTTTTCATCCCAGTTTAATGCCATTCTTACACAGGAGTTAATCAAAATGGTACAACAGCCATTGTTGCTTCTTTACTTACTATGCTAATACTATTATTCAATCACAAATAACCATGCGGTATTCACTCACTATCAGGTAAAAAGAGGCTTTAGTGATAATGGGCCAATCAATTGAAAAGACTTTTCTAATGTGTTTCCCCTAAATAGGGGTACATGTTCATATAAGGGATGTACAGTTAATATAGTTTGCTGTTCAAAAAGCTTCACCAGTGAAGAGTAAAACTTCAAAGATTAGGGACAGTTTTTAACATGTAGTTGATCTGACAATATTTTATTTAATAGTTAAAAATCTGAATTTCAATGCATGAGTATTAGATGAAATTAAAATCTTAAAAAGTTCCTTCAAGAGCAGAGAATACACACAGAAGTAAGAACATGGGCCAGACTACGTAATCTCGGCTAATAAAGCCTCGTCAGAGACCCTGACAATATCTCGTGACGAAACCTGAAAAAAAGCATACTGTCATTTCTTAATTTTAATTGAGCAGTCGATTCAAAGACTGATTAGTTTCACAAGGATCCAAAAACATAAAAGACGATGATCTAGAATAATAGTGTAAATCGATCTCAAAGTTTAGATTTTGCAGAATCAATCCTCTGACCTCAAAGGATGTAAATAAAATTAATCTGTACTATGGATGATGTATGGGGAGACGTCTGCAAAGTTTCATAAAGTTTGCAGAGTTTTATGAAAATATGTTCAGTAGTAATAAAATTAAATCGTTGTTTTGCCTCCACTTGTTCCAAAGGACCTATTAAGTTTCTTTTCCTTTTTTTTAAATTTTATTCACGGCGGCGTCCTTGAATGTCAACATAAATGGGTTGTAGAATCTTGAAAGTAGGATAGCTAAGAATGCGGTACATAAAAGTATCGACTCAAAGCCAGGACTTTTGGAGAAGTCACTTGAAACTATGTCTGCAGATGGAAAGAAAACGTATAGTATACGCTTTACCGAAAGAAGTCTTGTCGCACAAAAACATGTGAAATTATAACAAATCATCATGATCAATTTGTTCTACGCAAAGTAGGAATCGGTACTATTCCGGAAGTGTCCTGCACAAAGGAATTCTCACTTTGTTCCGCAGAGTGGGGATCCTTACCTTGCGCAAGACAATTCCGGAATTGCCTAGCGCAAAGTGAGAATCGGGACAAAGTGACAGTACTTAGATTTGAGCGCGTTTAATAAATATATTTTTGCATTTATTTGTTTGATATGGTCATTTACAAATTTCTACGTTTGAAAAGGGCGTTATTTTATCAAACTAATACTTTTTTCTTCAAGTTCAAAAGGCCTATGCACATCTACATACTTTTGCAATGTATGTACAAAGTTTCAAATCAGCTGCTCAAAACTATGATAGCGCTGAAATTGTCATCTTGTATTAGCCATTCCCGAAAAATTTTGAAAGGCTAATTGTGTCAAATATACAGATTCCTCATTTCAAAGTCCATTCCCCATTACTCGTATCAAATAAATATTCGACTCACTTTGTCCCGAAGATTCCCATTTTGCATAGAGGCATTTACTTCGATAAACAACCAAATCCCTTGCGCAATTCTAGAATTGTACAGGGATAATTCCGGAAGTGTAACACAAAGTGAGAATTCCTACTTTGCGCAGGATAATTCCGGAAAATTACCTCTCACTTTGCATAGACAAAATCGGTTGGGCCGTTATTTGAGCAAAACATCAACATTACCCCTCGAGCCCTTTGGTTAGCTTCTGTGTTTCATATAACAGATGAATAATGGTTCAAAATGCTGGTATGTTTTATCAATCACTATGTGAACATTCATTTCTCCATAGGTTACCCGTTGCAAAGAGAAATTCTGCTTTATATCATGTGCCAACATGTATCGAAACAAAAGACTATTGCTTGGATGCAGAGGATGGTAGTACAATTTTTCTTGGTCGGACTAAAGTCAAAACCATCGAACAAAATAGGCTGGATCTTTTGTTTTAGGAGAATGCAAAGCCATTCCTAACCGTAGTTTTACCAAAAAGGATCAAACGTATGTTTTGTCGTTCCGAGAAGTTCCAAACTGGATAACAGGAAACACCGAACCAGCGCAAGTGCTATCAATTTCTAATGAAACACGGTAACAATATTTTGGTTGTTTAAAATAGGTAAAAATAGTTGTTAAATGTCTTTTGTATAATTTGCTTAATCTGTTGTAACCCTTCTGTTTGTCTAAATTATTTAGTTCAATAAAGATAGCTGAGTTGCCACCTATTTGGGAAAGAGCTGCTGACTCGGCTTATCATTTGTAATTTATTGTTTGTTAGGATGTCTTTGTCACTCTTTCCCTTTGGTGTTGGGGATAGGGTTTGGGATCTGATTCAGTCAGTTCCTGAAGCGTAGTTACTCTTTAAATTAACTCACTCATTGTCTTTAATACACTCGGAGTAGTCAAAAAAAGTCTCTGAATCTACAGACAGCTATCGAAGACATGGAATGAACTGACTCCAGCGACTGTTATGTGAATTATTGGTCAAGCCGCTATAAAATAAACAACCATCATTGTGTGAAATTTGTCAGGACCTAATTATTTATCTAGCTGACATTAATAGCATGATACATTTCCGCCAATACTAATTCTAGCTGTTTAAAATTCAATGAACCCATATTTTGATACCTCCAAAATAGTATTTTTCTTCTAATCGAAGAAGCGTTTGTTGTTACCTAGTTTCGTCAATTTCCCAACACAGTCTACAGAGGTCTCTTTGCCCATGACTGAGCTTTATTTCATGTGCGACATCAGTGCCGTCACAAGCACAGTATTTGGTTGTGAATGGATAAAACGCAAATGTTTTCAGGCTTGAGAAAACATGTAAACCAAGAAAAAGAAATGATTTTTTTTAGAAATATCCGCCCGTTAACTTTGATTTGTTTCCCAAACGACCCCGTGTTTCTGTCTTTTTAAGTACTTAAATCATGGATAACAAAAATTCTACGCCAGCTGAGTAAATGACAGCCTCTGATTAGTCACTGACGGCGGGATATGCGCTCTGTATCCATAATCATCCTTAAGAGGTATTAACACTGCCTGATTAGTCGTCCTGACATTGTCATGCAACACAAATCCACAGTATCCGAACTACATGTACATTCTCTTCCGGTTTTCATAGTGTTGAATCGAGAGTACAAACGTTCGCTTATAACCAGTAGTCGGAAATCATTATGTTTTGAGATTTTATGTGGAATCTGCTGCGTCATTTATAGCTATTCAGCTTCGAAAATGTAAAGGGGTAAGTTTAATATAATTTGCTCTTCGGTCTTTTTCTTTATTACCCTGTACAATGTCGTGTATGGGTGGGTAGTAATTAGTACAGTATTCAAATCGCCCTTGGCATGATTCTCAAACCATTTTGAGCATTTTCTTACATGTTTTATAAAAAATCTTTAGAATAAACGGAAGGCGTTATCAATCTACAGTTTGTTAGTTTTGATAAAATGATGATAGCCAGGTTTTGCACGACACAATCTCGTGTTAAATTCAGCTGTTCTGAAAAAAAAATCTGCGACGTCAAGGAGTTTTTCATTGTACAGGGCAATAAAGTAAAAGACCGAAGAGAACATTATATTAAACTTACCTCTTTACATTTTCGAAGCTGAATAACTATAAATGACGCAGCAGATTCCAGATAAAAACTCAAAACATATGATTTCCGGCTACTGGTTATAAGCGAATTTTGTACTCTCGATTCCAGACTATGAAACCCGGAGAAGATGGTACAGTGCGTTCGGATACTGTGAAATCATGTAGTGTAAACACTACAATTACTCCTTATAAAACAGTTATGTATGGTTTCAAAAGCATGTACGATAAGTCACAGGGAATAGGACATGTTTGTATTGCCATTACAAAGTCATGTTATTTCAGTCAGTCAGCTTGCAGGCCACTGAGATTAATGTCTTTCCAAGAAATACAGGAGAAAGGTAACACATTTTTCATTCATAACACCCTTTAGTTTTAGTAAAGATAGTAAAGCTCAGCAAAAGATAAGTGCTGAAATAAAATTTTCTGTTCCCGAAACCTTTCGAATAAATGAATTCTATCAAGAAGAAAATGCCCCGTGGACTCAAGATTCACTTGAGTATTTTAGGACAGAAAATCGGGATGGCACCTTCGAACGAATGGAAAAGAAACTGATAGAAAAATTTCCAAATATTGATAAATTTACAAGTATACGCCTAGAAATCTTTGAACAGCATCAATACTCTTCGGCAATGGCCAGGACTTTAAAAACTTAGATCAGTATATATGATTTCGGAAACTGCATGACCATAATAGACGACTCGGTTTATAAACAAATGCATCTGGAACGATTCAGTTTAGCATTATGCAGCACCAGACGGGAGAATGCAGCCCTTAGTTCCCACATCTGTTCTTCAAAGGTGGATGTAAGATTATTATATTGTCAAGATACACAAGCCAATCGCACAGATTCAGGTCACTTATGAGTCTTTCCATCAACCGTTGAAACGTTGCTGGAACATTGCATAATCCAAACGGCGTGTAATTATCTTGTCCTCTTTACTCAGCTGCATCTGCCAGTTTGCACTATTTTAGTCGAGTTGTGTGATTTTTAGCACCTGCTAGCAAGTGTAGTGTATCATGATAAATATATACTGTTCACAAAAACTAGGGGATATTAAGTTATTAAAAATCGTATAAATTAGAAAAAATACCAAATCCATCTGAAACGGCAAGTATCCATCAGACAAATATTCGATAAGACATTTTGCATTACAATTTGGATAGTATATCCTGTCACGTGACCTGCGTGTCATTCGTTTTAGACAGGGGGTCGACACCAAAATTTCACACGAATCTGGTGTGGAAACAGATTGTTTGCAGATTACAAAATTTATACTGAAACACTCGTCATGCTTCATTTAACAAACTGAAAATTGTGTTTACACACTCTTTCAACACAATAATGAGTGCAAGCCATAAAAGTCTAAATTTTTCGGTAACTCGATGCACTTGTACGAATTTTGTTTTCTGGTTTTCTTCCCAAAATGAGAGTTTTGAAGAAGAAAAAAATCTTTTAGCATACAAAACTTAAAAGTGCATAAAATGGTTAGCTTAGTTGAAGAATTTGAATAAATTTTTGTTCGAATTTACCACATTTTAGTCCTGACCCCCTGAAACAAAATGTATGCAGATCACGTGACAGGATATATCGTCTAAACTCTCATGAAGAGTGTCTTAACAGATATTTATCTTATCAATATTTAGCGTTTCATATGGATATCACATTTGTTGTAGATGCTACAATTTTTCATACCTGAATATCCCCTACTTTTTGTGAACCGTATATGATACCGAAGTTAAATTAATCGATCACTTGTTCGCGAGACGGCAGACGTTACCGGTCATAAGCTCGTTTGTTTACTTTCCTATTAACCCTACAGAAGCAACTAACGTGATACTTCTTACCCATCATGACTACGTTAGATCTGAATGGGTTACTCAACCCTAAAATACAAGGTTGCCAACGTACGTCAAGAACAAATGAATAACGGTAACTCTGTCATATTTGAAAAAATTATCTCGAACCGCGTAGGAAATGAGGTATACCCCAGGTCTTGCGAAGCCGATTCTAATAAAGTAAATTGCAGTTACCCCGTACTAATGTCCTTCATATGAGCCAGCTGTAACCTTTTAGGAAAAAATACTAGTTCCCAGTTACGAGGACACTCCGAAAACGTTAGCCCATAGTCAGCGAAGATCGCCTTTTTGAAGTCTTCAGTTCACAAAATGATGACATTTGCTGTACACAAAGGAAATCAGTACCGGGTTACTGTTTTTCATTATATCAAAATCGGCATTTGTAAGATCTGAAATATAACTGATCTTCTTAAACAGATCGAGATTATTTGAAATATTTGAGCCGCTACACGACAAAACCAACAAAGTGGCATGTGCGCCCTGCGAAGACTCAGATCAGCCTAGGCATCTACCCAGTCTGATCAGAGTCTTCGCTGTGCGTTTAAAGGATAGCTAAGGGTTTAATCTACCTTCATGCCGACAGTGAAGACTCTGATCAGACTGGGCGGACGCATATTCTGCAATGACATATCATGAGTCGATAGGATCAGGCCGTACCGCCACCGGTAACATCCCCTAAAGTAAGCCATTAATGAAATGCGACACCGCTACCCAATGCGTATGTGCAAAGGTAAAACCCTCAACTTTGCCTTCTATTATTGGATGAGTCCCGTGTGATATATGCGGATATGCGGAGCCCAAAACGATAGTGATCAATAGTCGATTTCGCAATTTTATAGATTTTTATTCATGTGTCCTTTGTAATTTTATTCTACTTATAGCTTTAATAACTGTATGTTTAGTTACCGTAAGGATATTCATGTGTAAGGGAACAGGTAATTTGTGTTTGTTTCATTTTCAAAAAGGCTATACAGTCTCAAAAAGACATTTCAGGTATGTGTCAATTCGTTTTCACTTCTACGAGAAGTCAGCTGTCAAACCGAAAGTTTGATACTAGCAGCCTATCACGACTTTCCTGTTGCTGAAGACTTCATCAGTTCATGATTAGGGTAAAGTCTGGTAAATTCGGACAGCGGGTAAATTCGAACATACCACTGCAAACAGTAAACCATTATCAGGCGATGTGCAGAGAACAAAAAAATCATAACCCCATCTTCACTTTACCAGGATCATGCCCCTTTGTAATTTTAAGTATGGCAAGCGTATCCACTCTTTTAAGTTTTTAGTATGATAAGCTTTTCTCCTCCATTACTTTAAAACCGTCAAAGAATTTTCATGAAACTTTGTACAAATACATTAGTCGATATAGCCACAGGGTATAACCGATTCCGCCAATTTTTGCTTCGTGCAGAGACTGTACATCATATCTGGCTTCCGCCGAGACTGTCCGCGAATCTTGCTTCCTGCCGAGACTTCTGTACATGATAAATGGCTTCCTGCAGAGATTGTACGCGTGATTCTGCTTCCTGCCGATGCTCTCGGCAGGAAGCAGAGTCACGCGGACAGTTTCGGCAGGAAGCCATTCCTCGAGGACAGTAGTCTCTGCAGGAAGCAAGAGTTCGCGTACAGTCTCGGCGGAAGCCAAATATGACGGACAGTCTCTGCAGGAAGCGAAAATAGGCGGAATCGATTATACCCTGTGATAGCATCAGATAACGTGCAGAGAACAGTAATCATAACACTCTACCGTCATTGTTCCTCTGTATTTTTTAGTTTGGAAATTGTCCTCTCTTGAACTTAAAAGCTTTTGCAGATTTTTTCCTCTAAAGTTTGAATAAATATAAAAGCAGTGTCAGTTGATGTTTAGAGAATAAGAACCATGCCTCCATCTAAATTTTCGATGAGGAGGTGGAGAGAGGAGGAGTATGGAGAGGGGTGGGCGTGGGGGAGGGGACATACGTTTTTGTTTCAAAAACACTTCTAGTTTTAACTGATTTCAGATGTGTAAAGACAATACGGGAGTTACAGTGTAAAAACTTTCAAGCTGGTTGTTGATACAATGATTTCAAGAGTTCCTGACGGAGGATTATTTTGTAGATCCTGACAAAATATTCGTAAACTGTACTCATGATGTCTGATGAGAAGGATATAGATTGTATTAGGTTTGTTGATTCTGTCGGCGGTACTCTACAGTCGTCGGTTGATCCGACGGTGACTTGCACAATTCCAGAAGGAGCGCTTCAAGATGAATTGAACTTTATTCCTCTTTCTTTACAGGTAAGCTTCTAACCATCCGTCTGAATATCCATGGGGGTAATACTAGTTACCCTAGCTGTGCTGTCGACCGAACCAAGGAGTTACCATACATGCAAAAATGTGGGGTTCTATTGCACACAACCTTTCAACATTACCCACCCATTGTCCTGATTTGACTGAAATAGTGTTAAAAGGACGAACAACTGCAAGCCATCCATCCTTCCATCCATTCGGATATCAAGCAGCCTCGTTTCCTCTGCATCGGAGATTCCGTGAACAGTGACGCGCGTATCAACATTGGCGTAGCTGCCTATGTACAAATACTGACAAAATTTCAATATGCAGCTGCGTGTTTGGACGCTGTGATTTTGTAGATTAGACAAGATTTCAATAATAGCTGCCACCAGAAATGACAATATGAAACATCACATGGACTCAAGCACTAGACTTCCTGACTATGGGTTTCAAACACATCATGCATACTATGTATTTTGCCCCTAGCTAAGACCCTGCGAGTTGTGCCAATAAAAAAAGTAGAAACAGCTTTTGGTTAGACCGTGCCCGGTATGGCTTGCTTTGTGCCCCGGGAAACATAAAAAGACCACAAACACGGACAATACTCTACCAAGTCTTACGAGCGCATTCAGAATTTGTTCGTTTTAAAGGTCTGTCTTCGGTACGATGCAAAACATGCACTTACGCAGTAGCATACGCAGCTTTGTCATTGCATGCATAGTGCAGTTTATTGAAATATACACTAAACAACTATTATATGACGGTCTACAGTCGTTCGTACTTAATAGCCTGGGCTCAGTTGTTCAAAGCATCGTTAGCCTAACGAGCTCGTTAAGAGGTCAACTCGTTAAATGTTTTATGACTTTATAACCAAATACACAGACATTTTTTGTTGAAAAAATATAAGAGGCTTTTTTATTAGCTTCTCACATTTTTTAACAATAAATATTGCCATATTAGCGATATTAATGTTTGAAAGTTTAACGAAACGTTAAAGTTTTAAACAACTGGGCCCTGGTCTGAGGTATGTGCATGTTTATTGTGTAACTGTTAGCTATATGATGATAACTTCTGAAAACTTTCAAAAGACTGTAATAGGTTCATCTTTTTACAGATGTCATTCCATATACATATATACACATTTTATTTATATAATATTTATAGGTTATCAGTGTGGACAAGGATCTGGTTCAGGAGTCCCTCGGGAAAAGCTCAGCGATGTCCCCAGTTGTAATTGTGGAACCACTTCTAAGAAAGTTTCACAAACATCCAGAACTGTCATTACCAATACCAGGCTATGATGACAAAAACTTTGATTCCAACAACTTGAGGATTCTTCTCAGTCTCTCTCCCAGTAGGTATACAACATACCCTTAAAATTTGAAGAACTGAACACCTAAAATACTGTAATTTTCCCTAAAATGAAGTTTGTTCCTTCTTTATGATTCAGACCGACAAATTGTTTGTATCCTTAACGTTTCTTGACGTTGGCTTTTTTAGTACATCCTGCTCAACTCTGCAAACAAAATTATATTTAAGAAAAGTAAAATGATTTTGATTTTGGTCTGTAGGTTCATGTAAAAAACTGAAATGTTCACAAAAAATAAGTGCATTTTATTGTGTCCCAGTACTTTTTCTTATACATGTATCTGTACTCTGGATTCTTTCATTTCAGGTGATGGTGACCTTGTTGAGTTTGAGGACATCACAGAGGTTACTCCTTATAGTTTCATTAACACTGTTATGATTAAATTCACAATATCCTGTAATGGACGGTAGGTATATTGAATAATGTATGATGATTTTTTTTCTTTAGGCTACATACGCCTTCACCCACCACCACACATTTAATACTTTAAAGGCTCCATAGCCCTATCAAAGGTAAAAACCGTCAAAATACAAATCATTATGAAACCTGTATAGCCTTCAGAATTGATGAAAATATGTCGGTTGATGTGCTTTTTTGTACCATATAAATGGTAAAAAAGAAGGAATAAGGTATTACATTGTATTTTTATCACCTGTTAAACGCCTGTACCTTATATTTTTACCGCCTGTACGTTGTATTTTTATCATGAAATAAAGCTTGTGAAATCGAAAGTAGGTCATTTTGGTTGGCAACTAAAATGACCTAGTTATTTTTTCAAATCTATCTAATGGTAAACTCAAGGACGTTTTGATTTTTCAGCATCTGATTCTGAAGGCTATACAGGTTTCATAATGATTTGTATTTTGACGGTTTTTTACCTTCGATAGGGCTATGGAGCCTTTAAGCGACCAACATGTAAATGTTTGAATTCGCAAACAGCGTAGATCCAGATGAGGCGCCTCATCTGTATCTACACTGTTTGAACTCTGACTTTTGAATTTTCAATATGATATGGCTTGGACGAAATATTTTTGGAATTTTGCAGACGTAAATTTTCTGTTGTTTTTGCCCTTTAAGAGTTTAAACATTAATTTGTTAAAACTCGAAGACGGTAGTGTCAGTTTCAGAAATTGTTTGCGTAAATGTTTACGGTAAACCAAAATTTGTAAGTTGTAAAACATTTTCTTCGAATAATACACGAACATTATGAATAGGGGTCTCATTAAATATTGAAACGAAGAATAAGCAAATTCTTACACGTTATTTGTTGTATGAATAGCTCACTATCATCAGAAATAATGGCGTAGAGCACTGCACTTTATTTAAAAGAAAAAGATCGGCAATGATCAGGAACTAATACAATCAGATACAATATCCCGCCTTCAAAACCAGAAAGGAAAGAAGTATACTATACGTAAATGGACAGCAGTTCACTAAAGGCACGCATGATAAACTGAATGAACAGTTCTTTCACAGGCAGGTGGTTATTCAGCTCAGCCAACTGAAAATACCACTGAAAATACCACATGCACATAACATGTGAATAAAAATACCAACAAGAACAAGTAACAGTGACAGTAAGGAACCGCAACAGAAGTGCCGGCTTGGGACGGTCAGTTATAGATTACTGGGGGCTTAAACTATTTTACTGGATCCATACCCTCGCCCTTCCTTAGCTTATGTAATGTTTTAACCTAAAAAAAAACAAAAAAAAAAAAAAAAAAAAAACACTCACACAATAGACGAACGAACGAAAGTATTAATATAGTCAAAATGAAGAAAGTATATGTAACGATAAAGATAGTCAAATATCTCTACAATCATTTCGATTTGTATTTTACGCAGGGTTGTCATTGTGAATAACGCCAACAGTGCTGTAGATGTGAGCAATACCATGAACGACCTCTATGCCAAAACTTTGGTAAATGCGCCACCGGTAAGTTCGGCTGAAAGTAAATATACTGAAAGGATTTAAAAACTTCCACCCATTAATTTTGAATATCTCAAAAAAGAATGCAGCTACGTCCACCAAAATTTGACAACATATATACAACTCTTATACCTGATTATATCAATATACCGAATCTGAAATCGTTCAACCGAATCGGTCAGGAAAAAGCACGTGCTCCTCGTGTTCTTAGTACCGTTCATATACGGATAAATAGCTTCATGTATACAGTTTTCTGAAGAACAATTTCTCTTACGATATCAAATTGAATTTTAAAAGTTTGGACTCGGTCTGTGGCTTTATTTAGCCTACCGCGCCTAAAAATCGCCAACAGGCGCATAGTTTTGGGCCAGATAAATGCTGAAATTTCAAAAAGTGACGTCGCGTGACAATGTTATGCGTTAATTACGGCAATGTAAAATCTCAGACACTGTTTACAGGACGCTCAAAAGACCGTCAGAAAAGCACCTAACCGCGATAAAAAACCAGAGGTCATGACGTTAACTAACGTCGACGCCGTCACCGTAATAGGCTTTGCGCGACAGCATCATCCGCTATGATATTTGCAAATCAACGTGGATGACGTCACAATATTAAGACAGTAAGAAATGGTCGAAAAAAGTGTTGCATAAGATAACGCCGGCATCGTCTTATGCATTTCAATGACGTAATGCTCTTTTACTGACGTCGTTTAAGTAAATGGTACCAATCAACTGCGTAATCTTTAAATTTGATAAGTTTCAAGCAATTTATCGTTAAATATTCAACACTGTTATGAGTGAACAGATCAGCAGCCAGCAATAAAAAGTGGAAGTTTTTAAATCCTTTCAGTATATATAAATAAACAACAAACATTTCAGTTGGAAGTTTTTCTTTTCGTTAATAGTGCTATATGCATAACAGAACAAATCATTGAAGCACGCACGCAGGCACGAACGCACGCAAGCACGCTTGCAAGCAAGCACGCAGCACATTGTAACGGTGAATGAGTAGAATGAGTACTCTTTTGTCGAGTCGCCTCATCCGGATCTACACTTTTTGCCCTCTAGTCTGTGAATTCTCAATACGGCAACTTTTTTTTAGATCTTGCAAAAGTAAAATTCATCGTCTGCTTTTTAACACTGTTTAAGAGGTAAGCCTTCCCCTTGTAGAATGAGGTTGGACCAGTGACCAGGATGTTCCAAGCAGCCAAATCAGGAGAAGTTTTAGTATTACTGGAGGCAGTTGGTAGCAGTGGTGTAGATATCAACCATCAAAATGAGGTAAACAAGCCAAAACATTTCTTTTCAGAAGGTATTTGAAGTTAATTTAACAGTTGTTCAGGCTTACGAGCCTTTTTCGTAGAACAGCGTTAGAAAATGTACACTTTAGGTTTTGCTTTTGCAAGTTTATGCTTTTAATTCCCATGTTCTTTGACGAACGAATATCCCCTAAAATAATTTCAAACTTTAAAAAAGACATTAAATTGATCATATATTTCCAAAACTTTTAACACCACATGTCATATATTTTCTGGAAGAAATAATACATTAAGATTAACTGAAACGGAAGTGGGCGCTTTCTTTTGTAAAGTATACGTCAAATTCAGACAAAGAGCCAGTGCTAAATGGAACAAAATAAAATGGATAAGCGGTGTTTCTGTTGACATGTCTATAGAAATACAAAACTGAAGATACCCATATCTACCACGAATATGCGAACAACCCAGTATTTCATTAGATTGTCTAATCAATACAAATAACTCCCGTTATCTCAAAATGAGCAGCGACACGAGAACACCAAAAGTGTGGTTGTGCGCCCAGCGCAGACTCAGATCAGCCTGGGCATCTGCCCAGTCTGATCACAGTCTCCGCTGTCCGCATGAAGGTAGCTTAGACTCTAAGCTACTCTTTAAGCGCCTAGCGAAGAGGCTGATGTGAGTCTGCGCTGGGCGCACAACCGCATTGTTGGTTTTTTCATGTCGCGGCTCAAATATTCTCTTAGATCAAAGAAATCAGTTTGGACCTATTTCTTATTTTTCATTACACTTCAACGCTTTTTGTCGTAAACTACTGGTATCTCTATGTAAATTTTCTGGAACCAGAAAATTTACTAATTTACTTTGAGATATCAGTAGTTTGCGATGAACTACGACTTTAAGATATCGAGAGTTGACTGTATACAATTCATTCAACGTGTAATAATTGATCTGAATCAGTATAAAAAATGATGTGTATATATGTATGTCGGAAACGAATTTGACCCAGACCGTCTAAATTTAACGACTTCTTGGAGAAGTTCGAACTTCCAGTTATGTATATATGTTATGTATGTATATATGTTATGCATGTTTTATGAGGGCCCCAGGGAAGATTGGCTTTGCCAACTGAGCCACCCTCACTAAATAAAGTCTACTTACTTACTTACTTACTTACTTACTTATGTCTTGGGGACCCAGAACGGCACCACCAAGTAAGAAACCTGAATCAGTACTGGCTTCTTGTAGCAAAGTGCCACTACTGACATTTTGCCAGTTCCATAGACTAGGTGAGAGCCCGTGGCATGCAACATACAAATTCCTTTTCTTTGTATAGCGTCTTGGAAATTCAGACAAAATCAAACAACTGCAACTCAAATATTCCTAATATACAGATCATAGCGTGAATTACCATGATTACGATTCGATTACGATATATTAAAGAAATAAGTTTTCCTTACCATTATTGCATGTTGTTGGAGGGCAGATACGAAATATTCACGACGACGAAGCCGAAGTGAATTAATATTCGTACAGCTACCTGCCCGACAACACATATGTTTATCAGCGATAAATCACGGGTAAGGAAAAATTATTTCGATTCCAACATTATACAGAATGAAACTGCAAGTAGATTACAACGTCTTTAAAGGACCATTTTTTGAGGTGGACGTCGACAGAAGCAAATTTTTGAATTCGACGTCACCAAGGCGAGAAATTGGCACGTCTCCACGTTAGCAACGTGAATTATCGCAATTTTTCACACGACACCGCTTCCTATGCGTTCAATGGGGAAATCGTTAACGTCATGTTAGAATATTGATTACGACGATATTGACGCGTTGATCTGTATATTGGAATATTTTTCATATCCAAAATCGTTATTTGATTTATATAATATCATTTTTTTCTAGGAGGGACAAACCTCACTGCATATATCATGCCAAGAGGGGCACATAAGCATAGTAAAAGAGCTCTTACAACGGAGTGCAAATTGTACACTTCTTTCTAAGGTGAGTAATACATGTAATGTAACGTAGAAATGAATGTATCACATGTCGAAGGCATTGCAATTAATATATTTTTGTATCAAGACTAAGTATATTGCACCAAGAATGTTAAAAGACAGGACTATTGTACCATGCTAAATTAATAAACATGTATACATGGACTGCATTTCAGTATCACGGGGATGGAATTATACAGTCTGTACTCAGATGCAAAGAACAGTGTTCGCTTCATTGGCGATCAGGCATTGGCAGCCTGCTTTACGTCTTATATTACATGATATGAGATAACCTTAATAAAGTTCATGTTTGTTCTCTTCAGTTATTACACTGATTTACAATCAGGTGACATCGTAGCAATACATATCTAAAATATTTAGAGGTTATCCGAGTAACAAATGTTTAACCTGAGATTGTAACAGAAGAGAATAAAAAGTGCACACTGTAAGTTATCAGAGCTGAAAGCTCCACAGGCAATGGAAGATGTATATAACTGAAGCGTTTACAGTGTATACTCTGATACTGAGACCAACAATGCGGTTTCAGGGCTCGTTCAGTTTGCAAGTCCGCCAAAAATGTTCACGATCGGCGAATATTCAATGTTTTTTTTTTTTTTTTTTTTTTCATTTCTTTATGATAACTAAAATATTTAAATAAATTGCATTACGTATATTTCAGAGAGGCAACACACCTCTACATTTAGCCTGTTATTATAATCATAAAGATGTGGTAGAAACATTACTAGACAATGGCGTTGATGTTAATTTACCTTCTAAGGTAAGATGGTCTTCATTTTGTTTTAAATCTCTTTAACCCTTTGTTGTTTAGTGGTTTGGATGAGTCCATTTCAAGTTTTAGGGGTTCTGGTTAACACTTTCATTTTTATTGTGATTTGCGTAAATGTCTGTAAGCAAACAGCGATCGCGGCGTCTGAACTAGTTCTGAACTGTTTGCATAATACCCCCAAACGGGGTTCCAGTCTGATAAGAGTTTAACAGGAAATGGCCCTTCCTGTTTGCACACCGTAACATGAGTGAACACTGATATTAATCAAGACAGAGATACGTGCATTAAAATTGAGTTTCTGACTGTTCAATAAGTAAAAATAAACTAGAAGAAAAACAGTGTTTAGTTTTCTAATCACATAAATGTATAATTCTCCTGGGGTTATCTGCTCCTAGCTCAGGTCTATTCATGACAATATATAAACTCTTAGTTGAAAGGAATTTTTTTGATTTGACATTAATGTTACTTTTTTCATGATATTTGCATATGCACAGCTCGAGATTGGGGCGGGTGGTTCTGGAATGTGAGGGAACGGACAGATTGGTAGGAAGGTGGGGAGTGGGGAGCAGAGAACGGAGGGCACACCGTTTTGTTTCAGAAACTTTATTTAGACTTATATGATGTTACATTCTGTTGTGGTAGGAAAGAGCAAGTTAACATCAGTTGTCTGTCCATCGACGGGTCTTGTTTAAATAAGATTTTTATTTTTGTAGGGAGGTTATCCGCCATTGTATGCTGCCATTCTTGGGAGTCACTGTGATATTGTTCAACTGCTGCTGTCAAGATCTGCTGACACAACCTGGGTATCACAGGTAACTAAATTCCAGAATTTCTCTTAACTTCATTAGAGCTCTGCTGTATATTGATTCACGAACATCGCATGGCCGCCATTTGTATAGCGAAGAAAACTATAATAGCTAGATCTTAAAAGTAGACATTTTATGTGAAGGAAATTGATGTTTTTTTTCTATTCGAACGCATAATATGACAACATATTGGTACCCCGGATTCGACTGATTAGTATTCTATTTAATTTAAAAGAAAATCATAACTGGATTTTAATAAATTGGTTTATGTCAAGAAGAATTGTTTTGGATTTTATTGGTATACCGTGTTAGGGTGCACGACATTTCGTTTAAACCCATTTAGTCTAAATGTCATTTCGTCTAAATGCCATTTGTCTAACGACCATTTCGTCGAATGACATTTCGTCTAATAGACACTTCATTGAATGGACAATTTGTCTAGTGGACAGTTCGTCTAAAAATCGGACCAGTAAGTATTACGTGACTGGATTTCAAATTATATATGTCAAGAAAATTAAATATGAATGCCACCGTTAGGCATAACCTTATACTTATACATGTATCTTAAAGGATTTGGATTTCGATGGGAACCATGTCTTACGAAAACTGAACATGGATTTCACCGGCTAAATAGCATATGCCAAAGAAATCACATGTGAATTTCACCATATAAAGCATATCATATGTCTTGGAAGGCGTACCAGGATTTCAGCATAAAGTAATTCTTGGATTTCAGTGGTTGTTTATGATGTCAAGCAAGCTGAACGTGGATTTCATCGGAAAGTATGCCGCGTCAAGGAAATCGAATATTTCAAGGATATTGTTTTCTCATTCATTGGTCAAGAATATCCCTTACTAGAGGTGTCTGAGATTTTTCTATCTCGGCCTGCTATCTCAGCCTAGGCTCTGAAAGCTGTCTCAAAATGCTAATCATTGTTAAATAGCACAGCCCAATTAATTACATACTTAAAGTTAACAAATCCACTTGCAGGTAAATTGAATGCAAAATGAAATTGACAGCCAGTGATGTGCATGAGATGTCACTGTAGATTTCTGATTAGCTGCCAGTCATGAAATATGCATGCACAAGGTGAAATTAACACACATGTCAGAACTATTAATAGAAAATTAGTTTGAAGTTTATATAGGAATGGCTTCAACAAGAAGTTAAGGTATTCAGTAGATAATCTGTTCTATAAAATAAAATGGGTGAGAAAAATAATCAATGATGGGGTTGAGGCCTCGAAAAGGAAATCTCAGGCTCGTTTTCAGATTGTTTAAGTCTTATGCTCGGCAAGTCTTGCATAAGACTAAATGATCTGAAAACTAGCCTGAGATTTCCTTGTCTCGGCCTCAACCACATCATAGATTCTATTAATCTCAGACACCTCTAGAAAGGGATTTTCTTGTCAAATGGCTGAGAAATTGTTTTCTCACCCACTGGTCAAGAATATACCTTTCTAGGGGTGTCATCTCGGCCTGCTATCTCAGCCTAGGCTCTGAAAGCTGTCTCAATAGCCAATCATTGTTAAAAAGTACAGCCCAATCAATCACACACTTAAAGTCAACAAAACCACTTGCCGGTAAATGACATGCGAAATGAAATTGACAGCCAGTGATGTGCATGAGGTGTCACTGTAGATTTCTGATTAGCTGCCAGTCATGAAATATGCACGCACAAGGTGAAATTAAAACACACATGTCAGAACTATTAAAAGAAAATTAGTTTGAAGTTTATAGAAATGGCTTCAACAAGAAGTTAAGGTATTCAATGGATATTCTGTTCTATAAAATAAAATGGGTGAGAAAAATAATCAATGATGGGTTGAGGCCTCGTCAAGGAAATCTCAGGCTCGTTTTCAGATTATTTAAGTCTTATGCTCGGCGAGCCTCGCAAAGCCTCGCATAAGACTAAATAATCTGAAACCAGCCTGAGATTTCATTGTTTTGGCCTCAACCCCATCATAGATTCTATTAATATCTTGATTTCACCGGAAATCATTGTCAACATAATTTACCCGCACATCATGATGTTGCATCAACGTTAAACGATGTTGTGTCAGCGTTTTATACCGGCGGAATGAATTTCTTTTAGTTTTCGTTTTCATCTTAACATCTGCCATTCGTTTAACAGGATGGTTTATCTCCAATACTGGTTGCTCTGTTTAGCAAAGTACGTACCATGACTACAAGTAAAGGAATGTTGTTTGCCACGGTGGAGTTACTAAAGGACAGCTTGGATCAAACACTTGGTTCTCAGCTAAGAAATAGGGTAGGTGGAACTAACCTAATATTCTTGGTATTTGGACAATTTTTGACATATAATTGCAAAATACAGGCAAACCTTTACGTCGCCAAACGCCATTTTCTCGGCGCATAGGTAACTGGATATATTTTCAGGGGAAGCACTTCTTAGAACCATTTTGCTTCGCTTTTCAAATCCTCATTATTCTCCTGCAAGCCCAAAATGACTGAAGTACTATTGTATATAACTCTTATCCATACACGCACGTATAATACCCACACGAAAATTCTGTCTCTCAACAATGCACCTATAGTTTCTGTGGGACGAATGGTCAAATAGTTTTTTCTTCTTATTGTTGTTATTCAAACTCATTCACAATCTAATCTACAGTTTTAATTATATCAAGAGGCCTTTTCAGAACGAGACTTTGTTTAATACCGAAACAGAGGCTGTGGTTATAAACTGTCTTGTTCTGTAAAAAATGGTTGGTTTTGTATATTTGTCTTTCAATTTGGTCTCTATTCTGATTCAGAGTTTGTTCTTTTTTCTGCAGGGTTTCAAACACCACGGTGAAGCACTGCTGCGATGTGTACACATCAGAACCAAGACAATCATGGGGAGTAGTGTTTTAGAAACTATCAGACAGAAGCTTGCAAGCCTGTCTTCCAAATGCCTCAAAGAGGACGTGGCAAGCGTGGAGGTAACTGAGCCAAGTTTATAACTATTTATGCATGTATTTCCTTTTTAAGTCGCTAGGTCCCCACTCATTAGGGCTCATGAATCAGATGGACTGACAAGTGTTTCAGTCGCTCAGTTGTTAGTAAAAGCGGGACCTGATTACATCATTGGCCTCAGAGCTACAATGTAACCCTTAATTAACCCTTTTCAGACCGGAAACCAATTTTGGGGGCATATGCAAACAGTGCAGGCCCAGCTCAGTGGCGTCTGATAAGGGTCTACACCGATTGCTTACAGGAATTTCTATGGAAAATACAAAAAAGTGAAAGCATCCACAAGAAACCTATAACACTAGAAATTGACTCATCCACGTGATAATGATGGACAGGTCCACTTGTCAACAAAGGGTTAATAGTCCCACAAATCCAAGGCGGCGTGTCCATATAAACGAAATATTGTTGACAGCACTTATTTACCCTGTGTTCTTTTCTTTTTACTTTTTCCTTTTTTTGGTAACAAATATAATTTTGAAAAAAAAAAAAAAAAAACTGCACGAATGTCTAAACTTGTTTAAAATTAAGTCTAAGACTGAGTGCTCTTATTTGCACAATACACTTGAGCTTCAAAGTATCTGATTTCTTCATTGTCATCTCGTATGGTACGATTTTTCTATAGAATACTCTGACTAGAAAGTGCCATCATCAAATGAGCCGCGACACGACAAAACCAGCAATGTGGTTGTGCGCCCAGTACAGACTCAGATCAGCCATGACATCAGCCAAGTTTGAACAGACTCTTTATTAAGTGCTCAAAGGGTAGCTAAGGGTCTGAGCTATCTCCATGCGGACAGCGAAGACTCCGATCCAACTGGAGCTTATGTCTTCAATGCGGGCTGAGTAGTGTAATCGGTTACCTGTTACCTGGAGAGAGTATTAATGTGAATGCAGTTATTTCCCTTAGACCCGGGGAGCGATAGGCATTAATCGATATTTGGAATGTCATATCGATGTCCATATCCCAGGACAGGTGTTGAACTTCTCTGAAGCCGGTTTTGTCATCACTGTGTTAACAATACGAATGCGCTGGATGGAAACATTTTTAATTTTTAACAATGTGGATTTTCATTTTCTTTTTCTCAGATCAAATCAATTTACTTTTTCAGTTGCTCCTTCTCGTTTTAATAAGTCTCGTTTTTCCCCTCTCTTTGATATTTAGATCAAATTTCGTAAGAATTGGCGAGAAAATAAATCTGATTATTGGTAGTTTTGACAGCGGTTTGTTTTAGTTTCTGACAACAAAAGCATAAAATTACTTATAATAATGAAATTATGATATTTCTATCCCTTTGACGGTCTCATCTTTATGGAAAGATTAAGCCTGATACAGATACCCATCCACCCACATAGTTTTTCTAATTTTTTTTTCTTTTACCCCGCCCATCGGGGCTCGCGAAATAGACTGGCTGCCTGGTGCTTCTGCGACAGAGCTGCTAGTCCTGGGTGTCATTTATCGCAGGCCGAGCAATACTTGCAGTCCCACAAATTCAGAGGCAACATCTCGACGACTAAATTTTTTTACTGGGACGTTAAAACACTACTCAACAGGAACGATAACCTTTTCTCTTGATTTTCTGTTTTGACAAAACTGTTTAAAAGTTTTATGTAAACTGTGTCTTTCGGCATGTAACTAAGCTGCGCTATCTAAAACAATAAAGATAGAAATTTAAGATTAGCCTGACTTTCTCTGTTTTTCTGCGAACAAAAATAAATAAACTAATGAGCCACACCACGACAAAAACAAATTGGCATGTGCGCCCTGCGAACACTCAGAATAGCGTGTGCGTTCTCCCATCTGATCTGGGCCTTCGCTGTCCGCATAGAGGTAGCTCAGACCATTGCCTGTCCTGTAAGCGCACAGCGAAGATTCTGATTAGTCTGGGCTGCTGCCAAGGCTGATCTGAGTCTTGGCAGGGCGCTATGGCACTGCGTTGATTTTGTTGCGACGCGACTGAAATTACTGTTTCATACAAAAATAATCACAAGAATGACGTTCGGATTAAATATCCATTTCTGACCTTCATTGCCGTTAGCAGGTGTTAATTTTGAAATTGCATTGTTTTGACAAGACGTGTGACCAACTGTATTTTCACACCTTCCGACCGACAGCGACTACTCAGTTGATGTCTTTAGCAAACAATTAAATGAGCCGCGACAAAGGTGCACGTACGCCCAGCGAAGTCTTAGATCAGCCTAGGCATCCGCGTGATCCGATCAGAGGCTTCGCTATCGGCATGGAGGTAGCTTAGAGTCTTAGCTACCCTTTAAACGCATACATGTAGTTCAGACTCTGCTGAGACCGGGTGGCTGTCCAGGCTGATCTGCGTCTTCGCTGGGCGCACATTCCAATTTGTTCGTCTTATCGTATTGCGGCTCATATGAGGAAACTTTTGAACATTGAGCAGAAAAGAAAGTGACCTGTCCATGGGCGGAACGCTGACGAGTGCCTTGCAGCTTTCGACTGTTCTTTTCGTATTTTTTACTGCATTTAATTCTATCTCAATTTAATTTACACATGCTAATTTTAAATGGTTTTCGCACAGTCACAGCCTGATTTGATAACACATGTTCTAAATATTTTGAACAGAAATTCGGATCACTTTGGTTTGTACAGAAACACGGGTAAGGTTATGTACAAACTCAAATTCAACTAAAATTGACAAATTATTAACTGATCATAAACTCAGACCAGTGTTTTGCAAGTGCATAAATTGGTCTGAGTCAGTTTGCATACATAATTAATTCCATAAATTGACTATTGCAGCTTTATATTTTTTGCATTTATTTTTGTTCAAGTCATGATGACTTTAACAAACTTTAACGGTTTGACAATTACGATAACAGTTTAGAGGTAATATCGGATTTTATGATCGATAATCGATTAATCCTCGTGTAATTATAAGTATGTTAATTGTACTGTATATTGTCAACAAATTCCGATCAGCTTGCGCAAACTGATCAGACATTGTTCAGTCTTATCAGTTTGCACATATCAGAGGCTGATAAGTGTCCGCAGGTGCACAGGTTTATTATCGTAAGTACTCATATTATAGCAAAAATACAAAAAAAAATCACCAAAATATCTTTCAATATTCCTTGCTAGCTTCACTAAAACAGTCATAAACTTAAAGTGACAAACTTGCATTACGAACAGAAATATTACTAATAAAGTTAATTTATAGCCTTGCAAGAAAAATGTTTCATAGCAATTTTTTCCCATAGCGATTAATCCTTACACTACCACGGTTTCGGGGAAAGCTTCACCATGATTTAGTTTCTTACATTATTTTTTTCGACAGTAATATCTTAAGAGAGCAATACAGCGTATGTATCTTCGTGTCTCCTGGTTATGAATGAGCAAATCTGCCAGTCAAAAATATAATTCTATGGATTCTAAGATTCTACCCTGGGATACACAAAACATATTTTGGTTTCTTTGATAAAAACGCCCCACCACACTCAAATAAATTTCAATCAAAAATGTTAGAACAAACATTAGCAATTATGATAATAATTAATAGACTGATCGAAAATTACCAAAAAATATGTAATTGGTTTGCAAAGTTTTTTTTTAGCTTATTAAGGGATTTTTAAAACTACAAGTGGTCGATTAACTGTCTGTTCATTTTTGATGGTCACGTGTAGGAGTAATGCGACTTCTTTCTCTTTTTTCCTTTCTTGTGTTCATTCCTTTATTCTTTGTTTCCTTCCTTCTTTCTTAATAAGACAATACGAGGGTCATCCAATAAGTCTTGCAAACGCCGTCATTACTGCTTTATTAATTGAGATAGGGTTATCAAATTACACCATTAACAGCTTACGTATATAATACACATATGTGCTAAAAATCATACATGTGCCATTCCTTTCTCAGATATGGGAGGGGTTTGAATGCAAAGGTGTAAGCGATACCGGCGGTGAAATTGCACAAACATCACGTCATTTACAAGAGGTTAGGGGAAGAAAATTCCTGCATATATGTTTATTATTCTTTCAAATTACAAGAATCCATGTTCTAAAGTAATCGCCTTATATTTAAGAATTCAAATAAGAGTCAATTATTACTTCACATTACCAAACAAATGTGGTTGCTAGGCAACAAGAGAATATTACAGAATTTTAGCAAAATTTTAGTTTTTGACGTTTACCTCTGGTTTCTTAAGGCTGCAAACGATATTAAACAAGGCTCGAAACTTATATTTTCTCTAATATCAACATTTCAGCATCTCGGGACTATTCTTTGATAACAAATTAATGGCAGTTTAAGAAACACTTCATCTGCTGCGAAAGCCTCTTCTTCATATACTCATTTTATATGATATTTTAGCTGCCCGAAAAACATGGTGGTCTTTCTTTGAACAATAAATATATCTTGACAGACGGCAATATCTTAACCTTGGTACCGTGTTCATACTTCAGTATTAATTTCCGTATCTCCCAGCAATTTTCAGATATTTACAAGGGTTCTGAACTAAACTAGGGGATCTTAAACAGACAACTAGAAGCCACCGCCGCACCCATGATGGTAGTATTCTTAAGTTGCCTAGCAACGCCATTTGCAAGATCATAAAGTTTCTGGAAATTGTTGACAGGAAAGAAGGAAAGATGCAATATAGGAATGTGGATTGCTTGATTCGTTTTTAATATTCATTTGTCTGAAACTCGGCCGTTTGCAGGACTTATTGGATGACCCTCGTATGAATAGTCTTCCTTTCTTAGTTAGATCATAAAAGCACATATATAAATACATTAACAAAACACGAATGCCAGGAAATGAAGTGGTAAGCCTTTGAGCAATATAGGCGGATTTGGACTTAAACTATTTGAAACTATTATGAGCGAGGTTGTTTCGAAACGCGATTTTCTGTATGTTTAGAGATCGATGGAAGAAACTTATAGTATACTTATTTTATAACGAATAACATCAATGTAAACCTTATAAAAATCTCTCAGTGGTGATAACTTATAAAAGTTTTATAGAAAATCCGATCATTTTCAAATTTTAGGCTGAACATAGCTTCTTAGGCATTTTCGACATTATTCTTATATAATTTCATGTGACTGAAGCTTCAAACTTCAAAAGCCGATGGAAGTATCAAAACATGAAGTTAATTTGTATATTTTTATACCATTTTAACGGACAAAGACTGAAGTTTATGATCATAACTTATAAAAAATTGTCGTTATATCATATATGTATTTAATTTCACATTTTATATTATATTTCTATGTAATTGCATATAACACTCGACATTATTTGAACAGGTAAGCTCTCGGATAAACCCGTAAGTCGCTATCGGTAGTTTCCGTCATATTGAAGCATTAAGTTCCCTATGAGACTGGGCGGATGCCCAGGCTGATCTGAGTCTGCGCTGGGCGCACAACCACATTGTTGGTCGCGTCGCGGCTCAAATGAAGTGTTTAAAATCCAATCAGCTAGGTCAGTTCTTTTTTTGGTGGCCGTAAAGTAATAAAACACAGATTTTTTTTTTTTGCGTACGTATTCGACGATTGTTTATTTACAGTCCAACCTGTATTAAGCAAGCATCGTAGGAATAATCAAACTCTGCTTACTTAAGACAGGCGCTTGCTGTATAAAGGTACATTTCAATGTACTTGTCTGTTTTAGGAACTGAATATGTGCTTGCTTAATTTAGGTTGCTTGTTTAATAGAGGTGGCCACTAAGACAGGTTTTACTGTAACTGTATTTTGTTACTTTTTTGCACCCAGGACACATCGGACGAGCTGAAAGACTGTTTAAGATCTGTAATGGACAATGACGCTGAAAGCTTTGAGGCCATACTTTCAAAAGGATTCGACATAAACTCCATGACTGAGGTAGGTCTCATCATAATATACTGGGTTCGAGGTTATAAAACTTGAGAATAATCTCAAACTCAAAATAAAGCACACTGATTGGCTGCTTCCGAGCATGTAAAATAAAGCGGCACACTGATTGGCTGCTTCCGAGCATGTGCTCGGAAGCAGCCAATCAGTGTGCTTTATTTTGAGTTTGAGAATGTACTCAAGTTTTATAACCTCCAGGCCAGGACAAAAAAAAAAAAAAAAAAAAAAAAGATAGGGATTAAACTTTTATCCTGCAATTTCAGGGACATTTCAAACATTTGTAAAATAAATCATTTCTACCTTCAAGTTTATTCATTTTGGCGTATTGCAATTTTTGTAAGCTTAAAGTTTGAACCCAATTCCTTTGTCTCGACCAAGACCAGGCTTTAAGTCAGACTAACCCTAGAATGAAAGTGGTATGAAATTTCCATAGAGAATTGATAGTATGTCAGTTTGTTCGGGCATAACGTGTAAACAGGCTAAGAGTTTTAAACTTGTTACAGCTTACTGACCTTAGAATGGTTAAATTTGATGAGGACACAATTTAGCAAAAATTTCATGAATTGATAAAATCGAAAATTTTGATACTTTTGCGCCTTATAGACTTCTGATCACTTTGCTTTTGAGGGTAGTGTGATTTGAAGGAATGCTGTGCTTAAATAAAATGGTGCAAAATTTAAATTTGACGGCATATGAAAGTGCTAAAACTCACCATATAAAACAAAACTTGAATAATTATCAGTAGACCCAGAAATACCAACTCAGTACGTTTGATACCTACATAGGAGCGGCTGTAGTGTAGTGGATAACACTCCGGACTACCAATCCAGACCCGGTTTAAAGTCTCATTCGAAAGACCGGAGAAGCGGGGGATCGATCTTGCGACCCCTGGGTCCGAGGTTATAAAACTTGAGTACGTTCTCAAACTCAAAATAAAGCACACTGATTGGCTGCTTCCGAGCACACGCTCGGAAGCAGCCAATCAGTGTGCTTTATTTTGAGTTTGAGATTACTGTGAAGCATAATTTAAAATCTCTACACTCGGGATGCATTTTTAGGGAAACTGCATCTCACTACAAAGGTCCAGGGTAAATAAACAAGTAAGCTATGTTATTTACTACACTTTAATAGGATTGCACTGTTATACTGTGCATCAGGCATTATTAAAGAAACTTTATGTGATATGCTTATGTATAAATGATTGTTTTACATGTAGAAAAGGACACATAACATGTCCTATAGTTTTTAGACGATTAGAATTTATAGAAAAGCATATTCTACTATCTGTCTCTAAATATTTTTAATTTTTAATTTCATTTTTCATCGAATGATAGAAAGTACATTACCTATGAGTATTTTATTATTAAATGGTTTGTATTTTTATATATGTAGAATTATCATCAAGGTCAAGGAAACACTTACAAAAATGGAAGCAGTAACAGCTGCAGAGTGAAAACTGAAAGGATAGCGTAGCTTACAATACCAGAAAAGCATATCTCTTGTACTCGATATCAAGTTTGCCTGAATAAAATTAAACTTTTCAACAACTGTTTAAAAAACCAATAATACATGCAAGTACGTTTCAACAATCTGTAAGAAGTACTGAATTTAAATATAAGCACTGCTTATTTCCAATTTTTGGACACAATTTACAGATCTGTTTAAACCAAAAGCGTCTAATTATGTCAAGTAATGTAACTACTGGTTCTATATGTATATAAATAACGTTTGTAATCTCGTGCGTCAGAGACACTTTGTCTTAAACACTTGGACACTTTGCAAGCTGTGCCATTTGTAACTATTTCTCCCCTTTTCCATCCATTCGTCCATCTGTCCGTATGTGCGACTTTAATATTTGGCGTAAATGTTTTGCTTTAAATGCTCTAGAATCGCGACCTTAAATTGAACTTCTTTCGTACTTAGTGCTATTGCAGGATAAATATACATGTATATACTAATTTACATCATTTGGCTGACCATGTTAACCTAAGGTCGAGATCACAGACTTAGAAAAACGCGTAAAAATTGCGTCAAAGCTTCTGCTGTGGACTAGGTTGACTAATGGGTTAGATATATATTGTTTGTCTGTCCATCCATTTATGAGTCCATGTATTAGGTTGGTTTCATTAGGCGGTGGTGCTGGTGGGTGGTATGCGTAAGCCCTTGCTTACATGCTTTAGTTTTGTTGTGCATCGATAGCATTAAGTATAAAAACACCAGTAACGTAGCTTACATAACGTAGCTTACATCATACATTGTGACTCAGCATATTTCGTGCACGGAAATGCATGGCTAAGATTTTTTTTTAGCATTTACACTTCCTGTGTAAGCGACCATAGTAGTTATGTACGAAAAGTGCACGGGACCTATAGTTTATTCAGAACCCTGATAACGTAGCTTACATCCTTATCCATTCTGATAAAGGTGTGTTGCTGAGAGCAGCGATGCTCTTCATGATATTCAATGCATTCGTACATGTGGTGGTTTATTCATTTTAACAGTCATAAATGTATGAAATACTACTTTATATTGAGGTGGAACATGTTTTATTGCTTGCTTGCGACTCATTGAGATGCATATAACGTAGCTTACATGCATTTTCAAGACAGTGCTGCTAAGAAAACAGATATTGCCAAACAAGTGTGATATATAAAATACTGTATCAGCTTTTAATGAAAACATATTAGGTACTAATTGGAACTTTCGTTTTGAGTGTAAGTGCAAATATTTTATAGCAATTAGGACGTAGCTATGTGTACCATGCAAAACGGCATGCAGTTTATTCAATTTTCTGCCTTTTTAACCATTATAATGGCACAACCGTGTCATTAAAATAATTTAATCTGTTATTGTAAATGGGTAAACATATCTGTTACACAGAGTAAAAGTGTATATTAGCAGCTGGTTATACTTCTTATAAGTGTCTATAATGTAAGACATCAAAGGACCTCTGACAGTTGTAATGTAAATTTGCCTATAAAAATGAGGAAAAATGAACTTTCTGTATACTTCAAAATTTTCATTGAAATGTGTTGCTCTGAACTCCCTACAATTGGCACAAAAATAATATTTCAATTATATCACACGTAGACATAGATTTTTGATGTAAAAAGCAAGTTTTTACCATTGAATGTATGGAAAATAGGAAAAGTTTTATAGAGATGCTCCCCCCCCGTGCCTCAGCAAGCCACTTTGCATGCATATGTGTACTGTCTACAGCTGAAAAACTGAAGAGTGGGTGGGGTAATTAGACCCTTTGTGTCTAAAAATAAGGCTAGCATACTTTTTATTTACATATAATTGCATACTATGAGCAGCTATAGTGTTTTACTTCATTTTAAGCATAGCATATTTAACAAATAAAATTCATTAAATAAGAAAAAGCGAAAATTATATGTATTTAGGATGAAAGAAAATTTCACTTACCCCTCTTGCGAGAATCAGTGAGAGTTAGTATGCAGATGTAATAATTGTTCAAAACCAATATCAAAACCTCTTTATAATGATTAAGTGTACCCGTAAATGCTAAAATTTTCATTTTTGGCTTCTCAAGAAAGCGGCAGTAATATGTCGAAAAATAGGCAAATTTGCATGGAAACTGTCAGAGGTCCTTTAGGCACTTGACCCTCTATTCTGAGAATAGGTGAAATATGCATTGAATCCACTGCCAAGTATGAAATAAATGTAATGTATGCCTAAATTGAAAGAAAGAATTTTCTAGTGCCCTTCCCATTTTGTCCCCCTTCTCAACAGGGATCAACTCCTCAAAAAAGAATTTGCTCCCTGGGAGCAAATCCTTTCCTTTAAGAGTAGACCACATTTTGGTAGGGCCACTTTGTCCGGAAGTAAAAAAAGTTGTCTCATTTCTGTCAAAATGGCGGGAGAACATGAAGGCGTATCAATACTCAAACTATTTTTTGTTCTTACATAGAGATCTGTTACTATTCTGCATATTGCCTGTTTACATGGACATCAGGAAATAGTGGAAATGATATTAAACCATCTCAAGAACAATCTCAGTGCCAGTGGTTCGTCACAAGATTTACAACGTCTCGGTCGCAGTTTATATCTAGATAAACAAACTAAGGTAAGTTTTTATGATACTCAGTATTTCTCTGAAACACAAAAACATATGTTTGCTGTCGTTTTCCTTTAAGCCAAGCACTACTTTATACAAATATGTCACCTGTCCGAACTAACCATTTTTGTGTTTCTCTTGATTGAAACGTTGACTGTATATAGAGTCACAACGGCTTGACTCTCACCATTGCCTGGTTGTCGTCATATTCTTCGAAAACTGGCTGCCTTATTTGACATATCACTGTCCTCCAGAGGATAAAACTCAATACGCCTGTTTGTCCACTTATTTCTATTCCCTCGTGAAAATAGCAAGTGAAAAAATATAAATGAAAGCAAAACAAACCAATAAAACTAATATAACATGTGATATTAAAATGTTTTCTGTTACAAAAGCATTTTTTAAAACAAAACTAAGCTGTCAGGTCATTGAGGAGTAGCCATGACGCGTCATGACGTAGATCCAATACAACTTTGAATGGACCAATCTAGCAAAGCACGTGACCTAGTGACGTAATGGTAAACAGTGTATTATCGGCCTACCCAGCAATCCAATACGTGATAGGTCGATGTTTTAATGCTACCTATCAGCGATAATGAACTCTCACGAACTAGTTGGTGCCACAAACGGGCTTACATGTTGAGAATATTGGACGTCAATTTAATGTCTACGGTATTTTGACAAATTATTATCGGTGGTAGGTCATGTAGGGCGACCCAAGCTATGAGCCCTGCTTAGAACAATTTAGGATACTTGTAGGATCGGCCCGCTACTGAAGATTGGCTAAAATTATGGCCGTATATTAGAGTGATGATGAATATTGTCAAACGAAGTACATGTATCTACATAATCGCTCGAGCTGATGCCCTATAGCAAGACCGGAAAATGAGCAAACAAATAATATAAACAACTAGCCGGCAATATGCGAATATTTAAACATCAGGCGTATCCCAGAAGATGCTTTAGCTGGTCTGAGTTTTCAGACTTTCTGTTTCGTTAGTTTTCAAATGCACAGTCTTGATGGGGCATGGCACTAGTTAAGGAAACAAACTGTTGGCTTCCAATTCTAGAGTAATATTTATTGAGTGGTCAGCTTAACTACATTATAAGCAAACTAACACTGGGATTTGGTAGATCAACGAGAAGTCGGCCCTAGTCATTGGTCCTGTTTATGTAGTGAATAATATCTCTATACTTGTTTTTAAATAGTGATTCACTTTTTCTTTAGGGCGGATTTACAAGCTTATACTTGGCAGCACAAGAAGGTTACAAAGATATCGTATACATGCTTCTCATAAATGGAGCCAGTGGGAAATTAATTAACGAGGTAAGTCTTTTTTGGCCGGCTACTGTGATACAAATGAACGTATCGATTATCAAGATTGCTGTTCCTTTATATGAATTATGAACCGTTATCATTTGTCGTATAATTTGAATGTGGATGCGGTCAGGACATTCGCTGACTAGGCTGCGTGCCTATGTAGCCATGCTGTCTGGTCAGTGTATCACCCGATCACATCTTTCGTCATAGCCAGGTTTATATTCCAACAGTGCCAAGCCACATCCTGGTCAAGGTACCAAAAGTAACCCCTGTGTTCAGATTTTATTTTCAGTTCACAACTGTATATTTACGTATAGGCATAAAATTGGTGCATGCCAATTAGCCAGTGTACGATTGTAACCGTTTTTGAAAAAATATCTGGAATTGAACTCCTGGACTATCTCGCCATTGTAAACATTATTAATTTTACATTTCAGTTTGGATTGTCCCCGAGTGATATAGCGATGGAAATGGGACACCAAGAAGTAGCCACAGTCATACTTAATACTCAGATGTCAAGCCATCTGTATGACAGTAGGACGTCGGGTTGTGCAAGCCCTGCCGTACTTGTGAATAAACGCAGGCTTAGTGCCAGTGTATATTTAGCACCCGCTAAATACAGAAAAAAGAGTGCTTTCTGTACATTGTTATAAATGCTATGATAATATAAAACTGTGTCATAAGAAAAGTGCTTGTACCGTTTTTTCCGTCCACTAACTGTCATAAATTCAGGGTTATAAAAATGTCAAGAAGTGAAAAATGCGTTATTGTGATATTTTGTCATATTTTTGGGGTGTTGCATGCGTTTGGAAAATTACGTTTTCCTGGTACATATCGAACGCAAATTTCACTGATATATGAAAAATGCGGTCGAATTCTGTGAAAAATGCGACCGGATTTGTCAGACGTGTGAAAAATGCGAACGCATTTTTCACACGTGTGAAAAATGCGTTCTGTGAATATTGCGGTCTCACAGTGCTTTCTTTACCCTTATTCGAAAGTTTAAAAAATCTGATCCATAAGGTCACAATACAAATAACTCAATTTATAGGCAATGAAACATCGATGCCTGTCCAGTGATGGAAATAAATAAGTATTTGTCTAAAAGCTATAGGGGTACACCTTCATGTTTTTTGCCAAGAGCTTCTTTACACTTATTTGAAAGAAAAAAAATCCAATCCATAAGGCCACACTACTAATAACTCACTACAGACAGGTTCAATGTATGCGCAATAAAACATCGATGCCAGTCCAGTCATGATCGTAATGTAAAATATTTGTCTTAACGGTATATGGGTACTCATTATGTTTTTTCGCCATTTTTACAAAGGGAAACAATTTTTGTGACTTCCTGATTGCTTCCCAGGAGGACAGAGTCCCTTTAAAATATGTCTACTCTTATAGGAAAGAATTTGCTCCAACAGGAGCAAATTTTCTCCTTTTAGAGTTGATCCCCTTTGAGATGGGAGGCAAAACTCAAAAGAAAATCAAAAGTTGCTTCCCAAGAAAGTGTACTTATTAACCGTAAACAGACTGGAATTTATCGTACCATGACAAGCATTGATCAAATTTGTTAACATTCGAATCTGAAGGGTTCTGTTACATATCTGACATCGTTTGTTTTCAGACTTGATCAGAGCTCCAGATAAACTGGGGCTTCACAGATAATTCTGGGATAATTTTCCGTATTTCTCTAAGAAGTCATATGTTGTGACCCCTTATTAGAACCGTCTCGACGAGACGGCTCTAATGATGGGTCACAACATATGGTTTTATTGAGTAAAATGGATAATAGACCCCCAAATTTACAGGTTTTACCCTTTCTTATCCGTAGCTGTGCTTCGCCTAACTTATTTTTCAGTCTTACCCTGGTGAAAAAAAAAAAAGAATAATAAACGAACGATCATCTGCATAATGACATTAACATATTTATCCCTATTGTCTTAGTCTACTTCAAGGTCTGGATAGATACATAATATAAGCCTGAGAATGTCTGATATGATCATTATTTTTCTTTAGCAGTTCATGTATATACGGTAAGCATTGTTTTGAAACCCCTTTTTGGGGCAAATGCAAACAGAAGAACGCGGCGTCTTATCAGGGTCTACTCTGTTTGCTTACATCGATTTCTATGCAAAATGCAGTAAAAGCGAAAACATTCACCAGAAACCCGTAAAATTAGAAATAGAGTGAGTGAGTGAACTCGGGTTTAACGTCACACCAACAACGAGGTCATATGGAGACGGGACCTCGGTTTAAAGTCTCATCCGAAAGACCGGAGAAGCGGGGGATCAATCTTGCTACCCCTGGATTGGTAGTCCGGAGTGTTATCCACTACACTACAGCCGCTCCTATTAGAAATAGACTCATCCAAATAAAAAGGATGGACAGGTCCACTGGTCAACAAAGGGTTAGTCTCGGCCATGATTTGATGCAGCGTTCTGCAACATAAAGATAATCAAGAAGGAGCTCTTTGGTGTCAGGGGTCACAGCGTATGTATTTTTCTTCTTTGTGTGTGTGTGTGTGTGGAATAGGAACAGAAATAGCCATTCTAATAATCCTAATTATCTGGCCCGAGGAGACTACGGTTGTCTCTCGTTATCTCAAACACTGATATCTCAAAGTACCCTCATATCAAAGAATATAATTTTACTATATGTTTTTATTCATACGAATATTTCAACACCTGTTGTCTCAAATTATGAGTATCTCAAAGTAAATTTTCTGGGACCAGAAAATTTACTTTGAGATATCAGTAGTTTGAAATGAACTTTGACTTTGAGATCTCGAGAGTTGATTGTGTTTGACCGGTATATTGAAAAAAAAGTCTACAATAATTGTGGTGAGTTAGAAAAGTGTCATTATACCATATCAAAGTCCATGGTTTAAGGAATGAATTTCATTTTTCTGATGTTTATCGAAGTATAAACTGCATTGGGTCGCGTGCAAAGTAAGTAACGTTGTTACGTTCAATCAGATTGGAGAACCATGATATTTTTGACGTCATTTAACGTCATGTAACGTCGCGTGAACCGATGTAGTTATTGAAGTATAAACTACATTACGTTCCATAGGGCTTTTCAATAAACGCACTGATAATGTAAATATATGGATATAACATTTTTTAAAATTTTTTTCCCTTTTTCTCATTTTCCTCAGGTCACACATACAACACCACAACCTGAGTATAACAACAAGGAAAACATAAAATGATTGGGTCGCGTGGAAAGGGTCCTTGAGCCATGTGCATACTATAAACAGTCAAATCAGCCTGCACATCTGTGCAAACTGACCAAAGTCTTTGCCTTTTCCTTTTTAGTGTCACCAGGATTCGTGGATCGTATTATGCGAAAAGAGAAGACGCTGATCTAAATAATAAATATAGAACAGAAAGCAAATAAAATACCTTCTTATTTTATTCAAAAGTTATCTTAACTTAGACTTATAGGTTAGAGGTATGAAGAGAAACCTTTGCATTTAAGAACCTGAATTCTCCTCGCAGTCTCTAACCGGCTTAGTGTTTGACCCAGATAATAATCTGATCCTGGGGGGTAATATATTTAAATGTTGACAAACAGTGCAGACACTGACCAGACTGCTCATTTGGAACAGTCTGATCTGGGTCCGCACTGTTTGCTCAGTCACCCTGACCAAATATTAGTCTCTATGAAAAACTATACAAAACATGGAGCAATGTTTTTTTTATTGAAAAGCAAAATGCTAACACATAAATGCAGCAAACGCCATAGTAGCGCTTAGAGACCAAAGAGGGATTTGGTGTTTAGAGGCCGAAGGGATATTTTGTGTTTAGAGGTCATTGAGCTAGCATGTGTTTAGAGGCCAAAAAGAGATCGTCTTCCGAGGGGCACAGCAGTGTTAAACGACCCATGTGTCTGCAAACAAAAAATAATTCAAAAAGTTCTGTTACAATATACATACATGTACATGACCAAAAGTGCTGCTTTATTTTAAGTCCAATGTCGGGTATATTTAAAAAAAAAAAATGACCAGCGCTCGGGTTCTGAATCTTCCACGGCCATAATTTAAGTCATGCCACTGTCGAAGATTTTGCTGGGTGTCGTTAAATGAGCCACGACACGAGAAAACCAACAATGTGGTTGTGCGCCCAGCGCAGACTCAGATCAGCCTGGGCATCCGCCCAGTCTGATCAGAGCCTTTGCTGTCCGCATGAAGGTAGCTTAGTCCCTCGGCTACCCTTTAAGCGCTTAGCGAAGAGTCTGATTAGACTGGGCGGATGCCCAGGCTGATCTGAGTCTGCGCTGGATGCACAACCACATTGTTGGTTTTCTCGCGTCGCGGCTCAAATGATCAAGTGTTGCAACTTAGCATACAGCATAGAGCGTTATTTAGGGCAAGTTCATAAACACACAAACATAAGGAAGGACAGTATATTTAGCTTTCCCTCAAGTGCAGTCCTGACAGTGTTATGTCTTTTCTGTATAATGTTGCTTAATATAAAAATTTCTTCACGCAAATACGCCGGTACATGTTGAAATTTTGTCAGTTTAAAAAAAAATCAACATGCACAAATTGTATTTGCATGTTTTGCTACCCCCATAGCATGCGATCTGCAGGCGTTATAAAACCATATTGCGGAAAAAAGAGAATAATTTGAGCTCGATGCACTGATGAGTATGCCTATCTTCGTTTTCACTGCGCTGGCCAACTGACCTAGCAGTCCCGGGTTCGATTTCTCGTGGTGGCGGAAATCTTTTCAATTGTAAATGGGGTTCCAAATTGCACACAGCTTTCATTGTTACCTCCCATTACCCTGAGACGATTGAAATACTGTTGAAAAGCACGTGAATCACAAGTGATCTATCCATCCATCGTGTTTACTGCTGGGATGTAGCAACGAGCAAACAATGCAGACACAGGACAGACTGCTAGAGCAGTCTGACCAGTATCTATTTTATTTCTCATTCCATTATCATCTTTCGGACGCATGAAAGCATTGTACGAGGGGAGTTCAATAAATTCGTAGAACTCGGGGTTTAACTCACAGATTGGAAGATGGTTTCAACTTTCTTTTTCAATATAATCCCCCTTTGCTTCAATGCATTTGGCCCACTTTTCTGTTAAGCAGTCTATGCCTTTGAAATAAATGTCGTCTGTTTGGTCCCTAAACCAAGCCTCTATAGCAGCTTTGAACTCATCATCGTCCCGAAATCTCGTTCCACGCAAGTGGGACTTCAAATTTCGAAACAGATAATAATCACTTGGGGCCAGGTCTGGACTGTATGGCGGGTGATTTAACTGCACGAATAGCCGCTTGTGCAACTCTGAACTTGTGCACAGGGGCATTATCATGCAAAAAAAGGACACCAGCGGCTAGCTTTCCCCTTCGTTTTTCTTTAATAGCAACCCTTAATTGTTTAGTGACATTGACAAAGTATTTTCCTGTAATTGAAGTACCAGCAGGCTTGTAATCTATCAATATAATCCCTTTGGAGTCCAAAAAAAAAAAACAAAAAAACCGTGGCCATTACCTTGCCGGCTGATGGTTGGGTACGAAATTTCTTAGGTGGGTCTGAGCCAGGGCGCTTCCATTGCATGGACTCTTTTTTAAATAGCTGGGTCCCAGTGGTGAAGCCAAGTTTCACCTGCTGTTACAAGACGAGTGTGAAAGTCTTCTGGATTTGCATTGTACACTTCCAGAAGTTCTTGACTTGACTCCACCCTTTGCTGACGATCTTGCATGTTCAGGTTTCTGGGTACCCACCTGGCAGACACTTTTGACATGCCTAAATGTTCATGGATTATAGTGTAAACACTTCCATTAGAAATACCACATTCTGAAGCAAGTTCGGCAACTTTGATTCGGCGATCGTTGAGCACAAGTCTCTCAACACGGTCGATCATCTCCTGGCTGATGACATCAGCAGGGCGACCTGGCCTTGGGTCATCTTCTAAGGAGTCTCGTCCGCGTTTAAATTCTGCTGACCACTTTGCCACTGTGGAATACTTTGGGCTACTATCACCATACACATCAGCCATGCGCCGATGGATTTCGTTGGCGTTTGCACCCTCCTTAGTGAGGAACTTTATGAGTGCTCTGAACTCAATATTCTGACTTTCCTATGGGTATAGGTTTTCAAACAAAAAGTAAAAGCAAAAAATGTACGTGTTGACTGAACGGCAGTTATCATTCAACTGACAAAGGTTTATACTGCACAAAAATGAAAAAAGAAATCTTGAAATGTATAGAAAAATACCGAGCTCTACGAACTTATTGAATTCCCCTCGTACAAGCCAAACTTTTACCGAACTTACATAATGAGCCTGCACCAGCGGGGCATTTTCACAACCAGTGGGTGGGGTATTCAGAACTGAAGGATCTGCCAGTCCAGCTGTTAAATTTACAAAGCCCACATTTTCCAGAAATCGATCTGAAAGTAACAGCATCGGCAAAAATAAAAATAAAATGAAAATAAATATATTAATAAATAAATAAGTTTGTTTAGAAATAATAATAACAATAATATTAATAGTAATAATACATGTAATAATAAACTAAAATTTGTTTAAGAACTTGATTTTGTCGACTAAAGCAGACACTGTATACATTGTGTATTGTTCCTGTAGAAACCTGGGCCCAGCTGTTTAAAGCATCGTTAGCTTAACGAATTCGTCCAAGTCTTTTAGTACACATACAATCAATCATACTTGTATTTTTTTCTAAAAATATGAAAGGATCTTTTGCAAAAGCTCCTCACCTTTTTTCAGCAGAAATGACATTCTTTTGCATACATTACGTTTGAAATTTTAACGTCTTGTTAAGTAACGGCGTCGTTAGTTTTGAACAACCTGACCCCGATAATTAGAGTTGTATGGATACACCCCAAGTTTTCTCGCTATTTTAATGGATGCAACCCATGTTTGTCTGCTATTATTTCAAGGGAGACAACTTAAACAGAATAGTGTTTGAAGCAATATTCCAGTGGGAGGAAACAGGAAAATACAAAAGTTGTTCCCCCTAATAGATCTGGCAGAAAAACACGGACGTATACCCCTACACCATAGGGTTTATGGATACCTCAAGGGAGAACATTCTGACATAGATCTACTTGTTTCGCTACTTAACAGAATAAATTCTTTCCGCCTTCCAGAATGGCTTCTTCATTTAATGGAAAGAATTTCCTCCTAAAGGAGATTTTTCTCTCTTTAAAGTTGATCCCCATTGAAAAGGGAGGCAAAAAGAAAATGGTAAAGTTGCTTCCACTGAAAGTGTACATATTCACCTGCAGGCGAATGGTCACACTTTCGTGGGGAGCAACACTTCAGGCATCAGTTTTATCGTTCTTCTTATTAGGGCCATCTTTTAAAGGCAAGAAATACAGCCATTTTGAAAGGGTCTCTTGTTACAGTGAATCGAAAATCATTTCCATTATACGCCACGAACGTGATCTTACTTCCTTCTAGCTCGCCCCTATAGGATTCTAGAACAGGGATACAGCCATTAGCAGTGACACTGTAGTAGGCTTGTACAACTCCGCCGAAGTCTATCATATAGCTGTTGATGTCAACACTGTTGGATCCGTACCCTAGGTTATCGCTCAGACCAATGACGGTTGCGTTATCTGAAAGACGAAGTCGAGTATTCAAATGTCAGAAGCTGTAGGGCACGGAAAGCATTATAATAGTGGACAACGCCATATAGTTGCATGTAATGAAAGTCACAACAGCTGCGACCTTCATCGGAAGAAGCAGACATCTGCGCCAAATAGGCTCATTTATGAATGTCAGCATCAAGTGGAGATACTTAAGGAATGAATTTCATTTTCCTGAGGTTTGAAGGGGTTCATGTAAACTTTGCTAACGTACGTGGCCCTAAGGTCGTCACCTCAGTGCATTTAAACGAATACCTCATGCATATGGTGACAGCTATTTATAGTTGCGTTATGGTACAAGCAGGACAAGCCATTCAGAAGGGATGTTCAATAAAGAAACTGGTCAATTTAATGCAGAAAACATCGAAAAACAGACTCTTAACAGAGGAAGGGTCGGCCTGACGACCTTAGGACCTATGAGGCCTTGAGTCGTCATCAGTGCGACCCTAGTGTCGTCATGGGGTCGTGTTGTCTTTTTTTACGTTTTTAAAGATAAGGTTCATGTCAAGAAACAAATTAACACATATTTATTTATTTTGCCGTTAAATGATCATCAAACAGAAAGGATTTTATAATAATGTTGGTTTAAAAACCTGACTGGTGTGTGCAAACACTGAGTCTGGTCTGGGTTCTCATCAGATTGTTTTCCTGTAGCAATGGTGGTATATAGGTATATGTTTTAAGATGTCAAAAATATGGTCATTGAAGATCCCGATAAGACTGCACACGTTATCCCTTGTTCTGGGATACCTTCTTGTCAAAAATTCTTAATCATTCGATAGATAGCATTGTTGTCGGCGGAAATGGAATATAAAATTATTGGGATGTGGCTGACCATTTGAATTATTTGAGGTCTCATGGTATTGAAGATTCTTTTATTTTGTTTTAATATTCTATTTTCATTAACAAATTACTTGAGTTGCACAAAGATAAAATGTGTTTTCGTATTTCTATATGAGGTTTATAAGTGACAGTAAACGGGTAAAAGTAAAAAGTATGCAAAGACCAGGAACTGAAACAATCAAAATCCAAATCCAGCCCTCAAACCATAGTTGGAAACAACTAAGTTTACAAATAATCAAGATACAGAGAACATATGGCCAACCGAGTGAGCAGCTTGTTCCCAAAAGGTGGCCACTCAGCAACCCAAACTGAACCAAAAATAATAAGAACATACATAAGGTAAAACATCACAGAAACTCTGACACCAAAAACAGGCAGCAGAGAACCACAACAGAACTACCGCCTTGGAACGGTCAGTAATGAATTACTGGGGGGCTTAAATCGATTTTACAGGCCCAACCTCACCCTCAGTTTCTGAAGTGGTACAAAACATTTAGTTGGTTGTTCGGTTCGCATGATAACCCTCTAACTCGTCAATGAATCATCACGGTAAACACATAAATCAAATTTCAACACCATGAAGAAGCAAAGACGAGGACTCAACAGATACAACGGGCCGTCTGTATTTCTGGAACATTTGCTAATGGGTAATTTGCTGTTTCACACCAAATCCGGCACAACTGAAACTGTGCCTGTATTTTTATAGACAACTTGCTACCATTTTCTGTCTTTAAATTGAAATCATTTTGTTTCATTTGATTTTATGAAGACAAACCAACATAAAATTGTTAATTTATACGGAAATAATCACAATATATGCTTGTCAAACTGGAGTGAAAGAACAGCATATAAGAAGTTGGGAAATGAATTTTTCGTTGTCTAGTAGTATGTCCCCTAGAGTCATCAGGTATGACCTAAAGTCGTCATCACTGTTCTTTGATGTCTGTTTCGTTTAATTTCCTCTCTGACCACCAAAGGTAAGAACATCTTGATGGTTTAATGTTTATTGTGTTTTGGCGAATGCAAACATACATCTGAAACTTGAATCTAGCGTGACAATCTTGGTTCGCCAGTCTGATATCAAAACCAGCGTGCTCTGTCGACAGACTTGGAATTTCAAGTAAAAATGGGTAACCTTGTTGTCACTTCGTTATATGGAAAATCGTTTAAAACCAGCTTAAAATTTAAACTGCATAACAAAATTAAGATATTTATCTTCTGAAGTTCGCCCGCTTCTACACATTTCTGTGACACAGATGGAAAATAATGAAGCTAAAAGAATGATGACGACCTTAGGACCCTGGCGACTTTAGGGCCACGTACGTTAGTGACCCAATGTAGCTTACACTTCGATAAACACCAGAAAAAATAAATTTATTGCTTTTATTTATATTCGTTTCAATCAAAACCTTTATAGCGCTATTGAAGCAATAAAAAAGTTTTCCTGCTAACAGCGGAACAGCGCCAATGACTTCATGACTTCGCCGACATCTGATCAGATTGTAGTAGAGAGCCATGGTTGATTTTGACGTCATTTACAGTCATGTGACGTCGCGTGGCTAAATGTAATTTAAATTACGTTCCAAAAGTTTACTAAAGGGTTTTTCAGTAAAATACACCCGTATATGGAAGAATGTAAATATTTGAAATTGAAATGAGCCGCGACAAGAGAAACCATCAAAGTGGTTGTGCTCCCGGCAAAGACTCAGATCAGCCTGGACATCAGCCCAGTCTGATCAGAGTCTTTGCTGTCCTTATGGAGGTAGCTTAGACCCTTAGCTTACCTTTAAGCCTAAGCGAAGCCTCTGACAAGATTGGGCGGATGCCCAGGCTTATCTGAGTCTGCGCTGGGCGCACAACCACTTTGTTTTCTCGTGTCGCGGCTCAAATATCTCAACGTCGATGTGACATCACAGCGTTGATTCAAAATAGGCACCCGCTAGAAAGGTTATTCATAAACCCAATCGAATATTTCACAGTCTACAATATGAACTTTTCAGTGTTGCATTCTTGTTTGGGTAAGCCTATCCCTTTCATAAAGCACAGAAACAAGGCGTATATTTTGCATTTTTATGGTCAGTCAAAACAGGGTTGCCCGAATTCTTGACATTTATTATATGTGCCTGTGTTCAAATACAAATTATTCTTTATTTTCGCAAACGGGGATTCATTGCAAACATCCTTCGATGATCACCGTTCCATCCGCTTGATATGACTCAAATATTGTTGAAAGGCGTAAAACTGCAAGTCATCCATCCTCAACCGGGCAAGTCTTTCCTATTAAAAGGAAACTTTATTCCATTCATGAGTACCATTATTATTCAAATTTTGTGCCGCGACACGACAAAACCAACAAAGTGGTATGTGTGCCCAGCTAAGACTCAGATCAGCCTGGGCATCCGCCCAGCCTGATCAGAGTCTTCGCTGTGCGCTTAAAAGGTAGTTAAAGGTCTAAGCTGGCTCCATGCGGACAGTGAAGACTCTTATCCGACTGGGTGGATGCCCAGGCTGATCTGAGTCTTCGCTGGGCGCACATGCCACTTTGTTGGTTTTGTCATGTTGCGGCTCAAATGTTGTACATGTAGTGAAGGGAATAGTAGTCTTACCTGGAACGCAGGGCTCTTGCCAAACTTTGTTGAGTTTAGTCTTTATACATGTGGACCCTTCTCGGATGTATTTCAAGTCCTACAAATAAAACTGTATAATTAAATGAGCGGAACAGCGAGAACAAAAGAAAAAAACTATAACAGAATTTCATTGACTCTCATTGGGTCCACTGTTTAAACAAGTCCGACTCTAAAACAATGCTAAGGTGAATGGTTACACTTTCAGGAGAAAACATGCCGAGATGTAAGTGTGTGGGAGGGTCGGGAAGTGTGGGTGGAGTAGGGGCTTGAAACTATATGACATAATTAGGGATCAATTTGATTAGAGCTTTTGATTATGTCTTGTTTGCCTTGAAATATATGTTGCGAAATCTCATCAGAATCGCCTTCTCGAGGCGATTCTAATGAGATGTCACGACATATACTTTAATCTAACCACATGGACAAATTATCTCAAACTGTCATCGGATGCCCATTATTATCTGGAGGCCTACTTATTTTACATAAGACAGAGGCCCAGATGGCGGGGCTGAAGCCCCAATGCCCACCCCTTGGATCCGGGGCTGCCTATTGCTTCATTTTTTCTCCATTCTCTTATGGGCAGGAATTTGCTTCCCTAGCAGCAAATTATTTCCTTTGAGAGTAGACCCTATTTTTGGAAGGGCTTCATTATCCGTGGATGGCAACAGGAAGTCACGATTACACATAGCCTGTAAATCACCACCTGTGGTTTAAGACCATAATGCAATGATAAGTCTTGTTCGAGATTAACCGAGATTTTAGGGCGACGTGAAATTGTACCTAAGGGCGTGTTCGACTGAGCGTTTTATGCCTCACGATTTTAAGCGTGAAACGCATTTTTTCCTATAAAAGAAGTGCTTTACACCAAGAATTGTGAAGGACGAAACACACAGTGCTTCACGATTTTTAGCACGAAGCACTTTTTCTATGGAAAAAGTGCTTCACGCTAAGAATCATGATGCACGAATTGCCAAGTCGAATACGCCCTAAGTGTTGCAGTAGCAACGCTTACTATTAACGAGTTACTATGCGCAGGGTTAGGGCTGAGGGGCGTTGCGATACCACTCGAATTGGTATGCTTTTATATTGTTGACTCGTTATCTCAAACACTGCTGTCACAAAGGTCCCTCTTATATCAAGGAATATAGTTTGGAGACGCATTTTCTTATTTTTCTTTACATTTCAGCTCCTGCTATCTCAAACTACCGGTACTCTGTATCACAAAGTAAATTTCCTGGGACCAGAAAATTTACTCTGAAACATCAGTAATTTGAGACGAACTTCAGCTTTGAGATATCAAGAGTTGACTGTATATGAAAATCAAACTTATGCAACTGACGTGATCGAAGTCCATGAGGACATCTATCTGTGTCGAACGGCCACGGCTGCCAAGATCTATGAACTCTCTTTCTCCAATCACATGTCGAATACCATCAAAAGCTATCAGCGCTGAGCCCTGAAAAGTCATAAGAAATCATTAGGTTTTCTGTTACTATGTGCTACGTAAACTTTAAAGTTGTGCGCAGTCTACGCCCATGGGCATAAACAAAACACGAGCTCTCATCAGACAGCACAGCTCGCCTGGACCTTGGACCTACGAACTATATGCCCCCTTAGGCTTATCGCGGATGGGATAGGGGACATTGAGGTCATAAGGGAGGGGTGCTGCTGAAGAAAACTCTGGACCTATATCTATCATCAAACCATCATATGGTTTTGAAATTGGACATTTAGAAGCTTTAATATAAAACTAATGCCAATATGTGTCTGTGGCCTTGAACTTTCGGCCATACTCATAGGTGGGGATATAGTTGAATAAAACTCTGGACCTATATCAATCAATATACCGAATATGACTATAAACGTAATTATACCGAATTTAACAGAATCATACAGTTTTAAAAATGTGAGCCCTAAAAAAACTTAAGCATGAAATTTCAAAATCTGTGACATTGACCTTAAGATCATAGGCATAGACAGGCTCCATAAAACTTTGGACCTGTATCTGTTATTATGCAAAATATGAACGTTATCCATCATTATGTTTGGAAAAAATGAGCCCTTTGAAAACTTTAACGTAAAACATTAGCGTAAAATTTCGAAGTCCCTGACCTTGATTGTAAGATCATGGGCGTGGGCAGGGGTATTGATAAAAAACTTATACGCATATCTACCAGCATACCAAATATGAACCAAATCCATAATATGGTTAAGAAAATATGACTCTTAAAAATTTGATGTAAATGTGGACGCGAGGTAGGGCGCGGGTCGGGCATTGTTAATGATTCCGTCATACTGCCACTGTTGCAAGTTGTCCTCTGGGATATTTTTATGAAATGTCACAGATGCATTCAACTTGATGAAAGTAAATATATCAAGAGCTATCTGTCTTGTTCCAGACATTTTGTCTGGAACAAGATAGATAACTCTTGATACCTTTATTTTTGACTTTTTGTTACCTGACTTGGCGAAACTTCTTATCAGGACTATGGCTCCTTAATGTTTTGGCTATAGTCGTGAAACTTCATAGAAGTATTTGCCCAGAGACAGAGTAGAAAACGAGACACATGCAAAATATAACTCTTCTTAACATAGATCAGGACTGATCTCATTTTTCCGGGCTGTAACTGTTTTTATCTAGAAGTAGAAATTCTTGATACCTCAGATATGTTTTTCATACAGAAACAATATGCTTTGTACAAAAATTAAGATTCTAGCTGAAGGTGACGATTTGTTGTTAATACAAAATCGGACTAAAACCATGAAACTATACTCTACCTGCTTCCTTTTGTTGTTCTCTACAGTGAAGAATACAAAAATGAGTGGTAGGCTGATTAACTCTTTCGGCGCCAAATTTTTCAGACGACAAATTTTCGTCTGCTCAAATCATCAGACGCCAGATTTTAACAATCTTAAGACATTTTTCATAAAATCATGCTTTTTAAGTTCATATTTGAATGGCAAACAGTGTAGAACCTGACCAGAAGGCTCTTTTAAGCATGGATAACTTTCCACGCCACTGTTTAAAAATCGATAATCGATATTCACGAATAGAGCTGGTAATGAAATACACTACGAGATATGGGCAATTCATCTTTTCCTTCTTATTTTATTTTTCTTTATATTCAAATCCATTTTTCCGTGTTCATTTCGAAAACCGCATTAATTTGCGAACAGCCTGATATAATTTTTGAAAAGATTGTGTAAGAAATACCGCGGTCATTTTTTAGTTTAAGTTGACTACCCTCAAAATGTATAGAATATATAGTAAATCATGACTTTTTTACTGCGTTGATCAAAGCTTTTACCCGCATATGTCTCTTTTGTTCATAAAATGAAAATTTTCCGTGTTCATTCCGAAAACTACAATTATTCAGCATTTTACTGATATAATTTTTATTGAAATAGGAAGTAAAACAGTGCGGTCATTTTTCCAATTTCGATCAGCACCCTTATTTTCTATGCTGGCCGCAAATATCCAACAGAATTCACACATTACTCCAGGTGGCGTAGAAAGTTGCGGACGAGCCGGCTGATCTGGATATACGCTGTTTGCAAAGTCGCATTTTTGCGACTTTGGCGCCGAAAGAGTTAAAAAAAGGATACATAGGAAAATATCTAAGACTAATTTTCGACACAGAAATCTAAAAAGTAACCATCATTATTGAAATTGCATTTACGTCTGAAGGTACTTCCATCACATTACTGCATTACTGCGACTACAAACTTGAGTAAGAGAAATAATTCAACTTTGAAAAAGTAGACGCCTCTGTGTTGTCTCAGTAATATAGCCTGAAATTTGGACACAGGCAACGTCTTTTTTATCTGTTCAGCCTGATAATTTGTGAAATAATTGATAGGACATTACTCTCAATGCATTAAAGTACCTTCAGACCTGAATGCAACTGGTTACTTTTCAGGTATTTCGTCTTCAAATAGCGTCCTCGCGGTTCGGTCATTCAAAAGTAATGTTTACGATATGTAGATGACAATAATTCTTACCCTTGAGATTTGAACTTTGCCATTATGGATAATGCCTGTTAAGAATCCTACGCTGCCCTCCCACGTAGGAGGAGCACAGCAAATAGAAGCCGACGCTACGGCCAAACACGAAATGAGAGCGACCAGAGAGTACATCTTTACAGGAGAGCGCCGAGGGAACAATGGTGATATTAATTTTTGTGGAATATTGTCAAAGTGGAACTATCAGTTGTTTAATTTTTAGTAGGTCATTGATAAGAAAACTAGAAGTACTATTTTCTAAGGTGAATGAGTAACGTTTCAAGGGAAGCAACTCTGCCATGTTCATTTTTGCCTCCCTTTGCAATAAGGGTCTCTTCTTCAAAGGATGAATTTGCTCCCCTTGAAGCAAATTCTTTCTTTTAAGGGTAGACCCAATTTTGGAAAAGCTTCGTATTCTAGGGAAATAAACGGAAAGTAACAAAAGTTATTCCCCTTTGAAAAGTAAACAGAAGTACAAAGGGTGTGTCAATACAAATTATGTGTCAAAACGCGGGGCTACTTAAGGTCGCTGGGAGAAAACATATGTTGATTCTTTGATTTTTAAACACAATAATCGAGCCGCGACACGAGAAAACCAACAAAGTGGTTGTGCGCCCAGCGCAGACTCAGATCAGCCTGGACATCCGCCCAGTCTGATCAGAGTCTTCGCTGTCCGCATGGAGGTAGCCTAGACCCTTAGCTACCCTTTAAGCACTTAGCGAAGAGTCTGATCAGACTGGGAAGATGCCCAGACTTGTTTGAGTCTTCGCTGGGCGCACAACCACTTTGTTAGTTTTCTCGTGTCGCGGCTCATATTATCCAGTTTTGTTGTAGTGTTTGTAGGACAGAGATCTGTCACGGTGCAATGACCTCCGTCTTGTATAAGTAATAAAGTTTGGTTCTCAGCTTTCTAAGATTAATATATATATTGAAAAGTAATTAAATCAAGTTCTCAGCTTTCTAGGACTATATTTATGTAATATGTGGATTAAGATCTTTATTCAACAGTTTCAACAACAACACCACCACCAAAACACACACACACACACACACACACACACACACACAACACACACACACACACACACACACACAAACTTGAAAACAACAACAACAGTAGATGAGTGTTTTGCTTGTACTTTTCTTCTAATATGTAATTTACTATGAATAAAAATTGTTTAAACCAAATACCCATGCTACAAAAAGCAAACTATTAACACGGGTATGTACAAAAAGCAGGTCCCATGTGCTGCCGCACGTAAAACTGCATTACAAGTGACCTTACGGTTGGCGAGTTGTGGTTGTTTTGGGCTCAACGCCCCAAGAGACGTCAATTCAGTCCTTATCAGGGACAGAGAGATGGGATGATAGAACGTAATAAAACCCAAAAGAACGAGGACATAGAACGAATAAAATTTCCTTTTAAAAGGAAGGCTTGTCCAGCTAAGACAGTGAAATGTTCATGAGTTGTTTATTCAAGTAAACCCAGTTGTCAGTGCACTTTCTGTAGCTAATTTTTATTTAGCAAAGTAAAATTTCTTAACTTCTTGAATGGTGGCATTATCTACAGGACTGGTGTGAGGTAAAAACAAGTGTAGACTTTATTTGAAAAACAGATTGAGGAAATATTTAAACACACACACACGGGCCGTGTTACGCAATCGGTAGGGCTCTTGAGTCATAAGTCAGAGGCCCTGGGTTCGAAACCCGGTCTTAGTACTGGTTAACCGCTTAGGAGGTCTAAGCCTGCCCAGGAATAGTGTGGTTAGGTTAACTGACCGTCCCGAATTGACCATTGCTGTTTACCGTGGACGTTAAGCGACAAATCACACAAACACATACACACACACGTACGCACGCACAGAGAGAGAGAGAGAGAGAGAGAGAGAGAGAGAGAGAGAGAGAGAGAGAGTTTCAACGTTTAAGCCGTTAGGCATGTCTCAAGGAAATTTACTATATGGACCTATTTCAAGTCTGTTCTATATGGCTGTGACTAGAAGGAAATTTTGACACTCTGAGAAGAAAATGCATGCTACTATTGTTTGAGATAATAACTTGCTTGCTTTACAACATTTGGGAACAACAAAGCACGGAACCCATTGCGTTCATACTTCCATGAACTTCCGAAAAATGATTTTTATCTCTTACATTTATGTTTTCACATCAATATTGGTACTTATTTGTGAAGTTCTGGCTAATTTTACGCCAAGGAAAGGACGAAGAACAGCTATTTACCAACGTGTTTGGTAATGACGTTCAACAGCCGTCACTATGACATGACGTATATCAAACGTTACGTCGGCCAATCAACTTATCGAATAATCCGTGACGTCGAATAATCCGCGACGTCGCTTAAGCGTAACATTGCATGACTGCGTGTTGTTCATGGATGTATGTACATCGTCAGCCCAGTAAAGGTTCATCTAAGGAAATCGTCGACACGTTTAAATATTTCTCTGTACATTTGTATAGGTGAAATTAAAAGGCAACATTGGAGACTGTTACAAGAAAACATTGATGCAAAGCATCAATACGCCGTGAAAGTCAGTCACATTTAGCTTCTGCGACCAGTAGGCCTAACTGTGCACATATACAGGAATCTCGACACTAGCAAAGGTAGCCTAATATAGAGTTATGCGGTGTTGTGAACCTGATTATAGTTATTGGCTTTCTGCTACTATTGTATACGTCATAAGCATGTGGGCAGGTTCTTGACAAACATGCATCATAGTGATGGATTTCTGATCTGCTCGGATTTATTTTCTATTCAGATAATATTTTAGTTTCGCCTGCTACTAGCAGAAACTAGGTAGATCTACATGTGTATTACTTTACTGTTCCTGTGTCTGCGGCATTATCACCGTCGGTGCCGGTGTCGTATACTTAACGTTTTTTGGTTGAGTGGTTTTTGTGACAATGCGCAAACAGGCGTGAGATAGCATGTCCTTACGTAATATTGGAAATAGACTTCAACTCTAGGTTTCATCATATTTTACTCCATGTAATAGGACTTAACATGGTTATTTTTGGCCCATAAAGTAATGTTGATTGTTGACGCAGTAATTCTGCATATGTTGATAGGAGGTAACGTGTATGTTGAACTTCAGTTCAGTTTCCTAACGACGTTCCCCAAAGGGCTGGTTCAGCCACAAGGAACACGTTGTTAGGAAATTTGAACTTGGTTCAATCAAATTTTTTAATATAATTTATTTATTTTTTATTAGTGAAAGGTCAATATACAGTAATACGTCAAGTTTTCAAAAATATATACATTCTGCTGGCTATCACTCTGACATGTAATTATTTACGTTCAAATTTGTATATTTATTATGTTGTTTAAAAATTATCTTTACCTTTAAGAAACTAGTGTACTGCGTAATACAAAATTAACGAAGACTTGTTGCAAATTATATAAGTATTACCTCCCTTGAAACATGCCATATAGGCGCTAAAGAATCCTGCTTTATGCCATATGCGACCAACAAAGGTACCTATCAGACTGCATTTTGCGCAGTCTGATCATTACCATGTGGGCGATCCTATACATTTTCTGTTGTCGGATGTGGATAAAAAATGCACTGAGGCAAAGTAGCAGGCAAAATTGTATGTATTTTATGACGTACGCGAAGGTCCGGCATATACTAAAATATAGAGTGGAGTCAACCTTTGGAGTGGAGCCGTGGAGTGGAGTGGGTTTTTTTTCAAACTGCCAAGACTTAATGCTGCTGACTCGGATAAATATACAGTATGACCATAATGTTTAATTATTGTTCCCTAAAGTATACTTGGCTTGGCCTAGCTTAGTTCATAGTATTATGCTTTCAAGCAAGCTATGATGTTATTTCACATAATCTGGCTAGTCCAAGAGAGAAACTAGAACATTCCCCTTTGCATTTTCCAACTGGTCATTGCCCGAAAATGGTGAGGCATGGTTTCTTGTCCAGAATACTCCAAAATACCATTCCAAAAAACCACGCCACTCCATAGGTTGACCCCACTCCATATTTTAGTAAATGCCAACTCTCCTGGTATTTTCCGAATGAGCGTGACGTCATTTCTTCCGAAAATAACTCGGTATCACTAAACGACATGAATACTGGCTTGTGGCCGAAACCACAAGCCAAAAAAATTACCCTGCGCCTACTACAAGCACATTTGAGCCGCTACATGACAAAACCAACAAAGTTGCATGTGCGCCCAGCCAAGACTCAGATCAACCTTGGCATCCGCCCAGTCGGATCAGAATCTTCGCTATCAGTATTGAGATAGCTTAGTCTCTTAGCTACTCTTTAAATGCACAGCGAAGACTCTGGTCAAACTGGGCGGCTGCCCAGACTGATCTTAGTCTTCGCTGGGCGCACATGCCACTTTGTTGGTTTTGTCGTGTCGTGGCATTTTATTTTCATTTCAGTCAAAAAATGAGCAAATCCGGACCCATTAGCTATTTGTCACTTTTTAAAACATGTCCTTGCTGGAAAGGGGTCCCGGTCGAATATTTTACCTTCAATTCTTTGTTTTTGTCATTGTTGTCGGTTTTGAACTTTTATTATGCTTATGCTTATATGAAAGGTTTGATAATTATACAGAGCTCCAGATAAGAAGGGGTAACAGGGATAATTAAAAGATAATTTTTCTTATTTCTCAACGAAAACATACATTGTGACCCCTCATTAGAACCGTCTCGACGGTTCTAATGAGGGGTCACAATGTATGTTTTAAAGGAAAAATAAGGGAAATTATCCCTAAATTATCCCTGTTACCCCTCCTTATCTGGAGCACTGATTATACCACAGACGTTTTGCTGCACTTTTAAGTACCTTTTCGGACTCTTTGAAGCCAAGACCTCTTAATGTTTTCATTGACACGCTTTAGTTTACACACCTGTTGGGAATAGTATTTCTGTTCTGTAGACTGATAATTTTAGCTTTGGTTTGTGCAGTGACCTATAAAAACAGTGACCTATAAATACATAATAAATCTATATATAGGTCACTGGTTTATGGTCAAGGCCTTCCAATTGGTCCTTTCAATTAAAAACTAGTACAAATGTGTCCATTGGATACGGATGCCCCCGCCTAGTGCATTGAGTAAGATGGCGCCTTGTTTAAGTTACTGACACTTGTAGGATAACCAGGCTCACAGAGGCAGACATGTATAATATGAAAAAATAGTGTGCAGAGACATGGTTTATTGTTTTCCTTTGGCAGATATAACGTGCTGGATTCAGGGCAGGGTGGGAATGAGGGTTCTGTGATTTATAATATGAGCAGCGACACGAGAAAACCAACAATGTGGTTGTGCGCCTGGCACAGACTCAAATCAGCCTGGACATCCATCGAGTTTGGTCAGACTCTTCGTTAAGTGCTGACATTGTAGCTAAGGGTCTAAGCTATCTCCATGCGGACAGCGAAGACTCTGATCAGACTGGGCGGATGCCCAGGCTGATCTGAGTCTGCGCTGGGCGCACAACCATATTGTTGGTTTTGTCATGTCGCGGCTTATATGGATAAAATTCTGTATCCTATCATAGAAATGGATTTTATGCAAGTTTAAACAAGAGATATAGCCCGGACACAAGTAACTTTCCAAAAGATACAGCCTGAAATTAAGAATTTTTCCAGAAAAGTTGAAAAAATGCAATAACCCTCATAATAAAGGATGGATTTTACCCCAAATCGAACTTGACCTATAAGATATGAACCAAATATACTAATCTTCTCAAAGAATAACGAACAGAAACCCTTTTTTTGCATTAAATGGGGTTGAAAAGGGGCCATAACTCCCAAAATAATTGGTGAATTTTACCCTAAATCGAACTTGACCTATATTTTATTTATAATTATATACGCGTATATAAGATATGAATCCAATACACTGCTATCGAACGGAAACCATTTTTCGCACGTATGGGAAGTACGTAAGTACGGACGGGACGCACGTACGGACAGAAGTGGTACTATATACCCCTTCCTCATTGAAAATGGCAGGGCATAATTAACCTCTCACTGCCAGATACCTTTACAGACAATGTAGACCCTGACCAGTCGCTGGCAGACAGGGCCTACACTGTTTGCGTTAAAAAATACTGTTACGACAAAGTAAGACAATCCTGGTGTTGGAAATAAATCTGACCGGACCGTCTACTACACTTTGCATAACCGTATTGGAACAGGATGGGTAGATCGAAATGTCTTGTTTAAACATCACACTGTTGCTTACGTCACCCTAGCAGTCCTTGCCTCTGTGCTAATGCTCGATATAAACTTGGAAAATTCCCCCTTTACTGAGAAGCGCATGCAGAAGCACTTGTTGACAAAAATACTTTCTGTTTCTACATAAATCACTCATTGCGGAATATCATTAAACGTGCTTCGGAATTTATGATGATAATATTTTAACTTCGGCATCAAGAATGTTGGGTATTTTGAGAAGTTTAAAATTTAGGTTAGGTAGAAAAGCTTTAAATCAGATTTACTTATCATACTTAAGACCTTTATTAGAATATGCAGCAGTGGTTTGGGATGGCTGTACTTTATATGAGAAGAGAAAATTGGAACAAGTTCAGTATGAGGCAGCACGATTAGTAACGGGCCTTACCCGATCTGTGTCTATTGAAAATCTCATTAAAGAAATAGGTTGGTTCTCCCTTTCAGATAGACGTCTCTTTCAAAAATTAGTTGCAATGTTTAAAATAAAAAATGGGTACGCACCGGAATATTTATACAGTCTGTTGCCGCCTTTAGTGGCGGAGAGAACAAACTACAACTTAAGAAATGCAAATGATGTTAGTATAGTAAGAAGAAGAACTGAATTATTTTCTAAATCTTTTATACCGTCTACGGTAGAATTTTGGAATACTCTGCCTTTAACTGTGCGAAATTTACAATCGTTGGAAGCTTTTAAAAGAACTTTAAAGCAGTCTTACTTTACAACTATGAAAGTGCCGAAATATTATAATCAAGGCGATAGACGTTCTTCTGTATATCATGCTAGATTAAGGAATAAGTGTAGCAATTTGAATCATGATCTATTTATAAACCATCTTAAATTCAATTCAATTTGTGACTGTGGAGATGGTGTAGAAGATGCAGAGCATTACTTTTTCAAGTTTCAGAGATATGTTGAACACCGTTTAGTTCTGTTTCATTCAACTAGACCGTTCCATCCACTTAATTTGAATATGCTTTTATACGGTTCAGATAGACTAGGGGAAACGGAAAATTTAGAGCTGTTTCTCGCTGTGCATCAATACATAAAATCAACCAGGCGTTTTGAATAATTATTATAAAATCTAGGTATAAGAACCGACAATTATTTTCTTCTTCGTGACATTGAGCCGGGGACAGGGGAAGGCCTGGGACACATTTTGTGATTTAAGACGTGGATCACTTGGTGTGCTCTTTGCCTTTTGTGTGTGTGATTCTGTGGTACGGGAAAGAAGGTGATTGTATTAAAATTAAAACCAACAGTCAGTATTTTGTTAACACACAGTTTACTTTTCAAGAGCTATTTTATGTTCATAACTTTATTTTTTTTCTTTCAGGTATAAAACAACAGCCATTGTCTACCAACAGATTTGCGCGGTCGAGAATTGGGAGTCAGATGCAGCAGCAACTAAACTAAATTCTTTCTATTCTTCATTTTACTCTGTTTAATAACATATTGCTTTATCATCCTGTGCATTCGGCTGTGGAGGGGTCCTGTCATCGCCGATCATGGTGGGTCAGTGCGGTCTTTTGTCTTGGGTGTGGTCCTTTAGCAAGGATTGCTCTTGAGCTGGCTAGCGTGGCCTGTGCCATGCGTGGCGCTGACGGGATCCTTTTTCAGCCCAAGGTATATGATGATTATTATATTTAGATTTTGATTATTTAAGCAAGTATTATTCACTTATTCTTCCATATTCTGACTATCTTTCTTATTACTCATTCTTTACTTTACTATATTTGTTGTTTAAATGTACAGTTTTTTCTATGCCTTATGATGTCGTTGTCTACTTAGCAGTATTGTAAGTACACGTTATTGGGGCGGACCGTAATTAATGTTGTTAGAACTTGTGGTCCAACCCATTTGTATGTTTATTAAGAGGACAATAAAATATGTTTAGACTTAGACATTATTTGTCTACGTCGGAACTCGGAAAGACATAAACATATTGTTGAAATCAAATGCATACGGTAGTCTTGTATACAATTCAGTATAAATAGTTTTAACATATAAATCTTCATGAAAGCAAACCAGTTAACTACATGGTAATTATGCCAACACAGAGAATGAGAATTTATTTAAAATACAACTGTATTATGTTTAATGCAATACTTTTGTGCGCTACGATCAAAATATATGACTACTAAAATCCACTCTAATCATATTATTTTGATAGCGTACAGTAGACACACACAATGGAATGCAAATGAAGGAATCTAGTGTAGTGTTATAATGGAATGCAAATGAACGAATCTAGTGTAGTGTAAGTTACAATGGAATGCAAATGAAGGAATCTAGTGTAGTGTTACACTACACTAGATTCCTTCATTTGCATTCTATTTTGACTGCTTATGCTTCTATGTGTAAATACATGTACCTTTTCTTGTCATTCTTATGATTACATATACGGTATCAGCGGTAATTCTTTATCGTAAACTACACAAGCTTAACATATACATAAAGCCAAATTATTTCACTTGAGGGTTGTAATAAAATGTACGATAAATTGGTTACAGGGATTATTGTGGTCAACGTTATTTTGGTGAAACAGATTTCCTAAGTAGCCTACATAGCAAATTTTGGTGCTTGTATTACTAAGAGATCAAATAAGATCTGAATGAAGATCCTCTGGAAGCAAGGAACACATCAAATAATCGAAAATAGCAGACTTGGTTTAATTGAGTCTGTTAATGTGCAGTAATGTTCTAACACTGTCTACACCCCCTAGCACCGGCTTCAGCGGAACTCTAATTTAAACCTGACCCAGAATGATCCCAATGATACAAAAGGACCAGAAAATACTGTCAACTCTCTATATCTCGAAGTCGAACTTCTTCCCAAACTACTGATATCTCAAAGTAAATTTTCTGGTACCAGAAAATTTACTTTGAGATATCAGTAGTTTGAGATAACAGGAGTTAAAATGGAAATAAAATTAAGAAATATATGTTTTGATACAAGAAGATACTTTGAGATAACAGTGTTCGAGATATCGGGAGTTGACTATATAATCTGCACTATGATGATGTCTGGGGATACATTTTACGGCGCCACACGACGCAACACCAGTTGCAGTGAAGATTAGATAAGTTCAATGTCGTCATATCCCGGTACACTAAAAGTGCTCAGCTATAAAACCAGCTGCGCGTGTGAGGTTTCGTTTTATAATAATTAAAGTATTTAGTTCAAACATATTCATTTTAGATCACAACATCTGAACGAAAGCTTTTCTTCAGAATTGTAATACCAAAAATACTATATTAGGACTCTAATTAATTTGAATATATTTATCATGTTTCTTATTACTCGCCCTCTTTTTGCAAGGTATACTCAAAACTAATTTGCATAAATTTACTTTAGTTCTGTACCACTACGTTGCAGTTTTAGCGCATACTTTGAGAAACTGCTACGTTTTTGTTTTTTTTGTTGTTGTTGTTGCTGAGTTTATTTTTCGACCATTTAAGAATTTATATGACTTATGTTGAGCTTACTTGGAGTAATGAAAGGCATTTGCTTAGTTTAATGTTTATGAAAACCAAAGGACTTCTCGAAAACATTTAACTAATAAACATGAAGACGGCAATGATCATTGTGAAAAGATTACATATAAATATAAATGGAACGATGCAGAGGCTGAGACTTTCAAACGATTGCTTTCATCCGATGATACAATTCATACGTTTAATTCAATTCAGTCTTCTTTTTTATCACCACATAATAATAATGATTTTATTGATACCGGCATAAGCAAATTTGTCGAAACTCTAGAGTACTGGCGTCTCCATTTCACAAGCGTATTTTTCAAACTAATGGCAAGACCGACTACAGCGTTAAAAGTCAACCTTGGTATACTGATATATGTAAATATAAAAAGAACATATTTTATGAATACTTAAACGTTTTTCGCAATGATAAAACGGAATCAAATCGATTAGCGTTTGTGAATGCTCGTTCAGATTTTAAATCAACTTTACGAAGGTCTAGGTATGAATATAATCAACAGCAAACACATAACCTGATTACGCTCAAATATAAAAAGTCCAAAGCTTATTGGAATCTTCTTAAAAGTGCGTATTCGGAAACTAACCCGCAAATGAATCTTTCAGATTTCGCAAGATATTTTAAAGCTGTAAATAATCCGAATGACCCCTTTTATTCGATAGATGAAGATTCAGAATTTCTACTTAATTGCTATCTTAACGGAGAAATCCAAGTCATGTTCGATGAACTTAATGTAGCTTTAACATGTGGTGAAATAAGGTTAGCAATTAGTCAGTTAAAAACTTGTAAATCTGGTGGCCCAGACAGACTCATTAATAAATTTTTTATTAATGGTAAGGATATTTTAACACCATATCTACACACAATATTTAATGTTATTTTTGATCACGGCTATTTTCCTGATTCTTGGTCTTTGGGTGAAATTATCCCTATTCATAAAAAAGGTAGTAAAGTTAATGTGGAAAATTACAGGGGTATAACACTCCTAAGTGTTTTTGGTAAACTTTTTACACGCATTTTGAATAACAGACTTACAGAATGGGCTGAAAATTATGGCGTATATATTGAAGCACAAGCGGGATTTAGACAAAATATGAGCACTATAGATAACGTTTTTATATTAAACAGTCTAATTTCACATTCTCTAAATTCTAATAAGAAGCTTTATTGCAGCTTTATTGATTTTTCCAAAGCGTTTGATTATGTTGTGAGAGACATTCTATGGCAAACGTTGCTTAAATTTGGAGTAAGAGGTAAAATTTTGGATATATTGATATCAATATATAAAAATGTGAAATCAAAAGTTAAATATAACAATTATTTGAGTGAAGAATTTACATGTCAAACTGGAGTAAGACAAGAGGAATCATTATCGCCATTTCTTTTCGCTATCTACGTAAATGACATTGAAGAAGAGGTTATTATCAAGGGTGCAAGTGGTATTGAAGTTTTTTTTATAATTTATTCATATAAAGCTGACACATTCACATTCCGCAGATAATGTTGTAAACATATAAATTAGCATGCACAGTCTTATTTGCTATACGAAAAGAAGCTACTACATGTATATGTTTTTCTAAAGAATGGGAAGGGTGGCTAGGTTTGTTTGAAGAGTGAAATTAGTTCTGTAATATATTCATAATTAAAACATATAACTATTATAAGAAATTTACAAGTATACAGAATAAGATAATTTACACAGGTAAGGATATTAGGAGAGTATGTATATAAGTATTCATACATGCGCGGATCAGCTCTGTGAATATTTATACATACCTGTATGTTTCAGCTGGTCACTGTTTCCATAAGAATACTTCCAAGACAGTCTATTTTGTTTAACTTGAAATTTAGACCACACAGCTCCATAATTATAAGGTAAGAAGTTAAGAAGTTGTTTAAGTACGTTTTTCTTCGTTTATGGGACAGTTTCATTTTCTCCATCAGTGCGGCCCTAGAAATGTGGATCAATCCTATAGGAAGGATCCGATATTTCTGGGTCGTTTTGATGGAGGAATCCATCTCAAAGTTAAATTTCATATAGATAATTTTGATCCTTTTTTTTTCTTTTGGAGATGGAAGGACGCTGTCTTTGTGGGCGAACAATTGCAGTACTGTTACAATGTTTGAAATAACTGTTTGAAAAGAAATGGCATCATAAATCGGATTTGGATTGATCAGTGCATCAGCGCGCTTACAAGAGTCAGACCTTTACTTTATTACAATTTCAGAACTGATTCTCATTTGAAACATTAAGTATCTGATTGAGCTCGCAGATGCACAGTTTGATCTTTTACCTCATTTTAGAGAAATCAATATACTTTACTTTTTTTTTCTTGGTAGAAGTAACAACTGGTAAAAGTTTTTTGCACCTAATATGTCCAAGATAAAGCAAGTGGTATTGAAGTTGGTCATCTAAAATTATTTCTGCTTTTATATGCAGACGATATCGTTATATTTTCAGATACACCAGAAGGTTTACAGAAAAGTTTAGATATACTCTTTGATTACTGTAATAAATGGAAGCTTACTGTGAATATAGATAAGTCAAAAGTTATGGTTTTTAGAAAAGGCGGGAGAATAAGAAGTGATCTACATGTATCATTTAAATATGGAGATACAGGGATGGAAATTGTGTCAAAATATACGTATTTAGGAATTGTCTTTACTTCTGGTGGATCGTATAATGTTGCCCAAAAAACGTTATCAGATCAAGCTCTAAAAGCGATTTTCATATTGAATAAATACCTCACAAAATTTGTTAATGTGTGTCCTAGTCACGTCTTAGAATTATTTGATAAATTAATAAGCCCAATTTTATGCTATGGCTCTGAAGTCTGGGGGTTCAATAAGGGAAAAGACATTGAAAAAGTTCATCTTCAATTCTGTAAAAGACTTTTAGCAGTAAAACATTGTACGCAAAACGATTTTATTTATGGCGAATTGGGATGAACGTCTTTTCAAAATAAACATTATCTCAATACTATTAAATATTGGCTAAAAGTAACCCAAACTAGTACTGTTAAGTACACACGAATTGCATATGATTGTTTATTTTCCGATATAGAAAAGTATCCTAATAAAATCAATTGGGCATCACATGTTAGGAATCTTTTATGTGAGCTAGGCTTTAACGAAGTATGGTTATATCAGTCTGTTTCTAATCATAAAATTTTCATATCCTTAGTAAAACAACGTTTGAATAATACCTTTATATAAAACTGGAATTCTCGCCTAAATGATTCGAGCAGGGCTTTATTTTATAGGAATTTTAACATTGTCAAATTCGAACAAATTAGACATGCATTAACTAGGCTAAGAACTTCCTCTCATAGACTTGAAATTGAAGTCGGTAGATGGGCTAAACCTGAAAGTGTTCCTATACACCAACGTCTTTGTCTAACATGTAATCTAATTGAGGATGAATTCCATTTTGTATTACAATGTAGAAGATATATTGTTTTAAGGCGACTTTATATCAGTAGTTATTTTTATAGCAGACCTAACATGTTTAAGTTTATTGAACTCATGACCTCAACTAATGAAAAAAAAATTAAGAATTTAGCGTTATTTGTTCTGAAAGCTTTTAAAGCAAGAAGAAATTATGTATTTCAGTAATTCGATAAACATATCACAGGGCGCGCGGTGTTGAATCGACGTTGAGTCGACGTTGGTTCAACGTCAAAACGTTGAGTCAGCGTTGATTCAATGTTGATTCGACGTTGTGTGCCTGCTGGGAAGAAATTAAAATTAAGCGAGATGAGTAAAATGACGTTATATTATTATGCTGATTTTTCTACTACATTTGTCACGTTTTGTATGGCAAACTCAATAAGGCTTGATTCAGCACTGATTCAACGTCGACTCAACTTCATGCCGTTGAGTGGACGTTGATTTAGAGTTGATTTGACGCTGTTTGCTCGGTAGTTATTGTTTTCATATTGAGAAATGACACGTGATAGTTTATGTTATGATAGTTTAAACAAAATAATTCCATTACGTTTGTCTTTAAAGATTGTCTCCCTCGTTTATTTCATGTTTTCAGAAACAAATATTTTAACAAAATTTCGTTAGACAATATGTAGTAATCAGCCGTAAAAGTTTTGAGAAAATGCATGTTTATTCGATAAATGTGGAATGAAAAATAATCTTCAAATTAAAATGCAAATTACCTGTTTCCTCACGGCCTGTAAGAATATCGATTTTGACCACGTGTGTCATGTGATCATGTACAGGTATTTTTCTTATTCGTGCACGTGATTGTGACGTATGAATAAATTATTTTTGTCCAATAATGCGATTTCAACCGCGGTCCGCGATTGTATAAAAATTTATTTTATTTTTTGTTTAAAGTCACTTTTATCAAATATTTCTATCTAAACTCTAATTCAAATGTATAGTTAGACCATGTCGGAGGTATTACGTGAAATGTTTCATCAAATCATTTTTGTTATTATTATAAAGGGAGTAAATCTTTAAGAAAAAGTAACCTGCTACCTTCTCCCTACATTATCAGTTTTGTCTTAATATTTGTATACTTTGGCAATTACATGTACGACCGCATGTTCTCACATGCCATCGTGATTAAATACGTATCTCACCCATTTCATTCGAATAAACACGGATCCGGTACTGGCGTCAGTGATTTTTAGGGGCGGTCTTTTATGCGGACCATGCCAGTTCCAACATTCAACTGCCATGGAACGTATAGGAGACGTTGTGGAGCGGTCCGGCGTGACTCGCATTATGACTTGTATTGTGGAACTGCTCTTATTCGAGTGGATGGGTGAATCTGCTTTGTTTTTAGTCCTCGAGAACTTTACAGAATTTGAACATCTTGCTGCAGAACCACTATGTATACTAAGTTATATGTTTATAATTGAATTATTTGTTCGCCATGAATGTCACAATTTTTGTAATGTTGTATGTAACCTATATGCTCATGGGCCTGAAGGCCTTATGCTAATAAAATTATCTGTCTATCTATAACAGCTAAGGTTTCTCGTTTACATTAAGTATTATACATGTATGCTTCGGTTTCTCCCATACGTAAAACTATTAGTTTTTCATGGCTCAGAGCCTTCCGTAGACAATAGACTAGCAAATATTTTCATGGCTCTGGGTTTCTCGTAGACATAAGACTAACAAATGGTTGCAGAGCTATGGGCTTCACGTTGACATTTTGCTAATAAATTTATTCATGCCTCTGGGCTTCTCGTTGATATTAACCTAACAAATATTTTCATGGCCCTGGGCTTCTCGTTGACATGAGATTTACATGTAGTATCATGGCTCTGGGTTCTCGTTGACTAAACCTCGTGATTAAAGTAACAAATGTTTTCATGGCTCTGATCTTCTCGTTGACATGAGACTTACCATTAGTTTCATGGTATAATGACTGTCATCCAGTTTAGTTCAGTTCAGTTCAATTCTCCTAACGACGTTCCCCAAGTGGCTCAGCGGTACGTAACCACAGTTGCACATACTTGGCGCCGTGTGTACGTCCAAGACTGCCATCCATATAGGGACTGAGAAATATAATCAAGTCAGTGGAGCATAAAATACAGGTAAAATCCATACATGGATGGCGATGTTGAAAGTCAGAGAAGCGTATCATGAAGTCAATGAAGCAAAACTATAGGTCAGATCCATATATGGATGGTGGTGTTAAAATGATCCTGTTCATAAGTAGGAGTGTGTCAGCTGTCAAGTATTATGGCTCTAACCCATATAGGGACTGAGAAATATAGTCAGTGAAGCATATCACAAGGCAATAAAGCAAAACTATTGGTCAAATCCATTCATTGCTGGTGGTGGTTTGATGATCTTGTCCATATGTATGCGTGCCTCTGGGAAGTTATAACGGACATATTTTGGTATTTTCAAAGGAAGTAACTATCTCCCAATCTCCACAGTTTACTCAGTCTCCTTTACTTTCCCTATCGCGTGTTGACTTTTATATAGTTATACTTCTGATAATTGTGTCAAACCTTGCCACAGAATGCTTTATTGTACATATGTTTGCTCGAGGGCTTTACAGCCTAACAGCCTTTTGAATTGAATAAACTAATATGTAAGTAGATCTATATGCCAAGTTTTTTTTCTAGATATAGGCTACATGTAGCTATGTCAAAATGCCATTTTTGAGTTAAACATACAAATCAAACGTAACTTTGCCACGTATTTAGCTATAACAACGTAAACTGCCGTTTTGCCGCGTTTTAAAACGCAGTAAAAATTTTGCCCTCAATATTTGACATTGAGACTGTGGCTTTGTGTACTACCACCAATTATGATCAATTTGGAACATACTTGGCAGGCCCGGATCCAGACCATCACGTACTGGTGGGGCTCCGGATAACTGGTGGGGCTGGGAGGTGCCGAAATGTATGTGTGTGGGGGAGGGGGGCTTGAAAATATGACAAATTTATGGTTCAATTTCAAGAGATTTTTTTACATATTTTTTCCTTGACAAAACCAACAAAGTGGCAGTACGCCCAGCGCAGACTCAGATCAGTCTAGGCAACTGCCCAGTCTGACCAGAATCTCCCCTGTCCGCATAGAGGTAGCTTAGACCCTATGCTACCCTTTCAGCGCATAGTGAAGAGTCTGATCAGGCTGGGCAGATGCCCAGGCTGATCTGAGTCTGCGCTAGGCGCACAATCACTTTTTTGGTTTTCTCGTGTCGCGGCTCAATTATATCTTGCGTTATAAAAGCTAGAAGTTATGCCTCCATTTGTCAAACAGCCTCCGTTTCTTGTCTGCGGTATACTACTACATATTACAGGCGGAACAGAACTGTTTCAACGGGCGGAACGGAAGAGATGGCAGCCAAACTGTTTCTGATTGTTCTGGTCTCACTCTGTTACAGGAGTCGTAAGCATATATCTTTTTATTTTATTCATTTTCTTGTATATATTTCACTTATTTTACTTTTTCTTTGTTAATAAGTTTTACAATGTAACATTATTCTCTAAACGGTAACACGTTTGGGGCGTTTGGGAGGGGGGAGTGGGCGGGGGGAGTTGGGCGGAGGGTGTGTGTGGGGGTTATACCGATTTGCATAACCTGTGCGATTGACCGATCCGGCATTGTACAAACTGACTGCCGACCAAAGAGTTACCAGTTACGGTTAATGACTGTCGTGCTAGTTGATATTGCAGTCATTTGTCTCGGTCGACAACCACATTCAGCATGTATGGTACTCGACTGGCTCGGTCGACAACAAAGGTATAATCCTGTGGTTAAGCACCTATAATTTTTAGCATGTTACCCAAACAATTTGCGTCATTAGTTTTGAGGCTGGAAACCCCCTTTTGGGGATGTTTGTAAATAGTGCAGACCCAATTCACAGGCCGCAGAACGTTGCGTCTGATCAGGGTCAAGACTATTTTCTATTACAAAATATAATGGGCTCATTAAATGCTATTAGGCGGTTACTAATTTTGGCGATATTGGCAAAGTGTGGTAAAATATAAGTTTACCAATATTTCAATTTCAGTCTGATCAGAGTCATCGTTGTCCGCATGGAGGTAGTTTTGACCCTTAGCTACCCTTTGAGCGCTTAGCAAAGACTCTGATCAAACCGGGCGGATGCCCAGGCTGATCTGAGTCTGCGCTGGGCGCACAACCACTTTGTTTGTTTTCTAGTGAGGCGGCTCATATTAAGGTGACAAAGGAAGCAACTCTTCCATCTTTGCCTCCCTTGTCAGTAGGGGATAACTCTTTACAGGAAATAAAAGTGATGCCACGAACCAGAGTTATAAAAGTTTATCCAGCTAGTATATAGATTGAATTTAATCCGTGTAATGAAAACATAAATTCGGGTTGGTGTGAATTGTGTTTGGTTTTGCAGTAATCTTATGTTCTTTTCGAAATCTATTCTGAAAGTACTAATAAATATAAAAAATTTAAAAACAAAATTTCCAATTTTCAGCTCCATTAGGCTCCAAATGTCAAAGCCTGTCACATTTTTGCAAAGAAGAACATTTTTTTTTCACCTTGAAGAAAGTCCTTCCAACAGGAGTTTTGTTCCTTAAAGAAACGTTTTTCTCCTAAGAGAGCAAACTATTGCCTTTCAGAGTTGATCACGCTGAGAAGCGAGGCAAAATTGAAAGTGACAGAGTTGCTTTCGCTGAGAGAATAATTATCTACCTTAAAAGAGCTGCGACACGACAAAACCAACAAAGTGGCATGTGCGCCCAGCGAAGACTCAGATCAGCCTGGGCATACGCCCAGTCTGACCAGACTCTTCGCTGTGCTCTGAAAGGGTAGCTAAGGGTCTTAGCTAGCCCCATGCCAATAAAAATCGATCTTACACTGAAAAAGTCAAATATCCTCTATTTCTTTATTCAGAGGCACTAAAATGCTGGGATATCTTGTCGACTCAAAGAACTATACCGGGAAAATCAGCATGACATACGCAGGAGAACAGTGCCAACCTTGGATTGCACAAGCCCCACATGCTCATGCTAACAATGAGGATGTACTGTTCACCAAGGACGGCTCAGCGTCTGATGCCAAAACCTACTGCCGCGACCCAGACGGAGAGGGCAAACCCTGGTGTTACACCATGAACCCGAAAATACGCTGGCAGTTTTGTAATGTGCCTATATGTAAGTATGCATAAAACATGTGACGTCATATATCTGTTACCATAGCAACTAAGAGTTCATATTGATGTCTAAGTGACGCCACCATGACGTCATGCTATCAAGTTAAGTATGCATACAACAGAAAATTAGCCTAATTTTTTTGAAAATGAATTACAGGTTTGGGAAAAGCAAACTTTTCCATTTTATGAATTTAAGGTAGCATCTCACTTAAAATTCGAGAGGAGCATGGCATACAATGTAGGCCTATGCTATGCCTCCCTCAAATTATAAGTGAGATGACGTTGTAGATATGTTACCATAGGAACTATAGAATTACCAGCTGTTGTGTTTAGAGATCTTTCATCCGAAACAGAGATTTTCTGAAACAAATAATTACTCTTAAGGTTCCTCTTAAGGTGGTGATTTATGGTAAATGTAAAAATCTGCATAAAACCATAAAAAAGTAACGTATCTCCCTGAAAGTTAGCAGACTTCTTATTTTTGTTGTTCTTTACAGTTTAGAATTCAAAATAGACGTACATGCTGCTTAAAAAAGTGTTTTTATAAGGAAAGATCAAAGGGTAATTTTCTGCGAATAAATCTGAAAAAATAATATCGTTATTGAAAATTTACGTAGTGTTGAAGGTGCATTATTGCATAATGCAGAGCGTCCTAGCAATTATTTATTCCAACTCTTTCTCAAATTGTAATGTAGACCAGATGAAAACAGTAGCTTTTTCTCAAATGTTCAACATGTACAAAGTAAATGTACATTGGATGCATTTATTAAATATAGGGTAGGCAAGCATACCTATGTTAACACCTATATAATAAATAATACATTACTGACATGATCAGTGGTGTGTAGATGAAATTGTTCAACCTTGTTAAAATAGTATCACCTGTCTCACCTGTGTGTTTTGACAAAAAAGTTTGGACACAGACTGCATCTTTTTTCATCTGCTCAGCCTGATAATGTGTGAAAGAGTTTTAAAAAATAATTGCTAGGACGCTCTCCATTATGCAACAAGGTACTCTAAGCACTAAGTATATTTTCAATAATGATATTATTTTTTCAGATTTATTCGCAGAAAATTACCCTTTGATCTTCTCTTATAAAAACACTTTTTAACATTAACAAATGCTGCATTTTGGGATTCTAAATTATGAGAAACAACATAAAGAAGGCATCTGCTAAGTTTTGGAAAGATCAGTGTTATTTTGAGTATTTTATGCAGATTTTTGTCTTTGTCCCAAATCAGTGATTATCACCACCTTAACAGTTATATTGCAAAATTTCTGAGTGAATTTTTTACTGTTTTCCATGTCAAAATCTGGCCATATTGTATACCAGATTAACTGTCCAGAAATGCTGATAAATTTGAAGCGGAAAAAGCCTTTTTAAGAAATCACTATTTTGTGAAATTTAACTTTTTTTCAGAGTTTACGGCAAAAATGTTACTTATCTCCCTTCACTCACGATCTGCAAAATAATGATGTAAAAATGTTTGTTATGCTTGTATTTAAGGACTGCCACATGAGAAAAGAACGAAAATAGCCAAATTACAACGAAAATGGATGATTTCCAAAAAAATTCCATAAAAAAAAAATTCAAACATCATCCATGTTGGAACTACTTTTTCAGCAATGTGAACCAAAGTATGGTGGCCTGAATGCACCAACAGAAATTGTTATTTTAACTGAAAAGTATTTGAACATGAGTTTATTTATTGATTTTGATACAGCAAGTTCTGAAAGGTTTGTAAACTGAAGTTTAGATATTTTGGAAGGTTGGTTGGTTGACTTGATGCTTATCATCCACGGTAAACAGCTAAGGTCATGTTGGGATGGTCAGTTAACCTAACCACACTATTCCTGGGCAGGCTTAGACCTCCTAAGCGGTTAACCAGTACTAACAGCACATAGTTTCTCCTGTAACTGACAACTGCCCTTCTTGAATCAGCGGAAGGAGAAACAAAAGTATGTGGCCAGACCGGGTTTCGAACCCAGGGCCTCTGACTTATGAGTCAGGTGCTCTACCGATTGCGCTACGCGGCCAGGCACATATTTTGGAAGGATGACAAGAAACACATATTCATATTTATATTGGAAGCCAAACACATACCAGCAGGCACATTGCCAAACACATACCAGCAGGCACATTGCAAAACACATACCAGCAGGCACATTGCATCGGGTGTGTAAATTTACTGGAATGGACCGCAATGGACTGAATTACCGGAACGGACCCGTTTTCCCTATCTTCAGTTGATATTTGTAATATTTTTATTAAATACACATTTATTTAATATTTGAACGTATTCTGTATGCCCTCTAGCGCAAAACCAATTAGAGATATCAGTCAAAATACTCTTTGAGCATTTTGCGCCATGGGTAGGCCTCTTAATACCCCACGCATATGTGTTTCATATTAAAATCATATAATCTTATACAAAAAATCTGGCTATCTTTCGTCCAAGACTAAGATAGAATGAAAAACACAAAGATTCCTGAATTTTTGTTCCATAGTATCATGACCAACATTTCGTCCATAGAAAATATGTAGCTCCATATGTATCAAGTCGGTGGATGAAATCAGGGATTGCTAGTAAAGATGACACATGTTAGTCACAGGTAGGGCCTGGAATTAATCGTCGCGTGCAGATTGTATCGAAATATCTAAAAAATGGCTGGAAATATGAAAATATGGGTCCGTTCCGGTCCGATCCAGTAATTAGGCCTGTTCCGGTAAATTTACGCACCGCATTGCATCGTAATGACACTGTACTGACATTGATGCCATGTAATAACGTTGCCGTGATATCATTATGACGCCACATGCCTACTGGGATATAACCGATATAACTGGTAAAATCTTTTCAGTGCTCTTTTTTTTCCAAGCCTTTTATTTTACTCCTTGCCACCATGTGTGCGCTTGATAATCACAACATTGTCCGAGTTATTATCTTTGAAATGATATGAAAACTGAAAGCTCTTTCGACCAAGACATAGATATTTTCTCTTTCTACGGTGTCTTCCCCTTGCAATTCCGCTTATGTGAGTTTTTCTTAAGACTTGCCATGATAGTACACCCAACTTATTCAATATAAACCAAATAAATGAGCAAAAGTATTTCTTCATGTATTTTCAGTGATGGTCTGATTCTCGTTGGCCCTCATATGTGAACAACCAAAAACACATGCACAAACACATTTTATTATTTGTTATTATGTCTTTAGTGGACCACAAAATGGAAAAAACTTACCAATGACATAACAAATCTAATGAAAAAAGTGGTTTGAAAAAAATAAAAAATACGACCGCTACGTCATCAAAACAACGTTTGACAGGTCAGCTAGTGAACCTACAAGATGAAGATTTGAATAATCGTACGAGCGATCAATCGTTTTTCACACCTACCAATGTGTAAATACATGTAGGTCAGAACTCGGCAAATACTTGATGTAAACTTCACATCAGCCAAGGTCAGCTTCAGCAGCCAAGTTTTTCTAGTTTCTGTTTACGACCGAAGAGCATTTCCGCATAGAAGCAGAAATGCTTGCGCTAAAAAGTAGTTCCAAAATAAATTTGTGATTTCATACAATTACGGATAGAATAATTTTTGTAGACACATTAACTAGTGTTATATGTAATAAAAAATCAAAGTAAACCTCTTTCAACAAATAATATGAACATAATATTAATATTTTCGATCAAATTAGTTCGGTTAAATTTTACGCGTAGGAATCTTAGTTAATCGAAGACGAAGCAAATGTAAACAAATACATGTGGACACGATTCTTTCCAAATATGACACGATACTAAAGCAAGAACGTTAAATCGATTATGTGTTAAAAGAGGGCTTTTGTATCGAAGTTTCAGAAAGTGTGTCTTGATAGTTGGCTACATGTAAATGTAAGATCTCATCGTAATTTTGTTCGAAAACTGGCATACCATGATTTTCCCAGTTTTCAAATATGGCCGCCTCCAGAAAGCATGAGGGTGGCCAAAAAAATTCTGGTTTTCCGTATTCGGTCGTTTTTTCACAATCAAAATTGGTAGGAGTCGGTAGTGAGTGGTATAAAATATTTGTGTGCATAGTTGTAACAAACTTTAAACCACTGTCAAAAGAGCTTTAATTTTTTTCCTTTCAAAAGTGAAAATCTTTGATAACTATTTTTTTTATCAAAGGAAAACACAGTGTTCTGGTAAAATAAATATTGTGCAAAGACTACCAAAATAATCTTAAGCACTTTTTCTGAGAATATGGATAAAATGGAGACAATCAGGGATATAATTTAGGTATCGGTATGATGCAAATAATGGTCCTATTTTTTTTCTTGCAGCTGTGAAGAGGAACCTTAAGTCATTTAATTCCGTGTTATACGTGAAATATGGCCTCATGTTCTCATATGTGTGCGTCTGTCCACAATTCTGTGTTTTTTTTTTTAAATTAAATTGTTTTTACTGACCATACCAAATGTCCATGAAAATAAACACACCTCAAATTGTTATCTTAAAATCATTTAAAGTTTGAGTGAGTGAGTATATGTATAAGGCATTTGCAAGATCATGAAATTCCAAGAAATTGTTGACTGGAACGATGGGAAAAAATGCAATGGAGTAATGTTGACTGATTCGCTATTAATTATCATTTACCTGAAACTCAGTTATTTGAATGAAACATCGGCGTCTGTTATATGCAATTTTTATACCAGTGATGAGTATTATGTTTTCCAACTGGCTATCCGTGTGTCTGTCCTTCATACTTACGTCTATCCGTCCGTCCATCTGTCCAGCCGCCCGTCCATCAAGTGTCTACCCAATAAATGTCCATTCATGTGCGCAGATAGACACACGGACGGCCAACGTAAAAATGTAATAACCCGCCACTCACAACACTCAGTGTTGATTCGGCGCCGTGTGTGCGGTTCAGAACTTGGCATTTCTGTTCTGCTGTGTTCTAGTTTCGTATTCTAAATGTCCCTAACGTCTTGTACATATAAATAACAGAGACGATTGTTGCTGCATAGATACATAATCTACTTCTTCACATGGTAGTTTTTTTTTTTTTTTTTCTCACATGCACATTTATATGCACTTGTCTTGTATCTCTGTTTATATATATATATGGTGCTCTCCTGTATTGGAGGAAATAAAGAATCAATCAATCAATCACAATTTTGATTAATTTTGCTTATGCATTGCTGCTCGTGATCCCAGTATTACTCGAAGGGATATAATTCCTTTCGAAGGAAACAAAAAAGAAGAAAATAACATCCAAGGTAGCCGTATTCGGTACCACATAGCTAAACTATCTTAAGAATTATGAGAAACAAAAAGAGCTGTTACGAAACGAAAAAGAGTCATAGTTACCAGAGACCTGGGTTCGAGGTTATAAAACTTGAGAACAATCTCAAACTCAAAATATTAAAAGCACGCCGATTGGCTGCTTCCGAGCACATGCTCGGAAGCAGCCAATCAGTGTGCTTTATTTTGAGTTTGAGAATGTACTCAAGGTTTAAACCTCTGGGCCTGGTTATCAGGTTGTTTGTTAACTATGACTCTTTTTCGTTTCTTTTTTCCCCAGAATGGCTTTTTTTTTTTTAATTTTTCATTCATTAAGTTGCTCATGCTTAACTTTAGAAGCTATTCATGTAACAGTAGATGTGGCCAGTTATTGGTTACACATTATGTAAATAAGTCATGTCTTGTCCTTTTATTATAAATCGTGTATGATTACGGTCGAGTTTTCGCCGTTTCATCGTTGATTTATACCTTCCCAGCAGGCACATGACGTTGAAATGACGTCGTACTGACGCCGATGCGATAAAATGAAGTCGCATCGACGTCCGTACGACGTCATTTCGACGTCATGTGCCCGCTGGGTTAAAAATGTGGCCAGAATAGACATTCCGCAAGTCCGGAGAGCTATTTTAGCCTTGACACGACAAAACCAACAATGCGGTTGTGCGTCCAGCGCAGACTCAGATCAGCCTGGGCATCTGACCAGTCTAATAAGAGTCCTCGCTGTCCGCATGGTGGTAGCTAAGACCCTTAGCTACCCTTTGAGCACTTAACAAAGAGACTGGTCAAACTGGGCAAATGCCCAGGTTGATCTGAGTCTGCGCTGGGCGCACAACCACATCTTGCGTCGCGGCTTATTTAATGTTTGCATCCCATTATCAGGCAATGTGGACTGCTGGATTGGAACAAATTCTCGTCTCTACTATGGATTAAAGTCTACGACAGAGAGTGGACGACAATGCCAATCCTGGGCAGTCCAAAAGCCGCAAGAACATACCCATAACAAGGAGGTAATGTTTCCTCTGGACAGGTCGGCCTCTGCTGCGATGAACTTCTGTCGGGATCCAGACCGAGAGGGAATGCCCTGGTGCTATACCATGGACTCCGCGAAACGCTGGGAGCCCTGCGGAATCCCAAAATGTGTGTATTTTAATGTTATTTTCCCTTAATATGAAATAGAGCCGCAATATGAGAAAACCAACAAATTTAAAGTTGCATGTGCGCCCATCGCAGACTCAGATCAGCCCGGGCATCCGCCCGGTCTGATCAGAGTCTTCGCTTTGCGCGTACTGGGTATCCTTTACTGTGTCCGAAACTTCAGCAATCATGATAAGTCCTTTTCGGCACCCAGTGATCAGGAATTGCACTTCTTATTTCTTCTTCTTTATTTTATTTTATTTATTTATTTATTTGAAGGGGGGGGGGGGTAATGTTTGGTAATAAGATCAACCCGTATAGACTGGCTACGTGGAAACGCGTGTAGCACGGGCATGTGTACTCGTAAATCGTAGTAGCACGGAGAAACACGGCGTAGCACTTTTCAGAAAATGTTAGATTTCACCGACAAATTAAGATGTAAGTTGCATCAAACACCTTTTAATTTCAACCAATATATCTGCCATGTACCAACAATGGTCTATTTGGCAAAACTTACACTATTTTTTTAAATATGCTGGCACAAAGTCAAGCTCGCCACTTTCCCTTCAAACAGCTCTTTTGAGGCAATATTCTTGACAATTCTATTTTTTACATGTTAATCATGTATCAGCGTCTTCAGTTAGTTAGTTTCCCTACGCTGAACCGACCAGAATCAAACATTAATTACGAATATACCTCAATGGGCGCTTCGGGATAACACGGGTGTGGCAACGGAGTAACACGGCTCGGTGTTTTCGAAAGACTACGGTATAAAACGGGCACCGTGTTTCTATTGGAATCATTTAAAGGGAAGAAAAGAATAATGTGAAGTTGTTTGTTTCCGGAAATCTTCAACATTTAGCAGACGAAGTAGTTGTAAAGCCGAAAGTCCATTTATACGCGATGCGAGGTCCCTGTACGTGTCTCCATCTTTAAATAGATGGGCAGGCAAAAACTGAATGGTTTCCAAAGTACGAACATCTTTCAGTGATTTTGACTGCCTCTCATATATACGGGTGCGGGCAGGGATGCGGACCACTGATCACGTACTGGATTCCTGGCTTGAGCATAGACTTTTGCATCTTCATTAATAAACGTCTCGATTTAGCTTGCTTGAGCCTCGACCTGTGCAAGGCGCTGTTATATGAGCCGCGACACGCAACACGGTGCTTATTGGAAATGCGAATAGCAAAGGTTCAAATCAGTCTGCATCTTTGCAGTCTTATCAGAGTCTTTGCTGCTCACGAAGACCATATGTGGGTCCTTAGAATTTTACAGACACAAAATGAAGGTTGTTCGTAGATGCATGGATGCACAGACTGGTTTGAGTCTTTGCTGTTGGCGGATAGTTACCCAAACTTATTGTGTGACGCGGCTCATATGTGTGACGCTGGCTGGAGGTGGAGTACCTGAAGAGCATTAACTGTGTTCGCTCGTTGTGTGTGAGCAACAGCTAATATAAGCCCATCCTGCACACCCATGCAGTCTTACGTGGCTTGGCGTATTTCAATTAATACGTAGAACTTTCAAACTGCTGCCATAGGGTTTGGTTGGTTGCACACATGTCTTTGTAGCCGCGGTGGTAATAAAAATTTTGCCACGTACGCTGTCGACCGAGACGGTACTATAAAATGGCTGTCGACCGAGAATTCAGTCGTTAGCATTACCGTTGACGGTAAATGATACTTTTGTTAATAGCTGTCGACCGAGCTGATACTGTTGTAATTACCTCAGTTCACAGCCATTTTTTCATGTAGGGTAAATGAACGGCTCGGTCGACAGCACAGACTGAGAAATTGGTATTACCACCTTGTAATATCTAGGTAGACTGTATTTTAAAATGCAGATTCCGCAGAGTCCATACATGTTATATGCAAACAGCAAAGGGTCGGACCAGACTGTGTGGATGCGCAGACTGGTTTTAGTCTTTGCTGTTTGCCTATACATTGGGCATCCTTTCTCCATGTTGCAACTCGTATATTGCTCGCATCAACAATTCTCTGAAGAAGAAGAGTCTACGGTATCATTAAAGCAGACACATTTTAGTTGCGCATGCTAGTCTGAATCTTTCAAGAAAGCTTGTCTATGCCATTCGAGAATACCAAAGACGCAAATCGGCCCGTGCGTTCTCGCAGTTTTGTTCGCTTCTTACGTAGTGTAATACATGTACCCATACTCAATGGGTGTGGACGAAAAAATAAACATTACTCTTGGCTAATTTGGTGGCCTTGAACGTTTAGCTATTCTGCCTGCCTCGTGCAAATGCATGTGTCGATGTATGTTTGAACAGATGAGGTTCATTTTTTTTCAATACCCTCATATTGTCGGGGGGGGGGGGGGGGGGAGCCCCTCTAGCTCAGTAGGTTAAGCGCTGGCCTGCTGATCTAGCGGACCCGGGTTCAAGCCCCGCTGTAGATGGGAATCTTTTCTATCGTAAACGGGGTTCCACTGCACTCAGCCTTTCATTATCACCCGCCCATCGCCCTGATATGACTGAAATACTGTTAAAAAGGAGTTAAGTCGTAAGTCATCCATCCATCCATCCAACCATCCTTCTTTTCGGGCAGTGTGAAACAGTCTTTACAGTAATACTGGAGGTAAAGACTATGTACCTAGCCTATATCAGCGGTGTTTGTCTGAGAAATCTTTCATTGTCTACTACTAGTCTAAAGTAGGATACTATTCTGCTCCAAATGGGCCAAAAAGACCGAAAAGGAAAGAATTTGTTTTTGCGTTACCCGGGTTATACCGATGCCTGCTCCGGGTAAAGCCGTAACCGTCACAGTAAGGTATCCGTTATTACACCGTGACTTTGAAAATGGGTGGTGTCTTGCAATAATCCATTTAAAAGTGGCATCATAAAAAATCTTGATGAAACTTTCATTGACAAATGCCTAAAGCATATCTCCATTGAATTATGTGTTTATGTGTCAAGATTTTATTGACCAATAGTGCGAATAAACATCGTAGATATAACGTGGTAAATTTTAAACGTATTTATGACTTCAACAGAGTACAGTATGAGCATAAATTCGGATTTTAAAGTTTGGTGTATATACTCACCAAGGTGTATCAAGCCAAGTTAACTAAAACAGCATGTCAACCTACCTCTTTCCTGTTTGTCTTTGTCATCTTAAGTGACCTACCCTTGGTAAACAATCGCCGTGCTACGCCTAGTGGCTCCGTGCTATACGATTTACGAGTACACCTGCCCGTGCTTCACGCGTTTCCACGTAGCCAGTCTATACGGGTTGTAGATACATCATTTGTAAACATCACTTACAGGAAATGGGTATAGTTCCTCAGGGCCCGGTTCTTCAAAACTAACGACGTCGTTAGTTAACGTTTCGTTAAAATTTCAAACATTAATATTTTAAATACCTCCCCCCCCCCCCCCGACCACGAAAGGCTGCACTGAGTCAGTCTGATTGCACCTGCCGTCCCAGCGGGCACATGACGTCAAAATGACGTCGTACTGATGTCGTTTCATGTGCCTGCTGGGGTTATGCCTTTTTAACGCCATGCAGCTCAGATTTTAAACCACCATTTAGCACAAAAGTGGCAAATTCCATAGAATAATTTGCCGACGGTGAACACTACTGTCAGAACAAACCGTTCATACCCAGATCAGACAGCTTTACCTTAATGAAGTATGAACATGGTTTCCACCATTTGCCAAATGTTTTTAAGCAATATTATTGTAAAAGTGCGAACTTAAAATTGGAACTTCGAAGAATAGTTCAGCCAGCTTGTGTAAATAAATTCCAACAAAACATGTGCCAGCAGCAAATGCTCAGATCAGCTTGCAATATCTGTGTAGTCTGGATTCGAGGTTATAAAACTTGAGAATAATCTCAAACTCAAAATAAAGCACACTGATTGGCTGCTTCCGAGCATGTGCTCGGAAGCAGCCAGTCAGTGTGCTTTATTTTGAGTTTGTGAATGTACTCAGGTTTTATAACCTCTGAGCCTGATCGTATGGAATCGTTGCTGTCTGTAAGTGCAGATATCTGGGTCTCTGACCAGACTTTATAGATGCACAGGCTGATCCAAGTCTTTGCTGAACACGCATCCTATGACCTAGCTCTTTTAATTTTTCATTTTTTGTTTGTTTGTTTGTTTTCTCATTATTTTTGACATCCGAAATTTTAAGAAAATTGAGTATAGAAACTTATCCTTGGAGTTATAAGAACTTTCTGTAAATACAAATTTCATGAGAATACCGTAACTCATTTTAATGTATAAGAATCTTTTTTACAAATGAAGGAAGAAAGAGTCTCATGAATATGAATGTCTAATTATTTGAGTGGAGAGTAATAAAATTCAGATTCCACCTGGCTTTCAGGCTCCGGCTATTTCTGAAGCAATAAATCACTTGAGCACTGTGAGAGGTAACGTTAGCCACAGACGGTCAGTGATCAGTTTGATTTGCAGCACATTTATAACTGTTTCAAATTTATAAACCAGTCTAAAATTGGCAGATTTGAAAAGTCCAAGATGTTGGAGGGAGGTATGAAGGTATCAGAGAGGCAAGTGAGATTTGATATGAATGACTAACATCATGGGCTGACAAAAGTCTATTAATGCCCTTGCAATACTATTAAATCAGTAGGACGCCCTGGCACTGAACATTACTTAACACCATCGCCCGACCACAAGCCCCCACCCCCACCCCCACTGGACAGTAATGGATTAATAAATCACTGATATTTTTGTGTTTCAGGTTAGCCACAGGGGAGGTGACTTCATGAATTTACACACACACATATCGACTATGCTTACTTTCTTGAGAGAACAATAAAGATATCTTATAATTATACTTAGTCATGTCTCTTTCCTAGCATTCAACTGTAGTGGTTTATGTGCAAAGGTATACAACTAAGGGGAAACACTCTAAAACGACCGTTTTTATCTTCCCCCTATTTTCAAAAGAAGTAACAACTTCTAGCAATAACGCGGGTTTCCCTTTCGGTTGGTATTACAGTGATCAAAACAGGTGTGTAAATGAAATTGACAAATTGTTAAACCTTGAAAAAGTAGAATCACCTGTACTTAATTGAAAATATTGGGCACAGGCCTTCGTTTTTATCTGTTCAGCCTGATAATGTGTGAGGAGTGGAAAAGATTTTGCTAGGAGGCCCTTCTTAATGCATTAAAGTACTATCAGGCCTGAATATATTTTCAATAGCAATGGCTATTTTTTAGTCTTTTTTGCGCAGAAAATTACTTTTTTACGTTTTTCTTATATTACCCTTTTTAGCTCACCTGTCAAGGTGAGCTTATAGTATAGTCTTGGTCCGTCGTCCGTCGTCGGCGTCGTCGGCGTCGTCGGCGTCCACACTTTTAAACATCTTCTTCTCAGAAACCACTGGGTGGATTGAAGCCAAATTTCATATGGAGCCTTAACAGGATTGGGGAAAGAAAGTTTATATATTTGACCCAGGTCACATGACCAAGATGGCCGCCATGCCCATATATGGTAAAAACCTTTAAAAATCTTCTTCTCCAGAACCACTGGGCAGATTGCCTTGAAACTGGGTATGTAGCAGCTTGAACTCTAGTACTACAAAATTTATATAAATCATAAATTAATTGGTTGGTTGGTTGGTTGATTTGATGCTTAACGTCCACAGTAAACAACTCAGGTCATGTCGGGACGGTCAGTTAACCTAACCACACTATTCCTGGGCAGGCTTAGACCTCCTAAGCGGTTAACCAGTACTAAGTGCACATACTTTCGCCCGTAACTGACAACTGCCCTTCTTGAATCAGCGGAAGGAGAAACGAAAGTATGTGGCCAGACCGGGATTCGAACCCAGGACCTCTGACTTACGAGTCAGGTGCCCTACCGATTGCGCTACCCGGCCCGGCTTTTTGAATGGGAAAAGCTGAAAAAGTGCACTTTTATATTGCTATTGTGCTCTGTGATACTGAAATGCAGTCATTGTCAACCCCTATGAATACTAGAGGTCAAAGTCATTAAGTGACCTTGGCCAAAGGTCATTTGTCTGTTGTGTGTCAACATTTTTAGAGGACTTCTCCTCTGAAACTACTGGGCCAATTTTAATTAAATTTCATATGCACCCTTCAGGCAAAGCGGGAAAGAAATTTTATATATTTGGCCTAGGTCACATGACCAAGATGGCCGCCATGCCCATATATGGTTAAAACCTTTAAAAATCTTCGTCTCCAGAACCACTGGGCAGATTGCCTTGAAACTTGGTATGTAGCATTTTGGAATCTAGTCCTACAAAAATTATATAAATCATGACCTTTGGTTGACCTTGACTTATTTTATGGCAAGGTCAAATTTGGTCCCTTAGGCTTTTGAATGGGAAAAGCTGAAAAAGTGCATTTTTATATTGCTATTGTGCTCTGTGATACTGAAATGCAGTCATCGTCAATCCCTATGAATACTAGAGGTCAAGGTCATTAAGTGACCTTGGCCAAAGGTCATTTGTCTGTTTTGTGTCAACATTTTTAGAAGACTTCTCCTCTGAAACTGCTGGGCCAATTTAATTAAATTTCATATGCAGCCTTCAGGCAAAGCGGGAAAGAAATTTTATATATTTGGCCCAGGTCACATTACCAAGATGGCCGCCATGCCCATATATGGTAAAAACCTTTAAAAATCTTCTTCTCCAGAACCACTGAGCAGATTGCCTTGAAACTTGGTATGTAGCATCTTGGAATCTAGTCCTACAAAATTTATATAAATCATGACCTTGGGTTGACCTTGATCTATTTTGTGGCAAGTTCAAATTTGGTCTCTAATGCTTTTGAATGGGAAAAGCTGAAAAAGTGCATTTTTATATTGCTGTTGTGCTCTGTGATACTGAAATGCAGTCATTGTCAACCCCTATGAATACTAGAGGTCAAGGTCATTAAGTGACCTTGGCCAAAGGTCACTTGTCTGTTGTGCGTCAACATTTTTAGAGGACTTCTCCTCTGAAACTACTGGGCCAATTTTAATTAAATTTCATATGCAGCCTTCAGGCAAAGCAGGAAAGAAATTTTATATATTTGGCCTAGGTCACATGACCAGGATAACCACCATGCCCACATAGAGCAAAAACATTAAAAAGCTTCTTCTCCAGAATCACTGGGCTGATTGCCTTGAAACTTGGTATGTAGCGTCTGGAACTCTAGTACTATTAAGTTTATATAAATGATGGCATTGGGTTGACCTTGAACTGTTTTACCAGAAGGTCAAATTTGGTCTCTAATGCTTTTGAATGGGAAGAGCTCAAAAAAGTGCATTATTTGTTGCTATATTGCTCTGTTATATGGAAATGCAGACAACTTGAACCCCTAGGAATTCTAGAGGTCAAGGTCATTTAGTGACATTGGCAAAAGGTTATTTGTCTGAAACGTGTCAACATTTTTAAAGGACTCCTCCTCTGAAACTACTGCGCCAATTTTAATTAAATTTCATATGCAGCCTTCAGGCAAAGCAGGAAAGAAATTTTATATATTTGGCCCAGGTCACATGACCAAGGTGGCCACTATGCCCATATATGGCAAAAACCTTAAAAAATCTTCTTCTCCAGAATCACTAGGCTGATTGCCTTGAAACTTGGTATGTAGCATTTGGAACTCTAGTACTATTAAGTTTATATAAATGATGGCATTGGGTTGACCTTGAACTGTTTTACCAGAAGGTCAAATTTGGTCTCTGATGCTTTTGAATTGGAAGAGCTCAAAAAAGTGCATTATTTGTTGCTATATTGCTCTGTGATATTGAAATACAGGCAACTTGAACCCCTAGGAATTCTAGAGGTCAAGGTCATTTAGGGACATTGGCAAAAGGTTATTTGTCTGAAACGTGTCAACATTTTTAAAGGACTCCTCCTCTGAAACTACTGGGTCAATTTTAATTAAATTTCATATGCAGCCTTCAGGCAAAGCAGGAAAGAAATTTTATATATTTGGCCCAGGTCACATGTCCAAGGTGGCCACTATGCCCATATATGGGAAAAACCTTAAAAAATCTTCTCCAGAATCACTGGGCTGATTGCCTTGAAACTTGGTATGTAGCATTTGGAACTCTAGTACTATTAAGTTTATATAAATGATGGCATTGGTTTGACCTTGACCTGTTTTACCACAAGGTCAGATTTGGTCTGTAATGCTTTTGAATGGTAAAAGCTGAAAAAGAGCATTTTAGCTCACCTGTCAAGGTGAGCTTATAGTATAGCCATGGTCCGTCGTCGGCGTCGTCGTCCACACTTTTAAACATCTTCTGCTCAGAAACCACTGGGCCGATTGAAGCCAAATTTCATATGGAGCCTTAATAGGATAGGGGAAAGAAAGTTTATATATTTGACCCAGGTCACATGACCAAGATGGCCGCCATGCCCACATATGTTAAAAACCTTAAAAAAAACTTCTTCTCCAGAACCACTGGGTCGATTGCCTTTAAACTTGGTATGTAGCATTTTGGACTCCAGTACTGCAAAATTTATATAAATGATGACCTTGGGTTGACCTTGACCTATTTTATGGCAAGGTCAAATTTGGTCCCTTAGGCTTTTATATGGGAAAATCCGAAAAAGTGCATTTTTCTGTTGCCTTTGTGCTCTGTGATATAGAAATGGAGTCAATTATAACACCTATGGATATTAGAGGTCAAGGTCATTTAGTGACCTTGACTAAAGGTCATTTGTCCATTGGGTGTCAACATTTTCAAGCATCTTCTCCTCAGAAACCATTGGGCTGATTGAAGCCAAATTTCATATAGAAACTCAACAGGATAGGAGAACGAAAGTTTATATATTTGGCCCAGGTCACATGACCAAGATGGCCGCCATGCCCATATATGGTAAAACCTTAAAAAATCTTCTTCTCCAGAACCACTGGGCTGATTGCCTTGAAACTTGGTATGTAGCATTTTGGACTCCAGTACTACAAAGTTTATATAAAAGATGACCTTAGGTTGACCTTGACCTATTTAACGGAGAGGTCAAATTTGGTCCAATAGGCTTTTGAATGGGAAAATCTGAAAAAGTGCATTTTTCTGTTGCTATTGTGCTCTGTGATATGGAAATCTAGTCATCGTCAACCATTTTGAATACTAAAGGTCAAGGTCATTGTCGTCTTCATCCGTCGTCAACATTTTCAAAGGACTTCTCCTTAGAAATCACTGGGCTGATTGAAGCCAAATTTCATACAGAGCCTTAACAGGATAAAGAAACAAAAGTTTATAAATTTTTTATCCAGGTCACATGACCAAGATCGCCGCCATGCCCACATATGATAGAAACCTCAAAAATCTTCTTCTCCAGAACAACTGGGTTGATTGCCTTGAAACTTGGTATGTATCATCATGGACTCTAGTACTACAAAGTTTATATAAATGATGACCATGGGTTGACCTTGACCTATTTTATGGCAAGGTCAAATTTGGTCCCTTATGCTTTTGAATGGGGAAATATGAAAATGTGCATTTTTCTGTTGCTATTGAGCTCTGTGATATGGAAATTCAGTCAACTTCAACCTCTATGAATACTAGAGGTCAAGGTCATTTAGTGATTTTATAGAAGTGGCCGTAGTAGAACAGTTTACACACTCACCATCCAATCCTATAGCATTGCAGCCTTGGTATTAGTCTACCTGAGCCCAAAGCTTACATTATATTCTGGCAGGTGAGCGATCGTTGCCCTTGGGCGACTTGTTAACATCAACAGTTCGGCATTTTTGGATTCTGAATTGTGAGAAGCAACATGGGAGAAGGCATCTGCTACGTTTTGGAAAGGTCTGATGTATTTTCAGCTTTTTTCAGATTTTTGTATTCACAACAAATCAGTAATCATCACCACCTTATTGAGCTGTTATTTTAATGTGTATTAGCATTAGCGTATAAATGCGAACACGGATGGCTCCAACATACCTGTGAAACCCTCACCCTTTGCTGTTTATCTGATTGGCCATGTTGGTGTCGCTTTCAAAGGTTTACCTTTGCCTTTTGCGCTCAAAAAGCAGCCTGGGTATCGACACACACTGCTCAGATTTTTCATTTTCTATACCAAGCGGGCACATGACGTCAAACCGACGTCGCATCGACGTCGATACGACGTCATTACGTCGCATCGACGTCAGTACGTCGTCATTTCAACGTCATGTGCCTGCTGGGTACGTACCCCAGGATTCACAGATTATAATGGGATCACGATGCGGAGCTGAGCTGCGTTCTTACATTTCGAAGATGTCGTTCCGTGTTTTTTTCAGACGACGCCAATCTTCAACAATATGGCAACAGCCGCGAAATATGAAGAGTTGTCTTAACATTTTAAAAAAAAATGACTTAAAAACGATCCACCGCTCAGTCTAAAAATAGTGAGTAAAATACGATTCCTTGAGTCAAATAAGGCGAAGAAGCAATACGTCTTTCGTTCGGACTGATTAATTACTGGATTAAGAAGCGTCCACGTGGCTGAATGGTTAGCGCTCCCATCTTTGGTTCACGGGTTCAAGTCCCGTTGGAGGCAATTGAGGGTGTATCAAAATCTAAACGGCGCTTCATTGCACAGGACACTATATAATTACCCTCAAATTGTCCTGATATGATAGATATTTTAGATATTTTATTTCATGCAATAAGGCATATGGCCCATGAGCATATATACATATACAATACTTTATCAATATAAAGGATAACAAGCGGCCAAGTTAAAAATAACGATGTATTAACAAAAGGTCTTACCCCAGCCCATGACTGAAACACTATTTAAAAGGACGTTAAACCGCAAGTCAGCAATCCATCCATACTTGCAGATTTCTGTTACTGGAAATCCATTGCCTTTTTCAGTGACAGAGTCTACATTTATCAGCTCTTGTGAATTTATGAATTATGTTTTCATCGATCCTGTTCTTTTAGAATATACATTTCGTGTCAAACACCTTTTGCCATGAACTTTCGTGGTGTCGTAGCCTCCAGTAGACATTCTTTTTTTCAGATTTATTATTATATGCATATGTTTCTAAAACTCTCTTGAAAATTATCCACAGTACAACACTGGAACGAAAAAGTACGCTGGCTTCGGTGTTTCGGTGCACCGTACAGTCTGTTATATTAAATTGTTCGTTGAAAATTTACAAGTTCTATAGAAAATGATAATTCGAATGGTTTACTGTTTCCAACCACTATACTGCGAACACACATGTCTAGATAGACTATAATCTCCACGAAATCGAGTAAGGACTTTATTAAAGATTGTCTCCCTCGTTTATTTCATGTTTTCAGAAACAAATATTTTAACAAAATTTCGTTAATCAATATGTAATAGTCTCATAATTAACCGTAAAAGTTTTGAGAAAATGCATATTTATTCGAGTAGTGTGGAATGAAAAATAATCTTCAAATTAAAATGCAAATTACCTATTTCCTCACAGCCTGTAAGAATATCGATTTTTGACCACGTGTGTCATGTGATCAGGTAGAGGTATTTTTCTTATTCGTGCACGTGATTGTGACGTATGAATAAATTATTTTTGTCCAATAATGCGATTTCAATCGCGGTCCGCGATTGTATAAAATTTTATCTTATTTTTTGTTTAAAGTCACTTTTATCAAATATTATTATCTAAACTCTAATTCAAATGTATAGTTAGACCATGTCGGAGGTATTGCATGAAATATTTCATCAAAATATTTTTGTTATTATTATAAAGGGAGTATATCTTTAAGCGTTGATGCATCAACAATAACTGATAATATATGGTACCTTGTATAAAATGATTAAAATGTGCTTAATAATTTATCTGCAAATACAAAAAGCGTCCAAGAAGAAACCTTTCTTTTTAATCTAATAAAAAGTGTCCAACATTCTGTAACTTTATGTTGTCCTAGGGCTTTTTATGTCACACAGTACCCACCTATCGATGATTATACAGGCTCTACGTTTTACTGATGTCTCTCCGTAGAGCACTCTTATGGAAAGCAGGTTAGTAGTATAGGCTGTCAAAGTGACAACCAATACTACTCATGCTGAAGCAACACTCTCATTATGGTCTTCCAGTGGTTATTGGCTTGCGGCCGGGCCCAAAGGCCGCAAGCCTTATAGATTGAAAAGCTCGTTCCGGTTTTAGACTGGATTAGTTCATGTTTTCCTTCACTTATACGAGCGTTTCATCGCAATAATCAGAGAGCTCGTCCGATTTTGTCTATTTATATCCATATCAGGTTTACCGCATCTGTTAAAAATAATGATGGAATTTTATTCTATTTTTGGTCGCATTGTCGCCAACAGTCGGCACTTTCCGTATCCACGACTCTCAGCATACAAGTATACGCTTTTCCCAAAAAGCTTGCTATCTTTATTTTGCAGCGGCGTTGGGCGAAAAAAGGGCCTTAGAGTATTGTGTAATGTATTTACTTAGAGCAGTCACTACACTCGAGCTAAAGCATCTGTGCAGACTGACCAGAGTCTTTCTTTTTCGGCAGATCCAAAAATATATCATGCTAACTGAGGATAGATTGATCAGATTGTGCTGAAGCGAGGGCCGATTTATATATCTGTAAACCTGTCAAAGCAGAAAAAATCAAAGTCAAAATTTATTGTTTAAATTCAGCAAGCAGGCGCTACTGATTTTTTTTCCTCATCACTCAACACATCTTACCAAATAAAGTATACGATCTATCTGTCTGTGTGTGGCTAACGTGCACAACTGACCGTGTTTATACATGTACAATTGTTAAGCCGGTGTATAAATGACGCATATTCATTGTAAAGGTCATGTCGTTCGCAAGCAGCGGTGCAATGTGCACAATTTAACATCTAAATAAAATACAGTACCTTTCGACCATCCATGAATAGTCCGTCCTAGAAACTTCTTATAGGGATACGAATAACGAGAAGAGTGGAAAATTTCAGAACCGTTGGGATTTAATCTCTTTGAGGCTAGTTCTGAAGGATTCGTGACAGCTTTGAGACAATGGATGAGCCGCTGGTCTATCTCTCTCAGCCAGAACAGAACCAGCACTCGAAACAATGGAAACATACCAGAACATCCCGCCATGTCTCAAAGAAGAGAATGACTATGCCTTCAGCTGGCAAGGTAATCGTTTCAGTCACTGGATTCATATAGCAGTTACATGTTAACCACCTGTTTAGGGACAGGGGATGCTAGGTCAATTACTGAAGCAGCTGAGACAGAAAAGCCAGATTCATCGCCGAGGAAACCTATGAAAGCTACGGTGGCTTTGCCTGTGCTGCATTTCTGTTGATCACTTCAACCTTTTTCAAGAATTGGCTGGTGAGCAGTTTGCCAGTGATAATAACGTCATTTTGGTTGTACAGGAATTTCTTGTCATGCAAGAACCTTTGTATGCAACTGGAATCCAATCCGTCCCCAACAATTCTCCTCACCTCGATATAGTCACGCACGGAACTGAAAATTCAGTTTTTGGATGTAGGGTAGTATTAAGTTTGTAAAAAATGACCGCACAAATATTTCCTTGTTTTTTGTTACAAAATGTATCAAAAGATTTGTAAGATAGTGTGGAATACTAGGATAACACAACTTTTTTTTGCTTTAGATCCGTGCTTTAAGAAAAACGTAGAAAACTGAGTAACTTTTTGTTCATTTTCTTTATTTTCCCTGTATACTATTAGGAAATGATGGCCATATTACTCAGAGCAAAAAGGACCGCATTAAATGTAAATTTAAAAGTTTGAAAAAAATATCTATGTGCAGCTAAAAAAGTGCACTATATTGACCTAACACAACAGTTTTCATTTTTATTCAAGGAAGACAAAAACAGAGAAAAACTGTCAATGTCCTATATGATTTAATGCTATTTAAGCTCACGCGATATCGTCGTTTACAGGTAGATTATACGGGTCTGAGGAAAAAAGTTGCCCATGCACTGCAGCATCGCTGGCCTAAGAGGGGATTTAGTTAAGAAATAAATTATAACGAGAAATGAACGACAACAACTTCTTAATTAGGCTGAATTCATTTTCTTCAGTCCTCAAACGCTAGTTCTTATAATTCCCATTCTGTTAGTATTAACATACTGTAATGTAAACAAAATGTAAAAACTCGGCAAGCCTTTCCTTTTTAAAAGGAAACTTTATTTTTCAATAATTCCAACTCAACTTCCAAATACTAATTTAGTTCAATTTGATTGGCCAAGACCGGATATACAACGGTGTTCATACTTCGATAAACCCCATGAACCAGAAATCTGGAACTACTTGGAACTACTTTCTTGGTGGCGATTTCTAAGATACTCACTATAGCTGACAGTTTTGAGAAAAATATGGCAGAGTTGGAATTAGAAGAAATGTTATTTATTTTTGTGGATTTTATGGATGTATAAACGTCGGCGAATCACTCACAAACCTAACATAAAGCCATTCTTTATGGATGTTTAAACGCCGGCGAATCACTCACACACTTAACACTTGGGCTTTATTTACTTTTTGAGTGATTCGCCGGCATTTACACATCCATAAAATCCACAAAAATAAAATTCATTCCTATAATATAGGGCAGATGTTTTGAACAATCAGTTCCTCTTACAGGTTATCTTTTTCGAATCTTGGACTGATAGAACAGCGAAAGGAGAGAGATGCGCTTCACCTTTGATATGCTGCGCCCAAGGTACTGTGGGCGCTAACTTCATCTGTCCCTACGGCCATTGTGCTTCGAAAACCTTTACCTTTACGAATTTTAAAATGTCATATCAACGTCATTTTTCAACGTACTCATATTTGGTGACGTCGGCGATCATATGGTACACAAAAATACAATATAAAGATAAGTGTAGACAATGAACTAATGAGTTTTTATTCACAAGCGAGATGAGATCCCATAAATGTTCAAGAATGCCACATTTGTGTTCAGAAGCCAAAGAGAGATCTTCTTCCGATCATACCAGAGTTAAACGCTCCTTTTGTCTGAAAATACAGGTAAAGATTAAAAGATGTGACTGCTTTATTATCTGAACATTTAAGCGCCAAAAAGCAGACGACAAAATTTACGTCTGCAAAACTTCAAAAAATGTTTCATTCAAGCTTTATCATATTGAGAATTCAAAGACTAGAGGGAAAACAGTGTAGATCTAGATGAGGCGGCTCATCCGATGATGAGCCGCCTCATCAAGATCTACGCTGTTTACAAATTTAGCTATTTTCGTCTCTGGCTCTTCAACTGTTGTGTCACTTACAAACAAGAAACTATGATTTCGTTGTGTTTAGACTCACCCAACTGGGCACTTATTATTGGAAAAATATACATGTAAATGTATCTCCATGTATTTAGCCATTTTGACACAGATGAACAGCTTTCGCGACTTCCTGTTTGCATCCAGGCAGGACCAAGCCCTTCCGAAATAAGTCTACCCTTATACGGAAGAATTTGCTCCAAGGGCAAATTCGTTTCTTTAAGAGGTGTTCCCCATTAATAAAGGAGGCAAAAATGAAAACGGCACAGTTGCAAAAATGAAGTCGTATCATTTTTAAGTGAAAAACAATGATTTAAAAAAAAAAAAAAAATCTGAACAGATATCTAAAAGCTATAACTGTAAACCTTTTCGGAACGTCAAACTAATATATATATATATATATATATATATATATATATATATATATATATATATATATATATTTATATATATTTATATATATATATATATATTAACCTCACTGTATGCCGATGACAACATAGAAAACTATACGGATGTTAACGAGGCAGCACAAAAACATTGTCTTACATGTATTGCATAAACCTTTCACATTTTACAAATTATACAACTGTTTATGATAATTTGACCATCTGGAACAAGCGGGCGGTAAACACAATATGCACATATTATGAAATCCATAAAAAACAAACAAACCAAAAAAAAAAATAAATAGAAAATTGTGTCTGTAAGACACTAATGATGCCCCCGTGCAGTGCCTGTCACATGACCTGTATATCCATACAGCATCTACAATGAATCCATTATAAACATTACACAAACTCCATACCCTACCATGTAAAAATTGCCCAAAATGACTAAGTTATAAAGACCGTTATTCTGTCTAAATTAATTTTAGATCTATCAAAATGCTTCAAGCATGTCTTCAAATATGTCCTCAATATGTAGACAAGGTTTGAAAAAGATCCATTGAAACCTGGGGCACAGGTTGATAACACAAACTCCATACCCTACAATGCTAAAATTTGCCTAAAATGACTATTATCATTAAAGTTCAAAAGGCCGTAATTATCAAAATTAATTCTAGGTTCAAGAAAAACACACATGCACATCTTCAATATGTCCACAACATGTACACAAGGTTTGAAAAAGATCCATTGAAAACTGTGAGAGGAGTTGATTACACAAACTCTATACCCTACAATGCAAAATTTGCCTAAAATGACGTAAGTTCAAAAGGCCGTAATTCTGTCAACATTAAAACTAGCTCTATCAAAAAGCCACATGCACATTTTCAATATGTTTACAACATGTCTGCAAAGTTTGAAAAAGATCCATTAAAAACTGTGAGAGGAGTTGATTACACAAACTCTATACCCTACAATGCAAAAAATTGCCTAAAATGACTAAGTTCAAAAGGCCGTAATTCTGTCAAAATTAATTCTAGCTCCATCAAAAATCCACATGCACATTTTCAATTTGTCCACAAAGTTTGAAAAAGGTCCATTGAAAACTGTGAGAGGAGTTGATTACACAAACTCTATACCCTACAATGCAAAAATTTGCCTAAAATGACTAAGTTCAAAAGGCCGTAATTCTGTCAAAATTAATTCTAGCTCCATCAAAAATCCACATGCACATTTTCAATATGTCCACCACTTGTATGCAAAGTTTGAAAAAGATCCATAAAAAACTGTGGGAGGAGTTGATTACACAAACTCTATACCTTAAAGCGTGACGAACAGACAGACGGACAGACAGACAAACGGACGGACGGACAGACAGGGGCAAATCTTAATGCCCCCTGACTAACGACGGGGGCATAAAAAAGGGGGGAGAGTAGACTTTGACTTGACTGCGCGGATAAACTTGCAGGTCTTCGTCTTCAATGGTCAGATATAACATAACCCATACAGCGGAAAAAATACAACAGGGATTTTGAAATTTACATCTGTAAAAGTTGAAAACATATTTTGTCCAAGCTTTATCATATTGATAATTCAAACAATAGAGGGCAAACACTGCCGGTCTAGACGAGGTTGATTGCAAATTCGATTATTTTCGTTTTCTGGCACTTTAAAAGAGATAAAAATGCATTTATATACTTACATAATGGGCCTCTACCATGGGTGCATTTTCACAACCCAAAGGTGGTGTGTTTAGACTTGTAGGATCTGATAGACCTGCGGTGACATTTACAAAGCCGGTGTTTTCCATGAAGATATCTGAAATAACAAGAAAAACCAAAGGGTCAAGTCGGCAAAACTCGGACAGCGGGTAAATTCGGGCAGTGACATTGTTTCCTTTATATGTCAATTGTTTGGAATGGAATTAAGATGCCTACGAACATGCTTGTGCATACTGTCCAGACACGGTTAAGACTGTTCCTGGACACGAATCAGTGCTCCGTGTTACAGCGTTTTTGTTAGGGCATCACCTCATAGGATATGTGGATTTGTCCCAGTTAGAAAATGAAGATACGGTTAATTCCCGTGATGCCTTGTGGACTTTTAGACCTCCCAGTTCGGGCAGGCCTATTTTCAAAATAAGCGGCTTCTTATTTGAGTCACATCACGTGACGCTCAAACAATGTTGCAGTTTTGTCATGTGATATTCAGATCATCCTTTACACATGTCATGTGATATTCAGATCATCCTTTACGCATGTCATGTGATATTCAGATTATCATCGTTTAGACAGGATCTATAGAGGCCTCACTGTTGGGTGTATGGCTTGAGCCAATTCCACAGAAGGCTGATGTGACAAGCGAAGGCTCAAATCAGACTGCACTCAAGTGCAGTCTGATCATAGTCTTTGTTTGTCACCAAGACCACATTGTTTGAAATCACATGATGTAGTTGATTTGATTTTAATTATTCTGATGAATAATTATTCTGAAAAAGAAATAGAGGATCTTACATGTCATTGAGTGCTCATGTATTATTGAATTTATTAAACGAGTTGGGGGAAAGATAAGATGCGATGCTCTGCCGAGCATCTTTTCGGTTTTTCCCCAACGAGTTTAATAAATTCAATAATACAGGAGCACGAATGCAAGATTCTATTTATCATATGACACTAAAATCGCATGTTATTAGCAAAATTTGCACTAAAAAGTCACGATTTCGCCATTTGAAAACGCGATGTTTTTATGGACGTAAACGTATAACGTTACGACGTAATTTGCATATTTAATCCACTAGTGGATTATCGTTTTTAATGCATGGCTTTATTACACTCTCAGATGCGACGTCATATGATAAAAATCCTTTATTTTAAAGAAAAGGAGTGGGCCCTAATATTACGCTGCGTTCTGTGGCGTCTGTCTGAATCAATACTTTTTAGGACCCTTTGTTGTGACTCTAGACATCAATACGATACTTGTTAGAATATGTACGTAACGGACTCACTTCCCTCTAGTGTTCCCCGAAAGGATTCTAGAACTGGGACACAGCCTGAAGCTGTCACGACGAAGTAGCCGTCGACAACGCCCCCAAATGAAATCTTGTAGCTGTTTACATCAACGCTGTTGGATCCGAATCCCAGATCGTTGTTAAGCCCGAGGGCGGTTGCGTTATCTGAAAGAGGACCGCAATGTCAGGTATATGGGTAAGTCAATTCTTGATATCTCGAAGTCAAATCTCAGCCAAAACTACTGATATTTCAAGGTAAATTTTTTGGTACCAGAAACAGAAAATTTACCTTGAGATATCAGTAGTTTTAGGTAATAGGAGTTGAAATGTAAATAAAAATAGGAAATACATTCTTTGATATTTTTGAGATATCAATGTTCGAGATATGGGAAGTTGACTGTATTCCTATGTATTTCCGCCATTTTTTCAAAGGTATCAACTTTTGTGGCTTGCTGTTTCTTCCCTGGATAACATAATACTTCTAATGGGGGTTAACTGTTAATGCATGTAGAAAGAAATTGCTACGACACAAGCAAATTCTTTTCTTTTCTTAGAGTTGACCCTATTGAGAAGGGAGGCAACAATGAAAATGGCAGAGCTACTTTCCTTGAAAGTGTATCTATTAAATTTAAATGCATATGCCCAAATCTGTAAGTTTCAGGCTAAAATAAACAGTACCAGGTAGCAAATGAACAGTTCATTAGCTACCTGACGGTACTTAAATATATAGACGGGCTTTAAATTAACAGATTGCCTCTAAATTCAATATTACGTTACTTTCCTTAACCTGGTTATTGCTATTTATTGTTTATGTAATTGCTAGAGAAGCAAATTCTTTCCTGTAAGAGTTGACCCCATTAAGTAAAGATTTCGTCACCCAGGGAAGCAAACAGGCAGTCATTAAAAGAGCCAGAGGTCCCGGGTTCGATATCCGGACCGGCCACTTACTTTCGCTTGTCCTTCCGTTGATTCAAGAAGGGAAGGTTTCAGTTACTGGCAGATATATTTGCACGTAGTACATGTAATAGTGAGGTCTAAGCCTGCCCAGGAATAGTGTGGTTAGTGTGGTTAACTGACAGTCCAGACATGACCATAGCTGTTTACCGTGGATGTAAAGCAACAAAACAACAACAACAATTATAAAAATGGCGGAAGAAGATTGAGGTGTATCCATAAACAGAAATTTTCCGACGCTTCGACATTACGACAGTCGGCTGTTCAGTATCTTACTGGAATCTAAATGTAGAAGTAACTTTGTCTGATTCTATACTTCACAATCTAAATAAATTTTGAATAACGATCCTCTGGAGTGAGTGACGTCCAACCAACACATAGGTCATACGGAGACGGAACCTCACTTTAAAGTCTCATCCAAAAGACCGCGGGGTCATATCAGCGACCCCTGGATTGGTAGTCAAGCGCTAAACCCACTGCACTACCGCCGTATTTAGATTCTCTGGAAACAAGGAAACATCAGAAAAAAAAGAAAATAGCAGACTCGATTTAATAGAGTCTATCCCTGTCCCTGTTCATGTGCAGTAATATAAAGATACAACACTCCCCACGCCCCTCTATCATCATCATCATCAGATCCAGCGGAACTCTATTTTTCACCTGACTTTGAATGAGTCCAATGATCCCAAAGTACCAGAAAATATAAAATTTGCACTATAATGAAGTATGATGAGGCTTCAAAAGGCCGCTAGGCCCGCCACACTTCACTTAACATTCGCTGCAGTGAGGATAAAAAAAAATTCTGGAGCAATATCCTCTGGCCGCAAGGGGCGTATCACGGAAACGAAAATAGCATATTGCGATTTGGGTCTGTCCATGTGCCGTATAGTTATAATCTAAATTATACCGTAAAATTTTAAGTTTTGAGACAGATAGGTCTTCCCAAACAGTTAAGACCCTGACCACACTGCAGTCTGATCAGGGTCTACACTGTTTACAATTTCAACTGTATCTTTTAGATTTTAGACGCATTACTGCGTTGTAAACCATTACTGCGATGTAAAACCAAACTTTCCATTTTAGGACAATAATTTTTATTCCGCTAATTATTTTTTAGTATTATTATGGTACAGGTGAACTGGAAATTAACAACAACAACTGCAAAAACTAATTGAACTGCGACACTGGGGTAGTTGGGAGGTGCGAAGGTGCTGCGTGTAACTTCCAGTGCCGCGGCGTCCTACCGATTTGGATAATAGCAGGGCAAGGGCCTACTGTGCTTGCAGTAGGTGCGTGTGGGGGTTGTTTGGACATTTTTTCTCTCGTCTATCATTTCTCTCTTCTTTCTGCCTCTCTCTAGAAGACGGCCTGATATAGACTGAAATACTGTCTCAAAGGGCCGTTAAACCCAAAACAACCAACCAACCAACCAATGAACCGCGACATGACAAAACCAACAAAGAAGCTTATGCGCCCGGCGAAGACTCGGATCAGCCTGGACACTCGCCCAGCATGATCAGATTCACTGTCCGTATGGAGGTAGCTAAGACCTAAGCTACTCTTTCACTGCGTAGCAAAATGTCTGATCAGACTGGGCGGATGCGCAGACTGATCGGAGTCTGTGCTGGGCGTACATGCCGCTTTGTAGGTTTTCTTGTGTCTTGGCTCAATTGTGTAGTCAGCTGAGCATGATCCTACCTGGAATACAGCCATCTTCCCAGACACGGTTGAGTTTAGTCTTGATGCACTTGCCATCCTGGCGCATATATTTCATGTCCTGCAATATAATTATGCAAAGATCAGTGCGAAACATCGAAAAAGTCGATTCTTATCAGGGGCGTAACTAGGGGCAATTTCATGATACGCACAACCATGTTTTATGCTCTACTTCTTGAAAGGAAAGCTAGTATTTCAGCCACTTAGGTAATTGGTATTGAAATCTTGTCTAATTTATAAAATTTCAGCATGCAAATATGCAGGTGCGTTTTGAAATTTTGTCAATTTTGACAAAATTTCAATACGCACTTGCGTATTTGCCGTATACGTAGCTACGCCCTTGCTTATTCAATGACCAATGTTCAACTATGTTGAAATTTTGAAAACGCCGTGGAAATGAATGCAAGTGGATCTTCTAGTTCAATGAATATGAAAAGAAAGAACAAACAAGAAAACTGTTTTTTTTTTTTTTTGGCTACGATCGTCGTGTTGACGTAGCAGGTTAAAACTTGACAACGGAACACATAGACGCAGCCGCAACGCCACAGCAGCGCAAGGTGCGTAGTGCGTACACAGTTCGTTCGCAGTTCATACGGAACGCAAGTAGTAGTAGTATTTCAATTCCCATATCGACGTGAAATATTACTACTACTTGCGTTCCGTATGAACTGCGAACGCTACTCCATAGAAGCATATTATACTGAACAAAAAAAAAAAACTTGACAGTTTTTATTTCTTAATGCCGGCCAACCTAGCAAATATGGAATGTTTATATGGATGCTTTCTGGTTTGACAGACGTCTGATTACTTAAATCATGAAACTTTATTGGTTAATTTTTGTCCAGTCCAGAGTTATCTACCTTATTCCTTAAGTAATTCAGACCAGAACTTTAATTTGCGCATGCGCAGAAGAAAGTTTTCTCGTACACAATAAACAGCTGTTCCAGTACGTACAGAAACCACTTTAAACGCTTATGTTTATTGTAATCACAATCTGAAAATAACGTTTAACGATTCAAAACTTTCAGATTATCTCCCTATGAATTAAACATATAGAGATTTTTGAGATGCCATATTTTCTGTACCAGTGCGTCTTTCTTATTATTGTCTTCGAGATTTGTTTGATTGTCTTACAAACTCAATGAATTAACAGAAATTTCAATGTCTATATTACTAAATTTATTTGAAACTGCCGTAAATACTTTGATGTGTAATGGTTTAGAAGCTATGAGTTCTTATAAACTTTAACGTAAACCTTTAATATACAATTTATAAGTCCGTGACCTTGACCTCTAGGTCAAGTTCAGGGGTGGGGATGGTACTGAACAAAACTTGGGACCAATATCTATCATCACACCAAATACAATTTTAATCAATCAAAGGGTTTAGAAGCTATGAGTTCTTATAAACTTTAACGTAAACCTTTAATATACAATTTCTAAGTCCGTGACCTTGACCTATGATTCATGACCAGGGAAGGGGATGGTGCTGAATAAAATTTTGAACCAATATCTATCATCATACCAAATATAGTTCAAAACAATCAAAGGGTTTAGGAACTTTGATATCTTAAAAACTTTAACGTAAAACTTTTACATAAATTTCTAAGTCCGTGACCTTGACCTATAGGTCATGACCAGGGGTGGGGATGGTGCAGAATAAAATTTTGGACCAATATCTATCATCATACTAAAAATAATTTAAATCCAAAGGATTTAGAAGCTATGAGGTCTTAAAACTTTAACATTTTGCTAAAGCCGCCGCCGCCGCCGGTTAACGCTAACGCCAACGCCGACGCTGGGGGTAGTACAATAGCTCTTCCTGAACTTCGTTCAGGCGAACTAAAACGGATATGTACTTCTGTAAAAATACGACCAACGGAAAATAAAAAAATACAGATCTGCTACTATTCTGTGGTCCATTCACCTATGAAATACCAAGGCCCCAGAGGTTAGGGGCCTGATTAACAGCTCACCTTCAGACAAGAAAAGGGGCGTAATTGTCAATAATAAATGTAACATTACCAAAATCAGAATAATCAACACATCAAAATACTAGAAATATACAAAAATCAGGCAGGTCTCTAGGTCAAAGAGATCAAAAGTTGGATAATGCCAAGTCAATAAAGGGCCAAAAATTCAGTCGTAACTCAGGTTCTATCACCATTTGTGCCGCGTCACGAGAAAACCAGCAAAGTGGTTGTGCACCCAGCGCAGACTCAGATCAGCCTGGGCATCCGCCCAGTCTGATCAGAGTCTTCGCTGTGCGCATAGAGGTAGGTTAGACCCTTAGCTACCCTTTAAGCACAAAGCGAAGACTTTGATCAGTTTAGGAGGATTCCCAGGCTGATCTGAGTCTGTGCTGGGTGCACAACCATATTGTTGGTTTTCTCGAGTCACGGCTCATTTCAACTCACATTATCGAAGTCCATAAGAACATCTATCTGTGTCTGTTTACCATTGCTGCCAATTTCAATGTACTCTCTTTGTCCAATCACGCGACGAACACCATCATAAGCCATCAGTGAAGAGCCCTGGAAAATTCACAAGAAATCATGTTCACTGACAAAGTAGTGAAGTGGTCGTACTAAATACCGATATATACAAATAAACATAAACACTGTACTCAACGCGACGCGTTGAGTACAGTGTTTATGTTTATTTGTATATATCGGTATTTAGTACGACCACTTCATGATGCAGGCAAAAATAAAATGTTGCAGACTGGTTGTGAACTCCGAAAGGACATAGGGCACTTAATGCTTCAATACGGCGGAAATTACCGATATCGACTTACGGGTTAATCCGAGCGCTTACCTGTTCTAATAATGCCGACTTCTGTACACAATTTAATAGGAATTCAATGTAAAACGTAATATTAAATACATATCTGATATTACGACAATTTTTTATAAGTTATATTCATAGAGTATATTCTTTCCTTGTTAATATGATGCAAAAATAATTAAAATAACTTCATGTTTTTTATCTTCCATCGGCTTTTGAAATTCGAAGCTAATCAAATGGAATCATACATGTACATTGTACATATTGTAGAAAATGCATGACAAGCCACATTTAGCCTTAAATTAGGAAATAATCGCATTGTCTGTAAATTTTTTATAAGTTATCACCATAGAGAAATTTTGATAAGGTTTAATCTGATGTAATTCATTAAGAAATAAGTAAAATTTAAATATCTTCCATTTGTCTCCAAACATAGAGAAATTCTCCTTTCGACAAACCTCGCTCGTATGTCTACGAAATAGTTTAAGTCCAAATCCGGCTATGTTGCGCAAAGGCTTACTGAACATCATTTCTTAATTTTCGTGTTTTGTTTCATATATTTGAGGTATGCTTTAATAATCGGATGAAGAATCGGGTTAAGAAAGAAAAAAGCTAGAAAAAATGAAAAGAAAGAAAGAAGGAAAAGAAAGAAAGAAAGTCACATGTCTTATACGCGACAATCTAACATCAAAAGGCCGTTATTCTACTATTTGTAGTTCAAATCATCCCTTTATAAGCTAACCAATAAAACTTTATAAACAAGTAATTACATAATCTAAATTTTGACGATTATCATGCTGTACTTGCTCATGTTTGCACTTACGGTTTTGATAGAAATTTATTTGAGTAATAGTGCGGCTTGTTTATACGTTTTGTTTACCCCAGGGTAGAACCTTTAGAAACCATTACATGGTATTCTTAATCAACTCGCTAATAGGCCAAACTCCTTATTCATAAAGGAGGTGTCAGTAAACGACATGTGTAACAAAGTGTGGGTTGATTTGCATAAATCGAGTCATACAATTGGCAAGATAGGAATTTTTTAAAATGATAAATGACAAATGGCGGCATTAAAAGTTTCAGTGTTTGGTTCCCCGTTGAGAGATGCAATATAAACAAAACCAGGACTAACGTTGAAGGCTCATGACTGTACATTGTATTTTTACCATTTTATTCAGCTTTGTGATATCGAAAATAATACATTTTAGGTGCCAGGTAAAATGACCAAAATCAATTTTCAAAACCTTTTCATGAGAAACTCAAGGACATATTATTTGTGTTTAGCTGGCTCATCACGGTCATTCACAGTGATGAAACAGTAATGAGAAGCTTACATCGATACCCCATGATAATTTTTTTCCAGAATTTTACCATGATACAGCACAGAGGAATTTAAGTAAAGAAAATACGATCGAAAATACAGCGTGATACTAAAATATCATTTTTTGCCAGATTTATAGTATTCCATACTTCTCCTCGCCGAAATGTAAGCATAATGTAAAAAGTAAGCATAACTTTATTATAAAGATACTAACAATATTAGATGCTTGAATGGTAAATGTTGAAGGGTAAGCTATTAAAACATGGTCTTTTAATATCGCATAATCATCTGATCTATCTACTGTTTTTCTAAGCTAATTTTTCCGATTTCAGATTGTTCAAACTTTGACCATAAATACTAATGATTATCGCTGTCGTTTTGTGGTCCATTGACATGTACACAGATAAGAATTATAGGTGCCGCACCGGGTAATATACACAGGTGTCAAAGGTTGTTAAAGCCGAATTATAATCCGTGTGTTTATCCATACATGTAAATCCTGTCATATGGTTGCTTTGACTGATCAGAGTTTTTGCTAGTTATGTATGTTTCAATAATAAAAGACAAGTCGCCCCATGCTATAGGAAACAGTGTTTGCTATTTATACATGTTTTGATGCGCTAGCTTATGTAGATAGTGAAGATTCTGATCAGACCACAGTACTTACATACACATGGTTGCGTAGACTGATCAGAGTTTTTGCTATTTATACATGTTTTGATGCGGTAGCTTATGTAAGTAGTGAAGATTTTGATCAGACTACAACACTTACATACGCATGGTTGCGTAGACTGATCTGAGTGTTTGCTATTATACATGTTTGTTGCGATAGTTTATGTAAGTAGTGAAGACTCTGATCAGACTACAGCGCTTACATACATATGGTTGCGTAGACTTATCAGAGTTTTTGCTATTTATACATGTTTTGATGCAGTAGCTTATGTAAGTAGTGAAGACTCTGATCAGACTACAGCACTTATATACACACGTTTACGTAGACTGATCATAGTTTTGCTATTTATACATGTTTTGTTGCGCTAGCTTATGTTAGTAGTAGAGACTCTGATCAGACTACAGCACTAACACACATGTACGTTGACCAGAGTTTTTTTTTTTTTTTTTGTAGATGTTTTCTTACGCTTGCGCTTGCTTGTGTAAGAAGCGAAGATTCTGATCAAACTACAACGCTACATACACATTGTTGCGCAGACTGATCAGAGTTTAGCTATAATACACGTTTTGTTGTGCTAACTTGTATAAGTTGTGAAGACTCTGATCACACTATAGCACTTATATAGACATGGCGACGTAGGCTGATTAGAATCTGTGCAGTTTGACACATGCTTTGTTTGGTCATAGCATAAAGATGTAAATTTACATGTAAATAGATGAGTAGGCTAATCAGGGTCTTTGCTATTTTCATACTGTTCATAATTGCTTTGGACCGACATTGCCGATTATAGACCTTGTTTTGTTGCCTCTATTCTCAGTCCGTCAGATTTGCTTGACACCAGAAATTAGTTCAAGTATATTTGCTGGTTTGTTTCCATGCTAAAACTATTCAAGCCGATTAAAAATCTTTTTTATCAATTTTTTAAGCTCATTTCTGGTGTTATATTACTGAATTACCTAAAAGGTGTGAAAAACAAATTTGGTCTCATGTCTTGTCAAAACATTGTAATTTCAAAACACCTGCTAACGACAATGAAGATCATAAATGGACATGAATTTAAAAAAAACGTCTTCTGGTGATTTAAGTGTATAAATCAGTAATTTATCATTTTATTTCTTTTCGCAAAAAAAAAAAAACAACAACAAAAAACGTATAAATTCAGCCCCGGATCCAGGGGATGGGTTTTGGGGCTTCATCCTGGGCCTGCTTATATTAAAATATATGTTGTGACATCTCATTTGAAAGGCCTACGCGAGGCGATTCTAATGTGTTCGCCGAGGCGATTCTAATGAGATATCACAACGTATATTTCAAGGCAAAAAAAAAAAAAAAAAAAAAAAAAAACAATATCAAAAGTTTTCACAAAATTGATCCCTAATTATGTCACATATTTTCAAGCCCCCTCCCCCACGCCCCCTCCCCACTTCCCAGCTTATTCATACTAGTATTAGTTATCCACTACACTGCAGCTGCTCCTATATAACTATGGTGTGTTAATAAAGATGAGACCCTCAAAGAGATCGAAATGTATTATTATTATTTCATTATTAAAAATATTTTTGTTTTATGTTTTTGATGTCAAAAACTAAAACAATCCGATGAAACTCACTCAAAGACTTATTACACCGAAAATCAGCAATCAGGAAAAAAAATTGTTTTTATCTGAGAAAAAAAAATAAAATTCAACATGTCCCCATCCCGCTCCTTTGTATTGTTATTATGCTGATAAACCTGTACAACACCTGAGATATGGAATCGATATTACCTTTCTAATATCGATTAATGCCTAACGCTGCGCGGGTCTAAGGGAAATAACTGCATTTGCATCAATACTCGCTCCAGGTAACAGGTAACCGAATATCCTACTTGGCGCGCCTTGAAGGCTTAAGCTCCACTTTCAATAAACTTATCCTGCTTTGCAAGAACAGAATGCATCAGAAATGCATGATGCGCCAACTTCCATGTGTAGGTCATGAGGAGGCTGATTCTTCGCCATAGATCGCTAACATTTAGCAGACACTTACATTTGTCATTTGTTTTACCGCCATCTTTGTGCAAAGCTTGTGAGACGTAGTAACAGTAACTAAGTAGGCGGCGCTTAATTAGCAGCTATTATCGGAACTGTGTATTGGATTCATATTTTATATACGCGTATATAATCATAAATAAAGTATAGGTCAAGTTCGATTTAGGGTAAATCCACCAATTATTATGAGAGTTGTGGCCCCTATTCAACTCCATTTAATGCAAAAATGGTTTCTGTTCGTTATCCTTTGAAAAGATTAGTATAATGGATTAATATCTTATAGGTCAAGTTCGATTTGGGGTAAAATCCATCCATTATTATGAAAGTTATGGCCTTTTTTCAACTTTTCTGGCAAAATTCTTAATTTCCGGCTGTATCTTTTGGAAAGTTACTTGTGTCCGGGCTATATCTCTTGTTTTAAACTTGCATGAAATCCATTTCTATGATAGGATACAGAATTTTATCCATATGAGCCGCGACATGACAAAACCAACAAAATGGTTGTGCGCCCAGCGCAGACTCAGATCAGCCTGGGCATCCGCCCAGTCTGATCAGAGTCTTCGCTGTCCGCATGGAGGTAGCTTAGACCCTTAGCTACCATTTCAGCACTTAACGAAGAGTCTGACCAAACTCAATGAATGTCCAGGCTGATCTGAGTCTGTGCCAGGCGCACCACCACATTGTTGGTTTTCTCGTGTCGCGGCTCATATTATAAATCACAGAACCCACACCCCCAACCCACCCAGCCCTGAATCCAGCACGTTATATCTGCCAAAGGAAAACAATAAACCTTGTCTCTGCACACTACTTTTTCATGTTCGTGTAGTACTTTGTCATATCATACAAGTCTGCCTCTGTGAGCCTGGTTATCCTACAAGTGCCAGTATATTTTATTGGGGTCATGATCGGACCTTTTCTGTCAGAGTTAGGGACGAGTCATTTATTATCAGGTGGGGGGTCGGGTACATTTTCATACGAGTCCCCAAAATTTTTCCGACCCCCCAGTCTCACCAGAATTTTTTTTCATTCACAAAAGGGTTTCCAGCTATTGGATTTGCAATCATATAAAATTATTGTTTCTAGAAGAAATATAGGCTCAAGTGTGAAATTTACCGATTCAGCGGTTTTTTTTCTCATGGAGGCGAAACAGAAATGCTTGTCGTCGCGCTAAAAGGGACCTTAAACCCTGTGCATACAATAAACACTTAGACCGTCCTTACTCTTTCTACTTTTAGAGGCACCAGTATTCATGGATGCCGAAAACTCTGAGAAGACTGATCTGAATTTTTCCTGTTTGTACATGCCGTACTTGTAAGCGACACCACTCAAATAAATCTCGAATTGAACAAGGTGCGCTTCAGTATTATGTGTCGAAATAGTATGTTGCATGTGATTGTATCAATTTTTGTCATTATATATAAAATGGTTTTGTGATCTTATCAGCTGATTTTGTTAGCCTTCGGATGCAGGGAGCTGACTCTAAACGGTATACCAGTCCAATGTTCAGAACACTAGGGTCAAGTCAGGTAAATTCGGACAGCAGGTAAATTCAGACAGTGGCATTGCAGTTGTTTGGAGTTAAAACAAATATAACTGGGCAAACAGTGAAAATTCTGATGATGTGCGGCCTTCTTATCCAGATTTTCACTGTTTGCAATGGTATGTCCGAATTTACTTGCTGTCCGAAGTTACCCACCTCGATCCCTTGCACGATCCCCAGATACCAAAATCTATACGTGCAAGGGGGCTAAAGTGGGTATCGTGCTATAAGGGTGCTTGTCCGCTTGTACGGTCGATAATCCACTCGCTGAAGCTCGTGTGCCATCTCTCCGTAAAGGCAAACCACGCTCTATCTTGAAGTTCCGATATCTGACTGGCGGACAGTGGCGTGAAATTTAGTTTAAGCATATTTTATTTCAACAAATCTCAAGTGTACATAGATCTAATACGCAGAATAAATAGGATTAGAACGAAAGCATGCGCTTATTTGGTTCTTCTCCTGGGTGAAATTTGAACAGCGGACTGGCATGAATCGTGCAAAATAATAATAATAATAATAATAATTATACATTTTATCAAAGTAAATCAAAGGTGAACATCGGAAGAGAACCACATGTTCATTATACAATGAGTAAAGAGTGTGTTACCTTTGAAATTTGAACTTTGCCATTATGTAAAATGCCTGTTAAAAATCCAACGCTCCCCTCCCACTGAGCAGGAATGCAGCAAATAGAAGCCGAGGCGACGGCCAGACACGACACGAGAGCGACGAGAGAGTACATCTTTACTGGAGGAGAGTCTAAGAAACAATGATGATAATTTCTAGCGGATACTGTCCAGTAGAACTATCATTTGTTCAAAAGTGACCGAAACAATTTCATTGGTCACTGATATTATCAGTGACCAATGAAATTGTTTCTGTCATTTTTAAAGACAATTTTAAGTAATCTTTCTTAATTCTTGAAGTAGGGGGTATTAAAGGGTGACTGGGAAAAATACGTCTGTTTTGATATGCATTATCTTAACTTGTAACGGTCTGTAATGGGAATTTTGAAAACTAGAACCAGGTTCAATTCTAAAAGAAGGGTCAAAATCTCTAAGTCATTTAACCTGTCATTGGCACATCTCCATGATTATTTGTCTGCCAGTTTACAACAAACAAACGCAAAACAACCAACCAACCAACCAGTTAAAGTACCAACAAAGCAGACGCAAAATTTCAAAGCATGTTTTGGCTAAGCTATATCATATTTAGAATTTATAGATTTAACAGCAAACATAAGGCATTTCTACCACTCCAGTAATTGGCCATCAGAGTCTTTGTTGTACGCTTACAGGGTATTTAAGGGTCTAAGCTAGCTACATATGCACAGTAAAGACTCTGATCAGACTGGGCGGATGCCCAGGCTGATCTTATAATTAGTCTTTGCTGGGCGCACATGCAACCGTGTTGGCTTTATCGTATCGCAGCTCAAATATTGATATCGGACTGCGAATTCGCAGTCGTATTGGAGTCTCTGGCGGCTGCCCTCAGGACACACGACATGGAATAATATTGAATCAACGTTGATTCAACTGCACGACGGTAAAAAATCTAAATCAACGCTGTTCAACATCATTACGTTGAATTATCCTAGATCCAGAGTTGTTTCATTTCATAATACCCATATTGCTTAAACTGTCAGCTAAAACTGAAGAGTCTGATCAGACTAAGTATATGAGCCGGGACACGACAAAACCAACAATGTGGTTGTGTGCCCAGTGCAGACTCAGATCAACCTGGGCATCAGCCCAGTCTGATCAGAGTCTCCACTGTCCGCGTGGAGATAGCTTAGACCCTTAGCTATCTTTTAAGCACTTAACGAAGAGTCTGATAAAACTGGATGCCGGATAACCAGCCTGGTCTGAGTCTGCGCTGGGCGCACAACCACACTGTTGGTTTTGTCGTGTCGCGGCTCAAATTATTATTATAATCTTCGTATATGTTCTAAGACGCAGTTTCTTGTTGCTCGGGAAAGATAAGACTGTGACAATGACCAGCTGACATTATGACCACAGATAAAATGGAGGTCAGTAGCCCTCTATTACACTAGAGATTTGTATAACTGGTGATATTAGGGATAAAATGATAACACAGCGCTTAATAATTTTTTTTATCTCAAAATGTATGAAGCGTCCAAGGAAAATCATTTCTTTTTTTTCAGTTAGAAGCATCCGACAGTCTACGTTTTATCTTGACCAGGGGCTTTCGTGTACATGCGTAACGATTGTTAGGAGGGCATTGCATTTTGCCGATGTCTGTTCGTTCTAGTATCAATCTTCTCTCCGTTGTGAGCTCGCTGGTAGCTATTAACTGTAAATTAAAGCAATAAACCGTCTTACATTACAAGTATATACGAAATTTCGGTGTTCCAGGTTTCGAAATTCATTGGTTGTCTCAGTATTGAATAGCTATTCCGCATCATCCTTCCGTCCGTCAATTGTACACACATTTTAGAACGACATCTTCTTCATCTGCATTAGCAGTGCAGATATGATACACATTTATTACAGTCCATTGAATGTCGGAGGGTGGGGGAAAGGAAAATTCATTACAGAAAAATCTACACCACTAGTTCATTTATTGAAAGTAGTGTTTTAATCTGATGATACGATTGGATTTGAAATGTCACATGTTGACCCTCTTATTGGGCGTTTTCGGCTTGGCGTTTCGGGCTTCACGATTCTAAGCCTACATCACCTTTTTTTTATAGAAAAAGTGCTTCAGGCTTAGAATCGTGGAGCACGAAACGCTCAGTCGAATATGCCCATTGTTCATGGTGGTTCAGTGGCTGTTCTCAAAGAAGTCAAGGTGGTTGCCCCACTCACTGGTTTTCTGCCATTTAAGAACTTTAAATGCCTATATATAAGGCTGAAAAAGCTGAAACCTAACAGAACTGCTTTTAACATCGACCTATCCAAAGCACTGCTATTTTGTTGCTGTATCCAGTACTTTGGTTGTTAGAGCAGCTTAAAAATATATTAAATATATACTCGTTTTGCCTTAGCAGTGCAGATATAATGCACATTTACTACAGTCCATTGAATGTCGGTGGGTGGGGGGAAGGAAAATTCATTACAGAAAAATCTGCACCACTTTTGGTTTGCTTCCAGATCCTTCTTATTTTGGCTTTCTCAGGTAATACTCAGCCTGGTATCAGCAAAAATAGACTAAAGAATTGCTATTTACGACACCAGGCCCTTGACTAATAACTGAACCTGCGTAGAGATGTTACAGATAGAATGAATTGAATATACGAATAAGACGTCTAGTTGCAATTAAAATGAATGTTGCTTCATTGGCCATTCTGAGCAACAAATTTGTCAAGATGAACCATGATAAAATCGACTTCTTTTAGAGCTTTTTTCTGAGCTGATTTTAGGCCCTGTGCAGACTTGTTGAAGGCAGGATACGCATGCATTTTCTACGGAAATCATCATCAAAATGAATTGAAATGCAGCATTTTGAATCCAGCAGCTTTGATTGTTATGCCGGCAGTGTAGCTATTACTTAAATAGTATTTATTGATAAATGCTGCCTTGTGAGAGGTTGGTTGGTTGGTTGTTTTAGGTTTAACGGCCCTTTGAGACAGTATTTCCGTCTATATCGTCTCCCAAAGAGAGGGAGAAAGAAGAAGAAAATGATAGGCGAGAGAAAAAATGTCCAAATAACTCCCACCCGCACCTACTGCAAGCACAGTATGCCCTTGCCCTACTATTATCCAAATCAGTAGGACGCCCCGGCACTGGAAGCTATATCAAGCACCATCGCACCACCGAACCACCCCGCCTTGTGAAAAGCACTACTCAGTCTTACAGACACAATGTTTTAATTTGGTATCAGTGTTAGAAATTTCCACCAAAACCAGCGCAAAAAATTACAAGTCATCAAAGTAACAAACTGCGCGTCAGAAGAATAATGTTATATAATTGTTGGTTTTGGGGAAGATAAATGGAATAGTGTTTTAAAAAGAAATGTCCCCAGATTACTGACAAAAAGAATGTAAACTCGACCACAATATACACAGGAGCCGAAAAGCCGGGCAAAGTAGTTCCATTTTATCAGCCATACCAGATGTAAGCAGATGTATAGCTATAACAATATATAACACCGTTTCTGTTTATAATAGCATTAAGATATTCAACTGAAGAACAGCTTGACTTTAACTAAAATTCCCTACCTTTCATAACAAATATCGTCCCCTCTTGGGAGCCTTATCTCTGACATAAGATGGACATATGGACGACTATCTACGTTAGTGTCTTCAAAACCAAACATCATATTCATTTCATCCATCGCCCTCACAACAGTCCGGTGAGTTTGAATATTTTCTCTCATATATATATTTTTATATATATTTGGCACAGGCAAAATTATTTTGCCTGGGCCAAATATATATAAAAAAAATATATATGAGAGATGATTTTTACTTTTGTAGCATCCTGTGATGCATTTGAACGCAATTTACTTAAAGGGATATGAAATTATTCTCAGTACATTGTACGCTGTAGACTTAGGGGATAACTATATTCAAAGTTGTTATTTGGGAAGGTAAATCGTCGATTTTATGGTCGGAAATTTCGTTTAACGGTTCATAATAAAAACTTTCCAAAATGCAGGCATATTCATATAGTTGTATACATAGACTGAATTTGTTTCTTGAAAAAGGCCATCATAACAACTTTCCAAAATGGTGGCATAGTCATGTAGTTGTCTATATAAATTGAATTTGTTTCTTGAAAAAGGGCAAATGGCCGAAAATTTGAAAAAGAGTGACTAGTGAAATAAATTAAAAGCATATAGTCTACGCCTAAATGTGAACGCTAGGCATGGTGAACTCGCAAGCGATGAGTACGGCATAACTCTACGTGGAACAGTATTTGTTAACAAGAAATTGTTTCAAAAATGATTTCACCGACAATATTTTCTGTATATTTTATCGAACAGTTGTTTATTTCTACAAAAATATTTATATATGAATGAATGAATGAATACTTTGTTGGTGCAGTAAGACATATGGCCCATGAGCATTTAAACATACATATCTCATTTAGTTAACAGACAGGATAGCAAGCATAACAAGCATATACAACAGTATGAAAATGTACAATACCTACAATTACAATGAAGCGTATGCTATGAATGTAAAAGTATGGAAACCATATGTTTCAAAGATTGGTGTCACAATGTCTAGAACACTACTTTTCTGTAAAGAACTCTTTAAATAATGCATATGTTATGCGGGTCTTTCGGGTAACAGGACTTGTTGAATAAGAAGGGGAAATGTTCTTTTATAATTCTATAATGAATAATCTTCAACATAAAATAATTCAGAATTTTATATGCAAGTAAGATGCGCAGTAAGTCACTAAATAGTTTTCATTTTTTTTTTCAAAATTTTTATCCAGATCAACTTTTGACTTCCATTAAAATTTTGGAAATTGATAATTTTGTCATATTACAATTTCGATGCAAACAGAAGCAGAATTTAGGGGTAGGTATTTTAGGCCTATTTTCCGTATAAGATTCTGTAAAATGCCTACGAGCTGTTTAGTATATTGGTCTGCTCAATGCTTCTTTGAGAATTGTTAAAACGAACTGAAAAAAATCTTTCTTCTCTGCGTGTCAATCAGGGACTACTTACGCCATATTTATACAACGAGCTGTTGCACAGGGTTGCTTTACTTTGTTCTACCCTGTATGTTTCTGCAAGCCAATATTATGTGCATATGATTTGACTGAAAAAAAACAAAAAAACAAGTGAAAACTGGAGGCTGATCAACAGATTTGGTATATGATGCCTGATTGTGATCCTTGCGAGGATTTGTGATAAAAGGTAAACAATAGTAAGCACTAAAAGCCTATTACAAGAATCAGAAAGGACCTCTGACGGTTGTAATGTTAATTTGCCTATAAAATTAGTCAAAATTAAATTTTTGATATACCCAAGAATTTCTCTTGAAATTTGTTGCTCTCAACTTCCCCTAACTGGCTTTGAATTTAATTTCTGATTTTTTAGCACATGGACTTCAATTTGTGGTGGAAAAAGACAAATTTTATAATTAAACATAATGGAAACAGGAAAAGTTTTTTAAAGATACTTCCCCCCCCCCCGTGCCTCAGCTAGCCACTTTGCGTGTATGAGTGTACTATCATAATACACATTATATGTGAGTGGCTTGCTGAGGCACGGGGGGTGGGGGAGATAGTCTACAGCTAAAAAACTGAAAAAGTGGGTAGGGTACTTACACCCTTTATAGCTACAATAGGCTAAAGTCCTTATTATTGAAAAAATATTGCATACTAACAGTAACAGTAGTGTGTACTTTAGTTTTAGCATAGTTATCAATTAAAATTTCAATATATTAGAAAACCAAAAAAATGGACTTATTTTCAGAGTCTGAAACATTCACGTACCCCCTCTTGCTGAAAGTGGTTTAAGTTTGTCTAGAGGCTTGATTATTTTTCAAAATCACTGTTAGAATGCCTTTATAGTACACAGGCCTACATATTGATGCCAAATATTTCAACTTTTGCTGCCCATGGAAGGTGCAATAATTTGTCGAAAAAATAGGCAAATATGCATTGATACTGTCAGAGGTCCTTCCTTTACTTCTGTTCATGACATGAATAATTTCAAATGGTGCTTGTTATGGATAGGTTACCTGAAAACAAATGCATTTGTTCCATTATATTTTCAGCCATGTATCTCCTCGTTATTGCGTGTGTGGTAGCCAGCGCCTATGCTAGGAATTGCTGCTCACCAACAAAGTGGGAGGGAACTCTTGCTATGGTCATAGCGTCGCGGAAAAGTGACACAGATCAACACTTGACAGAGGTAAAACTATTATACCGTAATAGTAAACTTTGACTTCCATATTTGTTGCTAAATACGTATTGTAAAAGGAGTTCTTGTGATTTTCTTTTTTATTTTTGTCAAGGTCAGTGCTACCACACAGGGTATAATCGATTCCGCCAATTTTCGCTTCCTGCAGAGACTGTACATCATATCTGGCTTCCGCCGAGACTGTCTGCGATCTCTTGCTTCCTGCCGAGACTTCTGTACATGATAAATGGCTTCATGCAGAGACTGTCCGAGTGATTCTGCTTCCTGCCGAGGCTCTCGGCAGGAAGCAGAGTCACGCGTACAGTCTCGGCAGGAAGCTATTACTCGAGGATAGTAGTCTCTGCAGGAAGCAAGAGTTCGCGGACAGTCTCGGCGGAAGCCAAATATGACGGACAGTCTCTGCAGGAAGCGAAAATTGGCGGAATCGATTATACCCTGTGTACCAGAAAAGTATAAGTAATACTTATACCACGGTTTGTCCGCCTGTACGAGGAGATAATCCACGAGCTTTAGCGAGTGGATTATCTCCCGTACAGGTGGACAAATCGTGGTATAACTATTTTATACCACCATTACCAGTGTAGACCTTGCTCATTGCGAAATATTTCGTGTTAAAGTTGGCACTTTCTGGAAAGTGTGGTATAATATATGATAATAGAACTTTTAAACATCAGTATCGAATCTAAAAATCGACGCTGCAGCGACAACAGGCAATCATGATTTCTGGCGAAGTGTATACAGTTTAACCAAAAATATGGCATGCATATCATGAATAATAGATGGCAGATTTTGCCGATGAAAGTGAGGTTTGACATATTCTGTGTCTCAGTAGGAACCTGTTAGCCATTCTACTCGGAGGCAAACACTTTTAAATCTTGCTCAGATATACAGTAAAAACATATATGGGTAGGCTATCCTGGTCTTCGGCACCATAATATGCCATATGTTAGGCACTAGAGTGTTGAAAAGATTTGTTGCACTGGTTTACACACAGTTTATTCTAATGCAACAGATATGATCCACATAAAACGATATGATCACTACCAGTGTGTTTAAGATGAATCTATTGTACGCTGAATGCCAGTCCAAGCATCCGACGAGCACGAAGCATATTAATGATGACTTGCATGACTCATACATTAGCTGGCATTGAGCAAACCTGTTTATATAGTATGTATAGAGTGAAAGCTGTGTTTTGGTTCCTTTTTAAGAAGTTTTCTTGCTTATCGAGTGCCGAAAAACTTGAAAAAATTGGACACCTAAATTAATTACCGTAATTGTCATAAAAAAGACGGTTTGGTTCTACAATGCAGTTTTGCGTCAAAAAGATGTAGATGGACTGACAAACAGTATAGGGTCTGCTCAAACTGCTCCTACAGGATCAGGCTGATCTGGGTCTGCCCTTCCCTAGACGTCCCAATGCTTTGAGTTATCACGGTAAGTGGACCTGTATAACGGGTTGTATGCTTCGATTCAGATTTCTTTCTTTCACACATCAGGGTACAATTGCGATGTCATACGACGCTGTTAACCGAGTTATCGCCCAGACGCAGAGTCTTACGGTAGATGGAGCCGCGGTGCAGCAGAAACTTATCATTGAATACAATAAGGTATTTATTGAAATATCCGTTAATCAATATTAAGGCAATATTTCATTTGTTGAAATTTTCCTGTAGATGTAGAGTAGAGTCGGGTAACTTCGGACAGGAGGGTAAATTCGCACATACCATTGGAAACAGTGAAAATCCAGATGAGACGGCTCAAAATGAGCCGTCTCATTAGGATTTTTACTGTTTGGTCAGTTATTTTTGTTTTAGTTCCAAACAACTTACATATAAAGAAAACAATGTCACTGTCCGAATTTACCCGCTGTCCGAAGTTACCCGACTCTCCTCTAGTTACACTTACGGTGAATTGGTTCACTTCGAGTTGAAGAGAGTCTGCTCTTTTAACTTTCTTTTGTCTCTATTCTAAATTGGGTCAACTCTTAGAGGCAAATTCTTTTCTCTAAAAGCTGTCCCATTTTCAGCACGATTTCATCGTCAATAAAAGTATACAGGGAAATCATAAAATGGAATGTTATCCCAGCTTCGTAATACTGAATACGGACGGACTGATTGATTGATGGTGGCCGCAATTTTACGTCCTTTTTTCAACAGTATTACAGCCATATTAGGACGATAGGGGTGATAATGAAAGTGTGTGTGCAATGAAAGCCATTGTACAATTGAAAAGATTTCCGTCTCCGGGAAACTCAAGACCGCTAGATCAGCAGGCCAGCGCTTAACCAACTGAGATACTTGGGCTCCCAATATACAGAAGCTATATACAGACGGAAAACACGGCGGTATATTGTTTGACAGAAAAAAACAAATTATTTGAAAAAATTATCTGCGAGAAACACACAATTTTTCAATATTCCATTTTACGGAAGACATAGGAGACATTTGACTATCTCTGAACTTTACAGTTGTTATGGTGATAAAAACTCTGGCACCACTTATTTCTGTAACGAAATATAAACCGTATGCCCCTGCACACCGGTAGTATAACGCGAGAATGTATATTTACCTTTGCTTTAAAAATCGCATGCCAATTACTCGCCTGCCATAAAAGGACATGTACAAGTAACTTTGAATACTTTAATGTGCATAAATATTTGGATACCTTAAATCCATTATTTTTCCATTTGGAACAAATGGAAAATTAATGTTTTAGGTGTCCCAATATTTAAGCACATTAGGGGAATTGTATGTTTATTTTCATGTCTTATTTTCCCAGGGCATAACAAACATCATCAGGGCTGACGGTAGCTGTTACAGGTCTGCTTCTGGACCTTGGGTGTCAAACTGTATTCCAGGTACGTATAGAGATAGCCGAACACAGTAGAGCACGTTGCAACATTTCAGAATGAAAAATTACAGAAAACATGCACACAATGCTTTTATAAACCCGGCCTTGTGTATCAGGGTGGCCAGAAATCATTCCAAGGATGTAGCGTTGACAGTATCTTCGCAAGTCAAGGGTACATATAAAGTCAACTTTGTTCCTCACGTACGTAAGGAACAAAGTGGACTTAGTAACCTTGGCTTGCAAAAATGCCGTTGCATGGTATGTAAGAAAATGATTTCAATGTTGTTCCAACGGTCGTAGCCTACAATCGTGTCGTGTCATGAGAAAAAAAAATTGTCTTAGACATTTATTATCAGCTCTTGCCTTAGTTAACCGGGGCACATACGCAGTTTTGAAAGGATACCCATTTGTTTGCTTCGTCTAAGTGATTTAATAGTTCCTTACAATAATCATGATAATACGCAAGGCACTGTCAGTTTATATATGTCTTATCGTGTATTGGCACGGTCGTCATTATTACAAGGGAGGCAAATTTAATAGAATAGTAACTTCCCAGCAGTCACATGACATTGAAATGACGTCGTACTGACGTCGATGCGACGTAGTGACGTCGCATCGACGTCAGTATGACGTCATTCCGACGTCAAATGTGTGCTGGGTTGCTTCTCAAATAGGTGGCTACTCTTAAAGAAAAAGAGTTAGAATTGAGCCGCGACGCGAGAAAACCAACAAAGCGGTTATGCGCCCAGCGCAGACTCAGATCAGCCTGGGCATCCACCCAGTCTGATCAGTCTTCGTTGTCCGCACGAAGGTAGCTTAGACCCTTAGCCACCCTATAAGCGCTTAGGGAAGACTCTGCTCAGACAAGGCGGATGACCAGGCCGATCTGAGTCTGCGCTTGGCGCACAACCACTTTTGTTTGGTTTCTCGTGTCGCGGCTCAGATAAATCCAGAGAGCTAATTAATTTTCTAAGAGTCGCTACTATGAGAACGAAGACAAATATTCCTATGCCAGACTAATCTGTCTTTGAAATGTGTGTTAAGCGGCATAGATACTTATGATGTTGCTCATTTATAAATGTGTATTCTCCATGTTTTCCCACCATTTTAACAAGGAAAACTGTTTATAACTTCCTGTTTGACGACACAACCTTTTTGAGTCCACTCTTAAAGAAAGGAGTTGCTTCTAAGGGAGCGAACTCTTTCCTGCAAGTTGACGGAAGAATTTGCTCCTAAATGAGCATTTCTTTTCTAAAAGAGTTGACCCTCATTTAGAAGGGGAACAAAAATGAAAACGGCAGAGTTGCTTCTATTGAAATTTGGTCTCAATCATCTTTTTCTTATTGCTACCATTTTTATTTTTAGACAACGCAACAGTGAGTGACATATATTTCGGCCTGGATGCCAACAACGTCAACGCGAAGAGTTATAGGATTGATTTTGGCAATTCGGAGGTTTACATGAGCGTCACGGCAGATACATGCGTGCCAATCACTGAAGACGTCGTCGGGACGTTCAGTGGAGGTAAGATCTGGGGCCGTATTCATAAAACCACTTAAGTCGTTGCTATGCTGTTGCTAAGGCTGAACATCTATAAAGGAGATTCCCTACAACTATGAAATTTGGTCTGGAGGAACAGTCTTTGTAAGACTGTTCCTCCAGAGCAAATTTCATAGTTGTAGGGAATCTCCTTCAAAGAAATTTAGCCTTAGCAACAGCATAGCAACGAATTAAGTCGCTTTATGAATACGGCCCCAGAGTTTTATTTATTTGAGTTTGCCGAAATAGCAGCAGGACAGAACGTTAAATAAACGTCACATCAGCGTCATATCGGTGCCGATGAAACGATTTGCCGTGTATTAACATTGATACCGCTCGTTTTAAACGCTTGTCTCCACTAGGGTGGACAAATAGATTACTTGCGATTTTACGTCTTTTTCAACAGTATTTCAATCATCAGGACGATGAGGGGTGACAACGAAAATCCGTGTGTTCTGGAATCCCGTTGCCACCGAAAATGACTCAGATCATTTTCAAAACATGCTACTGTGAAATTAATGGTGGTTCTATTTGTTTAATATTGCCTAATCACGGTTATTTAGACTGACGAAACTGAAGTAAGAATCTTACAGCCATGCGTCACGATAAAATATTAAATGAGCCGCGACACGAGAAAACCAACAATGTGGTTGTGCGCAAAGCGCAGACTCAGATCAGCCTGGGCATCCGCCCAGTCTGATCAGAGCCTTCGCTGTCCGCATAGAAGTAGCTTAGACCCTTAGCTTCTCTTTAAGCGCTTGGCAAAGAGTCTGATCAGACTGGGTGTATGCGCAGGCTGATCAGAGTCTGCGCTGGGCGCACATTCCACTTTGTTGGTTTTCTCGTGTCGCGGCTCATTTTATAAATATAACCACTGATGGTGCAAAAGGGCCTTTTACAGAGCTCAGTGTCTAGCTTTTAAATCTAGAAATGACTAGGCTAGTAATAGTAATATGGATTGTACACCTGTACGCAGCGTGAGCCACGAAAGAGTTGATTGCAAAAGTGGTCAAAAACAATGGTATGCGTATGTAATACCAACCCCATGAACTTTACGAGATTTTTCTTGCTAAAATTATTTGCGTTTTCGGAGGCGACTGACTGAAATGTTTGAACTGTTGCTGTTTTAAATACATGCAGCCGGATCAAGCAAAATAAACTGCACAAAATCTTAAACGAGCTCTCTATAAAATTTCCATAAGTCTTTACATATGTATAAAACTCCTCAATAACAAAACTAATAAATAGGCCATGCATCATTGTCTACAAAAAGACATAGATACCTTACCTATTTATATAAGAATTAAAATTTGATTTTCGTCGTTTCATCATGTGATGAGGTCAGTGGGCAGAGCTAAAATTCCGCGAAGAAATTTGTAGAATTTTAGCAATGAAAATCATTTTTTTATTATTATATTTACATTTTATTTTTAAACCCTCTCTGTGGCGTTTTCATGGTAATTAAATGTATTGTGCAAAATAAGGGTTGAAGAAAAGTTAGTAACGACGTAGTCGGCCATTACGTTAAACAGCCGTCGCCATGACGTGGCGTCAGTCGAACGTGACGTGGACCAGTCACGACGTTCGTTTACCTTCGACATCGCTTGACGACAACGTCACATGTTCAATTATCGTTCATCGGTGTATAAGGTTTACCTAAGAGAAGTCAGTGGGAAGTGTAAATATTTGATTACGAAGAATTTTATACAGAGATTTATGGAAATTATATACACTTCTACTTTAAATGTTTTGAGCAGTGTATATTCATAATGGCATATCAGTCAGCTGGTTGATGTCTATTTCAGTCCAAGTCCTGGAAAGAATCGTGTTTCTGGACATCAAGGCCGGAATCAAGGACCAGTCTGTATTTGACGTCCCTGCTCAGTGTAGCACAGTTGCTTTAGGACCACCCGTGAGTAGTACAAATTCTCATTCTCGCGAGAGGTGAACGGTAGTTCCTCAATTCCTCTCATATTTTGCGCACAGACTTATGGGTATTATCTATATTTGGATAAAGATGTCGGGCAAAGGTAGGAAGAACAGCTGCCGAACTTATCCGCATGTCCCAGCTTTACTCACGAGAAACACTAGGGTAAAGTCGGGTATCTTCGGACAGGGTGTTAATTCGGACATACCATTGGAAACAGTGAAAATCCAGATGAGACGGCTCATAATGAGTCGTCTCCTCAGGATTTTTACTGTTTTGCCAGTTATTTTTGTTTTAGTTCCAAACAACTGACATATAAAGGAAACAATGCCACTGTCCGAATTTACCAGCTGTCCGAAGTTACCCGACTCTCCCCTACACATATGTGGATTGCAACTCAAAACACACTAGTCTTCCCATCAGGCACATAGGGTTGGATTAACGTTGGATTAATCTGGATTCAACGTCATGAGGTTGAATCAAGGTTGAATCAATGTTGATTCAACGTTGTTTGCCTACTGGGTTTATGCTACAGTGCTGACCCAAAACTTCTGTAAGCGTACGAGAACAAACAGGGTAGGCTCAAATAAGTAAAATCTTCTGAAAAATTAGGATAATTGCTGCAATACCACAAATTAAATGGTAACGTTAATAAAAATAACAAAGTAAGGTTCGCATTTTATTTTTTATAGCAACTGCTCAAAGGACATTTTATTTAAATGCTCCAATTACACATCAAGCTAGCTGTATGGGTACACCACGTACGACAACATTTGTGACTTCTTCTTTGCTACCGTGGACGAACCTCCCAGTTCAATTTGAGTCAAAACTGAAACTGGCAGATGTGCATCCATGAAAACGTACTCATTTAGGCCCTACTCCAATACAGCTTGATAGGCTAACAGCGGAAATTCAAAGTTGCACACACTTTTAGATGCAACGTTTTTTTTTCGCCTGTTATGTCAGTGATGCATTCGCAAAACGACCATTTAGCTGTGGAGCGGAATAAACGTTCCACTTTATAAAATTTTGAGTCGCGACTCGACAAAACCAGCAAAGTGGTTGTGCACACAGCGCAGACTCAGATCAGCCTGGGCATCCACCCAGTCTAATCAGAGTCTTCGCTAAGCACGTAAAGGGAAGCTAAGAGTGAGTTAGCTTCATTTGGACAGCAAAGACTTTGATCAGACTGGGCGGATGCTCAGGCTGATCTGAGTCTGCGCTGGGCGCACATCCACTTTGTTGGTTTTCTCGTGTCGCGACTCATTAATGATTTTCAGTGTTTTGCAGAACAGAGTGATGGATGCCTTGCGATTTTACAGCCATTTTAACTTTATTTCAGTCATATCAGTCCGATGGAAGGGTGATAATAAGTGGCTATTTGCAACTGAACCCTGTTTACGATAGGAAAGAATTCTGCCTCTAATCAAATCTGGACAGCTGGCAAAGCAAGCCAGAGCTTAGCCCCCTGAGCTACCGGGATTCCCCTTTCGGAGTTTTACCATATCCGTCAGAAAATTTTCCTGCAGGTGTTGTACTGGTTGCGGTATCAATGTAAACTATTTCATTCTAACCATAGGCTGCTAGCCATCAGAAAAGAAAGAGGCATTTAATACATATAATTATTAATTGGAAGCCGGGTAGGGTTATTTTACAGGTTCTAAAAATTCTGTTTATGTTTTTGTGTTTTCTTTGCAGATTCCTGAACTCGGAAGACGGTCTCTATTTAGATAAACAGTTCATCTTTTTCATCAGAAATTATATAATTCGAATAACTTTCGTCAATAAAATAAAATAATTTCAAAACGTTGTGTCTGTTTTTTATCATATAAATAGTCTGAGATTTTGCTGTACCAAACGGCTAGAACTGGAAGCTACACAATCGGATCCATTCGTTCTATTAAGGTAAACAGGCATGTTTTCAGGGGAAGCAGCTCAGCCATTTTCCATTTTGAATCCCTTTTCAATTGGTATTTACTCCAACAGGAAAGAATTTGCTCCACTAGGAGAAAATTATTTTCTTTAAGAGTACACCCTAACTTGAAAGGTTTTTTGGTAACCTAGGGAAGCAGTCAGGAGGACAAGGAAGTGTCTCCCTTTGTAAAATGGAAGGAAAACATGCAGACATACCCATATATCTAAAGCAAATCTTACACCGTGAACAAAACCAGCAAAGTGGCATGTGCGCCCAGCGAACACTCAGATCAGCCTGTGCACCCGCCATGTCTTCGCTGTAGGCATGGAGGTACGAGCTTAGACCCTTAGCTATTCTTTAAGCTCAAAGCAAAGACTCTGATTAGACTGGGCGGATGCCCAGGCTGATCTGAGTCTTCGCTGAGCGCACATGACACTTTGTTGGTTTTGTCGGTTTGCGGCTCAGTTATGGTCTTCCAGAGGACGTGTGCCTCTGGTATTATCAGCTGAGAAATTGGCCTTGGAAAAAGAAAAAGAAAAAAAAAGAAGAGTGTAACTTTTCGCTTATTTCTTAATATTTCCTGCGCATCTTTTTTGTTCCCCAAAAAGAGAATGTAGTTGAACTCACTCTCTTAGCTTTTTGCTTGTTGCACAGGTATATGTAACGAGGCATATCAAAAAGGTTCCACCATGTTCTGAAAGTTTTACAGTGGATTTGAGTCACTGATTTTAAACAGCCATTATACAAAGCAACAATCACAAGTTTTCGATAATTTATCTTCTGTATCAATCGGACGACACTTCACTGTTTACACGTATCACCATGAGCGCACCGTATAATTCTTAGACCGCCCACAACTTTTGCAGTCAAACGTTTTGCAATTGTTTTGCAAAAATCTGTATCCGTGTTAGTGATAATGTATGCAAACATAATTTTTTCTGTTTCTGAGTAATAAACAAATATTTAACTGTTAGCATGTGTCTAATTTGAGAGTTTCTGCAGAGTGCACAATCGGAGTCGCATTATGTGCGTGTCCAGGAGAGAATCTCTAAGATGTCATAGTCTGTGTGTAAACATTGTTTGTTTTTGCCACGTGGGGTTTTCTCACAATATGCCCAACAAAAACGAAAATAAGAAACGTACCTCTGACTTTCGGGGTTGCAAACTTTAAGCGTATACCGTAGAGCTGCCAAATGTCAAAATATTTTTGCATTTTCATCAAATCATTGGTTGGATGTACTACGGCAAGAACGATTTAAATCTTGTAGAATGTGAAGAAAGATTTTTTTAAGTAATGCAAGCCTAGTAGATGATACAAACCTGAAAAAAGAGGCCACTCCTTTCGCGTTGAAGGTGCTGTTTAAAAGAAACCTAGAAACTGAAACTTCCACATGACACCTACTTATTACATTCATGTTAATCACGCATGGAGAGATTCATTAGATAGTCTATAGAAGTTTTTTGGACCGAGAATTAGTATGACCTAGTATGTCAGGTGTCGAATATAAATCATTTGGTCAATTATTTTTGTCGCGGATGGAGCTACATTCACAGATGATCACTGACTTCTATTCTCCAATAATTCCAAAAGTAGCGCTTACGGAGCTTAACCACTATTGGTTCAGACACAGTAGGCTAATCAGCAGTTGGAAAAAACAAACAAACAAACAACAAAAAACAAAACAAAAACATTTTGCTGTTGGGCAGAAACAGGGCCTTATAGGCAACACCCCTTAGAAGCAATCCAAGAAAAATGTGTCTGTAATATCGCAAAAGTTTTATTTTGGCGGAGTTGCATGAAAACAGAGCAATCTGGAAATGAACAGGTCCTTCAGACATGTGGGCATCGCAACTACTCAAATCAGCCTAAGCAACTGCGCGAGCCGATCAGAGATCTCGGATTCTCAGTGATGCGTAGAGTGTACCTATGAAAAAAAAAAGACTCTGATCGGACTGCCTGGTTGTACTGGTTGAGCTGGGTCTTCCCCATTCGCATATGAAGTAAGGTACCCTTTCACGATACGCCAATTTAATGGTTATACCCTTAACAAGCGTAAAAACCGTTGCAAATTAAAAAAATTCGTGAAGATTTTTAGTTTGCGAGCATAATTATTCGCAAGCATTTCCCACTTTTTGAGCCGCGACACGAGAAAACCAACAATGTGGTTGTTCGCCCAGCGCAGACTCAGATCAGCCTCGGCATCCGCCGAGTCTGATCAGAGTCTTCGCTGTCCGCATGGCGGTAGCTTAGACCCTTAGCTACCCTCTGAGCACTAAACGAATAGTCTGGTCAAACTGGGCGGATGTCCAGGCTGATCTATGTATACGCTGGGCGCACAACCACATTGTTGGTTTTCTCGTGTCGCGGCTCATTTTAAGGTGTATGCCATACGTACACCTCTATGTTTCCAAGCCATTTTTTTATAAAGGGTAACACATTCTGCGTCCTCCTGCTTGCTTTGTTGTGCGAAAAAAAAAACCAAAATAGGATGTCTGCTTATACAGAAAAGAATTATTTCCGCAAAGAGCAAAGGAGTTAATTCTTTCCTTTAAGAGTTGACTCCCATGTAGAAGGCAGACAAAAATTGAAAAAAAAGAAGAAAAAAAAAAAAATGCAAAATCGTTGTCCTCGAAAGTGCCCACATTTACCTTAACATTCTTTTAGCAAATTTGAGCCGCGATACGATAAAACGAACAGTGACATGTGCGCCTAGTAAAGGTTCAGATTAGCCTGGTCATCCACCCAGTCTAATCAGAGTCTGCTGGGCGCTTAAAGGGTGGCCAAGGGTCTACGCTAGCTCCATGCAGACAACGAAGACTCTGATCAGACTGGGCGAATGTCCAAGCTGATCTGAGTCTTCGCTGGACGCACATGCCACATTGTTGGTTTTGTCGTGTCTCGGCTCATATGATTTTGACATCAAAGGTGTATATATAGAAGTTAAAAGTAAGTGCTATTTCGCTTTTGAAATGCAGTGAGACATCATTTTCAGAGAAATATATGCCAGTGTCTTTTGATGTCAAATTGATCAGGGGAAAACAAGAAATCTGACAAATTGAGCGATAGGCTCGCCAGTTTATAAGGGTACATGGTACAGTAGAACTTCAATGGCTCGAACCCTGATGGCTCATTTACCCTACCTAGCTAGAACTTGTAATTGGGTCCATAGAGGTCAGTTTATATAGAAGCTAACCCTGGATGGCTAGAACTACCCTTGACTGGAACTAATTTTCATGGTCCCAAGCCTGTTAGAGCCATTGAAGTTCTTCTGTATATGCTGAGCAAATCGTACTTGCAAAATTCGGAAGATGGAAGCACATTAATTTAATTAGGACTAAAATGGTTCAATATTTAAAAAAATGAATAAAAATAAAACAATTCTTTTACTTGTTTCTTATCTCTATTTAAGGTCAATAACCGTCTGCCCCTGCGATAACCAAATCCAGAACATGTACAAAGGATATTTTCAAGATAAAAAAAGTCACTTTCATTTCTTGCTCAGTTTTCGACAACTTAAGATCAGGTCAGTTAATTTCGTTTCATTTTCAAAGAACAAAAATAAATAGTGTTCTTTGTTTCCCTTTTTAGCATTTGGATTCATCACAAAATGGGCGTAATAGTTTTCGTACTTGGATTATGCTACTCTCTGCCTGAATTCGAGATATTACTGGTTTTTTTTAACAGAAACTATGAACATTTTGGCAACCATTATTTCCCCTCAACATAGAGGTACATGTACATGTAATACCAATTTCTCTACTTGTGCATTCGCTCTAGCCAATCAGCAGTTACCATTTATGCAAAAGTGGCTGTCGATCTAGGCAATCGAGAGCAGTAGGTTGACATGCCCAATCGCGATCAGGAGGTCGACATTAACCATTAATACCATTTACCGTTATTGATGTTACATGTATTGTCTACCAAATTCTCGGTCGACAGCCACTTTGCACCGTATCGGATAGGTTAGCAAACTGGTACGTATTACCTCCGTGTTCATTTTTTTTTATCTAAGATATTTAGGCCATGTAAAAAGGAACGCTAGAGCGATGGAACTAGGATATGAGACACGACACGAGAAAACCAACAATGTGGTTGTGCGGCCGGCGCAGACTCAGATCAGCCTGGGCATCCGCCCACTCTGATCAGAGTCTTCGCTGTCCGCATGGAGCTAGCTTAGACCCTTAACTACCCTTTAAGCGCTTAGCGAAGACTCTGATCAGACTGGGAGGGTGCCCAGGCTGATCTGAGTCTGCGCAGGGTGCACAAACACATTGTTGGTTTTCTCGTGTCACGGCTCATATCTGTTTGTACATGTAAGTCGGCATAACTTTACTCGCTTTTGTTTGATTCGAATCAGAAGTTAAATTATCCACCCTAAAAATCGGATTTCAATCAGATTAACACTTCTTCTAAGTCAAGAGTCTGGAGATCCGGACAGATAGGCCTCAGCAAATAGTACAGACCCAGATCAGACAGGAGAAGTCTAATCAGTCTGCGTAGTTTGCCATTCAGTCTGATTCTTTTGGACGCATTTCTGAATTGTTAACACTGATTGTCCCTTTTTATTATAATTACAGTCAACTCTCGATATCTCGAAGTCGAACTTCAGCCCAAACTACCGATATCTCAAAGTAAATTTTCTGGTACCAGAAAATTTACTTTGAGATATCAATAGTTTAAGATAACAGGAGTTGAAATGTAAATAAAAATAGATAATGCATTATTTGATATAAGAAGATACTTCGAGATATCAGTGTTCGAGATATCGGGAGTTGACTATTATTAGTTATGTGCCCGGCAAGTTCTTTAGAATTTTCACGGTAAAAATCGGCCACACCATATTGTCGTATCAGAGACGTTCTCAGTTAAGCTGGGCCATTAGCTATTAATTTTGTCCTTCGTATTGCCTTTCTTTAAATCACAAAATAACGGTCCTGCCTACCCTCTGACAAGTTGCCCTCTGTCTAAAGAAGTAGATAAAAGTACCAAGACATGCATGCGTTTTGTTAGACATTTTTAACACTGGTTCGAATAATGATACCCTGGTTTAAAATGCGACGTTTTTAAATGTCGCAATATTGCCGTTGCATAGATATGAACACCGCACGGCTAAAAAATATAAATCACTGGTGAGAATCGAGTTTTATTATCAAATTCAGGTGATTTCTTACATATTTCCCCGCTTAAACAATACCTATAGGGTAGTTTTTGCTACGAAATGAGACTGGGAACTAATGTCGCAAATTTTATGTAACCTACGTCACAGCGGTAAACTAGTGCGTGATACATGTATTAACTAAAATGGCCCGGCATCATAAAACTTACAAGATCACACGAAGAAATATGTGTTCCTCAATGTTTTATATCATTTGTGCAAATTTGCTCCATTTCGTATATTTTACTCGACTTCAAAATACATTACCCCAGCATTTTTCTGTAAGAATGTAACCTTACGTCACGGGCTTTTCTTAAAATTGAGCAAAGCAATCGGTCTGAAACTCGTGTGCAAAATCCTGCCTAGTAACAGCTACAAGATGGTGTGCTTAGATTCCATGCACTGAAACATTAAATGATATAAAAACGTTAAAATGTGTGCACTGTAACCTACGTCACACGTAACCTACGTCACAACGTCACAAAGACCACGTTTTGAAAGCGTTGACGTCATTTGATTAAGCAGCGCTTCAGAGAAAACCCCTTTCTTCCAAAAAAGCAAAGAAAAACATTTTAAATTGAAACCAGCCAAAATAATCAAATGTCAGTAGATTAGTAAATGTACAATGCTTCGCATGTCAAAGAAATCGTATGCGACATCGTCTTTCAGCGTATCTTAATAACGTCATAAAATACGCCGTTTCTAATTGTTAGGGTGTGTCTCTAACAATGGTTGGTATTCCATAATCTAAAACTATTATCTGAAAATATTTTAAAGATCTGAAGCAGATATAATGAGCATTATGTTCGTGATTTTTTCTTGAATTCTGGAATGGTTGTGTATATGGCCATTTTTGTCCGCGAATGGCCCAGCTTAACTGAGAACGTCTCATCAACGTTTATGCATAAGACGTTGTGTGCCACCAGAGTTATCTCCCGACTTTTCATTTTCAGTTTTTGTCATGCTCCTGTTGGTGGTAACAAGCTTAGCAGTTACTTTTAGTTCTGCCTATAAATGCTGTGGACCAACTCAGTGGGAAGGGAGTCTAAGGATCCAAATGGGATCGTATGTGAACGAAACGGACCAACATTTTACATCGGTTGGTTGATTTTGATGTTTTTCAATTACTGAACCGTACCGCGAGGAAAAGTACCCCCCCCCCCCCCCCTCCCCCCCCAAAAAAAAAAAAAAAAAAAAGGATAGCTAACCTTTCAGTGGAAGCAATCTGCCATTTTCATTTTCCTTCCTTTACAATGGGAATCAAGTCTTAAGGGAAAACCTTTTCTTCATAAGGACCATTTTTACTCTGAAAGGTAGGCATATGTTGGAAGGGCTACGGCTTCCATGGACGCAAACAAAAGGTCAGAAAAATTATATATTCTTTTGTAAAGATGAACTTGGGGCCGTATTCATAAAGCCACTTAAGTCGTTGCTATGCGGTTGCTAAGGCTAAATATCTATAAAGGAGATTCCCTACAACTATGAAATTTGGTCTGGAGGAACAGTCTTTGTAAGACTGTTCCTCCAGAGCAAATTTCATAGTTGTAGGGAATCTCCTTCAATGAAATTTAGCCTTAGCAACAGCATAGCAACCACTTAAGTCGTTTTATGAATACGGCCCCTGAAGTTTTACCAACACCGTTCAGGACACGTAAGACCGGCCAGCCATGACTCAGCTAACAATAAATTTGAGCTGCTCCACGACAAAACAATCAAAGTGGCATGTGCGCCCAGCGAAGACTCAGGTCAGCATGGGCACTCGCCCCGTCTGATCAGAGTCTTAGCTGTCCGCATAGAGCTTGCTTCGAACCTTAGCTACCCTTAAAGCGCATAGCGATGACTCTGATCAGACTGGGCGGATGCCAAAGCTAAACTGAGTCTTAGCTGGGCGCACTGTTGTGGCTCACTGATTAGTCTGCGCACCAACACATTTTAGTCATAGTCTTTGTTATTCTTCATTTGAGTTTCTAAAATAGAGATGTCTCACCTCCGCTGTTCCCAACCTGAAGCTTCGGGCACTTAGCCTCCGTTCTCTTTGTAACATTTTTCAGCTTGAGTTGTACATGTATAAAGACTTGAGTATTGAATTAACATGAAATTCAAATTACGTGTACTATAATTGTGGTTAGTCAACAGGAAGCCCTTTGGGTTTCACGGTCAAAGGCTTAGCTAATGTTTTCGTCCCCAAATGAAAGTTCAATATTATGTTTTCAAGTTTTAATTGCAGGGAGATATAAAGATGTCGTTTGATGGCGTTAATCAGTTTATCGCCCAGTCCCAAAACCTCATCAGCGACGGGAGCCCATTACAGCAAAGGCTGGTCTATGACTACAAACAGGTAAAAGGCATAAAAAATGGAGCCACATAATGTGAAAGGGAACTTAATGTATTTGCGAAGTCAAAACTTGGACCAATCTGTGAGCCTGTGTCCCACATTGGCCACCAAAAGTCGCCCATGGCCCGAACGGGACTCGAACCCAGGACATCTTTCATATCGTGTGAGCACTCTGCTAACTCAGCTATTAAGCCATAAGGTCGTTTTTTGACATTATGTTGTTTAATGGCAGGTTGTTGTTGTTGAGTTGTGGTTTAACATCCCAGTGAACAGCATTTCAATCATATCAAGACGTTGCCTACATAATTTCTAGGATTTTTACCTGACTTGAGAAAAATTAAGAACCAGGGTCCAGTTGTTCAAAGCATCGTTAGCCTAACGAGCTCGTTTAGAGGTCACCTCGTTAGGTGTTTTACAACTTTTTAATCAAATACAATTGTTGTGGAGATTTTCCCGATTGTGGAAGACAACAAAATGAAGAACTTCGATTATAAGTTCCTAAAATTCGATTTATTTTTAACACTGAGCCCAAACGATAATGGCGTCAACTTTTTATCTAACTAATCCCTAGCAACAACGTTAAAATCACGTCAACTCTCGTTACGCCGTACGTTATAGATGACGTTACTCACCCATAATGCAAAGCTTAACTATAAGTCTAAAAGTTCTTTTCTCCATATTCCCCTCCTCAAAATGTCTAATTTTGATAAACTTAAAACTGCTTATGTTTGTCTCTAGTATGTGTTACAAAAGGAGAGGTTTAAGATTCTCTTTAGTCTGAACTGATTTGTTATTAAAATAACGTTTTGAAAATTAATATTTGTAAACTATATGTCAATAAATAAAGTTCCTTATGACTATCTTCTATAAATAAGTTCCATATGACTATCTTCTATGTGAGCTAATGTAAGATACAGCTCTATGGATCACATTCCAAGGGGCACAGCTTCGTTACTGGTCTGACTAGCGTGCCCTGTCCCACCTGCAGCTTCGCAACGCGCACCCGTTCGTCTGTCCCTGGATACACCTCAACTACTCGCCCGAGAGGCCAGTTTCCTCGTGATGTGTCCGTTGAAACGATTAGTACCACCTCGCCAACTCGTATATCACGACGCTCCCGAAGCCATTTCGTTCGTGCACCGAGACTGGGTAGCCACTCCTGTAGCCACCGCTTCCAGAAATGGCGAACAAGCTCCTGGACCCGGCGCCATCTCTTCCGTAGATTAAACTGTGTGTCGTCCACTGTGGTTGGTGCGAACTGACCTCCGATCTGTCCATGTAAGAAGTGGTTTGGAGTCAGTGGCACGTCATCGGCTGGGTCTGTGGATTGGTAGGTTAGCGGTCGGGAATTTATAAGTCCCTCAGCCCCTATTATTGCCGTCAACAGTTCCTCATCTGTAATGTCCGCATTTCCTAGAATGGCATTAATGGCCCTCTTCTCTGACTTTATCATTGACTCATGGACTCCACCAAAATGTGGAGCCAATGGTGGGTTGAAATGCCAAACTATCCCTTTGTTAGCGATTGATTCTTTGATTTTCTCCTGATCCAACTGCGATATTAGCGATTTTAGTTCCTTGTCAGCCGCTCTAAAATTCGTTCCATTGTCCGAATACATTTCCTCCATTAGACCCCTTCGGCTAGTCATTCTGTATAAAGCATTTAAGAATGAGTCCGTATCAAGTCCAAATGCCATTTCTAGGTGAACTGCCCTCGTAGCTAGGCAAGTGAATAGGCACAGGTAACGCTTTTGTCGTCGTTTTCCTCGTCCTTGGATCGTTATGAATGGGCCTGCGTAATCCACAGCTGTTCTTGTAAAAGCTTTGAGTGATACTTTGAGCCTTGAAAGGGGCAATGGCGCCATGATTTGCTGACAAACTTTGGCCTTCCTTCGTCGGCATTCAGCGCAGTCCTTCTCCCACTCTCGAATAACTTCACGGCCGGAAACCACCCAGTAGCGAGCTGATAAGGCGGCTAGCGTCTGATTTGTGCCTGCCGCGTGATTGCCCTTTTCGTGAAACTCTTTTACGATTAATTTAGTGATCCAGCTTTTTCTTGGTAAAATGACAGGATACCTTACATCATACGAGAGGAATTTTGCATTCTTCAACCGTCCATCAGAACGCAGCAGTCCATCGTTGTCTAATTTTGGCTGTAATCTGAGAAGCTTGCTGTGTGCAGGCAGGGACGTTCCCCGAGACAAAGCTGTCCACTCCTCCCAGAATTCTGTGCTCTGTGCATATCTAACAAGCTGAATTTCTGCCTGCCTCAGCTCGTCAGTCAGTAACTCTCCATATATTCTGTCTGTCTTTTTCCGTTGACAATTCTGTATGAAACGATTAGTCCAAGACTGTATTCTTCTTAACTTCAACCAGCTCGAGTAGCGTCTCGGATCTACTGGAAACACCGTGTCCTCTGCTATTGTGACGAAACCATATGTCTCATTTGAGCTTTTTGACTCTTGATAGGACCCTGCCGCTCGATTTAATTTCGAAAGTCTCTTCATTTCATTATCATCTCTGGGTTTCTCAAACGGTTTGTTGACAGGCCACGTCTCGTCCGACTGTCTCAGAAATTCGGGTCCTCTCCACCATGTAGAACAGTTAACCAGCTCAGATGCTTTTATTCCTCTGCTCAACATGTCGGCTGGGTTCTGGCTTGTAGGTATGTATCTCCACTGTTCAGGATTAGTGAGCGTTTGTATCTCGCCTACTCTGTTAGCCACGAAGGGTTTGAAGTCGCGACTTCGGCCTCGAATCCACCATAAAGTATTGACGCTGTCGGACCAGAATATGGCGTCACTTACTCGAGTCTCCAAAACTTCTGCTATTCTTGAGGTAAGTCTCAACCCGATGACTGCTCCCATTAACTCCAGTCGAGGGATACTTGTTGCGATGCTCGGTGCAACGCGGGATTTCGCAGCTACTATTTCACTTGAGACGGAACCATCTTCGTAGTTACACCTCGCATATACAACGGCTCCGTATGCATTTTCTGATGCATCCACAAACGTATGTAGCGTAAAGGTGCCCGGAGTTCTGTCCTTGTGCTGAAGACATCTGGGAACCTTCATCTTTGTGAGCGTCTCAAGTTCGCCGAACCATGCACGAGCGCAGCTGACCAAGGGTTCGGTAAGCTCATCATCCCATTCAAGGCCGGCAGTCCACATGTCTTGCAATAACATTTTTGCACGTATCGTAAAGGGAGCTAGAAACCCGATAGGATCGAACAACGTAGCGATTCTCTTCAGAAAGTTGCGCTTTGTATACAGCATGTCGCTGTCCGGAACGTGCTCTCTGAATGTGAATATGTCTTCTTTGGCTAGCCACCATACCCCTAGCGTTTTAGTGCACGGCAACTGGTCCCGATCCAGGTCCACTTCCGACTTCCGGTCTTGTATTGGAACCTCTGATAGCACAGTTGGTGAGTTGGAAAGCCATTTGCGTGCGTGCATTCCGGCTTTGGTTAGTAGACACGATAGTTGTCTATACAAGCAGATACCCTGCTTCTCATCCAGCACAGAGTCCATTGAGTCGTCCATGTACGTTGCTTTTAAGATCGTCTCAGCAGCCCTACCGTAGTCATTTTGATGTTTTCTGGCATGGTGCTGTAAAACAAACTGTGCTAGGAAGGGAGACGAGTTTATGCCAAACACAACACGGTCGAACTCGTATACGTCTGGTGATCGATCCTGGTTGATTCCCCTCCATAAGAAATGGTGATATGGCTTATCTTCTGGTGCTATCCCTATCCGAAGATACATTTCCGCTATATCGCAGACCACTGCAACCGGATATCGCCTGAAGCGCAACAATACATCAAACAAGTCTTGCTGTAACTTTGGTCCTTGGTGGATGACGTCATTTAGGGATACCCCGTCACACTTCGCCGACGCATCGAAGACGATTCTTGTCTTAGTTGTCTCTTTATCTGGTCTGATCACCGGAAAATGTGGTAGAAACCACTTTGACGTATGTTTTTTCTGATCACCAACTTTCTTGATGTACCCCTTTTCAATGTATTGGTCGATAATTGCGCTGTAGGCAATAGCGATCGCTGGTGATCTGACAAGCTTCTTCTCAGTATTTTCTAATCTCTTTAACGCCATTTTATAGTTGTTTGGCAGCTTTGGCTCAGTGCCTCGCCAAGGAACACCGACCCGGTACATACCATGTTCAAATCGAATCGATTGCTCTACTTTTCTCAATGCAGATTGCTCCTCGATGCAGACGATTGGTTTGTCCCCCATAGTGCCGGTCCTTACTACAGACATGTCGTCAATTTCCCAGAAGCGCTTTAAATTTGCATTCAGCTGATCTATTTCTGCTCGATCTTTAATAAAATATGTGCTGGCAAAGTGCGTTTGCATTGCTGTTTTACATGTTTCATCTGATCCAGGATTTCCAATACAGGTCCATCCCAATGGCGTCAATCTTGCGATCGGCTCCCCAGGTCGTCCCCTGACTTCCTGTATTGCGCAATGGAGATCTGCGCAATCCAGGCCTATAAGAATATCAACGACTGGTCTCTTAGCAATACTTGGGAAGCTGATATGCCGTAGATGTGACCATCTTTGGGTGTACTCGGCCCAGTCGAAGGCTGACATAGTTCCTGTGACCCTAGTCGCCGTGTATGCTGTAACGCCCAGTTTTACATCACCAGTTACACTTTCCAATTCCACATTAACCGGCCGTGTTTCGAACGTTTCCACCTGTCCGTTTAAAACATTAACTGTAACTCTCTCTGTCTTACCTTGCAATCCAAGCTGTGCGGCGACATCAGAGTTAATGTACGTCTTAGTACTCGCATCGTCCAGGAGGGCATTAACCTTCAGCGACCGATCTCCATTCTTCAGTATGACTGGAACAGTCCGTAGTGCGATGAAATCTGCTGTAGAAACGTTGCTTGCCGTCATAGTGGTCTGTTCCAAGCGTTTATTCCCCTCCGAGCCGGAAGTGATCTGCGTACCGGATGCTCGATCCAATGCCATGTCCGTTCTGTTCTGTTCAGTCGATTTCGGTTTAGTTTCTGGTGACGTTCGATGCAGCAATCTGTGATGCAGTTCTTTGCATCCATTCAGGCCACACTGACGACTTCTTGGGCATGTTTTGCCGGAATGTCCCCCTGCCAAACAGCGGAAACATAGTTGACAACGTTTAGCGATTTCCCACTTTTCAGAAATACCTTTTTGTTTGAACGCCTGGCATGTCCAAATCCGATGGTCTGCTCCACAAACTTGACAGCACTGTGTCTTCTTGGCTCGAGTATCTTCGTTATCTCCAAAGAAAGTTCGTGTATATCTTTGTCCCGGCCTCGGTGGTGTTGTCTGTGCATCTGATACCCTGCCTGTCACACCATGGACGGTCTCAGAAGCGACTGTTAAGAATTCCGATTCTTGAATTACCCACTTTCGTAATGTTACTACGGACTGAGTCATATTGTTGTCAAATACCCATCGATGGTAGCTCGCTAGCATAGACTGCGGCAATTTTCGTTGTAACATTGAGTATAAGGAACCGCTACCGAGCTCGTGATGCTGATTTGTTTCTCTCAGATTTATAACTGCTATATCCAGCAGGTCAGCGAATTGGTCAAGGTCTTTGGCATTTCCGGTTCGAATTTGTCGGAAGTTCTCCAATTCCTCTATATAAATGGCTATTTGGCGACGCATACCTCCGAATTTTCTTTCCAGCCGCTCTTTGGCGGCCTCATATGCTGCTCCTGAATGTCCTAGGTTTTCGATCGTCTTGAGAGCTTCCCCCGCTAAGTACTGTCGTAGCTGAAGCAATTTGTATTCCCCAGTAGCTGGCGCGCTGTCGATGCACGCGAGAAATGCCGCTTTCCAGCTCTGGTATGTCCTTTTATCACCAGAGAATACAGGGATCTGCACCCGTTTTAATTGGCGCAAAAGGTCCTGTCCAATAGAGGGACTCTCGCAGCTAACTGGCGACACAGATGGGTCTCCGTGGAATTGATCACGTGGCTCAAATGGTGCGGCGCGTGCATTCATGACAGAATCAGTGTGCGTCGTCTCTTGGGAATTTTCACGTTGACTTTTCCCCACATCTTCGTGCCATCCGGCACGTGCAATAGGCGTGCGCTCATTTGCCGGGACTTTGTTCATGCTCGAATTACCAGTTTCATTTGAGAGAGTTGAATACTGTCTATTTTCGATAGGCACTAGAACTGGGCCATTATTTTGTCTAAATTCTTGTGAAATGGTTACCTCGCGTGATTCCTGCAGCGGTTCTGTCGACACGTAATCCTTTTTATATGTCTCTGAGCTTTCATTTTCAAGGTTCAATCCACGCCGAATGTCAATTGTTAGCAGTTCTGCGGACGATGAATTTGTCGCGTTAACTTTTAGCGATTCCAAGAAATCTCGGGTTGATTTTGACACTGTGTCATAGTCCTCTTCTATCCGTAACATCTCGCCGACAATGCGTTCACACTTTTTATGTTCTTTTTGTCTGGTATAGAAGTTCGAGAAGTTTTCTAAAATATCTAATACAATCTCCAAACAGCTTTCCAATTTCTTGCGGGCCTCGATAACGGCAAGACGGCTGTCCGAATCCTGCTCTTCTAACAATAATAGCAGTCTATTCTGCGACCGAGTAAAGTTAGATTTCGCCCGAGCTTTATCCTTTTTGAATCCATTTTCTATCTCCGTAACGTCAACGTTGCCGTTCTCTATTGTCTCCCTACTGGTTTCCGATGACGCCATCATAAATGTATCTAATTTCTGTCGATTTCCGATATAAAAAACCTCGCTATGCTACCAGAAATTTGTTGTGGAGATTTTCCCGATTGTGGAAGACAACAAAATGAAGAACTTCGATTATAAGTTCCTAAAATTCGATTTATTTTTAACACTGAGCCCAAACGATAATGGCGTCAACTTTTTATCTAACTAATCCCTAGCAACAACGTTAAAATCACGTCAACTCTCGTTACGCCGTACGTTATAGATGACGTTACTCACCCATAATGCAAAGCTTAACTATAAGTCTAAAAGTTCTTTTCTCCAACAATCATATTTTTGTTGAAAAAAATGTGAAAAGCTTTTGCAGTGCAAAAGCTTCTCACATTTTTTCAACAAAAAATATTAGCATACTTGAGATACTAACGTTTGAAATTTTAACAAAACGTTAACTAACGACGTCGTTAGTTTTGAACAACCGACCCTGGTCTGCTACAACTACCAGCAGCTCTGCCGCAGAGGTACCAGACAATCCATTTTGCGGGGCGCAATTGGCAGGTTGGGTTTGGGCATTTATGACAGGTGTACAAAGAAATGATAGTGATTAAAAGGTGCTTTAATATGGTGGTGATAGTGGCACTTCATCTCTTCATGGACCTGCATATAAAATGTATACTTTAGCACAGGGTATAATCGATTCCACTAATTTTCGCTTCCTGCAGAGACTGTACATCATATTTGGCTTCCGCCGAGACTGTCTGCGATCTCTTGCTTCCTGCCGAGACTTCTGTACAAGATAAACGGCTTCCTGCAGAGACTGTCCGCGTGATTCTGCTTCCTGCCGAGGCTCTCGGCAGGAAACAGAGTCACGCGGACAGTCTCGGCAGGAAGCCATTCTTCGAGGACATTAGTCTCTGCAGGAAGCAAGAGATCGCGGACAGTCTCGGCGGAAGCCAAATATGACGGACAGTCTCTGCAGGAAGCGAAAATTGGCGGAATCGATTATACCCTGTGTTTAGTCAACTATTGAAATTTCGCCAAGAATCTTTCCTGGCTGGAGACCATTGGCAACCACGTACCAGTGTCTGCCATATTCGTTTTGCACTTGCAGTTTCGTATTTGTTGCATCATGATTTCGAACACTTTATAAAGAAACCGAAATGGAAATCCTGTTTAAAGGATCGACACAAACCTCAACCTAGGAGACAAAAGACAAACAAGTCACCCCACCTCCACTCATACCAGCATCATTTCCTTTCAAGGGTTATGATTCTTCAACCTCACATAATAGAATTACTAAGGTTTGTATCCCCTATGCACCCATACTGTAGAAACTTGTCTTCTTCTTCCAGGGATTAGTGAACATAATCAGGTCGGGTGGGAGTTGCTACAGGGTGCCTGCAGATCCTTGGGTTCCCAACTGTATCCCTGGTATGTAGTTTTCAGTAAACCATGAACAAGTATTACATGTTAAAGTGTCGTAGGGTAGAAACTTCAAAGCAAAAGGCTTCCTACTGGGCACAAAATATTGAATCAACATTGAATCAACGTTGATTCAACGTCATATTGTTGAATCAATGTTGATTCAATGGTGATTCACCGTTGTGTGTTTGCTGGGTTTACACTATCTGCAGTATACGTATATAGGAAACATCAAACTTTTGCTCAGAGTGCCCGGATAGTGTCCCATGTTCACAGTCATTACATCCTTAAATTTAAGGTCGAAAATTTGTGAATGGACCTACTGATAATGCCCATGTAATTTTAATGGGGTAGACCAAAATATACAATAATAATAATGATAAAAATAATAATAATTTACATTTTTGAGAATGTAATACCTTTCCTTCAAACGAGGCTAGCTCCTTCAAGCTGATAGACACGAAATTTAAACAACCAAAATAAGTAATAAGTGAAACATATAAAGATACTTATTCTACACTCATTCATGGAAGTATACCCTGAAACTAACATTTTTAGGTTTCAGCAGTTCGGAGGCAAATGTTTCTCAAACTAGAAGTGAAAACAGGCCCTAAGGTTGTAAACTTTTTTTCGTGATCATCTCAGCTGAGCATGAAAGTTCAAACCCATATTAGATAAATCCTATGCAGTTTGTAAAGATGTTTATTGTTTACAGTGCTTTTCACATACTTTCTCTTTTTGGAACGCATAAAACAAGTTTGGTTTAGTATTTTGAATTTTATTCAACATTGAAATTTGAGCACAATCTCAGCTGAACATGAAAAGAAGGGCAAGTTTTCTGCTTTCTGCAACAGACGTCTAGGACTGATCTAGCAAACTGAGGGGAAAACAAGCAAACTGAGAGGAAAACAGATTTGAAAGACCTTCTTAACTCATGAATGCCCAGTAGACACCTCTATCCTCATATACAATATACCTGATGAGTCCATTTGTTATTGAAGGGGCTTCTGCTTTTGTTTATTTTTATCATTTTTATTTTGTTAAAAATAGAACTGCCCATTTGTCTTTACAAAGGATGTAAACCCTGATCAGACACCGCTTTGAGCGTCGTCTAATCTGGGTCTGTACTGTTTGCCCATTAGTGCCTAGTGTTCCATAAATAGGACATAGGCAAACAGTAAAGAACCAAATCAGACACTGTCGAACGCGGCGTCTAACGACTTGCAAAAAGGTATCTCAAATGAAATATATGTAAAATGATAATAAAATTTCCTTTTAAAAGGAAGGCTTGTCCAGCTAAGACAGTGAAATGTTCATGAGAAACCCAGCTGTTAGTGCACTTTCTGTTGCTAATTTTTATTTAGCAAAGTAGAATTTCTTAACTTCTTGGATGGTGGCATTATCTACAGGTGTGAGGTAAAAACAAGTGTAGACTTTATTTGAAAAACAGATTGAGGAAATATTTAAACACACACACATGGGCCGTGTTACGCAATCGGTAGGGAACTTGAGTCATAAGTCAGAGGCCCTGGGTTCGAAACCCGGTCTTAGTACTGGTTAACCGCGTAGGAGGTCTAAGCCTCCCCAGGAATAGTGTGGTTAGGTTAACTGACCGTCCCGAATTGACCATTGCTGTTTACCGTGGACGTTAAGCGACAAATCACACAAACACATACACACACACACGTACGCACGCACACACACACACACACACACACACACACACACACACACACACACACACACACACACACACACACACACACACACACACGGAGTTTTCCAACGTTTAAGCCGTTAGGCATGTCTCAAGGAAATTTACTATATGGACCTATTTGCAATATGGCTGCTAAGTCACATTTAGTTTGAATCAATATTTTAGGAAAGACTGTTTCAAACATGTGTCTGTGGAATCTTGGCACATCTGAACTTGGCATTAAAAGAAGACAACAAATATATATTCACTGAACTATATTTTTGGTTTTAGTAGCATCAGTGACAGTGACTAGAAGGAAATTTTGACACTCTGAGAAGAAAATGCATGCTACTATTGTTTGAGATAATAACTTGCTTGCTTTACAACATTTGGGGACAACAAAGCACGGAACCCATTGCGTTCATACTTCCATGAACTTCCGAAAAATGAAATTTATCTCTTACATTTATAATATGTTTTCACACCAATTTTGGTACTTATTTGTGAAGTTCTGGCTAATTTTACGCCAAGGAAAGGACGAAGAACAGCTATTTACCAACGTGTTTGGTAATGACGTTCAACAGCCGTCACTATGACATGACGTATATCAAACGTTACGTCGGCCAATCAACTTATCGAATAATCCGTGACGTCGAATAATCCGCGACGTCGCTTAAGCGTAACATTGCATGACTGCGTGTTGTTCATGGATGGATGTACATCGTCAGCCCAGTAAAGGTTCATCTAAGGAAATCGTCGACATGTGTAAATATTTCTCTGTACATTTGCATAGGTGAAATTAAAAGGCAACATTAGAGACTGTTACAAGAAAACATTGATGCAAAGCATCAATACGCCGTGAAAGTCAGTCACATTTAACTTCTGCGCCCAGTAGGCCTGACTGTGCACATATAAAGGAATCTCGACACTAGCAAAGGTAGCCTAATATAGAGTTATGCGGTGTTGTGAAGCTGATTATAGTTTATTGGCTTTCTGCTACTATTGTATACGTCATAAGCATGTGGGCAGGTTCTTGACAAACATGCATCGTAATGATGGATTTCTGATCTGCTCGGATTTATTTTCTATTCAGATAATATTTACTAGCAGAAACTAGGTAGATATACATGTGTATTACTTTACTGTTCCTGTGTCTGCGGCATTATCACCGTCGGTGCCGGTGTCGTATACTTAACGTTTTTGGTTGAGTGGTTTTTGTGACAATGCGCAAACAGGCGAGTGGTAGCATGTCCTTATGTAATATTGGAAATAGACTTCAACTCTAGGTTTCATCATATTTTACTCCATGTAATAGGACTTAACATGGTTATTTTTTGCCCAAAAAGTAATGTAGATTGTTGACGCAGTAATGGTGCATATGTTGATAGGAGGTAACGTGAATGTTGAACTTCTGTTCAGTTTCCTAACGACGTTCCCCAAGGGCTGGTTCAGCCACTTATGAAAATTAAACTAGGGTCAATCCAATGTTTTAATTTAATTTATTTATTTTTTATTAGTGAAAGGTCAATATACAGTAATGCGTTAAGCTTTCAAAAATATATACATTCTGCTGGCTATCACTCTGACATGTAATTATTTACGTTCAAATTTGTATATTTATTATGTTGTTTAAAAATTATCTTTACCTTTAAGAAACTAGTCTACTGCGTAATACAAAATTAACGAAGACTTGTTGCAAATTATATAAGTATTACCTCCCTTGAAACATGCCATAGGCGATTCATAAAAGAATCCTGCTTTATGCCATATGCGACCAACAATGGTACCTATCAGACTGCATTTTGCGCTGTCTGATCATTACCATGTGGGCGATCCTATACATTTTCTGTTGTCGGATGTGGATAAAAATATGCACTGAGGCAAAGTAGCTGGCGAAATTGTATGTATTTTATGACGCACGCGAAGGTACAAAAAACAGTTTGGAACAAATCGTCCGGCATATGCTAAAATATAGAGTGGAGTCAACCTTTGGAGTGGAGCCTTGGAGTGGAGTGTTTTTTTTTTGTTTTTTTTTTCAAACTGCCAAGACTTAATGCTGCTGACTCGGATAAATATTCAGTATGGCCATAATGTTTAATTATTGTTCCCCAAAGTATACTTGGCTTGGCCTAGCTTAGTTCAAAGTATTATGCTTTCAAGTAAGCTATTATGTTATTTCACATAATCTGGCTAGTCCAGGAGAGAAATTAGAACATGCCCCTTTGCATTTTGCAACTGGTCATTGCCCGAAAATGGTGAGGCATGGTTTCTTGTCCAGAAAACTCCAAAATACCATTCCAAAAAACCACGCCACTCCATAGGTTGACCCCACTCCATATTTTAGTATATGCCAACTCTCCTGGTATTTTCCGAATGAGCGTGACGTCATTTCTTCCGAAAATAACTCGGTATCACTAAACGACATGAATACTGGCTTGTGGCCGAAACCACAAGCCAAAAATAAAATAAACTGGACACAAACGGACTAGTCTACTGTGCATAAATAGGCGAAATGATTTCATTAATGTTTTTATTCTCATTTCCGCTACCGTCAAGACAATGCTACTACTGGAGACATTTACTTCGGTGGCCTCCTGCCCAGCACCCCAAAAGTGCAAGCGAAAAGTTACAACATTAACATGGGCACTTATCAAATATACATCACTGTCACGTCAGACACTTGCATACCTATGACGGAAGGGGTTGCCGGAACACTTAATAATGGTGAGTAACCGATGCTTCCTACACCAACCATTTGGAGTATCCCAGCTAACAGTATAACGGGTCCCTTTTGATTAAAAACATTAGTAAGCTTAATGTCTACGAGAAAATTCATCGGGCTTACCCTGATCAAAGCACAAAACTTCAATACTGCTGTTTACATATATTTCATTCTTTCTTGCATTTTAAGTTACTTGACATTTTGCAATTTGAGCCGCGACACAACAAAACAAACAGAGTGGCATGTGTACCCAGCGAAGACTCAGGTCAGCCTAGGCATCCGCCCAGCCTGATCAGAGTCTTTGCTGTGTGCTGAAAGGGTAGCTAATGGTCTACGCTACCTCCATGCTGACAGCGAAGACTGATCGGACTGGGCGGCCCGCACATGCCACTTTGTTGGTTTTGTCGTGTTGCGGGCTCATTTAAAGAACGAAGACTAAGCATTCTTAACGTCAGACGCCGAACATTACTCATCTAGGAGAAAATATTTTCCTTTTAGAGTAGACTCAATTTTTTAGGGCTACGCCGTCCAGAGAACGAATCAGAAAGTCAGCTTCCGTTTTGAAAAAAATATACATGACTATAACACGGAGTTGTATCGATGTACCTCAACTTATTGCGAGGCCCTCTAACCATTAACTGTGAGATGTTGACTGTTTTTAGCTCACCTGAGCCAAAGGCTCCGGGGGAGCTTATAGGATGGTAAGGCTTCGTTCTGTTCTATTCAAATGTCTGTTGTCGTCCGTCCACAATTTCAAACGACTTCTCCTCTAAAACCGCTATGCCGATTGTAACCAAATTTCATATAGAGCCTTCTGGGACCTTAGGAACGAAAAATTGTTCAAACGGTCTTGGTCACATGACCAACATGGCCGCCATGCCCATATATGGTAAAAACCTAAAAAAATCTTTTTCTCCAGAACCAATAGGCCGTCCACCTTGAAACTTGGTATGTAGCATTGGGTACGCGAGTACTACAAAGATTGTTCAAATTATGTCCTTGGGTTGACCTTGACCTTTTTTACGGTTAGGTCAAATTTGCTTCCTTATACTTTTATATGGCAAAATGCTACAACATAAGATATCTTGGAAACTGTTGAAGATTTTGGGCTAAAAATTGGTATATAGAGTCATCTTGATGATTACATGAAGATTTATGAGTACAAGAGGTCAAGGTCATTCTTTGACCTTTGACCCAGAACTCTCATATTTTGACAAATTCTAACAATCTCCTCAAAACCACTGGGCCAATTGAAACCAAATTTCATATGGAGCCTTCAGGGGCTGGGGGAACGAAAATTTATTCATACGGTCCAGGTCACATGACCAACATGGCCACCAACCCATATATGGTAAAAACCTTTAAAAATCTTCTTCTCCAGAACCAGTTGACCGATGGCCTTGAAACTCAGTATGTAGCATTGGGTACTTAAGTATAATCAAGATTGTTCAAATTATGACCCTGGGTTGACCTTGACATTTTTTACAGCAAGGTCAAATATGGCAAAATGCTACAACATTAGATTTCATGGAAAGTTCAGAAGATTTTGGCCTAAAAATTGGTATATACAGTCATCTGAATGAGTACATGACGATTTATGAGTACAAGAGGTCAAGGTCATTCTTTGACGTTTGACCCAGAACTCTCATATTTTGACAATTTCAAACAATCTCCTCAAAAACCACTGGGCCAATTGTGACCAAATTTCATATAGAGCCTCCAGGGGTTGAGGGAATGAAAAACTTCCTTAAAGGTCCAAGTCATATGACCAACATGGCCGCTACGCCCATATATGGTAAAAAACTTTAAAAATCTTCTTCTCCAGTTCTAACCAACTGACAGATGGCCTTGAGACTTGGTATGTAGCATTTGGCATTTGAGTACTATCAAGATTGTTCAAATTATGACCTTGGGTTGACCTTGACCTTTTTTCGGCAAGGTCAAATATGGTAAAATGCTTGAACATAAGATTTCATGGAAAGTTGTGAAGATTTTGGCCTAAAAATGGTATATACAGTTGTCTTAATGAGGTCTTGAAGAATTATGAGTACAAGAGGTCAAGGTCATTTCTTGATCTTTGATCCAGAACACTCATATTTTGACATTTTCAAACATTTCCCCAAAACCCAAAGGGCCAATTGTAAACACATTTCATATAGAGACTCCAGGGGTTGATTGAATAAAAATTTGTTCAAATGGTCCAGGTCACATGACCAACATGGCCGCCATTACCATTTATGGTGTAAATTTTTAATATGTTTCTTCTCCAGAACCAATACACCTATGGCCTTGAAACTTGGAAAGTAGCATGGAGTACTAGAGTACCACCAAGACTGTTCAAATGATGACCTTGGGTTTACCTTGATTTTTTTTGCAGCATGGTCAAATATGGGAAAATGCTAGAACATAAGATTTCTTTGAAAGTTTTGAAGATTTTGGCCTAAAAATGGTATATATGGTTGTCTTAATGAGTACATGAAGATTTAGGAGTACAGTTCAGTGGTCATGGTCATTCTTTGACTTTTGACCCAAGACTCATATTTTGACAATTTCAGACATGATAAGAAAAAGACAACATGCCAACTGCTCAGGTGAGCGATTCAGGGCCTCATGGCCCTCTTGTTTATATTTTCAGAACAAGTTATGCAGCAGTTCATATTCTTAAACGTTACTGGCAGGATATCCGATAGGTCCGTTTTTATTGTTCCTGATGCATGCGAGCATGCTGTCATTGGACCTCGCGTAAGTATAAACGTGCAAAATGGGGACTGAGCCAGTTTGTGTTACGCATTGAGTTCATCTCCATACATTTACCCTGCCGCGGTTGCAGTATACGGTGCGACATAAGAACGAACAGTCCCGTAAGATATTTTTTTTGAGCCGTGACACGAGAAAACCAACAATGTGATTGAACGCCAAGCGCAGACTCAGATCAGCCTGGGCATCCGCCCAGTCTGATCAGAGTGTTCGCTGTGAGCATGGCGGAAGATCAGACCCTTAAAAGGTAAAGGTAAAGGTTTCCCATAGCCTAATAGCCGTAGGGGCAGTAGGGGTTAGAGACCCACTATATCTTGGGCACAGCTGATGAAAGGCGGAGCCTATCTCTCTCCTTTCGCTGCCTTCTCATTTCCTGATTCGAAAAAGGCAGCCATTTACTGCTGGGTTGACAGAGTTTTCCAGACGTCGGATGGCGACGGTGAGCCGCGAACTCACGACCTTCCGGTGACTTTCTGCACAATAACCGAGCCACTCTATTCACTCGACTACGGCGCCTCTCAGACCCTTAGCTACCCTTGAAACGCTTAGCGAAGAGTTTGATTAGACTGTGCGGATGCCCAGGCTGATCTGAGTCTGTGCTGTGCACACAACCACGTAGTTTTGTCGTGTCGCGGCTCAAATAAACCGTGAGACAGAATGAACCAATGGACTACACAAAGGCGTAGCTGCCTATACGCAAATACGCAGGTGCGTATTGAAATTTTGTCAAATTGACAAAATTTCAACACACACCTGCGTATTTTCATGCTGAAATGTTGTTAATTGGGCATAATTTTAATACTAACTGCCGACAGACACTAAAATTTGAAATATCTTAGCGGCTTAACCCCTTATTATTTCCCTCAATGAGTATAAAACGCGATTGTGCGTACTGTGTATTTGCCCTTGGCTACGCCCCTGCTACATGTAGCATTGAAATAACTCATGTTTTCTAATATCCTTTAGACTTCCAGGTGAAATTGAAATCGATGTAACTTTCTGTTTTTCTCTGTTTGCAAAAAACAGTCTTTTGTAAATTAATACCTGAAACTTTTCTCAAAGGTTTGAAATGCACGGTACCTGTCAGATGTTTGGTGTAAACATATTTTATTTCAATTTCATACAAGTTATGTACAGGTTACAAACAGTATACAATAGCAAAAGGATCTGAACGGAAGCCAGGGGCTTATTTAGTTCATCTCCTGTGAGATATATCAATTTATACCACAATTAGGCAGATATTTATGCAAATAATATAGTGGCCGGTACTTAGTAGAATTGTAAAGCGCAACATTAAAATGTGTGTATAGAATACAAAAACAATAAACGAAGAGAAAAAAAAAATGGAGCATTACCAAACAAAGAAGGAGTAAAGCAACGTGTTAATAGTCAGGACGAGGTATACCCGAGTAACTTATTTAGCTACTAGTAAACCTAGGTGATAGTTTTGTTAAATTGACAGGCAGTTTCCAGGTCACAATTTCCGTGGATTAATACAAGCTAGTACATTAGCAGACTTTACAGATAACTTATAGATTTCAATTTACTAAGTAAGATTGCCACAGACTTCTTTATATCTAAAACCTATTACTGTCCTTGATGAAAGTTTGCACACATCTGAAAATAGTGTTATTTTATGGCAAAGTCAATGACCTATTACCATACATTAAAGTATCGAGTGAAACAGTGCATATTTGAGACAAAGAGTTCATTTGGTTTCGACGAATATCAGTGTAAAGTGGACAATGAAAAAAAATAGTGTTGTGTATTTTCAATACTACCGCAATTGCATAATGGTGAATCTATAATATTTTTCAGGAAAAGGTCATGATTCAGAGAGCTACATTTTGTTCTCAGACGAGTATGGAGTACTTGTAATTTTCTGTTTCCTACGTAATAATAATTTGGAATTAATGTCCTATTTCGATTTAGGCGATTTTTAAAGAGATTAACTGATGCAGCATTTTTATCTTCGTCTTCTAGACTGTTCCAATCTCTGACTACAGAGGGAAGAAAAGATTGGTAATATAGACTGGTTCGGGCTTCAACCGTTCTCATGTCATTGGCATTTCTTAAGTTGTATCTAGAGAAACTATCAACTGTTGGGGGGACCATAGAGGAAAGGTATAAGGGAGATAACAATGATTGCATTTTATAAAACAGCACTAATTTATGTTTATATCTACGTGTGTCCAAAGTTTCCCAACCTGTTTCATCATATAATGCCTGGATCGAAACTAATTTTGTCGTTCCTGTAGCAATCCTTGCAGCTTCTATTTGAATTTTTTCAAGCTCTTGTTTTTCCTGTTGATTACAGTTACTCCAAACTACGTCTCCATATTCAAGGATAGGCCGAATGAAAGAGGTGTAAATTATTTTTAATGACTTACGATCAATTTGATATTTTAATTTCCTCATTATATTTAGCCTTACCCAAGCTTTTTCTTTAATAAATTCAATTTGATTATGCCAGGTGCAATCATTGGATAAGTGAACGCCTAAGTGTTTGTGGGATGTTACTTCAGCTATTTGTTGGTTTTGCATAAATATTGGAGGGTGTACCTGTTGATGTAGTTTACGTGAGATCAAAAGAGATTCGGTTTTTTGTGGGTTGAACGTTACTAGCCATGTTTTAGCCCATTTACCTATCTTCGTCATGTCAGTATTTAGGATTCTAGCTGCGGTATTAGGGTCCTGAACTATAATGTATAAACTCGTATCATCGGCGAAGAGGCGAATGTTAGAACTAATGTCATCTACGATATCGTTTATATACAACAAAAATAAAAGAGGCCCTAATATTGATCCTTGTGGAACCCCGGCTTTTATTTCATTCCATTTTGAGTGAACGCCCGGAAATACCACGTGTTGCCTTCTATTGGAAAGATAATCAGTAAACCACGACAAGAGATTGCCCGAGATACCAGCTGCATTCAGTTTGTGAATGAGACCTGCATGCCATACGCGGTCGAACGCTTTACTGATGTCACAAAATATGACCCTAACTTCAAGTCCAGAATCTAAAGCCTTACAAAAGGTGTCGTAAAGGAACGTGAGTTGATTAACAGAGGAATCCCCTGGTATAAATCCAGATTGCAATGGTGTGAGAATCTCATTTGTAAGAAAATGATTGTATAGGTGTTTGAAAATTATTCTTTCCATTGACTTGTCTATATTGCTAAGAAGAGAGATTGGCCGGTAATTTGATAGTAGGGATGATTCACCCCATTTCGGAACAGGACAGACATGAGCAGTTTTCCAAATGTCAGGAACAATTCCTTGAGATAAAGACTGGTTAAACAAACAAGCGAGGGGCGAAGAAAGCACTTCAGACAGTTCTCTTAGAATTATATTATTAATTTCGTCTGGACCTGTAGCTTTGCCTACTGGAAGAGATTTCAGGATAGACTGTACCTCAATGGGAGTGATTGTAATATCACACAAATGAGTACCATTGAATGGAGGAAGTATTGGTAAAAATGCATTATTTTGATCTATAAGGGTTTGGTCTCTGAAAAAGTCATTTAACAGGTTTGCTTTATCAATATCTTCAGCATATACAGAACCATTTATCTCAAGAGGAGGGATTTTGGGTTTTGGATCTGGAGAAATGAAAGTTTTAAGGGTTGTCCACCAGTCTTTGGAAGACAGAGGTTGGGTTTTTAATTTAGTGGACAGCTTCTCTTTAATATTTCTTTTCGATTCGCGGATTAACGAAACAACATTATTGCATATTCGTTTAAATTTGGCCCAATGGTCTGCCGATTTTGTTTGCTTTGCCTTACGAAATGCTCGTTTACGTTTTCTTATTTGTTTCCTAATTACCGCTGTCATCCAAGGAGGTTCAGATGGCCTAATTCGTACAACTTTGTTAGGTATGCATGTCTTTGTAATACTTAAAATGGTATCAGTTATGTTTTTTACATGTTGGTTAATGTCCGTACTTTGTATTGATGTCCAATCAAATGCGGTTGCTTTTGTACGAAGTAAGTTATAATCAGCCAGAGAATAATTCCAAATATGTCGCAAATAGGATTTGAATTTCGGCTTTGCAAAGTTAAAGATACCAAAAACTGGACAGTGAAATCGTACTTCTTGTTCTAAAAAGGGTTCTCCAACTCCACTTGCTATGAGGTGTTTATTGGTGCTTACAAGAAGAATATCAATTAGTGTAGAGGAATGTTCAGTATAGTGAGTATAATCGTTAATGCACTGGTGGAGAGAAAACTGTTCGCAAAGGGAATTAATTTTCCGTGCAGTCTGTTCATTAAGCATATTAAAATTAAAGTCACCGGTTATAATAATGTCAGTTATACCTGTGTCAAGCGCCAAATGTATTGAATCTTCAATGTAGTTATAATACAATGAGTCCGAATTTGGAGGTCTATAAAATAACCCAAATAAGACATGTTTCTGTTTAAGAGTTAGTTCTATCCATAAAGATTCAAGCCCTATAAGTTCCAAATCGCGTCTACGTCGGTAATGTAAAGACTCTTTCACATATAGCATTACTCCACCATGGTTATCTCCAAATCTATCCTTGCGCTCAGGTGGTTTAAAGGATGGTAGATGTAAATCAGTTGATGGGGTGGTAGCGCTGAGCCAAGTTTCGGAGAAGGCGAGGATGTCAAACTCAGATAATTCGCTAGCCAGAATATCCAGTTTAGATTTAATGCTTTGGACGTTATAATGCACAAATGATAAATGTCGAGCAAGGTTAGTAGAACTCAGTATCGAAGCTGACAGGCTAGACAAGTTATTGAGGGAACTATCCGAAGAAGATATCGAGGAAGGTCCTGGGTGTGGTTGAATATCCCCAGATCGTAACAGGAGAATAGAGAGCCAAGCAATACCGACACTTATAAAAAGAAGCTGCACTGCAAATAAAGTGAACTCACTGTTCCTTATATAGTTTTTGCCTAATATAGTACGTTTCACTAGATGTGGTACAGGAAGTTCTACTTGGTCATGCATTGCTGTGAGAACTGACAATGTATTAACTGGCTTCTGTAAAGCTATCATTAGGAATATAAGACACAATAAACCTGGAAACATGCGTGTACATACCCACATACGTAATATGGCGACCGAATCTCCACAGCAGCGGTTCATGAAATTTCCAGCAGACGGAACAAGTAGAGTACAGTCGCCATCGTATATATGTGAGACAGAAGAGCACTAGTAGAAAACTGCCTGTGTCTCAAAAATTGTATTTCGGGTAAACGTCCTCCTAACTCTTGACAAGCTGTTGCTCCTTGGATTGAAAAATGAAAAATGAGACAAAAAAAGCATTTGAAACAAAACACAGACATGATGATAGCAGGTTGGAGGGGCAAATAGCTATGCAACTTTAACAAGATATAGATTTAAATGACAAAATAAATGAATTAACAGATAAATAATAGTAATGACAATGATTCAAGACGATTTCTTTATCATAAAACATCAAGCTAATTCCTAACGAAGAATTGTGAGTTTCGATCAAATCGTATTTTCCCTAAATGTATCAATGTAATGCAAGAAAGTAAGCTGTGCGAATGCAACGAACGTGCACGCAAATGTGTACGCCTGCATGCACGCATGTATTTACGTATACATGTTTTAATTTAAAGGATATGTATGTATGTATGTATGTATGTATGTATGTATGTATGTATGTATGTATGTATGTATGTATGTATGTATGTATGTAAGCCAGTATGTATGCATGTATGTATGCCAGTATGTATGTATGCCATAGCTGAATCGAAATAAATTCGATTTGCGATCTCGTTGTATATCAGGCTCACATACAAAATGTTGTTAAAGGGAAACAATCGAAACAAACATTTTTGCAAGAGAATTGAATGAGCAATAAATATATGTATACCAATTAATCGTGAGTAATATTACATCCAAACATATAGATCGTGGCCGATTAAAAGCCCACAAACATAAATACCATTGCACAAAGGCTCTTATACTCACACCCGCACGCATAATGCAGATATAGCCGTACATAGTTGGTTCGCATTCACAAATGCATGCATGCGCCTAAGCATCAACGACATGATGTTTATTTCTAGACTAGGTGAGCTACCATATCCACCAAGACCGCATGACGCCGTAATAACGTCGTATCAACGACTGTGCGACTCCCTGACGTCGCACTAACGTCGACAGGACGAATCCCAGCGTCATGTGCCATATAACCGCTTCCAAAAAGTAGCCAAGTATATGTATGCAAAACGTCTAGCATAGCCTGATAATAGGAGCATTTATAACATATACAACATATAAATAAATTGGAGAAAACATAATTACAACATATAAATCAAGCATGAAGACAGCAGAATACAATAGCCTGATGGTCACAGTATGGGATAATGTAGTTTAAGGGAAGCAACCCAAACCAGCATATATAACATCCACGAGTTATGCAGCCGGTATACTTGCTCACACTCCGGTGGCGCGACTTCACGCATGCATGCATCAAAACTTGCATGTACAGTCAAACCTGTCTCAAGGCACCAAAGAGAAAGGCAAAACTGCTTGCTTGCTTGATAAAGGTCTGTTTGAAAATGTTGTTATGGTATTTAGGATTTGGCCTTTTCAGACAGGATTTAACTTTAATGAGGTGACCCTAAGGACAGGTCCAACTGTATTGCAAGTGATGTTAATCCCCGGACTAACTAAGGCACAGTTTCCAATGCGGGAACATGGCGCTGAAACTAACTGACTACGTCGTACCAACGTTGATGCGACGTCATATCGTCACATGAGCGTCGGTAGGACAAACCTCCGTTAGGTTGCTTCAAGTGTTAATCAGATATGAAATAATTGACAAAAACATTCAGAATCTTTATGAAACGCTTAATAGATGTGACTATATACAACATAATTCAAGATTGAGACTATTTACAACAAATACAGGAAAAGTAGAGCACTTGTAACATTTATTCACATATGGCCAGGAGTGAATTTTCTTTTTACAGCAGGGGTCCAAACCTGAAAAATCTGGAGCGATCTTGTTTGCACGTGTACGGTTAAGAGTAGTGTTTAATTAGAAAAAATAAATATTTTTTCAATTATACTAAACCATTTATTGAAATAATCAGGTGAAAATGTTTGGGTACAAACGAGAGCGTTCAATGTTCAGTTTCAGGAAGCTGACTCAAAAGCATTGCAACGATATTCACCGAATGGACACCAAAAGCAGTATTCCCACGAGTGGCGAACCACGAGTGGGAACACCACTTCTGGTGTTAATGAGCGAAACAGATATCAAACCGTCACTAAGAAGGCATTTTTTATTTGTTTCTTGTATGCTTTAAAAATTGCCAATGCAACAGCCATCGCGAGAGAGACACAACTTTTATCCTAGCCGTTTTGCGTCAGATTTGATACTTCCAGCGGGTTTGCTGGAAATAATCGCTTGAAATTTCATTTTGATTAATAGATCTCAAAAAAAAAATTGCTAAGAAACAGGTCTACAGGAAGCTTTTGCAGCCTGACGTTGTGTGCACTCACAGTGTTATGATGGCACTTTTAGTGACGTCGTTATCATAGAAATGGCGTGCAAACAAGCGTGACATAAATTATGTTTAGCCAGATAGGGTTTTGCAAATTACTCAAATAAATAAATGAGACTAATTTACAAAAATCCTGTTTGAAACAGTGAAGTCTAAAGTGATAATTCCACTGTTTGAAACAATGAAATTATCAGTTTCGACGTCACCGAGAAGTAAGAAGTATAAACGAGATTACACGATTACAAGCTTTGAGACAAATACAGCATGTTCCTAATACAGCGCACAGTTTATGTGCATCGTGTCTGCGCCAAGTCCACGGACACCTCACTAGTCTTAAAACCAACTATTCCATTTCGAGTTTGAGCAAATCTATTGTGCACTCAGAAATGTAAAGAAGCAGCACAGGTGTTGGCCTAAAGTTGTCCAAAACTCTTCAACAGACACGGTACTAAATGAAGCACAAGGGAAACAACCCAAACAAGAATTTACATGCCCCGTAATGATGTAGCTTAGATATTATTCTTGAGTGCTTTCCAGGACATCCGTGTGCACGCACGCAAGCCGCAATACGCACATACTCTCAAATGCATACGCAGGCAAAGACATGACACGCTCATTTGCAAACAGTGTTCTTGGTAATTTTCTCGGAAACTACATCAGTTACCATCTATCCAGCGGACACCTGATGCTGAAACAAATCATATCAATATCGGTAGACGTCTTGGCGTTACATGTTTGGTGATTTCTGAGGTTCCCCTAATATAAAACATTTAACAAATATTAGCAAAATATTTTGGTACTAAATGACAGAACATAGTAATTTGTGATGCACTTGAGCATTAGGTCGCATCATAATACTTAACAATCATGGCATAGGGGTAATTAATAGAACTTATTTAATGAGAAAAACAATCTCCTTTACTTTAGTTGACCATTGTCCCTCTGCAACGGGGTTTCGGATTAATCCTGATTATAAGTAATATTCAACGGTATTTAATTAAGAAAAAAAGAACTACTGTTCTTTGGACGAAACTCCAAGATTTTTTCGCCGAATCCTCTTTGTTGAGAACAACTGGTCAACCAAGTCTTAAAACCAAAGTTGATGACTCATAAGATTTGAGCAAATGCTGTACTCAAAGAAAAAATTACGTGGAGGGGATGTATACCGTAATTAACCCGGATATTCGGACACCTCAATGGACTATCTCATCTTAGAAAATGTATAAGTCTACTCTCATCTTCGAATTAGTATAAGCCACGGGTCATAGAACCGGTCTGACTTCTCCCGAAAACCCATCGAAAGAGTCTGATCTGGGTCTACAAGGCGTGACACAAGGGTTCCGATACCAGACGTCAACACAGTATTAGGTCACACACAAACAAAACAAGTCCACATTTGTATTTGGGTTGGAAAGAACAAGTCATTATGCGATTTTAATTGTCAATAGACCGTTGAGTAAACTGCAAGATCGGATATAGGATGGCATTGAATGAAGGACAATCAAGCACTTACGAGCAAGGACCCATATACTACAGAAAGAAAAGTTTTGTAGCCTAAGGGATGATTATACAAACAGAGGCGTTGTATAAGTATACTGGTCACAAAAGTTAAGATACCATAGCCTCTTCATGAGGCTCTTCACGCGGTCCACCGTAACCGACGAGATCTGACTCCGTTGTGACTTTGTGAACTAAATCATTATTGTCTTTTATTAACACAGTCCCGTAAGAAGACCAAGCGCCCTTCAGACATTTAGCCTTAACCTTTTGGCGGGCTTTGAATAGCAGACTGCTCCTTGCTCTAGTCAAGTCTTCGTTTAGAAAAACGCCTACATAGCCACGGTCTTTCAGAAGAACCCGTTGTTTGTATATTTTCTGGCGAGCTCTATAGGTCGCAAATTTGATGATAATATCTCGCGGTTTACCAACTTTAGGTTTACCGATTCTGTGGCTACGGTCAATTTCATTGATATCCAAATCGGCGTCAACGGCACGTGCTGCTTCCATGACAAGAAGATCAGTGTCTTCCCTATCTGATTCTGGTACACCAGACATCCTTAAACAGTTCCGCCTGCTATACTGCTCAGCACTGTCTACTGAGGCTTCCAGGTTTTTCACTCTTAATTTCAACTGTTCATTTTCACGTTGGAGTTTGCTATTACTTGACTGAAGCTGATCGATTTTCTGATTCAGGCCAGTGACAACACCTTTGATTATAGTAGTAACCATATCCGGTAATTCCTCTCTAAGAGACTCCTTCATATCCTGTTTAAATGAGCCTTTCAGGCAAGCGGCTATAGCCTCCATGTGGCTGCTTCCGAGCGTAATATTAAGTGGACTCTGACTCCCGCCAGCCCCATCGGGCTGCACTGTGGTTGGCTCCTGATTTTGTGAAGATATAGTTTATGCGTCAGCGTCAGCTGTTATCTCTAATTCAGATACCGACAGTGAAGACTCAGATAAGGTACTGGTTGTAGAAACACTCAATATCCGATTCTTTTTTAAATCCGCAGGAAAATCTGGGGAAGTTAATTCGCGCTTTTTGCTAACAGGAATAGGTGTAGATGGAATTGGTGTAGATGTTTCACATTCGCTCATAATATAATATATGTATGACACATGAACGTTTGTTTTTTTAAACAGTATACTCTCTGATACACTGACGTGAGTCTCACCCAAAATTCAAAATCGTAGGTTCATTTATATCACTAGCTTTACTGTTATAATTTGATAGTTCAACCAATCAAACGTTAGGATAGCTACACAATGAGGTTATCCATATACAAAAGTCTATAAGTTACATACTCAAAAACTATAAACTTAAAGTCACCTTTTGCCTCAGAATTTCATCATTTAATCTATATCCATATCACTGTAATTTCAATTCCTCCATAAAACCTATTGGAATTAAGTCATTTCAAGTAAATGTCCACCCACAAATCATAAACAGAACCTACTCCGCCATTAATCACGTGACCTTCCCCTGTCCACCCACAAATCATAAACAGAACCTACTCCGCCATTAATCACGTGACCTTCCCCAGATCTTGTCAGATGTTTATGTGTCGTAGCGTACAGATGACATCACTTATGACGTCCGCAATACTGAACCTGATTTCTTGTGAGTCATTCGGCAAACGTTTTCCAGATGCGAATTTCAATCAAGGGCCAAAAAATTACTCCACATGCACTGTAAAAAAAATTCTGTAGATTTTACGGTAGAATAACCGGAAACCAGCTGCCAGTCCTTTTCCCGTTATTTTTACGGGCTTTTGCCTGTAAGACATTATGGTAGTTTTATGTTAACTTGGCGCACTCGAAAATAAATTTGCATTGTTAAAGGGCTACCTAACCAAAACGACATCTGCTCTTTTCTGTCCCAGTCTGCTTGATGATTCCTGCATTTTTTACGGGCGCCCGTAAAAAATAACGGTAAAAGGACTGGCAGCTAGTTACCAATTATTTTACCGTAAAATCTACCGTTTATTTTTGCAGTGTGTATATTAGTGTATTTACATGCTTGCAAGAAATTTAATTTTGACAGTTACCAGTCTCCAGAGACGATAATAAAAATAGTATGGTTAGAACAGTGAAATAAAAATACTGTTTACAGAACTAACTTTCGTCCACGTTGCAGCAAAGTACGTCTTGTCAAAATGAGCATACATTTGAAAACAACACTTCTCCATTCTATTGAACTTTCGAATAAGACGCGACAACTTATTTGATAACATTATAAACTGCGACTGTATTTTCTGTGTTATACTTTCGAAAGGTAACTGACCTTTAATATCAGTTTGCATGAATAGTAGCGAACGTTTTGCATTTTTACGATTTTACATGCTTAAAGGGTTTATATGAGACTACTTTGTTTTACTGATGTCTTACATGTATCAATAGAATCCATAATAAATATTTTTTCTGTTTGTTTTACAGATACCGGCGCTAGGAAAGCGATCAGTCTTCCTATAATCAGTCATGAAACAGAGTTGTCAGAGCTTGAACTTTGAAATCCCCCACACTGGTATATGTTCAAACAGCAAGTGTCCAACAAATCAAACCCAGCAGGCACATGACGTTAAACTGACGTCTTACTGACGTCGATGCGACGTCATGACGTCGTATCGACGTCAATATTACGTCAATTCGACATCGTGTGCCTGCTGGGAACTGAGCATCCCCAGCAGGCACATGACGTCGAAATGACGTCACAATGACGTCATTTCGATTTCATGTGCCCGCTGGGTCGGCGCATTCTCTTCTATTAAGATATATTATGTACATAGTGTTTTTTTTGCCGAATAATATGTTGGCGTACAAATTGAAGGTACATTTCAAATTGTACAGATAATTTGATAATTTCCCTCAATGTTCGCTTCCCTGTGTGCAGGGAGATATGTGTTCTCTTTGTTCGGAAAAACCATCTTGTGGGATTTTCTAACATGCAAGCTATTTTGTCAAAACTGTTGAAGTTCTTGAAATTTTTATGTTGACAGAAAAATACAACTTTTCCAAATCAATATTGTTTTATTTTAATTTCTGTTATATCTTTTCCTCAGCCGTGGCATTATTTTGCGTAATTGCTGACTACGACAATTTGAACGACCATCACGACATTATACATATATATTTCTCTGTATTTGTCGTACGATGGCCTTGCACGCTCTTTTTATCAGTCCTAAAAGGCATACATTTTCAGAACCCGAGAAGGGTTCATATACCGCAAAAATTTGAAAAAACAATTTCTGAAAATCGACTTTGACCTTGCCTTTTTTCCTAATGCTTTACTAATCTTACCAAAGAAGCAGGGCCAAAACAAAACTATGGGATAAATGCGCAATAAAAGAAAAATAAGGAGGATCAAGAGAGAAAAAGAGGGAAAGATCTGAAGGAAAATCGAAAAAAAGCAAGTTCATGCCCATACTTCTTGGACTTCTGTCCCTTACGCCGTGACCCCTGACATCATGTGAAAAATAAATGCCATGTATTGAGGAGCTGATTATATCACCTGTCGATTGCACCTTTGATTACACTCATCAAGTTGAAAGGTCAAAATCTAGGGTCAAACTTTCGACCCTAGTCCCTTTTTCAGCGATTTTCTTGAAACCGCCTACCGTCGAAAGAATATCTCTTGTTATGGCGTTGTCCTTACTGACATTCCTTTGATTCATTTGTTCGTCTCAGAACTACGAGTACTTATACAGACGAAACGTTATATAGTGCAAATCATACCAGCATGCATACACAATGAATTTTGACTTTGCGCGAATTATCCGCGGCTATCTTAAAACTTCTTTTAATAAAATATTGTAATCTCACTGGACAAAAATAATTTCTATAGATCCTGCAATGAGTAGATTTTCTATTTGCAATATCGCTTGATGTTTCATAGTGCATAGTGATGCAACAAGTGTTTCCCAGGATGTGTAAATATGAAAGCGAGAATATCAAAAGTGCATACAGAGTAAACTGAAAAATCCTGACGTCGCATTTACACCTCGTCCGAATTTAAACAGTTTACCAGTAAACCCCCGATGATTCACCATATATCTTAGCACCGTTTACAAAATACGATATTTAGTCTGAAAAGGTATACTTCGAAGGTAGGGAGATGTAATACGGAACTACTTTTAAAGGAAATGAGCAATAGCCAAGATTGTTCACAAAGAAAAGATCCGAACGCACTAGATTCCTGTCTGCAAGACGATCTTCTCATACGGTGTATCACTTACTTGCTTTTCCGAAAGTGTTTTACAATAAATACGTTTCTCAATTTGTGGAGTAGTGCTTCACTTTTTGTGTTTTTTTTTTTTTTTGAAGTCTTAATTTTTGTTCTTGTCACTTTAACAAAGGGAAACACTTTTGTGACTTTTATTTAAGAAATTATTTTCCTTGCCCGTGATTTATAGCTGATTAACACCTGTTATTGGAGGGCAGATCACGAAATATTAATTCGCTACGGCCGCAGGCCGGAGTGAGTTAAGATTCGTATCTGCTCGACAACACATGTCTTAATCAGCGATAATTCGAGGATAAGGAAACATTATTTCGATTCATTATACAGAATGAAAGTGCAAATATATGACATGTTTTCTAAAGGATTATTTTAAAGGGAAATCACCCTATAAAAACTGCCATTGAAATTTTGTTGAAACTTCACACAGTGGTAGAATATTATATGCTAAGTGAAAAAATGAAATAAAAAATGGGGTCACCGTACTACTTTTTGAGATAACGCAGCGCCATCTATGTGCCTGTTTAAAACATGACTATGTCTATTACGAACATTTTATCCGAGAAAATAGATGACCGATCGTTTCGAAATAAAGATTAATTAACTCCTCTTTCTTGTCCCTTTGTTTGCCTATCAAAATTGTCATCGTCGTATGTCTCATTATATAGGTTATTTTCAGTTTTTAGTTTCCCGCCATTTTCCATTATTGGAAAAACGTGGAATTTCTTCAATATGAAAAGTTCCACCATTGAAATATTTATATACTTTTGATATAGTAAAGGAATGATCCACCTCGTGCAAATAAGCAAGTAAAAAATATAGGTTATCGACCAAATATTCGAGTTATGAAAGGAAAACCATTCTTATTTCGTGCGGTTTTCATATAAGCGCGTTGATGTCAAGGTTTTATGCGTTGACATCGCTTTCTATTTGGCGCCATCAACGGCCATATGGATAGCGCTCTTACCTTTCGATGCTTTTTATAGCAATGCAATATAATTCCCTATTCAATTTCAGAAATGCTCTTATGTCTTGAACATATAGTCTATATGAAATTGTCGCCTTCAAAATTTTCTCGTATGCAGACAACACATTAATGAGAGAAATTCCAAGGACTGAAACTAGGCAGCATGTTCATTGTTATTTCTCATGGAATTTTGAACTTTTTTCTTGGTCCAGATTATATCACATTTATATCTGATGAACAAGTTTATGTGCGAACATTTAACTTGTTGGACCCGGCCACTGCCCGGCATGTATTTTCACGGCAAAGCTTTGTCCGTGGTGCATGATTTCAATTTATCATTTAATGATGAGACCAATTTTGGAGGATATGCATTTTGATAATTTTTCCCTGTTCGCACCGACAATCTGTGAATCCTGTGGAAAGTCTGGGGCGATTGGTGAAAATAAGAGTGTCGCCGCCTAGCCGTTGTAAAATTTGTATCTTACGAGAACAATATCTGGCTGATCGTCTTATGTCACTTGCGTTAAATCTTAGAAGCAACTATTCAAAAAGAAAAGAAAAAGACGAAACAAATTACCGTAACGACATGAGCTAACTATAAAAGCTAAGATCAGCCTGCGCATTTGCTCAGTCTGATCTCCGCTTTCACTGTTTGCATGAGTATTTCATGACTCAAGCAAACGGTACCAAGTCCTTATTTATATTTATACTTGCATTAAGTAATTACGAGATTCAAAACGCGCTTGCAGTTTTCACATCCTCTCCTTATCTGACATTTAATTCCTAAAAAATTACACACTACCCGCCAAAAAAATTGGCGCTCTCTTTTCCGTATAAAATTCTTCAGCCCCATTTTTGTCGTATTTTTTCTTTTGTCCAGTTTTATATATTTACCACTTTTCTGTCGCAAAACACTTATACGTTTGTTTCAACAAAGAGCCCATGTTGTCTTCGAAAGTGACGTAAACGTTTTAGCGTTACGGCAAACGACGTCATGATAAACCATAGCAGGAAACAATAACGCTGCGTCAAAATGTATGCGCACGAACATTGAGGCGATTTCCCTTTAAGGCGGACGTCAACAGAAGCAAATGTTTACATTCGACGTCATCAAAGTGCGAAATTGGCACGTCTCGACGTTAACAAAGTGAATTATTACAAGTTTTCACACGCTGCCGCTTCTTATGCGTTCAATGGGGGAAAACGTTAACGTCATATTAGAATATTTACATTCTCAGTACACTTGTTGAACAGCCCTATGGTAAACCATTAGAACGTAATGTAGTTTATACTTCAATAACTACATCGGTTCACGGGTTACTTGAATCACGCGATGTAACATGACGTTAAATGACGTAAGAATAAACTATGGTTTCTTTACATCTAATTGGACGTAGGCGGTGTTATGACGTCGTTGACGCTGTTCCGCTATTAGTAGAAAAACTGTGTACAGATTTTTTTTTGCTTCAACTATATCCCGTAACGCAAGTTTGTGGTCAAGTTGTAGATAGAAAAGAATGTTTTCTGATGTTATCGAAGTATAAACTACATTGGGTATCTAGCAAAGTTTACATGAACCCCTTCGGGGTCCACTTACTTTGCACGCGACCCAATGCAGTTTATACTTCAGAAAAATGAAATATTCATTTTAAGATGCGCGTGGTCAAGTGTTAAAACACTTAACTATGATGCAGAAGGTCACGAGATAGGATCCCTGTTGGGCCATCCATTATCCGTCAAGCTAGCAGTTAATAGTAACCTATTTCGAAACAGAGAAGGATACAGCCAGCGAAAGGGGACAGATTGGCATCATCTTTCATATGCTGTGCCCAAGATGCAGTGGGCCTGTAATACCCACTACTCCAACAGCCGAAAGGGCTGCGGTGGATCAACGTCCTCTCAGTCAGCCACATTTCAACGATATCATGAGAAAAAAACTCAGACAACAACAACAACAACAACAACAAAAAACACACACAAAAAACAGACAACAACAACCAAAAAACAAACACAAAAAACAACAACAACAACAAAAAAAAAAAAAAAAAAAAAAAAACAACAAAAAAAAAAAAAAAAAAAGAAAAAAAAAAAAAAAAAAGAAAAACAAAAAAAAAAAAAAAAAAAAAAAAACACACAAAAAAAAAACACGCAACACTGTTTATTTGAAAAAAGAAAAGAAAAGAAAAGAAAAAAACCTTTTTTTTCAGGCGTTCCCCACTCGCTTTAAGGAACCATTCAAGGCGATCAAAGCTTCTTTTCTTACATTCTCCTGCAGACCAACCATACCATTCATAACACGATAGACCTCGCACACTATGGTACACAGAACGGTATAAATTGTGCCAGACCAGTGGGCATACAACAAAATGATGTATCGACATCGGACGGGTGTCTGAGCGTCGCATCGACGTTGTAACGACGTCACTTTGATGTTGACCTGAGACCGTGAACCTGGGAAATATGGTGTTATTAGAAATTCGAGATTAAAATGCAGAACTGTATATTATTGTGTAGTATCGTCTGTGCGAAGATCCTTCAAAGGACCCATCTTTATCTGAATATTCTCATTATTATCATTGATCAGCTGTGGTTATTCCCGTATTGTCAGATATGAGAATTAAGAACTGCTTGAGCCCTGCCCGGGGCCAAATAATCTTACGGCAAATGGGAACGGCGAAGATTCAGACTAGCATGTGCATCTATGTAGCCTGATGAGAAGGCTTCATTCTTGAATAATTTAGCGTATATCCGGATCACTTCTACAGCAACCAAGGTCCGCCGGAACGAGCAAAGAAGAACAATGACATGTACTGCAAAACGTAATTTTTAAATGGATAAAAACCACTGAACAAAAAAAAAAAGAAAGAAAAAAAAGAAAGGAATAGACGCACGTTAATATATAAATGAATTAATAGGATAGTGGTGACAGTAATAATGCTAATAATTATAATGATAACAAGAAATGTTACAGTATGTAACAAATGCCCCCCGAAGGCCCCTTGAACTAGCTTTGACTCGTGGATTTGACCGTAACCATACAGGACGAACCTGAATTTTGCACACCACATAGGTTCTCAATTCGCTTTACTTTTCTGTGACATTCAAATGCAATTCAGAAGTTTAATAGTATACCTGGACATAAACCACTACTCAATCTGTGCTGTCGTCCCTGACATTGGGTGTAGGAATAGAACCTTGAACCTTACATAACTTATCAATAAAGATTCGTTTCTGTGGTTTCGCCTGTGTCATAGAGAGAGGAGCTAACCTTTGAAATTTTATCCATTTTTTTACCCTGTCATACCTTCTCATTACCCTTTATCTGTCTGCTAAGTTAAATGAAATTTGCTTTGGTACTTTCTTGAGTAATTGCCAACACGTATTTTGACCTCTGACCCCAGACTGTGACATTGACCTTGAATTTTGGAACTTTAACATTGTGTGTGACACACCTTCTCATTATGGTTTAACTTTCTTAGAAGTTTGATGAAACTCCCTTCAGTAGGCTTTAAGAAATTGCAGAGAGAGTATTTGACCTCTGACCCCTGACTGTGGCCTTGACCTTGGATCTCGGAATCTAATTATTGTGTGTGACACACCTTCTCATTATGCTTTATCTATCTGTGAAGTTTCATTAAATTTGCTTCAGTAGTTTATAAGTTATCGCTGAGACACGATTCTGAGTTACGGTTTGACCTCTGACCCAATTGTGACTTTGACCTTGGGCGTAGGGACTAAGTCATGCGCGCGACACACCTTCTTGTTATGCTATATCTTTCTATGAAGTTTCATTAAATTTGCTTCAGTAGTTTATAAGTTATCGCTGAGACACGATTCTGAGTTACGCTTTGACCTCTGACTCAATTGTGACATCGACCTTGGGCGCAGGGACCTAAGTCTTATGCGCAACACACTATCTCATTTTGCTTTATCTATTTGCTTCAGTAGTTTATAAGTTATCGCTGAGACACGATTCTGAGTCACGGTTTGACCTCTGACCCAATTGTGACATTGACCTTCGGAGCAGGGACCTAAGTCTTGTGCGCAACACACCTTCTCATTATGCTTTATCTTTCTGTGAAGTTTCATCAAATTTGCTTCAGTAATCGCTGAGACACGATTTGTAACGGACTGACGGACTGACGGACAGGGCGATTTTAATATGCCGCCCGAAGTTCCTTCGGGGGCATAAAAACGATAGAAATACTGCAAAAAAGACATACAACAAAATAAATGAATATAAACAAGTAAATGCATAAATTATGCCAGTAATGATGGTGACAATAATTAAGGAATGCATTTCATTTTTCTGATGTTTATCGAAGTATAAACAACATTGGGTCGCGAGCAAAGTACATGAACCTCGAAGGGGTTCATGTAAACTTTGCTAGGACCTAGTGTATTGTTCGTAAGTATTGACCTGGCACTCATGCATATTCCGTTCACCTCCGTATATCAATTCACGGTGTCCGATTACGAACGGGCAAAAGGAGCGTCTGTATGTACAGAAAAAAATATCACTGTGTCAAGTGGCACAGTGGATAAGGCATTTATCTTTTAATCTTGGAGTTATTGGTTCGAATCTCACTACCGTCGTTTTAATATTTTAATTATATTTTTTCTTTGCGTAAAAAGCAACAGGTAACCTTGCCATGCTCGACACAAACTTTAATGTTTCAGCTATTAATTTAGCTCGTTGCTTGGTTGGTTGTCTTGGGTTTAACGGCCCTCTGACAACAGTACTTCATTCTATATCGGGCCGTCTTTCCAAGATAGGGAGAAAGAAGAAATGATAGGCGAGAGAAAAATATAGCAAAAAAAAAAAAAAAAAACCACCCGCACCTACTGCAAGCACAGTAGCCCTTTGCAGCACCATCAGCCTTGGACTAATATGGCGGCCGGGCACTGAAAGTGACCAAGCACCATAGCCCGACCCGACAACCCCCTTCAACTATTGAACGAGATGCACTATCTTTCTCGTACTATCATATTATGTACATGTAAATCCTACAACAATGTACCCCAAAAACATCTCCGATTCAAAGAAAAAATACTCATTGCTTCCACATCAAAGCATTTTCAGGAAAACCAAGCACCTGGAGGCGGATCATATACATGTAGCCATCAGACAATAAATGCAGCTGGTCTCAACAGAAGGACAACTTTTAGAGTACGTAGGAATCAAGAAACACCGGGACACTTACGTTCTCACGAAAATATATTGGGAAAACCCAAACGTCAGAAATCGTTTAAGATTATTAAGAAAAAAATATGTATTTTCATTCATAACATTAAGAATAAGGAGAAAAAGTAAAAAAAAAAAAAAAAAAAAAAAAAAAAGCTGAAAATGCTAGAAGCCTTCATCACTACGATACAGCGTCATCTACGAACGGATTCCTGCATTATATTCAAGTAGCAGCATTTTCCGGTAAATCGTCGCTAAAACTAACGAAAACATCCGAATGTTATGACGGAAATAAATGTGTGTCAGGTCAATCCTTATCAACAATAGTATATACTTCGATAAGCACCAGAAATATCAAATTCATTGCTTATATTTACATTATTTTCTACCTATTATTTGACAACAAAGTTGTGTTAGGGGCTACAGTTGAAGCTTCCCTACTAAAAGCGGAACAGCGTCAACGACGTAACAACGACGTCATAACGTCGCCTACATCCAATCAGATTGGAGAACCATGGTTTATTTTGACGTCATTTAACGCCATGTGAACCGATGTACAAGGGTTGATCCAGAAGTAATGTCACTGTGTCCACACGCGCTTATTCATCATAGCATTAATATAAAAATTATATCAAGCTACACTGTAATTCAATTCTGATTCTTTTTTCCGTTCAAATTACATGTATCTAAGACGTTCAAAGTACACCACTGACGCCATCGCGCCGCACGTGAGAATAACGTTGATTACATGGGGATCATTTTAAAAGGAAATAACATTACAAAAGCAAACTAACGCGCCAAATCAGATGAAAAATTGATACGATGACGAAATATATTTCTGTTACCCACTGTGTTGAAACTTTGATAACGTCATTGCAGTTTGAAGTTCGCTAGTAAGTGCTAATGTTTGTTAAAAGTGGTAAAAAAGAATGATTTTTGACATTCGCGTCAACGCATATTTATTCGGTTTTGCCACAAATTAAGAGACTCAAGAACGGTTTAACTAAACATGCGGTGATATAACAGTGATTATAAAGTTTGTGTATTGCAACAATCAGCGCTGTAGTGATGCAGATGATTTGCTAGAGGATCGTATGAAAACTGGAAGACCTTTATCTGCAATGTCAGACAATTACGTCACTCTGGATTAGACCCCATATATAAAGATCATTGTTCTGCAATTCGAATATTGTGTAAATTATCAAAAATGAGCTGCGGGGCTGCTCAAATAATATTGAAAGATGATATAAACATGGGTGAACAGACACCAGTGCCATGCTGGAACAGCAATGATGCTACTGTGGACATGACACAACACGAAACTTCGCCTGGGACGTCAACAACGTCATTGACGTGCGGCGCGTGTCGTTTCCGCGCCTTCCGTCTATCTCAATATCTCAATAACCGTGCAGTACATTCTAATGACATTTTCAGATTATAATACAAATAGATTAAGGTACTTGGATATGAAATTTTGTTGCTTTCCTTTCATTCCAAACGATTTTATAGCTGCAGTGACATTACTTCTGGATCAACCCTCGTAGTTATTGAAGTATAAAATACATTGCGTTCTAATGGTTTACATGTACCATAGGGCTTTTCAATAAATGCACGGATGATGTAAATATTTATAATAATGAGATAAATTAAACAACTGCAATAATATCATACAATGAATGGAAACCAAAGGAACGCAAAAGTCAAAACAAAAAGGCATCTAGTGAATTATAAAATGGCAAAAATGGAGACGTGAATCTCAGTTTTTTTTTCTCAACCGCAAGCCTGGTGGAGGGAGGCCTTAAGTCTGGTAATCTAGTTTGTTGCTCATAAACCATTTAACTCCTCGGGAAAATAAGGATCATCTTTCTCGCGGAAAATCAAGGACAACAAGCAAAAAGCAACATAACATCTGCCAATAACTCGGCATACTTTACAACCTGGAAAATGGACTGGAATAGATACGATGATCTACATTTCATTCGGTATAATTTGCTTCTAGAGTTTGGGATGGTACTCTTTCAGGAAAAAATTTGCTCCCTTCGAGGAAGCAAATTCTGTTTTGTAAGAGTGCCATTTTAAAATTAGTGGAATGAAGTGGGGGGAGATTATTACTATTAGCCCATTCCATTCCATTCCATTTTACTCCAATTCATGTTCTAAACTATTCCCAACAAATCTGGCCGTTACGCCTACAGTTTCTTATCACTGTGGAAAAATGTTGACCTTGTTTCCTTTGTAACAGATATTTCATTAATTTGAGGGACTAACGGTAAGAATGAAGCTTTCTTTTCTTTCTTTCTGTTATTTGTGCTCATTTCATAGGTCTTGTACACTGTATAAAATCCATGAATTTTATATAAAAAAACAACAACAACAAAACAAACAAACAGACAACAACAACACCAACAACAAAGAAAAAAAAAAAAACAACAAAAAACAACAAAAAAACAAACAAAAAACGCATGGCATCTGGCTGCCAGGCCATACAGCGTAAAATACGGGGACCAGTAGACAGTGGTTGTTTCCATAATACTCAAACTATAGTCAGTTAAGTTATCAGGGTAAGTGTTGGGCAGAAGGTTATCCATCTTCACCTGCGAGTCTGCGACAGTCTTGTAGCAAACGATCACAATAGCGCCTTGAATAACTATGGACTTTTTAGTATAGCTTTTTTCGGTTTTATTCGGCTTTAGCCGTATAACCTTAGTATTGACCTATATTTTGTGCATTTCATTGGCCAATATAAATACAGCCGGGATTTTGATGTAAGTAGCTTACTTACGCTTTCTCTTTCTACTTTCAATTTCATTTGACTGTTGGCCTATCAACCGAGTCGTGATGAATCTGGATATTTCGGTCCCGATCGCTTTTTGCAAAAAAACAAAACAAACACAGTTCGCCTGTTATGTCGCTCATATAAAATATAAAACAAACAAGATAACTTGACACAGAAATCGTAGACGAAATTAAGTAATTGTTTCTGGCTTAAATGTTGATGTTGTGTTGGAACTGCGACACTTTTAACTTTTTAAGGTTATGTGGGGCGGTCAGCCAACCAATCCTCATTGTTATGTGGAAAACAGGCAGACCAGAATAAAAATTCAACAGCATTTCCGAAATCTAAACCCCAATACAAACAACAAATAGCAATATCAACATGGGCATCCGTACAATCTGATCAGCACATTTGATATCTTACATGTACCTGGATCATACATATCACAAAACACAACTATTTAATCTAAGCCGATTATCTTTTTTTAAAGATATTTCTTGTTTATACACAATATATAATTTTCTATATTGGTTGGTTGGTTGTTTTGGGTTTAACGGCCCTTTCGGGCAGTATTTCAGTCTATAACGGGCCGTCTCCCAGAGAGAGGAAGAAAGACAAGAGAAATGATAGATGAGAGAAAAAACTTTTCATAGAGCCCCCGCAAGCACCTACTGCAAGCACAGTAGGCCCTTGCCCTACTTTTATCCAAATAATGAGGACGCCCCGGCACTGGAAGTTATAACTAGCACCATCGCCCGACCACCACCCTAATTTGATAGGCAAACCAAACATAGACATAGAAAGACTACTTAAAATGTGTAACGTATAAAATAGTAAAACATACGATAAACCGGCCAGAATCCTTTTAAATCAGCTTAATCAGCTAAATGGAAGTTTATGCATGTGATAATAACACTATCAGGGTGGCAACCGTAAGCAGGCCCCGAAAAACCTTTTTCGTGCTCAACTCAGCTGAGCATTCTCTGCTGATAAATATAACCAGAGGGCCATGAGGCCCTGAATCGCTCACCTGAACAATTGGCAAGGTGGCATTTACTTATCATGTCTGAAATTGTCAAATTATGAGTTTTGGGTCAAAAGTCAAAGAATGACATGACCACTTGTACTCATAAATCTTCATGTACTCATTAAGACAACCATATATACCATTTTTAGGGCCAAAATCTTCAAAAGTTTCCATGAAATCTTATGTTCTAGCATTTTCCCATATTTGTCCATGCCACAAAAAAGGTCAAGGTAAACCCAAGGTCATCATTTGAACAGTCTTGGTGGTACTCTAGTACTCCATGCTATTTACCAAGTTTCAAGGCCATAGGTGTATTGGTTCTGGAGTAGAAAGATATTAAAGATTTATACCATAAGTGGTAATGGCGGCCAAGTTGGTCATCTGACCTGGACCGTTTGAACAAATTTTCATTCAATCAACCCCTGGAGGCTCTATATGAAATGTGTTCATAATTGGCCCTTTGGCTTTTGATGAAATGGTTGAAAATGTCAAAATATGAGCGATCTGGATCAAAGGTAAAAAATGACCTTGACCTCTTGTACTCATAATTCTTCATGAACTCATTAAGACAACTGTATGTACTAATTTTTAGGCCAAAATCTTCAAAACTTTCCATGAAATCTGTGTTCTACCATTTTCCCATATTTGACCTTGCTGTAAAAGGTCAAGGTCAACACAAGGTCATAATTTCAACAATCTTGAAAGTACTCAAGTACCCAATGCTACATACAAAGTCTCAAGGCCATCGGTCAATTGGTTTGGAGAAAATTTTTAAAGGTGTTTACCATATATGGGTGTGGCGGCCATGTTGGTCATGTGTCCAGGACCGTTAGAAAATTTTTTCATTCCCTCAACCCCTCGAGGCTCTGTATAAAATTTGGTTTCAATTGGCCCAGTGGTTTTAGAGCAGATAGTTTGAAATTGTCAAAATTTGAGATTTCTTAGTCAAAGGTCAAAATATGACCTTGACCTCTTGTACTCACAAATCTTCATGTGCTCATTAAGATGATTGTATATACCAATTTTCAGGCCAAAATCTTCAAAACTTACAATGAAATCTCATGTTCTAGCATTTTCCGATATTTGACCTTGCCGTAAAAAAGGTCAAGGTCAACCCAGGTTCATAATTTGAACAATCTTGATAGTACTTGAGTACCCAATGCTACATACCAACTTTCAAGGCAATCGGTCTACTGGTTCTGGAGAAGAAGATTTTTAAAGGTTTTTACCATATATGGGCGTGGTGGCCATGTTGGTCATGTGACCTGGATCGTATGAACAAATTTTCATTCCCTTAACCCCTGGAGGATCTATATGAAATTTGGTTACAATTGGCCTAGTTGTTTTTGAGGAGATTGTTTGATATAGTCAAAATATGAGAGTTCTGGGTCAAAGGTCAAAGAATGACCTTGACCTCTTGTACTCATAAATCTTCATGTAGTCATTAAGATGACTGTATGTACCAATTTTTAGGCCAAAATCTTCAACAGTTTCCAAGACATCTTATGTTGCAGCATTTTGCCATATAAAAGCATAAGGACGCAAATTTGACCTAACTGTAAAAAAGGTCAAGGTCAACCCAAGGTCATAATTTGAACAATCTTGGTAGTACTCTTGTACCCGATGCTACATACCAAGTTTCAAGGCCATTGACCTATTGGTTCTGGAGAAGAAGATTTTTTCAGGTTTTTACCATATATGGGCATGGCGGCCATGTTGGTCATGTGACCATGACCGTTTGAACAACTTTTCGTTCCTAAGGTCCCAGGAGGCTCTATATGAAATTTGGTTACAATCGGCCCAGCGGTTTCAGAGGAGAAGTCGTTTGAAAGTGTGGACGGACGACGGACGACGGACGACGTACGACGGACGGACGACGGACGCCGGAGCCTTACCATCCTATAAGCTCCCCCGGAGCCGCTGGCTCAGGTGAGCTAAAAATGCCAACGGATGTTGCATTTTAATATTCATAAGCAGAGAAAAATTCTATACTCTGCTAAACTGAGCAAGAAAAGAAGTGTGCTTATCAATAATTTGCTGTTTATTAGAAGGTAAAATTTCATGCTCAGCTGAGTTGAGCATGAAAAAAAGTGTTTTAACCTCGGGGCCTGGAAACAAAATTCCCCGAGGTTTTCCTGAGCCGCAAAATCTGTCTTTCCTTGACTAAGATAATGCAAGTTTAATGTATTTTTCACCCGATATATAAAATCTCTTGTGTGCACACACATGCCACTTTGTTGGTTTTATCGTATCGCGGCTCAATATTATCTGCTGATCAGACTTCGCGAATGCACAGGCTGATCTAGGTTTTCGCTGGTCGCAACCCAAGGGGCTTATAATAATAAAAATGATACTGCAACCTCCACTACTACCTTAATAACAGTACAGATAAAGAATATTATGAACAGTTTCAGCTATGCTATTCCTGGTGATCGCCTGTCTGTGTGTGGCGTCCGGCACTGCCTACATTTGCTGCCCACCAGCCCAGTGGGAAGGGAAAATTGGGTTCCAAAGTGCCAGTTATATAAGTGAAACAGATCAGCACTTTATGTCGGTACGTATAATCAGTTTATGTCTAGAGAACTGACTTCGGGTCTTATAAACTGGATGATGCCACTCATCATTTCAGGGATATCTGGTTTCATTTTTCTAATTCATTCTAAAACTAAGACTGACTTGTCACAGCGGACTTTGGCTTCCATTCTTATGGGTTGTATTGGCTATTCGCGGGTTCTTGCTGCATTGGACATTTGCTGCCCTTGTCTGTCGCCTTTCTCGAGACGCGGGGGTTTTGGTGGCTCGAGAGGGGTGGCGTGGGTGTGTGTGTGGGTGTGTGTGGGGGGGGGGGGGCTCGATGTGAGGGGGAGGGCACCTGCGCTCGCGAGTTGATGTGTGGGTGTCATTTGCCTGATGTCTGCAGCTAATGTGTCTCGCGGCGTGTGACAGTGGTTGTGGCTGAGGGATGCTCGTCGCTGCCGAGACCTGCCCATCATCTCTTTTTCTCAATTTTGGGGGGGTTTAGTGACACTGAAGAAGTTACATTCAGAAACGCGCAACTGTCGCACAAAATTTGGTATGAATACGTTTATATTTTACTTCTTATCATTTGTACAATAAAAATTCATAAAACTTGAACATATCAAATAATTTTTTTCTAAACGTTGAACAATTTGCCTCTTCTGTGTAGTAAAGAGAGTCGCCGTGGTCGCATGGTTATCGCGACTCGTTTATAATTAATGCAAACGGTCACGGGATTGAATCTCGGCTTGGGCCACCTGCCGACTAGAAAACTCTCTTTGTCGAACCAGCAGAAATGGGTACCCTTTTCGAATCAGGGAAGGCTAAGGCAATGAAAAGACAGGAATGGGCTCCACCTTATTATTTATATGCTGTTCCTAAGATACAGTGGCCACTGCCCCTAAGCCACTAGGCCATCGTTTCCTTTTTTAATGCGTCTAAAAGGTGCGGAAGGAACGGCAAACAATGAACCAATTGGACTGCTTTTTCATAGCAGTCTGATCTGGGTCTGCACTGTTTGCTAATAAATATCAGCTCCATTATTTGGAATTTTCACTATAAGATAACGACACCCACTGGGCACACAAGGTTGAATCAGCCTTGAATCAACCTTGATTCAGCGTCATGACGTTGAATCAAGGTTATTTCAAGGCTGATTCACGGTTGTGTGCCTGCTGGGCAGTGAATCAATGATTTTTTTATCTAATCGCAGGGCGGTATTGCTCTATCTCTGGATGGTACAACTGGATTCATGGCACAATCCCAAGATATAGAGTATGACGGCAAACAAGTTCAGCAAAGAGTTGTCGCTGATTACACTAAGGTAATGATTCATTTATTTACAATCCAGCAGGCACACAAGGTTGAATCAATGCTGAATCAACCTTTGATTCAACATCGTCATGACGTTGAATCAATGTTGATTCAATATTGATTCAACCTTGTGTGCCTGCTGGGTCAACAACCCAGCAGGCACACAAGGTTGAATCAATGTTGAATCAACCTTTGCATCGTCATGGCGTTGAATCAATGTTGATTCAATATTGATTCAACCTTGTGTGCCTGCTGGGTCAAAGCAAATAATAGACTCAATTAGATAGTATAAATTCTAAACAAAAAACTGTAAACTGTCTAAGCAAATAAAGTAGACTCTAAGCCAAAACTGCAGACTCTGGCTAAGCAAAGAGTGTAGACTGCTTAAGCACATATTGTTAACTCTCCAAGCGAAAAGTGCAGACCCTATGCAAATAATGTAGGCTATGTCTAAGTAAATGGTGAACCCTCTGTCTAAGCAATGAGTGTAGACTGTCTATGCAAATAGTATAGACTCTAATCAAATAGTGTAGGCCCTGTTGAAGCAAATGATGTAGGCGCTAAGCAGATACTGTAGGCTCTGTCTGAGCTAAGGGTGTAGAATTTCTAAGCAAATAGTGTAGACTCTAAGCAAATACTGTACGTTCTGTTTAAAGGTCCCGTAACACTACAAGGTTTCAGCCAACGTATGCCGACGTATGTAAAATTTATCCAATACGCTGGCATACGCTGCAGATACATTAAAAAAATCAAACGGCAGCCTGTTTTGGAACGCATACAGAGCATACTGAACGACTATATAACGTATAAATAACTTATTCACAACTTATCCCTAGCGTATACATAACTTACAAGTATGCAAGCATATAACAGCGTGTTCCCAGCGTATCTGTAGAGTTCTTCTCTTTTGCCGAACACATGCACAACATTAGTCTAACATACGCCGACCTTATGTACACGTATACTGTAGCGTGTTGGAGCGTGCTTCGACGATCAGATGCATAGCGATGGCTCTCTGCAACACTTTTTATTAAAGTGGACGTGGATCGATGGACATGCCTCAAAAACGAAAATTAGAGAACGCTGCAGGTAGTAGCTGACCCAAGAAAACTCCATCTTTACCACCTGCATGCTTACCCTCGTCCCAATCATCACATGACTACCGTGCCTACGATGGTGGCCAACGTCGCTCTCGCGCAGACTCTAATGCCTCTTTAGTGGTATCCGTGGTGGAATCTGCAGCAGCTGTGGTGGCATCTGAGGTGTCAACCTCCTCTCAAGCCTCAAAACGACAAACAGAAGCGATCCAAGAAGATTCCTTATTAAAAGTTGCTAATCTGTATCCAATATACATAGTTGAAGCCCAGGACGCTGGCAAATATGTTACCTAAATACGCTCAGTGCGTTCGTGACACGTTGAATAAGTACTAAAGTCGTCAGGCATAGGTTGAATACGTTCTGTAAACGTTTGGTATAAGTTACAGATAAGTTACCTATAGGTTAGAAATAAGTTACGCGTACGCTACACAACGGACCTGCTGGCTGCCGACGTATGTCAACGTATGATTAACTTACAAGTTACGTGCACGAACGTACGCATAACTTACCTGTCGCGTACACCAAACTTGTGACTAACTTATAAACAATACGTCGCCGTACGCTGAAAATTTTATGCATGCACATGCATTTTGGGCCGCATTCGACGTACAACAATTTACACCAACGTATTTTAGCGTGCTCGTAACTTGTTCATAACGTACCCCTAACTTATTCAACGTACACCAGCGTGTTTGCTAAATTTCTCATACGTCGGCATACGCTGATGCTATACGTCAGTGTGTGACAGCCACATAAGCAAATGGTGTAGACTTTGAGCAAAATTTGTAGACTCTCCAAGCAAAAAGGACAGCCTACGCAAATAATATATAGGCTCTGTCTAAGTAAATGGTGTAGACTCTGTCTAAGCAAAAAGTGAAGACAATCTATGCAAATAGTACATGTATTGACTCTAAGCCGATAGTGTATGCTCTCTTTAAACATTATGGTGTAGACTGTCTAAGCAAATATTATCGAAGACTGTCTAAGTTAAAATTTTAGACTGTGAGAAAATAATATGGTCTTTGTCTAAGCAAATGGTGTAGACTCAGTTTAAGCAAGGAGTGTAGATTGTCTAAACAAATAGTGTAGATTCTAAGCGAATAATGTAGGACCTGTCTAAGCAAATAGTGTAGATTGTAAGCGAATAATGTAGACCCTGTCTAGGCAAATAGTGTAGATTCTAAGCAAATAGTATAGGCTGTGTCTAAGCAAAGAGTGTGGACTGGAAGTAAGTAGTGTAGACTCTATCGAAGCAAATAGCGCAGACACTGTTTAAGCAAAGAGTGTAGACTCCGTCTAGGCAAAGTGTAGACTTTGTCTATGCAAAAGTCTGAGTCTATGACTCTTTCTAGGAAAATAGTGTTGACGCTGTTTAAGCAAAATAATGTATAATTCGTCAAAAAGCAAATTGTGTAGACTCATTGCCCCATTTGACATCCCATCATGGGTTTTTGTTTTATTAATATTTCAGGGAAGTAAAGTCAAATTTCGCCGTGTTCGTGTTACCTCCTTTTTCAGTGGGGTCAACTATTCAAGGAAAGAATTTGTTCATCTAGGAATAAATTCTTTATGTTAACAGTAGACCAATTTTGAAAAGCCTTTATTGTGTAGAGAAGCAAACAGGAAGTCACAAAGCTGTGTCCTCTTTGTAAAAATGGCAGAATAACATGGAAATATGCCAATACCACACCTGGTTAACTATGTTTTCAAGGATGTTACGAAACGAAAAAGAGCTGTTACGTAACGAAAAAGTCATAGTTACCAAACGACCTGGTCATCAGGTCGTTTGGTTACTTTGACTCTTTTTCGTTTCGTAACAGCTATTTTTCGTTTTGTAACAGCCCTTGTATATACACAGTTAACCAGGGTTGAATTCGCTTTAGGTCGAGTTACCGTAACTAAGAACTGTATTTATTCCACTATAAAACGGTGTTTATCTATCTTTAGACTGCGTCCGCAGCTTTCTACGCACCCTGGAGTATTGTGTGAATTCTGTTGGATATTTGCGGGCGGCGTAGAAACTAGGGGTGCTGATGAAAAATGTAAAAATGACCGCACTGTCTTACTTCATATTTCAATAAAAATTATATCGACGAAATGCTGAATAATTGTATTTTTCGGAATGAACACGGAAAATGAGCATTTTATGAAAAAAAGAGAGATATGCGGGCAAAAACTATGATCAACGCAGTGCAAAAGTCATAATTTACTATATATTCTATACATTTTGAGGGTAGTCAACTTAAACTAAAAAAAGGACCGCGGTATTTCTTATGCAATCTGTTAAAAAGATATATCAGGCTGTTCGAAATTAATTGCAGTTTTTAAAATGAACTCGGAAAAATGGATATGAATATAAGGAAACATGAAATTATAAGATAAAGATGACTTGCCCATATCTCGTAGTGTTCTTCATTACCTGTTCGATTCGCGAATATCGATTATCGATTTTTAAAGAGTGGCGTGAAAAGTTATCCATAGACCCCAACTATCTAAATCAGCCGTATGAAATTTCTCTATGAGATAGTTTTTTCCTTCTAAAATAATTCGAAAAATCTAGATCCGTCTTATAAGACGGATCTAGATTTTAGGATTGTTTTGAATAAGAAAACCCTCATCTTATAACCGGAAAACTACAGTTAAGTGTCTACACTAGTGGGTATTTATAGTATTTGACTGGGCTGTTTTGTCGCTTTCTAAATTTTCATCGGCTATGGGCATTTGTTATGCATTTAAACCTGTTTTTTTTTTCTTTTGCTTTTTTATCCGAAGATCCGTTTACATGGTAAAAAAGTTGATTGAACCTAACTAGTTATCAATCAATTATAATAATTCATTGATTATTGGTTAATAACCAGTTAAGACATATTCCATTAATTTTATTACTATTTGCTATTTTATTCATTTATTTAGTTTTGTTTGTTTTAAGGGTATTATTAACATCATCTCACCTGACGGAAGTTGTACAAGAAGTCCAACTGTTTTAAATGTGTATCCATACTGTATCCCAGGTAAGTGTATAAATATATAAAGCTCCCCCCCTCCCGCACCCCACTCTCTCACCACTCACAAAGAAAAAATGTAAAGAGGGTTAGAGCTATCTGCGACATTTTGTTTTACGGGATGATATCATTTCGAGGACTTTTGTTATTGTTGGTACGAGGACTTTTGTTATTGTTTTTTTTTTTACCATTGTTTTATGGAAAATCCATTTATCTTTCTTTATCCCATGTCTGTCAATCATTTTGTGGCCTCAAAATGAAAGAAATTACTATGACTGCGAGATCAAGTTCACAAGTTCACGTTTTTTATCACCCGTCGTATATGTAATATAGGAAAAAAGGAACAGAATCTAGCTCTTTCGTCATAGAGTAAAGTTGGGTTAATTCGGACAGCGGTTTAAATTTGGACATACCATTGCAAACAGTGAAAATCCAGATGAGACGGCTCATATTTCCAAACAACTGACATATAAAGGAAACAATGCCAGTCCGAATTTACCTGCTGTCCGAATTTACCCGACTTTACCTACCCGTTTGATACTCGACCACATACGGGAGTGGTCGGGTGGTGCGATGGTGCTGCGTGTAACTTCCAGTGCCGGAGCGTCCTACTGATTTGGATATAAGGGCCAGGGCCTACCGAGCTTGCAGTTGGTGCGGGTGGGGGTTGTTTGGACATTTTCCCCCTCATCTATCATTTCTCGTTTCTTTCTCCCTCTCTCTGGGAGACGGCCCGATATAGACTGAAATACTGTCTCAAAGGGCCGTTAAGCCCAGATCAATCAATCAATCAATCAATCAATCTCAGAGCTATAACAGGCACTGCAACGGATCAGAAATCAGTTTATTAGGCTCGAGTCGGGTAACTTCGGACGGCAGGCAAATTCGGACATACCACTGCAAACAGTGAAATTCCAGATGAGACGGCTCATCATGAGCAGTCTCATCAGGATTTTCACTGTTTGCTCATAATGAGCCGTCTCATCAGAATTTTCACTGTTTGCCCATTTATTTTTGGTTTAATTCAAAACAACTGACATATAAAAAATGTCACTGTCCGAATTTACCCGCTGTCCGAATTTACCTGACTTGACCCTAGGTTATTACTAAGCCTTATGGAGTATATATACACACTTCAACATTTTCCTCTATTTCTTAAAAAAATGTGTGTGTGTTGGGGGAGGGGGAAGGGGGAGTAGTGCGGGAGGGGGATGGGGAGGGACATTGTGACATCATGTTTGCTTCTGTTGTCTACGAAACCCTTACATATAGGGGTATGCACTGAAGAGAAAGACTGTGATTCCAGACGAGTATAATCTTTCCTTATGGGTTGGTCACATTTAAAGGAGAGACTTGTTTTCACGGAAAGTGGCCCAGTATATCGTATAATGGCACAAAATAAAAAATCATTCTGTAATCCGGCATCTCAGACCTCAGAAGAATAGAACTTAGAGGAGCAGTCCAAAGTTAGCTGCAAATAGGTGTTCTTAAGTCACTTTCGTTCCAGCCCTATTATTTGTATTGTTACAATGTACGAGGGGTGATAAAATACGTGGACTATTGCTGTGGCGATAAGGCTTATGCAGTTAGAGTAATTGTTCTCATATCGCAGAAAAGTTCGATTTTTTAGCTACTTATTATGAAGTTGTGAAGAAATTATAATGAAACATAAGTATTTTCTTCCATTTTATATTAGGAAGGTCCAGCTACAGCGGAGCACCACATTAATGACGTTTGACTTCCTGTCCCGTTTTAACATTTTTGGGTTTCTTTTGCTTCTCTGTTTTCAAAAACTAACACCCTTTTTGCAGATTTTTCATGATTTGATCAATTTTAGACTCATTTGAATGCAATATGATTGTTTTGAAGAATTTTATAGCATACTCTTCTAATCTTTATTGGTTCATAGATACAAGCCGAAATTTTGCTTTCAATATCGTTTCCATGTACATGTACAAGATTTTTGCGGTGTATGTCTAAATGCAGGTCTACAACCCTCAAATCAGTGACAGCATCAAACAAAACTACATGTAACATACAAGGATCAAATAATATTGAATTTGATCATTTAAAACATTTCTTTGATTCTGCCCTCATTTTTTCTTACAATTATATACAAAACCTGGAACTTGCATTAAACACACGGTATAATGGTTGACATCATTTTGTCGCCCTTGTATGGCCCACAGACCATATGTTACGCTACTTATGCAAGCATAACAATGATTTCCTCACAGTAAAAAGCGAAAACCATAACAAAATAGCACACCAATAGTCAAGCATTTTACTCTACTGCAAATATTAGAAATAGCCAAAGATAAAACAAACCATTCGAAATAATAAGTCAAATTTTTACCGTGCTCCGCAGAACCGTCATAAGGTTAATATGACAACCCATATACATGTAGACAACATCCCGAAGTTAGACTGGTAAATTAAATATATCACTGGATAAAGGAAAGACGAATCTATATTTACGGCAAATTTAATGAGTTTACTATCAATAATAAAATTTCTACAGCAAAAGTCCACGTATTTTTGATCATCCCTCGTATATGTAGTGAAAAATTTGAATGAAATACATGTATGTTTAAACCAAGTCACTTCCTACTTTTGCGCTATTTTCAAAACACTAGTGCTTATCTGGGGAGTAGCTCTGCAATTTTCAATTCTGCCCTTCCTTCCCAATAGAAATCAGCTCCAAAAAGGACATACTGTGTTCCCATACGAACAGTTTTTTATGGGTAGACCTTTAGTTGAAAGGGTTTCGATGTCAAGGAAAACAAACAGGAAGTCAAAGAAGTTGTCTGTCTTTGGAAAAAATGGCGGGAACACTGGGACGTATACTGATTCACGTCATTATGTAGGTTGCAGAATCCAAACGCCAAGAAAAGAATGCTTATAGTACACACCCTTTTGAAATAAGTTGATTTTGTGTTGAATCAATGGGAAAGTATGTGGTGTTTCAAAACTTTTTCTGATTAGTATACATGTAGTATCACGATTAAATGAGCCGCGGGACACGACAAAATTAAAAAGTGGCATGTGAGCCCAGCGAAGACTCAGCTCAGCCTGGGCATCCACTCAGTCTGATGAGAGTCTTCGTTACCCGCAAGGAGGTAATGTAGCTTCGACACTTAACTATCCTTTAAGCGCACAGCGATGACTCTGATCAGACTGGGCGGATGCCGAGGCTGATCAAATTTTTCGCTGGGCGCACATGCCACTTTGTTGGTTTTGCCTTGTTGCGGCTGACACAAAGTGGGTCAAAGCACAGGAAATTTTGTTTTGTATTTTTATTTAGCCTAAAAAAAATAGCTGTGTTTCCATTAACCCGACCGACCCTGCTTCAGACCCCCCGACTCTGCTATTTGTATCCATAAAAGAACAAAATAAACCTTAAAACACCGACCCTACCATTTTCAATTTCCGACCCTACGCAGTTTCGTTTTTGCATTTTCCCATAGCAATTTCGTTTTTTCACTACCTTTTTGTAGTTTTGGCATTTAGTACCTTCCAAAATACAGATTTGACTTTTTCGAGCTTCTAAGATGAATTATTATATACAGTGCAAGTCTCAACAATACAATTTAATCAACAAAATACATGTACAAAACCAAAAAAGGTCCGACCCTATTTTTTCCGGGAGAAAAATTGGCTATATCCTCATTCGTTCCCGTAAAATTCAATTACGGGAAAGTTTGTCAGTCAACTTTCAGACGGTATATTAATGGCGGAAGAATATATGATCGGTGTCAGTTGGGCGCTTGCATAAATATTGACCCACTTCGATTCGAACTAGAATACCTACGATAGTAGTATTTCGGGCATGCACATTTGCATTACCAAGCGAACGCCAAAGTTTCTATATAGTACGAGATTGTCATGCAAACGAAAATAAACACTGTGCATTCCTTTGCCTTTTCCGTGCATGTAGTCCGTAAAAGCGATAATTTATAGACTAAATGATTACATATGCCCTAAAATAATTGTATATGAACTATACTAAGTTCCGGAATATAAAAGAAAAATTCGCGCGAGTCTTCAGAGGCCGCAATCTTGCTACCAGAATAACGGAGGTCCAGGCCACGGTCGATGTATGGTCAGTTCATGACGTCATTTTAGTAGCTACTATCGCTCTTTCATTGGAACTGGAGTAACTATAGTAGCTACTATGGTTCGATTCGAAATAGGCCATTATCTCTTCTGCTGCAGCAAGGGACAAGGGATGGCGGCTGATGAGTATCAATATTAAATGCAAAATAAATTTCGCCGCAATTATTGAAATTTGTAAATAATGATAAAAGTTTAGATCCTTGAAGAGCACAGAAAACATTCATAAGTAAGAAGTTGGGCCATACCGCGGTTTCGGCTATTCAAGCCTCATCAGTGACCCTTTAAATCTGGCACAAGGAGCCAGAGGAAAAAAACAGTAAATTTGCAGTTTTAACATGGCAGTCGTCTCAAAGACTGATATAAGTCGAAAAATACCAAAATATTTCAAATTTGTTTAGAAAATGAATCTAAACGTATGATCATTTCTGACTTCAATAAAAATGATACTTATTATTATAATAATATTATAATACGAATTTATATGAGATTTATTCCGTACGAGTTTTTATCAGTATTTCGCCTTCAAATGCAGTTTCATAATGATGATATTAAAGGAAATATGCTCGGGAAATATGACATATTTCTAAACTAGAACAGCAGAAGAAATAAACTTACCTCATTCCCGTTTACTTTTATGGGTGTATATGCGTACATTTCCATTTAAATATTCATACCGATTACGGCTAACGTTTTATGCATACAGTGAGTAATTCCTGCCACTTTGAAACAAACGGAAAAGTGCTTGGAAATGCCTGTAAGCCGCAGAATCCCTGCCTAATGTTAACAGTGAAGCCCATTCCAAAAATATATCGTGATTCAATCCATTGACATACACAAATGCACATACGATTATTCGATGAAAATGAGTTAAATTAGGAGTCCAAAAATATCTCCGTATATTGATAGGCCATAGATGAGCTGGTCCAATTATATCCTGGATAATCATCCATAAATTATAAATTTGCCGATTTCGGCTAACATTCTGATTGTCATTGTTTGACATTTCCATACAGCTCAGTTGCTACATGTGATGTGTTTAAAATATAACGCGCACGAGGAAGGCAAGAGAGAAAGCGGAATTATAGTGGAGCTCTAATAAATAGAAATCAAAGTTTATATTTTCAACTTACCATTATCACCGTGATAATCCTGACGTCCAATAATCTGTTGTTGATCCGTAGCGAACTGTACACATTTTATACAAAGTTCAATTTTTTGGTTAAAATATTTTTTGGGGGATTTTTTTTTATAACTTTTAAATTATTATTATTTTTTTTTTTTTTAAATTTTGTTTAAAAATTTATAGTACATATACAAAATTATCCTGTGTCACTGAAAGTCACTGTCGGATGAAGAAAACTGAAATTGGTATGCTCCTTTACTGTACGGATTTTGAGATTTTTTCAATTTTTCAGGCACTTTTTTCTGACTTTTCTCTACCTTTTTAGCTTTCCTTTTCATTGCCTTGAACTGGGGAGGATGGTATAGCTTTTTGGTGGCAGTATCACATTCCCATTCAGATTCAGAGGATTCTTTTTTCTTCTTTGCTCGCTTCCGGAAAGTAACATACCTCGTATCTATGGACATTCCTTTCGATGTGCTGGGCTGGGGTGACGGCGGATTAATACTTATGTCCGGTCCTGTTGATGCTGGTACCTGCTGTGACTGCTGGGTAGTTGGTATATGCGTCAGCTCTGCAGATTCTTGCTGCATAGAGGCTGCATGATCATTATCTCTTGGTTGCGTTGCTGGCCTGTCAGATGGCGACACTATCTGACCTGTACTAATAGGGGTAGAGGTAGCAGCTGGGATACTTGGCTCTTCACTGGCACTGGCACTGTCACTTTCACTGTCCGAACCCTGCATAATTGTCATGTGGTGTTCTCTCTCATCCCGTAAACTGGGAGGCGTCCAAGTATCGAACAGTGGTATCCGGTAAGTATATTTTGCTGGAACGAACAGGGTGTAGACATCCCTAAGCAGGTTAAAAAATGCCTCGTAAATGTTTTGTCTGTGTACGTGGTTTCGCCACACAATTTCAGCTAGGTGTTGCTCGAAGAGCTTTGTTTTTGAGCCATTAATTCGTCTAAAGTGATCCTTGCAAATTTTCCACGCACCTTCAATGCGATTGGTATGGCAATCGACAATTTCACCTGTCTGAACGTTCTTGTAACGTTGTTTAAATGTTGTTTTATGGACAACAGTAAAATGGTTATAACCTAGCTCATTTAGATTCATATACGCTGCCCATGAGTCTGAGAAGACTGTTGTGCCTGGCGATACATGCCTCTGTATTATAGGAATCAATGTTTCTGCATTTCGGTTATCTACTGGGTACAGTATTATTTGATTTGTCTCCCTTTGTACAATACCAAATATCCATATTCTATGGCCTCGAGGCTGACCCTTATGGTATTTTATTTTCCTGCCGAATAAACTTTCGTCAATTTCAACTTCACCGTCAAAATGCATCATGTTATAAGCGTCAAATACATACTGATAAAACAACTCCCGTATGTAACTAGCCCAGTTAACCGCTGTGTGCCTATAGTCCATTCCGGCGCTAAGGGCACACTGACTAAGAGAGTGGCCTTCAACATAATATTTCATGAAGATGATTAAATCTCTAATATTATAGGCAGATTTTTCAAAGAATGAGTTTTTCCTCATTGTAAATTCGTGATTTGAGCCGCATCGAAAAGTGAAGCCATCTTTCACTCTACTTCTTCTGTTAAGTTTTGCTTTTTTTCCACAATGACATGAGACTTCTGATGCCAATAACCCATTTTGCCTTAGCCATCTATAAACCTCCTCATCAGAGGAAATAAACAGTGAATGAAAGCTCCATGGATTGAAGAAATCCTTGATTTCTAAATCATTTACTTCTCTAATACGCAAATCATAATTCCCTTCTCCATATGTTTTTCTTGACTTTTCCATTATTTGTTATCACAGAACAAGGTAAAATGCAACAATGAATACTTACCAAAAATATGTTGCTTATAATTTGGAATTAATTCGGAACTCACTGATTTCTCACGTGAACTTACCTGTACTGTCCAGTTAGGATACTCAGAATGTAAACAAACTGAACCATTATTTTGGGATAGGTGAAACCGTAGCATATCGTAAAATGTTCAGCCTGTGAATTAAACAAGGTATTAAATTGTCTATCTTCTATCACTCAATGTGATGTAGTGTAGAGGTACCGTGGCGACTTCGCAGACAGAAAGTGTCGGGTTCAAATCCCTGTCAGTTTGAAATCATAATTTTTTTTTCTATCTGTCGTTTATAATGAAACTTTATAATTTGATTCCTGCAGTTCTCCAGTCTTAGATTTTAATCTTTTATCTTATTTTAATTTTGATTTATTTTATGTTTCCTTCCAAACATGCTATATTTTGTGGTCGGTCGGTTGGTTGTTTTGGGTCTCCTGGAGAAAGTATTTCAGTCTATATCGAGTCGTCCAAGAGAGAATGAGAATTAAAAGAGATATGATAGGGGAGAGAGAAATGTCCAAATAGACCACATCCGCACCTACTGCAAGTACAGCAAGCCCTTGCCCTACTAGTATCCAAATTTGTAGGACGCCCCGGCACTGAAATTTACCCATCATATTCTAATATATCTGATATAACTGGTTTGTACTTTTATTTTGGCACAGGAGAGGGGTCCTTAGCCACCATGTGCAAAACACACATACACGGAAATGAAAAAAAAATAATAGAAAAAAAATAAGAAAGAAAGAAAGAAAAAAAACGAGGTCAAGGTTCGAACCCTCGCTATCTTGTTTGGCACACCAAAACTTCTTCGCTGGTATCACTAGGCCACAGTTTCTGATCCTAAAGTGGTTGTAAATAATAACTATATCGCTTAATAGACCCGGTTATATGGAAACTTAACATCCCTGTCTTGAACAATAGGCATACTCCAAAATAGTAAACAAACAGTGACGTCACTGTCACAATAGCCTAACTGGACAGTATGTATGAATACGTGAAGTTCTGATTATAATTACATAATAGAAATAAGATATGCAATGAAATGCGCGTCAGTTCGAAAGGTGCCTTCATTATTTAGCATTTCTCGTATACATTGTTTCCCGTATACATACTTTCCCGTATACATTCTTTCCCGTGTCAGAATTATTCAGTTTTTCTCCATTTCTTTAAACACCCCCAAAACAAAACCAAGTCCCTTTTGCTTTGAGGCAAGGTCCCCAAAGAACACCCTTTAAGAATCTCGGGGGATACCTCCCCTAACAGGCAGTGAAAGTATCTTTAAATATTTTTTCTATATATACTGTTCCTCATTCTTTCCCGTATACATTCTTTCCCGTATACATTCTTTCCCCTATAGAAATGAAATTACACGGGAAAGAAATGAAATTACACGGGAAAGAAATGAAATTACACGGGAAAGAATGTATACGGGAAAGAATGTATACGGGAAAGAATGAGGAACAGTATATATAGAAAGAAATAATTTAGCAACATACTTTTAATGCTATGCAGGGGAGGTATCCCCGAGTTTCTTAAAGGGTGTTCTTTGGGGACCTTGCCTTAAAGCAAAAGGGGCATGGTTATGTTTTGGGGGTATTAAAGAAATAGAGAAAACTGAAGAACGCTGACACGGGATAAAATGTATACGGGAAAGAATGTATACGGGAAAGAACGTATACGGGAAAGTTTAGCTAAAGTAACGATTTGCAGTAAATATGTTATCTTCACGGAATAAATCTCAATATGATGAAATGGAATCAATATTAAATTGAGATTTATTCCGTTAAGTTAACATATTTACTGAAAATCTTTACTTAAGCTAAACTTTCCTGTATACATTGTTTCCCGTATACATACTTTCCCGTATACAATCTTTCCCGTGTCAGAATTATTTAATTTTTCTCCATTTCTTTAATAACCCCCAAAACAAAACCAAGCCCCTTTTGCTTTGAGGCAAGGTCCCCAAAGACCACCCATTAAGAATCTCGGGGGATACCTCCCCTAACAGGCAGTGAAAGTATCTTAAATTTTTTTTTTTTTTCTATATGTACTGTTCCTCATTCTTTCCCGTATACATTCTTTCCCGTATACAAAGGAAATTACACGGGAAAGAATGTATACGGGAAAGAATGTATACGGGAAAGAATGAGGAACAGTATATATAGAAAGAAATAATTATGCAACATACTTTTAATGCTATGCAGGGGAGGTATCCCCGAGTTTCTTAAAGGGTGTTCTTTGGGGACCTTGCCTCAAAGCAAAAGGGGCTTGGTTTTGTTTTGGGGTTTATTAAAGAAATGGAGAAAAATTGAATAATTCTGACACGGGAAAGAATGTATACGGGAAAGTATGTATACGGGAAAGAATGTATACGGGAAAGTTTAGCTTAAGTAAAGATTTTCAGTAAATATGTTATCTTCACGGAATAAATCTCAATGTGATAACGACGCTGAATCCGTTTTTCAGTAGTAGATTTCAATTCTCGTATCTACGAAAAGTGCATACTTTATGTGATGAATGGAAATTTTATCGGCCAATCAAATTAAAGGTCAATGGAATCTGCAAGCGTCTATGTGATTCAGATCATAACAAAATATAGTGCGTGACGTACTTTCGTGTAAATAAAAATTTGGTTTTCCCGTACGGGAAAGATTGAGGATATAGCCGAAAAATTTTACTAATAAAAAAAAGTTTTCCTACCTACCGACCAGATTTTTTTTTCAGCATGTTAGTGGAAACACAGCTATTTTTTAGGCCTTATCAATGTTATTTCTGTTTCCAGATAATGCCACAGAAACGCAATTTTACTTTGGTCTTAACGCGAATCATGTTGAAGGCAAAAGCTACTACTTTAAGTATAACGAATTGGATGTATACATGACTGTAACAAAAGACGGCTGTGTTCCCATGACGCAAGATTATTATGGAAAACTGAACCAAGGTGAGTTGCTCTCCTACAAGACACCCCCCATCAGGCACACAAGGTTGAATCAACATTGAATCAACGTTGATTCAACGTCATGACGTTGAATCAATGTTGATACAATGTTGATTCTATGTTGTGTGCCCAGTGAGACATCGTTGAAACGTTGATTCCACGTCATGACATTGAATCAATTTTCAATGTATATTCGACATTGTGTGAAACAATATTGAATAAACGTTTGTTCAACATCATGTTGATTCCACGTTGTGTGATTTAAACTTATTTCAAGGCGATGCTGTACGTATGGCGTGCACTGTCCCAAGAATGATTCGTTTCTTTCCTCATAGTGGAGCGGCCCCGGTAGATTAAGCGCTGGCCTGCTGATCTAGCGGTCATGGGTTCGAGACCTGCTAGAGACAGGAACCTTTTCAAACGTAAACGGGGTTCCATTGTACACAGCCTTTCATTATCACACACCCATTGTCCTGATTTGACTGAAATGCTGTTGCAAAAGACGTAAAATTGCTAGTCATCCATCCATCTATCCTTCCTCATAATACTGTACTATCAAAGATTTTTTAAGTCCTAGAGCAATAGGTTCTCAATAACAGTTGGAACGCAGACTCATCACATTTGAGTAAATCATTTTCTGAGCGGTCGTCTACGCACAAAGAAATAATCCCTTTTTTTCGCCGGAAAAAAATGGCGGGAAATTTTGAAAAGAAACAGTCCCAAAATAATTCTCGTTTGATAAGATATGCAGTCATAATTTTCCAACGGACCAGATCAGAATGAAATTTGATGTTTTGTTATTGAAATCAGACGCATATCGGTACCACAATGCAGTTTGCACACCCAAAACAACGATCACAGTTTGACAACCGTTTCTCAGAAAAGTAAAACCCTACGACAGTACCCCAAAGTTATTTTGCAAAGAAAATTGTCCCAAAAACCAAATTAGATGCCATTATAACTGAACCGTAGTTCATACATTCGACCGTCTTTTAGCGTGGTATATTTTCGGGAGAAAGTCTATTTAGTTTGAAAATCGATAATGAAGTTGGTCATTTTTACGTATACATGGCACGTGCGTTCGTCAACACACAGACATTTTTTCAGCTGGATCGACTTGAGGAGACCAACTGTTTCTTCATTTATGGTATAGTAAAGCTTGTAATCATTTAGCATACTGTGAATTTATTAAGATTTTGCGTTAGTCTGTCTGCCTGCGATTTTTTTGGGCTTCTGAATTTAGGCTACACGCCGAGAACGAGAGAAAGCAAAACAAACACACTGGTCAACCACAAAGTTTGACAAACGAAAAAGCCACAAGACATGTCGCCCCATCTTCAGGTGACAACTCGCCCCAGATTCTAAGAAAACTCCCCCAGACAACTTCCCCCAAGATAACGCGCCCCACATTCTGAGACCACTCGCTCTTCTAAAGAATTCTGTCCCGAACGACGCCACCCACCCCCCCCCCTCCCCTTACCCCCTCAACACACACGTACCATTTCAGAAGTCATCCAACAAAAAGTACAAGAGACTGAGACAGCTTGTCCTTCCTCATAAATCTGCCAAAACCCTGTCCCGCTAGGCGCTAAGGGACCGACCATTTGATATTCTTGGGAGGGGGGGGGGGGGGGGCTGGTTCATTTTTCGAAAAAAATCCCTGTCTTTGGAAGAAAAAATATGCAAGTAAAAAATAAATCAGCTCATAAGGGGATTTCAAAAAATAATCTGGCCTCAAAAATCAGTGATAAAAAAATAACCTGGCTCCACCCAAAATTTCCAAAAAAAGAGTCTGGGCCCTGCACTTTTGGTGGGAAGATAGCAACTTCCTACCTACCCACCAAAATTCACCTTACCCCTGAGTCTGGACCCTGCACTTTTGGTGGGTAGATAGCAACTGCTTACCTACACACCAAAATTCACCTTACCCCTCCACCCCGCCCCCCCCCCCCCCAAAAAAAAAAAAAAAAAAAAAAAAAGATGGCCACTTGGGGCACCCTAGATCTATTTTTTTCTCATTTAACGGCACATTTACCGTGATCAACCTGCATAGTAAGACAAACAGGTCTGAGCAAGCAGTGTAGACCCAGGAGCAGTCTGATCTGGGTCAGCAATTTTTCCTTAATACCTGCACATTTTGGGTACTCCATTTGTGGGTGATATAGATATGTTCAAAATGTAGGATGCTGTTATCTTAGTATTATGGGTAATTACTGTAACTGTGTGTGACATTTTTTGTAGAACTATTATTTGTTTTTGTTGTTTTCATAGTTTGCAGGGATTAAAAAGAAAGCCTACCTACCTAAGTACTCTCCAAAAATCCTAGTTAATAGGCAAAGAACTGCAAACAAAATACTTTTTATGATTGGCATGTGGCTGAGATGGGAGGAGGGGAAAGGGGCATGAATAAATACATATTCTATAGAATTAAATGCCAAAAGTTATGTTTTAGCTTAAATCTCATAAAGAAAATTAAAAGGCTCATATTGAAGTTATATTAATAGAAATGATACCATAAACTGAAAAATAAAAAAAAATTATATTTCCTGATTAATTTAATCCATCTTAAATGTTTGCAGCTTCTGACCAAAGCGAAGAAACTTGTAATTACTAATCAGTTATTAAGTTACTAGAGAGAAAAGCTTGATGACAGACATTAAATAATGAGTCATGACTGTAAAGGGATGCAGTTTAGTGCAGTTGAATGAGAGGTAGCCCCTTCCTGTCTATCCCCACCCCCCCAAACACACACACACACACCAACCTATTAAAAAGCATTTTCACAGAGGATTTTATTGGCCAAATATTTAGAACTTTATTATGCTAGCAAGCTTTTTTATATCATTATAAGTGCACAAAATAATGAATGGGGCATGCCCTGCTAACTGATGGACCCTGCACTTTATGTGGAATGTTGCATAATGCTGTTTGTCCTTCTACAAGTCAAGACTATGTTAGAATGAAAACAATTACACCGTTCCACCATAATTGTTGCAGCAGCATCAATGGGCTTCATATTAACACCTGTTGTGCCCTCTCATTAGAAGCACTTCAGCAAGAGCATAGATGGTTCTATTAATGGATCACAACAAATGTTTTTATGGCTGAATAAGACAGAATTCCCAGAATTGCTATCATGCTCCAGCTGAGTCTTTGTATAATCATTATCATAAAACCATCACTTGTGGAACTGTCTCCAGAATTTTTTTTCTTATTATGTACATATGTTATAATTTATTTTGGCTATTTATTTATTTATACTTATAGGGAAAACACTGAAGGGCAATGTCAGACTGCATGTGAATATAATAATTTGATCAGAGCTTTATACATTTAGAATACCTATATAGTACTAATTTGTTCATTTGAAAATTGTGTTAAATTTTAATTTTTGATCAAAAGCAACTGTGATGAGACACCACAACATACTGTACATTTTACTTGAAGAGAAATGATAAAGAATAACTCCACTTTGGCTCACTAGATATTGGCCTATTATTTTTCTTGTTTAATCATGTTTATATCTTACCATTATTCAACTTAGAGAATAGATTACCAAGTCCTGAGCCTTTGCCACATATTGGTTTGCTGGACAGCTGTGCTTTTTATTTGTTTTGTTTTTGTGAGTGTGACTCAGAATCATATTAGAGAACACATCACATTGAACTAACATTTTGAGAAATTCTCCATTCTCAATGAAAAGTTAAGGTACCATTCATTATAAATTATATAATTTTTGCATGAGATTTGCCCCTACTGATAGATTTCCATGAGATTTTTGGCAACAGTTAGAGCAAATCCCTCAAAAGATCACTGAGTATATAAACACACTGTGGCATTTTAATTTATGAACCAAGGGCATTGCAGAGCTGACAGCCCCCACCCCCACCTGATGAGCTAGTATTTGACACACCTGGCATTTCATAATAAATATGTATTTTATTAAATCCCTGGTTTCTTCTTAGGAAGAATCAATAAATTCTTGTTAGTTGTTTACACTCTTAAAAAGGGGATAAACAACTAACAAGTAAATATATATGTTGTAACCCCTCATTAGAACTCCTCATTAAGGTAGTTCCACAGAGGGCCAAAACCTATGTTATAAAAATGCATACTGCAATTTTAATGCTCAAAAGCTCATTTAACAGTACATATGCTGCTTCTCAATGTTGGCTGAAATTATATGGAGTGTAAAGGAATGTATAAGTATGTATGGCCAAGTTATTTTCTAAGCTTAAAGTTGAAACAAAATCTTCATTACTGCAATTGTCCTACCACTTTCACCATCTGACAGTGTGTCGAAATTGCTGGGAAAATCAAATAGTACTGACCCTGATTAGACTGCTGTTTTGATAGTACAGTCTAACCCAGGTCTACACTGCACTTTTAGTCAATGAAGTTTTGCAAGTATTTGTTATGGCTAAACATGGCTAAACATCTATTATATTTTGCTTAGTTTTTCATGTGAAAGAAAGGTTAAAAGTTGTGTGCGTGTGTGTGTGTGTAGGGGTGGGGGTTGGGGATGGATGAAGGGTGGAGGAAGAAGGGGGGGGGGGTAGAGGGGCCTTATGTTGGGTAGGGTGATCGTGTGAGTTGCAGGAGAGGCTTTGAAATATTGGCACGTGCAGGATTAATTGGATGGCAAAATTATTTTTTTCTAGCAGTCCCTCTGATTGTGACCACAATGTACCGGTCTTAATAACTTATAAGCAAGAAAATGCGAAGTTTGAAACAGTTGACGCAGTTCTGTAATTGCGTCACAACTGTCATAAATCGATCGATTTGTTTACAGTATGGTGTAGGCTACTGATCAGAATTCTTTTCCCAATCATTCTGAAGAAAGTACAGAAAAAAACATTGTTGTATGTTGAATTACTAGATGCGTTCCTCTTCGTGTGTCGGATTTCAGGATTCAAGAACATTTCGGTAATGTTTAAATTTATTACAGATTATTTTGCTGTCTATCGATCAGGTAAAAAAACCGCCATTAATTTGAGAAAATGAAATAGGGTACCTAAACATTATTTTGCAAAGGAAATTGTCCCAAACACCGAATTACTTAATTTTTATAATGGAGAAAGGGCAGACACCATGGTTTTTCATGGCATATGTCGGCCGACGGGAGAAAGTCGATTTATTTTGAAAATTGCTGTTGAAGTTGGCGGATAAGAGTCGTCTTTACTTGATCACGTAAAACGTTCGATTGCAGAATATCTCGATGTTTAGCTCTGCTCTTAAAGGCATAGAGAATTAAATTAAGATGTAAGGAATAAAACCATATCTTATTTTCGGCTTTATGTAGCTTGATTCGCCGACAAAGCATCACTGAAATTGCTACACGTTCGTCGATTGAATCTGAGTCTGAGAAATTTCGAATGTTATTTCGTTGCTATCTGTATAAAAATATCACTCCGCCATGGATACGCGTTCCCACTGTAAAAACACATGTTATGACAATAATTTGCAACGCCTAGTCAAGAAATAATATGGGAATAACCTAGAATCACCATCAAATATCATCTTTATACAAGGCTCTGATATTCTGAACCATTTTCATTCTGCCTATCACAGGAGCCTTTGTAGCTCAGTGGGCTACCTGTAAGCGCTGGCCTGCTTAGCTTGCGGTCCCGGCTTTGATTCCCGCCGGTAACCTTTTTTTTCTGAGTGCAGTTGTAGATATACTTCAAGTCGTAGAACAAGAGTTATCCATGGTCCAATGGAGAAGTAATCTTATGTCTTCGACTAAAAAATGTATCTCTTAATCATAGATGAGGACGGCAGATCCATTTTAAAGGCTCGTAATTGCCTTTCCCCTTACAAAGTATTCCCTTCAGTCACAAAAAAGGGAAATAACAGGTAAGGACTGTAGACATTTTGCAACCGGAAGTTTTTACATCGCTCATATAGGAAATATCAGGCAAGGGAAATAATATTTTACAAAGGGAGGCAATTAAATTGCCTCCCTTGTGAAATATTACTTCCCTTGCCTATGTTTGTTAAGAGATGTTATCTAGAAATGTATTTGATTTTATTTATGATACAGCCCAGGTAATGACAAGACTTGTTTACGTCAATATGACGGCTGGAATAACAGACAGATCCGTGTTTAACATCCCTGATCAGTGTAATCAAGTTGCTGTCGGACCACTGGTGAGTACCTTTAAAAGGCAAACATAATAAAAAAAACTAAAATTAAGAAAATAAAAAAAGAATAAGATGTATTTAAAATAAAAAAATAGTAAAAAAAACAAAAAACAAAGCAAAACAAAACAACAACTAATTACTGTGTATCCTGTATTCAGCCCGGGTCGTATTAATTCCTCCATCCGTTTAATTTTTTGTCTGATAAAATAATGTTTACAAAAATATTTTTATCATGTTTCATTTAAAATTTCAGCTTGAATTTTTCCTCCGTTTCTACTTAGACTGTTACAGAATTTCATACTCTAGAAGTGCCTTTTCAGGCAACCGAATTAACGATGAAATAAAAAATAGTTATCCCTGCAGACATATAACGTGGTACCGATGTCGACGCGACAAAATCACGTCGCATCGACGCCATCACGTCACTTCGACGTCATGTGCCCGCTTGGCGGTAATTATCTTTAGATTTTTTTTTCGGTATCGCAAACCATACCGGCAAGGGAAATAAGTTTCACGACCAAGCTTCAAATTTATTTCCTTTTCTGTTTGGTCTTAACAAATAATCCAGAAATGGCAACCAGAATATAAATCATCCACCGAGCTTCGTTCTGACCATGCATACTGGGGCAGTTTAAACCTTAAAAAGCGTCAGGAATGAAACTAATTGAATTGCAAACAGCATAGATCAAAATGAGGCGGCTCATGATAAGCCGCCTCATTTGGATCCTACCCTGTTTGCCCTATTGGAATTCTAAATATGGTATACATGTAGTTTGGATGAAACTTTTTTTTCAGGATTTTTTCAAAATTTTGCAGACGAAAATTTTGTCGTCTACTGTTTTTATCACAGGGAAAGTAAAACAATGCAGATCCTGATCAGACTTTTCCTTGATAGAATTTTACACTGGACTCTCTGGATTGTGATTACAAGTATTAGGATTTTGGGGCGGAATTTAGACAACACTATTTATCAGTACATGTATTTAATTATTTCTTTCATCGTTTTTCAGATACCCGGATTAGGCAGAAGATCACTTTTCCACTAGATGTATTGTATCTACTTTTTCTTTTTCTTTCTGTTTTATGCAGACTGAATAGTTTTAGAACTACAATATATTGAAACTGCATTTCTTTGGTTTTGATGTTATAAACTTTGAAAGGGGGGAGGAAGCAATGGCCGATGTGTGTTTGTGTGTTGGGAAGGGGGAGGGGCGTGACGGGTCAGAGGGACGCTAAGAGTGCCAATATTATCCCGTATTTGAAAAAAAGTCCGAATCATGCAGTAACTGACCGAAAAATGTATGCTGTCGCCCCCGCCCTCTCCACTCCTATACACCCTCATCGTGGCCTCAGAATCAGCATTTTCTTTTATAAATAGACACCTTTTTTGAAATTACTTGGGAGTCAAATGTCTATAATCCTTACGACCTTATGGTATGTGTTCAACCAGCAACAGATAAGCGGTTATTTTCCAGTAAATTTATTAGTTTCCTCACTTATTCCGACATCAAGGTTCTGATGCGAACAAAGAAAAGATTAAGACGTCCGGCTGCGTAGGCTATCTGAATCTGCCACTGTTCTAATATTTAATATCAATTCTCTGTAATCATCAAGAATTTTATAATAGGGGTGGCTCACGCATGGACTCAGATTTTGTTCAAACTTGCTGACATTGTGAGATGTTTCACAAAAACAGATGAATGACCGCTGTTTCATTCATTCACACTTCCGTTGCCATGGTAACGGCTTCCAAAGATTTTGGCCAAAAATCAAAAAAAAAAAATTCTTAAAATTGGACATTTTAGTCCTTTTAGTATTGTTAAAATTGCCATTATTTGGACTAAATATGTCTTGTTTGTAAAAATGCAGACCTTTATAAATAATAATAAGTTTTAATATCTCTCCTGCTGATTTGCTGTTGTAGTCTCACATACCATGGAATGTGGGTGGGGTAAGCAGGTCCTGAAAAATGTCATTTTAAGGCATTTTTGAATTGGTACACCAAAGTTGCGCGGGCACTCTGACATATACGCATACTAATAAACTTTACAGTGGGATTTGAAAATTCATAAAACGAAAAGACATGTATGGGAAGTTACCATGATATGGTCGTAACCATGGCAACAAAACCTCCCCTATTGAAAAACTACAAAAAAAATATTGTTAAAAAAATAATTCATTTATTTCAATGTGGTGTGATAAGAACAATTTCATACAGTCAGAATTGTTATTTCAATATCACTCTTGTGTAAACAGTCAACAGATACTGTGAAAAAAATAATTTTATGCCACTAAGGGGCACCAAAAGGGCCGAAAAGTGACATTTTTAATTAAAATTCATAAATATCTCGTTTCATTTCTAGAAAAACAGCACTGACAACACAAAAATATGCTTAAAAGCTATGCTGAATATATCATGCATTGTAGTATGACACTGTGTATGCTCTGGGGCTATTTGTTTTACAGAAAAAGGGGCTCAGAAAAGGCTCAAAATGTGTGTGTGTGTGTGGGGGGGGGGCGTATCGAAAATGTGAAATATCTCTACGATATTATAATCCAATCATATGTAACCGTTTCACTTATTGACAAATCTTAAACTTTGCATATGAGAATACAGGAGGAAACAAAAGATGCTGTGAACAAACTAATGTTAGCCTCTAAGAGAGGTCCCCAAAGGAGAAAGAAGGGAAATTTCCCCTCAAAACACACGCAATTTTTATTTTACTTCTGGAATATATAGGCCGTGAGCCAGTTATGGTTTGCCTCCCCCCAAGGGGGAGTTGTGTAGACCATAATTTTCTATAAGCCCAATATCTTAGAAGTACTATGCAGCATGTTAGCTCTCTGGCGAATGGGGCGTTACGCTGTAACAGCCTGTTATAAACGTTACCCATTACAACAATAAACATAGCATAAAAATATTGAAAATTATATTTAAAAAACTAGTCACTTTCCTGTGTTTAAAATCATAGTAGATTCTAATAGAAAAATCTAGTAGCTAAACGTTATGATGTTTAAATATCACTTTAGCTAACATAGTGTAATATACGAGATATTTGTATTTACACTCCAAAAATTGCTATCTCCAAATTCTCCATCCAAAATATTTTCTTTTTGTAAATTATTCCTTCCATATTGGACCATATATTTATTACTGTATTAAAGGCAGTTTATTCATCTTTCCTGATATGCAAAAATTATTATCCTATCTTATATATTTTGTGAGAAATAGGATGTTGAACACAGTAACGTCTTACAAATGTTCTATATTACAGTTATCACTTGCAGTATAATTCAAGTGTTTGAATTTCACTGTTGGAGTTGAAAACAACAGTAAAATGTAATACTGAATATGTCAGCCTCTTAAAACAGCAAGGAACAGTGGCACAGTATTTTGAAAGCATCTCAGTCGGCCATAAATATCGGTATTATACGTTACCTATGACTATATTCGTTAAAATCATATAATTTTTAGATAAAATCATTTTGTTTTCTTTGGTAGCAGTTTCTTCGTAAAAGAATCTTTTAATATTACAAACAAATACATTCTGCTTTATTATTTATCATTAAAGCTATTACTATTAGTGATGTAAATAGCATTAATGTATAAGATAGTTCATTATAATACCTCTAACAAATATAAGTCTGGCAGTTCTTATGATATTTTGTGTACTTGGGCCTATCCACACTTTCATCCGTGATTAGTTTTAGGGATTCATGAGGAGTGTTTTATACGTGATTAAACACAGAAAACTTTATATACTTCAAATTGCAATGTTTAGAACGTGACATATTCTGAACATGCAAACCTGGTTTTGCTATTTACTTGGTTTTTATACCAAAAATCAAAGAATTTCATAATGGCATTTCTTAGCATTTTTCTTTTAGAATTTTTACAATTGAACTTGAAAGATGATACCATACATGAAATTTGGTTATATAAAGCTGCAAAATGCAAAAAAGAGAAGAAAAAAAAAACAAACAGAAAGACAGAAAGGCGAAAAAAAAATAAATAAAAAATAGAACTTCAGAGAAGGTAAAGCCACTGCTTTTAAAAGCTTTGGTAGCAGTTTCTTCATAAAAGAATATTTTAATAATAAAAACAAATACATTCTGGTTTATGCTTTATCAGTGATGTATGGTAATTTTGACCATATTTTGCCCCTTTTTGGTCCCTCTACTGAATATAATAGGGACTTTCAACCCTTGAGGTGTCAAACTCTCACCAAACCATAAAGAATTATTTATTTCTACAGCATTTGGACCAGTAATTATAGCTGCAATGCATTTAATTTGACTATAATAGTGTGGTTTCAGTGTAAGCTTCTGTTTTAACTTTTTTGCGTGTGATATGACTGATTCCCATGGTTGCTGTCTGATGTCAGCTTTGCCCCACTCTGTGTTTTCATTGTCCAAAAATTGAAAGTCTCCTCTTTCATTTTACAGTATGCAAATGTGTCATAGAAGTGTGCGTTTTTTAAAAGTGATGCTTAAGATGCCTAAAAACTGTGGTTTGCGATACCTGGTTACCCCACCCACATCTGAGGACCAGTAGGTATACAAATAACGCTCAAACAAAGTTGTTGTGATGTTTCATTTTAATCACATAGGCCTCTACTTTGTAGATTTAAAGAGTTTTTGATCAAGCCTTGTCTATTCTCGGTGATATACAAGAGCGAAAAACGCAAATTTCTATTGAATTTTTTTGCATTTTTCTGCAAAAACAGAAAAACGCGGTTACCATGAAAACGAAAAGGCAAACGAAAAAATGAGATGCCGATTATTTGCTTTTGTCTGACTGTACACAAAGTGAGAAAGTTTGAAGAAGAACTTCCGACCTTGCGTTTCTTGAAAAGTCTGGTGCTTACAGAGAATTGGTATTAAGAAGCTAACATACTGAAAATCGTCTGACTGAAATTTGTCTTTCGTAACATCTTTAGTCATTGATAGTTACAACTAAATATTTGTATCAACAGAATGACAAATGGAACTCCAACAGAATGATGACTGAATGCTGTATGCGTTATAAACAATGTCCATTTCTATAATCCTTAAATTTTCATATTGTTAATATGTTGCAATGTATTCGATGGGGGCTGTGTAAACAGATCACGTAGATAACAATTTAATATGCAAGTTATGATCACAGGAGCCATATGTTTTCTTACCTATGCAAAGCGGTTACTGTGCAAAGAGGTTGTTGGCTGAAGAAGCGACTGACAGCATAGCAATAATCGTGTTAATGCCGGCAGCCGGGTTGATACTGCTTTTGATTGCCTCACCTGGCAGTCACAGTCACATATTTGTATGTAGGGCAGTTCAATGGCTCTATCAATCAGCACAGGTAGCAAAATTTATTTAATCCCTATTATGACTCTAAACCTAAATAGTGAAAGTTACATCATGTATCAACTTATACTTACTTCATTTGATGCATAAAATTAAAAATAAAATCATTTTTATGAAGTCACTTTTAAGTGAGACTGAGGTCGAACTGCTTCAGCTGTAACGATCTATGTGCGTCTTGCTGGACCCTTGTGTATTTCAAAGAGCTAAATTTACCATCTGAATACCAGTGGTAAGGTAATGCTACAACAATGAATGCTTTATACCGCCCGGGAACTAATATTGTGGTAACAGGTTACTCACAAATCTTATCCTCAGACATATTACAAACATGTAACATAATGTTACTGTTAGACTGCCTTTCAAATATACACTATCCAATGTTTTTTTTTTAAGTTTGAAAACACATAACATCGGTGTTTCTTCATATAAACATGTACAGCAGTGTCTACTTAAGACATACCGTAATGCAGGTAACATTGAAAGACTACAGCAGCTGATGTTAGGTTTCTTAAAGTTACTCATCATTTTGCAGGTTATATTCTTAAAAATAAGATACATTCTGTCCTCATTTTATATTTCCACTGCTAAGAACTAACTAACTTATCTCAGCTGGGCATGATTCGAAGAAGAGTGATGGAGCATGTTTACATTTCAGCGATTTAGTCTCTATTTGTTTTTTAACATTTTTTTTCGTATTTTTGTCAATTACTTTGAAACAGCGATTTATGTACCAGCATACAAATCCCAACATTTTTAGGGCAAATACTTACATCTGTGTAACAATGCGTATTTTCTATTATAAGGTGAATATATTAATTTGGTAAGACGTAATTGACGTCAAAGTTAAACATCAATGTCCCAACGTACAGAGGGCTAACATGTGTCATTTTGTTTCTGATATAATGTAGTTTTAGAAAATTATAGGGTACAAAACTCCCCCTGGGGTGTGTATGTGGGGAGGGGGGGGGGGGTGAGTGGGAGAGAGGGGGTCTATGGCTAGCTCAAGGTCTACTAGCTGACGAAAGTGCTCAAAGATACATGTACCATGTACAAAAAAAGTCATTAGGGCTGCAACTTTTATATTTGTTATTGTTTTCTAAGAGACAAAGAAGAACCTTGATAAGTGGTATTGTAATGAACTATCTTATACATTAATGTTATTTGCATCACTACTAGTAATAGCTAATGACCAAAAACATACCAGAATGTATTTTTCTTATACTCGAAGATTATTTTATGAAGAAACTGCTAACACAAGAAAACCAAACTGTTCTACGTCGTATCTTCAAATTATATGATTCTAAAGAAAAAAGTCATTTATAAGCAATAGTTACGGCCAAGGGGCTATCAGAAATATATTGTCCCACCCATCCTTGCTGTTTCGATAGGCTGACAGGGGCAGTTTTACCTTATACTGTTGTTTTAAATTCCCAAATTGTTATTCAAGCATTTGAATTATATGGCAATAAATGATTTTGATATGGAATATTTTGTAAGTGGGTACTATGTGCAACAGCCTATTTCTCCCAAAGTATAAATGATATGACAATAATATTTGCTGATCTGAAAAGGTGACTAAATTGCCTTTAAGAGAGTAACAAAGGTAAAGTCTAATACGAAAAGAAAAACTTACAAAAAATACTTTGAATGAAAACAGCAATTACTGGCGTGTTATTTATTTATTATTCATTCATTCATTTGCAATGACAATATATCACGTATGTTACGCCATGTAAGCTAAAATGATCTTTATAAAATCTTAAAGTGTAGCTACTGTACTCTTCTGTTTGAACATATTATTAATTAAAACATGTTAATTTGACTTCCGTGCTTACGTAACTTTCAATATTTTTATATTATATTTCCCGTTTTGATGGGTAAAGTTTTTAACAAGCTGTTACAGCATAGTGCTTCCATTGCCAGAGGGCTAACATGCAAAATACTTGTAAGACGTTGGGCATTATGTAAATCATGATCTTTAAACTTCCTACGGAGAGGAGGTTGGGAGGAGGTATCCAAAGATGGCTTGTGGCCCAGCAAGTGATAATTGAGATATGAAATATTATCTAAGAGTGTAGTGTTTTCAACATCCTATTTCTCCCAAGGTATAAAATATAAGATAATAATGTTGACTGAGTCTAAAAGATAAATAAATTGCCTTTTAGACAAAAACAAACCTATGGTCTTATATGGAAAGAAAAACTTACAAGAATAGATTAGTTTGGATGGAAACAGCAATTTTAATGAAGTGTAAAGAAAAATGTCATGTATGTAACGCCATGTAAGCTAAAATGATCTTTCAAAGAGCATAATTTGTAGCTACTGAATTCTTCTTATAGCCCCTATTATGATTTTAAACATGTGAATGTGACTTCTTTACTTTTGTAAGTTTCAATAGTTTTATATCTTATTTATGTTTTTGTTAGGTAACGTTTGTAACATGCTGTTATTGCGTAACCCGACAATCGCCGGAGAGCTTACATCTTGCAAAATACTTGTAAGATACTAGGCTTTAAGAAAATTGTACTCTACAGAACTCCCGATAGGGGAAGCGGGTAGGGGGTAAACCATATCTGGCTTGTTGCCTATTTTTGGCACAAAATTTTCACCTTTTCGGGCCTCTAAACTGACCCTTAACACCTTCCCATCTGGGCCCACAATCAATAAACTGTAGTAAAGCAAAGAACTGACTAATAAATTGTATTGATCTACTTACATATTGCAGTATTAAAGTGGTGTGGATGAACAAAGGCTTATTTAAATGTGATTCTTCCACTTTTGGTTTTTTAAAGGGTAACAAAATTGTTGCCATGGTAACGATAAGAAGATGGTAACTTCCCACACATGTTTTTCCATAATATTATACATGAAGTAGCATTCTTGACAGTGAATATGTAAAGATATGTCAGACTGCCCGCGGGGCTTTAGAATATTAGGTTAAAAATGATGAAAAACGATGAATTTCAATATCTTGATACCCCACCCACCTTTGAAGCACATGTGCGATTCTACAGTCAACTGAATTCGCTTTAGTAACTCGCTATAGAATTTATCCTGAGTAATATTTGAAAGAACAATTTACGATTTACAATAAATATATAAAGTTTAGATGATGTAATTGTGCAAAACTAGTCAATTTTCACTGATATTTTTAGAGTTTCAGGCCAAAAATTATAAATCCCGTTACCATGGAAATGGGCCATAAAAAATAGGTAGTTGTATTTCAATATTTAATTTTGTGAGTGACAACGAACATGCTCAGAAAGTTTCGTTAAAATCTGTGACTAGGCGTGAGCCACCATTCTCGATGGTTACAGAGAATTGGTATTAAAGCGCCAATTATGAAAATACAAGTTCTTGAATCTGCAACAACGTAGAACCAGTTTAGGCGGTGCATAATGAGCCGCCTCATCTGGATCCATACTGCTAGCCCTTTAGCCTTTGAATCCTTAATCTGATTTGACGAAACAGTTTACACCTTTCTGTGTTTTTTTTCCTATCAGACAAGGCGGTGTAGTGTGTATTGGAATTTTCGATATGACCTCTTGACAGTCTCTCTTGAAGACAGGGTATAATCGATTATGCCAATTTTCGCATCCTGCAGAGACTGTCCGTCATACTTGGCTTCCGCCGAGACTGTCCGCGAAATCTTGCTGCCTGCAGGGACTACTGTCCTCGATAAATGGCTTCCTGCCGAGACTGTCCGCGTGACTCTGCTTCCTGCCGAGAGCCTCGGCAGGAAGCAAAATAACGCGGACAGTCTCTGCAGGAAGCCATTTATCATGTACAGAAGTCTTGGCAGGAAGCAAGAAATCGCAGACAGTCTCGGCGGAAGCCAAATATGATGTACAGTCTCTGCAGGAAGCGAAAATTGGCGGAATCGATTATACCCTGTGTTGATCTTAGCTCCAGAAATGTGATCATTATACTCTCTTAAGTCCTGTAGCTTTCCTTCTTCTGTTTAATTTCTTCCATTAGATAACTCCTTGGCATAAATTTGGCACCTTGAACACAGATTTGTAGCAAACTTTATCATTAATAAATAAAGACAGTTTTCAATCCAGACTTTGTGTTTAAAATGTTCTTTGAGAAACTTTTCTGAGATTAAGCTCTGATGCTACACCACAATATAACTGATAAATATCCGCTTTGTTCTTGTCTGAAGAAAGAAGCCTTACCTTTGTGTCCCTATAATTTGGATTCTACCTGAAAGAGGTAGTCCATTCTTGTTAGCATAAGACTGTAAAAATACAATGATACTATTGGCGTCACTAATAGTCAAAGCATGTTTAGGGCTTTTTCCTAAATTTCCATGCTTTAGAGAAAAAGGCCTATAGGAAAAATGTGAATTTCCAGGTGAAATGTGAAAAAGCTGTTGGAGGCTATACACGTAGAGGCAGCCAGGACCATAACGGGTGCTACAAAACTTTGTAGCATCAACAGACTATTTGATGAATTGGGGTGGTATTCCTTGCAAAACAAGAGGAATAAACACAAACTAATCATTTTCTATAAAATAATGGACGAACTTACGCCAAATTATCTCAGAGATCTTTTACCCCCCTTTGTTCACGAAACCACTACATACAATCTTAGGAATGTGAATCATATCCAGACATTCCACGCAAATACAAACCTCTTCTTTAACTCTTTTATTCCCTCTGCTATCCGAGCTTGGAATTCTCTTTCTGATGATATCAAATCGGCCTTATCAGTCGCCTCCTTCAAATATTGACTAAACCGCGATTTAAAGAAACCGCCTAGATATTATCATATTGGTACGAGAATGGGGCAGATATTGCATGCATGGCTAAGAATGGAGTGTAGTGCCCTGAATGCACACCTTTATAGGAAGAATAATGTTCCTAGTCCCTCATGTACATGCGGTGGCTTTGAAAGCCCATACCATTATTTTTCTTTGTCTGTCGTAGATGCACTGCAGCTAGGAACTTGTACTTACCACATAACCTTATGAATTACTCTACTCGCGACATTTTGTGTGGGAAAGAAAGCGAACCAGTTCATGTAAATGAAACGCTCTTTTTACAGCTCGAAGACACTATTATCAAATCAGGGAAATTCGTGGATTCCTCTTAATAATACAGTTTGTCCTAGTCCCAGGATATGTCACTATCTGCACGTTTTTAAGAGCTCATATCTTATTGTATTCGGTCGTTAATATATGTTGCTTGGTACTGGGTAAAACCATTGGGGGGGGGGGGGTCATCAATGTTACCTGCTAATACTTTGGTAACCTTTTTTCTGTATAAAATGTATGCTGCATTCGTTTAAAGAATGTTTTCAAATTAACTGCTTCTACTTACGACAGCGAATGATTCGCTACACATGTATTCTATTTCCTATAATCGTCTTAGCTTTTGTCTTCTTACAGAGACAATGTACGTTAGTATGTTCTGTTCTCTCTCTCTCTCCCTCTCTCTCTCTCTTATTGTTCATGAAATGTATTTTTTTTTGGTTTTGCTACAATTACGCTCTTAGCTATTTATTAACAATGTACATTATAGCTTGTATAAAGAGATGACCTTAATATAAGCAACACGCTTACCGTCAGATCCTCTACTAATTTGAATATTATGTACATGTATGTAATTAATGAAAAATAAAATACTCACGTTTTAAACCAAAATGTGCAAAAGACAATTAAACTCCCGTTCAAAATATTATGGAGTGTAAATACATGTATAAGACAACATCACAGTTTACATGTAAGTCCGGTCCCTGACATCTTCAGCTCATAATGCAGAGATCGTCATTCTCTAGCCTTTGGATTTTTTTTATCCCCCTAACACCTGCAGCTCATAATCAGGAGATCGGTGGTGCGAGTTTTGGTTTTCATTCTCTCGGTTATGGGTTCATTCATCCACAACATCACATATGAGGCGCGGCACGAGAAAGCCAACAAAGTGAGTGTGCGCCTAGCGCAGATTCAGATCAACCTTGGAATCCATCCAGTCTGATCAGACTCTTTGCTAAGCGCTTAGAGGGTAGCTAAGGGTCTAAGCTACCTCCATACGGACAGCGAAGACTGATCAGACTGAGCGGATGCCCAGGTTGATCTGAGTTTGGGCTAGGCGCACAACCATTTTGTTAGTTTTGTCGTGTTGGGGCTCAATTATGCAACATGCTCGCAATAAGTCGAAATGCCGAAAAGCTTATCCAACAAAACAATGCCATACACAGTTGGTAAATATATGACTGTTTAAAGTGTCGTACGTAAGTTGACCTCGCCATTTTCGGAAAATGCAGTAGTGTAAATCGAGCAAAAATATGAATGATGCATAAATGCGGACCAGACTGCGCCGATCTTAAGCATGTACATGTAAATGCAACTTGAAAAAGAAACAAAACAAGAAAAAAAAAAAAAAAAAAAAAACTGAACCGTCTGCACAAATTGTCGTGGATGATCTGAGCCGCGACGCGAGAAAACCAACAATGTGGTTGTGCGCCCAGCGCAGACTCAGATCAGCCTGGGCATCCGCCCAGTCTGATCAGAGTCTTCGTTGTCCGCGTGGAGGTAGCTTAGACCCTTAGCTACCATTTAAGCGCATGGAGAAGATTCTGATTCGACTGGGTGGATGTCCAGGCTAATCTGAGTCTGCGCTGGTTGCACAACCACTTTGTTGGTTTTCTCGTGTCGCGGCTCATCTGTTTCTGCGTTCTGGGGTCAGCTTGCCTATCAAACGCATACGTATAAATAGCTCTTAAACTGAAAGCATCGCTGTTATTTTCGGAGAATTGACTGGGAATTCCCATTGGAAATTTCATTTTACTTTCGCTTACAACTGTTTCAACAAAATCATCAATTTGAATCAGATATAACTAGGAATATACACATTATAGTGACAAAATGATGCTCAAACCATCTGAAATATACTTTAGCCAAGATAGCATAAATAATATGTTTGACAAAAGATGTCGCCATTCCTGTACAGCAGTCGGCCAAACACTGGACGATTTGTGTGAGGGACGAATAAGTGTTGAAGACATTCCAAGGATTTCAGTTATGTATAAGAACGGAAAATGGTTTACTGGAGATAACAGAAGACTATGGATTTTCCGACAACTAGAGAGGCTTGGACAATGTACGACCATTCCAGTAAATGAAACAACTTACATTCCGATCAACAAGTTTACATCCTACAATGGTGGTGCCACAGTGGAAGTACGTAGAAATCCTGGCGGTCGTTGGCATCTGAAACCGTCGGCTACCCATACGATAAGGACTCAAAGGCGTCCTGCTTCTCCTGTTCGGGTTTTTCCGACAAGCTATAGTCGAGTCGAACCACCCACCAGAAGTATTTACGATACCTTTGGAAGCTTCAGCACCACAGGCAGCAGTTCAGTACATTCTCCGATAAGTTACAGGCCAACAAGCTCTTTTAAGTCGTCAACTGAATCTTTATTCAGGATCGGCGGGTCTGCTTCTCTAATTGACCATAATATAAATGCACGTTTTAATTCTGGGATGCAGCTTGCGGATACCACAAATGTAAAATACGTTGATCCTCAGGACTGCAGGTATTTACAAGACACGATAAAATCTCACTTTGATGATGGCCGCGCGTGTGATTTGCTGAAACGAAATCTGATAAATGGTCTCACTTCTTACAGAGACATACCCGCGGTAGAAGTTTTCGATGCATATGATGTGTACTACGTTAAGGATGGGAACAGGAGACTAAAAGCCTTCAAAGACGCAACTATTATGGTACTAAGTGATATCAAAATAAAGGTTAAGGTGATAGGAGATGAAGATGACTTACTGGACCAGCTTAGGAGTGAAGATCCAGCTGTTACAGCTTTTGAGGTGATGCAACTAGGAGAGACGGTAGAAGTGTTTTAACGGACGGATTATAGATATACTAAAATGACTGAAGCATACTTGAAGCACTAGGTCATTCCGATCCTGGGACCGACAGGATACTGCTTGTAGGTCACTGTAACTATAGTTCATAGTTGAGTGGTTTTGGCTTATACATTTCAGCTAGGATAGTGACTGAAAACGGTAACCTCATACCATTCGTAGGCTATTATGACCTATATGTCATGGTCTAGTGAGATTGCTTTATATCTTCAATGTGGCATTTTATTAGTCTGTGGTATATGGTAAAGAATATTTACTAGAAAATACGCTCTGTTAAAAATGCGATACGTGGGCAGTTTAAAAAAATGGCTCCAATGTGTTTTTCCAATCTAATACAAATAAAATAAAGGTTTTTCTGAAGTTTCTTTACTTTAGAATGTGTGTTTTATGCCTTGTAAGTTTGCTTCCAAATATCTTTTAAATCGGTTAAAAAATAAAAATTTGGTGGTCAAAAATGTAGCTAAAACTGTCAGGAGGGTAATGCTTTTTGTGTGACATTTTTAGTTGTTACACGATTTTGAACTAATATCTTTAAAACTGTAGCTCACAATTAAACTATGCACTGATATTTACTGGTTGCCTATCATCTTCAGTCTTTAAAAACATATATACAGCTTCAACTTACTGAACCTACTGACCAGAAATCAAACCATCAACAGTGTATCTGTCCTTACTATCAGGCCACTTAAAAAAAACAATGATTTGTCCTAAATGCACTAGTTCTAATGTCTATTTATAGTTATGCACTAACTAACACATGTCATTCACAGTACTACATGTAGACTTTCTCTTCTAACACCGCATGGCTTCATATCAACATCTGCAGGTGAGATGTTGAGGCTTAATTAATACCATCCCTAAATGTCAGGAGGGTAACGCTTGTTATTTTCTTTGTTGCTATTTTGTACTGCATGCACTTTTCTTGCTATTTTTTAAATTTTTCAGATACTTCCACCTTACAGATTCAGCACCTCATTCATGCCTGTTCTGCCTAGCATGATCTTTCCATAATGGGCTTTAAAGATAATGTCAGGAGTGTAACGCATTTTTGTTGAAAATAGGGGCCTTCATTATGGCATAAATTCGTGCTTTTTCCAGTATTTTTCACAAACTTATTTTCAAAAATTTACAAGAAGCTATGTAGAATTGTCTTTTAAAAAAGTTTCTGTTTGGATGAAGCCTACTTTTTAGAACAAATAAAGCAGAAATGTATTTTTTTTTATTTTTTATTTGTACAAAAGGTCTCAGCATTAGATGCATAAACATGTTTCTGAAACGAAAGCTCCTTATTTTTTTTTGTGATTGCTCTTTGCTCTCAAAAAATAAAAAGAAAATGGAGAGGCATGTTATTTATATGTGAATTCTACAATAATTTTAGGGTTATATAAGGCGTTACACTCCTGACATTGTTAGAAAAATCATAAAGATGCCTCAAATCACCATATTTTTTAACAGGTAGCTTTCTAAAGTAAATTCAGAGAAAAACTGCATTGAATAAAGAAACACTATGACAAAAGTAGTTGTTAAATTTCCAACATGGACAAGATCAACTAGAAATAAAGACAAACAAAGTGAAAAAATTAGCAATAAAACAAGAGCATCAAGAGAGCGTGTCAGGAAGTTCAGAGAAAAACTGAAAACTTATCCAACTAACCAGAGAAAATTGCTTGAACTCAAAGAAACAAAGAAAACAGAAAACAAGCTATACAAGGAGAAAGTAAAGCGCAAAAGAGAATGCAAAATGAATCTTTCAACCAGTATTATAAGGAAAAACAGAGACAATGGAAAAAGAACAGTAGAAAAAGCAAAAGTAATATAAAATCAGATGAAAAAAGTAAATCAGATAAAGCCACATGCTAGGGACTATAATATACACCTCAATGGTCATCAGATAAGATCAATAAAGGGCTGTAGACTCTGGTCATGTAGATATTGCAGTAAAAGCTAAATTCGTAGGTCAGAGAAAAAATTTCATTGGAAAAACTTCTCGTTTTGAGATTTCGTTTCCCGACCGGGAGAGCGTGAAAAAGGGCTCCAAATTGGGAGCTCCCGCCAAAATCAGGAGATATCACATGTATGCATTGTATATATGGTCATTTGGGCACCACAGATGGCTTTGCAACCATCCATCTCTCTTGACGTTGTCCTGTTTATACCCCCGGTATACGAAGTATATAGGGGGTATATAATTTTTGGTCTTTCCATTAATATGTGTGTGTGTGTGTGTGAGTGTGTGTGTGTGTGTGTGTGTATGTTAACATTTTTCCTGTCACAGATTTCTCAGGAACCACTAAAGCTAGGACTTCGAAATTAGGTACAAACGTTGGGTATGACTAGTTGTACCGTGTAAGAGAGAATCAGCCTTCTCCTGCTTATCAGTCCCTTTGTTTGTCCATTTTTCTTTCTCTCCAATTAAATTTTTGTCACAGATTACTCAGGAACTATTACAGCTAGGACTTTGAAATTCGGTACAAATGTTGGGTATGACTAGTTGTACTGTGTAAGAGAGAATCAGCCTTCTCCTGCTTATCATTCCCTTTGTCCTCCAATTAAATTTTTGTCACAGATTTCTCAAGAACTGCTTAAGCTAGGATTTTGATATTTTGAACAAACAGTGGGTATAGCTAGTTGTATCAGGTAAGAGAGAATCAGCCTCCTCCTGCTCATAATTCTCTTTGTTTGTCCATTGTTTTCTTTCTCCCCAATAAGATTTCTTAAGAACCACTTTAGCTAGGATTTTGAAATTTGGTTCAGACGTTGTGTATGACAAGTTGTACTGTGTAAGAGAGAGTCAGCCTCCTCCTGCTATTCATTCCCTTTGTCCTTTTTTTCTTTCTCTCCAATTTTTAAAAAACATGAAAAGAAAGATTGTTCAAAGGCAAATATCTGCAATACATATCTAAAAATGTACTTTTTTAAATATGTCAGGAGTGTAACAAAATTGTCCTATCGGTGAAAATGACAACAGCAACAACAAAAATGGTATTCAGAGGATAAATTGGCACTGCCATAAAGCAAATGATTTGTTTCTTCTTTTCTGAAACCACTTAGATTCTCTAAATTAAACACAAACACTTCCTGTCATACATAAACTTCAAAAGTGTCAGCACGGAAAGTGATTTTTTAAAAAAAGATTATAAAATAGTCTTTATTAGCATAAGAACTGGATCAAATTTGACCAAACAGATTACAATCATTTTACAAACAAAAATGTTTCACTGAACTGGGAAACTTATGTTTAACTGACAGAGAAAAATGATGTCAGGAGGGTAACAAATTGAGCTAAAACGGTCCTGTTTTTAAGACCAAGAGTGCAAAAAATTTATTATAGGCACAACTATCATTTTTTCTCTTTGGTGATCAAAATTGGCTGAATTTTGCTCTAAATCACACTTTTTTTAAATATTTGCAATATTTCTTAAGATATAAAAACTTTAACACCCATAATTCAGGAAAAAAGGGATTTTTCAAAGAAAAAATAGTATTTTTTTTTTAATTTCTATGCGATAGAATGAAATTTGCTTGACTAGAGTTTCATATCTCACCAGTTTTGTCATTTGAAGCAAAAAAAAACCCCACACACAGCACATTTTTTCCAAGTTTATTGCTGTTAATGACAAGAAGGTTTTAACTACTTTTTTAGTACCTATTTTGATTTTAAGCTTCAGTTATAAATACATCTTGAGAGTTATCCGCTAGTACCATGTAGTTTCAGTTATTACTGTAAGTATGGTATCACCTGGTAACAAAATAAATGGAACAGTAAAAGTTTCATTTTTGACCACCAATGTCACATTTTGGAGCCATTTTTTTTTAAACTGCCCACATGTAAATCTTTTATGCACGTACCAGGGTTCGAGGTTATAAAACTTGAGAATAATCTCAAACTCAAAAAAAGCACACTGATCAGTGTGCTTTATTTCGAGTTTGAGAAATTACTCAATTTTATAACCTCAGGGCCAGAACTGCATATCTCAAAATTCCTATCACTCTAAAAAGCCAAAACCCATATAATTCCCTGAAATTAAAACGAGAACCCCATAAACCCCGTATCACACCCAATATGACCCATTTCATTTACTATGGCGAAAAAAAACAACATGTTCTAAAAATTATATCACCACATTCGGCACACTTGGTGGTTGGTCTATTCTATTCTTACGAGGTTATTTAGTCGAATCTTTGTAAATGTATCTCAAGTTTCTAGCTCACCAGTTTCAGTGTTACCAACTCGTTGAAAATAAATTTCTGATATTAACTACTGTTTTTACTAAAACTGCTATTAAAATTGTGATAAAGATTTGGTAAACAGGCAAACTTGTTTAAAATGAAAATGGTTGATATATTGATTATGATATATTATCATATTACGTCGCTTCTGAGAGTGTAATAAAGCCATGCATTAAAAACGATAATCCACTAGTGGATTAAATATGCAAATTACGTCGTAACGTTATAAATGCGTTGACGTCCATAAAAAACGTTGCTTTTCTAATGGCGAAATCGTGACGTTTTATTGCAAAAAATGCTAATGAAATACGATTTTAGCGTCATATGATAAATAGAATCTTGCATTCGTGTTCATGTAATATTGAATTTATTAAACTCATTGGGGAAAAACGATAAGATGCTCGGCAAAGCCTCGCATCTTATCTTTTTCCCCAACTCGTTTAATAAATTCAATAATACATGAGCACTCATGTAAGATCCTCTATGTAATTTTCATATCATACCCAGTAGCCTCTCATATCAGCTGTATGGGAGTCTCGGCCTGATATCCAAGTCTCGAGCTGATACAGGGTTTGATGTGAAAATTGCCGTATAAATAACCTCTATATAAGTGTTGTGAAATTTGATGGACTTTTAAACTATTTAAAATAAAATGCTGAAAATATTTGAATCCATTCAGAGTGTTAATGATGCTAACATAAGTACGCCTATTCACTTAGGGGCCAGACCAAAATGTGCATGTATTAAAAGTGATCCGCGACACAAGAAAACCGACAAAGTCTCTTCACTAAGCGCTAAAAGGGTAGCTAAGGGTCATAGCTACCTCCATGGGGACAGTAAAGACTCTGATCAGACTGGGCGGATGCCCAGGCTGATCTGAGTCTGCGCTGGGCGCACAACCACTTTGTTGGTTTTCTCGTGTCGCGGCTCAAGTACCTTGAAAATAAAACCTTATTGTTATACTTTTTCTTTTCCTTATAAACGCAAAATGAATATTGTCAATCTGTGACTAAGATTAACATGGACTTGACATTATTTACCATAGGTTGGTTAAAAATCATAGATACTTACACGATGTTATATATATATATATTTATTACTTGTTCATATGTACTTCCTGTATTTTTGTTTCAAGTGACGGGCACATGTCCATGTTTATTCTACTATTTATACAAAAGAACTAGTTGAGTCGCGACAGGAGAAAACCAACAATGTGGTTGTGCGCCCAGGTCAGACTCAGATCAGCATGGGCATCTGACCAGTCTGATCAGACTCTTCGCTAAGCGCTTAAAGGGTAGCTTAGGGTGTAAGCTACATCCATGTGGCCAGCGAAGACTCTGATCACACTGGGCAGATGCCCATGCTGATCTGAGTCTGACCTGGGTGCACAACCACATTGTTGGTTTTCTCCTGTCGCGGCTCAAATTCTTTTTTAGAGTTGACCCCCACTTAGAATGGAGACAAAAATGAAAATCATAGAGTTGCTTCCCTTGAAAATGAGTCTTAAAAACGAATTTGAACCGCGACAGGAGAAAACCAACAATGTGGTTGTGCGCCCAGGTCAGACTCAGATCAGCATGGGCATCCGCCCAGTCTGATCAGACTCTTCGCTAAGCGCTTAAAGGTTAGCTTAGGGTGTAAGCTACATCCATGTGGCCAGCGAAGACTCTGATCACACTGGGCAGATGCCCATGCTGATCTGAGTCTGACCTGGGCGCACAACCACATTGTTGGTTTTCTCCTGTTGCGGCTCAAATTCTTTTTTTAGAGTTGACCCCCACTTAGAATGGAGACAAAAATGAAAATCATAGAGTTGCTCACCTTGAAAATGTGCCCATTTACCTAAAATCAAGGCGTTTTAAATTTAGATATGAGCCGCGACACGAGAAAACAAAGGGGTGTTGCGCCCTGCGCAGACTCAGATCAGCCTGGGTATTCGCCCAGTCCGATCAGACTCTTCGCTTAGCGCTTTAAGGGTAGCTGAGGATCTAAGCTACCTCCATGCGGACAGCGAAGACTCTGATCAGACTGGGCGGATGCCCAGGCTGATCTGAGTCTGCGCTGAGCGCACAACCAGTTTGTTGGTATCCTCGTGTCGCGACTCATATCGTTTCTCCTACTCATAGGACACATAGCTTTAAAACAACGATGGACGGATGACTTGCGATTTTACATCCTTTTACACAGCATTTCAGTCATATCAGGACGATGGGTGGGTGATAATGAAAGGCTGTGTGCAATCGAACCCCGTTTACGATTGAAAAGATTTCCGCTGACTGCGGGACCATAACCCGGGACTGCTAGATCAGCAGGTCAGCGCTTAATCTACTGAGCTACCGGGCTCCTTCAAAAACAACGCCATATCAACATCTATACGTCATTGCTTCAGTGTTGTGGCCTTGTAAATTTTCGATACTAATCAGCCCTTGAAACAACTGCTTTTTTAGTATTAAGAAGTTACAGTATGCTATTTTCTGGCTTGCGTCGCCAGATTTTGTTAGGGTCGCTGAATAGGTTGAAATCGCTGAAACTTCGAAGTATGTCCCATGTTCCTTCTTTTGAATGTATTCTCTGTTCTTTAAGAATTTTTATTTGACTTCACTGCTGCTGGTAATGTGACGTGTGGCGGCCGTAAAACGTCTCCTCTTACACCATCCATACTACAGATTATATCCAAAAAGATCCAACAGGCACACAACGTCGGAACAACATTAAATCATCCCTCATTCAACATTGTGACGTTGATCATTGCCAACTCAATGCTGATTCTGTGTCGCAGTTTGGGCATTATAAACGGTCAATAAGAATGACCATGTAGTAATACATATGTTGACAATTGATGATGATGAGGTAAACAGAAGGGCATCGGCCCCGTTCTGGCAGCCATTGACACCCCGCGTCACACTCACATAATCCAATACACCAGCGAACACCAAGCACTGCGTGATCGTCCTCGGATAGTCTCTGACGTTTCAGCGTCGCTTCTGCAATACCCCGCGCAAACAGGAGCAAGTTATAGTTATAGTATGTTAATCACGAGGTAAAGGGGCGGAGCCCCGAGTTCGAAAAAACTTACAGAGTGATTGACATTCTATAACTAGCTTGTAGCATGACCCGTTCAGTCTCAGGTATATAAAACAAAACCGTGACATGGTAATCATTTTTGACAGTCATGACAGACGAAGAAAACATACCCACCCCAAATCAGCACCAATCGAATTCATCAATATATTTTTGCCTTTCACGATAACCATGACACATTTTAAAGCTAGACGCTGGGCTCTTTGGCCATTATAAAATTAGGAAATGAATAGAAAGGATTATTAAATGCTGGACCCTTCAGTGATTATAAAACTAGGATATGAATAAAAAGGATTGTTAAATGCAAGGTAAAAAAATATCACATTAACATTTAGGATAAACAAAAAATCGTATTTAAAGTGAATGTGTATACTTCCATTTCATTTTCACTTAAAGGAAAGAATTTTCTCCCTAGGAGAGAATTCGAGAAGCAAATTCTTTACGTTGAGAGTAGGCCGCATTTTGGAAGGGTTTTATTGTCCAAGGTAGCAACCAAAATGTAAAAAATAGTGTTCCCCTTTGTAAGAAATGTAAAGATACGGCAGTGTACCCATATGTCGTAAGCTTGCAAAACAATATATTTGGTTTGCGTCGATTCATTCAATTTTTCTTTCTACATCTTATTTTCATCCTATGCAATTCAATTTAATATAAACATATCCTATCAACACCAGTCATGTAAAAATCACTGCCAGGCTTTTTAAAGAGATTCCTTTAATTATACACGTCGTACCATTTTGATGATTAGACTGGTATTGAGCATATAGGACTGCTCCAAAACAGTCTGTCATGGATGGTATCATGACTGCTGAGGAACCGATCTGTTTTACATAGGCATTTGGTGTTTCATGTTAAAAAAAAACAACTAAAGCTGCTCACTCCCCAAATTATTTTGACTGACATGAATGGTATCACGACTGCTGTGACACGGATCTGTTACACACATTCGTCAGCATTGGATGTTTTTATACCCAAAAAAACTAGAACTGTTCCATTCCCATTTGATTTTGACAAGTATTATGCATGCAGTTTAAAGCAATGATTTAGATCTAAAACGTGTATAGTGAATTGTACAGATGGATGGATGGATGGATGACAGTATTTCAGTCATATCAGGACGACGGGTGAGTGATAATGAAAAGCTGTGTGCAATGAGCCCCGTTTACAATTGAAAAGATTCCAGCCTCCAGCGGGGCTCGAACCCGGGACCGCTTGATCAGTAGGCCGGCGCTTAAGTGGGCTCCTGAATTCTAAAGACCCTGGTTGAACTGTGCATTGCGAAGGTCCTGGTCGAACTCCGCAGAAACAAATGCTGGTCTATATTAGCCAGTTTCAGTGAAGAGTGCAGTTCAACCTGTTTGAAGCTGCTTAAAGCATCCTTTATTTTATGAGCAATATTTTTTCTCTATTTTTTTTGGCTTTTCTGAAGCCCTGATATTGCTTTTGCCAAGGTTGCTGATGAGATGAATGGGTACAATCAAGTAGCACATCACACAGATCTGTAGGATAGGCTCTTGGTACAATAAGTTCCAAAAAACTGGAAGTTATTGTACAGTTTTAGGGTCCGCCTCTTCAGTTATTTCATACTATTGGCTCCACCTTCTGTAGTAATTTTAGTGTATGGGATTTTGTTTTACTACTACTTCAAAGGGAAATTGCACTAGTCATGCTACAATAGGAAATATCCCCCGTCCAAATTAAAAAAACATCAGATATTCTATATTGGGCTTGTTTGATGGATTACTCGCGGGTTAGAAAGCATAGTGCAACGATTGAGAAGAATCCCGCCTCCAGGATTCGGACCAGAACCGTTTGGTCCGCAGATGGGAGCTTAAAAGTCTGTGCCACCGGGGCTATTCGTTCTGTAAGGGACGATTATAGCTTCGAAACTGGACCAGTTCATATATCAATGAAGCTGCTCTGTATATTTGTAAAGTGAAACTTTACGAATTCCCACACAGTCATTTTAATATTATACAAAAATTATTATTTACATTCTAAATGTCCAATGTCGCTTAAATGCTACATGCATTTAGATTTCAGTCAATTTTCGTTCCATTCCTATCAGACTGACCAATGTTTTATATTCGTTGAATTATGAAAACCGTTGATGATGCACAAATTTTGAATAAAAGAAGTCAATGAAAACTGTTCGAGAAGCTGATTTCCACAATGTCTATACTCAAAGAGCGATATATGGAGAGACACAGCTGGACGAACGAACAACACCAACTCTTAATGTCCCCTGTATATGGATGGTCCTGTAGAATGTAAACAAAGAAAAAAAAAACAAAAAAAACAAAAAAAAAAACAAAAAAAAAAAAAAACACAGAAAAAACAAGATTTCCGCAAATTGCGGTGTCTCGCCCGCTAGCGCTTTGTCATAAAACAGAGCTAAATCAGCAAAGATGTATGCATAAGCCAAGTTTCTTGGCTCTAGCCTTAATAGTTTCTGAGAAACAGACCTAAACGTGAAAACTTGACAAAAATTGCAAAGTCAGTCAACCGTAAACTGTTGGTAAAGACTCAATACTGATTATGACTTTGAGCTCTTCTCTTCCAGATAAATGCATGACCCAAGTTTCTTGGCTCTAGCCCTTATAGTTTCTGAGAAACAGACCTAAATGCGAAAACTTGACGAAAAATAGCAAAATCAATCAACCGTAAAATGTAGGTCAAACTCAATATTGATGATGGCTTTGAGATCTACTCTTCCAGATGTATACATGAACCAAGTTTCATGGCTCTAGCCTTTATAGTTCCTGAGAAAATGACCTAAACGCAAAACCCTGATGAAAAATTGCTAAGTCAGTCAACCGTAAAATGTAGGTCACGACTCAGTATTGATGATGGCTTTGAGCTCTACTCTTCCAGATATATGCAAGAGCCAAGTTTCATGGCTCTAGCCATTATAGTTCCTGAGAAAATGACCATAACGCAAAAACCCGATGAAAAATTGCAAAGTCAGTCAACCGTAAAATGTAGGTCAAGACTCAGTATTGATGATGGCTTAGAGATCTATTCTTCCAGATGTATGCATGAATCAAGTTTTATGGCTCTAGCCCTTATAGTTTCTGAGAAACTGACCCAAATGCAAAAATCCGATGAAAATTTACGCCGCCGACGACGACACCGGAAAAGCAATACCTATGTCTCGCTTCTGCTTCGCAGGCGAGACAAAAAACGAGAACCAAACTCACGAAAAAGGAATGTATATGTTTCATGTTATTTATCTTTTTATCCATAAAACTACCACAGTATACGGTAAGTGTCATCTAATCAATATCAATATTTGGGCTGTATCTACGTAAGGTTCAATTATAACCCATAGGTGACTGACAGGGGATTTCCACGGTAGCTTTGAAAAGAAACTTGGCCAGGATTACACGTATCAAAGTGACAAAATGATGTTGAAACCATCTGAAATATACTTTTGTCAAGACAGCATTAACAACACCTTTGACAAAGGATGCCGACATTGTTATACATTAGTCGGTCAAACACTGGACGATATATGCGAGGGACGTACAACGGTAGATTTCGGTCATGAAACATACCGGAAAATGGTTTACTTGCGATAATAAAAGACTATGGGTCTTCCGACATCTAGAGAGGCTAGGGAAATGTACAGTTATTCCTGTAAATGAAACGGCTAACATACTGTTCAAGAAGTTTACAACGTATAATGGTGGTGCATCGGTGACTGTACGTGGAAATCCCGGTGGTCGTTGGCATTTGAAACCTTCACAAACCAACATAACAAGGGATGAACGGTGTCCTGCTTCTGTTCGAGTCTTTTCGACAAGCTGCATTCAAGCTGCAGCACCACCCAGAAGTGGTATCTGCCCAGTTGGACGCTTCAGTCCTGCCAGCAGCAGTCGTAGACCTGCCTCGATGAGCTTCAAGCCTGCAACTGTTTCAGTGAATCCTCTAGTCAGCAAATTTTCACTTCCGATACAGAGTTCTACAATACCTCGAACTGGATGGGGTTTCGACAGTCACACAACATTTAACGATGCTAAAGGAGAAAACAGTCGTTCGAATTCGGAAAATACTGACGCTTACAAATCGAATTCACATTTGAAAAGAAAGCACAAAACACAATTACAAAAAGCCGGTAGTATCGAAAGCTTGCACAGTGATACAGAATCTGAGCAAAGTTTCAAGTCACAAGAAGAACTGATTGGACAGGTACAGACTAGTCATCAGGACGACCAGTCTTCTGGGTACTGTATAGTTAAAGCGGAGAGTATAAGATGTCCTGATCAAATAGATAAACAAAATATGACCGAACTGTGGCTAATCAAATAACGGTGTTTGTTATGAAAACAGTGGCCTTGCGCAAGTGGGTAAAATCTTTTCTGCTGATAATAACTTAAGATGTAATTGCATGGATGCAGAAAGCAACCTTTTCAGGCAGCAGGTTTTCATTGCCGAGTTAAGGTCCGCTTGCGTTATGGAACATTCCGCAACTGGAGAGAAACCAAATGCGGACATATTTACTGATACCAAACCGGATGGTTCGGAAAGTGCCTTGTCTTCCGGATACTTGTTCTATACACGTGGCAGTAATAATGGCAACGATAACAGCAAATCGGTACAGGCTAATGTATATGAGGAAAACGTAAAGAACGAACGCTCTTTCAATGCAGAACAGCTTATCAGAAATTCGCAGAGAAATGTAAACAGTATCGTTGAGGCTGTTATTGAAGGCTTGAACACTCGTGTAGAAAATAAAGCGCCTGCACCAGCTAAGAAGTTTCTTTCACAAACAAGATCATACTTGGCTGAAGCGGTTGGTGGCCTCTTGATAGCGTATGAAAAGCAGATACAGTCTTACCAAGCTCAGGTTGAGGAGCTAAGATATCAGATGACACAACCTCAAATGGAGAAACTAAAAATAGAGGAAGCATTCAAACCAAATGCAGAATCTCAACCCGACAAATTACTTTCGGAGAATTAGGCAAAATTTGGAGGTAAACATGAAAAGATCATAAAAGGAAAGAAAATACTTGCACAAACATAAATAAGATGACGCGTTCTGTGTCAGAAGAATAATGCATAAGATAGTGGAGCATAGTGAAGTGGGTAAAAGAAAAACTCAGCGTAATGCACGGCTCCACAGATATGTTTTTGCTCAAAACTAGCGAATGGAGTTATTGACTTAATTTGCTGTATATAAACTGAACTGCCTTGATTTAAAACATGTTCAATGTCATGTAAATCCATAGAAAAAATTACACAAGAAAACTCTTGAAAACAAACTCATATAAAAAAAGATAATCGGCGCAGATTAAATGGAAGCTTGCTTTGTAATATGTCCCAATATGTGACAAAATGATGCTCAAACTATCTGACATATACTTTAGTCAAGACAGCATAAATAATACGTTTGACAAAAGATGCCGCCATTGCTATACATCAGTCGGTGAAACACTGGACGATTTATGAGAGGGACGAATAAGTGTTGAAGACATTCCAGGGATTTCAGTTATGTATAAGAACGGAAAATGGTTTACTGGGGATAGCAGAAGACTTTGGGTCTTCCGACAACTAGAGAGGCTTGGAAAATGTACGACCATTCCAGTAGATGAAACATGTTACATTCCGACCAACAAGTTTACAACCTACAATGCTGGTGCCTCGGTGGAAGTACGATGACATCCTGGTGAACGTTGGTATCTGAAACCGTCGGCTTCCCATACGATAAAGACCCAAAGGCGTCCTGCTTCTCCTGTTCGAGTTTTTCCGACAAGCTATAATCGAGTCGAACCACCGAACAGAAGTATTTTCGATACCTTCGGAAGCTTCAGCAGCAGCGGCAGCAGTTCAGTACATTCTCCGATAAGTTACAGGCCAACAAGCTCTTTTACACACTGGTCTGGCATTCAACACAGGCAACGAAGACAACGTACATGGAACCTGCTTGTTCTGCTCATCAGGATAAGTTTGTTTCAGAAGTATAGTCTCACGGACCATCCGACCCCCTACTCATGAAATAGGACTCAAAAGTTTTATTGAATTGATATGCATATTCAAGAAATGCTTGAAAACAATTTTTGGGCTACAACGATCAGGCAACGAATTGGTGTAAAACCTTATTCAAGCACTGCATTTATACTAGACGGAATTTCTTGGAAATTCCGGTCTGACTAAGAGGTATAACAAACTGCCGGTTCCGTAAGAATGATAGTTTGAAATTAATGTAAGAAGTATGCGAAAACAATCGTGTTTTATAGTACGTTGCCTCGTTGCCTGTGTTGAATGCCAGACCAGGGTGTTTTAAGTCGTCAACTGAACCTTCATTCAGGATCGGCGGGTCTGCTTCTCTAAATGACCATAATATAAATACACATTTTAATTCTGGGGTACAGGATGTTCAGAGGTCGTTCTTGGGTATGCAGCTTGCGGATACCGCAAATGTGAAATACGTTGATCTTCAAGACTGTAGGTATTTAAAAGACACGATAAAATCTCATTTCGATGATGGGCGCACCTGTGATTTACTGAAAGGAAATCTGATATATGGCCTCACTTCTTACAGAAACATACCCGCAGTAGAAATTTTCGATGCATATGATGTGTACTACGTTAAGGACGGGAACAGGAGACTAAAAACTTTAAAAGACGCTACTAGTATTGTACTAAGTGATATCAAAATAAAGGTTAAGGTGATAGGACTGGATCAGCTTAGGACTGAAGATCCAGCTATTACAGCTTTTGAGGTGATGCAACTAGGAGAGACGGTAGAAGTGTTTTAATGGACGGATATACTAAACTGACTGAAGCACACTTGAGGCGGTAGGGCACTGCGACCCTGGGACCGACAATTTACTGCTTGTAGGTCACTGTAACTATAGTTCATTGTTGAGTGGTTTTGGCTGATACATAACATCTAGGATACTGTCTGAATAACCTCATACTATTCGTAGGCTATTATGACCTATATTTCATGGTCCAGTGAGACTGCCTTATATCTCCATCGTGGCACTATAATAGTCTGCGTTATATGGCAAAGAAAATAATATATTTACTAGAAAATACGCTCTACCAATATATGCGATACATGTGAGACTCTTATGCACGTGCCGGGACTTCATATCTTAAAATTCATATCACTCTAAATTAAGCCAAAACCCATATCATTCCCAAGGACGAGCACTCAATTAAAACCTGCATTACACCCGGCGTGACCCGATTCATTTTCTAGGGCGAAAAATCTATGTACTAAAAATCTGTATCACCACATTCGGCATACTTGGCGATTAGTCTGTTCTATTTTTAGGAGGTTATTTAGTCGAATCTTTGTAAATGTATCTAAAGTTTCCAAGTTCACCAGTTTCAATGTTACTAATTCGTTGAAAATAAATTTCTGATATGAACTTTTTTTTTTTTACTAAAGAGGCTATTAAAACTATGGTAAAGATCTGGTAAACAGGCAAACCTGTTCACAATGAAGATTTTTGATATACAGATTTAATATAATGGTATGGCAATTTTCACATCATACCCAGTATCAATCCAAAAATACCATATCAGACCTAGACTCTCTCACATATATCAGCTATATGGGAGTCTTGGCCTGATATCCAAGTCTCGAGCTGATACGGGGTTTGATGTGAAAATTGCCATATACATGTATTAATCTCTACATATGTGTTGTGAAATTTGATGGACTTTTAAACTATTTAAAATAAAATGCTGAAAATATGTGAATCCATTAAGTGTGTTAATGTAGCTAAGACAAGTACGCCTAATCACTTATTAAGGGCAAGACCAAAATGTGCATGTATTAAAAGTGAGCCGCGACACAAGAAAACCGACAGAGTCTCTTTGCTAAGCGCTAAAAGGGTAGCTAATGGTCATAGCTACCTTCATGCGGACAGCAAAGACTCTGATCAGACTGGGCGGATGCCCAGGCTGATCTGAGTCTTCGCTGGGCGCACAACCGCTTTGTTGGTTTTCTCGTGTCGCGGCTCAAGTACCTTTAAAATAAAACAGTATTGTTATACTTTTTCTTTTCCTTATAAACGCAAAATGAATATTGTCAATCTGTGACTAAGATTAACATGGACTTGACATAATTTACCGATAGGTTGGTTAAAATTAATAGATATTTACACGATGTAATATATATATATTTATTACTTGTTCATATTTACTTCCTGTATTTTTGTTTCAAGTGACGGGCACACGTCCATGTTTATTCTACTATTTTTACAAAAGAACTAGTTGAGCCGCGACGCGAGAAAACCAACAATGTGGTTGTGCGCCTAGGTCAGACTCAGATCAGCATGGGCTTCTGACCAGTCTGATCAGAGTCTTCGCTGTCCACATGGACGTAGCTTAGACCCTTGGCTACCCTTTAAGCGCGAAGCAAAGACTCTGATCAGACTGGGCGGATGCCCAGGCTGATCTGAGTTTGCGCTTTGCGCACAACCACATTGTTGGTTTTCTCGTGTCGCGGCTCAAATTCGTTTTCAAGAGTTGACCCCCATTTAGAATGGAGGCAAAAAATGAAAATCATAGAGCTGCTTCCCTTGAAAATGTGCCCATTTACCAAAAATCAAGGCGTTTTAAATTTAAATATGAGCCGCGACACGAGAAAACAGAGGGGTGTTACGCCCTGCGCAGACTCAGACAGGCTAGGTATTCGCCCAGTCCGATCAGACTCTTCGCTAAGCGAGTTAAGGGTAGCTGAGGATCTAAGCTACCTTCATGCGGACAGCGAAGACTCTGATCAGACTGGGCGGATGCCCAGGCTGATCTGAGTCTGCGCTGGGTGCACAACCACATTGTTGGTTTTTTCGTGTCGCGGCTTAAATGCCTTTTTCCAAGAGTTGACCCCCATTTAGAATGGAAACACAAAATTGAAAATCATAGAGCTGCTTCCCTTGAAAGTGTGCACGTTTACCTCAAATCAAGGCGTTTTAAATCTAAATATCGTGTTTCCTTCTCATAGGACACATAACTTTAAAACAACGATGGATGGATGACTTGCGATTCTACATCCTTTTAAACAGCATTTCAATCACATCAGAGCGATGGATGGGTGATAATGAAAGACCGTGTGCAATAGAGCACCGTTTCCGATTGAAAAGATTTTCGCCTCAAGCGGGGCTCGAACCCGAGACCGCTCCATCAGCAGGCAAGCGGTTAAATTACTCAGCCACCGGAGTTCCCTTTAAAACAACGCCATATCAACATCGATACTACATTGTTTCAGTGCTACTGTATGGCCTAGTAAAGTTTCGATACTAACCAGTCGTTGAATCGACTGCCTTTATAATATTGACATTACAGTCTTTCTCGTCAGATATTGTCGAGGTCTTTGACGAGGATAAAATCGCCGAAACTTCGAATTATAGCCCATGTTCCTTCTTTTGAATGTGTTCTCTGCTCTCTAAGATTTTTGTCTTCATTGCGGCTGATAATGTGCCGTATGCTTGATGCTTAACGGATTACTCGCGGTTTGGAAAGCTGAGTGCAACGGTTGAGAAGAATCTCGCCTCCGTAAGGATTCGGAAGCAAACCGTTAGCTCAGCAGGTTAGAGCTTGATAGTCTGTGCCCCCGGGGCTCTTCGTTCTGTAAGGGACGATTGCATCTTAGAAACTGTACCTGTCCATATATTAACGAAACTGCCCTGCATGTTAAGGAAACGTAAAGTTAAACTCCCAATTCTCTTAATATTGGAGACTATCGCACAGTCATTTTAATATTATGCATAAATTATTATTCACATTTGAGTTATTATACTTTTCTGTATTCCACAAATATTCATTGTTTCATAAACGCTACATACGAGGGGCGTTCGGAAAGTTTTGCAAATGACGTAATTTCTCGGTAACCACGATACAGACAGAACCACTGATTGCAAAAACACATAAAGCTATGTTATGCATGGAGAAAGCTGCAAACACGTTGCATTTTTTTTTTTGAAAAAGGACGCATTTTTAACTTCTTTGAAAGAGGTATACCCTAAAGACACTGCAGAATTTCACTTAAATAGGTCGTAATTTATATACCAGCAGTCTTTGATTTTTTGTATCTTTGTCAGTTAAAGGCCGTGCCCAGACAATGTTATCCTGTAAATATCGCGGAAATTATTTTTAATCTAAGTTCCATACTGGCCAGGGAATATGGATTGTCCATACTTTATGTAGTAGCAATATCTCCATTTCTACTACAATTTAATAATTTTGTAATGAAAACAAGTGTGTTAGCATTCAAAATCTTGTCAGCTAGAGCATTTACATGGGTCAACGAAAACCTGTCAATCAGTTCAAATCAGTGCCAAAAATGAAGCCTCTACAATCTTTCAAAAGTGACGTTAACGTAAATTTCAATAACGTCATAAGAACTGCGCATTGCTTTGCAAGGATTAAATCAATAAAAGGTGCCACCCTTTTAACTTTTGTATTGATATTGTAGGCAACGATAGATAAGCAAATGACAAAGATTAAGTTTTCATTTTCAAGGATATTTGACATGAATGCCTATCACTGAAATGATTTTACATATAAAATTAGCCCTGTGGTATGCCTGGGACCTATTTAAACGCGTTGTACCTCAATAAGGAAAGGTGTCTTTGTATAGTGTTTAGTAACATTGAAGACAAAATGCAGTGCTTTCAGTACATGCAAAGCAGTTGTACCCAGCATGCCCCTAGACAAAGTCTCGAGGCCATTTGCAAAACTTTTCGAACACCCCTCGTACATTTAGATTTTAATAAAATTTCTTTCAGTGGGGTTGTTTGGCAGGCCAGGGATCTCCACCTGTCAGACGGCCCGTTGTATCTGTTGAGTCCTCGTCTTTGCTTCTTCATGGTGTTGAAATTTGATTTATGTGTTTACCGTGATGATTCATTGACGAGTTCGAGGGTTATCATGCGAACCGAACAACCAACTAAATGTTTTGTACCACTTCAGAAACTGAGGGTGAGGTTGGGCCTGTAAAATCGATTTAAGCCCCCCCCCCCCCCCAGTAATTCATTACTGACCGTTCCAAGGCGGTAGTTCTGTTGTGGTTCTCTGTTGCCTGTTTTTGGTGTCAGAGTTTCTGTGATGTTTTACCTTATGTATGTTCTTATTATTTTTGGTTCGGTTTGGGTTGCTGAGTGGCCACCTTTCGGGAACAAGCTGCTCACTTGGTTGGCCATATGTTCTCTGTATCTTGATTATTTTTAATCTTAGTTGTTTCCAACTATGGTTTGAGGGCTGGATTTGGATTTTGATTGTTTCGTCCCTGGTCTTTGCATACTTTTTACTTTTATCTGACTGACACTGACCAATGTTTTTTATCAGTTAAATTATGAACATTTGCACAGAAAACTGAACAAAAGAAGCTGATGAAAAAATTGCAAGAAGCTGGTTCCCAGTGAGAGACGTACGAACAGACATAGCTGGACGAAAGGACAAGAGCAATTTTAAAGTCTACTGAATATGGTTCTGTAAAATGTAAACAGAAAAAAAATGATAACCAAAATCACGAACAAGGAAGAGTATATGAACCACGACGTGAGAAAACCAACAATATGGTTGTGCACCCAGCGCAGACTCAGATCAGCCTTGGCATCCGCCCAGTCTGATCAGAGTCTTCGCTGTCCGCATGGAGGTAGCTTAGACTCTTAGCTATCCTTTAAGTGATTAGCGAAGGGTCTGATCAGGCTGGGTAGATGTTCATGCTGATCTGAGTCTGAGCATGGCGGACAACCACTTTGTTGGTTTTCTCGTGTCGCGGCTCATATATTTTTTATCGGTAAAACTACCACAGTATACGGTAAGTGTCATCTAATCAATATCAATATTTGCGCTGTATCTATGTAAGATGCATAAATAGCCCACAGGTGACTGACAGGGGATTTCCACGGTAGCTTTTTAAAGAAACATAGCCAGGATTACACGTATCAAAGTGACAAATTATGTTGAAACCATCTGAAATATACTTTTGTCAAGACAGCATTAGCAACACCTTTGACAAAGGATGCCGACATTGTTATACATTAGTCGGTCAAACACTGGACGATATATGCGAGGGAGGTACAACGGTAGAAAGCATTCCAAAGATTTTGGTCATGAAACATAACGGAAAATGGTTTACTTGCGATAATAAAAGACCATGGGTCTTCCGACATCTGGAGAGGCTAGGGAAATGTACAGTTATTCCGGTGAATGAAACGGCTAACATTTCGTCCAAAAAGTTTACAACCTATAATGGTGGTGCATCAGTGACTGTACGTGGAAACCCCGGTGGTCGTTGGTATTTGAAACCTTCACAAACCAACATAACAAGGGATGAACGGCGTCCTGCTTCTGTTCGAGTCTTTTCGACAAGCTGCATTCAAGCTGCAGCACCACCTAGAAGTGGTATTTGCACAGTTGGGCGCTTCAATTCTGCCAGCAGCAGTCGTAGACTTGCCTCGATGAGCTTCAAGCCTGCAACTGTTTCAGTGAATCCTCTAGTCAGCAAATTTTTACTTCCGATACAGAGTTCTGCAATACCTCGAACTGGATGGGGTTTCGACAGTCACACAACATTTAACGATGCTGAAGGAGAAAATAATCGTTCGAATTCGGAAAATACTGACGCTTACAAATCGAATTCACATTTGAAAAGAAAGCACAAAACACAATCACAAAAAGCGGGTAGTATCGAAAGCTTGCACAGTGATACAGAATCTGAGCAAAGTTTCAAGTCACAAGAAGAACCGATTGGACAGGTACAAACTAGTCACCAGGACGACCAGTCTTCTGGGTACTGTATAGTTAAAGCGGAGAGTATAAGATGTCCTGATCATATAGTAAACAAAATATGACTGAACAGTGGCTAATAAATAACGGTGTTTGTTATGAAAACAGTGGCCTTGCGCAAGTGGGTAAAATCTTTTCTGCTGATAATAACTTAAGATGTAATCGCATGGATGCAGAAACCAACCTTTACAGGCAGCAGGTTTTCATTGCCGAGTTAAGGTCCGCTTGCATTATGGAACATTCCGCAACTGGAGAGAAACCAAATGCGGACATATTTACTGATACCAAACCGGATGGTTCGGAAAGTGCCTTGTCTTCCGGATACTTGTTTTGTACACGTGGCAGTGATAATGGCAACGATAACAGCAAATCGGTACAGGCTAATGTATATGAGGAAAACGTAAAGAACGAACGCTCTTTCAATGCAGAACAGCTTATCAGAAATTCGCAGAGAAATGTAAACAGTATCGTTGAGGCTGTTATTGAAGGCTTGAACACTCGTGTAGAGAATAAAGCGCCTGCGCCAGCTAAGGAGTTTCTTTCACAAACAAGATCATACTTGACTGAAGCGGTCGGTGGCCTCTTGATAGCGTATGAAAAACAGATACAGTCTTACCAAGCTCAGGTTGAGGAGCTAAGATATCAGATGACACAACTACAAGTGGAGAAACTAAAAATAGAGGAACCGTCCAAACCAAATGCAGAATCTCAGCCCGACAAATTACTTTCGGAGAATTAGGCATGATTTGGAGGTAAACATGAAAAGATCATAAAAGGAAAGAAAACACTTGCAGAAACATAAATAAGATGACGCATTTCTGTGTCAGAAGGATAATGAATAAGAGCATAGTGAAACTGGTAAAAGAGAAACTCAGCGTACTGCACGGCTTCACAGATACTGCTTTTTGCTCAAAACCAGCGAATGGAGTTACTGACTTAATTTGCTCTATATAAACTGAACTGCCTTGATTTAAAAATGTTTAATGTCATGTAAATCCATCCTGGACAGTGAGTGGACTGGACAGGCCTTAGACAGGACACTTCTGTTTAGCAGTGTTGTACCGCGTATTAGCGTATCGCCCAAATCCTTTTATCAAGAGCTCTCTTAAGCTGTATTAACTGTCTTATTTCGTTAGAGGTAAAGCTTCTAAACACAATTTTCTGTCCGTTTTATTTTGAATTACTGGAACAAAACAGGCATGTCTGAAATAAATTTATTCTGAGAATTCATGAAGAAGAAACATATTTTTTCGGTTTGAACCCGTTTACTCAGATGATAAAGGACAGAAACAATGAAATTTTAAGTAAATTTAAATGTGGGCCAAAAAACGGCCCAAATCATACCAGGTCCTTTGTATCATCTGCTGCTAATTCAGAACCTTTAGGGCGACAAAGTAAAAAGATAGGCAATGATTAGGAATTAATACAATTAAAATATATATCCCGCATGCAAAACCAAAAGGGAAAGAAACATACACACACACCATAAACAAAAGTTCACGAAAAAAACATACGGTAACCGAATGAACAACTCTTTCCCAAACAAGTGATCATTCAAGTGCCCTAATTGAAAACCGCAGCGACATCTTTCATACAAAAGGATACTGTACGGCCTCTTCTGCCAAAACTGTACTGTTTATTGTGTTTTGTTTACTTATACAAATGACGTTAAGTCCAAACAAAAACTAGTATGCTAGTCCTTTTTACTGTAAGACATCTGAAGCAAGGAATACATCAACAATGGAAAATAGCAGACTTGGTTTAATTGAGTCTATTCATGACCAGTAATTAAATGTGCGACACCGGCCACGCCCCCTAGCATCGGCTTAAGCGGAACTCTATTTTCAAAACAACTCAAAAGAACTCAATTACACCAAAGGACCAGAAAATATAATCTGCACTATGATGAAGTACAGGGAGATGTTTATAGGCCTCCATACGGCACAAACACCAGCTGCAGTGTAGATAAATACGTTCTGAATAGTAAGATCCCTTGGAAGCAAGGAATACATCAAAGAACAGAAAATAGCTGACTCGAAAGTCTACTTAACCAGATGACAGAAGACGAAAACCACAACAGCCAACGCTTCAGCATTTCCCCATATAGACTCGCTCTAACCCAAGCAGAAGAAATGAAAACACTCACTGGTATAGACATCAGGACAATGAAAACAGAACAAGAGTACAAGAAAGACAGACAACTAATATCCTCCGAGACCCCAATTTACTGGAGCAGCGTAGACTAATCTAAGTCTCGGACCTATAAGCAGCAGGAAATTGGTAAAGAGAAAGTACTGGACTTCATGATGAAGGCCCCAGAGGGCACGAACTTTACGCACGGCAGCTGTCTCACCAATCCAGGCCAATGCGGGGCAGGAGCGGTTGTCTACCAACCCAACCATGAGCCAACACGATTTAAGAGACCAGTCTGCAAGAGAGGTCCTATCCTTCTTGATGAACTGGTAGCCATCCTGCTAGCAATAGAGCGCATGATTCAGAATATTGCCAGTTTTACGATTAGTCTGCTGAAGATATTCTGTGAAGTCAATCTGCAGTCGGCATACTTATCCTAGGATGTAACAGCTCAATTTACCAAAGGTATTGAAGTCCCCAAGATGAAGGATGTCCCAGTACAAATTGACTGTAACCCAGGACACAATGCTTTATCTGGAAATGAAGTTGCTGACCACCTGCCAAAGAAAGCCGCAAAGGAACCAGAGACCTTCACATATAAACGGAAGTTTACATCGATTACAGATGTCAAGCTTGCAGATGAGATAAACGTCATGTCACTGTGTCAGAAGCGATAGAAGAGCTCAGACCCTGGAAGGATCCTCTTCAGCTGCTTCCGGAAAGTAGATGTTCCAAGACTGTTCGCTATTCCAACGAGAACAACCTACAGTCAATTTTTCTAATTCAGACAGGTTGCTAACAGCTGAATGACTACAGATGCAAACTAGGACAGACGAGAACCAAGCAATGTGATTGAGGACAGGTGGAAACAACAGAACGCTACTTGTAATAGTGCCCTCTCAAAGAGCATTCAAGGAACAACATAGCCATAGCCCTTGGAAGAGATAAGGCGGGACCTACAGAGGCCACGGGACGGTTCAGGCCTTCACCCATACCTCCCCGAGAAGAAAGTAGGAAAATTCTCAGAAACTGTCACAATTCAATCCCAGATTTCACCCAAGACACCATGTGGGAAAAAGATAACAAAATTAGTCACCACCAAATACATCACCAGCGGCAGCAATGTAAACATCCATTTCCCATGTATGTTGTCACCGTGCAAGACTTAACATCACAAACAATATATCAATAACAGACATAGCAACAAACAACAATAAAACAACCAAGAAGAACCACAACAGGATAGCCGCCTTGTGACGGCCAGTAAAGAAATTACGGCCAAGTCCGTGATCAGCTATTCCCCTCATCATGTCAAGTACATATGAGTCAAGGTTCACAAAAGACTGAATAGCGGTTAGCGGATAGGTAACTCGGGTGTTCGATTTATCTGTCTGTTTATTGTCCATGTAATTATCTATCTTTAGCGATCATATATATTGTTTCAGCAATCATATATACATTTTTGTTTGTGTCTCCTTTCATTCTGCGAAGGTGGTCAAACTCTGGGACGAGGACGAAATACTGGATCCGAAACGTCTTCAAAAAGGGTCCGAATGGTCCCAAGGCAGGGTCCGAATGGAGTTACGCAGGGTCTGAAAGGTCTTGTTCCTGAAACGTCCAGCTTCCGGCTAAACTATAAGCTAATATTGTGAGCCTTCGGCTCAGGTGAGCTAAGACTGCTGTCAATACAACAGAAATAATATCAATTTCCCTACGTGTGTTGTTTACCGAGTCAATCAGTTACCATTCATGCAAAAGTGGCTGCCGACCGAGACAATCGGTAGCAGGATCTGCTTGGTCGACGGCTATTAACTATAATATAATTAGCCGTGATTTGTATGTCTTTCGGGCGAATTATCGGTCAACAGCCACTATGCACAGTACCGGATCGATCGACAGCATAGGTAATCAAACTGGTTTGCCCCCGTGTTTCTACTACTATGTATAGAGTTTATTTTTTTAATCTAATATCGTAACTTCAGTGCAGTGCTGTACCGAGCAGAAATGTACCTTCTCAAATAAATGCAAACAACGAAAGCTTAGATCCAACTGCACCGATCTTATTAGCCTTTTGCATGTATACTAATGCATCTTGAAATATTATTAAGCCTAGAAACTGACCAGTCTGCACAGATTTTTGTAGATGATCTGCGTCTGCTTGCCTACAAAAAAGCTGTAAAACGTTGTTTCTCGGAGAAATGACCTGGAATTTCACGGGAATTTCCAATTGAAATTGCGTTGTACTTTCGATCTCAACTCTTTCGATAAATTGGACATATACGAAACATACGTTTGAAAGGAATAATAAGATTATACATATTATAGAGTGACAAAATGATGCTCAAACCAACCGACATATACTTTAGCCAAGATAGCATAAATAACATGTTTGACAAAAGATGCCGCCATTGCTATACCTCAGTTGGTGAAACACTGGACGATTTATGCGAGGGACGAATAAGTGTTGAAGGCATTCCAAGGATTTCAGTTATGTATAAGAACGGAAAATGGTTTACTGCAGATAACAGAAGACTATGGGTCTTCCGACACCTGGAGAGGGTCGGAAAATGTACGACCATTCCAGTACATGAAACATGTTACATTCCGATCAACAAGTTTACAACCTTCAATGGTGGTGCTTCGGTGAATGTACGAAGAAACCCTGGCGGTCGTTGGCATCTGAAACCGTCGGCTTCGAATGACCGGCACATGATAAAATCGCTTAAGGCGGGTAGAACTGATAGCTTGCAAAGTGACACAGAATCGGAGGAAAGTTTACTGTGGTCACACGACACAGAGGTTGGGGAAAGGAAAGGTATCCACCAGGACGATCAGTCTTCTGGGTACTGCATCGTTAAAACTGAAAATATAACAAATCCTGATCAGTTGTACATATATAAACAAAACATGATAAAACAGTGGCTAATGAATGTCGATACATATGGCGAAAATATAAGTAGCGTTCAACAGTGTGATGTAATATTTGATAAGGATGACTTTGAAAGTTATTCCGTTGGCTCAATACATAAACATTCCAGTCAGTCAATAGCCATTTCGGAGTTAATATCGGCTTGCAGTGTGGAACATAAAAGAAATCAAGAGAAACCGAATATGGACACATTTATAGATACCACACCAGATGCTTCGGGAAGTGCCATGTCTTCCGGATACTTGTTCTATAAAAGTGGCAGTCATACACTCGAAGAAAATATCAATTCAGTAGATGCAGATGTCGGTGACGATAACATGAAAAATGACCGATCTTTCAATGCAGAACAGTGTGTAACAAATACGCGGAAAAATGTTAACAGTATTGTTGAGACTGTGTTCGAATGCGTGGAGACTCGTTTAGAGAATGCTCCCCATGCATCAGCCAAAGAATTTCTTTTACAAACAAGATCATATCTGACTGAAGCGTTTGGTGGCATCTTGGTAGCATATGAAAAACAGATAGAGTCCTACCAAGCTGAGAATAAGGAGCTAAGATATCAGATGGCACAACTACAAGTGGAGAACCTAAAATTAGGGGAAGGGTCCAAACAAATGCAGGACCTCAGCCCGACAAAATATATTCAGAGATAAGGCAAAATTTAAATGCAAACCTGCAAAGATCGAAACTGTAAAGAAAACAATTGCTGAGACATGAATTAGATGACAAGTTTCTGTGTCAGAAGAATAGTGATCAAGAAAATAGTAAGAAGCAAAAACTAGTAGTGCGCTGCGCAGCTTCAGGGATTTTTAAGGTAGAAAGCTATTGCTTTGTGATCAGAACTGGCGAATTGAGTAATTGACTTAAATTGCTGGATATAAAATAAACTGTATTGATTTATAAGCATGTTTTCGTGCCACACATAGAGCATTATGCAAATCGATAGGGAACATAATAGTACAGTATTGCCAATTGTACGGAACGGCATATCACGGGACTAATCTCGGCTGTCGACCAACCGGTACTACACAAAAAGGTTGTCGACCAAGCATTCAAAAAAATCGGTCGCAAACATTACTTATAACGGTAAACTTATGATAGTATTCGACTGAGCTGATACTGCTGTCGATTGTCACGGTCGTCAGCCACTTTAGTATGTATGGTAACTGACTAGCTTGGTCAACAGCACAGGTAGGGAAATTGTTATTATCATGCATCTGCTGCAAAACTCACCTGATAACAGGGGTATGATAACATGTTTTGATATCATGTCAATGTAGATCTGCGCAAGCTCGAATGTTATCAGGCGATGCCTTTCGGAACGATCTCTGAAGACGATTGGCTACATACTGACGTTGGCCGTGATATCAACGTTTGATTGGTTGAATGACGTCACCGACTTACGTCATAACGCATTCGCGACGTCAGCAAGTTCGGACAAAATTGTGTTTGTGTTTCTTTTGTTTGACGTTTTTACACCTGAAAATATTCAAATGATGCATGATAAATAGAAAACCATGTTAGTGTCTTTTGATATCAAGTTTATCAGGCTCGACCAGAAACACGTCGGACAGAGTTACCAAGAAAACATTGGTGCGCAGCATCAATGCGCCGGGGAACTTAGTCGCATTTATTTTTTCGACCTGAGACTGTGGACACACTGAAGAATATTGACATTAACAATGGTCGTCTAGAGTTATACTCTGTTCTCCAGATGATTATCGTAAGCTGTTCTCGTATACAGTGGGCAACTGTTTAACAAACATGCAGCATTATAATCATTTTAGAACTGCTCTGTATTTTTTTCTTCTTTTCGCTGACTTCACAGCTACAATGTACTACCAATGCCGCAGCTACGTTTACGCATATGTTTATTGAAATTTTGTCACATTAACAAACTGTGATGGATTAACAGGTGTGATCATTTTTTTTTATTTCATTCGATGCACAGATATACTTGTATATAAATCATTTTTTTAATTGTAGGAGGCCACAATGCATCATTCAGAAAAAATTCTGCTGCTTGTTATTTGAAACATTTATTAATTTTTACATGATTTTACTTAAGAGTTACTTATCCTTGAGTGCGGAGGATGAATGGACTCAGGTGAGCTACAGGACCAATAGTCCTCTGGTTTCTGCTTTAATTAGAGCGGGTTCTTAAATGGATAGACCCAAAAGGGTAAAGACGGTCTCCGAAAATATACTTAGCAATAATAAAAACTTGACAGTCGCTATTTTTCATCCTACGGTAGTCGGGAAATAAGGAGACATAAAAATTCTTTAATTTAAGAAAATGTAATTATTCTGTCATATCATAATCACACAAATTTCAAGATTCCATAGATACAGCAAAATTGAGGCTATTGTAAACGTCACAAGAGTAATTTTCTGTTTTATATGCTCAAAACCAAACAAAATACCAAATTTAAAATCGTCGAAGTCTGCTTAAATGAAAAAATTCTGTTGGCAACGCTTTGCCGTTATTAAATCCAATCTGTATGGACTCATAAGCTAAAATTATGCCGATGCACCGTCGACTAGGAGGCCGTAAGGACCAGACGAAAAACCTCAGTCCAAGCCATTATGAAGTCAGAATTTCAGTTTCAACGTAATTCCCATTACACATTTGAGTCTTTATGGCAGTTTTAGAAATAATGGCTTTCAAATGAATTTAGTAATAAACACATTAAGTTTGCAAGACAAGCAAACTAATCACGAAGAAAATAACGAAAAAGACGCACTGGTATAGAAGATACGGCATTTCATAAATCTCTATATGTTTAATTCAAAGGGAGGTAATCTGAAAATTTTGAAACTTTAAACGTTATTTTCAGGTTGTGGTTACAATTACCATAAGCGTTTAAAGTAGTTTCTATGCAAACTGGAACTACTGTTTATTGCGTACAAAAGAACTTTCTTCTGCGCATGCGCAAATTAAAAATCTTATCTGAATTAATAAAATGGGAATAAGTGAGATAACTCCGGACAGGACAAACATTTACCAATAAATTTTCATGATTTAAGTAATCAGATGTCTGTCCCACTCAAAAACATCCATATATACATTACAAATTTGCTAGGTTGGCCGGAATTGAGAAATAAAAACCGTCAAGTTTTTATTTTTGTTCAGTATAGTTCAACTATGTGTTACCTCAACAAAATAGGTATTTATCTTGTTACTGTAAATCGTATGCGAATATTCAACGTCCGACACACATCAAATCCAATAGGGTCCGCAAAGGGTAACATATTTTATTGTAATTATTATTATTATTATCATCCATCCAATCTCGGATAACAACAAACCTATTCACCCCCATCACAAAATGTTTCCTGTTGCTCACCATGGCATCAACATATTTTTTTACTTTTTTTCCAACAAATATACAATATTAGTTAACCAGTGGTAGCCCCAAAGACAGGAAGAAAGAAAGGGGGTTCTAAATACATCTGCACTCCACAAAGTCAATGTCAGATAAATACGCCGGCCTCATGCCCGGCGTTAATTAAGGTTAAGATTTGGCGCATATATTTGGTGATGTTTTCTCACTGTGAAACTTTAAAGGATAACTCCTTAAAATCTGCATTTAGAAACTTATTTTTGAAGTAGGTATTTATGAAGGTGTTCAGACGTAGGCGTCACAAACATTTTATACTACGGACAGGGTTTTTGGATGCCTGTTGGGACACAAGCAACTTCCACATCCTAATACTGAACGATTGCTGGAAAAGCAGTAGATTCTCATTTACTCCGCCATGGCCAGCCATCCGAAACTGTGTTCAAATTATGTAAGTTTTGTGACGCCTACTTCTGAACAACTCCAATAATATTTACATGTATTTCAAAATATAAGTTTCTTATCACAGATTCTAAGGATTATCCTTTAATGTTTCACACTAGGTAACACATATCCAAATCTATGCGTTTAAAAAGAGGGAAAGCCTCAATCTTAATTAAGTCTACAACATGTATTGATTTCGCAAAATGCCAACAAGAAGGCGCATATGCCTTTCCGAAAAAAAAAAAAAAAAAAAAAAAAAAAAAAAAAGATAATCATATACTGTTTTGTTTGTTGGAAAAGACAGTACAATTCCACGGTTCCTAACCATTGCTGCATTACCAGGTCTTTATTCTCAAGAAAACGATGCAAATGCATTGCAAGAGAATCAATGATAAGTTCATAAACGGCACTGATTCACCTACCGTTGAAGCTCTAAATACTTGGGCATCTAAAACTTTCACAAGTAACTGTTACTGTTATTTCCTAAAACTGGAGCAGTCCTGCTTTTAGATGCAATGGCAAGCCATGATCAGAGTGCCCCTAAACTGATCTGGGTCTCACTGATTGCTCTGACCTATCTGTCCCAATACTTAGTTTTTTACTGTTATCAATTAGGGGTAACTATCACCGTAAAACGAAATTTCCGACCATAAAGCCGACGATTTACCTCCCCAAATGACAATTTTGAGTATGGTTATCCCCATTCTAATGCACTTTTCACAGTTTCACCTTTAAAGGTTGGTTCCTGGAGTATGCTCTGCATCATAATTTTGATGATTGTTTTTCTAACATGTCGAAAAGCACTTTTAACACGACAATAATAAGTTTCACTAAAAAGTGTACAGAGGAAAGTATTAGATAAGACATTTTGCAAGGGATTCCCTAGCTCTGCTTCGCACACCGGTTAGCAATTATAGTTTTAGTTCGCGCCAGAAATAGATTACACGGCTGACCCCATGCTGCATTGCATTTTGGGATAGTGATAGTCCATCCGCCATGCCAGGTCCTTCAGGAGAGCTCACGGCAAGAGAAAAAAATGCCCTGTAGAAAATGACACCAGGAATCAAGCACTTACAGACATATGACAAAGTTATTTTTAGAACAGGAATTCAAACACATTGTTCAAGCAAAGAGAATTAGCAAGTGAAAAACGACAATTTTCAACAAAAACCGATGGTTTTCGCGTTAGCAACAAATTCAGAAAAATAAGAGTATTTAATACACGCAGAATAAGACAAAATTATTTTGTAAACAGAATTGGTATCGTTAGTCCAGGAACCTACCTTTAAAAGTGTGCTTCTTTGTACCAGCAGCAAAACTTTCAGAGAAGCGACGTTACGTAAAGACGTCGGGTTTCCAAAAGTTCATCGCAGGATATACTGTCGCAAAATTTTGACGTTATCCAATTAGACGGCGCGTTACATACGTTAGTGCATTAGAATTCCTGATTAACCGTCATGTATACAATTTTTGCATTTTCTTGTGTCGCAATATTGATGTGAGAATTTATATCAGTATCGGTCATTCATTGGTTGATTGGTTGTTTTGGGCTTAACGGCTCTTCGAGACAGTATTTCAGTCTATATCGAGCCGACTAGCAGAGAGAGGGAGGCAAGAGATATTATAGCCGAGAGAGCAAAATAATCCAAATAGCCCAAACAGGCATCTACTGCAAGTACAAAAGACCCTTGCCTTTCTATTCTCCAAATTAGTCCGGTGTTTAGTTACCCAGCACCATCACCTGACACGACCACCCCCTTAATCATTGGTAACACATCAGGGCCCAGGTTCACAATTATTCTTTAAGTTAAGGACCACCTTAAAGTTAAGGTGGAAAATTTCGCCCATAGAAAATCCATATTTAAATCATATTAAGAATCTCAGTTTTTGCGTGATCCTTATCACAGTTGTCATAAAAATATTATACGAAAGAAAATTCAAATACATTCAGTTTTTGTATTTACACATGAAATTTTAGACCTTAACTTTAAGGCCGTCCTTAAGTTTAAGGAATGATTGTGAACCTGGGCCCAGGTGTAAAGCCATTTATGCCTAGTGGACTCATCTATTTTTATGTATTGGATGAATTCATTTCTCAATTTAGGGTTGTCATGTTTGTTTATTTTCTTGTATCTTTTTTTTATGTAGAATTAGCTGGAAATTGAATGCAAACTGCATAGACCCTGGTCTGACACCGCGCACTGTGGCTTTTGATCTGGGTCTGCACTGTCTGCCTATGTTCTTTTTATGGAACGCTAATATTAATGGATCCAATACAGCCTGTGGTACATGTACAAAAGATTGAGCCGCGACTCGATAAAACCAACAAAAAGGCTGTGCGCTCAGCGCAGACTCAGATCAGCCTGGCCATCAGCCCATTCATATCAGATTCTTCGCTTAGCGCTCAAATGGTAGCTAAAGGTCTAAGCTACCTCCATGCGGACAGCCAAGACTCTGATCAGACTGGGCGGATCTATTTCTGATTTGGACTCTTCGCTTAGCGCTCAAATGGTAGCTAAAGGTCTAAGCTACCTCCATGCGGACAGCCAAGACTCTGATCAGACTGGGCGGATGCCCAGGCTGATCTGAGTCTGCGCCGGACGCACAACCACTCAGTTGGTTTTCTCATGTCGCGGCTTATATGCTTTCTTCTACATTGGAGTCCCGTGCTGTAGTTTTTTTACACGTTTTTTGAAAAGGAAAGCAGAAAAAGAAATAAATAGCGAGTTACCGATGTAAACGGTTTTCTGTCCCATTATATGCTCAAGTAGAATTCAAGGTTGGCGAGTTCCTTGGGTAGAATACCCCAGCAGATCAAGCCTGGACGTCAACTGGATGCCAAAAAAAAAAAAAAAAAAAAAAAAAAAAAAAAAAAAACAAGAAAAAGAAAAAGAAAAACAGAAAAACAAGAAAAACAAAAAAAAGAAAAACAGAAAAAAAAAACAAGAAAAAGAAAAAGAAAAACAGAAAAAAAACAAGAAAAAGAAAAAGAAAAACAGAAGAAAAAAAACAAGAAAAAGAAAAACAGAAAAGAAAAATAGAAAAAAAAATCCCAGAAAACAAATAGAGAGAAATGTGCAATTAAGTGCAGGATCTTGTCTATTGCAATAAGAATAGTCAGATGGAAGAGATGGCAAATGCATTGGGCTTTTCAGCACTTTTGCATGGCCGCCTAGGTATACGCATGGTAACTACTACATGTACCCGTTGGTGTCGTTGTGCAAATGACAGCTTGAGCATCAGTAAGCAACATTCTGTTGAACCGGTTAAGAGTGGAGGAGGATAACGTTGATATTAAGTTTTTTGTGTCTCATCGCGTGATTTCCAATCATGCGGCAATTTTGTCTTGTGATATTCAGACCCTCAGTATCATTTATACAGGGTAATCAGAGACCTCACTGTTGACTCTATGGCTTTTGTCGCTTCAATAGATTGCTAATTTGCCAAGCGTAGGCTCTGATCAGATTGCACTCATCTGCAGTCTGACCAGAGCCTTTGCTTGGCACCGATGATGTGGTAATTTTTTTCTTTCTGGTTGTATGTACATGTATGTTGTAAATAAGACCTGAGTTCATTGTTATGTATCAGAAAAAAGAGTTAAAAGTCATACGTGGTTAGGAACCTGGTTCACTGAGATCATGCAAGCGCAAGGCACCGTCCTCGGCTGGCAACGACCACTTTAATTATATTTTGGGACGGTAAAGCCACAGTCTCACTGTCACGTATTGAGGGCTAGGTTTTACTACTACGTTGTAAATCCTGGTGAATTCGTAGATATAGCTTAATACGTTGCCGTTTTATTCAGTTTGGTATGTTTTGCGATACCTACTCAAACGTCACGTTCACTAGGTAGTTATCCCGGACACTACCTAGAAGTCCCTAGTAAAACGTAGTAGGTAAATAAACTGTTCTCATCCCTTCAGAAAGTGTGGCACAAAGCCTTTTGATAACCGGGGTATACGAAGTAAATCGTAGTTAAACGTATTGGAAACGTACTAGAAACGTAGTAACACCTAAATACCTACAAAACGGGGGTACATTTTTTGCCAAACGTAGGCCGGAAAACGTATCACAACCTAGCCCTAAAAACGTGACAGTGAGACTGGGCCCTAAAGAAGTAATTCTGTTGGACGTTTTACATGTACCAAAGGGGAATACAATAGCCGGCGAGTACTATGCAAACTTACTTGACTGACTGAAATTTGCAGTCAGCGAATAACGGCAGAAAAAGTTCTTCTTCAGCAAAACAATGCAAACATCCACAATTGCAAGGTTGCAATGGATGCTACAGAGCGACATGTGTTGTAACCCGTCTGTTGGTCTAAATTATTTAGTTCAATAAAGATAGCTGAGTTGCCATCTATTTGGGAAAGAACTGCTGACTCGGCTTATCACTTGTAATTTATTGTTTGTTGGGATGTCTTTGTCAATCTTTCCCTTTGATGTTGGGTATAGGGTTTGGGATCTGATTCAGTCAGTTCCTGAAGTGTAGTTACTCTTTAAATGTGAATAAAAATACCGCATCCTGTCTATTCGTCTGATTTGGTACCTAGTGATAGAACCTACTAATGAACTTAAGTAGATATCCGTGGACGCCATTTTCGGTCCGATGTAAAGTCAAGGCAGCGTTTGACGAGTTGGTTGATTAAAGCGTCTCGGGCTATTCAGTTTTTGGAGCATGTGTTAGAAAACCATGCTGACAAATATACTTAGTAAAACAATTGAAGGATATTAAAATTCTATGATTATCCTTACTTAAAAAAAATGTCTACAAATTTCAATATGCATGCATTCAATAGTATCGGGTATCTACAATTAAAAGCCTGTCCAATAAAAGTCACGCTTAAGTGGTTACAGTACAGTGCCGCTCCAAATGGAATAACCTCTACATCATGAATTCACAAACATACATACCTATCGCTATATTGTTGTTAATACCGGTTTTAAGGAGTTGAATGGTTCACCATAAGGAGACCATTGTTCCCATAAAGCATTAGTTACACAATGAAAGCATTTGACACATTTGCAAATTTGAAGAATCAAGACTACTCCTACTCACTGTCCTGAATATTCTTTAGTTTAGCCTTGATCAGCAGCAGAAAAGTTGGCATCAGAATATTGTAAGAGGCGCTTAAATGATCAGGCAAGCTGCCAATGTAAATTACTTGCGAAACAGCAGGTTTAAACTCAATTTTAATTTTTTGTGATTTTTGGCAGTTAGGGGGTCAGTATATTTGGAATGGTAGCATACAGTAACCACTGTAGCGTGACGTTGATTAATCCTGCATATCAACTGCATACGCCCGGTACAAGAACATGCATGCACATTTAATTTGGTATATATTCCATTAAAAGTCACAAACACGATTGAAATTTAATGTCCTTCAATTGTTTTACTAAGTATATATTATGTTGGAGGTAATAATATGGAAAATGAAGAGGTCAAATTAGACCGGAAGTATAGTGGGCTGGTTACCTATTGACCCGCCGAGCCCCGGTAGCTCAGTGGGTTCAGCACTGATCTGCTGGTCTAGCGGTCCCGGGCTCAAATCCGACTGGAGGCGGAATTCTTTCCAACCGTAAACGGGGTTCCATTGCACACAGCCTTTTATTATCACCATCCCATCGTCCTGATATGACTGAAATTAGTTTAAAAGAACGTAAAATCGCAAGTAATCCATCCATCCATTGATCCGCTCTAGTAGAACCATAGATAAAACTCTATCTTTATAATTTGAGCCGCGACACGAGAAAACCAACAATGTGGTTGTGCGCCCAGCGCAGACTCAGATCAGCCTGGGCATCCGCCCAGTCTGATCAGAGTCTTCGCTGTCCGCATCAGCTTAGATTCTCGCCTCAAGCGGGGCTCAAACCCGGGTCCGCTTGGTCAGTAAGGAAGCGCCTAACCCACTGAGCAACCAGGACTACTCTGAAATAACCGTTTTAAGTTGAAATGAATGAATTAAAATACAGAATTTTTATCTATTTACTTTGAAATTAAGACATCAAATATAGAACATTTCTTTATTTCATTGATTAACCCTTTCTTGCCCAGTGGAATGTTCAATCCCTTCATTGATTAACCCTTTCTTGCCCAGTGGAATGTTCAATCCCTATCAAATGAATGTGTCCATTTGTCAATTTAGGGGTGTCTGGCTTAGTTTATTCTGATCTTTTTTATAGGAGAAATACCCATTTGTGTAATGCAAACAGTGTAGAGCCTGTTAAGACGCCGTGTTTTCCTGCGTCTGGTCTTAGTCTACACTGTTTGCATATGCTCTATATATAAGATGCCAGGCATTAATGGGTTAATTCGTTTATCACCTGGTTACTTTCATATACTCTTCGATTTATTTTTTTATTTATTTTTTCACCGAAGTACAAACTTAAAGAAATCATATTGTTTGTTTGTTTGTTCGGTCGGTTTGAAGTTTCACCTACGATACGAAATAGAAAAAAAAAGTCGAGTTGTAAGACTGACTCATGTATTATACCTACCCATTCTACCGAAATTAGATTTTTTCATCAACTGACTCGGGAATGAAATTCAGTTAAAGCCATAAAGTTCAAATTTTTATCATGACGGAGATAAGAATATTTAGCCTAAGGGATTAATTTGACACCTGCGCTTATCGCCTGTTGTCGTCTAGTTTCGGAGAACTGCCGAAGGATATCCGGAGATTCTACCTGTATAGCTGTAAGAAATCAATGGTCAGTATCAAGTACGAATATTCTGCCAGATGGGAGGTAGCTTAGACCCTTAACTACTCGTTGAGCACTTAACAAAGAGTCTGACCAGACTTGGTGGATACCCAGGCTGATCTGCGTCTGCGCTGGGTGCACTACCATTTTGTTGGTTTTCTCGTGTCGCGGCTCAATTATTTATAGATAGTTTTATATGATATTGATGTTTTCAGTCGGGGAAAATGCAGTCACTCCAAGATGTTTCATTGCTCGTGAATGTTATATTGGGAAACTTTCCAAGCAAAATTAAAGCCATTAATGCCCATCGCCCCATGACATTTACCTTAGGGTATCACAATATTTAGACTGAAAGCAAACGAACGCGATGAGACAGAGCTGGAGCTCGAGGCAGCTTTTGAGAAATAATATAAATTATAGACACCTAATAGCCCTGTCCCGCTAAATTAGTTGAACTGAATAAAACGTTCATAGTCATAATGTTTTAATTTCAATTGGCTGGCGTTATAATTCTATTATCACTGTTATTTCATTGTGCTGGTATTGGGGGAATGGAGACAGCTGAACGCTTGTTGAAGGACATCTCACCCCCTCCTGATACCCTTGCCTGTCGTCTTTCTCGGGACACAAAAGTTCGATGGCTTGGATGGGGACGCCTGCGCTCGCGCGTAAATACATACTAATTAGGCATCTCTGGCTTGATGTCCGTAACTGCTGTATCTCGCGAAATACGACGTGTGGCTCGGAGAGGGATGTCCGTACCTGTCGAAACCTGTCCATCACCCTTTTTGTCGCACCTGCTTTAGCAAGGTGCGATATAGGCGTCCGGTGTTCCGTCCGTCCGTCTGTTCACAATTTACGTCGACCCTAGCATTTTAGTCCATTCAAATGACTTATTCTCTGAAACTACTATGCCCATGGTTCTCAAATTTCACATGCAGCATGATCAGACTGCAGGGCTTCAGAATGGTCAAATTCAGCTGGGCCAAGAATCCAAGACGGCCACTGTTACTAAAATTAGCAAAACTAATAAAATCAACGTTTTCTCCAGAACCGCTTGGTATATTTGGCTGAAATTTTGTATGAAGCATAATTGGGACCTGGGTATTTAGAATTATTAAAATGAAAAAATCTGTGGCGGAATTAGGTCACAGTGACCTTACGTCGACCCTAGAATAATTTATGTCGAGCTTCGCATTTAAGTCCATTCAAATGACTTATTCTCTGAAACCACTGCATACATGGTTCTCAAATTTCACATGAAGCATAAAGAGACTGCAGGGCTTAGGAATGGTAAAATTCAGCTGGGTAGGGAATCCAACATGGACACTGTTACTAAAAATAGCAAAACCAATAAAATCAACTTTTTCTCCAGAACCACTTGGTATCTTTAGCTGAAATTTTGTGTGAAGCATTTGTGGGACATTAGTATTAAGAATTATCAAAACGAAAACAATCTGTAATCTGTAGCAGAATTAGGTCACAGTGACCTTACGTCGACCCTAGAATAACTTACGTCGACCCTAGCATGTAAGTCCATTCAAATGACTTATTCTCTGAAACCACTGCATCCATGGTTCTCAAACTTCACATGCAGCAGGATCAGACAGCAGGTTTTCAGGATGATAAAATTCAGTCTGGTCGAGAATCCAAGATGGCTGCTGGTACTGAAAATAGCATAACCAATAAAATCAATTTTTTCTCCAGAACCTAAGTATATTTGGCTGAAATTTTGCATGAAGCATTAGAGGGACCTTTGTTTTAACAATTATCAAAATAAACAAAATCTGTAGCAGAGCTAGGTCAAAGTGACCTACTTTCTATTTACGAATCTACTTTTGCTAAAATACCAATATCTAAAAAATGCTGAACAATTATCAGTCAAATTCAGTCAGAATGATCCACAAATGGATTTCTTTCAAATTTATGTGACTGGACAGTCTAAGATAGCCATCGACTACTGTTACTAAAAATAGCAAAAACATTAAAATGACAATTCTCCGGAACCTCTAAATGAATTTGGACCAACTTTGTGTCGGAATGATCCTTGCATGAAGCTATTTTGATTTTTTGCTAATCGATCATCCAAAACGGCTGGCATTCGTCGTTACTAAAAATAGGAAAAGTAAGAAACGGAAAATCCAAATGGATTTTGTCCAAATATGTATCAAACTGATGCTTTCATTGAGTCCTTAATTTGAAGGCACATAGCAGGTGCGACATAGCATTCCGCGGAATTCTTGTCTTTCAAATGGGACTCTGTGGAGGTTAGATGCGGGCGTGCGCTAAAGGTAAATTTTGATTGAAAGTAACATTAAACCTAAATCAAACAAAGAACTACCAATTTGAAAACAGCAATTAAGGCCTATTAAGAGTAGCATACGCAAGTACTGAACATGTAGTCCAGGCAAACTGGCGACTTTTGCCCTAAACCCAAAACAAATTGCAACAAAAGCTTTTTTTGCATTTTTGTTGAGAACTAACATTCACATATGACATATCAAAAGTAGGATAAAATTGGATAATGCAAAATATATTTTTTTCTGCATTTTTACAAACGCCTATTTGCATCTTAAATATACCATTATTTGTAATGTTTTATATGACATAACATTATTGCTGTGAGTTTTATTTCTAAAAACCTATTCTGCCTCTGCCAGAATTGAATCTAGAAGCTTAAGATTGCATTTGGCACGTTTTCTTGTTGAATGTAAAGTCATCTAGGTCTAACAATGGTATAAATTACCCCACCCACTTTATTCTGCCTTAAAATCGGAAGTGAATTTTTGAAGGTCAGTAACTGTAATGCAACAAGACATATATCATACTGATGACCTAACTTAGCATAAACATGCTTCAGTTTAGAACACTGATCTCTGAAGGCATGAGAAGCCCGAAACAAAGGCACAAAGAGCAGATACTACATGTATAATAACACAAACAGTGCAACATACTTATGAATGGTCTTTGTAAATCTCCCCGGCAGGATTTATGAACGGGACCACTAAACATTGCTAAGTACTAAATATGTAAGCTCTGGGCCTCATGATTTCAGGGAAAATGATTTTTTCTAAAGATTATAAGTCTATGGGAGCTAATGACCCCTGGGGCGTGGCCAATTTGGGCCCCAGGGACATGGTTGGCAGAATTTTTGTATGTGACAACTAAACATTGTTAAATACTAAATATGTAAGCTCTGGGCGTCATGGTATTAGAGAAGAAGATATTTGAAGGTCCTTTAGGGATATAGCTCTATATAAACAATGACCCCCTGGGGAGGGGCGCCGGGCCGGGTAGCGCAATCGGTAGGGCACCTGACTCGTAAGTCAGAGGTCCTGGGTTCGAATCCCGGTCTGGCCACATAGTTTCGTTTCTCCTTCCGCTGATTCAAGAAGGGCAGTTGTCAGTTACTGGCGAAAGTATGTGCACTTAGTACTGGTTAACCGCTTAGGACGTCTAAGCCTGCCCAGGAATAGTGTGGTTAGGTTAACTGACCGTCCCGACATGACCTTAGTTGTTTACCGTGGACGTTAAGCATCAAATCAACCAACCTGGGGAGGGGCCAGTTTGGACCCCAGGGGCTTGATTGGCAGGAGTTAAGTAGGGGACCACTAAACATTGCTACATACTAAATAAATATATAAGCTCTGGGCCTCATGGTTTCAGAGAAGAAGAGTTTTTTAAGTTTATCCCATTATAAGTCTATAACAGCCAATGATAGATCCGGAGGGGGTGGGGGGACAGGATTTGGATCCCAGGGCAAGGTCGGCAGAGGGAATTTGGATCCCAGGGGCATGGTTGCCAGGATTTATTTACGTGACCACTAACTATTGCTAACCATTGCTGTATACTAAATATGTGAGCTCTGGGCCTCATGTTTTCAGAGAAAAGATTTTTGAAGGTTCTCATCTATATAGCCCTATATTAACAAATGACCCCTTGGGTGGGGGCCAGTTTGGACCCCATGGGCATGTTTGGCAGGATTTATGCAGGGGACCACTAAAAATTGCTACATACTAAATGTATAAGCTCTTGGCCTCATGGTTTCAGAGAAGATTTTTTTTTATAAGGTTTTCACTTCATAAGACAAGGGAGCTAATGCCCCTGGGGCGTGGCCAATTTGGACCCTAGGGGCATGGTTGGCAGGATTTATGTACATGACCACTAAGCATTGCTACATACTAAATATGTAAGCTCTGGGCCTCATGGTTTCAGGGTGGAAATTTTTTGAAGGTTCTTTAGCTATATAGCCCTATATACACAAATGACCCCCTGCGATGGGGCCAGTTTGGACCCCAGGGGCATGGTTGGCAGGGTTTGTGTATATATATCAGCTCTGGGCCTCATGGTTTCAGAGAAGAAGATTTTTAAAGTTTTTATCATTATAAGTCTATGGGAGCTAATGACCCCTGGGGTGGCCAATTTGGACCCCCGAGGCATGGTTGGCAGGATTTATGTACGAGACCACTAACCATTGCTACATACTAAATATGTAAGCTCTGGACCTCATGGTTTCAGAGTGGAAATTTTTTGAAGGTTCTTTAGCTATATAGCCCTATATAAATCAATGGGCCCCTATGGTGGGGCCAGTATGGACCCCAGGGGATGGATTGGCAGAGGTGATGTAGCGGACCAATAAACATTGCTACATACTAAATATTTAAGCTCTGGGCCTCATGGTTTCAGAGAAGAAGATTTTTTAGGTTTTCCTCATTATAAGTCTATGGGAGCTTTATCTTGCCATGGCAGCCAGAGTTCCAATCTGATCTGCCCTATAACCTTATGCAGTCAATCCCCCACCCCAACAATGCTACACATAAAATTTGATCAAGATTGGGCAGATGGTTAAGGAGGTATGTTTTTAAGTGTGGGAGACGACGACGGACTACGGACCAAGGCTATACTATAAGCGCACCTTGACAGGTTAGCTAAAACCTTAAAGAACAGGGGGGCGGTAGGATGGTGCGATGGTGCTGGGTATAACTTCCAGTGCCGGGGCGTCCTACTGATTAGGATAATAGTGAGGGAAAGGGTCTATTGTGCTTGCAGTAGGTGCGGGTGGGGGTTGTTTGGACATTTTTTCTCTCGTATATGATTTCTCTCTTCTTTCTCTCGCTCTTTGGGAGACGGCCTGATATAGACTGAAATACTGTCTCAAAGGGCCGTTAACCCCAAAACAACCAACCAACCAACCATACAGAACATCCCATATTTTAACAATTTAAATTTCCAATTCCATGACCTAGACCTCAAGGTCACTGAGGGGCAAGGGTGTAAAACGTTAGACCATTATCTAGGATAAGTGAAAGTATCAACTTAGGGTATGAATGGGTTAAAGAGATATGGGTGTTTAAATAATCTATAACACCCAAAAGGTGGACAAGGACGCGGGTGCAAACACGAAGGCCGACACTGGGGTGACAACAATAGCTCTTCCTGAAGGTCGTTCAGGCAAGCTATAACAATGCTTTCTTTCCAGAGGAGTAGGTGGGGTAGGGAGGTGGCTGTTAGGCGGGAAGGAGGTATAATTTGTAAATCTTGAAGCAACAAAGTAAACATTTTACCGTTTGTGAATGCAAAAATGTCATGCGAGTCATCACCTAATATCCAAAAGCATGTCCAAGTTATCTGCATATTTAACCCTCTGGTGGATTATCCTTTCAACACATGAAGTATTTAGCCGGGCCACATAGTGCAGTCGGTAGCGTGTCTGACTCAAGAGCCAGAGGTCCTGTGTTCGATACCCGGTCCGGCTAGTTACTTCTGTTTCTCCTTCCGCTGATTCAGGAAGGTTAGTTACTGGCGAAAGTATGTGCACTTAGTACTGCTTAACTGCATAGGAGGTCTAAGCTGGCCTAAGGTTAATTGACCGTCCCGACATGACCATGGCTGTTTACCGTGGGCGTGAAGCAACAAAACAACACTCTCAGATGTTCCGTCATTTAATAAATAGGAGTTACATCAAGCTGTTTTCTTCTATTTTTCTATCACAGTCTTCATTTAAAAACAATGATTCTGTTTACTATCTTCATTACCATCCATATGGTCCACCTAAATAGAGGTTATGGTAAAAGCAAAGTTTGCACTGGCGGGTGGGGTAAACCAATAGTAATAAACAATATGATTGACCTGTTATGCATAATCAGCAAATTTAATGGTAGACAAAATCTAAAGAACAGTATATAACTGTTTTATCAACGACTTCTATGGATTTAACTTGTTTAGAAATGATATTTAGAAGTGGCTTTCCGACCAAAAGTAGCTATGCAGTGGTTTAAACCCTTCGAAAACAAGACATATGAAAAAAAATCAAGTTTCGCATTCTCCGATTTTGTCCTACTTTTAGTATGTTAAAAATGTAGGTCTTAGGAGCTTATTACTGCAAAGAAACCTTTTGTTGCAATTTGTTTTAGGTTCCCCCACAATTTGACTGGACTAATGATTGTTTTTAATTGTTTCTAATACTGGCATGTGTATGTACATACATGTAGCAATAGTTAATAATACTGATTGATCAAGACTAGATATGACTATGCAACGGCAGATAAATTGACTTTGCGGCTAGCGTAGATGATACAGGGATGGTTTAATGTTGATCACTTGACCGTTTACCAGAAATGTTAAAGTTAAATAGATTCTAGAAAATGGAGAAATAACGCCATATTATTAATTAAGTTATAATAAAAATGCATAATACAAACGATAACTTTTCCAAAAATGTCATTCCAATAATATCTGTCGCCTTCCTTACAGACAGGCTATACAAACTAACACTGTATTATTACTCTATGATATATGTTCAGTGACTACTAAGCCATCCCTGTATCATCTACGCTTGCCGCAAATTTAATTTAGCCATGTCTTGTCTAGATCAATTAGTATTATTAACTTTTGCTTTAAGCATACACATGCCAACTTTGATAGAGGGTCACAAAATGCGATGTGATTTGAAAATCAAGCTGCTTATTTAGACAAGAAGTTTTCTATATAGGCTCCTACTCAATATGCCTTGAACAACTTTTAAGTAACGACAAGAAGATTTTAACAAATTCTATATAGAAGTATATGGAAAATCTATCTATCTATCTATCTATCTATCTATCTATCTATCTATCTATCTATGTCTGTCTGTCTGTCTGTCTGTCTGTCTATCTTATCTATCTATCTATCTATCTATCTATCTATCTATCTATCTATCTATCTATCTATCTATCTATCTATCTATCTGTCTATCTATCTATCTATCTATCTATCTATCTATCTATCTATCTATCTATCTATCTATGACTGTATGTCCGTCCGTCCGTCCGTCCGTCCGTCTGCCTATCTATCTATCTATCTCTCTATCTATCTATCTATCAAATATCTACGTATTCTTTAGTTCTGTTGTGGTGTCGTGTCTGTTTATTAATAGACTTTTCCGGGATACCGATATTGAAAGTAGTCTTGGGTGTTTTCCGAGATCTGTCCTTTAAATGGTAAATACCTGTTTCGCTTTTAACTGTAATCAAGTGTTACTGAATGCAGATGTAATCCAACTAAAACATTTGTTAAACATCTTAAATAATGCCTAGTTCCATGAAACCATCGGATATTCATTATAGTCAGGACAGTATTAATAATGTGTTTGGGAACCACTGTATTCACAGGAATCGTTCAATAGGATCGACATTAGATTCATTATGCGAGGGGCATATCACAGTATATGACATACCGAAAATAGGAGTAACACTAAGAGATGGTAGATGGCACACTGGTGATAATAGACGACTGTGGGTATTTCGGCATTTGGAACGGCTTGGAAAATGTACGGAAATACCAGTTTATTCAGGCTATATCAGTGGTGACAAATTTACAACAGAAAATCGAGGGGAATCTGTTCGGGTCCGGGGCCATCCAGGAGGTTATTGGTATTCAAGGCCAACGGTACACTTGACTAGAAGCACATCGAGTACAAACCAGCAACGACCTGTGCAAACGGTTCCAAGTGTAACTCGAACACGTGAAACAGTGCCAGCTGGATTGTTTGACATCTTTTCCAACAGGCAGACATTTTCCTCCCTGCCTACCTATCGACCAGAAAGCACTACTCTACGTTCCAATATTGGTTTCAGTGCCGGTAATCAGAGACTTCAAGGGTTGCCTCTTCATCCGACAACAATATTCAATAGCTATAATTCGGGAGTTCAGGACATTCAGAACTCATTGGCAAATTTAAGTTCAAACGAAAAATATGTTGACCCAAAGGACTGTAGGTTTTTGAAAGATACTATCGGATCTCATTTCGATGACGGGCGGTCCAGCGATTCACTAAAACGAAATCTGATCTATGGTCAAACGTCTTACAGAGAGATCCCCGCGGTAAAAGTTTTCGAAGCATATGATGTGTACTACGTTCAGGACGGAAACAGGAGACTAAAAGCTTTCAAAGACACTAGTGCTGTGCTCAGTGATATAAAGATAAAGGTTAAGGTGATAGGTGATGAAGATGACTTGTTGGATGAACTTAGGAGTGATGACCCAGCTATTACAGCTTTTGAGGTGATGCAACTGGGAGAGACAATAGATATGCTTTAAACCAACTGGTTCCACCACATTGAAACAACGCTGTTTAAACTTTGTGCTGTTGCTGGGTTAGTGCTACTGTAATGTCTGCAACACATCAGAACTGGTCCACAGGAGCTGATTCTATGTAAACGTCAACAAACAGACTGTGTGAACGCATGGGCTGTTCTGGGCGTTCACTGTCCTCAAGTGACGTGTGTTTTCCCATATACCAGCTTAATATTTAACATATGAGCCGCGACACAATAAAACCAACAACGGTATGTGCGCCATACAAAGATTCAGATCAGCCTGGACATCTGCCCAGTCTTAGCAGAATCTTCACTGTGCGGCGGGTCTAAGCTAGCTCTATGCGGACAGCGAAGACTCTGATCGTGCTGGGCATCCGACAGCAAAGACTCTGATCAGACTGCCCAGGCTGATCTGAGTCTTCGCTCATGGTGTGCACATGCCACTTTTTTTTCGTCTCGCGGCTCAATTAAAACAATTATCGGTCGATTGCCCAGATCCTCGAGTTTAGTCCATGTAAAATGCATGACACTTTAAACTAATTCATGATGGCTTTAGACTGGGACTTGTTGACTTTTTGATATTACGTAATTCTGTTTTTTAAGCAACATGCATAGATTTACATATATTCACAATTGTTGACATGTCGTAATTTTATTTGCATGATCCAATTTAAATTGACTAATATTGGCCATGCACTTAATTGGTAGATGTAGATGTAGATGTAGATCCAGGCATTCCAAACATACTGCTCACAAAAAGTAGGGGATATTTTGACAAAGAAGCGAGTACAAAAATAAATGATAATAGCTGGACTAGGTTATTATTGTTTATTGATAGAGCACTGTTCAAGTGACAATATTAGCTTAACCAGAAACAGTCACAGCAGGTCACGTGACCTAGAGCAACACATAATGGGGTCTACACATCAATTTTGCATCGGCGAAAACATTCTTTTGGACCCTACGATTCTGTAAATACTTAAATTCTTCATAATTTTCCAAACTGAAAACATCCACCTTGGTAGGCTTTACTGAGTTCTTTAATGTACATGTATAGGGCCCTTGCAAACGTCACCATCGGTGAGACAGTTCACCAACCAGTGGCATCATTTACGCCTACCATTTCGTCCTATTATAAAATCGCGTGAAAAAAGTATCCGTATCTTGTTAAATGAGGCATTAGGTGTCTGTCTTAATAAAAAGTGCATAAAAATGATAAGCCATCGCTATGCTGTATTCGTGAGAAATTTGGGTGTCGACCCCTTGTCTACTTTCAAAATACTCTAGGTCACGTGACAAGCCTAAACGTTTCAATATTCATACTGAAGATCTCTATGAATATTTGTTTTATGAATTACATGTATAACAGTTTAATATGCATCTACTTATTTTTCATAATTCTGCTTTCTTAAATGTCTTAATATCCCTCACTTATTTTGAGCAGTATATAAATATTCATACTTACTCAGACGCCGTACAACATTGAAACAGCGTCAGATCAACATCATGGCAACAGTATTAGCTATTAGAGCGCGATAAAAGTAAATACATGTATGTTGAATTTGCAAACAGCGTAGATCCCGATGAGATTTCTCATCTGTATCTACGCTGTTTGCCGTCTAGTCTTTGAGTTCTGATATGGTACACCTTAGAAGAAACATTTCTTTATTCAAGTTTTGCACACGTAAATTTTGTCACCTGTTTGTTTAGCGCTTTAAGGGTAAATACGACGTCTTATCATCGTGGCAATATTGCACATTAGTCGCCTGACATACTTTTTATTTATTTTTGATCACTTACCTAATTATAAATTACGATATATAGATATATCGATCAGATTATTTTTTAAACTTTATTTTTTTAAAAACTCTTCCTGAATAAACATTTGGTCGATAAGCTTGTTTCGTTTCTGGAAGAATATGTTCCACATTCGCCTAAAGTATTGAAGCACTTCAATTTTTATCTAACAGACTATATCAACGGTGAAGAAGTGCTTTTTTTAGGGAAAACAGCTCTGTAATTTTACTTTTACAGACCTTCTCAATGGCAGTAAGCCATTGAAGACAGTAATTTGCTACTCTAGTTTAAACTTTATTATTTGTATAAACATCATACACTTATGTACAGACAATGGTTAATAGAACATACGTTTATACAAAGGGATTCAGAAGGAAGTCTGTCGACTTTTGCAAATCTGTATCCCTAGAGATGAATTCGTGCGTAAACCTCAAGATGACATACAGTATGTTTAGACAAAGGTATAAGCTAGTAGAAAACAGTAAACATTAAGAAAAGAAGGTAACAAGAGATTGTTTAAACTATACTAAGCTAAAGAAGGAACAACTTATCTATGGAGATAGGTTTTTCATTTCTGGCGAGATAAACCAGCCTCCACGGGGAAAGGAGGAGTCAGTAAACTTGAAGAAACATGTCACTCTAAGTAGGAGAAAACGTCTTTAATTTGGCATTTGGTGTCTATTAAAGTTAAAGACGGTGAATGTTCAATGGGGTCATTAGCTATTGTGTGGTTCGAGGGGAGATTTCCTTAAACTAAACTGTCAGGGTGAAGAGCGAAATCGAGATACTAGACTGAAATAGCCAAACATCATTCCCTGACATTCATATATTACAGGTAATAATAATAGTAGAGATAATGTCAACACTTACACAAAGAAAAGGAAAGAAAAAAGTCAGTACACCAGCACTTATAAAATAAGTCTACTTAAGGTGGACGATCCCGGAAGAACTCTGTTCTTGCTTGTTTAAAAAACAAACAGAGTTATTGTTCATCATCAAATCGACTAACTGTGGAGTATATACAGTTATAATATACACTTACAATATCTACCGTAAAGATCCTAAGTTTTCGGGCACATAGGTCTGTACAAACAGTGGAAACTGAGATCAGACTGTTCCTTAGGAACCAGATTGATCAAGATCTTCACAGTTTCCATTCCATCTGCGCATTTTTGTCGACATTACTCTGTGGTAGAACCGAATAACAGGAAAATAAATAATAGGGCAAGGACCGGCTGTGCTTGCAGCAGGTGCAGAATTTGGGCAGTCTGTTTTGGGCATATTTTGAACTTAAACATTGTTTTTCTAGGAAACAAAACGGTGAAATGTTTTTTTTTTTTGTTTTATTCTTTAACATACGATGTAAGTTTTACTAAAATAATATGCATAAGCATGCCCCATCGATTGATGATATTTTTCATGACGTTTTTCATGAAATTCAATTTTCTTGCATTTTTTCAAAGAATGTAAAAATATACTTATTAACAAGAAAACTGCAATTTTTTGTTATCAGTTTGTTTCAAATATCCTATATTACAGATTATATGATTTGCTGAAATGAAAGTGCATTCATGTGCTAGAGATATGAATTTTAATGGAAAATGTGTAAAAAAAAGTATGTAGAAATACAAAATATTGTTTTTTAGGAAAACAAAACGGTGAAAATTGTTTTTTTCTTACCCAAATGTTTTATAGCTCTTTGGGTTATTTAGACGGTATAATGGTTTGAGTGCCCCGCCAATATTTCTATTCAGTATTCGTCTACCTTAATACTGTAACGGCTACCTACACTTTACATACAGATGCACGAGGCGTCATTCAACGTTCCATTGTAATGAATGAAAAGGTCAGACGATGTCTAGTCCGTGCAAGTTGAGCCTTAACACGTGGCGTTTCCATTGAGACAAACATGTGAATGACGCCTCCTGACAATAATAATGACACATATAGATATAGGAAATATATCGCTTGGATTAATAAATACTGGAATCTAAAAAGTAAGTTCAAAGGAACAGACAATTACCTTACCCTATACCGCAATTGTCCAAAATAGTCGGGCAACGCAGTCATCTTTGAACCATATTTCTGTGTGAAATAAAATCAGCAACCACTGCAGACTCCGACCCGATCGGTCCGCGTAGGCTATCTGATCAGGACCTGCAGTGATTGCCTAGTTATAAGTGTCAAATATCCAGGGCAATTGCGGTATAAGGAACTTGAATGCAAGGTTTCAGCATTTCATTCTTACGCATTACAATATGCCATGGCGTTGCGCAGTCAACCGGCAGATACCGCAGACCCTGATCAGTCTTGGCAGGATCTGCAGTATATGCTCAGGCATGAACGTCCAAATCTTCAAGGCAAAATACAAACATTGTACAACAGCATGGAAGCACTACATACCTTGATCAGACTGCTTCGCCGAGGCAGTCCGAACAAAGAATCTTGGCAATTTCGTAAATATAACAGTAATATTGATAGAATGTGATAGATTGCAGTACTTACAGACCCTGATCAAACTCCTCAGCAGAGCAGTTCAGCCAGGATTTACACTATTCGATCCAATATTAACAGTCACCAGAAAATTTTTGCCAAACCAGTTTTTGGCAAACTCACCTTGTAATTTTACTTGACTAAGAGACCTCATATGACCTGTGTTATATGAAATAGAGGTTTCTAAGTAAATCCGGTACCTTCTGGTCCAAAAATAATAAGAGGTCTAAAAATTATTTAGCAAAAAAGGTCAAAATCCCCATGGGGTTTTTGAAAACCCCGTGGGGATAAAAAATCCCCATGGGGAATTATGACCCTCCCCATGGGGAATATTCCCCATATTTTTTCAAGGGGAAAAATTCCCCATGGGTAAATGTAATGAAGAAATATTTATTTAATATTCACACTTAGAATATCAACAAAGACAAATATTAAACCTGCTACCCAATATTAGCCACCCAACCAAACCTTGATATTTTCCCCATGGGGATTTGTCCCCGCGGGAAAATTTTGGACAAAATTCCCCATGGGTTTTTTCAAGAAATTTAAATCCACAAATTTGTCAAATTTTAAATTTGACATGGATTTTTTATCTTAAATAATTCGTTATGGATTGATTTCTGATTATTTTGTTAAAATCTAAATTTTCCCGCAGGGAAATCTCCCCATGGGGAAAAAAAGTATGTTGAATATTTTTCCCATGGGGAAAAATTCAATGGTATTCTGAAAAAATATAAGTTTTACAGTTAATTAATAAATGAATGAAACAGTTCAGTTTGAATATATCTGTATTAAGTTTAAAAGTAAAAAAATAATAATCAAAACAAATTGACATTATCCCCATGGGGATTTTTGGGCATGGTTTTTTTTTCTCATGGGGAATATTTTCCCATGAGTAAAATTTCCCATGGGTTCCTAAAGATTTTGGTGAATATTCCTGTCTTTGCGCAAAAGTGTTTGTCCTGAAAATTATGTGTGATGTTATTCTTATGTATATTTAGTTTTAAAGGTAGGTTCCTGTACTAGCGATAACAATTATGTCCACAAAATAATTTCGTCTTTTTCAAAGCAGTATTGAATTCTCTTTTTTTCTGAATTTGTTGCTACTGAGAAACTCGTCAGATGCTGAAGAAAATAGTCGTTTTTCCTTTTGGTTTATTTTCTTTCGTTGGAATTCCAGTTCTAAAAATAACTATGTTTATTAACAATGTCTATAACTGCGCGATTTCTGATGCCATTCTCCAAAGGTCAATTTTCCCTTGTCGTGAGCTCTCCTAGAGGTCCTGGCATGGTGGATGAGTTAAAACTATCCCAAAATGCAATGCAGCATGACCTCAGCTGCGTTATCTATTTTTGGCGTGAACTAAAAATAGCGCTAACTGGTGTGCGAAGCAGAGTTAGGAAATCCCTTGCAAAATAACTTTTCTAATATTTTTTTGATTTACACTTTTTAGTAAAACTTATTCATTCCCTTTTATAAGTGCTTTCCAACAACTTGGATGAAAGATCATCAAAATTATGATGCATTCCAAAGTACAGGAACCTACCTTTAAGTATTAAGTTTAAACGTAAAAAAAATAACATAACAAAAATTGAGATTTTCCCCATGGGGATTTTAGGCCGTGGGGATTTTTTTCTCATGGGGCATTTTTCCCGCGGGTAAATATTCCCTTTGGTTCCCCAAGTCCTAATAGTTTGTCCTGAAGATGTATAATTTTCTAAATTGTGTTGCTAGCGCTGATTGGAACTGACTCCATGAGTTCCCAGCATATTTTTGAAGTAGAAATTATATTGAAAAATAAACAATGTCTCTGCAACCCAATTTTTTCTTTTGTATAAAATTGGCTTTTGGGGATCTTCAGCATTCTATAGTTGGCTGTCCAAGCCTACCACCTAAGAGTGGAAGTCATCATCCCTGTTGTTCCTTGTGACTTTCCCTGTAGGTGTGGTGTAGTTACTAAATGTGACTACTGCATAATTATGTAATAGTTGAGCCCCGCCACAAGAAACCTACTTTCAGAGTTCTGACTTGTGTAGAAGGTTTGGTAATTGGTTACTTACTTATGGCTTGTTTTATTGATTTAAAGTCAATTCAGAGCAATAACTCATGCACTACTGAGGCCAGTCTGATGAGACTTCACGTGCATCAGCAGGTTATAGTGATATATAATTATTTTAAGTTTCACGAAATTCTGTTTAGTGGTTAATTTGTTATGGCTCCGGACGACCATACGGACGGGAGGATGGAGGGAAGGACGGACGGACAGACAAACGGACATGGGGAAAGCTATATCCCTCCGCCTTCGGCGGAGGATAATGAACTAAATACCGTTTAGGAATACCATTCAACTTTTCCAACTGCAGCGTTTTTTGTGCTCAATGTGAATGGAACCAAATGTAAAAAATTAAACTAATTGTCGTTTCTTACCAAAGCCTTACAAATTCTGAAAATAAAATGATTTAATAAAAGCATTTGGGTTGGAGTATTCTATTTTATTTTATTTTTTATTATTTTTTTTTTTTAAACTTTCCGTCAGAGTAATTTGAGACTAATGGACGCTGTACGGATAAATAAAGGCTAAAATAGCCAAAATAAATACCTTCCTTTCTAAATCTAAATCTTATTTTCGCAAAAGGAGCATTCCTTTGTTGAAAAAAAATGCAGAAAGAAGTTTCCTTTCGCACCGTAACAACCCGCAATGACGCTGAAATTACAGTTGCGGCTATACTCTGTTTGATAAGAGTTACAATTATTGTACTTCAAATCTCTTTCCCGTTTCGATTCACAGGTAAAGCAAGTGGCCAAGTGCATTGGGTGCGTGTGTGTAAGCCCAGCGCTGACTCCGATCAGCCTGGGCATCTTTGCTGTTCGCATGAAGGTAGCCTAGACCGTTATCTACCCTTTAAGCGCTTAGGAAACACTCTGCTAAGACTAGGCGGATGCCCAGACTGATCTGAGTCTGCGCTGGGCGCACAACCACTTCGTTGATTTTCTCGTGTCGCGGCTTAGTCTTAATGTTTTGCAGCGCGGTGGCTCAGTGGTTAGTGAACTTGTCTGTGAAGCCATAGGGTCGTGGCTTCGATCCCCGCCCAGGACAAAGTCTTCCTATGTCCGAGGAGTCCCGATAGCTCAGTTGGTTAAGCGCAGGTCTACTGATCTAGCAGATCGGGTTCGAGCCTCGCTTGAGGCGAGAACGTTCCCATCGTAAACGGGGTTCCATTTTGACACAGCCTTTCATTATCACCATCGCATTGTCCTGATATAACTGGATTACTGTTGAAACGGACGTAAACTCGCAAGTCATAAGTATGCCGTCCTTCGGATCGGTACGTTAACTGGAGGCCCCCTATGCAGGTTAAACATCCCTACTACCATCATATTTCAATTCTCATATCGACGTTACCCCCGCACCTATGCCGTCCTTCGGATTGGTACGTTAACTGGAGGCCCCCTATGAAGGTTAAACATCCCTACTACCATCATATTTCAATTCTCATATCGACGTTACCCCCGCACATCCCTACTATATAGCTACATGGCTATATGTAGGCTTTCTTCGTGCAACACTGGAGTGCACAAAAGTACACCTGCTCATAATGCTGTAGCAGTATATAATGGAAGGAAGAAAGTTTTTTCGTAATCTTATCTATCTTTATATATGACATTGACGAAATCGGTCAAACGGGAATTGGAGGTTACAGAGAATTCCCTTTAATAATCAGGGCATAGTTTAAAACATGGAATAATTTGGAGTGGAATCTACAATTTGCTCTATGAGCCTTGAATGGTGCTCTTACATAAAAGAATTTGCTTCCTCTGAGGGAGAAAATTGTTTCTTTTAAGACTAGCATTCCTATGGAGGAGAGCCTCTATGCGTGTCCATTTCACTGAATGGAGGAGTGAAATGGACAGGCAGGGAGACTCTCCTCCACTCTATTCCATTGATAGGGATGATAGTCTTATAAGAAACAATTTTCTCCCTCCGAGGAAGCAAATTCTTTTATGAAAGAGCACAATTCAGAGCTCAAAGAGCAAATTGTTGTAGACAACAGAATGTACATTATCTCATGCATTCTATTCCATTCCATTCTAATCCATTTCATTCTAAGGTTTAAACTATGCACACCGTAAAAACGTCCTACTTGCAACACTGATAAATGGAGATTATTACATGTTATTTATTTATATTTTTTTTCTTCGTTATCACCTGTTTCTCAGCCCGAGTATCAGTATCGGGCCGAGGGTTTTCCCGAGGTCCGATATTGGCCGAGGGCTGGGAAATAGGATGATAACAAAAACATGCTATTATCTGTTTATCATCATATAGATTCTAGCTAGAAAAATAACATGACTGTACAGAAACAACTATAAGCATGTTTGAAGTTGTGGAAACTTGCTACTGCTGAAGCCGGGCCGCGTAGCGCAGTCGGTAGCACGTCCGACTCAAGAGCCAGAGGTCCCAGGTTCGATACCCTGTCCAGCCATATGCTTTCGTTTCTCCTTCTGCTGATTCAAGGCAGTTGTCAGTTTATAGCCAAAGTATGTGCACGTAGTACTGGCAAGCCGCTAAGGGGGTCTAAGCCTGCCCAGGAAGAGTGTGGTTAGGGTAACTGACCGTCCCGACTTGACCATAGCAGTTTACCGTGGACGTAGAGCAACCAAACGACATCAACAATGCTACTTCTGAAAGCCTAGGCCTCATAGGGAATCTAGAAAATACAACAGCAGCGGCATCCGAGTGTGATTGTAATATTGACTCATGAAAAGAGTCAACATCTGACGATAATTATCTAACGAAAAGAGTCAACATCTGACGATAATTATCTAACGAAACGAGGCAGGCTGATAAGTGTTAGACAGGCCCGGATACTAGTGGGGCTCTGGATGACTGATAACTGGCGGGGCTGAGAGGTGCCGAGAGCCGAGATATATTTGGGAAGTGGGAGGGGAAGGGTTCACTGATTCCATTGTAGAACTTTGAAAATATTTGAGGGTCACTGATGAGGCCTAATTGGCCGAAACTGGGTAGTCTGGCCCAGAAAACTTGTACACTCGACAGTTTTCAGTTCTTTTGTGTGATCCTTGCTTCCAAGGGATAACCCTTTCATAGAACATATTGTTTGGGCGGAGGTGAGGCTTGAAAATATATGACATAATAAGGGATCCATTTGATGAGAGTTTTTTGGTGTCTTTTTGCGTGTTTTTGGTGTCTTTAGAATCGCCACACCGAGGCGATTCTAATGAGATCTCACAACATATATTTTAATCTTACCGGGTGCAGGTGGCGGGACTGAAGCCCCAGAGCCCAACCCCTGGATCCGGGGCTGGTTAGCAAAATCATACAGCATCATTGCGCCAGCTGAAATGTTTTCCGGCCACCCAATCTTGTAGTGGTTGCCGTTTTGATGTGAAACAAAACATTCAGCCATTTCATATTAATTTTGACACCAACGTGTTCCTTGTGATCTAGTTAAGACAAGAATTCCTCGGAATGCTATGTCGCGCCTGCATTGCACTTCCACAGAAGCAGAGGTCATGGCCCACTGTTCTTCCATGCAATATTTCAACGGAATATACCAAGAGGTTCTGGAATAGAAGCTGACTTTGTTGTTCTTGTCATATTTAGTAATGGTGGTCATCTTGGATTCTCGACCTGGCTGAATTTACCATTCTGACGTGTTGCAGTCTGGACATAATCGGTATGAAATTGGAGAACTATGGGTGCAGTGGTTTTGGAAAAAATAAGTTAAATAGACTTTAACGCCAGGGTTAAAGTAAATGTGAACGTTTTAGTTGCAATGATGGCCATCTTAGATTCTCACCCTGGCTGAATTTTACCATTCTGAAGTGCTGCAGTCTGATTATGCTTCATATGAAATTTGAGAACCATGGCTGTCATGGTTTTGGAGAAATTAATTAAATAGACTTTAACGCCAGGGTTAACGTAAATGTGAACGGAAATTTGTTGCAATGGCGGACATCTTGGATTCTCGACCTGGCTAAATTTTATCGTCCTGAAGTGTTGCGGTCTGGTCATGTTTTATATAAAATTTGAGAACCATTGGTCAGTGGTTTTGGAGAAATTAGATAGATTTTAACGCTAGGGTTAACGTAAATTTTAACGCCAGGGAACATAAATGTGAACGGAATGACTGGCGGACGGACGGAATGACGGACGGGCGGAAACCCGGAAACCTATATCCCATCTTCCTAAAGCAGGTGCGACAAAATTCAGTGGTCAAACTATATGTTTATGATGGATTTAAAATAGAGATATAATCTCTGAAAGGATGTTTTTTTTTCTGTTTTGTTCAGTTCAGTTCAGTTCAATTCTCTTATCGACGTTACCCAAGTGGCTCAACGGTACGTAATCATAGTCGCACACACTTGGCGCCGTGTGTCCGTCCACATCGCACTCAGCATTTTAACGTCGAAGTATCTCACGCGATGTCCTGGGTGTTTCTAACGGGTTGATAAAGTTATCAGACCAGAAAAAAACCTTTATAGGACCACTGGGCAGGATAAAGACGCTGGAAGCTCAGGTTTCTCAAACATGCAGATTGCTTCTAAGGTAGTCTAAATTTTTGTATCTGTGTGATAAATCTGATTTTGAGACATGGCCACGTGAGACATTTTTAGCCTCTAAGTTCATTATCTATCTATCTATCTATCTATCTATCTATCTATCTATCTATCTATCTATCTATCTATCTATCTATCTAAGTTCATTATCTATCTATCTATCTATCTATCTATCTATCTATCTATCTATCTATCTATCTATCTATCTATCTGTCTGTCTGTCTGTCTGTCTGAAACGTTTTGTGCATTAAGATGCACTGAAAAGAAAACATTTTATCACCAAACCTGGATGTTGAAGCACTTTTAGTAATGATTTGCGTTGGGACGATTTTACGACTGATTGAACTATGGGAACTTTAAAGTCTCCGTTGTCCTATCAGTGGTAAAAACACATAAACTCAAATCGAAGTAAAAAGCGGTTTGGTGATGAATAAGGGTTGATTGTTTGATTTGATGTTTAACGTCCTCGGTAAACAGCTATGGTAACGTCCCACCAACAACGAGGTCATATGGAAACGGGGAGAACTTGAATATTTACGATAATCAATTTGCCAGAATTGTAAGTTGATGAGATTTTGGTTGGTTGGTTGGTTGATTTGTTGCTTAATGTCCACGGTAAACAGCTAAGGTCATGTCGGGATGGTCAGTTAACCTAGCCACACTATAATTCCTGGGCAGACTTAGACCTCCTAAGCCGTTAACCAGTACTAAGTGCACATACCTTCGCCAGTAACTGACAACTGCCCTTCTTGAATCAGCGGAAGGAGAAACAAAAGTATGTGGCCAGACTGGGTTTCGAACCCAGGACCTCTGACTTATGAGTCAGATGCCCTACCGACTGCGCTACGCGGCCCGGCCTCAAAATAAGGGTTGATGTGCGTATATTGAGTCACATAACTGGCAAAAAGTAGAGAAACCAACTTTTTGAAAAATTACAAATTCCTGAACAAAAGACAATTTCCTGTTCTGGTTTCCCGTCTAGCAGTGCTACATAAACATAGACGGGATAGTGATACGGTCTTCATGTCTGTACATTGTATTTTTACCATTTTATTCAGCATAATGAAATTGACAGAGATCCAACTAAAATGACCCAAGTATGTTTTCAGACCTTTTACATGTGAAACTCAAGGATGTTTTATTTGTTTAAAGTGGCAAATCATGGTCATTTACAATGAAGAAACTATGGAAGCTTGCAGCGATACCTCATGCTAAACTATTTTCTACTGATAGAGCAATGCGGCCTTTAATAGTAGCTACCATGACAAAGACGTGCCATCAACGAAAACGTAGACCAGCGTGTGCATGAAGACATTCGTTTTCTGCTATATACTTTCTGGAAAGGACAAGAATTTGGCGGTCCAAGTCAAACAGATGCATAAACTGGCTAAGGTTTATTCGTGCCACGTCGTTGAAAGAATATGTGGAGAGTACATGCTCCGGAAAGCTTGAGCAATGCTTAGCCTAGTTAGGGCTCAGGCAATAACTCAATATTACAAGAGACTATAAGTAAACTGCGTTGCCCAGACGACATGTGCGCAGATTTGCTCATCATAAAATTCTGGATTCAGAGTCTACCAAGACCCTATTAACTTTAAAGATTGGGATGGAAGAGTGCTTGTCCAAAAAAAGTGTAAACCTAGATCAGACTGCTTCTAGAAGTCTCCGCTGTGTCCTGATAATTCTATTCTATGATGTTCAATAACCAAGCCAGGTCGTTGGGACGTCAGATATGACGTTGCAACGATCTATCTCTACCTGGTCCTGTTTTCAGCTTCCTTAGAGCTCTGTCCATCCTTTAATGTTGATTTCGTTTGTCTGCCTCTTCTTCTGCCATGCAGGATTGTCTATGCTTAGCCAGAAGTCATAGAAATGTGGCCAACCCACCCCGGATTCCGTATTTTGACCATGGTCAGGAGCTCACCATGTTTTCCGATGGCGGCTTGGCACTTTCTGCGAACAGCCTCAACTGTTACGTATTCTTTGTACGAGATGTTCGCGAACCTTTTGTACTTTAGCCTAGAAAAGAAGTTAAAAGACCAGAGCATTGAACTTTAATCTCCTTTTATGAGGTTTCACGACGTTAAAATGAATTTATACCATGAAATGTGGAACTTACCTTTTCACCGTCCAATTTTCAGCCGGTATAGTCGGAGTCGGAGGCCGCCGTAGCATTTCCTTATCAGAGCCATTGGCTCCGTTTATGGAGTTTCTCATCCGTGCTACAACTAGTGCCTTTTTTGACGGGGAAGTACAAAATTCAAACTTCACCATGGTGATATAAATATTGAAATGAGTGTAACTATTAAAAGGAGAAAAATGGAAACCTATGTTTAACTGTCTCTCAGCCTCACTTAGGCACAGAGATAATATAAGGGACCCCCACCCGGTAGCCAAATCATAGGAGACGAGTTGGGGCACACTTTAAGACTTGCACATTGAAGGGTTCCCTGTAAAGAACCCATATAACCTTACTAGCGCCTGCGTGTTTCCTCGTTGGTGGTCCAGAGTTCGTTTTGGCGGGTTTGGCCTGTGGTCCCGTTCTGCTGGGGTCTCTTTTCAAGGACGCGCTTCATCTTCCTGGACTCTGATCGGCATGTTGTCACAACCTAACCACGCCATTTTTAGGCAGGTTTAGAGCTCCTTAGCGGTTAACCAGTACTAAGTGCACATACTTTCGCCAGTAACTGACAACTGTCCTTCTTGATCCAGTGGAGGGAGAAACGAAAGTATGTGGCCTGACTGGGTATCGAACCCGGGGGACCTCTGGCTCTAGAATCAAAGGGGCTATCGGCTGCGCTACGCGACCCGGCAAATTGTTGGTTGGGCAAGACTGACTAACTGGAAAGATGACAGACGATAAGACAAAGGACAGCCTTCGGTGCAAGTGCAACTATATATAGATTCATTTCGTTGAGCCCCACTGGAGCACGTCGTTAAGGGAACAGAGAACAAAAATAACAACAGCATAGTGGAGCAAGTTCTTTCCTTAAAGAATTGATCCCACAGGGAAGTGCAAAAAATGCAAAATAGTTGCTTTCTCTTTATAAAGTGCATCCATTCATATTCGGAGCCATCCTGCATAGCTAGGGGGCGGTCGGATCATCGAACTGACCTCTCGGTTATCAAAGATTCCCCATAAAAACAATCTGGCTCGGATCGCGTCGTTACTAGCGAGAAGCGGATCTAATTGCATTCGAATATACGAAGTGGTAATGCAATAAAACTGATCAAATGAGCTGCGACACGAGAAAACCAACAAAGTGGTATGTGCGCTCAGCACAGACTCAGATCAGCCTGGGCATCCGCCCAGTCTGATCAGAGTCTTCGCTGTGCGCTTACAGGGTAGCTACGGGTCTAAGCTAGCTCCATGCGGACAGCGAAGACCCTTGTGAGACTGGGCGGATGCCAAGGCTGATCTGAGTCGTCACTGGGCGCACATGCCACTTCGTTGGTTTTCTCGTGTCGCGGCTCAAATCATCCAACCTTTTAAATTTTAACTTGAAATCGGCTAGGTTACATAAAAGAATTACTAAGTAATTCCGGTCTCATGAAATAGGGCCGAAGACATCTGCGGTAAATCCATCAGGCGACTGTGTCAACGTGAATCGTTACTGAGATTTATCAATTAGAAACACATTTTTGGCTAAGCATTATCCCAGCAGGCGCATGACGTCAAATGACGTCGTGCAAACGTCAATGTGACGTCATCGCGTCGCATTGACGTCATGTACGTCGTCATTTAGACGTCATGTGCCCGCTGGGATGTTTCATATGCAATATTTATAATGGGAGTAGAATGAAAGCCAACTGCTTATCCTTTCGACAGCTGCTATGACATTTTGAGCGACCCTCACACCTCATTTATCTATGCACCTAATTGATGCTTATTTCTCTGTATATGCTAGAGACATGGCCTTGCACGCTCTAAGTACATACTGTGAGGATACTAGACGCTTTCAAAATACGAAAAAATCTTGAAAAATTCACTACTGAAATTCGGCTTAACACTAATCAGTCTTTGAATCGACTGCCCAATTAAAACTAAGAAACTACAGTATGCTTTTCTTCTGGTTTCGTACCAGATATTGTCAGGGTCACTGACGAGGCTTTATTAGCCGAAACTACGTAGTCTGGCCCATGTTCCTTTTTCTTTATATATTCTCTGCTCTTGAAGGAATTTTTTAAGATTTTAATTTTACCTCACTGCAGCTGGTGTTGTGCCGTGTGGAGGCCGTAGAACGTCTCCCCGTACATCATCCATAGTGCTGATTATATTTCATTTACATCGCTTGAGATCAGAGGATAAATTCAGAGAAAACTAAAATTTGAGATCGATTTAGACCATTATTCTAGATCATCATCTTTTATATTATTTGGATCCTTTTAACACTAATCAGTCTTTGAATCGACTGCCCAATTAAAATTAAGAAACTACAGTATGCTTTTCTTCTGGTTTCGTACCAGATATTGTCAGGGTCACTGACGAGGCTTTATTAGCCGAAACTATATAGTTTGGCCCATGTTCCTTTTTCTGTATGTATTCTCTGCTCTTGAAGGATTTTTTTAAGATTTTAATTTTACCATAACTTTTTGTTACAGCCCTACTGATCTTACTGATCTTATAAGAAGAGAAAAAGAGAAAAAAAAAAAGGGAAAGATCTGTAGCAAAATCAAAATAAAAAAGAAAAAAATGTGTCTGTAAGACACGAATGATGTCCCCGTGTAGTGCCTGTCATAGGGCAGTGCACATCACTGAATTGCCCATTATCAACAAATATTGTTTCAACGCACTTTACCTCTAGCCTGACTGTCATAAGGGAGCAATGTTAAAATGCTAAATTTGGAACAAAATATTACCTCTGGAAAAACTTCTTACCTGCACAAACGCCATACCTTACAATGCAAAAAAGTGAATAAAATGACTAAGTTGAGACGGCCATTTTCTGTCAAAATTATTTCTAGCTCCAGCAAAAACCCACATGCACATCTTCAATATATCAGCATTATATGTAAGCAAAGTTTAAACAAGATCCATTGAAAACTGTGAAAGGAGTTGATTACACAAACTCTATACCATAAAATGCAAAATATCGCCTAAAATGACTAAGTTCGAAAAGCCATAAAAGTGTCAAATTTTACTCTAGCTCCATCAAAACCCCACATGCACATCTTCAACATGTCCACAATATGTATGCAAAGTTTGAAAAAGATCCACTGAAAGCTGTGGAAGGAGTTGAATACACAAACTCTATACCCCACAATGCAAAAATTGCCTGAAATGACTAATTTAAAAGGCCGTACTTCTGTCAAAATTTATTCCAGCTCTGTTAAAACCCACATATACATCTTCAGTTTGTCCATAATACATATATATATATGCAAAGTTTGAAAAAGATCCTTTACAACTGTGAGAGGAGTTGATTACACAAACTCTATGTATATCGTAGAGTGTGCCAAACGGACGGACAGACAGACGGATCGGACAGACGGTCAGGAGCAACTCCTAATTCCCCCTGACTGTCGTCCCGGGGCATAAAAAGGAACAAGTCCATGCGCACTTTTCTTGGTAGGGTCATCCCTGCGCCGTGACCTCGTACGTCATGAGAAAAATAAATGTCATATATTGTGAAGCTAAATATGTCTCCTATCGATTATACTTTCTATTTTTCTGATCTTGTAAGCAAGTCAAAATTTAGAGTCAAATATTTCACCCCGCCCGCCCCCCCACCCCCCCACCCCCCCTTGCAGCGATTTTCTTGAAACCGTCGAAAGGTTATAGAATTCCTTTTCCTCGGTCGTATCAGTTGCTTGAAGCATCCAACGGAAACATAACAGCTTTTTCATAAGACAGATTTTTTGTAATGGAAAAAAAATAATTAATAATAATAATAGTAATTATAATCAGGGACGCAGCTTGAAGGAGTCCTGGAGTCACAGGCTTCAACATACTTATATCTTGCGTAAGGTGAATTGGGTACACTTTTAAGAGATATCACCTCTCTGCCGCCATTCTCAATGAAGGTAAACTCTTAAAGGAAAGAATTCGCTCCTCCAGGAGCAAATACTTCGTTTAAGAGCAGCTGTTAAAAGAATTTGCTCCTCTAGGTATCTACTCCAGGAGCAAATGCTATCGTTTAAGAGCAGGCCCTTTTAATAAAGGATTCCAGTGAAATCTTGAAGGAGTCACAGAAGTTGTTCCCCTTTGTAAAAATGGCGGAAGGGGCAAATTCAATGTAAGAGGGATCTCTCATGGAGGTGCATGCATTCAGATTGAATATGCTTCCTTCGATAAAGTCTGAGGCCGCGCTAAGCTAGTGATAAATTATCATTACAAGAACTTGAATTGAGTGAGTGAGTGGACTCAAGTTTAACGTCCCACCAACAACGAGGTCATATGGAGACGGTGAGAACTTGAATATTTACGATAATCAATTTGCCAGAATTGTAAGTTGATGAGTTTTTGGTTGGTTGGTTGGTTGATTTGATGCTTAATGTCCATGGTAAACAGCTAAGGTCATGTCGGGATGGTCAATTAACCTAACCACACTATTCCTGGGCAGGCTTAGACCTTCTAAGCGGTTAACCAGTACTAAGTGCAGATACTTTCGCCAGTAACTGCCAACTGCCCTTCTTGAATCAGCGGAAGAAGAAACGAAAGTATGTGGCCAGACCGGGTTTCGAACCCAGGGCCTCTGACTTATGAGTCAGGTGTCCTACCGACTGCGCTACGCGGCCCGGCGACGAGTTTTTCTAGTTCACTTTAGCGTTTTTTTAAATGTAGCCGTTGCCATCTAATTTGAGCGAATCCTTGCATGAGAAACGAGCCAAAACGCTTCTGCAAACACCAGAGCACCTTGTTAAAGCTACTTTTTGTTTCATTCTGCATGTTTACATCAATTGTCTATATGTTGTTGTTGTTTTTTCAATTAGTCGTCACGGATGGTCCACCAGGGCTAACAGCCACGAGAGCATCATATCCACCCTGGGGTATCCGAGACCGTTCGTCGGGTATTCAGTACGTGGGTTCCATCGTCGGTCGGGTCTTTGTGGAAGCGTTGTCGTTGTAGTTGTTGAGTCTTGTCGTTGTTGTTATCTGTTGGTGTCGTCGGTTGATGCGTTGTTTGAGTTGTCGATGTCGATCTGTTGTGTTTGTCGGCGTCGGTGGTGGTGAGGTTGTCATTGGTTGCAGCGGTTGTGTTGTAGAAGTAAAGAAGTGATACTTAAGCATTGTTTATCGTCGATATTAAAAAGATCAGGACCATTAATAACTTGGTATAAGAGAGTTTTTTCTTTGTCGGTTGTCGGTAGTAGTTGATTTGTCGTTTCGTTATCTTCGTTGTTCGATTGTCCGTGTACATGCCATGCTTGTCCTACCTATGCGTCTACCTAATTTTTTTTGGTATACACACATATATGCATGTATGTGTCTATATATACATACACACACACACGCACATGGACATACCCGTATATATTTTATTTTATTTTTTTATTTTTTTTTCTCCGTATTTGGAGTTTTTTCTCACACGCATATGCGTATCCGCACTTGTGCACATACGCATATGCGTATGTCATTTTTTTATTATCCTATTTCTACTTCTACCTACATGTTTGTGTTTGTGCTTTGCTTTGAGGACGCGGTTGGCCCTGCGGGCGCCCTGATTTCCCTTGATTAATGTATTTAGTATCCCTCCCCGTTGTTATACGGAGGGTTGTGTTTTTGTTCACGTGCTAATTCCTTTCTTAATAATCACTTTTCTACTATTCGTGCGGCTGTTTTTCCTAAAGTCTTGCCAATACCGAAAATCGAAAAGTTATGTCCAAGCAGTTTAGGATTTTGGATGTTGTTACGTATTGTTTATGTTGCCGTACGAATCCTTACTTGTTTCAGACCGGCTCGTGCATGTTGAGTGTCAGGACGCGTACAGGGCTTGTAACCTCAGTGGCCCTCAGGGGGTCATGCGCGCGTCATAGTCCTGACGCGCGCCTATCCCCCTGAGTATCTTTGGTGTTTACCAGAATATGTGTACATTAAGAGAGTTTTTTTATCGTAGCTTAAAGACCCAGCGGCTCCGGGGGACACCCATTGAAGTGCTAACGCCCAGTGCGCTGCAACCAGATACTGCCCCCTTTCGCTCGCTGGGTCATTGTCTTATTCTTCCTGTTTAAACCATTTATTTTACTTCGATTGGTGGGACCCGTAGCTTCGGTGCGGCACCCACAGAAGTGCTAACGACCAGTTCGTTGCAACCAGACAGTGCCGCCCTCCACCAGCAGGTCCCTGTCTACATCATTGTCTTATGAATCTGCGTTAGCTAATGGTGGTAAGGATATAATAGTGATACAACTCTGTGTTGGTTATCGTTTCTTGGGCCTGTAGTTTCGGCTCGGCACCCACAGAAGTGCTAACGACCATTTCGTTGCAACCAGACAGTGCCGTCCTCCGCTAGCAGGCCCATTTCCCTGCGTATATTTAGTATTAATAAGTAATTATGATAATAACGGATATGTAAATGAGAGAGAGGGGAGGGAAATGAAAGAGAGAAGAAAAGTGAGAAAGGAAGATAAAAAAAATGGGGGCGAGAAGGAGCCGCTTGGGCGGCGGGTTATCAGTTGCAGTCAGCTACTGCCGACACCCAGAAGTGCTAATGCCATGGCATTGCAACCAGACAGTGTCGGCCAGTGTGGGCGGTTTCCTGTTCCCCGCCCCTCGGGGCTGAGTTGGGTGGGGAGCGCGTGGGCTAAATAAAAAAAAAAAATCTAAGTATGGGTGGGTGGGGTATTTCGGGCAAGTAGGTAGATCGTATAGAGGTTTATCTTATTTAGTTTAGCGTCCCATCACACCCTCCTTCCGTCCTATCCGCCCTATTTCAAATATCGCTGTTTTTGTGTTATGTATTTTGGTCCAAATAAGCTCCCGGGGTATTGGCCGGGGTAATGAAAAATGGTGAAATTTTTTTTTCGTTTTTTTCTAGATTTTTCTCGTGAGTTGGTATGTTTGGGTGTCAAAAAGAGGTTTTGTGATATTTTTGCCCGTGGTTGAATATATGTTTAGCTGGCTATGGGCCGTTTTTCTCAGGCCGCGCCCCGTTTTGAGCGAATTTCGCATGTTTTTGAGTCAAATTTTCGGTATGTTTCGGCAGAGATGACGGAAAGTGGCGGGAGGTAACGCATATAGGGGTGGGTGGTTATAGTATACATTATAAAAAATTATGATAACGATGACGATAATGATAATTTTTTTTACTATCCTATTCCTACTTCTACCTACATGTTTGTGTTTTTGCTTTGCTTTGAGGACGCGGTTGGCCCTGCGGGCGCCCTGATTTCCCTTGATTAATGTATTTAGTATCCCTCCCCGTTGTTATAGGGAGGGTTGTGTTTTTGTTCACGTGCTAATTCCTTTCTTAATAATCACTTTTCTACTATTCGTGCGGCTGTTTTTCCTAAAGTCTTGCCAAAACCGAAAATCGAAAAGTTATGTCCAAGCAGTTTAGCATTTTGGATGTTGTTACGTATTGTTTATGTTGCCGTACGAATCCTTACTTGTTTCAGACCGGCTCGTGCATGTTGAGTGTCAGGACGCGTACAGGGCTTGTAACCTCAGTGGCCCTCAGGGGGTCATGCGCGCGTCATAGTCCAGACGCGCGCCTATCCCCCTGAGTATCTTTGGTGTTTACCAGAATATGTGTACATTAAGAGAGTTTTTTGATCGTAGCTTTAAGACCCAGCGGCTCCGGGGGACACCCATTGAAGTGCTAATGCCCAGTGCGCTGCAACCAGATACTGCCCCCTTTCGCTCGCTGGGTCATTGTCTTATTCTTCCTGTTTAAACCATTTATTTTACTTCGATTGGTGGGACCCGTAGCTTCGGTGCGGCACCCACAGAAGTGCTAACGACCAGTTCGTTGCAACCAGACAGTGCCGCCCTCCACCAGCAGGTCCCTGTCTACATCATTGTCTTATGAATCTGCGTTAGCTAATGGTGGTAAGGATATAATAGTGATACAACTCTGTGTTGGTTATCGTTTCTTGGGCCTGTAGTTTCGGCTCGGCACCCACAGAAGTGCTAACGACCATTTCGTTGCAACCAGACAGTGCCGTCCTCCGCTAGCAGGCCCATTTCCCTGCGTATATTTAGTATTAATAAGTAATTATGATAATAACGGATATGTAAATGAGAGAGAGGGGAGGGAAATGAGAGAGAGAAGAAAAGTGAGAAAGGAAGATAAAAAAAATGGGGGCGAGAAGGAGCCGCTTGGGCGGCGGGTTATCAGTTGCCGTCAGCTACTGTCGACACCCAGAAGTGCTAATGCCATGGCATTGCAACCAGACAGTGTCGGCCAGTGTGGGCGGTTTCCTGTTCCCCGCCCCTCGGGGCTGAGTTGGGTGGGGAGCGCGTGGGCTAAAAAAAAAAAAAAAAAAAAAAAAAAAAATCTAAGTATGGGTGGGTGGGGTATTTCGGGCAAGTAGGTAGATCGTATAGAGGTTTATCTTATTTAGTTTAGCGTCCCATCACACCCTCCTTCCGTCCTATCCGCCCTATTTCAAATATCGCTGTTTTTGTGTTATGTATTTTGGTCCAAATAAGCTCCCGGGTTATTGGCCGGGGTAATGAAAAATGGTGAAATTTTTTTTTCGTTTTTTTCTAGATTTTTCTCGTGAGTTGGTATGTTTGGGTGTCAAAAAGAGGTTTTGTGATATTTTTCCCGTGGTTGAATATATGTTTAGCTGGCTATGGGCCGTTTTTCTCAGGCCGCGCCCCGTTTTGAGCGAATTTCGCATGTTTTTGAGTCAAATTTTCGGTATGTTTCGGCAGAGATGACGGAAAGTGGCGGGAGGTAACGCATATAGGGGTGGGTGGTTATAGTATACATTATAAAAAATTATGATAACGATGACGATAATGATAATTTTTTTTACTATCCTATTCCTACTTCTACCTACATGTTTGTGTTTTTGCTTTGCTTTGAGGACGCGGTTGGCCCTGCGGGCGCCCTGATTTCCCTTGATTAATGTATTTAGTATCCCTCCCCGTTGTTATAGGGAGGGTTGTGTTTTTGTTCACGTGCTAATTCCTTTCTTAATAATCACTTTTCTACTATTCGTGCGGCTGTATTTCCTAAAGTCTTGCCAAAACCGAAAATCGAAAAGTTATGTCCAAGCAGTTTAGCATTTTGGATGTTGTTACGTATTGTTTATGTTGCCGTACGAATCCTTACTTGTTTCAGACCGGCTCGTGCATGTTGAGTGTCAGGACGCGTACAGGGCTTGTAACCTCAGTGGCCCTTAGGGGGTCATGCGCGCGTCATAGTCCTGACGCGCGCCTATCCCCCTGAGTATCTTTGGTGTTTACCAGAATATGTGTACATTAAGAGAGTTTTTTTATCGTAGCTTAAAGACCCAGCGGCTCCGGGGGACACCCATTGAAGTGCTAACGCCCAGTGCGCTGCAACCAGATACTGCCCCCTTTCGCTCGCTGGGTCATTGTCTTATTCTTCCTGTTTAAACCATTTATTTTACTTCGATTGGTGGGACCCGTAGCTTCGGTGCGGCACCCACAGAAGTGCTAACGAACAGTTCGTTGCAACCAGACAGTGCCGCCCTCCACCAGCAGGCCCCTGTCTACATCATTGTCTTATGAATCTGCGTTAGCTAATGGTGGTAAGGATATAATAGTGATACAACTCTGTGTTGGTTATCGTTTCTTGGGCCTGTAGTTTCGGCTCGGCACCCACAGAAGTGCTAACGACCATTTCGTTGCAACCAGACAGTGCCGTCCTCCGCTAGCAGGCCCATTTTCCTGCGTATATTTAGTATTAATAAGTAATTATGATAATAACGGATATGTAAATGAGAGAGAGGGGAGGGAAATGAGAGAGAGAAGAAAAGTGAGAAAGGAAGATAAAAAAAATGGGGGCGAGAAGGAGCCGCTTGGGCGGCGGGTTATCAGTTGCCGTCAGCTACTGTCGACACCCAGAAGTGCTAATGCCATGGCATTGCAACCAGACAGTGTCGGCCAGTGTGGGCGGTTTCCTGTTCCCCGCCCCTCGGGGCTGAGTTGGGTGGGGAGCGCGTGGGCTAAAAAAAAAAAAAAAAATCTAAGTATGGGTGGGTGGGGTATTTCGGGCAAGTAGGTAGATCGTATAGAGGTTTATCTTATTTAGTTTAGCGTCCCATCACACCCTCCTTCCGTCCTATCCGCCCTATTTCAAATATCGCTGTTTTTGTGTTATGTATTTTGGTCCAAATAAGCTCCCGGGGTATTGGCCGGGGTAATGAAAAATGGTGAAATTTTTTTTTCGTTTTTTTCTAGATTTTTCTCGTGAGTTGGTATGTTTGGGTGTCAAAAAGAGGTTTTGTGATATTTTTCCCGTGGTTGAATATATGTTTAGCTGGCTATGGGCCGTTTTTCTCAGGCCGCGCCCCGTTTTGAGCGAATTTCGCATGTTTTTGAGTCAAATTTTCGGTATGTTTCGGCAGAGATGACGGAAAGTGGCGGGAGGTAACGCATATAGTGGTGGGTGGTTATAGTATACAGTATAAAAAATTATGATAACGATGACGATAATGATAATAATAATGATAAGAACAAGTTAAATAGAGGCTTGGCCTGCAAGGATCGTTTTTGTCCGAATGCCCACACTATTTTGCTGGTAAACTGAATCTCTGTTTCTCTTATTTACTTCTTTGTTTCCTGTTAACCTTTAATCCCTAGATTTTGTTTCCAAAGGTTTTTATTTTATATTATTTTTGTGTAGCCCGTGTCCTCAATATATTGGAAGACGGCATTTAGTATTTCCTGATCTTGGGCAGTTAACAAAGCTTTAGTGGCCAAGCTCCCGGTGTATGGGGTGTTCTGGAGAGCAGTTATTAAGTTGTTTCTTGTTGCAGTATGAGTCGAGCAATGTAGAAAATAGTGGTCAGTGACCTCTATGCCCCAGCAGTGGGAGCAGAGTGGGTCTGCTTCGCTGTGCCTAATGTTGTTGGCGTTTAAGCCATTTTACGCATAGTCTTAAGCTTGTAAATAATTGTCTATATGTACCTGGGGAAATCCTTTTGGCTCACCGTGTGCAAAAAAAACGCAAACCGTATGTCTTGTGCGAAAATTGACTCATAGAAGCCTTTTTGTCCGTGCAATATGAGCAGAGTCTACTTTGTTCGCATAAACAGTGTATCAGCGACAATTCACTTGCATAGGTCTATATTCGTAGAAAATATAGGCTGTAAGGCACAGTTTTGCTTGAAACCGCTAACACTAGGAATCTTGTTTATTCGCTAATCCTAATCCCCTCAAAGGAAATATGTCGAGACATATCAGGGCCATAAAATACATGTCATCACGCTGAAGCGGTAGGATATATTTGAGCCGTACCATAAAAAGTAGCATCATCACATACGCTAACTGTACAGGCAATGGTCAGCATGCGCATCCAGCCTTAATTCGATAATAACATATGAGCTGCGACACGACAAAACCAACAATGTGGTTGTACGCCCAGCGCAGACTCAGATCAGCCTGGGCACCTGCCCAGTTTCATCAGACTCTTCGTTAAGAGCTCAAAGGGTAGCTAAGGGTCTAGGCTACCTCCATGCGGTCAGCGAAGACTCTGATCAGACTGGGCGGATGCCCAGGCTGATCTGAGTCTGCGCTGGGCGCACAACCACATTGTTGGTTTTCTCGTGTCGCGGCTCATATTTGCAACTAGAAAATTGTGTTTGTAAGACACAGATTATGCCCCCGTGTCTATTCATTCTTTATATACTTAAGGCCGCGTTTACATGAGCGAAGTTTCTGTGTCACAGAAATTTTAATTTATCGAAGCACTGTACCATATATATTTGTCAAAGAAACATTGTCATATTTTGGCATTTACACGAGCAATTTTTTCTGTGACAAACCTACTTTGTCATAGAAACTTTGGTCGTGTAAACGCGACCTTATTGCTAGCAAACTGTGAAAGGAGTGCGGGATTATACAATCTTATCATACTGTATTAGCCAAAACCGAAACAAAATCTACGTTTGAAAAGGCCGAAATGTTATAAAAATTGATTATCCCCTCTTCAAAAAGCACATACATATCTTCAATATCTCTAGAATATCTGTGCACAGTTTCAAATCGATAGCGTAAAAACTGTGGACGGAGTTTATTATACAACCGTAACATTCTGCAATAGCCACAACCGTTTGAAAAGGCCATGATTTTGTCTTCATCTGTAAAGCTGTATTAACTATCTTATATCATTAAAAGAAACCCTTTTAAACACAGCTTTCTAAAATTATTGAAACAACACAGGTATATCTGAAATCATGTTATTCTGGGGATTCACGAATAAGAAACATATTATTTCTGTATGAACCTGTTCCCAGCGGGCACATGACGTCAGAATGACGTCGCACTAACGTCGGGGCGACGTCATTTCGTCGCATCGACGTTAGTACGACGTCCTTTCTATGTTATGTGCCTGCTGGGTTCACTCAGATGGTGAGCACAACAGGAACCATGTAATTTTAAGTAAAATTGAATGGAGGCCTCAAAAGTTGCCCTACTTATACTAAGTTCCTTTTTCTGTTTTTCAAAAGGCAGGTGCACATCTTCAATATGTCCGCAACATTTGTGCCAAATTTCAGATTGATTGCTTAAAAACTGTAGGAGGAGTTGATTATACAAACGTTGTTTTAGGCGTGACAGACGGACGGATTTCCCAGTAATGATAAGCAGACTTTATGACAATTGCTGTAGATTATTGGACCAAAATAAAAGAGTCCATATAAAAACTACATTGTTCGCAGATTTCAAACAAAAGAGCCCTCAGGCAGCATCTACGTTTTCGTATATATAATATGAAAGGCTGCGGCGAGAGAAAAATCTTGTCTATAGACATACACTATCTGCGGGTGAACACACCGGCCTGCATCTTGCATGCATGCGCTGTATCCTCTGACAATAAATTCGAGCATACATTTTGAATACTGCTTTTCAGTTTCAGAAATTAGTTTTGAGAGTAAATACTTGTTCAGTAACTGATGCACTTTCGGCTTAAAATCATCATGGATTTATTTTTTTCAGTCAAATTATCATAATGCTGTTCCCCAGTCCCCATAACATACACCTTCGGTCGCAGTACGGGCACCGTGCGTCTGTCCAGTGTCCGTCCTCTCCTCGACCAAGAACCGTTCATATCACAAACACGGCCGTGTATTGTCGCACTGATCCTAAATATTCAGACATCGCCAAAATTTGGACAACCACATTGGAGCCTAAATGTTCGCGCACAGGCCTGCTGCCAGTAACATTTTCGGATACAAAAGACGCTAACGAAATTTACCGTTTAAAACTACCTCGCGTTAAAACGGTAACTAAAGAAATCAATAATTCACAGGTCCATACTTCATAGCCAGTGGTCATAAAGATCAAACACCTAATATTTAAGGTTATGACACTTGCCATAAGTAATACACAAAAATATAACACGCTGCAAAATAGTATTTTTACAGACAGAAGGAGACATGTCAGCCCGCGTGTCCGCGCAGCCTAATCAAAGTATATTGTATTCCGAGTAAATTTGATGCTGAAATTTTAAAAGTTTAAACTGAAACCATTTTAATGTGTTTGTGTATATGCCCGCGCAGGTTGATTCGAGTATTTGTTTTATGTACATGGCCTGAGAAACCTTTTCTAACGACACCAATCCAAAACATTTTTGGAGCCCCGGTGGCTCAGTAAAGCTGATCTAGCTGTCCCGCGTGGGATCTCCGCTTGAAGCGAGAACCTTTTTAAACGTAAACGGGGTTCAATTGCACAAAGCCATTCGTTATTAGCCTCCCATCATCCATAAATGACTAAAATACTGTTGAAAAGGACGTAAACCCGCAAGTCATCCATCCAACGATAAGGCTTCTGTGTATATTTAGCGCAAGATCGGCGATGACATGAGCAACGTGCAAATACGCATGCGCTTCTAAGAATGTACATAACGCTCCAACTGACCTGCGCATTTAGCACCGATCGAATGTATAATTCACAAAACAAAATTTCTGATCAGACTGCGTTGACATTATCCGGAATCAAGCATACAGACACCAGATGGAACAACGAACTGCGCATTTCCTGATCAGGCCTCGCAAAAAAATTTCCGGAATCAAGGTCTAAGATTTTATCTTCCATGAAAAGGCGGCTTACGGGCAAAGAATTTCCATATGCCGTCGTCAGACTATCACACGTTTAAAGGCATCAAGGCATTCACTTAGTGAACAGATCGGTTTCAGGCAAATGGACCGCCAGATTGAGCGGACGTTTTCCGACGTCAGTATATCTACTTGTCTGCCCTCGACCTGACAATGATTAAGAGAAAGTCTGCATGTTAACGTTTATTGACTTATTTACACTGTAAAACAATTCCGTAGATTTTACGGTAGAATAACTGGCAACCAACGGCCAGTCCTTTTCCCGTTATGTAACGGGTACACGTAAAAGTTGCAGGAATCATCAAGCCGTGTAGGACAGAATAGAACAGGCGTCGTTTTGGTCTGATAGCCCTTCAACAATATAAGGTTATTTTCGAGTGCGGCCAGTTAACATAACACTTCCATTTCGTGATTTCCAACAATGTCTTACAGGCAAACGCCCGTAAATATAACGGGAAAGAGATTGGCAGCTAGTTGCCAGTTATTCTACCGTAAAATCTACGGATTTTATTACAGTGTACGATATTTTTATTATTGGATGTTTCATTTATTTTTATATTCGATGAATGTCAGAGTATCTGATCTGCTCAGAAATTTCTGTTTAGATACAAACAGTGACGGCCCTGATCAGATACCGCATCCTGTGGTGTCTGACCTGGATTTACGCTGTATATAAAGATATCTTTTTAAGACACACTTGGTACTGTTGCCGACACAACGGCTAATCGCCGCCCGCAGCTATGACATGTTTATTGTCAGTGTGCAGTCTGTTTTATAGATAAGGCGCCATCATTACCGCATGAAAAACATAATTTTGGACATATACAAAATAGCGCATGCCTAGAACAGCCTGCGCTTATGCACCGAACTGTAAATTGCATACGTTTTGAAGCTGATGGAAAGACTGCATAGTTTGCATAAGTCCAAATATAACAGGGGCGTCTCTAACGGATCCCACAGTATTCCTTTCTTTGGATAATTTACCGTCATTTTCGCAGACATCTTCAAATGCCTTTTTATCAACAGTTCAAAAACAATTTGAAAGATTTTTTACACCTTGATAAATACATAGGATATTTTTTCGCCCATTGCATTAGAGAAAATTGCGTATGCCTTTTGACCAGACTGTACAAATACACAGCTTGGTGGTGATACACGTAGGGGCCTCGGAAACTCAGATGGGTAAAAACTGAGGCTGCTAATTAGCGGTTCGAGTTCGATACCTAATGGAGGCGGAAATTTTTCTTACTGTAAACGGAGTACCCTTCCATCGTCCTGATATAACTTGTAATACTGTTGAAAAAGGACTTAAAATGGCGTCATCCATCTATCAAACCAGAAATGGGTCACTGGCATACAAAATTCACAGAACATGGCATTATATTCCAGAAAGCAGACGTTTGTGTCTTGTCTGACAACACATTTCCAAAACATCTAATGTATGGTGAAAGGACCGTTAAAGTCACACACACACACACACACACACACACACACACACACACACACACACAAGGCCTTAATCATGTTAATCGGGTGTCACTTTGTTATTTAACCTAATATTGACCTCATCCGTAGAAAAAGTACCTTTGCATAAACAAACTGTGTCAGGCTACAAACATGCACACTATCAGGGTTCGCAAAGAAAATGGCTAGGCTGTGCACTGGTTTGAAAGAGAACTGCCCATGTCTGATCAGACTGCGCATTACATGTTGAGTCTAGTTTTTGACGCGAATATTCCGCGACGTGGGTCAAAATGTATATGACAGTTACATGCGCATCGAATGTACAGTCCGAACGTCACAGAACAGCCTGCGCGTATGTGCAGTCTGGAAATGTCAGGTTTTGCTTAGATGCTGGATGAACTGAGCTTGCATAGTTCATACATGCGTGTGTGAATCCCGCGTCTCATTTGCTTAAATAACTGTTAGCTGTTTGCAATACAGAGGAGATCCTGACCAGACCGCTCCCTTCAACACCAGTTCTTAGCTTTGAATACTGATGTACGGGTTATGTTCTGAAACACATTTCTGATGCACGTGGGCCAGTAATCGCAGCTTCTACAATGTCTTCCACCGCGCAAAACGTTGAAAAAAAACGTATCAGTATTATGATACGCATTGTTACTCAACTATGGATTCCTCCTCGCGGAACGTTGGGGCGCGGCGGAGGGGGCAATGAGTGCTAAAATTTGTACTTGAATAGTGCATGCCCCCGAGATGAAAATTATTTAGACTAATCTAAACAGTTGTTCAAATTTGTTAACTTGTAAAAGCAGTTAGACGTTTTCCTCATTAATGTGAAAAGTGGACCCATTCTTGTGGAAGGGTCGGAACAGAGTCTTTTGCTGTTCGCAAAAGATGAACTAACTTATTCGGCTATAAGACGGGTTTTCCCTCCAAAGAAAAAGTCTCGGTCAAGATTACCCTGTTCGCATAAACCGTCTAACAAATCGACAATTGAGTCGCGACACGACAAAACAAGCAAAGTGGCATGTCGGCCACGCGAAGTCACTTCTTCCTGGACACCCGCGTAGTCTGATCAGAGGTTTCGCTGTGCGCTTAAAGGGTAGCTAAGGGTCTAAACTACCTCCATGCGGAAAATGAAGATCTGGTCAGACTGGGCCGATGCCCATACTGATCTGAGTCTGCGCTGGACTCACATGCCACTTTGTTTGTTTTGTGTTCAGCTATTTAGATGCATAGGCCAAGCATATGCTGTAAGGTTCGGTTTTGCTTGACACTGTTGGCACGATAGTTCTTGTTTATTGACAGCCGAAAGTCTAATCCTCTAATCCTTTCAAAGAATTACCCAGTCTCATACATATAACAGGGTCATAAAATGACAGAATACCTTGTCATCTGGATTGAGCCGTGTCACAAGAAAAGTGGCATTATTTCGTGCTAAAGGCAAAGGCCATGATAAGAATGCACATCCGACCAGTCTTAAATTCTATTCTAATCTCTTTGCCTAAAAACCCTAATTAACTCTAATTAATAATTATCATTTGATAAAAATAATTTTATTATAAACGCCCCATCAGTCACCATATTATAGTCATTAAATGGCGTACAGTGGAGCAATCTGTTGTAGGTATATGATGTTCAGTTCCGTAACTGCGTTTCCCAGACCAGTATTAAGTTGTAAAATATTTGCATGCCAAACCAGCTTGCGCAAAATGCGTTTACAATGCTGCTTGCTCTATAAATTCTATATAGTCGAGTTGTTGCGCATGCGCTTACAAGGCGACGTATGCGCACAGGCTGTCCTGAGCTTCTGGAATATTTTAAGCGGACAACAGGTACCCTCATGCATAGCCTGTTGAGACAGCGCAAAACATCATCCTGCTCCTCCGCGAGGATAGAATTAGACATTTGAGCCGCGACACGATAAAATGAAAAACGTGGCACGTGTTATCAGCAAAGAATCAGATCAGCCTGGGCATTCGCCCAGTCTGATCTGAGTCCTTGCTGTGCGCTTAAATGGTAACCAGGAGTGTGCTAGCTTCATGCGGATAGCAAAAACTCTGATCAGACTGGGCGGACGCCCAGGCTGACCTGAATCTTTGCTGGGTGCACATGCCACTTTGTTTGTGTCGCGGCTCATTTTAAATTAACACTCTCATGGCACCCGAGAAATCTGTATCGCGCAGATTTTACAAAGTTTGCTCTTCACATGAGTTCTAACGCATGTTTTCTCATGACAACTCGAACGTCTACATGCTTTGTGCATACATTCAAATGGATATATCGCCAGCCATATTGTCCCACCATTTTTACAAGTGGAAACAACTATTTGACTTCCTGGTTTTCTGGAGCTTGGATCAACTCTTAAAGGAATAAATTTACTCTTAGAGGATTTCCTCCTAGAGTACAAATTAAGTTCTTTGCATTCTTTACAATAATTGAGCCGCGACACACAAAACCAACAAAGTGGTTGTGCGCCCAGCGGAGACTCAGGTCAGCCTGGGAATCCATCCGGTCTGTTCAGACTCTTGCCCAAGCGCTTAAAGGGTAGCTAAGGGTCTGAGCTATCTCCATGCGGACAGCGAAGACTCTAATCAGAACGGGCGGATGCCCAGGCTAATCTGAGTCTGCGCTGGGTGCTCAATCACTTTGTTGGTTTTCTCGTGTCGCGGCTCATATAATCCTTGCTTCAAAAGGATCTGTTCAGAGCTTGTTGATTTTCAGATAGAAGAGGAGATAAAATGGAAAGAGCATAATTGCTTCCCTTGACAGTCTAGAAAGCAGCAAAGGAAAGGAAATTTTCTTACTGATCTGCTGGGTTAAAGCAGGCTGATATATGGTTTTCTATAAGAACCTGATATTACTTACCATCTGTGGGTTAAGTACTTGCAAATCTACACACACACACACACACACACACACAAAGAGAAAAAAAACGGGCACTTCATTGGTTGATCCACGGCACGCAAAAAGGGTGCTTCCTTCACGTATATGCGAGCAGCAAAGGCTCAGGTCAACCTGCGCAACCGAACTGTCAGATTTGAATCTTCGTTGTTCGCGCACACCTTTAATGGACCCTGAGGGGAATCTGCATGCACAAAACGAAAGCCATAGCTACATCGCACGAATTCGCTAATGCACAGACCCCGATCAAAGTGTCTCTTTAGGGCAGACTTATCTGGGTCTGCTTGTTTTGCTTAACAAGACTGTCTGCGCAGTGTGGAAGGTAGATGTTGCTGACGCTTATGGCGCTAATCAGCAGACTTTTTAAAGAATAAAAATGGAGTCTCACCTTTGAGGGTTTAATTTCATGCAGTCTAATTCACAAAAATACAGACAGATAGACGGATGGATGGTCGGACAGACGGACGGACGGCTAGATAGATAGATAGATAGATAGATGGATAGATAGATAGATAGATAAAGCAAATCTACCATATGCATTAGAGAATAAGAATAACAAGAAAAATCTTTAAAAAAGATAATCGGCGCAGATTAAATGGAAGTGTGTTTTGTTATATGTCTCTATATAGTTGAAGAGTTGAAATAACTTTCATGAATAAGTAAGCTATGTCGATAGGCACCCAAAACACTGGGTAGCGACAAGGACCTATCTCAACATAGAGCTGTCCAATTTGGAATTCCAAAATGGACCGCAGTCAATCTGGAATTTAACCTGATTTCAAAAGTTATCAATATGTTGCACTGTTTGTTTGTTTGTGTGTATTACACCGAAAGTAGAAATCGAAAGTAGATCTATGACGAAAAAAAAAAAGAAAGTTTGGAATATCTGAGTATTTCGATAACATTTCTATTGTGAAATTACGAACAAGAGAAACATTTTGAATTAGTAAAAGACAGAGTGCTAGTATTCACAGTGCAGTGCGAGGGGAAAAACTAAGATTAAATATTCATTGACCTTTGATATTATTAGCTAAATTTTGACATATGCGTTATTTGACCAATAGAATCTTGTGAAATGTGGATTATACGAGGCTGCACTGTGATTATACGAGGCTGCACTGTGAATACTGACTAGCACTCTGTCTTTAATTAACTCAAAATGTTTCTTTTGTTTGTAATTTTACAATAGAAATGTTTTCGAAAACAGACGTAGAATTAAAGACCCCGATCAAAGTGTCTCTTTAGGGCAGACTTATCTGGGTCTGCTTGTTTTGCTTAACAAGACTGTCTGCGCAATGTGGAAGGTAGATGTTGCTGACGATAATCAGCAGACTTATTAAAGAATAAAAATGGAGTCTCACCTTTGAGGGTTTAATTTCATGCAGTCTAATTCACAAAAATACAGACAGATAGACGGATGGATGGTCGGACAGACGGACGGACGGCTAGGTAAATAGATAGATAGATAGATTAATAGATAGATAAAGCAAATCTACCATATGCATTAGAGAATAAGAATAACAAGAAAAATCTTTAAAAAAGATAATCGGCGCAGATTAAATGGAAGTATGTTTTGTTATATGTCTCTATATAGTTGAAGAGTTGAAATAACTTTCATGAATAAGTAAGCTATGTCGATAGGCACCCAAAAGACTGGGTAGCGACAAGGACCTATCTCAACATAGAGCTGTCCAATTTGGAATTCCAAAATGGACCGCAATCAATCTTGAAATTAACCTGATTTCAAAAGTTATCAATATGTTGCACTGTTTGTTTGTTTGTGTGTACTAAACCGAAAGTAGAAATCGAAAGTAGATCTACGACGCCAAAAAAAAAAAAAAAAAGAGAGTTTGGAATATCTGAGTATTTCGATAACATTTCTATTGTAAAATTACAAACAAGAGAAACATTTTGAATATTCATTGACCTTTGATATTATTGGCTAAATTTTGACATACGCGTTATTTGACCAATGGAATCTTGTGAAATGTGGATTATACGAGGCTGCACTGTGATTATACGAGGCTGCACTGTGAATACTGACTAGCACTCTGTCTTTAATTAATTCAAAATGTTTCTTTTGTTTGTAATTTTACAATAGAAATGTTTTCGAAACAGACGTAGAATTTTAAAACTTTTTTTTCGTCGTCGATCTACTTTCGGTTTCTACTTTCAACAAACAGTGCAACATGTTGATAACTATTTTGAAATCAGGTCAATTTCAAGATTGACCGTGTCCATTTTTGAATTCCAAATTGAACAGCTCAATTTTGAGATAGGTCGTTGTCGCCACCCAGTGTCAAAATTGCGGTTGTGGGTGCCTACCGACATCGCTTACTTATTCATGAAAGCTATTGTCAAATCTTCAACCAGAGACATATAACAAAATACACTTCCATTTAATCTGCGCCAATTATCTTTTTATAAAGATTTTTCTTGTTTAATTTTTGGACAGAAACTGTAATTGTTGAAATGTCCCAGTACTTCGGATAATGACTTTAAATAAACATTTTGTATCTTTCGTCTTATCTGGTATATCTCATCAGACAAACGACTTTGAATCAAAATTGAACCGACGTTGCTTCAGTGTCATTACGTTTGATCAACGTTGATTCAGCGTTGATTCAGTGTTATGTGCCCGATATGGTGAGAGCTCGTCATGCTGAGACCGGCATGCGTGCATGGACATTTTGTAGAAGAGTGACTGGTTCATTGTTTTTATATCCTGTCCAGCCAACAATGTGCGCAGGCTGGTTCACGGGGGTATTTACCAATTTGGCTACCCGTGCTTTCGACCGAGTCTGTACTATACCAAGTGGCTTTCGACCGAGACTACGATCGTAAGCATTATCAATAACGGTAAATGGTACTATTGTTAATGGCAGTCGACCGAGCTGATACTGCTGTTGATTGTCTCGGTCGACAGCCACTTTTGCATGTATGATAATTGACTGACTCGGTCGAAAGTACAGGTAGGCACATTGGTATTACCCGCGTGTGGTTGGTTGTTTTGAGTTTATTGATTGACTGATTGATTAATTTGGGTTTAACGGCCCTTTGAGACGGTATTTCAGTCTATATCGGACCGTCTTCCAGAGAGAGGGAGAGAGAAGAGAGAATAGATAGACGAGAGAAAAATGTCCAAACCGCCACTCGCACCTACTGCAAGCACAGCAGGCCCTTGCCCTACCATTATCCGAATCAGTAGGGCGCCCCGGCACTGGCAGTACCATCGCACCACCCGACCACCCCCTGTTCTGAGCTCAACGGCCCTTTGAGAAATTATTTTAGTCTGTATCCAGCCGTCTCCCAGAGAGCGGGAGCAAAAAAAAAAATCAAAGGCGAGAGAGAAAAATGTCCAAACAAGCCCCACCTGCAAACACCACAAGTACAGCAAACCCTTGCACTGCTGCTAGCCAAATTAGTTGGACAGCCCGACACTGAAAGCTACCCAGCACCATCGCTGGACACGCCCACCCCGACACAGGCTGGTCTGGGAATGCATAATCAACATATTCTAAAAATGAGGAGGACCTAGCTCTGTAATTCGAAAGCAATGAAACAAAACACTGAAAAGATTTCTGGTTTCGTCACCACAGGGTCACTGATGAGGCCTTATTAGCCGAAACTACGTAGTTTGGCCCATTTCCTTCTTCTGAATGTATTCTCTGCTCTTGAAGAAACTCTTTCAGATTTTGTTACAGCGTTGACCTTTGACATGCCTGACCATACTTGATCAGATTAGATAAGGATTTAACCTTCCCACTCGATGGAACTTCTGCAGAGTATCCGTTCGTATATCTCATTGCTCTCTCTCTCTCTCTTTCTCTCACAAACAGCTTTGTTTAGAAGCTTCGCACCACTGTGTAAAGTGGAAGGCTTTAAATATGCACATGTAAGAATACACTGATCAATATTAGATAAGAAGTGTCTCCGGGTACGGTACTGTATCCTTAGACCCTGGGTCTCCAGGTACGGAACCTTACCTCGAGACTCTGGGTCTCCAGGTACGGAACCGTACCTGGAGACAGTCCTATGAAGATTGGCTCCGGGTACGGCAGTAAATTTTCAATACTATGTATCAAGTAGTTTTACTAATTTGAATGCAATAAAAAAATCATTGAGTCGCCATCTTGCTTGGGTAAATCAGTCATTTGTGTTATTTTGACTGTTATTTTGACTGTACCTAAACTGCGAAAAACACGGCCGAGTTGTTTTACCTGATCGCCCGCTATTAATGACAATGACTTCTGAAGAGTGCAAACAACTATTATCTCGTTATATGCATAATCTATAAAAATAGACAATTTCATTTATTAAACAGTATCCATCTTTTAATAATTCTGCGATAAGCAATGTAGACCCAAAAAAGACGCCTACAAAACGCATGCAGCTTTCTTGAATATGCCTTTCACGGCAATGAAATACTGTCGACAAACGGTTTAAAAGGCGCCATGTAATAAAAGTTCTCCAAGTGTTGTCGCACATCTCAGTCGAAATGACATAGAGAATCTAATTGTGTGCTTATTAAGGTTATTATCACTTCAACAGATATTGCACGGACGGAATCAGGACAACTCGGTCAAAAGACAACTCGCCCAACAAAAATCACGGCCAAGGACAACCCACCCCATACTTTTTTAAGTTACCACAAGTCAACTCGTCCCATTTCATAAACTTGTCAAAAGTCAACTCGTATCAAATATAAAAAAAATCGGCCCAGATTTATCATGAGTATCTTGCTTTTTAATTTTTGAAATGGCGCTGAAAATGTACCGTCTGACTTCATGTATATGCAGTGACAAAATAACCGTTCATGACACACAACTTGAAGGGATTTACGGTACTACGAGCGGCTGTGTCAATGTGGTTTTAGCTGCCCCCGTCACCCCTTCACCCCTCCAAAAAAATTTAATCACTAATGTGTAGTTAGTTATTTTACATGTTTGTGTTTGTCTTGGTAACAATCCTAATTTTGTAAGGATTTAACTAAATAAAATTGACTTGACTTGACTTGACTTGTTACAGAAAGACATATAAGTGATTTAATTACACCTCAGCGGAACGTATAATGTTGTATAAATGATTTGGCTCTGCTATTCTAGTGGGAAAGAATTTTCTTGGAGAATATAATGTTTAATTTATACTTAATATTGAATTCAACTCATATCTAGAACAAATAGAAGTGATATCGCCTGCAGTGAAAAAATGTATTAATTTACCTGTGACTGATACGATTTATAGTTTTTTCAATGTAGCAAACCAAGGCTGATTTTGACAGTTTTGGGCTTAACTTCTTTCCGAAATGATCTGAAATGTGGAGTACTTGTCTGACATTATGTTAGCACGTCAAATAAAGCAGCCGACGTCACACGTTGCTGCAACTTTTCGAGCTGGAGTATCGCTTACTTGCAGGCGACGTCAATCTGACGGCAGATGCAAGTGGCTTTCTTAAATCGCCGATTTATTTTTATTCGTTCATTAAAATGACATCACAAACCATTATGTAGGTGCAAACATATATTGTACCCACTAAACGCGCTGAACCAAGCAGAATTAACAAATAATGATTAGGATAAAAGCTACTTATGAAGCGGTCTTTTTTTCGCTATTCTCCTTGACAGAAAATTTACATTTTTTTCGGTAAATATCAAAATATCTTTAAATACCAAAATGTTTCGTCTCATATGTTGAAAATATCAGCGATTTCACTTGTGCCACGCACTCGTGAAATGGCTGATATTTTTATCACATTAAAAGATATCCCATATTTTAATGAATACAATCAGATCCCACACCCTGCCGTCAAAACCTAAAGGGAATGAAGCACACGCATAACTGGCAAAAGTTTACGAAAGGCATGCACAGTTTTAAACCGATTGAACGAGTGGGGTTTAATTGCAAAAAACTTTGACCGCTACTGGGACCACTTTAATCACTGCTGGGCACAGTTTGATCGCTACTGGGAATGTTACAGTTGCAGCTATAAAATAGTCGGAGTTAGTTTTATTTTTGTAAACTGCAAAGTAGCCGAGTTCAAAGTTGAGGGGCATATTGATTTGGTACCGTCTGTTCGCATTTGCCTGTACGTCTGTTTGCTTGTTTGTTTGTCTAACCTTTATGCATTTAGCGGCTGTAGCACTCAATAATGGTTTAAGGTAGAATCTTGAAGTTTAATGTACATAAAGGTAAAGGCTTCTCATAACTCCTATTACCTTGTGGCCGTTGGGATAAAGGGGGTAGAGCCCCAATGTGTCTTGGGCAGAACACATGCAAGGAGGAGCCCATTCCTCTTCTGTCGCATCCTTTTTATTCCTAGATTCGGAAAAGTTACCTATTTACTGCGGGGTTGACACCAATCGGGCACACTAAGTCGAAATGACAGCGTACCGACGTCGATGCGTCGTCGATATGATGTCATTTCGACGTGTTTACTAGGCAGAGAGTTTTTAGGCGCCAGCTGACCCAAACCGGCAACCTGCACCATCCTTCTGCACCATAAACGAGTCGCTTTAGCCAGTCGATCACGGCGCCGCCACGACACGAGAAAACCAACAAAGTTGTTGTGCGCCCAAATAAGACTCAGATCAGCCTGGGAATCCGCCCAGTCTGATCAGAGTCTATGCTGTCCGCATGGATGTAGCTTAGACCCTCAACTACCCTTTAAGCACTTAGCAAAGAGTCTGATCGGACTGGGTGGATGCCCAGGCTGATCTGAGTCTTCGCTAGGCGCACAACCACTTTGTTAGTTTTCTCGTGTTGCGGCTCATATGGAATGGGCATTGATATAAGTGCATTGTACTTTATTTTACTTCCGTTAATGTGATTGACGAGTGATGTCCCTTTTTGTTGTTAGTCATTTTTATCCCCCCACCGAAGGAAATATCTAAGGCTCCGGGATGATATATGTAAGGGACCAGTCATTTATTATCAGATGGGGAGGGGGGGGGGGCGGGAGGTACATTTTTGCACTATTCATCGAATGTTTCCGCCGACCCCCAGCCAGTCTCGCCAGAAGTTTATTCTCTCCCCCCCCCCCCCACACCCCCGATAGGTGACAAAGCGGTTTATGACCCCCCCACACACACACACACGACCCCCCTCGATAGATGAGAAAAAAAACTACGACCCCCCCTCGATAGATGAGAAAAAAAATTACGACCCCCCCCCCACATCGCGACTAACAATCACACACATCCCAGCTACCTTGCACACAAACACCATATTACCTATTTTATGTCAGGCTGACCTCATTCAAAACCTGCATGAAAAATTTCCTTATTCTCCTTATTCTGACAGGTTAATTAATCATGCAAATTAATGGTCTGTTTAAAATTTGTCTGCTTTTTCTTGCACTTTTCTTAGAACTGCTTATGGTTATTCTGAATTCTATTGTTGAATGCTCAATAAAAATGTTAATAATATTAATGGGGAGGAGGTTTGGGGGCTGTATCCCCAGAAGCCACGGTAGTTTTGCTGATGACAAGGCACCTGGGGAGTCATCAGCAATCATTTAATTTGACTGAGAACAAAATCATCTGCACGACATGATTTTATAGTAAATTGTATACTGTCCTAATATACAGAAAATCGATGAAAATATTTGTTTTTGAATATGAAGCGGCCCAAATCTTTTGTGTCATTTCTATAAATGTTTGTAAGTTTGAGGTTGAAAGAGCAGAGTGTGAAATTTTAGGAGTAATGGGGGGGGGGGGGGGGGGGGGGGGAGCTGAGACATTTAAAAGAAAATGAGGACTGATGGAAGGCACTTTCCGCCCAATATGCCTAATAAAATATATGACCCCCCGCTTCCTCTGCTTCCTCTGCTCCAAGAAATATTGATTTCCGACCCCCGCCCCCCACAGTACATCACAAAAAAATCGCCCCCCATAAATGTACCCCCTCGCACGATAATAAAGACTCGTCCTTAACTACTGCGTGTCTCCATTGAGAGAGTTCAGTATATTTGTCCATTCTTATTTGTTTTCATTGAAAAAATGTAAATTCATATTTCGTGTGAGTATTTTGAGCGGACAGGCATATGTTCGACTTATTTTTATCCCCCGACCGAAAGGTTCGGGGAATATAGCGATGAGCCTGGCGTCCGTCCGTCTGTCCGTCCGTAAACATTTTCTTGTCTGCTCTATATCTTGAATACCCTTTAGAATATTTTCATAATACTTCACATGTATGTAGAACAGGCCATGACGATGCGTCACATATATAGTGGTAACTCTTGCTATTGTACTTTTTTTAGTTATCTCCCCTTTAGTGATTTATGGCAGATTCGTGTCTGCTCTGTAACTTGAAAACCCTTTGGGATATTCTCATGTTACTTCACAGATATGGAGAACAGGCCATGACGATGTGTTGCGTACAAGAATAACAACTCTTGCTTTCTTACTTTTTGAGTTATTTCCCCTTGATGGTTTTAGGTGTGATTTTTTTGGCAGATTCGTGTCCGCTCTGTAACTTGAATACCCTTTAGAATATTTTCATGATACTTCACAGATATGTTGAACAGGTCATGACGATGTGTCGCGAAAAAGAATCACAACTCTTGCTTTCTTACTTTTTGAGTTATTTCCCCTTGATCATTTTAGGTGTGATTTCATGTCCGCTCTATAACTTGAATACCTTTTCATGATACTTCACAGATATGTAAAACAGGTCATGACGATGTCCCGCGAACAAGAATGACAACTCTTGCTGTTTTTACTTTTTGAGTTATTTCCCCTTGATTGTTTTAAGGTATGATGTGTGCTCTTTAAGTTGAATACCTTTTGAAATATTTTCATGATACTTCACAGATATGTAGAACAGGTCATGACGATTTGTCTCATACATGAATGACAACTCTTGCAATTATGCTTTGTGAGTTATTTCCCTTTGGTTGTTTGAGCTGCTGTTTGAGTCTCTGCTCCATATCTGTATAACCCTGGCCTGCTCCACAATTTTAATAACCTTATACCTTTTAGAATATTGATGATCATACTGTGATATCTTATCAGTCAGTGCTCCTAACTCTCTCTGACCCCGCCCCCCTCCCCATCACACACACACAACAAATATTTTTTTTTCAAGATTTGGATTCTTTGTCCAAATTCACTTACTAGAGAGCTCAAAATTAGATTTGTAGGGTTTGTCCTTTAGAAGTTATTCGCACATTTTGAAAGTTGAGTGTATCATATGCTAAACATTTGTGTACATGGTGGCTGTTTGAGATATTACCTCTTTTCCTCTTTTTAGCAATCTGGCATACTGTTTCAGATAATCATGCATCTGTTAAACAGATAATGCCAATCAGAAGCATTAAAGAATGACAATATATTACTTATATGTGTTTTGAAGTGCACCCTTTTTACCAAGGCCCATGGGGGTCTTCTGTCGGGGGATTTGCATTCTCCTCTGATGGTTATTTTTATGTACATTTAAAGGGACCCGATTTTCTTTTTCATGATCACCCAGAAATCGAGGCGCGTTCATGAATTTCGTTTTCGGTAAAGGCAAGCAACAGGACTGGGCTTCCATATTTAAATTCCGTTATACCATAACACTCTAGGTATTGGGGCAGATAGGTATGGGCGGACAGTACAGACTCGGATTAGGCTGTTCCTAGATGAGCAGTCTGATCAGGGTGTACACTGTTTGTTATTCCATCAGCATCTTTTGGGTACCGCATTGTAAAACCAGACTGTTCCATGTTTGAGACAACTACGGTGATTATTTTGGGTGCCGCAATATTTAAAATCTTATGGTAGTACTGATTGCTACTAATGTCTTTTCTTTTCTTGAGAGAGGGAGTGATGGTGATCAGGCCTGTTGTATTTTTTCTATTTGATATATGTTTCTGACTTGTATATGTTTTGTTAAGTGGGCCTTAAGGAAGAGTAGTGTGTAGCTGATTGTGTCACCCACTGAAAAAAAGTCTTTATTATTAATAATAGGCCTGTATTAATGACCTAACTTTTGAATTTCGGTTGTTTGATTTACGAATGAGAAAACTGAATAACCGTCAAAATGGCGAGTCGGAGGATCTAAGAGGTCGGGGCGAGGAAAGGCATGGTTACCCCTCTGGGGCTATGTACTGTATGCCAAGGTAAGAGGTTTTAATATGCAAATACGCAGCGCCGGGTAATGCCACTAAAGGTTCACATTTGAGAACATTTCTCCTCGGGCCAGCTACGGAAACAAGATGCCTGGCTATAATGTTGAATTTCTGGATCTGCAGCAGACCCATTACTACAATATTTGCCAAGTCTTAAATCAATTAAACAACACAAAAAAATTATTTCGCGAAAGGATAGCAACAAGCGACAGTCACATAGTCCAACTATATAAGATGGATAACTCTTACAATGATAACTATAGTTGCAGCTGTAACGTTCCCAGTAGTGACTAAACGTGCAAACCTGTGAATGTTCCCAGTAGCGATCTGTTGCGTGTTGCAATTATACACTTACGGATTGAACACCTCTTTCCGAAACAGGTGGTCACTCAGCTACCCTAACTTTAAACAGCAGCAACATCTATAATTTTGAATTACAAAACAAAACAGAAAGCAAAATGTGCAGCTATTCAGGTGACCATATTGCTAGATGACCATAGACAAGCGGACATAACGGCATATAAAATTGAGGAACCACAACAGAAGTACCGCCATGGAAGGGTTAGTAAAAGATTACTGGGGGTGAGGGGTCGGGGACCTACTGTTCTTTTCTGGATCCAAACTCTTGCCCTCTGTTGTAATTGGGAAAGGATTCAAATTCAATAAAAGCACCGTATTTTTCATGAACTAGTCGCCCTTTCAAAACCAATGTGTTCATTCACATTGAATATCACTCTGAAAAAAGCGTTTCGACTTTTTTGCTCTCGAACATATACAGCTTGAACTTTTGCTTTCACTTAGAACGGGCTTAGAACTTTAGCAGAAACAATTTTGATAAATCATAGATTCGCCGTAAATAACTCCGGCAAAGCTATAGCTACACTCCACCGTAGATAACTCCGGCAAAGCTGTAGCTACACTCCACCCTAGATACTCTGACAAAGCTATAGCAACAGCTGCAAACTGGCTGCGACATTGTGAGCCTCTGTAGCGAATCAGTGGAGCTTGAAACATTTGTCCTCATCGTTTCTTATTTCTGACAGTTAAAGGCAGTGCTTTTGTTTTCGTTTGTCGATGTTTTTTCTGTCCGCTTATTTGTAGCCACAAGGCGTGGCCGCGTACCGCAGTCGGTAGAGGTCCTGGGTTCGATACCCGGTCTGGCCACATACTTTTGTTTCTCCTTCTGCTGATTCAAAAAGGGCAGTTGTCAGTTCCTGGCGAAAGTATGTGCACTTGGTACTGGCTAACCGCTTAGGAAGTCTAAGCCTGCCCAGGAATAGTGTGGTTAGGTTACCTGACCGTCCCGACATGACCATAGCGACCATAGCTGTTTACCGTGGACGCGAAGCAACACATCAATCAATTAGTTGTAGTCACAAGGCTGTGCACATTCGGTTTATTTTGTATGTTTGTGTAAAAGCTAATGGTCGCCAGCTTTTTTAAAAAGCTAATCCTTTTTTGGATAGGGGTTATGCACGGGCGTCTTTAAGATGTGTGACTCTTGAGAAAACATTTTCGAATTATATCTGCAGCTGCAAAATCATGTCGGAAAAGCCTGGCTTGGCTAAAAAGAAGACCAATTTATGTATATGTATGTTTGTTTTTCCATGTGTGCGATTATCTGTATGTTTACGCATCTTCTTGCAAGCTTGCATGCGTATATATGTTGGTGAAAGTATAAATAGCGAATCTCAAAAAAGGGTTTATTTTCTAAGACCCATGCATATTTTCGTGTTTCTGTCGGTACGTATCCGTCTTTCTAGGAAGAAATATGAATGAAGAAATAATCAAATGTCTTTGCTGGTTATTTTTGCATTATCAGCCACTTCCAAGCTAAAGGAAATGATGAGATGTCATTGTCTCCACACCAAGTATTGCGCGATAAACGCATTTACATCATAGAAACAGCAAAATTGCAGTTGCAGATATACTATACATCGAGTAAATTCGAGTGACGCATTTAATCCGGGTGCCTGGACGAGAACCCGAAAAAATAGTCCGCACAAATGTTTGATGCAGATCCACACCATTTAGGATATCCTTAACCATAATCTAAATGATGCCACGTTGGCATCCTTGGGGAAATTCTAAATATGCATATTCTGAGAACTTACTGGAATTGCTCATTGAGTCAGTTCCAAGGTGTACTTGCAACATAAGAATAACATCACGCATAATTTTAAGGACAAACATTTTTGAGCAAAGACAGGAATAGTCACCAAAATTTTTAGGAACCCATGGGAAATTTAACTCATAGGAAAAAATTCCCCATGAGAAAAAAAACCCATGCCCAAAAATCCCCATGGGGATAATGTCAATTTGTTTTGATTATTATTTTTTTACTTTTAAACTTAATACAGATATATTCAAACTGAACTGGTTCATTCATTTATTAATTAACTGTAAAACTTATATTTTTTCAGAATACTATTGAATTTTTCCCCATGGGAAATATATTCAACATACTTTTTTTCCCCATGGGGAAATTTTCCTGCGGGAAAATTTTGATTTTAACAGAATAATCAGAAATCAATCCATAACGAATTATTTAAGATAAAAAATCCATGTCAAATTTAAAATTTGACAAATTTGTGGATTTTAATTTCTTGAAAAACCCCATGGGGAATTTTGCCCAAAATTTTCCCGCGGGGACAAAACCCCATGGGGAAAATATCAAGGTTTGGTTGGGTGGCTAATATTGGGTAGCAGGTTTAATATTTGTCTTTGTTGATACTCTAAGTGTGAATATTAAATAAATATTTCTTCATTACATTTACCCATGGGGAATTTTTCCCCTTGAAAAAATATGGGGAATATTCCCCGTGGGGAGAGTCATAATTCCCCATGGGGATTTTTTTCCCCACGGGGTTTTCAAAAACCCCATGGGGATTTTGCCCTTTTTTGCTAAATTTTATTTAGACCTCTTATTATTTTTGGACCAGAAGGTACAGGATTTACTTAGAAACCTCTATTTCATATAACACAAGTCATATGAGGTCTCTTAGTCAAGTACAATTACAAGGTGAGTTTGCCAAAAACTGGTTTGGCAAAAATTTTCTGGTGACTGTTTATTAAGAATCCAGAATTTAAGATAGATATGAAACAGGAAGTTTCACTCTTAAGGAAGTGCAAATTAACACATACTACAGTCAGTCGACAAATAGTGCAGACCCTGGTCATGTTGCTCCTTTGGAGCAGCATGACCAGTACGTGCGGTTCCTGCTCAGCTATTAAGGTTAAAGATAAAACAAAAATATACAAGTATTATACATCAAAATGTAATAGGTCTATGGCATACATTGATCAGAGAAGTCAGACGAGAATTGCAAGAGGAAAAGAATTAGATGGGTTGAACTGCCTTACATATAGGTGTAGTAATTAAGACAGACTGAAGCGTTTGGTCTTTAGTATATATTTTTGGACAAAGGCAAATATTTGGGCATTAAGATCATCTGATATATCTGGTGAGCCAAATAGCAAGACATTCAAGCTTGGATTACAAATTGGAGAGACTGAGGTTAGAAGTTCCAGCCTGAGATCAGAGTATATGTTGCACTCTAGAAGGAAATGGCATGTGTCCTCTATGTCGCCACATACACATAATGGGCTATCGATTATATTTTTGGAGCATAGGTGCAATTTTAAAGAGCTACAGTTAGTTCTTAGTCTGACTTGATATATTTGCCCCTTACGACTTCCAGAACAATAAAAGGCTGGCGGAGGCCTTATGTTCAAATTCAACTGTTTCTTGAAAGAGACTAGATTAGTAGAGTTTCGAATTCTTCCAGGTAAAACATTCCATTCTCCAATGACAGATGGCAGAAACGAGTCAAAATATAACTGTGAATGAGCATGTATAGTCTGTATATTTTCAACATTTCTTAGGTCGTATCGAGAAGTATTTCCCACAGTTGCTAGAACCAATGAGGAAAGATAAACTGGACACATATTATTCTTCATTTTATAAAACATTGTCAATTTATGCTTTTTCCGTCTCGCGGATAGAGTTTCCCAGCCAGTTTCGTGTAATAAAGAATTAATAGAAACCAATTTAGTGGCGCCAGTTACTATGCGTGCAGCTTCATTATGGATTTGTTCGAGTTGATTTGACTCATGTTGTGAGCAATTGTCCCAGACTATATCTGCGTATTCTAGCAGAGGTCTAACGAACGAGAAATATATAGTTTGTAAGGATTTTCTATAAACAATAAACTTAAGGCGACGCATAACGTTAACACGCTGCCAGGCTTTAGATTTGATATACTAGATATGCTCGTGCCATTTACAGTCGTTTGAGAAATACAGGCCGAGGTGTTTATGCATGTCAACTTCATTTATTAATTGATAGTTGATATACAACAGAGGGTGATAGGGTTTGTTTACTTTCCTTGAAAAAGTAACAGATTCTGATTTAGCCGGATTAAAAGAAACGAGCCATTTAGTGGCCCAAGCATTTACTCTCGATAGATCTATGTTTAACTTAATTGCAGCATCAAGGGGGTCATTTACAATAATACACAAACTAGTATCATCAGCAAATAATCTGATAGAAGAATTAATATTTTTAACTATATCATTTATGTAGATTAAAAAAAAGCAAAGGACCAAGTATAGAACCCTGCGGGACACCTGCTTTAATATAAGTCCAAGAAGATGTAGCACCAGGTAAAACCATATGCTGTCTCCTGTCTTTTAGATAGTCGGTAAACCAGTTTATGAGAGATCCAGAAATTCCCATGGATTTGAGTTTGAAGAGTAGGCCTTTGTGCCAAACTCTATCAAATGCTTTGCTTACATCACAAAAGATAGCACGAACCTCTTTGCCGTCATCCAGAGCTTTACAGAATGTATTGTACAGATCAGTTAGTTGATTTACAGTTGAGTCACCCGGAAGAAATCCTGATTGTAGTGTTGTGATTAGATTATGATCTCTAAAAAAGTTAAATACATGCTTATGAACTATTTTTTCCATAACTTTTCCTATTGTATTCAGACGTGATATTGGACGATAATTTGAGACTTCGGAAGGGTCATCTTTTTTATGAATTGGAGATACATTCGCTTCTTTCCATGAAGCTGGGACTTTGCCATGACTAAGAGAAAAATTGAACAAGTCACAAAGAGGAGCAGAAAGGGGATTTGCAAGTTCTTTCAAAAGTCTGTTATTTATGCCGTCCGGACGAGCTGCTTTACCAATGGAAAGGGACCTCAATGTTACTTCAACTTCCTCGGGAGTAACTACAATAGAATCAAACAGCGGCAGGTTATCTGAGGGGTCAGGGGGGAGGGAAGCATTAGTTTCATCAAGAGATGTCTGATCGGCAAAATAATCGTTCAGTAAGTTGGCCTTATCAATATCATCTTCAAATGTAACACCATCTTCATTGAGCGGAGGGACGGAAGGAGACTGATTAGGTTTAATAAAAGACTTAAGGACCTTCCACCAGTCCTTCGGAGAATATTTATTAGATGTTAGTTTTGAAGCTTATTTATCGGTTTCAACTTTCTTTGACTTTCGTATTTCACTAGTAACCTTATTTCTGTAATGTTTATATATTTCATAATCATCAATGCTGTCTGTCCGTTTATATTTATCATATAGACGCTTTCTTTTCCTAAGCATTCTCTTAATATTATTAGATAGCCATGTCGGGTCTGTCTGTCTGATTTTGACAATTTTGTTTGGAATGTGGTTTTTTGCAGAATTTGTTATTTGTTGCTCAACATTATGTGCATAAGTATCAATATTGTTATGTTTTAAGGAATCCCAGTTAATATCGTATAATTCTTGTGAAAGGGAACGATAATTTCCTTTATCGTATAGCCAGATATGCCTCGAAAATTCAGGGGAAATCATTTTATCAAAATTCAGCACACAGTAAATAGGGCAATGGTAACGAATATTTTGCTCTAAGAAGGGAACGCCTACACCACTCATGAGAATATTTTGTGTATTAGAAGTTACAAATAAATCTATCAATGATGAGGAAGCTTCAGTAAAATGGGTGGGTTCTGTTATAACACTGTGAAGGCTATATTGCTGACATAAGGTTTCAATTTTTCGTTTTGATGCAGACTGAAGCACATCCAAGTTAAAATCACCAGTTACAATTATATTACTTATATTAGTGTCATATGCGAGACCGATAGAATTTTCAATAGACGTGAGAGCATCCGCAGAAGAGTTATGTGGTCTGTAGAAGGTTCCTAATAAGAGTTTCTTATGTCGAGTTGAAACTTCAATCCATACACATTCAATATCCGGCATTTCAAGGTCAGGTCTACGCTTAAAAAAGATATTATCCTTAACATACACACAGATTCCGCCATGATTATCGCCCGGGCGGTCACGGCGATAAGGTAGCTTAAACCCATTTATTTCAATATCAGTATCAGAAGTACGTCGATCTAACCAGGTTTCTGTCAGACAGATAATGTCAAAGTCATTTGATTCTGTTTCGATAATATCTAGTTTATTTGACAAGCTTTGAATGTTATAATGAATCATTGAACATTTACTTCGAATAATTTCCTCATCGGAGTTTGTTGCAAAGGACGTATCAGGAGTGGTCAGCGAGCTATGAGATATTGGACCAGGATTAGATTCGATATCTCCACATTGTAGAAGAATAAATGAAAAGAGAATAAGAAGTTCAAAACATGTAAGAGGATTAAGACCTTTAACCTCAGATGACATCTGTAATGTAAAATTAAAATCTTAAAAAGTTCCTTCAAGAGCAGACAATACATACAGAAGTAGGAACATGGGCCAGACTACGTAGTTTCGACTAATAAAGCCTCGTCAGTGACCCTGACAATATCTGGTGAAGAAACCAGAAAAAAGCATACTGTAATTTCTAATTTTAATTTGACAGTCGATTCAAAGACTGATTAAATTCAAATGGATACAAATAATATAAAAGACGATGATCTAGAATGATAGTCTAAATCGGTCTAAAATTTTAGATTTCTCAGAATCTATCCATAAGCCTATTCGCATCCTATAAGTACAAATATCTACATTCATTATGATATACAATCAATCAAAGCACGAAAATATCTCGAGGATGCGAATCTTAGACTGCAGATATAACGACATTCAGAGAGCTGAGTTACATGACATTTAAATGACCTATCCACAATAATAACATTTTCCCCGTAGAGTGCAAGTGTAGAGAGAAAAGGAAAGAATGTTAACATGAAAAAAATCATACTCAATACAAAGAGATAATCCAATTTTCTGAGGTAAGAGGAATCTGCGAGTGCCCTAGATTTAATAATCATATATATATATATATATAAATATATTATTTGATATGATGTAAATACAGACATAAACTATGAGATTATATAATACAGCTACAATATATACACTTAGCTCTCGGTATCTCAGGCAGTATCTCAAATTAGCCCAACACAAAAAAAGAACAGTTTGAACACCATTCCTGTTTATCTTTAATTTCAGTTCTGTCGTCAACAAACACTGGTATCTCCAAGTAGATATTTTGAGACCAGGAAATGCAACGCGAGATATCAGTATTTAGAGATGACTTTCAACTCTGAGATATCCAGAGCTGACTGTAATGAGGGAGGAGCCTCTTAAAGACCTAACAATAAACTATGGACATAGTCAAGGCTACTTCTAGACACATCTTAGCCCAAGCTTCACGGTCAAGCAACCACTTAAAACAAACAGACAAAAAAATCTAACCCACAATACTCAAGGTTTTAACGGAGTTCTTTCAAAAGATGACTCCGGGTAAATGGGTACACCGTCAAAGGGAGCAATTGTACCATTTTCATCCGATAGGGATCTTCTTATAAAGAACACACTTCGCCTTCCTAGAAATCACTAAGCAAATGCATTCTGTCAAGAGCAGACCTCATTTTGGGAGGCTGCGTGACCCTAGAAAGCAATCATGAAGTCACAAAAGTTGCTCCCCTTTGTGCAAATATCGGGAGCACCCATACACCTTAACCAATGGAATTGATGTGGTAACGTATGTGCGCGAGTTTTTAGATAGGCCCTTTTAAGACCACTATAAGGAAAAAAAGGAAAGAAAAGGAAAAAAAAATATTATCAACAGAATCTGCAGCTAGCAATACTGGTATGAATTACACAAGCGATCGCGAGCTGAGACTACTTGTCTATTTCGTTAATTAAACAAACTGGTTTCAAAAAACAAGCTTAACAGTAATCGCATCACCCTAAATATTTGAGCTCTGTCACCAGTAATTATTACCCCGTATCTGAACCCAACACGACGAAGCGCAAGCTGGGTTGAACCCCCTAGAAATATTCCTTTTGGAGTAGTCTGATCAGGTCTGACGCTATTTGCAATAGCTTAACTGTCCTAATTTATTGGGACTGTACGGTAATGTGAGCGTTATATACAATGCAGTAATTGGGTGCCTACAAGTGAAAATGTGTCTTGTCGACCACACTAAAAGGAGATGCACATTCGCAGTCTATTCAGGGTCTGCGTATGTTTTCAACATAACTTCTACAAGAATAAAAGTTTAGATTAAATAGCGCTTATTAGCTCACCTGAGCCATAGGCTCAGGGTGAGCTATTGTGATCACCCAGTGTCCGTCGTCCGTCGTGCGTCGTCCGTCGTGCGTCGTGCGTCGTCAACAATTTGCTTTAAATGACATCTTCTCTGAAACCCCTAGGCCTAGGGCTTTGATATTTGGTATGAAGCATTGCCTAGTGGTCCTCTACCAAGTTTGTTCAAATGGTGGCCCCAGGGTCCAAAATGGCCCTGGGGCAGGGGGTCTTGGGTTTGAAACTAAAAAATACTTAAAAATCTTCTTCTCCAGAACCGCTTGGCTCAGATGCTTGAAACTTGGTATGTAACATTGCCTAGTTGTCCTCTATCAAGTTTGTTCAAATGGTGGCCCCAGGGTCCAAATTGGCCCTGGGGCAGGGGGTCTTGGGTTTGAAACTAAAAGATACTTAAAAATCTTCTTCTCCAGAACTGCTTGGCTCAGAGGCTTGAAATTTGGTATGAAGCATTGTCTAGTGGTCCTCTATCAAGTTTGTTCAAATGGTGGCCCCAGGGTCCAAAATGGCCCTGGGGCAGGGGGTCTTGGGTTCGAAACTAAAAAATACTTAAAAATCTTCTTCTCCAGAACTGCTTGGCTCAGATGCTTGAAACTTTGTATGTAACATTGCTTAGTGGTCCTCTACCAAGTTTGTTCAAATGGTGGCCCCAGGGTCCAAAATGGCCCTGGGGCAGGGGGTCTTGGGTTTGAAACTAAAAGATACTTGAAAAACTTCTTCTCCAGAACTGCTTGGCTCAGAGGCTTGAAATGTGGTATGAAGCATTGTCTAGTGGTCCTCTACCAAGTTTGTTCAAATGGTGGCCCCAGGGTCCAAAATGGCCCTGGGGCAGGGGGTCTTGGGTTCAAAACTTAAAAATACTTAAAAATCTTCTTCTCCAGAACTGCTTGGCTCAGATGCTTGAAATTTGGTATGGAACATTGCCTATTGGTCCTCTACCAAGTTTGTTCAAATGGTGGCCCTAGGGTCCAAATTGGCCCTGGGGCAGGGGGTCTTGGGTTTCGGAACTAAAAAATACTTAAAAATCATCTACTTCAGAACCGCAAGGCTCAGCTGCTTGAAATTTAGTATGTAGCATTGTCTAGTGGACCTCTACCAAATTTGTTCAAATGGTGGCTCCTGGGTTCAAAATGGCCCTGGGGCAGGGGTTCTTTGGTTCGAAACTAAAAAATACTTAAAAATCTTCTTCACCAGAACTGCTTGCCTCAGATGCTTGAAATTTGGTATGGAACATTGCCTAGTGGCCCTCTACCAAGTTTGTTCAAATGGTGGCCCCAGGGTCCAAAATGGCCCCGGGGCAGGGAGTCCCAGGTTTGAACCATAGAAATACATAGAAAAATTTAAAAAAATCATCTACTTCAGAACTGCAAGGCTCAGATGCTTGAAATTTGGTATGTAGCTTTGCCTAGTAGTCTTTTACCAAGTTGGTTCAAATGATGGCCCCAGGGTCTAAAATGGCCCCACCCTAGGGGGTCCTGGGTTTGAACGATAGAAAAATATTAAAAAATCTTCTTCTTCAGAACCACTTGGCTCAGATGCTTGAAATTTAGTATGTAGCATTGCCTAGTGGTCCTTTACCAAAATTATTCAAATGATGGCCACAGGGTCCAAAATGGCCTGGCTCCAGGGGGTCCAGGGTTTGAACCATAGCAATACATAGAAAAATATTCAAAAATCTTCTTCAAAACCATTTGGAAGTGGTTGCAAACTATTAGGTTTGTTCAATGATGACCCTTGTTTGACCTTTAACCTTTTTGGTCAGGTGAGCGATTCAGGGCCTCTTGGCCCTCTTGTTATTTTTATGATTAAACCGCGAGGGTTTGAGGGGAGCCGAGGAGTCGACAAGGCACCTCTTCATCTGTCACGGACCGCATGTAGATTGACCGTTACGAAGTCAAACTTTACCTGAACGAAAAGTGGTCCTATGCGCTGTAAACCATCTGAAAAGTAAAAAGTATGCAAAGACCAGGAACTGAAACAATCAAAATCCAAATCCAGCCCTCAAACCATAGTTGGAAACAACTAAGATTACAAATAATCAAGATACAGAGAACATATGGCCAACCGAGTGAGCAGCTTGTTCCCAAAAGGTGGCCACTCAGCAACCCAAACCGAACCAAAAATAATAATAACATACATAAGGTAAAACATCACAGAAACTCTGACACCAAAAACAGGCAACAAAGAACCACAACAGAACTACCGCCTTGGAACGGTCAGTAATGAATTACTGGGGGGCTTAAATCGATTTTACAGGCCCAAAGTTTGGTTTGATAGGAATGTATGAAGTTCACTGTTTACCATGGTGTGTCAGGGACTATTATAGGGTTAAAGCTGTTTGTAAGCGGGTTGATTTCTGAGTGACATCATTTAGTTTACCCAAGAAAGCTAACGAGCTATCAATGTCGCAATGCGCTCCCCAGCCACAAAGCAGCAACAACAGCCAGCCAGTCAGCTTTGTCAAGTTTACTAGCTTCTGCTAATAAACTGTCAGAAACATGCACACATGCGTTTAAAGTAACAAAACAGATGTTACTTAGAACGTCAGACCTAGATAAGCCCACGATTAAAACTCATTCCAATTGCTCCAACTACTAGTGAATTTCTAAATTTCTAACATAGAACACAACACCCAGACAACACCGCATCGGCGTTGATGCTACATCAGTGATGAAGCACCGACGTCCACATGACATCGCATGCTAGTTGTGACAGGTATTCACTATGAGTCGACTAAGTTTGAGCCGCATTGTTTACCCTGTAGGCGGCAAGGTCTGACATTTTGACCACTTTCACCCTGGTGTCATTATTTTCTTCAATGAAAACATTATCATTGTAAATCCAAACTTTTTTGATGATTTTCGCACGCTTTAGAGTTCGGCACTCAAAAGCAAGCTCCATTCGAGCGGATGTCAGATCTTCATTAATAAACACAGAAGCATTCTGGTCCCGAAAGGTTCTTCTGCCTTTAAGAAATGCCAAACGCGCACCGTAATTGGTACATTTTACGATTATGTCACGCGTTCTTCGTGCACCTTGGTTGTCACCACGACCAGCTTTTCGCCCGACCCTATGTAGCCTATCAATGTCACTTGGTGTAATATTAGCTCCGATACGACTTGAAATACCCATGACAATTTCGTTGATATTTTCATTTTCGGCCTCTCGAACACCCGAAATTCTAACACATGATCTCCTGCTATATTGTTCCAACTCATCAGTTTTACTCTTCAGCTCATTAACCTCATTCCTTAACTCAGAGTTGCTCTTTTTCAAGTCAGATATTTCAGCATTCAAATACTCGGTGGCTTGTTGCACTTTTAAAGTTACCATTCGTTCGATTTCATCACGAAGCACATTTTTTACTTGAAGAGCCACTCTTATGACACCATTTTCAGAAAGAGCTGGTGCATATGGAACCGGCATTGGCAATGACATAGGCGTCATAGGCGTCGCCATAGGCGGCATTTGTTGTACAGGTGACGAAAAACCCATCATTTGTGGTTGTTGGCCTTGTAGCAGTACTGGATTACAAGTGCCACTCGCCTGTGATGAAATAAAGCAAGGCTGATTAATATCAGCATCTTGAGAGGGTTGGCCCAATACAGGAGTAGTTGTAGTCATAGTAACATTGCCAGGGATACCCGCTGCAGTCGACACTGACGGTGCTATTGAACCAGCCTGTGTAGCATTAAGCGTGGTAAGAGATGTTACAGCAGTAGACGTAGTTGTATTGGACACCTAGGGAGTTTTCGTAGCTGCTGAGGTCACTGAATGAGAGTCACTTTCTTCTAAAGTATCTAAAGTATCGTCGACGTCAACCTCTATATCGGACCGGTTTTCAGCGTCTGACTGGGAAGATGAACTATCTGACGCGTTAGGTTTCTTTGACTTTTTATTAGGATTACTTTGTGTTGGAGTAGAACGATTACGTTTACGCCGTCGTCGCCTCGGGTTTGACCTCATGTCCTTCTACCATACAAGTGTCAACATCAGTGACCCAATGACCCTACTAGTATATCATAGATAGTCATAGATAGTCAATAAGACTGTGAGCACAATTTTGGAGTCTTTACGGTAATATTTTTCACCAATATGCCATCCGCTTTTGTTATCCAAAAGTCATATTCAAGAAGGAAAAATGTCTTTTTCAAATGCAGATATGTAGCTAGATATATATCAACACTCACGGTTACTTTTACAGTCCAAGAAAATCCCTCCTAACCTCAGTTGTCTCCTTTTGTAAAAATGACGGAAAAATCATGGAGGTGTGTTCATACAATTTAATCTTCAGTTTGGAAGCAGGGGATTTGAAAAAAACTGATTTGCCTACATGTAGCAATGAAGCAGATACTAGTCTGCTGAGTTGTCCCTTAGATGAAATGGAAGCCAAACCATGCATTCGGCATGATTACTTGGGCAAACTCGAGCAATACCCAGATATTACCCAGGGGCCGTATTCAGAAAACGACTTAAGTGGTTGCTATGCTGTTGCTAAGGTTAAATTTCTTTGAAAGAGATTCCCTACAACTATGAAATTTGCTCTGGAGGAACAGTCTGAAAAAGACTAATCCTCCATAGCAAATTTCATAGTTGTAGGGAATCTCCTTCATAGAATTCAAGCCTTAGAAACAACATAGCAACGACTTAATAAATACGGCCCCAGGTTTTGATCGTGTTAGACCAGGTAAGTCTCGAGCCATACTCAGGTATTGCCTGGTCAATGCTCGGGTTAACCCAAGTATACCGAATGGGCCCACTGTAAAGACACCAGTAGGGTTATATGTGTCAAAAGGGTCGATGCCTATGTCTCATATCAGTAACATAAGGTTTAAAGAGCCATGTGCGATAGAAATAATAATGTCAAAGTCGGAGAATTACTTATCAGCATACTTTTGGTGATGTTTTCTATAAATCGGGCGATAGAAGATTTTCTTTAGTTCATACTGCTGAGAGAGAACTCGATCCTTAAATACTGTCTGTTTGCAAGATCAAGTACAAGCAAAGTTCGCACGATCGCGAAGTCTGTTTAAACTCTGTTTATTGACGCACTAAGGGCAAAACGCCTACGCTCAGGCTACGAATGAGCGGGTTGAATGATGCAGGGTTGAAACAATGGTTGTTGGGATGGGAATGCACTGCGCCAAGCTTGATGAAAAGTATTTAGGAATTTAAAGTAATTTATCTGATTCAATTGTAATATTCAATTGAAGCAAGGGAATCAGTGTTGTCTAGGAGTAACAATAAACTCTAGAAATAAAGTAAGAACAAGCCTAACGCGCTGTTTAATCATTTGGTCCCTTTTGGATACTAATCAGTCTTTGAATCGACTGCCTTATTAAAATCAAGAAATTACTGTATGCTTTTCTCTGGCTTTCATTTACGGATATTGTCAGGGACAGCGATGAGGCTTGAGTAGCCGAAACTTCGAAGTATGGCCCATGTTCCTTCGTTTGAATGTGTTAAGGAACTGTTTAAAATTTTTATTTTCCTTGATAAAAATGCATCTTCCCCAAAATTAGGGTAAAACTGAAATAATTAAAACTGCAAATTCTGTAACCCTGCTGTCTTGACTTATGGCAAGTTATGATTTATATTTGTAGACAAACGTACATGTATTCCTTTAAGCAAAATATAATTTCCAATTTAGATCAGACAGCTTATAGGATAATGTTAAATCCATTTCCTATACGGAGGTGGGGTGTGTGTGTGTGTGGGGGGGGGGGGGGGGAGGCGGGAGGGGGGGGGTGACAACCAGTATCTACTTCCCGGGTAACAATAGTTTACTTATTATAGCCCCGCTTTGAAAAAGCTGGGCTATACTGGATTTGTTTCTGTCCGTAATTCCGTAATGCCGTAACTCCGTACATAATAGTCCGTAAATCCGTAACGCTTTTTGTGTCACAGTTTTCTCAAGAACTATTAAAACTAGAATCTTGAAACTTGGTATACATATGGCCAATGAGTTCTTGTATTGTGGGATTGACAAATCGGGCTCATTGCTATTATTTTTACCTTTATTTGTCCATTTTTTCTGTCTTTTCAGGGTAATTTGTTTAACAGTTTTCTCAGGAACTATGCAATCTTCAAACATGGCATACATATGGAAAATGATAAAATATAAATAGTGGGATTGAGACTCAGGCTAATTGCTTTTGTTCTTCTATTTTTATCTATTTTTCTTTTCTTATATATTTTGCATGTTAATATTGAAAAATGTGTCTGAGTTTTCTTGGGAAGTATTGAAGCTAGAATCTTAAAACTTGGTATACATATGATAAAATTGAGTTGTTGTATTGTGGGATGGCGAATGTGGCTCACTGCCCTTATTCTTCCCTTTATTTATCCATTTTTTTTTCAGGGTAAATTTGTGTCACAGATTTCTCAGGAGCTCTACAAGCTACAATCTTCAAACATGGCATACTTATGGAGAATGAGTGATTTTATCGTGGGATTGAGACTCAGGCTCATCGCTTTTGTTCTATTTTTTATCCATTTTTCTTTCTTTCTATACTCTGCATGTTGATATTGAAAATTTGTGTCAAAGTTTTCTAAGGAACTATTAAAGCTAGATTGATTGATTGCTTGATTTGATGCTTAACGTCCACGGTACACAGCTATGGTCATGTCGGGACGATCAGTTAACCTAACCACACTATTCCTGGGCAGGCTTAGACCTCCTAAGCGGTTAACCAGTACTAAGTGCACATACTTTTGCCAGTAGTGACAACTGCCCTTCTTGAATCAGCGGAGGGAGAAACGAAAGTATGTGGCGAGACCGGATTTTGAACCCAGGACCCCTGACTTATGAGTCAGGTGCCCTACCGATTGCGCTACGCGGCCCGGCATTTAAGCTAGAATCTTGAAACTTGATATACACATGAACAATGAGTTGTCATATTGTGGGATGGAGAACGTGTTTTTTTGCTTCTATTCTTCCTTTTATTTGACCCCTTTTCTGTCTTTTCAAGGTTAATTTGTGTCACAGTTTTCTCACGAACTCTGCAAGCTACAATCTTCAAACATGGCATACTTATGGAGAATGAATAATTGTATTGTGGGATTGAGACCCAGGCTCAATGCTCTGGTGTCATTTATTTTTCTTTCTATCCCTATTTTGCATGTTAACATTGAAAATTTGTATCAGAGGTTACTCAGGAAGCATTGAAGCTAGAATCTTAAAACTTGGTTTTCACATCGATGATGAGTACTTTTATCCTAGGATTGAGAAGCGGGTTCGTTGCTCTTATTCTTTTTTATTAATCCGCTTTTCTTTGTTTCAAGGTAAATTTGTCACAGTTTCTCAGGATCTATCCCAGCTAGACACTTCATATTTGGATTATTACTCTTAGTCATTCTTTATTTAATCAGTTTTCTGCATTTTCATATTAAGAAAGTTGAAAATTTGTTTAAAGTTTGTTTACAATTTATTTATTGCTGTTTTTACATGGCAGTACATTACTAAAGCGGTGCAGCGGAGCAAAAGTCAGATCCTCTGACAGTTCTAGTTTATTTTGCTTAATGTAGAGCACGCTGACTGAGCCAGAGTTGTTTACCTGCACTAGGAACACTCGCAATCTCGTGTTTCCCTCATGCAAAATATTTCACCGTGAAAAATCAGTAACTTAAAAATATATAACTATTACAGCAGTATGCCTTAGTATAAAGTGAACTGCAGTCTGAGGTATGGACCTATTGTCAGCTGTGTTATAAGCCCGGGAGGTGCACAACATCAAAATGATGTCGTTTCAGTACGCCGCATCGACGTTGAAAAAGAAGTCGTTTTGAGGATGAGTCCATTGACGAAGCAGTTGAAGAGCTGGGACATTTTCGATAACAGAACATATTTAACCGGGGCAAATGCAATTGCGAGGTATATCGATGAGAGTTTTCTTAATTTATAAAGCAGGTAAAATAATGAAAGTGAAAGTTGGTACGGGATCACTTTTCCCGGTAAGCAAAATTGCCGTTTCATAAAAACGTCGCGGTGTAAAGGTTTATATAAGGTCACATAAAGGTAGGTCGCTGAATTTAAGAAACAGATAGAAAAGAAATGGCGCAGCTTAAGGCATCCAAAATACTTTACAGTCATAACAGTATTAATAATCATTTTAACAGTAGAAGTATTCATAGAGATAAGTCAATAGGTGAAACACTTGACGATCTGATTGATGGGCGGACAACTGTTGATGATATACCGAAAATAAATGTTTTTAAGAGAAATGATGAATTGTTTACTGTGGATAACAGAAGACTACGGGTATTCAAACATTTAATGATATTTGGAAAATGCGGGAAGATACCGGTGAATAAAACAAGTTGTATACCAGAGGATAAAATTACAACAGAAAATAATGGTAAATCTATAAGAGTGCGGGGACCTCCTGGTGGAAAGTACTATTATGTAACAGGTTTGTTTAAAGAAATAATATTTAAACATACGGTTGAAAACCTTATTGCAAAAGAAGACATAGAAAATCTAGAAACACAACTTTCTAAATCAAAAAAGGTAAATAGAAAATTGAAAAAGCAAAGGACGAGTTGCGTTAAGGTGCGATAACGGCCCAATTTTTTCGCGAAATTTCAAAACGGAGTAATTGAAAAAATAAAGACAGTTTTAAACAGGCCAATCCTTATATTTTGAAGATCTGTTCATGTATTTTTGACTATCTTCCTAGAAATGCGTCATTTTTTGCCTCAATCTATCCTAGAAATGGGCAAAACAGCAAAAAGTGGCCAGTTTGCGAACTTTAACATCAGCGAAAAGTATCAGCGCAAGCGAGACCCAACTTAAAATTTTGACAAAAGGCGTCTTTTAATAAAACAAACATACTATCAAAATATCTACTTGGGTCTTGGCTGCGCTGGGTTTCAAAAATTAACTTTTCCGAAAAAATTATCGCTCAAGTCGGCATGTCTACTTTTTAGCTACGGCACCGGCGGTGCGTTTGTTTACATCAAAGGGGCACGTTGTGTACACATGTAACCTCTTCAGACTGTTTTAAATCAGATTGTTTTGTGACATGTGTTGGAAATTTTTATTGATGAGCGTTATTTATCATTTTGCTTTTGTTTATCATAAGTTCAAAACAAAATAAATGCAGAAGAGCAATCGATAATCTGTAGTACTGTTGGTGTTAAAGTTTATATATTTTAAAATAATGGTCTATGAGTAGAATCACGGGTTGGCCGAGCGGTTAACCCGACTGTTCCATAAAGCAAGTTTCTTTTAAGTTGAGAGATCGATCCCCACTTGGGGCTTTATCTTATTTTTTGTTTGGAAGCCCACTGGTCTACCGCCCCTCGCACCTTCAACAAATTCGCAAGGCCCATGCAGTTGAAGTAATGTCTTCACACTTAACACCAAAACAATGCTATAGGACCATGTCAAGAAGACCTACCTGGAAAAGGGACAGCTTATTACTGAAGACATAAATACATAGGCGTAGAAAAAAGGTGTGTGTGGGGGGAGGCCCTCCAGTAAATCAGTAAATGCATGGCACCCCAACCCACATGCCCTGCCCCCTTCCCTTTAAACAATGGCTGTCTACGGTTTGCCGGGGGCTGCCCCTTCCCCCCAGTAATTTTGAAATGCATAGTGCCCCTTCATGCCCCGCCCCCGAAAAAAAAAATTGGTTGTTTACGGTTTGCAACCCGCTCCCTCCTGCTCTCTTTCTCTCCCCCCTACCCCCCCCCCCCATCCCCCAATACCACTTTAAGAAATCATACGAAGTTCATGAAAAAAATGTACCTCCTGAAATACATCAATCACATATAACCAGGGCTGTGGAAAAATTAAAAATTGCACTGATTGTACTTATCCTCGGGCAAGTAATTGGTCAGGCTTTACTTGTCTAAATAAAACTTAACTTGTACCAATGAAATAACAGAAGTTACATCTCTGTGTTATTCGGGGGAATAAATAAGGGGAGTATTTTGTGACATCATTTCGACAAAATTACCAGCTTTTCGTTTCCTCTTTCATAGACCTACTCTTGAAGGAAAGAATTTGATACCTCTGGGAGCAAATTCTTGAAGTTAAGAGTAGCGTCTATTGGGAAAGGGTTTCAGAAACAGGGAAGCCACCCTCTGTTTCCAAAAGTAAGCTCCATTTAAAATATGGCAGTTGTATTCAGTCGACTTAAAAGAAATTTATATATATTTATATAGAATACATGGCATCTGTAATATATAACTGCATGATATACTTGTCTATGGACAAGTAAATTTTTCACTTGTCTTTAGTAAAATGGGGCAACTAGGACAAGTCGGTCACAGTATTTCCACAACCTTCATGTAACACAAAACTTTGCTATGATCAGAGAGTAATCTGAAAAGAAAACTCATTGGAAGGTACTCAGGTAACAAATATTTTATTAGAAAAAAAATGATTTGATATCATTTTCCGCCCCATTGTCAATCACAAAGACTTCCTTAAGCGTGCGTAAACAGAAACGCATTCACACCCTAACACACAACAGGACTGCAAGAAGCTCGTTTTCTCTGGGTGAGTCATTCTCTTTACATAAATGTTCCTGTGTGGCTGGAATGAACAAGGATTCTTCTTCCTGCCCATACTGATGAACGCAGACACAGTTACCAGATGCGGCTGTGATTACACCTAAGGTAGCATTACATGTAAAAGTAAGTCGGACAGGCATTGGCGTTTTACAGAAAATGTCGTGATGTGAGCTTGTGTTAATTCTCATCACAAAAGTCCTTTGAGTCTCTTTAAATGTAGCTATAAATGCAATGAGAAGAGGCAAGCTTTGAGGTAGCTTTGCAATAAATATAGGGTAAAAATGATTAGCAGTTTTATTGCCCGAGGGGAGCCGTAATGAATATAGAACCACACTGTCCACCTGAAAGTTTGTTAGAAACAATCCGATGGATAAGCAGAGCTAGCAAGTTACAAAAAGGTACGCAGCCTGAAAAGGGTGCATGGGTATTAACCGTAGTGTCGGCCTTTTTTACACGTAGGGACAAGTTTCGTGACTTCCTGTTTCATTCTATGGAATAATAATAATAATAATAATAACAATAATAAGCATCCAAAATGTTTCTACTTTGAAAGGAAAAATTTGCTCGTGTTGGTGCAAATTTTCCCAAATTGTTCCGTTTTAGCAGGGTGGTACAAAAGAAAATAGAATCTATGGTGATCAGGACTTACCGAGGATAATCAAATACACTTAGGCTATGCTTGGGCGAATGTGACTTTGTTGGTTTTTTTTTTTTTTCATTTGAAGTTGAGTTTGAGAAAAAGCACCAAGCAGCATATGTGGAAAGCGAAAGCCGAGATGAGCTTATTCATTCAAGCAGTCCCGTCCAAAGTAACGCATGTAGTCATCGAAATTGAAGGATCTAGTCTAAATGAACTGCCCGTAACTACAGGCAGATCTGAGTCTTAAGTTCGTTTTTGCATATAAGGTGCACAGAGGAGTGAAAAAGGTAAAGGTTTCTCATAGCCTAGTGGCCGCAGGAGCAGTGGCGGTAACAGGCCCACTCTATCTTGGGCACAGCATGAAAGGCAGAGCCCATCTCTCTTCTAAAAGTAAAAAGTATGCAAAGACCAGGAACTGAAACAATCAAAATCCAAATCCAGCCCTCAAACCATAGTTGGAAACAACTAAGATTACAAATAATCAAGATACAGAGAACATATGGCCAACCGAGTGAGCAGCTTGTTCCCAAAAGGTGGCCACTCAGCAACCCAAACCGAACCAAAAATAATAAGAACATACATAAGGTAAAACATCACAGAAACTCTGACACCAAAAACAGGCAACAAAGAACCACAACAGAACTACCGCCTTGGAACGGTCAGTAATGAATTACTGGGGGGCTTAAATCGATTTTACAGGCCCAGCCTCACCCTCAGTTTCTGAAGTGGTACTAATGCTGCTTTCTTCTTCCCTACTTCGATACACGTGCGAATGTGAACATGCGCGGACCCATATGAACCATGTGGGCGCGGGCGTTTAATCACAGAAGTCTGTAGAGAAAACATGTCACAGAGGTGTTCAAGTTGGTTACTTACCTGAGGGAAACAAGTAAGCGAAGTGTGCAGGGCCTCAGTCAATACAACACATATTAAGCAATATTAAACCATACAGTATATGTATGCAAGTTGTCTGTCATTATTGACAACACAATCAATCATTTTATCCATTTTCGGAATACCTGCTCGGGTACTATTCAATCTATCAGTGGGCTATCATTCTCTCAAAGTAGGGCAATGGTAACTTCAGGTTGCCATGACAACCTACGTTCTGGCCGGTTCATAGACGACCAAGAAAACAGAGGGGAAAATGGACAAAACCCTGCTTTTTTACACACCGAGCAATCAACCAGGCAGTTGCCTTATTATCTCAAGATCTAGGTTTTATGGACGGACAAATGGACAGAAAGACGGTGTGGCTGATGGATGAATAACAATAATACACCCTAATCTGGTCGAATATCTGTAGGACACTAATAATGGATTGCCTTGTTGGATTTATTCTAAAAATGTAGCTGACAAATATCATCAAAATTAGAATAGGTAAGTATCCAGTATCCATTTTTGATGAGGATCGGTTTGCAAAAGCTATAATAATTTAATAAAAGTGATAAATCATCAATATATTATTATTATTTTTTTTTTTTTTGTTAATTCGTTCAATCTTATCCCATTAATGGCCTCAGCAGTGTATTAATTAAGGTATTAAGGTATTCCCAAGTGAATTAAAAATTTTGTGGCATAAACATAACAAAATACTAAAACAAAATTGATTGATTTATTGCTTAACGTCCACGGTAAACAACTACGGTAATGTCGGGACGGTCACTTAAACTAACCACACTATTCCTGGGCAGGCTTAGGCCTCCTAAGCGGTTAACCAGTACTAAGTGCACATACTTCGCCAGTAACTGACAACTGCCCTTCTTGAATCAGCGGAAGGAGAAACGAAAGTATGTGGCCAGACCGGGTTTCAAACCCAGGACCTCTGACTTATGAGTCAGGTGCCCTACCGATTGCGCTAAGCGTCCCGGCTAAAAAATAATAATCTAAAAAAAATGAGTAAGATTGAAAATTTAAAGCGTAACTACACTAAAGGAACTGACTGAATTAGATCCCAAACCCTATCCCCAACATCAAAGGGAAGGTTGTTGCCATGGCAACGTCAATCATAACACGTTAATATATTAAAACATATCAGTGACTATCACATGTAAACATCATATAACAGTTTAAACAAGTCAAATAAAGAATAAAATGCAGAAATACTGCGAAATACGTTAAAAATGTTTTAGAAATGTGAAAGTTTTTAGGTTGTTACCATGGCAACGGCAACCATAACGCGCTTTAGATATTATGTAAATTATATATTCTTGAAATACTTCCAATAATAAATGTTACAAATCAAATCAAGAAAATCCAGCATGAAATACTGCAAAAATAAAGTTAATTAAATGCTTTAAAAATATGTTATTAGAAGTTGTTGCCATGGCAACAACAAATATACCACGCTTATATTATTACTTCTTTTCGGTAATTATTACAGTCATACATCCTATAATAATTTAAACATTTATCTTTTATATGCTACAAAAGTTTTTATATTTGATTTACAATGGTGTTACTTTAACTATTTCTGTGTGTATTTTAGTTGTAAAAGGCTGAGTTATTGCCCTTTAGTACTCAGTAGTCTGACGTCATCATTGTCAAATATGCACGAGCATAAACACTAATTAATATTGTCATAGTTTAACTTCATAAATACTCGATGCATTGCCCAGAGCAAAAAAAAACGCAAATAAATTCTTCCCCACCCCCTTTTTTAACCCAAATTTCCTGCTTGCTACCACACATTACAAATGACAGATTTTCTCAGAAATGAGCATCAGTACAGGAATAAAAATTATACTTCTTTTAATTAGAGTTACCTAACTAATTTTCTATGACAACAAAATTCATTTCTGACATGGGGCCAAAATCGTCCCTTATTGGACCTCGTCCTTTCTGATCAAGAGGCGAATTACGAGTATGAAACCAGAATTGAAGAACTCGAAGAAATAAATCAACTGTTAAAAGATGTTTACGAAAAGAAAATTTCAGGTGAGAATGAAATGTTTGATGTTCGAATGAAAAATCAGGAAGACGAAATAAGAGCAACTACTGATAAGCTTATGGAAATGGTGGAAAAAGAGACTACTTATAAAACCAAAATTGAATTACTGGAAGAAGTTAATCGACAACTTATTGGCGAATACGAGAAGAAAATATCAACGCAAATGACAATCTACGAAGCAAAAATAAATGAGCAGGAAAAGCAAAGCAGTGCAACTGATACAAAGATTATACATGGTTACGATCTAAACAACATCTATGGAGCCAAACTAAAGGAACATGACGGTGAAGTTGATGTAGTTAAGCAAACATTAATAGATGCACACGAGACAAAACTTGCAGATCAAAGGAAAATGTTCGAGACGAAAATAAAAGAAAATGTGGACGAAATTGTAGAAGTTACTCAAACTTTAAAGAGTCTATTTTCAGAGAGGAAGTAACAGATCGACGTAAGATAATATTTACATCGTCAGAATATACGGGTCTGTGTCCAGAGACATTGTTTTCTAACAACACATTTGATAAACTGTCATCTTTCTGGACATACACTGTAAATAATCCCGTAGTTTTTACGGTAAAAAACCTGGCAAGTGGCTGCTAGGCCCGTTAGCGTAAAACGTATTGGACAGTGCCGTAACCTTTCAATATAAAAAATGACTGCATTGTATAAATGGATAACTTGCACTTTTACCTCCTTTTCAACAGTATTTCAGTCATATCAGGACAAAGGGAGGGTAATAATGAAATGCCGTGTGCAATGGAACCCCGTTAATGGTTGTAAAGATTTCCGCCTCCAGCGGGTCTCGAACCCTGAACCGCTAGGTCAGCAGGCCAGTGCTTAACCAGTAGTACTGAGCTACCGGGGCTGCGAATTACATTGTATAAAAACCTCGCTTTGAGTTCTACATTTAATTCCATTACTGATATTGATTATACAGAAAATAAATATTGATTTACAGCAAGGTTTTTAAACATTACAGTCATTTATATTGAAAAAAAATAATGGTACGATTCCGTACTTTTGATGGTAAAGCGCCAGTCAGCAAGTGGCCAGATCTTATCGTAAAATCTACGTGATTTGTTTTCACAATGCAGTTGTTGTTCAGAACTAGCGAAGTTGGTTAGTTAATGTAATGCTAAGGTTTTACCACATTTTGGTAAGTTGGTTGTTTTGGGTTTAGCGTCCCTTTGAGACAATATTTCAGTCTTTTTTTTTGCAAAAAATATCAACTGTTTCGATGCTGCAATTGCCAGAGGATTTAACAACTTCATCGGTTGGTATGATTGTTCAAGTGAATGGATACATTTTCAGAGAAAGCAAATCTGCCAATTTCATTTTCGCCTCTGTTACATTTTCATTCCATTTCTCAATGAGGGTCAAATCTGGGAGACAAGTCTTGCCTTTAAGAGTAGATACCTATTGTCGCCCTGTACGCAAACAGGAGGTCAAAATGTTTTTTTTTCTTTCTAACACTGGTGATAGAAACGTGAATTCTTGCACACCAGATAGAAAATGCCATTCTTTTCACCTGGGATAGAAAATCTTATCTTACCCTGGTGTTCTGACCCAGGACCGGAAAAAATCACGAGCTATCAATGCATTGGTTGTATAGGAAATAACGTACCTGCGTCGTCAAGTGACGTTGGCATTTTAGATGATGACGTCACGAAAATGGCAAAAATGACGTCAGCTTATGCACGCCAGTCGTTGACGTAAAGAGCCGAATGGCGGTCGTTGAAAGCGGTGCCTTCTTCTAAAATCATATTGAAACCTCTCAAGCACTAGAATTACGCATTTATTAGAAGTTCTGAAGTTAAAACAAAACGTGGTGTGCAAGAAAAAGGATCTATCATTGGTGTGAGGTGTGGATAGAAAAACCCGTCACTCGGGATCACTGTTCGGCATCACTCGGCAAGCCTCGTGATGCCGAAAAGTGACCCTCGTGACAGATTTTTCTATCCACACCTCACACCCATGACAGATCCTTATAATCATAACCATACACTTGCAGCAAACTGAACAACTGGACACTGATGAAAAAATCGGAGAACTTAACGGCGGACAGGGACAGAGATTCATGTAATACTGTTATAGGGTACGTTTTTCGAATTTTCAAAATGCGGTCGTAAGCCCCTTTTATTGCGTCTTGTCCCGATAACTTGTATACCGTCGCGCATTACAATGCATGTACCGTTGCATGGCAGTTCACGATACTAATATGCATGCCAAATCGCATGGTTCGTCGCACTTTCCATATAGCGTTAGAGAAGTTGATACTTTCTGTTATCTTTACATGATTGTTTTCTGATATTTAGAATATTTTTGGCTTGCCGTTTCGGCGGCAAGCCAGTATTCAAGTGGTTTAGTGATACCGAGTTATTTTCAGAAGAAACGATACGTCACACTTAGTCGGAAAATACCTGGAGAGTGTATATATAGCAATAGCGCAAAGCATTAGCTTTTCCAAAAATCATGCAGCGGCGTCGCGAAAAATAGGCCTTAGGGCATCGCATAATCTGACTGGTCAAAGCAGCCGGCACACTGTCCAGCGCCAGTGCCTTCATGGGATCTGATCAGTCTTTTTCGGCATAAATATTCTTCATGATGATCCATGATGCAGACATCTTTCATGCTGAGGATAGACTGATAAGACTGCGCTTATGCCGGAGTGGGCTGATATGTGTATCTGTAAAAACTGAAAGAGCAGAGTTCAAATTTATTGTTAAGATTTAGAAACAAGCGCTTTTAACGATTTTCTTCTCTTATCACATTAACTGAAAAAATGTATTCCACCTATATAGAGTTTATAGTCTAAAGTCTCATTTTGGTGTACAACATCACAGTACATACATGTTTATATACAGACATATAAAAATACACCAAACCATTTTGAACAGAATTATAAGAGACTATGTAAATCATGCATGATTACATATAGATTTATCTTATCACCGCGGATAAAGGCTCCACAGAGGTAAAAAAAAAAGTAATAATAAAAAAATACAGCGAACATTGAATATTTTTTCCACTTACGTGGCACTGCATCCATGGTGCCAGAGTACAGTCACTTCCTAAAAACTATACACTGGAATCAATGGTTTCCCCCTCCTCAGCCACACGGCGCATGAATTTACCAAAAGCGGCACAGCCAGGTACAGAGAAACATGTGGCGGAAACCAATGTCCAAACAGAATGCCCCCCTGCACCGACTTTGTGCACCGTAATACATGCTCCGTGAGTATGAAAATGGGAAACACTTTGGAAAAAAAGTCTACTATGTGGGAAAAAAATCAGACAGTTAAACGAATAAATATGCTGGAAGTAAACAGAATTTCCGCCGTGTGCATCCAAGATACGCATTACAATAAATGTGTGGCTTAATTGCTTGTATGTAGAACTGACCGTGTTATGTATGTAAAAGTCGGTAATGTCGGAGAGTACTTAACGCTTACGCATTGCAACAGGCCTTTCCATGGCGCAAAGCGATATATTTTGTACTCTTTTTTAGCATCTGATAAATTTCCTTTTGGCCATCAACATTATCATGAATAGCCTGAACAATGATACAGAAAAAGGGAACAATTCAGAGTTGTTAACATTTGAAACTCGGGTTTGTTAAAATTTGAAACTGTTAGGGATTCATTGACAGCTTTATGACAAGGGAGGGGTTGGTTGGTTGGTGCGATGATGCTGGGTATAACTTCCAGTGCCGGGGCGTCCTACTTATTTGGATTATAGTAGAACAAGGGCCTACTGTGCTTGCGGTAGGTGCGGGTTGGGGTGTGTGGACATTTTTCTTACTTTTATAACACTCTCTAATGTTGCCAGAACTTCACGAATGAGTAAACAAAATTGATGTAAAAACATAGTATAAATATAAAAGATAAATATCATTTGTCGGGAGTTCATGGAAATACGAACGCAATAGGTTCCGTGCTTTGTTGTTCTCAAATGGTGTAAAGCAAGTTATTGTCAAAACAATAACAGCATGCATTTTCTTCTCAGAGTGTCAAAGTTTTGTTCCAGTCACTGCCACTGATGCCACTTAAACCAAAAATAAACTTCAGTAAATATTAATTTATTTCTTCTTTTGATGCCAAGTTCAGATGTGCCAAGATTCCATAGACATGGGTTTGAAACAGTCTTTCCTAAAATTTTGATTCAGACTAAATATGACTCAACAGCCGTAAAGAAAAGACTTGAAATAGGTCCATATAGTTATTTAACTTGAGGCATGCCTAAAACGGCCGGCCAAAACGTTGGAAAACTGTTTTTTTTGTTGGTGTTATTGTGTGTGTGTGTGTGTGTGTGTGTGTGTGTGTGTGTGTGTGTGTGTGTGTCCTCAATTTGTTTTTCAAATAAATTCTACACTTGTTTTTACCTTACACCCGTGGATAATGCCACCATTCAAGAAGTTAGAAATTAAATACTTTGCTAAATAAAAGTAAGCAACAGAAAGTGCACTAACAATCGGGTTCACTTCAATAACAACTCATGAAAATTTCACTGTTTTAGCTGTGCAAGCCTTCCTTTTAAAAGGAAATTTTATATATATATATTTTCAGGTATGTGTTTTATGGTTTACTTAGATGTATAGGAATTTAAGTTAGTTGAGTTAATTTGTAATTAGGCAAAATTAAGCATATTTCCATGAAACTGCTAGATAGTTACTTTTAGCTTATATCCCTAAATCTGTACCAAAGTTCCTTAAAGCTTTGAAGAGTTTCATTAGTAATAATACATTTGACTTCAGCCTTTACATTGTATATTTAATGTCGCACTTGCCATATACCTTTTAGACAGAGAAATTGATACTTTCTGTTATCGTTACATGATTGTTTTCTGATATTTAGAATATATTATATATATATTTTTAGTCTGCTGCGGACAATTGTTGACCACCATCATCATACCACGTTGTCATCATCATGAATTAAATAACATCCTTGTCTACTTTGTCTATATTATCTGTGTATTTCCGATCTTAGAACCCTCTATAGCGGTGACAATACTATTTAGATCCAGAAAGCTTGCATGTAAAGTAAAAATATAGACAATGATCAGAAATCAATACAATCAAATCCCACATCCCGCTCTCAAAACCAATAGAGAAAGAAGCACACACATACGGGAAAATTGGCACAAGTTCACGAAAGACACGCACGGTAAACCGAATAAGCAGCTCTTTCCCAAACAGGTGGTTATTCAGCTACCCTAATCAAAAACAGCATCTGATTCAACATCTAATTTTTATCTGTTTTATTTTTAACTTACAAAACAAAACAAAACAAAAGGCAGATTGGGCAGCTTTGGGTACTTGGGTAATACTTTAATATGGAAGTGATCAAAGTCGATACTGTTCATATAAATATTTTTTGTTTTCGTCTCTTAGTAATAACTGAATACAACAAAACTGAAAATCAACTCTTAAAAACAAATCGTGTCACTTCTTTGCACCAAAGACATGATAGAATGACACTTGCCTTACTGTGATTTTGATTAATACTTCTGTTTATTCATTCATTACGTTTTTAATATTATGCAACTGTTGAATTAAGCGTCTGGTAGTGCAAGACGTCATGGAATAAGACTTGCCTTACTGTGATTTTGATTATTATTTTTGTTAATTCATTTATTATTTTCGAACATTATGGAAGTGTTGAAGTTGTTTTTTTTTTGTTGTTGTTTAAAATCTGGTTGTGCAAAACGTCACGGAAAGACACTTGGCTTACTGTGATTTTGTTAATTATTTTGATACATGTATTTATTACTTTTAAACTATTGGAGCTGTTGATTTTTTTGCTTTCTGTTTACAGTCTGGATATGCAAGACGTCATTGTATAACATTTGCCTTACTGTAATTTTGATCATTATTTTGATTTATTCAATTATTACTTCTAATATAATAGAACTGTTGAATTTTGTTATTTTCTCTCTAAGAGTCTGGTTATGCAAGCCGATGCAAGTGTACATTGTAAATCAATCCTTAGATTTCAGGTAGAATAACTGGCAACCAGCTGCCAGTCCAATCCCGGAATTTTTACGGGCATTTGACGGTAGATTATTGTTGGAAATCACTATATGGTAGTGTTAGGTTAACTGGCCGTACTCGAAAATACCTTCATAGTGGCGAAGGGTTATATGACCAAACTAACACCTGTTCTATTCTATCCTCCTCTGCTTGATGATTCCTGCAAGTTTTACGAGCGCACTTCAAATTTACGGGAACTGGACTGGCAGCTGGTTTCCAGTTATGCTACCGTAAAATCTACGGAATCATTTTACATTGTATGGAAGGATGGTGGATGACTTGCAATTTTACGTCCTTTTCAACAGTATTTCAGTCTTATCAGGTCGATGGAACGTGATAATAAAACGCTCTGTGCAATGGAACTCCGTTTACGATAGGTAAGATTCTCGGCTCAATTGGGGCTCGAACTCGGTCCGCAAGATCAGTAGGCCAGCGCTTAACCCACTGAGCTACCGGGGCTCTGTTACAGGTCTATATACGTGTATTTATGAACAAGGAACTACATACAGAGATGCACGCAAGGCTAGGAAGTATTGTGCAATTCCCTCTGTAATGTGTTGATAAACTTGGCGCTAAAGTACTAGTGGCCGTAGGGGCAGAGGAGGTTAGAGGCCCACTGTATCTTGGGCACAGCATATAAAAGACGGAGCCCATCCTCCTCCTTTTGCTGCCTTATCCTTGCATGATTCGAAAAAGGTACCGATTTACCGAAAAAAGGTACCGAGATGCGAGAGAGAGGGTTTTCCAGTTGCCGGCATGCCCAACCCGGATTCATTGTTGAGTAAGGTTTACTTACTTTATAATGATTTCCATGTTTCTGAACATCCAGATTTTCTACTGTATGGCATTTTCTCCACTTTAGATTTAAAATTTTGAGCAGTTTCATGCTAAGTTAAGAGAGGCGCCTTGGTCGAGCGGTTAGGAATGTTGTTATGGTGCAAAAAGTCGTGGGTTCGAATCCCGGCTCAACTCCCGACTGGAAAACTCTCACTGTCCACCCAGCAGTAAAATGGGTATCTTTTTCGAATCAGACCTGGGAAGCATACCGGAAGTTATAAACAAAAAATGTTCTCTTTTGTAAAATTGATGAAAATGCGTGGCGGTGTACCCGTGTACCTAAATTCAACATCCTTGTGTGTCCTGTAATGGTTAGACAGTATTTATCGGTGTCATTAAACCACTAGAGTAAAATATCTAACCGACGTTTCAAAACATTTTATTGTTTCGCTTTTTCGAAAACTAAATTTATAAATGGTAGGGCACTTAACCTTCAGATTTGGAAAGCATGTCAGAGCTCCAGATAAAGTGAGATTTTGAGGATAATTCGAAGATATTTTTTCTTATTGCTCATTGAAAACATATGTTGTGGACACTCTTTGGAACCGTCTCAGCGAGACGGTTCCAATGAAGGTCAAAACATATTGTTTTATTGAGAAATATGGAAATTTATTTCTTAATTATCCTTGTTGTCCCTTCTTAGCTGGAGCACTGAATTTGCAAACGCACATGATTATCTAGGTGACAAAAACAATGCTTTAATACATCTACAATCTAGCGTCAAAATATCACCATAATGTTAATTTTCCCATTTCCATGTTAACTTTACTGGTAAAAATACTTTACGACACTTCTGTCAAAACAACTTTGGTATAGAGCTAATTCTAAAATATTTCTTTACACATTATTGAACAGCATAACTACACATCTTGCATGCGATGTTTTCGGGTACAATCCTGAAAATTCTTAAATATGGTGGCCAAATATGGCCCAAATCATTCCAGGCCCTTTATCGGCTCCAAGACATATGCATAGACTGATATCTGTTTCCTCGGGATTCATGGGCATGTTTGGTGCGAACAAGGTAGGTTCTAAAAGTACTGCTTAGGCGTATGGTTTTCGCACATGCGATAATTATGTGTTTACATGACACGTATCGAATATGATGACAAAAACTGTATTTGCAAAGTCTGACCAGTCCATATCCTATGGATCATGAGATAAATGTAACAATTATATGGCGAAGACAAATTAGATTCTTCAGTGTTGGCTGATCTGAGCTTCGCCATCACCACATGCTGCAGGGTATTTTTCTTATGGTACGGTCTATTTACTTATTATTATGAAAATAATGACCTTCTTTTTAATCGGTTTCGTTACATGAAATAAGAATAATGATATGTGACTACGCATGCCCTTACCAGCCTATGCGCATGCAAAGCTGATCAAGACATTCGCAATTAGCTTTTTCCAGTTTAGTAGAGTCGCGTTTTATAGGTGACAATACGATAACACAATATTCATAGCTCACACTGCAAAGTAGGACAAAGTTATTATATTGCAAATTTTCTCCTGGTCTAAAGTTTCCAAAGTGAGGCATGGCATTGAATAAACAACATCTTTACGTACCAACAACAGCTAAAACAGTTGGGGGTTGTGCGGCATATTTTCGACTTACTGTACTTTCAGTTTTTCTCAAAACTTGCTGTCAACAGTTGTAGACTTCTTCCCTTTATCAATTCCGCTTAGAGCAATAAATGCTTTTGTACATCTGTCACACACACACACACACACACACACACACACACACACACACACACACACACGAGAGAGAGATGAATGTAGTGTTTTATGCTTCCTTTTACGCCCCCAATGGAAGGCATATTAAAATCGTATCGCCACTTACTTCCCGTTTATTTGTCTCAAAGCTAACTTGGTGAGTTGTTCAAGCCGGGCCGCGTAGCGCAATCGGTAGGGCACCTGACTGGTATGTCAGAGGTCCTGGGTTCGAAACCCGGTCTGGCCACATACTTTCGTTTCTCCTTCCGCTGATTCAAGAACAGCAGTTGTCAGTTACTGGCGAAAGTATGTGCACTTAGTACTGGTTAACCGCTTAGGAGGTCTAAGCCTGCCCAGGAATAGTGTGGTTAGGTTAACTGACCGTCCCGACATGTCCATAGTAGTTTACCGTGGACGTTAAGCATCAAATCAATCAATCAAAAAATGAGATTGTGGAACATACCAGAAAATCTAGCATTTTTGCTAATCAAGTAAGTCGAGTCTATTGATATGACACAGTGTGTAATATATTTTCTTATATATGCATGTCAGAGCAGTATTCGAACGTTCTTTATTCATGTAACCTAAACGTGTCAGTAAACTAGTACTTTGTTATGCTGCAACCTTTGTACATCATTATTGGTTTTCCTCCTATACCATATCTTTTATAGCTAGAGCGAGATAAAAGATTATACCATGTATAGAAGTGTGAAGTGATCATTCAGAGTGCACCACATACCGAAAATATCTTTCCCGGAAAATACAAGGTTAGGATGACGATATTAGTGTGTAATTTAAATAAACACTGCTGATACTGCAGGTAGGAAGCCTAATCTCTATAAGAAAATGATGCGAATTAGACCATCAGAAATACGTTATAGTCAAGATAGTATAAATAATCATTTTGACAGTAAAAGTCGTCATGGAGATGTGTTACATCTAATAGGTGAAACACTAGACGATTTAATCGAGGGGCGCATAATTGTTGCCGATATACCAACAATAACAGTTGAGAGGAGAAATGAGAAGTGGTTCACTGCGGATAACAGAAGGCTGTGGGTATTTAAATACTTTAAAAATTTGGGAAGTGTGATACTATACCGGTGAAAGAAACAAATCATATTCCGTGGACTAAAATGACGACAAACAATGATGGTACATCAGTAAGAGTACGGGGACCTGCAGGCGGAAAGTACTTCCCAGTAATAGAATCTTTAGTCAAGCTAAAAGCTGAAAAGCAAACTGCTGAAGCCAGCGTAAATCATCTTGTGGCACAGCTTTCTGATACAAAGGCATCTCAGCAACGGATTGAGAGGGCATACGAGAAGAAACTCGCAAATTACGAAATGATTAAAAAGCAACTGGAGGATAAAATAGAAAATCTTAAAAGCAAAATCAGACATTTACAAACTTTACTTACTCAGTCAGAAATGCGACAGAATCGGCCAATGTACCATAGACAAGAAGCCTCACTTGAAATGAATTCGGGGCGACCGAAATCAGAAGCTGATGTGTTATTGACATTGACAGCCACCGATTCTGGCATCTTGAGAAACCTTTAGTTTTATCGTTTCCCACGCATATAATCTAGACCACCAGGAAAGCCTGCTGACCATGCCTCTCGGATACTTTTAGAAATCACTTATGTTCTGGACGCCTTATTGTATGCATGTTAACTTGTAAATAAAATATATCAGAAACTATAGTTCTGTATTACTGAACCCAATCATTATTAACAAATAGTAATAATAATAACATTACATGGTGGCAGCGGTAGCTGAAAATTGAACTATAGAAAAGTGTGAAATTGTGGAACTTGGAATATTAAATTGAAAATGGCTACATTTCAGTTCACGCACCCTGAAAAGTTTGACTTTACAAAACCCCAGATGTGGGAGAAGTGGTTTCAGCGTTTTGAAAGATTCAGATCAGCTTCAGGACTATCAGACAAACCTGAGGAAACACAAATTAATAGTTTAATATACTGCATGGGGAGTGAAGCTGATGACATTTTGGACAGTCTAAGTTTGACGATTGACCAGAAAAAAGAATACGCTACAGTAACTAGAAGCTTAACGGGGCATTTCATCCCTAAACGGAATGTTATTTTTGAACGTGTACAATTTAATCAGAGGGTGCAGCTTGAGGGAGAAAATGTAAACTCATTTGTAACAAGTTTACATAAACTGGCAGAGTACTGTGCATTTGGAGCATTACATAATGACCTGATACGGGATAGGCTGGTGGTCGGGCTTCGAGATCACAAAGTTTCAGAAAGGCTTCAGCTTGACGCGGAGCTGACACTGGAGAAAGCCCTTGCACAGGCCAGGCAGCATGAGGCAGTCAAGTCACAGCAGTCAGTTGTTAGAGGACATAAGTCAGAATCTGTAGACGCTGTGAAAACCAAACCACAATGGACGAATAGAAGGGACAAAAAGTTTGTGGCTAAAGCCACAAGTCAGCAGCAGAAATGTAAACGGTGCGGCAGGGACAACCACCCAAGGGACAATTGTCCTGCAAAGGACGCAGTATGTCACAAATGTTCAGTCAAAGGTCACTGGGCGAAATTCTGCTTGTCAAAACCCAAGGTTAACGAAGTGTATGTTGACAGCGATGACGATGACAACCAGGGATTTCTTGGTTCGATCGAAGGTCACGAATCGGAGGATAGTATCGATTCAGTGGAGTCGAAGCCGTGGATTACCAAGATACTGATCGACGGGGTCAACGTCACATTCAAGGTGGACAGCGGCGCAGACGTGACGGTGATTTCAGAGAAGGAATACGAACGTTTCCCAGGAGTTAAACTAGTGAACGCTAAGAAGGTTCTGTGCGGCCCTGGAAAATCCAAACTGGATGTACTCGGAAAATTTCGGTGTACAATGGAAACGAAAAAGTGTTATAGTGTTCAGGATGTGTATGTGATTAGGGGATTATCTCTAGCACTTCTTGGACGGCCGGCCATAGAATCATTAAGGATAATTGGTCAGGTAAATCTTTCGTCTGTACACGCGTCAGATACGTATAAATCGAAATATCCGAAGCTATTTAAAGGTTTGGGTAGGACTGACTGGGAATACAAAATTAAGCTTGACGGCAATGCTCAGCCCCATTCCCTTTCTGTGCCACGCAGGGTCTCTTTCCCGTTAATGGATAAGGTGAAAGCTGAATTACAGAGAATGCAAGAAATAGGGGTAATTTCAAAAGTAGACCAGCCTACAGAGTGGTGCTCTGGCATGGTCGCCGTTCCAAAAGCTAACAGTGATCAGATCCGAATTTGCGTGGATCTCACTAAATTGAATGAGAGTGTCATGAGGGAAAAACACCCCTTCCCACTGTAGAGGAGTCTTTGTCTAAGCTAGCTGGTGGACGTTATTTTAGCAAATTGGATGCAAATAGCGGTTTTTGGCAAATCAATCTGGCTCCAGAATCACGACTTCTTACTACTTTCATCACACCGTTTGGCAGGTTTTGTTTTAACCGGCTGCCTATGGGTATTTCTTCTGCAAGTGAGTACTTTCAAAAGAAAATGTCACTTTTGCTAGAAAACATCCCGGGGGTAGTCTGTCAAACTGATGATTGTCTGATATCTGGGGAAACTCTTGAACAGCACGACGAGCGATTGATGCAGGTTTTAGAAAGGCTTGAATCAGCTGGTATAACACTGAATGAAAGCAAGTGTGTCTTTGCGCAGCGATCTTTGACCTTTCTAGGTCACCGGATCGATGAAGACGGTCTAAGGCCGTGTCCTGAAAAAGTCCGTGCTATCACAGAGATGACAACCCCGCAAAATATTTCTGACATTAGAAGGTTCTTGGGTATGGTTAATCAACTAGCCAAATTCTCGCAGGCCATTGCAGAGAAAAGCAAACCTTTGCGTGATTTGCTTAAAAAGCAAAATGCGTGGTCATGGGGACCGATGCAAGAATCCGCTTTTAATGCAATTAAGCAGGAAATCAGCTCAGAAACGGTGCTGGCCCACTATGATCCCAATAAGGAAAGTTTGATTTCAGCCGATAGTTCTTCATTCGGCCTTGGAGGCCTGCTTCGACAGAAGCACGGTGACACTTGGAAGCCCGTAGCATTTGCCTCTCGTTCACTTAGTGAAACTGAATGTAGATATGCTCAGATAGAGAAAGAAGCACTGGCTGTAACTTGGGCATGTGAAAAGTTTGCAAACTATTTGATTGGCACATCGTTTCAGATTGAAACAGATCATAAGCCCTTGGTTCCCCTCCTCAGTGCCAAAGACTTGTCCGATATTCCACCCAGAGTACAGCGTTTCAGGATGCGCTTGATGAGATTTCATTACACCATATCGCATACGTCTGGGAAAAACCTCTATTCAGCCGATACCCTTAGTCGGGCCCCCTTGAGTCATACAGAGGAATCTGATTCAGATCTGCAATTACAAACTCAGGCATTTGTTGATACGGTGATAAGCGGTCTACCGGCGTCCCACTCAAGGTTAGATCAGGTCAAGCATCACTATGACGCAGATCCAGTATGTTCCAATATTTTGAATTATTGCAGGAAAGGTTGGCCTGAAAAATCGGCATTAGATGAAACTTTGCAGCCATACTGGGCATTTAGGGGTGAGTTTACGGTACAGGAAGGTCTTTTACTTAAGGGAGTTAGATTAGTTATCCCTAAGAGTTTACACGGGGAAATTTTAGAGAAAATTCACGAAGGGCATCAAGGAATCGTAAAATGTAGGGAGCGGGCAAAGTCGTCAGTTTGGTGGCTAGGCTTGAGCAAACAGCTTGAAAACATGGTAAAATCATGTCAAAAATGCATAGAGCAATTAAAAGATCATGTTGAGCCCTTAAAACCGATAGAGTTTCCTGCACGCCCATGGCAGAGAATAGGGGCAGATTTATTTCAGCTGAATGGCGCTAATTATCTACTAGTCGTGGATTACTTTTCTAGATACGTAGAAATAGCCAAACTTTACAGCCAAACGTCAGGCTCAATTATAAACCATCTAAAATCGATTATGGCGCGTCACGGTATTTGCGAGTACTTCCATTCAGATGGTGGTACGTATTTCACGTCGAGTGCCTTCAAAGAATTTGCAGCGCAGTATGGTTTCGACATTGTTACAAGTAGTCCGAAAATGGCCCAAAGTAACGGGATGGTCGAACGCCATGTAGGTACAATTAAGGACATGCTTAAGAAAGCTGACGATCCATACCTTGCTTTGTTAGCATACAGGACAACTCCGCTCCATAATGGATTTAGTCCGGCAGAGCTCTTGATGGGTCGTAAATTAAGAACAGCATTACCAGTTCAGCCGAAATTACTTGATCCTAAGTGGCCTGATCTGAGGAAAGTCGCGTCGCGCGAGAAAACTATCAAACATAAGCAAAAACAATATTACGACAAACGACATCGCGCGCGACCACTGAAGCCTCTCCGCACTACTCAAAATGTTTGGGTGAAAGATCAAAGGAAGACAGGTATCGTGCAATCTGAAAGCAAATTTCCGCGATCGTATCATGTACAGACTGACCAAGGCATTATAAGACGGAACAGGCGGTTTTTATCGGCACTGCCTGAAGAAAGTGAATCTGATATGAGTGGCCAAAACCAAGGATGCTTTGAGACAACCCCCAAATCACCTGTTAAATTGTGCGATAATTCCGAGAAAAAAAGTGAAAACCGTGAGAATTCTGAGGACACTGGAGGTCAAAATTACTATGTTACCAAATCTGGAAGATGCGTAAAACCTCCAGACAGACTGACCTATTGATTATCGGGTTTATCAGCAGGTGGACTTGTTTAATTATGTTTACAGTGCACGCCTGGGAACTTAATAGGCTATGGCTAATAAAACGCAACATAAACATTTATCAAAGAACTTTGTGCAGTTGGAAAGGGAGATGATGTGTTATTGACATTGACAGCCACCGATTCTGGCATCTTGAGAAACCTTTAGTTTTATCGTTTCCCACGCATATAATCTAGACCACCAGGAAAGCCTGCTGACCATGCCTCTCGGATACTTTTAGAAATCACTTATGTTCTGGACGCTTTATTGTATGCATGTTAACTTGTAAATAAAATATATCAGAAACTATAGTTCTGTATTACTGAACCCAATCATTATTAACAAATAGTAATAATAATAACATTACAGAAGCAAACATTTGTGTTTATTATGAAGCATATAAAAGATCTGTGAGATTACTTGAAGCAGAGAAAGAATCAAAACAAGAGCTTACAACAGAAATTCAGACACTAATATGGACCAAGAAGTGCGAAAACAGACTCAAACAGGAAAACAATGAACTGAAAACGGAAAACTATCAGCTAAAAGAATCTACGAAAATGTTAGAGCAACAACTTTCAGACATACGTGAATTAGTTCTTAATCTCTACGATAAAGTTCAACCTTAAATGCTGTGTTTATATAGCGTCAAGTTATGCTCAAAACTAGATGCTTTCGGCATGTAGGGTATGTTAAGGCTAGTTTTATGACCACCTGCCTTGGAAAAGCTGGTCATTGCATTGTCCGCTCGTATTGTCGTACTGGTTGACATGAGTTGTTACCCATTTGGCGTCGTATTTGATTATATCATTTCCTGATCATTTTTAACTCTACTCTATATAGTTTTGCCATGCAGGGAAGGTAAGCTCAACATGAAAATAACTAGACAAAATAAACATATGTTGTGGGTATTCATTTTCTTAGTAACAACACAGGGAATCCTTTGGTTCACATTTTATTTTGATCCGTTGATTTTTTTTAGCCAGCGTCTCTCTATTTGCTAAGTTGATGGGGTGGGGTACCTGGACAGGCCTTGAACCATATACATTTGTTAAGCAGTTTTGTACCACTTATAAGTGTTTTTGGTGGTACACCACCAAAAGACTATTATCAAGTGCTCTCTAAAGCTGTATTAACTGTCTTATTTCAGTTAAGTAAGCCCTTCTAAACACAGTTTTCTTGCCGATTTATTTGAAATTACAGAAACAAAACAGGCATGTCTGAAATCATGCTATTCTGAGGATTGACGAAGAAGAAACATACTATTTCTGTATGAGGCTGTGTACTCAGATGATGAGCAACAGAAACAATGTAGTTTTAAATAAATTTGAACGGGGGCCAAAACAGCCCAAATCATACCAGGTCCTTTTCAGTTGATTTAACCCCCTTTTTCGGACATAGGCATTTTGTATACGAAAAGTCATATTGTATAGCACCAAGCTTGTGAACAAAATACCTGAAGCAAACCATCAGCTAGGATCTTTATATTTGGCTTGCAGGTTTAGACTTAAGTGTAGGTGAACAAAATATCTGAGCTAGGATATGCTAGGATCTTTATATTTGGCTCGAAGGTTTGAAATAAGGTGTAGTTGAACTGTTTAATTTTTTGAGCTTATATCATACATTTTTTGGTTGAGTTACTCCCCTTTATGGGAAATAGGCATTTTATGTAGAAATAAGTTTGTAAACAAAATATCTGAAGAACCTCTTCTGCTAGGATGTTTATATTTGGCATACAGTTACCGATTAAGGTGTAGATGAACTGAATAACTTTTGAGCATATTTTATAAATTTTTAGTTGAGTTATCCCCTCTTTCGGACATGGGCATTTTGTATAAGAACAAGCTTGTGAATAAAATAATTGAAGAACCGCATAAGCTAGGGTCTATTCGCATGCAGGTTTGGACCAAGGTGTAAATGAACGGATTAACTTTTGAGCATATTTCATAAATTTTCTGTTGAGTTATTCCCCTATTTCGGGCATAAGCATTTGGTATAGGAACAATATTTGTGAACAAAGTATCTGAAGAACCGCTTAAGCTGGGATCTTATATTTGGCATACAGTTAAAGGCCAAAGGGTTGACCAATTCTATAAATACTGGGTTGAGTTATACCCCCTTCTGACTTATACATTATGGGATGAACTTTCTTTAGAGGCAAGCTCTCAGCTGGGGGCAGTGTTTCATGAACACATTTTCAAGTTCACTCTAGGTACAAGAGGGCGTTTCAAACTTATTCATTTTTCGAGCTAGAATTACTATTAATGTTTTAAGTCAGTGATAACACAGACAGTGTGTATCCTGCGTGAAAAACTCCTCATAGAGTTTTATAATACCATTCTTTAAATACTAATGACAAGTGTTTTTCGTTATGGATTGGTGGATTGTATTTGATACTGTCATTATGCATACTTTAGAACTTTATCTTTAACATTGTTTTTTTTCTGTCTTTACTTTTTTTTGTTTTAGTTTTTATTATTATTATTTCAAAGGCGAGGAAATAAATTCTTTGCATTCGTTTGTTTCTTTTAGACTTTTTATATGCTCATTTAGTCTTTTAAAGGGCATTTGCTCTGTCAACATGAAAATTTTATCGCCAGGTATCGCAGCCACCTTACCACTATAGTTTCTTCATGGATAATGACCGAAATTAAACAAATAAAACATCCTTGAGTGTCACATAATAAAGTTTGAAAAATGATCTGGGCCATTTTAATTGGCAGCTAAATTGACTTTCTTTCGATTTAATAAATTCCAAGAAAAAGGATAAAAATACAAAGTACAAGCGTGGGGCCTCACTCGCGGTCCCGCTTTTGTTTATATTGCATCGTTCAACGGGGAATCAGAATAGAAAAATTGTGTTTCATGGAGCCATTTGCCGGTTTTCAAAAACATGTTCCCCATATTTTTGCCAGTTATAAGAATCAATAAACATGTGTGCACATCAGCTCACATTTTATCACCGAACGTGAAGGCTGGATCATTTTTACCACTGACTATGGAGACTTTAATATGCAAACGTAACTGTGATCGTGAAGGTGCTGTTTCGTTTTGTCAGTCATCGGTGTTCTTTTGGTGCCTTTGGTGGACAGCATTTTGTAATCTTGTCGTATTCATATCTTTTGCGTGCACTGATTTTCAGGTAGCAGGCCAAATACTGACGCATATGAACGAAGGGTGCCATTTAGGAGGGTCTCAATGGTGTTTTCTGATTACCAAAAATTACTGATAAGCGAAATTTGAGAGGAAATTTTACCGTTAGCGGCGCCCCCTCTGTTAAGTGATTAACGGAATAGGCCGAAAAATATACTGATTAGCGAAATTTGAGTGAAAAAATTACCGGTTAGCGGCGTCACATGCGGTCAGCGGTTACCGAAATCGGCGAAAAACCGTTATAAGTCCACCCCAATTTAATGTTAAATGATGAAAATTAAATCAATTAGAATTAATGATCGTAACTTCTAAGGTAAGTTGTGTCACATGCTTTTCCAGTAGGTATGTCTGTAGAAACATGCAACCTTTATCATGTTTATATGTGTGGCAAAAAGGGATACATATGAAATAAGTCATTCATGAAATGCAGTTACAATTTTTGTTAGTCAGAAGTGCCTGCATACCCTCATACATGTAGTCATGGCCCCATGGCTCGAAAACGAGTCCATGTATCTCCCGTTTTCTTTTTAAATTTGTATTGTACTTCTGTATACCTAAATATTATATATGGCGAGTTTAAACATAATCTATGGAGAGGAATTTTTGGTTTTGGTCTTTGCCGGGACAGGTCTACCCATTTGCTTCAAAAAATTTAAAACCGCGGTTGCGTCCCCTGTCAGTTACTTAGTCACATTAGGTTAACAAGCCTATGCAAAAATATGTACTTCTTTCCCCTAGTATTTTCATTATAATTATTGTTATTTATATCATAATAAATGATGATTTAATTCTATACTTTTTCATTAAAATAGATTTGGTGTTGTCAAAAGACCACGATTTACATTCAACAAAGAACTCCAGATATACACAACATGAAGAAACAATGTATCCCCTTGAAAAACCCATGCTTTTCCGGTTCAAAAGTGGGGGTCGAGGGGGGTCTAAGTGATTTGGGTCATTTTAATTGTCAACTAATACGACCAACTTTCGGTTTCATAAACATGCATAAAATGGTAAAACTACAATGTGCAAGCTTGGAGCCCGATACAGTGTCCCGCTTTTGTTTATACTGCATCACTCAACGAGGAACCAGAAAGGGAAAATTGTATTTTGCGGAGCAATTTGTCATTTTTCAGAAACATGGTCCCGATACTTTTTGCCAGTTTTATGGATCTATTTGTGCACATCAATCAATGTCTTTTTTCACCAAACGTGGAGGTTGAAGCGCTTTTTATCATTTTTTTTGTGTTGAGACGGTTTACCACTGACAGGAATATGGAGTTCAAGTTCATTGTGTGCCGTGTAATGAGTAGAATACATTGTATATTGATCGATGTCATTAAACCACTGGCGTAATATATCGATCTGACAGTATTCTAAACAGATTCATATTTCCAAAGATCTTTGTTTCGCTTTTTCGAAAATTTAACAACATTTCAGAGCTTCAGGTAAAGTGGATTTTGAGGATAAGGGACGAGTCATTTATTATCAGGTTGGGGGGGGGGGGTACATTTTCATATGATTCATCAAAATCTTTCCGACCCCGACCCCAACCCCCCCTCCCCCCCCCCCCCCCCCACCCCCACCCCCCACCCCAGTCTCACCAGAGTTTTTTTTCCGACCCCCCGGTTACCCATTCTCCATCCCAGCTACACACACACACACACACACACACACACACACACACACACACACACATGCCATATTACCTATTTTATGATGAAACACAAAGAACATTGTCTTATTCTGACAGGTTAATTAATCTTGCAGATTAATGGTCTGTTTAAATTTTCTCTGCATTTCCTACACCTTCTGCTTATGGCCAGCCACAAATCTGTTGTCAAATCCTCAATGAAGCTGTTTATAATATTAATTGGACTTGTGGGGGCGGGATCTGGGCGCGGGGTCTGGGGGCTGCGCCCCCAGAAGCTGCAGTAGTTTTGCTGATGACATGGCACCTGGAGAGCTTTAAATTTGACAGTGAACAAATCATCTACTTTGACATGATTTTATAGACAATTGTATACTGTTCTACTAGCAAATTAATGTAAAGATCTGTTTTTTGATATGACGCTGCCCAAGTTTTGTGAGTCATTTTCCATAATTGTCTTTTTAAGCTTTGAGTTTGAAAGAATAGAGTCTGAAATTTTAGGAGTAATGGGGGGCCTTGGGGCTTTGCCCAGCAGAAGCTGAGAGTTTTTTTTAAAAAATGAAGACTGATGGAAGAATTCTGAAACCCCCCCCACAAATATGCCTAATAAAATGTATGATCCCCCCGTTCCAAGGTTTATTGAATTCCGACCCCCCCCCCCCCCCCCCCACCAAGTACATAACCAAAAAAATCCGACCCCGCTAAATGTACCCACCTCCCCATCTGATAATAAATGACCTAATTGGAAGATATTTCTTATTGCTCAATGAAAACATATGTTGTGATCTTTCATTAGAACCGTCTCAGCGAGACGGTTCCAATGAGGGTCACAACATATGTTTTTTATGGAGAAAGATGGAAAATTATCTCTAAATTATCCTTGTTGCCATTGATTATCTAGCTGATAATAGATCTATATCTTCAGTCTTAAAAAATAACAAATTGCTTGTACCCAAAATGTTTCGCGTACTCATTTTAAAGCCCATGTTCTCTAATATACTTCCAGTCTAACGTCGAAGTGTCTGAAAAATGTTTTTTGTCCCATTTTATATTTACTGGTAAATGGGACTATTGTCAAAACCACGTCTAGTATAGAGGTAATTTAAAATAATGCGCTCAACATAATTGTTAGCCTATATTTGAACAGTATGACTAAGAATTTTGCGTGCGATGTATTTGGACACTTTGACGTGAATGCGTTGATACGCAATGTAATGGCACAAAGGAGACAAAATATAGTGCTCTGCAGGACAGACCCAATTAAACCGAGCCTGCCATTTCGTTTCTGTTGATATCCTCTTTGCTTCTTCAGGATCTAACATTCATTTTGTAACTCTGTGAACACACTAATTGTTCATATATCCTCCAGGAGGCTGCCATAATTAATTTGATTGCAAACATGAAAATGTAATATTGTGTACGGCCATCAGGAGCCCCGATAGCTGAATGGGTTAAGCGCTGACCTGCTAAGCTAGAGGTCTGGGTTCGATTTGTAAAAAGGTGGAAACCTTTTCGTCCGTGAACAGGATTTCATTGCACAAAGTCTTTCATTATTACCTTCCCTTCGTCCTGGCATGATCCAAATACTGCTAAAAAGGATGTAAAATCGCAGAGCATCTGTGATCCATCTATGTGTGGCCCTTGTGCTCACAGTAGGAGAGGACTTGAGGAGTAGTTGCAACAGTAGCAGGAAATCTAAAGTAGACTTTTCTCATCAAAAGTCGTGATAGTGTATATTTTTTAGCTCACCTGAGCCAGCGGCTCCGGGGGAGCTTATAGGATGGTGAGGCTTCGTCGTCCGTCGTCCGTCAACATATTCAAACGACTACTCCTCTGAAACCGCTGGGCCGATAGTAACCAAATTTCATATAGAGCCTCTAGGGGCGGGGGAACGAAAAGTAGTTAAAAAAGGTCCTGGTCCCACGACCAACATGGCCGCCAATCCCATATATGGTAAAAACCTTTAAAAATCTTCTTCTCCAGACCAAATAAGCCGATGGCCTTGAAATTTGGTATGTAGCATTGGGTACGCGAGTGCTATCAAAATTGTTCAAATTAAGACCTTGGGTTGAACTCGACCTTTTTTTATGGTAAGGTCATATTTGCTTTCTGTACCTTTTATATGGGAAAATGCTAGAACATAAGATATCTAGGAAACTGTTTAAGATTTTGACCTGAAAATTGGTATATACAGTCATCATAATAAGTACATGAAAATTTATGCCTACAAGAGGTCAAGGTCATTCTTTGACCTTTGCCCCTGGTCTCTCATATTTTGACAATTTCACACATCTCCTCAAAAGTCACTAAGCCAATTGTAACCAAATTTCATATAGAGCCTCAAGGGGTTTAGGGAACGAAAATTTGTTCAAACGGTCCTAGTCACATGACCAACATGGCCGCCACGCCCATATATGGTAAAAACATTTTTAAAATCTTCTCCTCCTGAAGCAACAGGCCAATGGCCTTGAAACTTGGTATGTAGCATCGGGTACGCATGTACTATAAAGATTATTTAAATTATGTCCTTGGGTTGAACTTATTTAAATTATGTCCTTGGGTTGAACTTGACCTTTTTTTACGGAAAGGTCAAATTTGCTTTCTGTAGCTTTTATATGGGAAAATGCTAGAACATAAGATTTCTAGGAAACTGTTGAAGGTTTGACCTGAAAATTGGTATATACAGTCATCATAATGAGTACATAAAAAAATATGCGTTCAAGAGGTCAAGGTCATTGTTTGACCTTTGACCCTGGTCTCTCATATTTTGACAATTTCACACATCTTCTCAAAAGCCACTGGGCCAATTGTAAGCAAATTTCATATAGAGCTTTTAGTGGGCGGGGGAACGAAAATTTGTTCAAACGGTCCTAGTCACTTGACCAATATTGCCGCCACGCCCATATATGGTAAAAACTTTAAAAATCTTCTCCTCCGCAACCAGTAGGCCAGTATGGCCTTGAAACTTGGTATGTAGCATCGGATACGCGAGTAATACCAATAGTGTTCAAATTATGACATTTGGTTAACCTTGACCTTTTTTACGGTAAGGTCAAATTTGCTTTCTGTAGCTTTTATATGGGAAAATGATAGAACATAAGATTTCTTGGAGACTGTTGAAGATTTTGACCTGAAAATGCATGAGCACTGGTTTGCATTCGATTTTTCTCTAAGCATTTTACTTCATGTATATTTTGACATTTTCTTGAAATTTGCTCCAAGCTATAAACGATTCTGGAAGTGTAAAATATTATTGTGTATGTTGAAGACAAATACAATCCTGTTTATTTTGTGCCATAAACCTGTTATGCACAATCCAATGACACTGCTATTTAATCTTCACATAGGTAAGGACATGGCCATAAAGCAGCCAACAACTGCCGGGGGAGCGGGAGGGGGAGGGGCAGCGGATGGGAAGAGGTTCATCTGCAAACCTTTAGTATATCAAGGCAAGGGTACTAGAGATTACAACTATGTTGAACTAAGGACTGTTGCCATCAGAAACTTATGTGCAGCGGGTATATCGAACACTAAATTTTGCACGTCCTCTTCTAAGTAAAGTTATCATGTATTGAAAGTATGAGATAATATTTCAGAAAGTGCCACAAATCGGAAATACCTTTCTCTGAAAATGGATGGTTAAGGTGTCGATATTACTGTCTATGTTAAATCAACACTGCTAACTCTGAAGGGCGGACGCTAAATCCGTTTTAGAAAATGAGACGAATTAAACCATCAGAAATACGCTATAGTCAAGATAGTATCAATAACCATTTTGACAGAAAGAGTCGTCATCGAAATGTGTTAATTGGTGAGACACTGGACGATTTCATCGAGGGGCACATAATTGTTACTGATATACCAACAATAACAGTGGAAAAGAGAAATGAGAAGTGGTTCACTGCGGATAACAGATGGTTGTGGATATTCAAACATTCAGAAATATTTGGCAAATGTGATACTATATCAGTGAAAGAGACAAATCATATTCCGTGGACTAAAATGACGACAATGATGGTACATCAGTAAGAGTACGGGGACCTGCAGGCGGAAAGTACTACTCTGTAACAGAAGTTTTTGTCAAGCTGAAAGATGAAAAGCAAACGGCTGAAGCCCAAATGAATCACCCAGTAACACAGCTTTCTGATTCAAAGGAATACCAGAAACGGATCGAGAGGGTATACGAGAAGAAACTCGCAGATTACGAAATGATTAAAAAGCAACTGGAGGCTAAAATAGAAGATCTTGAAAGCAAAATCAGACAGCTACAAAGTTTACTTACTCAATCAGAGATGCAACATAATCAGCCAATGCATCATAGACAAGAAACCGTATTGAAACGAAATCGCGGCGATCTAAATCAGAAGCAAGAAATTCTACGGATTATGAAGTATATCGAAGATCTTTAAAATCACTGAAAGCGGAGAAAGAAGCAAATCAAGTGCTTACGAAGGAAATTAATAGCAATTCTCTGTAACCATTTCACATTTTACAATGGGGGTTCGGCACGCATGGTCTCAGATTTTTCTCAAACTTTCTCGATGTGTTTGTTGTCACGAAAAAACATTTAAGTGATGGTCGATTCCTTCTGTTGTGTGTCCGTTGCCATGGCAACGGCCTCCAAAGATTTTGCCCAAAAAATAGTCAAAAAATTAGTGAAATTTTCCAATTTTCGAACATTTATATATCATAGAAGACATTACCTTTAGTCTAAAAACATTTTGATCGACAAAATATGAATCAGTATGAGAATTCAGAGGAAAGAATAAATCAGATTTGTTAGTTCTTTGGTACTGCATTTAGCCTTTCATGTGGGGTGGGGTATCGAGGTATCGAAAACCCCAATTTTTGGACTTTTTCAAGCGCGTACTACCATTTCGGCCGGCCACTCTGATATATAAGCACATGACAGAATATTAGAGGAGGGTCTCTAGTATCATGAACTGAAGAAACATGTTTGGGAAGTTACCTCCTTATTACCGTAACCATGGAAACAAACAATATCCTATTTAAAAAACAAGAAAACACATTAGTGCACAAAATCACTTATTTGTTAGCCTAAACAATCAAAATACAGCATTTATTGCATGCACCATAGTTGTAAAAATATTAGTTTTAGTTTAAAAAATATAAACATCACAAAGAGTAGTAACGGGGTCCTCATAAAAATCATTCATGGGGCTCCGAAAGGGGTTTTAATGGCTAATTTTCCACAAAATAACAAATTTTCATCACAAAACTGCAGAACAATATATTGATTTCTCTTTAATATGTTGTGAAAATATATGTGTGAAGTTAACAGATATAAACTATAGCACTGGAATATTCTGGGGTTATTTAGGGGTCCAAATTAAGGGGTAAAATGGGAAAATCGACCAAAAATCATGAATTCCTTCATAAAACAAAACTTACAACAGTGCATACAATGACAGTGGTTTAGAAACCATTTGTCAAATACTAAGTGGTTTAAAGATGGCAATGGGGTGCTCTTTTATTTTAGTTATATTCCCTTAAGGGGCCATAAAAGGGGAAAAATCAGCAAAATTACCCGGTAATTACACTCTTCGTATAGCATCTGAACCATTTTCCGTTACTTATATGTAGGCAACCATCAGTCTCATGTAAGGCACATGAAATATGTTATGGGGATCAAAGTAATTGCATTTTTGTTTCCAGGAGGGGCCAAAAAGGGGTTAAAAATACAGATAATTGCACAAAAAATTTAAGTTTCTCACAAAACAGCATACTATATTTGTTACAAGTACACTGGTTCAAAAGCTGTTGATCAAATGAAAATGAATGAATTACAGCCATAACCATGGTGCCCTGTGGTTCTTTTTACATATATTTAAGGGGATTAAAAATTGGTTCAATATGTAATTACCATATCATTCCTAATAAATGCCCCTGTCCCTTACCAAAAAAAAAATTTAAGATTGACTTGCCATAAACTTACAAAGGGGAACAACATGAACTCCTGCTTGCTTCTCTGGAGGACTTAGCTAGCTCTTAAAAATGGGGTCTACTCTTCAAGTAAAGAATTCGTTCCTAAAAGAGCTCTTTTATGAGAGTGACCCTTTAAAACATGTTTGAATGAATAACAGTTCTGAAATGTCTCTCATTTGTTGACCAATATGAAACATTGTGTTTCACCTTATATGTTCAGATGTAAGCAGATTCTATCAGCATGCATCATAAAACCATCTACCTAAAGAGCAATCCTTTATCTAAAGAACTCTATTCCACTCTAACGATAGGACTGGAACTCAAATAATATTCTTAATGTTAGAATGATTAACTGATTGTATTGCATTGGTATTCCCTTTATATTTCTTTGATGGGTCCCATAAGAGATAACAATAAAAATGCAGCAGTTTAGCGACCTTATAACCTGATACTGTGCTATATACGTCGAAATGTTATCAGATCCTGTCAACAGCAGTCATGATATGATCCATATCAGTATATCATAAGATCATATAAAGAACTGCACTAAAGATAGATGGGCATGAATATTATCATGACAGGCTTGGAGTGGATCTGTTAAAATGACACTGATATAGGTCACTGGGTTACTTTAGCATTCTGTTTATCTCCCCTTTCGAGTCAATGCTCATATTAGTTGCCCCATAACAAATTTTTCCTCTCAAAGCACAAATCTATTGATGCATTTTGAGACAATTGCTCCTGGGTACTTGAAGCTTGTTACAGTTACAAACTTCTGCCATTTTGCCTTTATCTTCCTATGGCTGCTATTGGCGCTGTTTGTTTTCAGTTTGATCTTATCAGCACCATCTGTTGTTCTGAACCAGTCTCCTGTACTGTACTTCTGAATTACACCTATGGCCTTGTCATAGAGATTCTCAATGGCAGGGATTAGATTTGCATTGATGTTTTACTTCCACATTGGGTAGCTGATAAAGCTGCATGCCACACCCTGTCAAGTGCTTAAAATTTTTGAACCATCATCTCACACTGTAGGTGTAGCATTTCTTCAATACTTGGTCCAGGACCTAGCACAAAATGGTAAGACTTTGCTCCTTGTATCTTGAACAAATATAAAGCATCATCAGAGGTTATGTAAAGAAAAGGAAACATAACCCTATTTCCAGTTTTGATAGAGAATTATGGACAACTCATCCCAAAGACAGCTTGCCCCAAGACAACTTGCCCCACAAAAATCTCACCCCATGACAACGTCCCACCTTCAAGTGATAACTCGCCCCACAGACAACTCGCCCGAAGACATCTCGCCCCACAACACCCAACATTCTGAGACCACTCGCCCTTCTAAAGGGCGGCACTTGCTCGAAAGATCTCTCAATGACCAAGTGCAGTTTCCTCAAACTCCCTGCTCAGCCTCTGGGTGTACCAGGCCAACGTCGTAGTGCTTTGGGTATCTAATGCATTTACCAAGGTCCATGCACTCACAGCCAGGGTCACGGCGATCTTCCTTTTTTACCGCGTCGTTGATCGCTCGTCTGGCTTGAAGCCCTGAGTGTGACTAAGTTTATTTTTTTATCAAATATGAATATGTGACCTTTGGAATTAATAGACAGAATAACTGAGAAATGACAAAATGACATTAATTCGGGGAAGAACCTTTCACCTTAAGTGAATGGGCTCTGGCTTGATGCCCCGAATATGACCATGTTTTGATATTTATGGACTATTATGGACTATAAAACTAGTACTAAAAAAAAAAAAAAAACAGACCATTGGCCCTGTAGCTCACATGAGTCCATTCATCCTCAGCACTCAAGAGTAAGTAGCTCTAAAGTAAATTGTACAATGTGGCCTAATTTCAAATTTGTCTGAGTTGTTATGCTTGTCCTATTTATATCAGCAAGTTTGTTTATGTTACAATAAAAAAAATAAAGTCGCTATGCCTGGGATAAGGTCATATATGAGCTATCTAAACACTCAAGGGCAAGTAACTCCAAGGTGGAATATACAATTTAGCCACATTCCGAACTTGTCAGAGAGTTTATGAATGTCCAATTTATCAGCAAGTTTGATCAAGTTTCGATAAAAATAAAATTGCTATGCCCCGATGACAACATTTCCCCATCGTAAGTCTATGGGAAAAATTTTCGGTCTTTAAGGGCAAGGAACTCCAAAATGAATATTCTGATCTGGCCCAAATTCAGACTCATCAGAGATTTCATGCCTATCCTGATAATCTTTTCCCATTAAAAGTCTATGGAAACTTTAAACTGCCTTAGCAACCAAGAACATGGGCAACAAAAATGAAATTCAAAATTTATCTAGAGACTAAATGTCACTAATATTTATGTAGAGACTCATCTTCATTTCCCTCATGGCTGCCAAGAAAACGTTTTTAGAACTACTTTTTTTTAACTAAAAATCAGCCTTTTGCTTACAATGGCAACCAATCAAAATCAGTGATTTTGACTGAATTTACATGGATAGAAGAAGATTTTTTTAAATATTTTTTCGAAAATCTTTCCTTTATGATGCCACAGCAACCAATCAAATTCAGCGATTTGGAAAAAATTCATTCGAATCATAGAGGACTACTCAAGAAACATTTCTATACTAAAATTCCAATTAACTCCATTGAGATTGCAAATATTGCCAATTTCCAGCAAATATGGCCAATTTCCATCTCTCCCATATATGTCAACTGAAACTATAAATTGGCATAGCAGCAAAACTGCTGGAGCAATTGCCATGAAACATGTTAATTCTATAGAGGCTAGTGCCGAGATCCTTTCTGAAAAATTTAAGCTTAATCGGCAATATAGCTTCTGCGAAAATGACTTTTTATTTTTGTTTCTATTTTTAACCATTCGGTTGCAACGGCAACCAGCCAAATTGCACAACGGCAACTTTAAGTTCCACAGCAACCAAACTGCTAGAGCAATTGCCATGAAAAAATACTTTTGTAGAGGCTAGTACTAAGATCTTTTCTATGAAGTTTGAATTTTACAGGTTGAATAGTTTCTGAGATGATTTTTGAATATTTTTCTATTTTTAACCATTCGGTTAACATAGCAACCAGCCAAATCGTGCAATTTTCATAAATGTCATGTGGTTGGTAGAGGACTACTCAAGGTATATTTCTGTAAAACATTTGTCAAACTATCTGCAGTGACATTGCAATAAATGCAAATTTTCAAGTTTTCCCATAGAAGTCAATGGAAACTTGAAGTTGCCATAGCAACCAAAGTTCTAGAGCAATTGCCAAGAAAAACGGTATTTCATAGGGCTAGAACTAAGATCTTGTTTGTGAAGTTTGAACTTTATCGAAGCATAGTTTCTGAGGAGATGATTTTTGAGTATTTTTCCTATATTTAACCATTCGGTTGCCATGGCAATAAGCCAGATTCTGCAATTTACATAAATCTTATAAGTTTGGTAGAGGACTACTCAAGGAGCGTTTCTGTAAAAGGTTTGTCAAAATATCTGCAGTGACATAGCAATAAATGCATATTTTCAATTTTTCCCATGGAATTCAATGGAAACTTTAAGTTGCCATAGCAACCAAAGTTCTAGAGCAATTGCCAAGAAAAACGGTATTTTCATAGGTTAGTACTAAGAACTTGTCTGTGAAGATTGAGCTATACTGGTTGCATAGTTTCTGAGGAGATGATTTTTAGTATTTTTTCCTATTTTTAAACATTCGGTTGCCATGGCAACCAGCCAGATCCTGCAATTTACATAAATTTCACGTGGTTGATAGAGGACTACTCAAGAAACGTTTCGGTAAAAGATTTGTCAAATTATCTGCAGTGACCTAGCAATAAATGCAAATTTTCAATTTTTCCCATACAAGTCAATGGAAATTTTAAGTTGCCATAGCAACCAAAGTTCTAAAGCGATTTGGATAAAAAAAAAAACAGTATTATTAGTTCCCCCTGCCTATAGATACTATATATGAAATTTTGTTACAACAGGTCATGTATTGGACGGACACACGGTGCCAAGTGTGTGCAACTATGGTTACGTACCGCTGAGCCACTTGGGGAACGTCGTTAGGAGAATCAAACTGAACTGAACTGAACAAGCCTTGTAGTTTCAGAGATGTCGTTTGAAAATATTGACGGATGGACGGACGACGGGCAACGGATGCCTGCCTATACTATAAGCTCACCTGTGAGCCTTCGGCTCAGGCGAGCTAAAAAAAACAACAACAAAAACCGGCCGGTAAATGGCTGTCAAAAATGGCTAGACAAATATTTGAATATCAGTATAGCCGTTTGTCATAACAAGACCTAGTCACTTCTCCTCGTGGCACCAGCTGGAAACTATGGATGTGGGTGATGTAAATATAGGCACAACCACCTGATGTGTGTATATGAACAGCGTTTTATTCTCTTATTGTGTAGAAATAAACCTATTCATAGGCTAACTTGGCTGTTCAACTTCCCAGTGTCCAAGTTTAATTTCAAGTCGAAGACTACAAAATTGGTACGGGCTGTGTTCTGGATCTGGGACAACAACTATATTCTAGTAAGGCGAGTGTCTGAGAATGTGGGGATCACATAGGTGACAGCATTTGCCAGTTATCGATCCTCCATAGCTAATACTTGTGTTCCATTTAGCTACTTTATGTTGTGAAGAAAGCCATGATTTTGTTTGATCTTTCCCCCTTTTTGTCCCCTTTTTGGACCATTTGTAATCTAAGAGTATCTCAGTACCATACTTTGTATCTGTTAATTTACTATTAATGCTTTTCTTAACAGGTTAAAGTAATAGATAATGTATTTTGTTGCAGTATGAAGAATATTCGAGATTTTATTTTTTTTCAGGGGGGGGGGACAAATTAGGAGATTTTACCCTTTTTGGCCCCTTAAGGAACTATAAATACTGTAACAGAACACCATATTGTCATTATTTATACCTGTTGACATTTGACTGACAGATTTTTAGCCATTATATTTGCATGCAGTGCTTTTATGGTTGTTTTGTGAAGCAATTCAGGCATTTTCGTCAAATTTCCTCCTTTCAACCCCTTTTTGGGGCCCTTAAATGCCATGCACATATTACCCAGGAGTACCCCATAACCATATTTTGTATCTGTTAACTTTAGGCTTATATTTTCACAACCTTGTTAAAGGAAAACAGTTATGAGTTTGTAACTGCATGGAGAAAATTAATCATTTGGGGTGCAAATTAGCCTGTTTAAACCCCTTTCGGAGCCCCTTAAATGAATATTAAAAGAGTCTCAGTACTGGTCCTTGTAATGTGGATATTACGTAATGTAAGTCTAATATTTTCACAACAACTATACATGTAAATTATGCTGCATGTCATTGTTTATGGAAAAAATGTTTGATATTTTACAGGGTTATGTTTTTCCGTTTTTTTATATAGGGTACTGATTGTTTCCATGGTTACGGTCAGAAGGAAGTAACTTCCCAAACATGTTTCTTCAGTTCATAATAGTTGAGGTCCTCCTTTAGTTTGTAGTGATATGTAGATATGTCAGACTGACCGGACGAACTGACACTATACGCTTAAAAATGCCTTAAAATGGGGGTTTCGGATACCTTGATACCCCACCCACCATTAGCAGCCAGTAGCAGTACTAAAGAAATTATAAAACTATTATATTTGTTTTTCCACACTTATACTGACCTATACTTTTCCAACAAACTCATGTTTAGATGAAATGTAGTTTCATTCAGCCTATATAAAAGTTCAAATAGTGCAATTTTTCATTGATTTTTTGACAATTTTTGAGCCAAAAACTTTGGAGGCCGTTACCATGGCAACGGGCATGCAGCAGAAGGAACTAGGTATCAATTATATGGTTTTGTGTGACAACAAACAAACTGAGAAAGTTTCATCGAAATCCATGACTATGCGTGCCGAACTTTGGTTGGTGGTTACAGAGAATTGCTATTAAGACCCTAAAATGGATCACGAATTACGTGCTAAACAAATTCAAAAAAGAAAATAATGAACTGAAAACAGAAAACTGTCAGCTAAAGGAATCTACGAAAAACTTAGAGCAACAACTCTCAGACATACGTGAACTAGTTGTTAATCTTTACGGTATATTTCAACCTTAAAGACTTGTAACATATCACTGTTCTTCTTCAAAAATTCGATACCGTTTTTTGCTCAGTGCTTGTTTACACTAGACCATATATGGATGGATGGATGACTTGCGATTTTACGTCCTTTTTAAAGTATTTCTGTCCTGTCAGGACGATGGGTGAGTCATAATGAAAAGCTGTGTGCAATGGAGCCCCGTTTATCATTGAAAAGATTCGATTCCCGCCTTCAGCGGGACTCGAACCCGGAACCGCTAGATCAGCAAGTCAGCGTTTAACCTACTGAGCTACCGGGGCTCCTACTGGGCCATAAAAATGCATCGGTTTCGGCATGTAGGCTATTTTCTAACCTTCGAAAGAGATTTTCATTATGCTATCCGCTCGTATTGCTTACTAATTAATATGTTGTAACTTCATGCAACTATTACCCGTTTTGTGTCTTGGGTACTTGGTCATTTCCTGATCATCGCATTTTTATGCTACTAACTATATATAGTTGTGATCTGTATTACACGCTTGCGTGTCAGGGAAGGTAAGCCAAGCCAGGCTCTGTTACGTACTGCGGCTGTTTAAAACTGCGGTAAAAGATTTCGGCCATGATTAGTATAAGTGTAAGAAACGCAAAGAGGTTCAAATATAGATATTACTGACATTTTTATCCAATGGTTTGTCAGATAAACCACTATGTTCATATTTTAAATTATCACATGATCGAAATGTAACATACATTAATCACATGTAACATAACAGTTACAACGCGTCAAAATTCTTAATACACGAAGGGATACGTTTGAGGTTTGGGTCTACATTGTTTCCCATTCCATCTGCATTATTTGGACGTATTACTGTATTATAAACCCAAACTGTTCATTTTAGGACAGTTATTGAAATTATGTTTGGTTTCCCAATTTTAGAAATTATACAGTAGTTATGGAGCACCATAAAATGGAGCACCCTCACCGTCTGAGCCCGTCCATGAAGTTCGTAAACAGACCGTAAAACGTTGCTTCTTCGTCCACTCCGTTTGCACACAGTTTGAACCCGTTTGGCAACATTTTCCAGAACGTAGTGAGTAGAACGAGTTCGGCGTGTTGGGGGTATTGAGTATATATTAAAGTGATTTTCAGATGTAATATTTATAGATACTGTGATATTTAAATGTAATATATTTTTCTTTTACCTATGTACTTATACATTACTAGAAAAGGACCCACGCAAAGCGCGGGTAGGTACTTGCAAACTTTTTTAGGGATGTGTTAAACTGCAAAATTATTCTAAACGTTTGAACTAAGCTATTTCGGGGTCCAACTTGTGAATGTCTGATGCGTTATCTTAATGAGCATGGATTTTGTTGGCATTTCGCAGTAGATTAGGTATACTGAAACCTCGCCACCTATATTCATGGCGGAGAGACTCCCGGGACAGTGACCTTTTGAGCACTTCAGCTCCCCCTCCCCCCCCCCCCCCCGCGCCTCGCCCAAATGCAGTGCCGGTTAAGAAATAGTTAACATATAAACGCCATGAAAAAAATAAAAGGAGATAAAGGGAAATAATTAATTGGTTGGTTGGTTGGTTGATTTGATGCTTAACGTCCACGGTAAACAACTAAGGTCATGTCGGGACGGTCAGTTAACCTAACCACACTATTCCTGGGCAGGCTTAGACCTCCTAAGCGGTTAATCAGTACTAAGTGCACATACTTTCGCCAGTAACTGACAACTGACCTTCTTGAATCAGCGGAAGAAATAATTAATAAACATAATAATAATGAACGTAGGATATGAGCTTTAAAAATAAGTTTCCGCAAATGCGATGGTCACATGCCGCTACCAATAATTACTCGATGATTTTCAAATAACGACGTTGTCCAGTAGGTTTATTGTGTGTGTGTTTGTTTCACCTCTCATAATGATGTTTATCTCATGTATCTGTGTGTGTATGTGTGTGTGTGTATGTGTGTTTGGGGGGTGCTTTACCGGTTTGCGGTCGCGACCAACTCTGGATGGGCAACCTACCATGCATGCAGTATGTTGCGTGACACTGTCACGCAACATACTGTATGTCACGCAACATATTGCATGCATGGTATGTAGCCAAAACAGACTGTCCAGTGTGTAAACTTTCTATTTTATCGAGACATAATATTTTTTTTTATCTTTTCTGAACAATTATGATTTACTAAAGTCTTTCTGAATTTGTAAACTAAATCCCCTATTACTTTCCGTTGGGGATATAGTAGACTTTTAAAGATATCTAGGAATGCCAAATCACAAAGCACAGGTTTAAAAGTATAATTATAAAGATACCCAGGAATGTCAGCTTACAAAGCACAAGTTTACAAGAAGAATTATAATAAAGGTACACAGGAATGCCAAATCACAAAGCACAAGTTTAGAAGTATAATTATAAAGATACACAGGAATGTCAGCTCACAAAGCACAAGTTTACAAGAAGAATTATAAAGGTACCAGGAATGCCAAATCTCAAAGCACAAGTTTACAAGTAGAATTATAAAGATACACAGGAATGTCAGCTCACAAAGCACAAGTTTACAAGAAGAATTATAAAGGTACCAGGAATGCCAAATCACAAAGCACAAGTTTACAAGTAGAATTATAAAGATACCCAGGAATGTCAGCTCACAAAGCACAAGTTTACAAGAAGAATTATAATAAAGGTACACAGGAATGCCAAATCACAAAGCACAAGTTTACAAGTATAATTATAAAGATACCCAGGAATGTCAGCTCACAAAGCACAAGTTTACAAGAAGAATTATAATAAAGGTACACAGGAATGCCAAATCACAAAGCACAAGTTTACAAGTATAATTATAAAGATACCCAGGAATGTCAGCTCACCAAGCACAAGTTTACAAGAAGAATTATAATAAAGGTACACAGGAATGCCAAATCACAAAGCACAAGTTTACAAGTATAATTATAAAGATACCCAGGAATGTCAGCTCACAAAGCACAAGTTTACAAGAAGAATTATAATAAAGGTACACAGGAATGCCAAATCACAAAGCACAAGTTTACAAGTATAATTATAAAGATACCCAGGAATGTCAGCTCACAAAGCACAAGTTTACAAGAAGAATTATAATAAAGGTACACAGGAATGCCAAATCACAAAGCACAAGTTTACAAGTATAATTATAAAGATACCCAGGAATGTCAGCTCACAAAGCACAAGTTTACAAGAAGAATTATAATAAAGGTACACAGGGATGCCAAATCACAAAGCACAAGTTTACAAGTATAATTATAAAGATACCCAGGAATGTCAGCTCACAAAGCACAAGTTTACAAGAAGAATTATAATAAAGGTACACAGGAATGCCAAATCACAAAGCACAATTTTACAAGTATAATTATAAAGATACCCAGAAATGTCAGCTCACAAAGCACAAGTTTACAAGAAGAATTATAATAAAGGTACACAGGAATGCCAAATCACAAATCACAAGTTTACAAGTATAATTATAAAGATACCCAGGAATGTCAGCTCACAAAGCACAAGTTTACAAGAAGAATTATAATAAAGGAACACAGGAATGCCAAATCACAAAGCACAAGTTTACAAGTATAATTATAAAGATACCCAGGAATGTCAGCTCACAAAGCACAAGTTAACAAGAAAGATTATAAAGATACCCAGATGCCAAATAGAATAAGAAAGATGCCAAATCACAAACAATAAATTAACAACAATAACAATGATACCCAGGAGAGCCTATTTATAAACTACGAATTAACAAGTTAAATTATCAAGATGTCCAGGAATGCCAAACGAAAAAACATAAAATTTAGACTAGACTTATAAAGATACCCAGGGATGCCGAATCACAAAGCATATGCTTACAAATAGAAATATAAAGATATTTAGGAATGCCGTATCACAAAGCGCAAGTTATGCTCTGTGAAACTGGCAATCGTGGGTATAATTCTAATTCTACTTGAACTAGTCAGCATATCTCCAATGGAATGTTATCTCTCTCAAGAGGAAGCGAAAACTTGAAATATGAACCGACAACTTAGAAAATACATTTCGAAAAAAGATATTAGCAGGTTTAACGAAAAAGGACAGAGGCAGAAGTAGTTTAGAAATGTGTGTAGTAGAACTTGGGTTTTTAAAAGATTGTATGGATGCTACCTAACTTTCATTTACGATGAGCTTCACGAGTTTGGGTCTTCCTTACTCACCAGTGAAACACCATATAAAAAGTATACAATCATAAATAATTACAATGGAACAAAGTTGAGAACTCAATGACTATTGAAGCCAGATTAAAATGGAAATGTTAGACCGCGGCCAGCCCTACCAAAGACATGAATGGTCAAATAACGTGAAGATAAAAGTTAGAACACAGTTTAAGTGGACATCGACTGGTATTTTCGAGGAACTGTAATTCTAAGATGAAACAGTAGTCTAGAATGTTTTTGCTAATCGATGCTGATTTAGCATGTTTAGGAACACCGGCAAAATAGAATCATTTTTTTCAGAGTATAAATGAAAATGGTCAAAACCATGAAAGAAGTGAGGAAACATCAAAACTTACAATTTTATGACTTTTGTGTAAGGTTAGTGGATACAATTTCAATAGAAGCGAAACAGTCGTTTAATTTTGCCTCTAGTCTAAAAAAGGGTCAAATTTAAAGCAAAATGTTTGCTCCTGTCGGAATAAATTTTCTTTTAGAGTAAAGGCTGGGCAATAGTGGAATAGGTATCCGGTGAAGAAGTGATTTTTTGTGCAAACTTAATGTCCTTGAAGTGAGAAAAAAAGGTTAAAGAATGAGCAAATGCAAACCTTCTCAGTAACACGGTTTTCTTGTCTTTTGCAATTTATTTTTAACCATCCTTGAGCATACAAATAATTAGCCATCACCGTTTGTGAAATGGTGATCCTTTCAATCTATGCATTGGCTAACCATTATAAACACCAAAACTACTTAGGTCACAGTAGTGGTTCTTGTGTAAGGAATATGGTTCTTTCTCTGCACTTACTCCCATTGCCCTCTATCAACCTTCAAAGTTTCATTAAGTTCAGTTTAACAGTTTCAGAAACATGCTCCGGACAAGCAAAATACTGCAAAAGCTAGGAGGGGAGTTAATTCCGTAATTACTTCTAACAGGACTAGGTGTTTACGCTGTGCATGTCTTATCTTTTCCCTCTTTTCATTCAATTTCCTCTTGCACTTTCAGAGATATGCTCTAGACAAGCAAACTACTGAAAAGTTGAAGGAAGCTAACTCTGAAATAACTTGTGACAGTGTTATGGTTCTTCTGTTCTGCCCTTTTTAGCTCGCCTGAACGAAATTTCAGGAAGAGCTATTGTTGTCACCACGGCGTCGGCGTCCGCGTCGGCGTTCGGATTGGATGTTTTGGTTAAAGTTTTTTTAAAGACCTATATCTCCTTAACCCATGGATGGATTCTTTTGTACTTGCACTGTAGTTAGATATTGGTCTAAAGTTTAACAGGGTACCACACCCTTCCCACTCAGTGACCTTGATGTCAAGGTCATGGACTTAGAAAATTGGGAATAGTTTTGGACTGGATGTTTTGGTTAAAGTTTCATAAAGCCCAATATCTCCTTAACCCATGAATGGATTCCTTTGATACTTGCACTGAAGTTAGATATTGGTCTAAAGCTTTTGATGGTACGACCCCCACCCCCCTCAGTGACCTTGATGTCAAGGTCATGGACTTAGAAAATTGTCTTTTTATTGATTGGATGTTTTGGTTAAAGTTTTTTAAAGACATATATCTCCTGAACCCATAGATGACTTCTTTTTATATTTGCACTGTTGTTAGATATTAGTCCAAAGTTTTACAGCATACCACCCCAACCCCGCTCAGTGACCTTAATGTCAAGGTCAGGGACTTAGGAAATTTGGTCTTTGTTAAAGTTTTCTAATTGCATACTGATTCATTATGCTTGGCAGAGATTTAGTTTACACTTGAACTGATGTTAGATACTTTTTTGAGTTTTTACAAAAACTTTATACTTACCCCTCTACCCCACTGGATGACCTTGAAGTCAAGGTCATTGACTTTGAATTTTGGTTAAAGTTTTATATTTATGAAGACATAATTTCACAGTGCCATGATGGACTCAGTTGATACTTATTTTTGGACTGATGTTCAAGGTTCAAGGTTTGATATATCCTAGTCCCCCACTCCTACCCCCATCCCCTATCTGCTTAGTTCTTTGACCTGAAGCTCATGGACTTTGCAATTTCATATGGCTTTTTTTTTTAATTTTTTAAGACATATCTGAGATAGCTTTTGTTTATAAATGTGTTGTCATATTGGACATGCTTGCCTGAAGTTTTATGCATAGCAATTCACACCACCATAGCGACTGTGTGGTGGGCAAGCACCTATTCAGGAGAGCTATGCTGTCAGGCGACAGCTCTTGTTTTCATTGCCCTATAGCAATGTGAGAAGTTTCGTTTAGTTCCCTATAATACTTTTAGAGATATGCTGCGGACAAGCAAAGCATTGAAAAAATTGAAGGTAGTTAACTTCGTAATTACTTGTGATAGGGTTATGGTTCTTAAGTTCTGCATTGTCTCGCTGCCCTTTATCAATGTTTTAATTTTATTTCAGTTGCTTTAAAGAGATATGCTTCGGACAAGCAAAGCACTGAGAAAAAATAAAAAGAGCTAACTCAGTAATTACATGTGACAGGGTTATGGTTCTTGTGCTCTGCACTTTCTCTAATTGCCATCTATCAGTGTGTAAAGTTTTTCTTAGTTCCCTATATTTTACAAGAGATATGCTCCCGACGAGAAAATGCTGCTTAAACTTGAAAGGGAGCTAACTCCGTTATTACATGTGGCAGGGTTATTGTTCTTGCATTCTGTACATCCCCTCATTACCATCTATCAATGTTTTTGAAGTTTCATTTAGTTTTCTTGAATAATTCCAGAGATATGCTCCGAACGGACGGAAGGAGGATGAACGGACAGAAGGACGCACGGAAGGACAAACAGCGACTATATGCTCACCCTTAGGGGAGTATTAATGCCGAAAAAACCTGCAGCCCTGGTTAAGAATGACCGCGCCTAATTTTGGACGCCAGGACGTAGGTGATAAGTCTGTGAATAATTAACGTGACAAAGGTCAAGAATATTAGAGAGAGGCAGAACATCTCAATAGGAACTTGGAATGTGAAGACTCTAGGGTCGGATAGAAAATTCGAATAGCTGACTCGTGAAATGAACAAGTACCACTGGAACATACTATGGCTCTGTGAGAAGCGATAGAAGAGCTTTGGTGGTATGTCAACACATGACAGACACAGCGTTTACTTCAGAGTCGAATAGGACAGACACGAGTATTGGGTTGGTTTTCAAGTGCATAAAGACATGACAAGTGCTGTCTTGGGTTGCCGACCAGTCTCCAGCAGACTTACCCTAATCCGCTTGAGAGTAGCTCCTTTCAATGTCACCATCACACAGGTTTTGGCACATCTGGATACAAATGAGAGAGTTCTCAGATTCTTAGAATGTGCAAACTTTAAATAACCTAGTATTGACAAATACCCTTGAACCCCATAAACCATCCTGGAGGTGGACATAGCACAGCACAGACAAGAAGCATCCCAACCAGACTGACTACATTTTGGTGAGGAAGCGGTTCCGTTCATGAGTTAACAGCCACAGGACAAGGAGCAGACATTAAAAGTGAGCGTGACCTGGTGATAATGACCTTCCGATTTCGTCTGAAGAAGGCCAGAAAGCAGACACAGCCAAGACTGATGTTTGACCTTGAGAAGTTAAGAAATCCAGACGTGGCACACACGAGCAGAATAGGTGGTAAATTTGCACCACTCATCAGTCTTAGGGATGATTACATGGACATAGATAGCATTATTATCACCTGACATACAGCCGTGAGTGACTAACAGAGCCTGGCCCGAGATCATCTTTAGTTTTACTATATAGTTTAATTATCCATCCTTCCATAAAGCTTGTTTTACAACACACCAGCCACTTTTAACTCTCTTTTCCTCAGGTCTCTGATGCACAGGGCAAAACCTGCTACACGATTAAGCCCCCCCCCCCCACACCACGTAATCTTTTGCTGACTTGATGTGGTTCCTTGATGTTACATTGTGCTACGTGCTTGTGTATGTTCTATCTGTTTTACTACCAAATCTGCTTTTTGTTATGTAAGTTAAAAATAAAATAGATAAAAATAGATGTTGATTCTGTTTTTTGATTAAGGTCATTCGGTTTACCGTGCGTGTTTTTCATGAACTTGTGTCAATTTTTCAGTGTGTGTGTGTGCTTATGATGCGGGATGTGGGATTTTATTGTATTAATTCCTGATCATTGCTTATCTTTTTACTTTTCTTATGCTGTTCATCTGGTAACTAATCATCCGTCAACTTATCAGACAATATGCCGTTGTAGGAGCACCTATGAAGGGCGTGATTCCGCTCCAACTGTTACTTCCATAGTTGGGGATTCTGAACTAATTATAAATTTCAAGAAGCATATGTAACGCTCCTTTCAGTTTGCAATAATAAGCAAGATATTCAGTCAAACCGGCCTTCTTAGAAACCAATGAACCAGGGGACTACTTGTATGTGTAAGTATGTCCTAAAGATGTTCAACCAATTAAGGGAAATAACTGTGGACCGATTCCTATACTTGGGAAGGAACGTCGCGGTAAAAAGCCCAGGGTCACCAGAGAGGAATAGGTTAACTGGAATGGTTGTGGAGTCGTAGATCACCCTTCCTATAAGGGCGTCTATGTCTGTGTATCAAATATTTAGGATTTGTCGATGTTTATATGGTTTATAATTGAGCCGCGACACGAGAAAACCAACAATGAGGTTGTGTGCCCAGCGCAGACTCAGATCAAGCTGGACATCCGTCCAGTCTGATCAGACTCTTCGCTAAGCGCTTAAAGGGTAGCTAAGGGTCAAAGCTATCTTCATGCGGACAGCCAAGACTCTGATCAGACTGGGTGGATGGCCAGGCTGATCTTAGTTTGCGCTGGGTGCACAACCACATTGTTGGTTTTCTCGTGTCGCGGCTCTTATGATTTTGATACTTTGACCGCTCTACTTGTCAAGTCATCTGTGGTGCCCCAACAACCTTGCAAGTTTATGGGATTGACAAGATTAGGCTACTATCCGATCCCCGAGACATAAGTGTTTTAATTGTTTTCTTAACGTAACAGATTTTTAAGTTTCAAAAATTACGATTGAAATCACACTCAAGCCGAGCAAGGGCTATGTACAACGTGTCACTGATGGCTGAATGGATAGGTTCGAGTTTTGAATTCCAGCAGCATTTCAGTCATTTCTGACGAATGGGAGAATGGTTGTGAGATTAAAATGAAAAAAAAAAAAAAAAAAAAAAAAAAATGAAACAGAACCAAGAGAAAAGTTCAGATTTCGGTGAAAACTAATGCACTATATCTGGAGTATGAGTTAGAAGCGTTAACGCTTCGACAACACGATCAGAAGTGTTAATCGTGTATACCATCTGAGATTAAAGTCAATGACTGTATTTTATATCATCTTGCTTCACCAAGTCTCAAACAGATATGCTATTTCCCCTTGACCTTTTGATAGAGATTTTCCCAGAGCGATCACTTAATATTACATAATGAAGGATTCTTCAGAGAATAAAAGATAATCAGATGATGTCTACCTATACAGATGGCCAGTTGATTACATGAGATTAGTTAATCTACATTGAGAATCATATCTTCATTGTGAGAGGCTCCCTCAATGGCAGTTACAGAAAGCATTACCTTTTTTGATTTTCCGACTGACTATTACCAATGGTAAAGGGCAGGGTCTGAAATGAAACGTATTTCAAACCTTACTGAGGCGAGATTAATATTGAAAAAAAGGATAGTTGCGCGTTGTCAATAAAATTAGCTGTACTTTTTGTTAGATCTTATGTCATTTTAACCCACAAACATTTTCGCTGCGAATGAAATGTTTGAATACAGATATAAATAACTGAACTTGAATCATTTGTAGTGTAGCGTCTTTAAGTGTGCTATATTCATATTTCTATTGACATACTCCATTATTCAATGAAGCTTGTCTCAATAACCTCAATATCGAAACATATGTGGTACGACCTTGGAATAAGAAATTTTCCATTCTCGGATTAATCATTCCATGAATAATAAACAAATTACGCAGTCGTTCTTGCAATGTGTTTATATGTTCATGGACAAGCGTTTGGAAAGCTTGAAGCGCAGAAAGATGGAATCATATGATGACTGTAGAATTATTGAAAATGTTTTGCTAAACAAGCTTGATACCAGGGTAATTAAATTTTCGAGTTTTGTAATTAACAGTTTTATGTGTATTACTGTACTTTACACGATTAGGCAGTACTTCAAATGACAAAACAAAAAAAAAAAACTTATTAAGTACGGAAAGAAATGTGTTTTCTCAACTTTATAATATTAAAATTAGCTATTTAATAGAGAAGACTAAATTAAAGCAAAATGCTTATGGAAATTAAACCATCAAATATACATTTCAGTATAAACATAATTGACAATGTGTTCCACAGAAATAGTCATCATTGTTACTGTCGAATTGGCGAAACCTTGGATTCTTTGTGTGAAGAAAAAATAAAGATTCGTGATATTCCTCCAATATCTGTGAAAAGATACAAAAGCGTTTGGTTGACTGTCAATAATAGGAGATTATGGGTGTTTCGACAAATGGAAAGACTGGGAAAATGTGCAAGCATTCCGGTTGTTGTTGTCAAAGAGATTCCAGTTCCAACACCAACATACATTGTGGGAATGAATGTTACCGTCAGAGAAAACCCAGGTGGCATATGGTACCTTCTGCCGTCTTGTGAAATGCAAGATCCGTTCAATACAGTTATCTGGGATACGGCAAAACATATCAAAGAATTCATGCATCCGCCACCCAGCCCGCGGGTGATTATCAAGATCTTTCAGAATCTATCCCAACGAGGGGACCATGCCAAAAGTATCATTGTCCAAGAAGAAAAGTTTAACACAGGCGTCGCATGCTCGGAGGTGCAAACATTTTCATCGGGATATGTGGAAAATGTGGATGTACTGAACAATAATGAAGTCGATGCATCTAAAAAAGAACCGACGGACAAAGCCACGCGAACGGAGGAGTGGGTTTTGAATCTAAATATATACCAACCTAGTAATGAATTTGTTTTAGGTCAGGCATTGTACGATTTTCGGGAAGACGTGGTTGACACTGAGCACCTAGATTTATATCACAGGTCAATTCCTGATTACGTGACAGAATGTAAGCCGATATCGATTGTCCAAGAATTTGATGCATTCGACAGTGCTGAACTGCATTCAGAGGCAAGCGAACTAACCTCGGGCTATGTGTTTGTAACCGGCGATGGAGATAACAGTGGTGGGTCGAATTTAAACGATAACTTTGAAATGCCATCTGTATGTGGAGAAATTGAGCATGACAATACAGTCAAAAACACCATCAACTCGCAAAAGGATGCAGAGGTTCCGAACATAAATGATGTTACAAACAGTATTATAGACAAAGCTGAGGGCGTTTTTCTGAGCAGACAAGGCACTGAAAGTGAAAACGTATCTGAACTTCGAGCGTATATTGGGAACATTCTACAAAACACGTTTGCTAAATACAATGAGAAATGTCTTTTGTATGAGCGAGAAATCTTGATTCTTAAAGAAGAAACGGAAAACTCAATAGTAGTTAGGCAAGAGGAACTCGAAACGCTGAAAAAGCAAGTTAAAGAAATTGAGCGAAAATTTCAAGAAGAACTAAAGATAATGCGTCCAGATTGCCAATGTCATGAAACAGCGAATTCGTCACAGGGTGGTAACGATGCAGTCATGAAAAGTAAAGCAAATGACATTACCACTGAAGGTAATAGTAACAATGGTAACAATTTTGAGCCACAAGACAAGTTAGATAGGGAGTCGTGCAAAAGGGTTCCAGATAAGAGTGACGCAGACTCTTCTACATCGGAAACTCAAGAGTCTGATATAATTCAACGACTGAAAGAACAGAACAGAAAACTAAAGAATAGAAACCACCGCCTCAAACAGAACATGCAAAGGTTAAAAGCATTGCAAAATGAAAATTTACACACTTTTGCTGAATCACTATTTCTTAACACGCGAAGACGGGCAAACTCAGAATGAAACTAGTATGCATTCAAGACCATGAATGAAATAATTAGAACAATTATACTAAATGTTCTAATTCTAAGGTGTAAGGCTGCTCTAAGTCTGTTCAGAACCTACACTGTTTGCTGTTCCATCTGCATCTGTAGGACACATTACTGCACTGTAAAACCAAACGGTTTCATTTTAGGACAATCATGTTTATTTTCACAGTTTATTCCTCACAAGCCTTTCAACGTTTCGGCTAATGAAAGCCTTTTTCAAGAAGTTTTTTTTCTTTCTTTCAATACTACATTGCTTTATTGTTGCTGCAGCCCACCATTTTTGCAGCAACAATAAAGCAATGTAGTATTGAAAGAAAAAAAACTTTGAAAGGCTTGTGAGGAATAAACTGTGAAAATAAATATGAAACAAAGATTGTGCGATTATAAGAGGACAATTATGGTAATCTTATAAGGTGTCCTACTGCGATAATGTGGACAACGAAATGTCAAGAGAGAGGGGTAAAGTTGTGCAAATGGACTCTGTCCAGATATTTGCGATAGATGTGCCGCGACACGAGAATACAAACAAAGTCTGCATGTAGGGCATGTACGCCCAGCAAAAACTTAGATCAGTCTGGGAATCCACCCAGCCAGATCAGAGTCTTCGCTATGGGCCAGGGGTAGCTATGTGTCTAAGCTGGCTCTATGTGATAGCAAGACTCTGATCAGACTGGGCGGATGCCCAGGCTGATCTGAGTCTTTACTGAGCGCACATGCCATTATAGTTGGCTCTGTCGTGTCGCGGCTCAAATATGGTAGATTACAGATTAAGGTGAATGGGTAGATCTTCATACTTATCTGCCATTCTTCATGGGAAACAACTTTTATGACTTCCAGTTCGCTTCCATGGCAGATTAAGCTGTTTCAAAATGGGGCCAACTGTGAAAGGAAAGAAGTTGCTTGGATTACGAAAGAACCTCTGTCCTTTAAAGAGTTGACCCATACTAACAAGAATGGCGAAGAGGAAAATGACAGAGTTGCCGGCTCTGAAAATATATCCATTCGCCTTAACTGGTCTTCTGGTCTTCTTTGTTATGTACACTATTCATGTATAAATCTTTGTTATGTACACTATTCAAGTATAAATTTTCATGGAAATATTTGTGTATCTTGTAACCACAGGGTATAATCGATTCCGCTAATTTTCGCTTCCTGCAGAGACTGTACATCATATTTGGCTTCCGCCCAGACTGTCCGCGAACTCTTGCTTCCTGCCGAGACTTTTGTACCTGATAAATGGCTTCCTGCAGAGACTGTCCGCGTGATTCTGCTTCCTGCCGAGGCTCTCGGCAGGAAGCAGTATCACGCGGACAGTCTCGGCAGGAAGCCAATTTTCGAGGACAGTAGTCTCTGCAGGAAGCAAGAGTTCGCGGACAGTCTCGGCGGAAGCCAAATATGATGTACAGTCTCTGTAGGAAGCGAAAATTAGCGGAATCGATTATACCCTGTGGTAATGAAAATTTAAAACAAGGGATGTAAATATGTATTGTGATCACATACTTATAGATGATTTATGATTTTTACATGAACCTATTAGTTAACGTTACTCCTTGGTAGCTCTTTGTATATGGAAATATGTGGTGCTAGTTTATACATGATACGGGTGAAATAATAAAGCACATGCACCGTTGTTCACTGGAAGGATGCTTGGCCAGTATGCTAAAAAAGGAATGACTCTGACAAACTTATGCGAGCTTCGCTTCCCGTATGGAACTGTAGTGTCGCACGATCGGTGTTATCTCTTAATGACATTTTGAAACATGGTACATGTAAATGTTCAAAGCTGGGTTGTTTGTTTTATTCATTATATGGGTTGTTTGTTTTATTCAGTATATGGCTTTAGTTATTTCATGAAAGGATTCATGACGTTTAAGGCATATAGGTATACACACTGAACAAAATTTCTAATTGGTCACTTTTTCCATAGAATTAAGCCTAATGCAAATTCAAATTTATCTGGCTATAAATTATGAAGAGCAAATGGATGTTTATGCTTGTTTTTTACAAGCAGCACAATCGCTTATGCATTTTCAAAATGAATTACTACAATTTGAAGCCTTTATTCAGAGTTACACATACATTCCAAGGGAGATAATTTCAAAACTTCAATATTGAAATTAAAATAGACAAGAATTTCATGAGGATTGAGTACAAATTTCATGTTTTTAAAATATAAAACTAAATTTACTTCTGAATGTTGTGATTTTGTGGCAGTTAGATGCAGGTTTTATGCGTTTTAAATCTATTCTATGATTTACACACAAGGGGTCATAACTCTTATATTACAATAAAGTTTTGATTTCAAAATGTAATTTAAATAAGTGGATATAAATCTAAAATTTTGATTATAATAATATTCAAAAATATTCTTTAGAAATCAATTTTTGCAAAGAAGACAACTGACCAATTAGAAAGTTTGTATATCTGCAGCAACTTAAACATATTAATATGCTCAGTTGAAAATTGTAGTTAATTTGATTTAGTTCCGTAACAGTGCTTTTTACTGACAATACTCTGTAGTTTCTAAAAAAATTATTAATAAAGCCAAACTTAGCAGTATCGAAAAAGGGTACTTTAAGCGGTACAGTCTTAACGAAGATGTGACCGATGGTTTTGCGATCATTTTATTTAAATTTATGTTTTAAGAGATTCAGGAAATTAATCAAGGGTCATATACAATGGGTGTAAAAACTGTGATATAGTAGTCTCACAGTATCCGAACGCACTGTACCCTCTCTTCCGGTTTTTATACCGTTGAATCGAGAGTGCAAAATTCGCTTATAACCAGTAGCCGGAAATCATTATGTTTTGAGTTTTTATCCGGAATCTACTGCGTCATTTATAGTTATTCAACTTCGAAAATGTAAAGAGGTAAGTTTAATATAATTTTCTCTTCGGTCTTTTACTTTATTGCCCTGTACAATGAAAAACTCCTTGCCGTCGCAGATTTTTTTTTTCCGAACAGCTTAATTTAACACGAGATTGTGTCGTGCAAAACTTAGCTATCATTCTTTTATCAAAACTAACAAATTGTAGATTGAAAACGCCTTCCGTTTATTCTAAAGATTTTTTTATAAAACATGTAAGAAAATGCTCAAAATGGTTTAAGAATCATGCCAAGGGCGATTAGAATATTGTACCAATTACTACCCACCCATACACGACATTGTACAGGGTAATAAAGTAAAAGACCGAAGAGCAAATTATATTAAACTTACCTCTTTACATTTTCAAAGCTGAATAGCTATAAATGACGCAGCAGATTCCGGATAAAATCTCAAAACATAATGATTTCCGACTACTGGTTATAAGCGAATGTTTGTACTCTCGATTCAACGCTATGAAAACCGGAAGAGATTGTACATGTAGTTCGGATACTGTGAGTCTGTAACAATGTAAAGCATTTTGCAATTGTGGGTTAAATCTTTGTACGTATGTACATGTATATATATTTTGCTGTAAATATATATAGTTAACTCTTTATACATGCATATATATATTTTGCAGGGACGCATGTTAGAATGTGCTGTGCTCTTTAAATAGTGTATAAATAAATAAGTAAATATCACAGCCTGAAAGAAAGAAAAAGAGAAAGATCAATGGCATGCAGCTTGTAAATTAGTTGCTGCATTATTGCAACGTTCTGTTATAATACATAAAGTATATAACTGTACATATAACTCACGGATTATATAATAAAGCACTGAAACTGACTTTCGTATTTCTAGTTTAAGGTGAATGGGAACATTTCCGGGGGAAGCAATTCTTACCAACACGAATTTATCTCCCATTTCTTTTTTTTTTTTTTTTTTTTTTTTTGGGGGGGGGGGGGGGGGGGGCTTCTCTTAATGGATTTGATTGATTGATAGATTTGCTGCTTTACGTCCACGATAAACAACTATGGTCATGTCGGGAGGTCAGTTAACCTAACCACACTATTTCTGGGCAGGCTTAGACCTCCTAAGCGGTTAACCAGTACTAAGTGCACATACTTTCGCCAGTAACTGACAACTGCCCTTCTTGAATCAGCGGAAGGAGAAACGAAAGTATGTGGCCTGACCGGGTATAGAACCAAGGACCTCTGACTTATGAGGCAGGTGCCCTACCGATTGCGCTACGCGGCCCGTCTCTTAATGGAAAGAATTTGCTCCCCTAGGGAGCAAATTCTTACCGTTTAGAGTAGACTTACTTCGCATGAGCTTTGTTGGCCAAGGAAGCGAACAGGCAGTCTCGAAATCTATGTCCCTTTGTAGTAATCGCGCAAACAAGGTAAACAAGGTATATTCAAACACCTTGAAAACACACGAGAAAACCAACAATGTGGTTGTGCGCCCAGCGCAGACTCAGATCAGCATGGGCATCCGCCTAGTCTTAGCAGAGTCTTCCCTAAATGCTTATAAGGTAGCTAAGGGACTAAGCTACCTACATGCGGACAGCGAAGACTCTGATCAGACAGGGCAGATGCCCCGGCTGATCTGAGTCTGCGCTGGGCGCACAACCACATTGTTGGTTTTCTCGAGTCGTGGCTCATATGTATTTGCTCTATTTCACTCCGTACCAAACAATGGTTTTGTCACTGTTCCAAACTTTTTTTTTTGCTTTTGTCAGTTTCGTCCTTCGTATATACCGCAAACTTCGAACAGTTAAATCAATTGTTACAAATTCAATGTGTCGTATGTTATCGTATATTGGATGTGTATATATTGTCAAAAAGCACAAACCTTGATTAGCTTCTCCTTTGAAAGAAGCAGTCCGATCTGAGTTGCACTGTTTGCTTAGGTGTGGCAGAATATTTAGGGCTAATAGGTCATTGTACGATTAAACGATATAACATGCATAATACATGTAACAGTACTCCACTTTTAAATAAAATTTGAGAAATACTAAAGTTTTATTTACCTGAAAATTTTCCATTCCAAGCAGGAAGAATCAACCCATTTTACTTCCCATTATTATTTATGTTCTAAAATTACAGACCTTGACATAATAAAAGAGAAAGAAGACTGTGTAAGGAGTCAATGTCCATTATTAATGTTGATATTCTAAATGCCGTCGAAGATATTGAATGTTGAATGTTTTCTTTGTATTCGTATGGTTTTAATCCAGAACCCCCTGGTGGATGGCCATTTTGGACCCTGGGACCACCATTTCAACAAGCTTGGTAAAGGACTACTAAACATTGTTACATACCAAATTTCAAGCCTCTAAGCCAAGTGGTTCTGAAGAAGATTTTTGAATATTTTCCTATGTATTTCTTTAGTTCAATCCCATGACCCCCTGGGCCGGGGTCATTTGGATTCTGGGGCCACCATTTGAACAAAGTTGGTAAAGGACCATACAGGCAATGCTACATACCAAATTGCAAGCATCTGAGACTAGCGGTTCTAGAGAAGAAGATTTTTAAGTATTTTTTTTATTTTGTACCTAAGACCCCCTGCCTGCAGGGTCATTTTGAACCCGGAGGCCACTATTTGATGAACACGGTAGAATTAAAATCTTAAAAAGTTCCTTCAAGAGCAGAGATTACATACAGAAGTAGGAACATGGGCCAGACTATGTAGTTTCGGCTAATAAAGCCTCGTCAGTGACCCTGACAATATCTGGTGACGAAACCAGAAAAAGCATACTGTAATTTCTTAATTTTAATTGGGCAGTCGATTCAAAGACTGGTTAATTTCAAAAGGATCCAAATAATATGAAAGGCGATGATCTAGAATAATGGTCTAAATCGATCTCAAATTTTAGATTTCTCAGAATCTATCCTTTGATCTCAAAGGATGTAAATAAAATATAATCTGCACTATGGATGATGTACGGGGAGACGTTTTACGGCCGCCACACGACACAACACCAGCTGCAGTGAGGTAAAATTAAAATCTTAAAAAGTTCCTTCAAGAGCGGAGAATACATACAGAAGTAGGAACATGGGCCAGATGTCTATCAAACTATGTTTCAGACCAAATATCAAAGCCCTAGGCCTAGCGGTTTCAGAAGATATCATTTCAAGGAAAAAGTTAACGGTCGGACTACGGATGACGACGACGGACGACGGATGGACAGTAATCACTATAGTTCTACCGAGACATTAAATGCATTAGTTAAAGTAAAGACAGAATGAAAATCTGACAAATAAGGCGAAGAATACAGCAAGTCGTCATCAACCCGCACACCAAATACAACTACTCTAGCTTGCACGGTTGTGGAGTAATTTTTGACGAAAAATTACATAATTTAGAGAATGGAGGGAAAGAAAATCAAACAAATTCAGGGGAAAATAAGCTGGAGAAAGCTGGTTCTCAATCCCACGATAAAACAAGTCATTATCTGCATACCAAATATGCACGGCTGCTTATTCTTCGAGGAAAAACTTAATTATTATTCAATGTATGGAGAGAAACGAAATCGTACAAACATAGGAAAGAATTAGCTAGAGAAGGCTGCTTTTCTATTCCTTGAAACAACAAGTCATCATCAATCTGCAGACCAAATATGACTATGCTAGCTTAAAATGTTGCTCTAAAATTAAGTAAGGAGTAAAAGAAAATTAGATTCTACAGGGAAGAACAAGAGCAGAAGTCTGGTTTTCAATCCCACGATAAAACAAATCATCACCATTCTGCATACTAAATATGACTACTCTAGATTACGCCGTCCGCAAAGAAATCTTTAACGAAAAGCAGAGAATAAAGAAAAAAATAATAAAGTATGGAGATAAACCAAATCAAACAAATACAGAAAATAATAAGAAGGAGAAAGATGGTTCTCTATCCCACGATAGAACAAATAGTCATACCAAATATGACTATTCTAGCTTTCATGGTTGTGGAGAAATCTTTGACGAAAAATTGATCAAAAAGGGGACGGACGGATGGAAAGACGGAGGGACGGAATGACGGACGAAAAGATATACACAAGAATACCCCCACATTTAAACAACCAGACAGTTATCGAGGTTGCGTATGAAATAATGGTACACGCATTATGTAATAAGGGATACAACTCATTATACTCATTTTTCGCCAAGTAAGATTTATTCTTACACTGTACACGTAGAATTTGCTTCATATTGAAACTATACAGTGGAATTGTAGACAGAGTTGGTACTGAAAGGTGGTTGGATCTTAAATATATGTTGTTGTCATGGAGCGTGAAATCTAGTCGAAATATATTTACGGGCACGCCTTGTAAGCGCATATTTCCTTTTCAACTTGGAAATTAAAAAAAAAAAAGAAAAGAAAAAAAGAAGAAAAAAAAAAGAAAAGATTCTGCCATTCCTAACGATGAAAAGTTAAATTCATTCTTATAGTGGCAGTTTAATGTAATCCATATTTGCTTCTTATTAGAACTGGTAAATAAAAGTAATGAAAAAAAAAAAAATAAGTACAGAAATTTTTGGTTGGTCGTGTTTTGTCTTTACGTCGAACAGTTGTAACCACGGCTTGTACGTCCGGGCAGCAAGTCATATCATTAAATTTTCACGACGTCTGATTGACGTCAAGAAAGGCGAGTGACTTTTCTTCGTCTGCAAATCAAGACTGTTGCTTTAAAGAAAAGTCAGCGGCCAGTGTAAATATTGTCCTTCGGTCCAAAAGTGGCCAAAAGTCTACAATTTTAAAGTAGTATAATGCTTGCCTGAAAATTTATATGGCATTGTGATTTGGTTCCACTGATTTCTTCATTCACTGCTTAGCTTAAACATTGCACTGTAAACATTATTAAACAGAGTCACTTTAAGTGCAATTCACAATTTGAGCCGCGACGTGACAAAACCAACAATGTGGTTGTGCGCCCAGCGCAGACTCAGATCAGCCTGGGCATCCGCCCAGTCTGATCAGAGTCTTCACTGTCCGCATGAAGATAGCTTAGACCCTTAGCTACCGTTTGAGCACTTCAGAAAGAGTCTGATCAAACTGGGTGGCTGCCCAGGCTGATCTGAGTCCGCGCTGGGCGCACAACCATATTGTTGGTTTTCTCGTGTCGCGGCTCATTAATGACCATGTTGTATATGTTTTTTTCTTTTTTTCTTATTGCTACCAGTATCAAAGTGCCGTGATCAAACTTGACGTTTTTAAGAGACAGCCTGCTAGACCATTTTCGACCGCCCCATAAAATATCATTTCAATTGCCGTTGGCTTTATTCTTGAATAACGGCAATGAAATCCTGTTCAGTGAATATTGTGTCTATGAGGACTCAGTCATTGATTGACTATATGAATTGGCAATCTCGGGTTGTGTCCCTTCCACTCGGTGCCTTAGATTCGTTCATTGTTTCGATGAAAGATCAAATTTACAATACATACACTCGAACATTTTGCGCTGGAATTCAGTTCAGTATGTGTCACGTGGTGGTATACAGGGATCATTTCATTTCAGATACTGAGAAGAAAAAAAGATTCACCTAACTTTAAGTGTAAAGATGATAAGGTGAACAAAGTGTCTAAAGTAGGTTACTAAATGATCTCGATAGCTATATCAGTAAATAACACACGAAACAATAATAGTAATAATAATAATAATAAAAAAAATATAATCATAAAAACAGTTATGGTCTTATGTTGACGAACCAAGAGATCTATAAACCAGGAGACAGACAGGTTACAATTCCCTGAACCTCCAATGTAGGTTTTTATGGAGAAGGTAATTCTAATGAACATCCACAACATAGGTTTTATGGAGAAACAAATGCTAATGTAAAACGATGGTTTTCTCGTGATGCTGCTCATATGTTTTATCTTTTAAAGCGACAATTAAACAGTTTATTAACAGTGGACCAATTGCTTTTGCTGTTTTTCAGATGAACCTTTAAGGCCAAATAAAGATGTGTGGTTCAGGTTACCATACAGACCTCAAATTTTACCCCCTGTACTCTTAGAATACGACAGAAAAATATATCATAGAGATACTGAAAAGAAATGACTATGTATTTTAACTTTATTATTTGGTAATTTGAAGTTAAGGAACTAAAAGTTACACTACATAGTTACATTTTCAAGAAATAACAACTTTTATAGCAGCTTTATCTTGTTTATTGCATTTTAAGCAAATTATTGCATTCTGAGCAAATTTTTAATTTATCTATGCATTCCAGGAAAAATCAAATCGCCTACCTACCCTATTTTTTCAGTATGTAACATGAACCACATATTTTTGGTTTGGCCTAAAACAAGACATTCTAGGCCAAATGAAAATATAAATTTGTTTAAGGTTTCCTGGCCTATTAAAGTAACCTAAGTTTTTTACCATAGCCGTTAACATTTTAGTATGAAAATTAGTGGATAAGGCAGAGAATTGAAACAAATTCTGCAATAAAATTTCTTTGAATCCCATATATTAATTATAATGTATTTTTGAAAATGATAATATACTGATTCTCACCTGAACCTGAAACACAAAGTACCCGGTACTTTTTCATTTGGCCTTCTTGTGACAAACGACACACAGTTCAAAACAAAAACAGTCTGGATATTTTATTTCTTCTGGTCTTTATTGAATCCTTAAGAAATTATGTGCTACAGGCCAACCTTAAGAATATTTTGAGCCACATCCTGACAAAATCAACAAAGTGGCATGTGCACCCAGCGAAGACTCAGATCAGCCTGAGCATCCGCCCAAGACTTATCTTTCGCTGGGCGCACATGCCACTTTGCTGGTTTTGTCATGATGCGGCTCGTTTTGATCAACCAACCATTTGACGTGCCAGACCCACCAATTCCATATATTTTGTAGGGGCATTTAGTCAAAGATGTCTGATCTGTATATACACTGTTTGCACAGACCTACTTGTCTGAACACTTTGGGGTCATTATGGTAAACACAGTTAGGAATTCATACCATAAAATACTTTGAGTCACTGAGTAGGGTATTGGGACTGATTCTGGTACCTGGATTGAAAGTGGCAAACAAATATTGTCCCAGGCGTCGTGACAAGGCACTGAATTTTATGCTATTGATTATCATCTTGTTGGTCTTGAGTCTCTGCCTCACTAGTTACCTGATGTGCTCGAATTAAAGGACCCAGATTTGCCAAAAATCCGCAGATAAAGCATATTTCGTTCAGCAGTGGCATATAGAGGATAGGAATCTTCTTTTGTTTCAAGAATGCGTATGTTCCAAGACGAGCATTAAAGTTTTCAACCGTTATTCTAGATCTAGCGATTAGGCGTCCAGAATCACGATCCAAGGAATCAAACTGCCCACTTTTCTCGGATAAGAATGGAGGCCTGTAAAGTGTTATATCTTTTCCCTTGATTAAATCCTTTATGAGAAAGCCTTTATCGACCATAAGACCATCTCCATTTTGAAGCCTCTGAGCAAGATCACTTTGACTAAATATCTCTTTGTCAGAGGCATTCCCCCCGTATATGTCAGAACAGTGAATTAAAGCCCCATTTGGTGCAGTAGTATACATACCTTTCACAGTGTGACAATTTTTATAGTTTGAAAACAAAAGTTTGCCAGCTATTGGGCCCCTGGGTACCTGAGTACTAAATTCAACACAGTCAGCAATTGCAACTAGGTTTGGAAAATGTTGTTTGGTTGTCTGAGGCATATGCTTTTCAATCTTTTCTTTGGTTGGCCACATTTTAATGATTTTGAATTTTCTGTACATTCTCCTTACCCAGAATATAAGAGTCATTCTCTGTAAGCACCAAAAAATTGCAATAGGGGGTGAAAATGACATATCTCAGATTTTCATGAAACTTTGTGTCTTTTTTGCTTATGTCAAGTGATGAACAAAAATACAATTTTTTCCTCAATCAAACTGCCCGTTTCCATGGCAACGAGGATTTTCTGTTTTTCAGCCTAAGGACCTGGTATGATAAGGCCCATATTTGGCCCCCAGAAAACTCATTTTTCAAAAGTCTTATTTCCATAATAAAAATGTATTCATATGAAAGTTCAAACCTTAAATGTAACAGCAAACACAAAATTTACCAGTCCTTGCACAAAATATTTGTGATATTTGTACTGAACATACCTATACCCCCAGCCGATTCTGATGAAAATGATGAATTTGGTAGCCTTTGTGGCTTTCAAAATATATGAGCCCGGCCTCCAGCACATTTAATATTTTGTGTACAAATAAAATTTTAATATATTTACATGCCATGAAAATATTAAATGTGCTGGAGACCGGGCTCAATGTTTATTTTTAACTTTTTGTTACCAAACTGGCAGCGTTTGGAACATTTTCCAAGCGTTCTCAACATAAAAACGCCCATATCTCCGCTCATAGACAAAATAAACATATGTTGTGGGTATTCATTTTCTTAGTTAGAACACAAGGAATAATCTGGTATACATTTCATTTTGATCTGTTGGAATTTTTTGGTTAGCGTCTCTGGACTTGCAAACTTGAGTGGGTGGGGTACCTGGAGAGGCCTTGTGCAGTGCACAGGTTATTAACAGTTCAATTTTACATATAATCATTTCATCAAAAGCCTGTTGTTAAGAGCTTTCAAAAGTTATTGTAAATGACTTATTTCTTTAAAGGAATATGTATTAAACTCAAATTTTCTCGCAATTTCCTTCATTTTACTGAAACAACGTAGGCATGTCAGAAATCATGTTATTCTGAGAATTAACAAACACGAAACATATTATTTCTGCTTGTTCCCATACAAACAAATAATAAGCAATAGAAACCATGCATTTTTAAGAGAATCTGAATGGGGGCCAAAAACGGCCCTTATCATACCAGGTCCTTTGGTGATTTTTCATATAAAAAATGCCAGATTTGACACCAGTTGTATTGACAGTATTTCTCAACAAATGTTATTGACACTCATGTCTTTTAAAAGACCCATGTAAGTGCTGTGTACGGATAGAATTTTTTTTCTTTATATTGCTATGGTCAAGGAGTAGGTGACCTTGACTTCTATCTAGTAAAGCATCTGTTTAAAAATATCAAAAATTGGCCAATTTTGAAAGCACTTTGTTAGAAAATGCGGCTATAGATTTTTTTCATTCTCTTGGTACAGAGAGTATAACACCTAACTCTTAATATATCAAAAAATTGGAGATGGTATATTTTTTAAATTGAAAATAATTTTCTTTAAATTTAGTCACCGTCAGGAAAATCAGAAGAAACTGTCATAGCAGAAAATCTGTTATAAGAGATAATATCTGGAGAATGTTAAGTAAATATGAGCAGAAATACAAATAAATACGTTGAATACAGTGGAGGGAAGTTACATAAATACTTTTCTCATTCAGAAGTATGTTTAAAATTTACAGTTTGGGGTGCAATTACCCCACCCACTTCCACTGAATATGGTATGAATGCAAAATTTACATGCCATGGATTATATATCTCAAGTTTCCATAATTGTGAGTAAACTGAAACATTTTTAAAAGATCACCACATGTTTGCTGTCATTGTTTTTACATTGTTTATCATTTGGTAACCATGGTAACTGTTATTCTATTATGGGCCAGTGTTCATTTACACGGATATTTACAGGAAATCGTTTCAATGCTGATGAAACATATTTCTTGTTATTTACTTTTTACATATGCATACGCATTCTAAGTGTTGATTTTGTTAAATAATATACGATAAATCAGTATTTTTATTATAGTTGCTATGACAAAAACCACTCATTCCTTCCACAAAGAAATCAGGCAATCTGAGTGTATGTAGTACAATGTAGAGAAAGAACAGCAACTGAGCATAAATAAAGATAGATACATGCATTGGAGAAGAAATAAACCACACATACAATGTTTATATTTTTTCATTCATTAATATAATTAATCTGTATATCTAGGGGGTGAGTTACCCCACCCACCTCATTTAGTTCATAAGTTACATACTATGAGTTTTGATGATAAAATAGCACCTGGTACATTTGTTTTAAAGTTGCTCATCACATGTCTGGTCTGCATAAGCTTTCTTGTCTACTGTCCTTTGTTTTTGTAAAAGTTCTGGATGGAGGCACGCTTGCATATATACTAAACTGAAGTTTTGTCGACTGCCTCGCTTACGGCAAGCGGGTTCGACAAACTACTCCTGTGACTTTGAAAATGGCATCAAGGTCGCCAAATTCTAAGTCTTTGGTCTTGCCTAAAAGGTTGATCTTTGCAAGTTTGGTAAAAATGGATCTACAGGTTCAAGATACATCTTCGTTTTTCAGGTCAAATCAACAAATGACCCTTAAAAATAGGGTCAAAGTCACCAAAACCTAACTAGAAACATGGTAACTAACAGGGCCCGCCTTTATGAGACTGTTGGTGGAATTTAAGTCGTATGTCCCCGACCAGAAAATACAATGACAGCTTTCTGTTACCATGTTGTTGCTTCATGTTGTTTAGAATTAAGCCTCTGGTAGAATAATTAAGATAAGGGCAAAAAAAAAACAAAATCATAACTGATTAAAACAAAGGCAACAACTCTGTAAAGCATTATATTTGTACCAAGTTTTGTGAAAATATCTTCAAAGGCTTAAAAGTTATAGATTGGACAAGGTCTCAATAACCAAAATTACAAAGGGATATAATTCTGTTTAACATAAATGAAGATGCAGTTATGGTTCTTTTTCTCTACAAATTGTTTGATAATGCTTTACATTTGTATCAATTTACAAGAAAATATCTTCTACAGTTTTAAAGTTAGAGAGTGGAATGATTTCTATACTGAAAATTACAAAAGGGCATAATTCTGTAGAAAATGTAGATGAAGTTACAGTTTTAATTCTCTGCACATTGTCTGATAATGTTTTATATTTGTAAAAAATTCCAAGAAAATACCTTTGATGGTTTAAAAGCTGATAGCAGATAAAATTTCTATACTTTAAATTACAATTGATAATAATTCAGTACAAAAGTAGATGGAGTTGTGGTTCTTATTCTCTGCACATTGTCTAACAATGTTTTGTATTTGTACATAGTTTCATGAAAATCTTTGAGAGATTTAAATTAATAGAGCGGACAAGATTATCCCACTGAAAATTACAAAGGGGCATCATTCAGTAAAAAAAACAGGTAGAGTTATGTTTTTTGTTGTCTGCAAATGGTCTGATGATGTTTTACTTTCCTACCAAGTTTTGTGAAAATATCTAAAACGGTTTTAGAGTTATGGAGCAGACACAATATCCGTACTGAAATTACAAACGGGCATAATTCAGTGAAAAATGTAGAAAGAATTACACTTCTTTTTCTCTGCACATTGTCTGATAATGCTTTACATTTGTACCAGGTTTCGTGAAAATATCTCAGACAGTTTCAAAGTTATGGAGCGGGCACGATTTCCGTACCAAATAATTACAAAGGGGCATATTTCAGTAGACAATGTAGGTGGTGTCGTGGTTCTTTTTTTCTGCATACATGTATTGTCTGACGCTGTTCTACATTTGTTCCAAGTTTCATGAAAGTATCACAAAGAGTTTCAGAGTTATGGAGCGGACACGATTACTGAACCAAAAAATTACAAAATTACAAATTAATTCGTCTGGCAAGGCCCTAATTATCAGTTATGAATCTTCTCCAAATGATGATTTAGAGCTAGTTTAGCATAATTCCAACAAATGCTTCGTAATATAGGGTATAGATAAGCCATTTTTAACCATTTTAAGACCACCTCTGACCTCCAAAACATAATAAAGGTCAAACAATCGATTTAGCGGCTTTCTACGACTTCCTGGGACCTTTAAAACTTCTATATTTATGGATAGATTTCAAAATAATTGTGCACAGTTGTTCTCCTTGATGAACAGAAGTGCCATTTGAAACATTCGTTCAGGTAGGTCCAAGGTCAAGGTCACACTTAAAGGTCCAATGGTAAAATGGTCATATATTGAGCTAGTCCGAGCCATTACTTCTACATTTATTGATGGATTTCAAAATAATTTGGCACAATTGTTCTCCTTTATGAGTAGAAGTGCCATTTGGAACATTTGGTCAGGTAGGGCAAAGGTCAAGGTCACATTCAAAGGTCAAATGATAAAAATTGTCATAAATTGAGCTTGTCCGGGCCATAACAGCTACATTTATGCATGGATTAAAAAAACGGCACAATTGTTCTCCTTGATGAGTTCAAGTACCATTTGAAACATCTGTAGGTACATGTATATCCAAGGTCAAGGTTACACTTGAAGGTCAAATGATAAAAATAGTCATAAATAGGGCTTGTCCTGGCCATTACTTCTACATTTATGGATGAATTTCAAAACGGTTTGGCACAATTGTTCTCCTTGATGAGTAGAAGTGGCATGTGGAATTTATTATGGTAGGTCCAAGGTCAAGGTCACACTTGAAGGTCAAATGATAAAAAAAATGTCATAAACTGAGCTTGTCCGTGCCATATAATTTATACAGTTATGCATGAATTTGAAAATAATTTGGCACAATTGTTCTCCTTGACAAGAAAAAATGTTTGTTCAGGTTGGTCCAAGGTCAAGGTCAAATAATAAAATAGTCATAATGTGTGCTTGTCATGGCCATAATTCCACTTGTTTTCCTTCATAAGAAAAACAAAATTGCTGTATCATGATATATACTTGTTTGGCTTCTTTCTAATTGTTATATACTTGTTTGGCTTCTTTCTAATATGTAAATGAAGCATTTAGTTTTGACATACTTATAGGTCACTAAAGCAAACTGGGCTCGACAAGTTGTCCCTGGTCAACCATCTAATTGATTCTTTCGCATGTTCCAGTGGTGTGTCTGTGCAAGTTTGGTCACACACGATCTGTTCATTCCGGAGATATGGTGCAAGCAAACCATTTTTAACACTGTAAGTCCTCATGTGACCTTGAATATAAGGTCAATGTCACCAAAGTCTAACAGTGTTTCCCCACCTCCTTATAATATACTTGTGCATGTTTTATCAAAATTCATAAATCCCTTCAGAAGATATGGTGCATACAACTCATTTTCACTGGTTTTTACCGCCTGTGACCTGAAAATATGGTCAAGGTCACCAATTTTTTTCTGTTCTTTTCCACTTCCCTGTGATATATTTGTGCAAGTTTGATCTAAATCTATCCACCCGTTCAGGACATATGGCGCCAAAAAGCCTTTCAGATACCTCCTATGACCTTGAAATGGGGTCAACGTAACCAAAATCTAATCAGCACTTCTTCCCCACCCAAAGATGTATCTTTGCAAGTTTGGTGAAAATACATTCAGCCCTTCAGGAGATAGAGAGAGTGCAGACATTAAGTTGTACTGACACACAGGCACCGACACCAATGCAGACGGGATCTGCACCAAAACAACATATCCGCCTTCCCTTTCCTCCTGGCCACCCCACCCCCCACTCCCAATTGTTAGGGGTGGGGGACATAAATAAGTTTATCAATATGATAAATATATAAGCAAATTTTCTTCTCCATTATGAAATATCTAAATGTATTTCTGCTCATTTTATGTCATTTATTTGCTTGCTACCAGATGCACTCAGAATGTCAATTGCTGTTTTGATGGAACGTCTGATTGTATCCATAGCAACTAAAATATACCGAATTTTTGTCCAAGATGAGACTTATTTGGAAAATAGAAAGTGTATACATAGATAGAAAATCACAATCAACACTTTTCAACTAAATTTGAATGTTTTTAAATATCCGGTAGCTCAGTGGATTAAGCACTGGCAAACTGAAGTAGCGGACCGGGTTCGAAACCCGCTTGAGGTGAAATTTTTTCCTACCATAAACGGGGTTCCATTGCACACAGCCTTTCATTTTCACCGTCCCATCGTTCTGATATGACTGAAATACTGTTGAAAAGGACGTAAAATCGCAAGTCATCATTCCATCCATTTTAAATATTCGTTTCCAACAAAAAAAACAGACTAGTGATAGAGTATTGGTTGTCATGGTTACTACGTGATAAATAAAATAAACTAGAAATGTTTCTTTTACAAAAACAGATGAACCCCCTCCTATCCTTCCTCAGCTATATCATTTTCCTAAATATTGCAAAGTAAGGATCTCTTGTAAATCTTGAAATTTGGGTCCAGGTCACCACCATCTAATCAGTACTTTTCCACATCCCGATTATAAACTTATCTATGTTTTGTCATAAACCATCAATCCCGTTAGGAGTCATCATGCAGACAGGCCATATTTCAACGAGCTACAACCTCCTGTGACCTCAAAAATGAGGTCTAGGTTACCAAAATCTTATCAGTTTCTTTCCCATCTCCCAGTGAAATGTTTATGCAAGTTTGGTTAAAATCCATCCATTCATTCAGGAGATATGGTTCAGACAAGCCATTTTCAACATTTCTGATCTCCTGTGACCTTGAAAGTAGGGTCAAGGTCACCAAAATCTAATCAGTTCTTTTTCATTTCAGAGTGATATATCTGTGCAGGTTTGCTTAAAATCCATCCATCCATTCAGAAGATATTGTGCTGACAAGCCATTTTTCCAGCACTCAGTGACCTCCCGTGACCTTGAAAATAAGGTCAAGGTCAGCAAAATCTAGCTAGTTCTTTTCCATTTCACAATGATATATTTTTGCGAGTCTGGTAAAAATCAATTTATCCATTTCCGAGATACGGTGCAGAAAAGCCATTTTTCATCATTATTTGACCTTCTGTGACCTTGAAAATAGGGTCAAGGTCAACAAAATCTAATCAGTTCTTTACCCCTACCCAATTATGTATGCATGCAAGTATGGTCATAATCCATTTATTCCTACAGGACATAGAGTGCAGGCAAGGACTACGCAGACGCTGATGGGATCTGCACCAAAAAAAATATGTCCCCCATCCAGCCCCCAACCCACCAACCACTGTGGGAACATTATGAAACAAGAGGGCCATGAGGCCCCGAATCGCTCACCTGAACAATTGGCAAGGTGGCTTATACTTATCATGTCCGAAATTGTCAAAATATGAGTTTTGGGTCAAAAGTCAAAGAATGACCATGACCACTTGTACTCATAAATCTTCATGTACTCATTAGACAACCATATATACCATTTTTAGGCCAAAATCTCCAAAACTTTCCATGAAATCTTATGTTCTAGCATTTTCCCATATTTGACCATGCCGCAAAAAGGTCAAGGTAAACCCAAGGTCACCATTTGAACAGTCTTGGTGGTACTCTAGTACTCCATGCTATTTACCAAGTTTCAGGGCCATAGGTGTATTGGTTCTGGGGAAGAAAAATATTAAAGATTTATCCCGTAAGCGGTAATGGCGGCCAAGTTGGTCATGTGACCTGGACCGTTTGAACAAATTTTCATTCAATCAACCCCTGGAGGCTCTATATGAAATGTGTTCACAATTGGCCCTTTGGCTTTTGAGGAAATGGTTGAAAATGTCAAAATATGAGCAATCTGGATCAAAGGTAAAAAAATGACCTTGACCTCTAAGTCTTGTACTCATAATTCTTCATGAACTCATTAAGACAACTGTATATACCAATTTTTTAGGTCAAATTCTTCAAAACTTTCCATGAAATCCTATGTTCTACCATTTTTCCATATTTGACCTTGCTGCAAAAGGTCAAGGTCAACACAAGGTCATAATTTGAACAATCTTGATAGTACTCAAGTACCCAATGCTACTTACAAAGTCTCAAGGCCATCGGTCAATTGGTTTTGGAGAAGAAGATTTTTAAAGGTATTTACTATATATGGGCATGGCAGCCATGTTGGTCATGTGTCCAGGACCGTTAGAAAATATTTTCATTCCATCAACCCCATGAGGCTCTATATGAAATTTGGTTTTAATTGGCACAGTGGTTTTAGAGCAGATTGTTTGAAATTGTCAAAATTTGAGAGTTCTGGGTCAAAGGTCAAAGAATGACCTTGACCTCTTGTACTCAGAAATCTTCATGTACTCATTAAGATTACCAATTTTTAGGCCAAAATCTTCAAAACTTTCCATGAAATCTCATGTTCTAGCATTTTCCCATATTTGACCTTGCCGTAAAAAGGTCAAGGTCAACCCAGGGTCATAATTTTAACAATCTTGATAGTACTTGAGTACCCAATGCTACATACCGAGTTTCAAGGCCATCGGTCTACTGGTTCTGGAGAAGAAGATTTTTAAAGGTTTTTACCATATATGGGCGTGGTGGCCATGTTGGTCATGTGACCTGGACCGTATGCACAAATTTTCCTTCCCTCAACCCCTGGATGATCTATATGAAATTTGGTTACAATTGGCCTTGTGGTTTTTGAGGAGATTGTTTGATATTGTCAAAATATGAGAGTTCTGGGTCAAAGGTCAAAGAATGACCTTGACCTCTTGTACTCATAAATCTTCATGTAGTCATTAAGATGACTGTATGTACCAATTTCTAGGCCAAAATCTTCAACGGTTTCCAAGATATCTTATGTTGCAGCATTTTGCCATATAAAAGCATGAGTAAGCAAATTTGACCTTACCGTAAGAAAGGTCAAGGTCAACCCAAGGTCATAATTTGAACAATCTTGGTAGTACTCGTGTACCCGATGCTACATACCAAGTTTCAAGACCATTGACCTATTGGTTCTGGAGAAGAAGATTTTTTCAGGTTTTTACCATATATGGGCATGGCGGTCATGTTGGTCATGTGACCAGGACCGTTTGGACAACTTTTCGTTCCTAAGGTCCCAGGAGGCTCTATATGAAATTTGGTTACAATCGGCCTAGCGGTTTCAGAGGAGAAGTCGTTTGAAATTGTGGACGGACGACGGACGAACGGACGGACGACGGACGACGGACGACGGACGCCGGAGCCTTACCATCCTATAAGCTCCCCCGGAGCCTCTGGCTCAGGTGAGCTAAAAAAGAAAGACGACAGAAATAATGAGCTTGTAGAAGCCCCCTAGACCATTCAAAATCAGCAAAGACTGAGATATATTCATTGTAGCATGCAACTTTTAATTTGGTTTTGCATTGAAAGAAAGTGGGTGGGGTAATTTAACCCCAAATTGTAAGGTACAAACGTATTTTTGAGGGTGAAAACTCTCTATGTAGTTTTCTTCAGTTGTTGATCATGCATCAACTTGTATTTTGGCTCATATTTCTTGAAAATGTTCAAGATATTGTATTTTATCTCAGAATTTCAATTATGAAAGTTCCTTCTGATTTCTCTGACGGTGACTAAATTCAAAGAAAAATATTTTCAATTTAAAAAAATATACCATCTCCAATTTTTTGATATATCAACAACTAGGCTTTGTACTCTCTGCACCAAGAGAAAGAAAAAAATCTATAGCCGCATTTTTTAGTAAAACGTCTTAAAATTTGCAGATTTTTGATGTTTTGAAATAGACGCCTTACAAGGTGGAAGTCAAGGTCACTGACTGCGTGAACATAGCAATATGAAGAAACTTTTCTGTATTTGTAAGCAGCACTTACATGGTTCTCTTGTGAAATGTAAGTATCAGTACCATTTGTTGTGAATTACTACCAGAACAATTGGAGTCAAATCTTGCATTTTTCATTTGAAAAATCACCAGATTAGGCTGAAAAACAGAATATCCTGGTTGCCATGGCAACGGATGGTTTGATCGAAGAAAAACTTTTATTTTTGTTCATCACTTGACATAAGCAAAAAAGACACTGAGTTTCGTGAAAATCTGAGACATGTCATTTTCACCTGATTTTGGTGCTTACAGAGAATGACTCTTAAATATTTCCGAAATCCTTCCTACTGAAATACTAAAATCTGAGCTAAGAACGACATCTGTTGGATTTCGTTTCAATTTATACAGAACTAGTATGAGCTGGTTTTCAGTACTTATATATGGGAAAAGTTTGTTTGGATCACCATCATGCATGACTTCACACTGTTCATCTGCACAGCAAGCTGATAAATATGTGTGCAAAACAGTGAACAGATCAAGATCTTCTATTCCTGTATACTTCTTTAATTCCTTGTCTGACTGCTTAATTGTTTCTAGTTTTGAAATAGTTACCTGCACTGCCTGTGTGGTAACTTCGACTTTATCGGTTTGTGTGCTTTTAATTGCCTTTGATACGAAGCTGGATGAAGGTGCATCCGTCTGTACATTTGTGTCTACAGAAATCTCTGTTCCAATCTTCTTACTATTTTTTAACTTTGGGGTAACCTGTGTGTATTTTCTTACCAGGGGTGTCCTCTGTACACCCTTAGAAACACGCTTGACTTTTACAGGAGTTACTTGTGAGTTTGATTCAACAAATAGTTTCCTTTTTCTGTTAGGAACTAGTATTTGGGGTTCTGATGACTGCACTGAAGCTGAATCAGATGCCTCAAATTGTGAATTATTATCATCGGGATTCGTCGACATACTCAACTCCTCAGTGGTATTTTCTATTATATCACATTGTGTATCTTGAGTTGTACCATGTTCTTGTTGCCTTAAAGCAGAATCAGATATTTGTGATTCACAACTCTGTTGATCAGATCCTTATGACTCTCCAGTGGTAACTTGATCAGATCCTGATGACTCCCCAGTGGTAATTTGATCGGATCCTGATGACTCTCCAGTGGTATCTACAACTTCCATATAATCTGAAACTGTAACCATACATGTTGTTTTGGTCATCAAAAATACACAAAACTTTAATCATGCCAAGTAAAAGAAAAATAACTAGCCTGGGAGACTATAGTGCTGTTTTTGTCTCCTGAGAATGGAAAATCAGGAATTATTTGAAGTTTATTTGAATTTAGGGAAAGCATGTTCTCACTCATATTTTATAATAAATTTGGGGCAAATTATGCAGCAAAAATTGTGAATATTGGTTTATTTAATAAACCAGTTATGTCCGAAAATAACAAACCTTTTTCAGTCTGTGGACCAATTTTTGGAAGTTTTGCTGCATATATAAATTATTACGATAAATTTAGTGCCAATTAATACTGAGAAAATATTATGCCAACCTCTATATAAACTATAAATTATCCCCAAAATTCCTTTCTCAGTAGCTAAAATTAACACAATAGTAACTGAATACTGCATATTGTACCGTTGGCCTAGCCACTTGGTGGTGAAACAGCAGTTATACTAAGCTAATACTATTTCTGTACTGACGGAGTATTGCCCTGCAACTTGCATACGAAAAGTCGCTTATGCTGCGTTTACACTATGTTCCCGGCGGCCACGGCAATCACGTTTCAGGCCACCGTAGACAAAACGGGATGAACGTGAGACAACGCAGAGGGGCGGGGTGGGCAAACGTAACAGGCCGTGATTGCCGTGGATGCCGGGCCAGATTTTTAAACTGTCAAAAAATTTGCCACGGCAGTCCCGGTGCGGATGAGAAACCTAATAGATCGTAGTAAAACGGGATGAACGCAATAAAACGTGACCGTACGTTACAGACCGTAATAAAACTTGGAGGGGGCTCCGTAGTGAGACGGTAAACATAAATATTCCCCGGCACCTGATGGTCCTTTCAAGTTCCAGCCACGTCTTGCTGCGTTAAGTGCGCGTTTTGTCACGGTTGCTTCACGGTTGCTGCTCGTTTTGTCCCGTTTTAAAACGTTTGGTCACGGTTTTCACGGCAAGCTAAGGCGTATATTAGCCGTTTCGTTGCGTTAAATCACGACGCGTCTCGGCTTGTGACGGTTTGCAGGCCGGCGTTCTACGGAGGGTTGCGTTATACTACGGTCTAACACGGTGGGCGCGGTCTGGGAGATAGTGTAAAAAACCGAGGCCGGCAGGGGCGCTTTATTCGACTCTGAACAGTCATCGACACATTACTGTATCTACAATACGAACAGAGAAGACCAAACTGTTAAGAATGTAGGCCAAACTATGCCACGGAAGAAACCAGAATGTAGGAAGCTTCCCCCTCTACACACACACCACCCGTCCTGCATAACCATTACCAGCAACGGAACCTGGATGTCCTCGCCCTTCAGCGCTGCCATTAGAAGTTGAGCGTGCAGCTGCTACTGACCCAGTCCCTGGACTGGATGTATGCACCCAGTAAACATGCAAAAACAAAATGTTCTTCATCTCGATTAGTCACGATGTCTCGTCGAAATATCAAGATACAGTGATTCCTGTTGATTCTTTTTACACCGTGAGAACAAACGTGTTCCAAAACTGCCCGGAGTTGCCGTTTCGTCCGTAGAAACCTTGACAGAACGTGAAAAACGCGTCAGACCTTAATCAGAGCGTGAGAAACGGGAGGGACCCCACCAGAACGTGACAGGCCTGGAGAGAACGTACTGGTATACCTGGTAGACCGCAGGCCGAACCGTAGTGCACCTTTGAGCAGCCCCTTTCCCCCTCCACTGCCCATCACGGATACCGTGATAGACAGTAAGAAAACTTAGCAGGACCTAACAAAACTTGAATACAGAGGAAAAATGGCCAAAATCTCACGGTGCACTACGTTTCGCGCAAACGGGGCTGCCGTGGCCGCCGTTTCGTTGCGTTGCGTTGCGTTAAATCACGACGCGTCTCGGCTTGTGACGGTTTGCAGGCCGGCTAATGTAAACGTAGCTTAAGGTGGTCATTATCGGCGCATGAAAACCCATGTTAATACATGGTCTTGAGTTCGTTAAAACATGCCTATTAACAGCGTGTGACACCGATATTTATGCAATAATTCTTTATATGTCTTGGATGTCGCCTCTTTGTCCTTTGGGTTCCAGTAGTGATCAAAGTGCTTGTCGGATCCATCATTTTTAGCTGACCAATTATCTCTGATGTTTGATGTCAAGTTACACTCAGCATTTTTTCGTAGCACAAGAGATGTATTTCAAAGCATCCACAATTAATCCTTTAAGTTCGTGAAAGTTTGTGCTTTGGGAATTCACTTTTCAGAGACAGATGGTCAAAACGCATTGTGTTACAGCAAGGTACCTTAAAAAGCATGCTCTTGGTCTTTATGCAACTTCACCATCATGTGAACTTGTCCGGTATGACTTGTATTGTTTTTACAATCAAGCAACCGTCTACCAGTTTTGTCAGCATTTAGATCTATCTTCAGGAACCTACTTGTTTTCTGTTTTGTATTATAATTCAAAACAGAAAACAGATAAAAATAAAATTGAGTCGCGACACGACAAAACCAATAAAGTGGTTGTGCGCCCAGCGCAGACTCAGATCAGCCTGGGCATCCGCCCAGCCTGATCAGAGACTTCGCTGTCCGCATGGAGGTAGCTTAGACTCTTAGCTGTCCTTGAAGCACAAAGCGAAGTCTCTGATCAGTCTGGGCGGTTGCCCAGGCTGATCTGAGTCTGCACTGGGCGCACAACCATTGTTGGTTTTCTCGTGTCGTGGCTCAAATGTTACTGTAACTTGTTCTGGTTATCCATGTCGGTGCTTTCCCTTTAAATAATATTTTTTAAATCAAATGGAATGGAAATGTTTTGTTTCTGTATTTACAACTTCCAGACAGAGGGGTGCTAATACCGGAAAGATGATCATAGATGCAGAAGTAAGTAAAATATGGATTGCATATTTACCAATTAAGATAGTGGGATAATGGTCCTTCGTGCCTTTGATTCGAGTTACTCAGTGCTGATGATAAAAATACTAACATAATTATGTGTCCTTCAAAGATTGCAGGGTTATTATAATAAACACATTGTGGTGACCCGAGGGTTGGGCGCCTGTAAACCGGTTAAGGGTCATTGGTTTGTCATGAAAGGTTGGTGACTACTTGTCTCCGGGGCGTTCATGGCTGAACCAACGCGGTCCCAAGTCCGCGATCACAGTGTGGTTATTCAATGATAACTAACATGTCGGTAGCTATAATAACCTGCTCCGCCGACATAAGAAGGATGTTAAGATAATACATTTAAACTGAGGCTGTTCATGCAGATATCTGAGCAGTACTGGTGCTGATCAGGCTAGCAATAAAAATCATATTGTATTGAGGGCACGTGGTGACTGGTTACACTGTCTAGTAGTAGACTAGTTTAAATAGCGCTCGACTATCAACTATAACTATACTAAGAACTAAGACTATCGGGTGGCGGATTCACACCGAATATATTTTATCTCTAACGACATAAGTAGCCTATGGTTTAATCAGTTTCACTTCATTTATGTGCCTTGTGTGGAGACAAATTTGTGAAAACCCGAGAATTCATTGAATAATAATCAAATTTATGAACTAATTCTTTAATACCAAACGATGATGAAAACTAAATCCGCCCATTCAGATAGTCAGTTACTCAAGCGCATCAAAAGCGTGCGCATTTCACTTCCACCCTTGTGAATTGATATTCTACGAAACTCTAAAGAATAGTATACCATGAGTTGGTTGGTTGATTGTTTGGGGCTTCGTTTAAACATTTTATTTCTCTTTTTTGTATAGTTTTATTTTAATAAATCTAAACATGTAACGTCAATATATATAGGTAAAAATACAAAAATAATGTCCGGAACCAGAACTCTGTATATAAAAAATCAAACTAACGAGATGGAACGTCTGTAAATAATTTAATTTTCCCTATGCATTTCACTGTATAAGATATGATCTTATACAGTGAAATGCATAGGGAAAATTAAATTATTTACAGACGTTCCATCTCGTTAGTTTGATTTTTTATATATATATATATATATATATATATATATATATATATATATATATATATATATAGAGAGAGAGAGAGAGAAATGAAACCATTTTCATGGCTCAGGTTTATAGATGACATTGACATGAAGTGGACTCATGGCAGAGAAACTCTTGAGGCATTTCTCGAAACAGCAAACAGCTTCCATCCAACCATTAGGTTTACTGCAGAGGTCTCCAATGACAAACATGTCTTTTTAGACACGATGTCACATCTTGCTGACGACAAGGTTGCTGTAGACCTCTACACTAAACCTACAGATTCCCACCAGTATCTTTTGCCCACAAGCTGCCACCCTCCTCACTGTAGCAAGAATATACCATATAGTCTTGCACTACGCATCAGACGCATCTGCTCGGATGATGAGACTTTTGAGAAAAGATCAAAGGATCTCTGTGAACAGCTCAAACAAAGGGGTTATCAAAAGCAGGTAATTGACCAAGCCATAGAGAAGGTCAGGCACATGGAAAGACAAAATCTTTTGTCGTACAAGCCCAAGCCGACAGCAAACAAAGCTGTTCTGCCATTTGTCTTGACATATCATCCAGACCTTCCTAAAGCCAGGGGTATCGTCGACAAACACTGGTCCATCATAGACTCATCAGACCATCTGAGCACAGTCTTCCCGCAGAAGCCAATCATGGCCTACAGGCGACCAAAAAGCCTCAAAGACCATCTTGTGCGGGCTAGACTGAAGCCAGATCCGGCCGATGACGAACCTCTTGGAGAATGTAAACCCTGTGGCAGATCAAGATGTCAGACCTGTAGAATGATAACCCCCTCTCAGACAGCCACATCGTCCAGTGGTGCTCGTGTCAAGCTTAAAGGTGACACCAATTGTAGGACACAGAATGTTGTGTATCTGATCTCTTGTGGCAAGTGTGGAAAGCAGTATGTTGGGGAAACCAAGGGCCCTCTGAATATCAGAATGAATGGTCACAGAGATGACTGGAGACACAAGAGATTTGAAAGATCTCCTACCGCTGAGCACTTTTGCTTGCAAGGACATGACCTTCTCAGTCATGCCTCTGTTTGCTGCTTAGAAAGCAATTCAGAGTGGAAAGACAATGCCAGAAAAAGTCGTGAGAGCTACTGGATACGTCGTCTTAACACTTTGAATCCAAGCGGCATTAACAAAGGAGATTAGCCTCGGTCCCACCTTCAGTCTATTTCTGCAGGGGCATCTTGCATTATTCCAGACATACAGTGTTCCACTCTTGCTTTTGTAGCGATGTAATTACATGTAAAATTCTCTTTTTCCTTCATTATGGTGAGTTTTGCATCATAGCTGAATGGCCAGTATACAGAATGTATGTATATCGCTATAAATACACCGCTACAAATCGCATAATACGATTTTTCTCATTTTGGCAGCCATTTGCAATTTCAAATTCGAACTGGGGCCGTGAAACGGCCGCCTTGTAGCAATTTTGCTTTGTTAAACGACCTTTTTTCAATTTCTTTGGTCGTTTAATGTGAATTTGAATAGTAAATTGAGAAACGTTTTCATGATTATTTTGTTTTTTCTTGATTTACCTGTAGAAATGTTGAAATTTTGATTTTTTTCTTGTACCTGTAAACTCTGGAGAAGGCGAAAGCCGAAAGCGCTCAGTAAATATTGTTTTGCACTGTTGATGATTTAATCCTACCATATATATATATATATATATATATATATATATATATTACAACATATAAAATAAACTAGGATTGACATGAAATCAAATTGCTTATTTGATGCTCCTCCTAAAGGGGCTAAACAACCTTTAAGACAGCATTTCAGTCTTCATAGAGCCGTCTCACAATGAAAAAGACAAAGAAAAGAAAATACCAGGGTTTAGGTACGGTCAAAACACCCCAGCCCACACCTGCTGCAAGTGCAGTCGGTCCTTACCATCCTTTTCCAAATTACACGTAGTAGGGCGCTCCGACACTGAAACTTACTTATCACCATCACACGAATCGACGACCCCGATTTACGATTAGCAAAACCAGCTAACTTTCCAGTGCGAAGCGTCTTTTATACGGACATACAAATCTGTGTACAAAGTAAGTGGTATAACATATTTGCATTATTTTATTTGATTCCCATTCTCTATATCGGGCCATCGACTAGCTGCCTGGCAAGATAGCCTATTCCGTGGCTACATCCGCAGTTTACAGTCGGTTTAAGCTGCAGTGTGCAAGTTTCAGCCCGCTAAATACTTTATCTTATTAGGGCTCGTTTCGAGCAACTTGATATCTCAAAAGGCTGATCAAGATGTTAGACGAGTAACTTGAATGTTTACTCTTTTGAAGTACAGATACGGGCCTCTGTGGTTCAAACATTAGGTATCTCACCGCTGTGTGTTCAAGCCTCGGCCGCGGACATGGAGAAGGCCAGGTTCTGCCTACGAAAGGTGAGGTGGTTTTTCGCCGGACTCTCTGTTTTTCACCCACCTCTGATTAACTGCTTGACAGAAGTGAAATATTCTTGAAGAGCCGTAAAACCCATGCCCTATCTTCTGTACAAATAGATACATTCCTTTTTATTCTTTCGAAGCAATTACAAAGACATGACGAGACTTTATCTTTGAACCCACACAGAGACACTAGCACCGTACATGGAATCGAGTGATTGTCCTCCTTCCCCGTATAATTATCTTCAACAGTTCCAACGTATTATTAACGTAAAAGGTAAAGGTTCCCATAGCCTATTAGCCGTAGGGGCATTGGGGTTAGAGGCCCACTGTATCGTAGGCACAGCAAATGAAAGACGGAGCCCATTCCCCTCCTTTCGCTGCCTTATCCTTCCCTAATTCAAAGCAGGTACCTATTTACTGCTGGGTTGCCAGAGAGTGTCTTTCAGTCGTTGAATAGCGAAACCAGGGCGCGATCTCACGACCTTGCGGCGACTTTCTGAACCATAAAAACCACTCGACCACAAGAGTCTAACGGAGGAGTCATTTGTAGGCATAAGAGAAATAACATATGAGGAAATATTTGTAAAACTAAAGCTGGGCTTGTAAATAAGATGTGTATAGTTTTTGATTGATTGATTGATTGATTGTTTTGGGTTTAACGGCCCTTTGAGACAGTATTTCAGTCTATATCGGGCCGTCCCCCAGAGAGAGGGAGAAAGAAGAGAGAAATGATAGACGAGAGAAAAAATGTCCAAACAACCCCTACCCGCACCTACTGCAAGCACGTTAGGCCCTTGCCCTACTGTTATCCAAATTAGTAGTACGCCCCGGCACTGGAAGCTACTCTCAGCACCATCGAACCACCCAACCGCCCCCATGTGTATAGTTAGATCCTTTGGAAGCAAGGAATACACAAGAGAAATGAAAAGAGCAGACTTGGTCTAACTGAATCTGTTCATTACCAGTAATGAAATTTGCACACCAGTCACTCTCCCTAGCACCGGCTTAAGAAGAACTCTATTTTCAACATGTTTCGAAACGAATTCAATGACCCCAAAGGACCAGAAAATATAAGCTTCCAATATGATGATATACGGGGAGACGTTTTACGACCGCCACACGACACAACACCAGCTGCAGTGAATATGAACGACTTCTGTGCAGTTAGACATGGACGGACACTCGGCGGCGGTTTGTGCAACTATGGTTACGAACAGCTGAGCAACCTTGGGAACGTCGTTACGAGAATTGAAACAACAACAACATAAGCAGTTACATCCTTTGGAAGTAAGGGATACACCAAAGAAATGAAAATAGCAGACTCGGTATGTCCAGAGTATGTCCACGATCATAACATTGTCATTGACAATGACAACGTGTAAAAGGCTGAGAAGGTAACACAAAAGGCAAACAGTCGAAGGACGTTTTATTAAAAAACGTTGATAAGGTGATCTACCCCTTTACCCAGAATTTGTCGGAGTCGGTATATGTGAGTCGGACGGATCAGGATAAATGCAAACTAAAAACTATTAAGTATACTTTCATGAGTCACAGTTTAACCTTCACAACTCATAGTTGGTAATTGTACCATACAAAGTGGAAAGTATAAAAGTCTTTTTAGTTCTGCTTGTGGTAAAACTTCAGGACACAAATCATTATAAAACAAGAGGGCCATGAGGCCCTGAATCGCTCACCTGGGCAATTGGCAAGGTGGCTTTTTCTTATCATGTCTGAAATTGTCAAAATATAAGTCTTGGGTCAAAAGTCAAAGAATGACCATGACCGCTTGTACTCATAAATCTTCATGTACTCATCAAGACAACCATATATACCATTTTTAGGCCAAAATCTTCAAAACTTTCTACGAAATCTTATGTTCTAGCATTTTCCCATATTTGACCATGCCGCAAAAAAGGTCAGGGTAAACCCAAGGTCACCATTTGAACACTCTTGGTGGTACTCTAGTACTCCATGCTACTTACCAAGTTTCAAGGCCATAGGTGTATTGGTTCTGGAGAAGAAAAATATTAAAGATTTATACCATAAGTGGTAATGGCGGCCATGTTGGTCATGTGACCTGGACCGTTTGAACAAATTTTTATTCAATCAACCCCTGGAGGCTCTATATGAAATGTGTTTACAATTGGCCCTTTGACTTTTGAGGAAATGGTTACGAATATCAAAATATGAGCGATCTGGATCAAAGGTCAAGAAATGACCTTGACCGCTTGTACTCATAATTCTTCATGACCTCATTAAGACAACTGTATATACCAATTTTTAGGCCAAAATCTTCAAAACTTTCCATAATGTTCTAGGATTTTCCCATATTTGACCTTGCCGTAAAAAGGTCAAGGTCAACACAAGGTCATAATTTGAATTATCTTGATAGTACTCAAGTACCCAATGCTACATACCAAGTCTCAAGGTCATTGGTTAATTGGTTCTGGCGAAGAAGGTTTTTATAGGTTTTTACCATATATGGGCATAGTGGCCATGTTGGTCATGTGACCATGACCGTTAGAAATTTTTTTCATTCCCTCAACCCCTGGAGGCTCTATATTAGATTTGGTCACAATTGGCCCAGTGGTTTTTGAGGAGATTGTTTGAAATTGTCAAAATATGAGAGTACTGGGTCAAAGGTCAAAGAATGACCTTGACCTCTTGTACTCACAAATCTTCATGTACTCATTAAGATGACTGTATATACCAATTTTTAGGCTAAAATCTTCAAAACTTATCATGAAATCTCATGTTCTAGCATTTTCCCAAATTTGACCTTGCCGTAAAAAAGGTCAAGGTCAACACAAGGTCATAATTTGAACAATCTTGATAGTACTCAAGTACCCAATGCTACATATCAAAACTCAAGGTCATCGGTCAACTGGTTCTGGAGAAGAAGATTTTTAAAGGTTTTTACCATATAAGGGCGTGGTGGCCATGTTGGTCATGTGACCTGGACGGTATGAATAAATTTTTGTTCCCTCAACCCCTGCAGGCTTTATATGAAATTTGGTTTCAATTGGCTAAGTGGCTTTTGAGTAGATTGTTAGAACTTGTCAAAATATAAGAGTTCAGGGTCAAAGGTCAAAGAATGACCTTGACCTCTTATACTCGTAAATCTTCATGTAGTCATTAAGATGACTGTAGATACCAATTTTTAGCCCAAAATCTTCAATAGTTTCCAAGATATCTTATGTTGTAGCATCTTGCCATATAAAAGCATAAGGAAGCAAATTTGACCTTACCGTAAAAAAGGTCAAGGTCAACCCAAGGTCATAATTTGAACAATCTTGGTAGTACTCGCGTACCCGATGCTACATACTAAGTTTCAAGGCCATCGGCCTATTGGTTCTGGAGAAGAAGATTTTTTCAGGTTTTTACCATATATGGGCATGGCGGCCATGTTGGTCATGTGACCAGGACCGTTTGAACAACTTTTCGTTCCTAAGGTCCCAGGAGGCTCTATATGAAATTTGGTTACAATTGGCCCAGCGGTTTCAGAGGAGAAGTCGTTTGAAATTGTGGACGGACGGACGACGGACGGACGGACGGACGACGGACGACGGACGACGGAGCCTTACCATCCTATAAGCTCCCCCGGAGCCGCTGGCTCAGGTGAGCTAAAAACGCATCAACAATAACGCGTTTGGTGATAAAGTGTGGGTTGATTTGCATATATTGAGTAAAGTATGGAGAGCTTGCTTTTTGTAAAATGACAAATTGCTCCAGAAAGTATAATTTCCTTCTCTGGTTCCCCACCGAGCGATTTAATATAAACAAAAGCGGGATAATGACCGGGTCTTTTAAATTTGCTAATCACGATACATTGACGCGATTCCCCACGATAAACCATTTCACGAAAGGGCAAACAGGTCTCTAAAACGTTAGTTGAGAATTGAGAAACTTCTCTACAAAGTACGTTACATACATGTACATATGTGTAATGCTAGTTATGAGCTATGAATTATAGAACCCTGTCGTGTTTTAAGTTCTAAATATTAAGTTTATTTTCATATGTAACAGATCATATTCCACTCTTAGGTGCTCCGATCTTTCCCAGTAGATAATTTTATGCATAATTTTATTGCGAGATACGTCTTGAATCGTTTCACTACTGTTTAACTCATGTAAATGATCGTGATTGGACAGCTTTCAACAAACAAAACTCCTCGAGTTTCTTTAAAAAAGTTGAAAACTTATCTGAATAATTTTACATGTAGTTGGCCTGTTCTCGAAAATATATATCGTACATTGTTATATGGCAATAATACAAGGTACAGGAGGAAGATCCCATTTACTGTCTCACATTTTTCAACCAGCATCCAGTAGAAAAGACATGTTGTCATCAAACGTAAATGTTGGCATCAACCCGTTAATGTGCATCTGCTTGTTTTCAGACATTTAAACCACTACGAGGACTATAGACTTTGAATTCTACAATGTAGATCGAATTCTCGTGGCGATTGCATCTAAGCACGAATCAGTGTGAAACACGGGTGATAAATTCGGGTTACTGTGCATATTAAACCATATACAGTAATTGTCAATACTTCTTGAAAAATCTGTCCTCAAATTACTATTCCTTTTCTGGTTCCCTGTCTAGCAATGGACCCTCTGTCTGTACATTGTATTTTTACCGCTTCATGGGGCCCTGTCTGTGAATTGTATTTTTACCGCTTCAATGAATCATCCAAGTTATGATAGAATGACCTAAATCTTCTTTCAACTCTTTTTACGTGAAACTCAATGATGTTATATGTGCTAAAAGCTTGCTAATCAGTTCATTTACAATGACAAAACTGTTGTTAAAGTTTCTAATTATACCTGACGCGAAATATTATGATTTTATACCAATGATAAAGAAACGGGACCTTTATCAAAGTGTGAACTTTAAAGTAGGGTGTGAAATGTGAATAGGAACATATGCAATATGTTTGTAGTTCACGTCTCATATTGTATACTTCATATTTCACAGCTCATCATTTAGGCTTAATTCTAGACAGCTCAGATATCAGAGTTTGTTTCATAAAATATATTTTTTTGTTGTTTGAATATAATGAATTAGACAAAAATTGCTTTCCCTTGATTGTCCAAATATACCATGATAGATGGCGCTAGTGTGCAGAGTTTTTTTTGCAAATCTGAGGGATGTATTTTGGCTGGGCTAGTCATTCAGCGGAAAGCCGCGACCGAATCAGCACTCTGTTTTTTTCTATAAAATTGAAGGGGTTGTTTTGAGTGGCTAGATAAGATGATGAGTGTCGACGTTATTACGATGCATGGTTGTTATTTTTGCATGGAAGGATTGCATGGTACAGTTTTTCATCAATACATAGTCGGAACGATTCGGTCAGCCTTTCCGGCTCAAACATCAACAGTCGCTGTTCTGTTAATTGTCTTCTATTGGAAGAGCTTGGTAGATCGAGGTCAGTTCAAGGGAAGTGTGAGGTATAATATGGGAATACATTAAAAGTTTCCAACAGAGTTGTGATCGTAGTGGCAGTGAGTGGGTGTAAAAGAGCTCGTCTCTCTATAGTCGTCGTCATAAATTGGTTTAAGTACAACCTGTAAATGCAAACTGAGGTATCAAATAACTACCCGCCTATAATACACGAGACTTCAAATAACGCAGTTACTACTTCACATCTTATACTTCATTTTACATTTTATTTTGCAAGCTGCGATATATGACGCTTCAATAGTGAAGTGTGACGTTATACTTCGATAAACACCAGAAAAATTAAGTTCATTGCTTATATTTACATTCTTTTCTATTTATTAATTGACCACAAATTTGTGTTGTTTTCAATCGCTACAGTTGGAACAGGAAATAAAAATAAAAAAAAAATACATTTATACGCAGTTTTTCTACTTACAGCAGAACAGCGTCATAACGTCGCCTACGTCGAATCAGATTGAAGAGAACCATGGTTTATTTTGACGTCACTTAACTCATGTAACGTCGCGTGAACCGATGTAGTTGTTGAAGTATAAACTACATTACGTTCTAATGGTTTATCATAGAGCTTTCCAATAAATGCACTGAGAATGTAAATACCAGTCAACACGCTCTTGTTGGTATTCTTTCTGCCGTACTTCATTGCGAACAGTGTTCACCGATAGTTTTTAGTATAGTTGGATAGTCGATAGTTTGAGCTTATTTAAACTAGTCTAGTATTAGATTATCAGCCATGGTTGATATAGTACTGTGCACATTATATTGAGATATCAAAAGATGTTTCTACTGTCTGATGGTGTTGCAACATATGCCATATTACATCTCAGTGCTGAGATGTGGTGCGCCATATGTATGTGAAGTAGGGAGGACATTAGAATGATGTTGTATCTCACACTTATGGTTGTTTGAACTTGTTTTATTCAGTAGAAGATAGATTATATTTGATTTTATAGAAAGAACAAGTCCATTCCATAACCTTGAAAGGATTGCACAAGCCACAGCAGCTCTGATCATTTGAAGCCAGTATGATAAACCTGAAGCCAGTATGGAATATGATGTATCTCACACTTATGGTTGTATGACTCAATGGATGATATGTTTACATTGAAAGATCTAGTCCATCCCATAACCGTGATAGGATTGCACAAACCACTGCAGCTCTGACAAAACTGATGCCAATATGGAATTAAGGTATCTCACACTAATAGTTACATGATTTTTTGAAAGTTTGGTTATTTTTTTAATATTAAGAAAAGTCTGTTTCTGATTTGATAGAAAAGAACAATTTTGCCAATAAGATTGATCCTCTTCAAACATGGCTAAGACCTAGACGTACAACACAACACATTGCGGCTTCTCTGAGGCACATAGTGGCCTCTCTGAAGTGCTTGCTAGTTCCGACACCATGGAACACGTGAACACTATTGCACTAGTCATACATCTGGCAGCATTTTTTATTAATACTATTTTTGTTTATTTCTGTTTAACTAAGTTCCTTTGTTTTTATACCTTTAAATCTATTTAGTTGTAACATTATTTTGCCTTCTTCCTGTCGCTAACCATGCGATGGTATTGAGTTTTATCTTCTCCATTAGTCTTGTCATAATGACACCCTTGTTTCGTTTTTTCTGATCATTACGCTGAGATAGTGGTAATGATCTTTTAGTTTCAGATCTTTTTTCCTTTTAATGTGATTTACAACAAAAGTTGTGTAAGCTAGATAGACTTATCTGTGTCCGTGTTGTAGACAGACATACGATTTAAAGCCATTCAAACTTCAGAATAACTATCTCACACCTATGGTTGTATGATTCAATTGAATATAAATTTTCTTTGAAAGACCTTGTCCATCCCATATTCTTGAAAGGATTGCACAAACCACTGCAGCTCTGACAAAACTGATATCAATATGGAATTGAGGTATCTCACACTTATAGTTATATGATTTAATGAAAGTTTGGTTACTTTTGATTATTCAGAAAAGTTTGATTCTGATTTGATAGAAAACACAATTTTGCAAATGAGATTAATCTTCTTCAAACATGGCTAAGACCCAGACGTACAACACAGCACATTGCGGCTTCTCTGAGGCACCTAGTTGCTTCCCTGAAGTGCTTGCTAGTTCCGACACCATGGAACACGTGGACACTATTGCACTAGTCATACATCTGGCAGCATTTTTTATTAATACTAAATTTAGTTTATTTCTGTTTGATTAAGTTCCTTTGTTTTTTTACCTTTAAATCTATTGAGTTGTAACATTATTTTGCCTTCTTCCTGTCGCTAACCATGCGACGGTATTAAGTTTTATCTTCTCCATTAGTCTTGTCATAATGACACCCTTATTTCAATTTTTCTGATCATTACGCTGAGATAGTGGTAATGATCATTTAGTTTCAGATCTTTTTTCCTTTTAATATGAACTTACAACAAAGTTGTTTAAGCTAGATAGACTTATCTGTGTCCGTGCTGTAGACAGACGTACGATTTAAAGCCATTCAAACTTCAGAATAACTATCTCCACATTATACTCCAAACATAGGTGATTCCAGCAAGGCGAAACTTCCAGTCCGTTTCGGAATATAGTTGTCCCGGAAATAAGTAAATGACGTAAGCAGCGGTGTAAACTGAAAGAACAGACGACTCATGTCACCATAAATACTTAGTAATATTATTAATTCTTTCATAAGGTATGAGTTAAATCAGGTATAGAAATATTGTTTTATATTACCTTAAATGAAGACAACCGTAAAGCATCAATGGGAACTTATATTAATGAATATCGAAGCTTTTGATCTGAAACCTTTCATCCCACCCACAAAATACATTGTTGACAAATGCGATTTGGGGTAATTTTACAAAATACTTTGCAAACAATATGTTGTCTGTGGGCTGTGCTGTTTGTACAATGGTGCGCCACACAGCTCTCAGCTTTGCATATTGTGTAATTGTAAAAATCCCATCGGCTAGAAGAGGGTACAGGGTTAGCTCGGTCTCGTGTCATACCCAGTCAGTATTTGATCATACCCCAGCCCTCCGCTATGCTACGGGCTGCGTTTAATTAATATAAGGTTACATTAATCCACAAATAATGAAATTTCTTTAAATAATATTTTTTAAATTAAATGGAATGGAAATGTTTTGTTTCTGTATTTGCAACTTCCAGACAGAGGGGTGCTAATATCGGAAAGATGATCATAGATGCAGAAGTAAGTAAAATATGGATTGCATATTTACCAATTAAGATAGTGGGATAATGGTCCTTCGTGTCTTTGATTCGAGTTACTCAGTGCTGATGATAAAAATACTAACATAATTATGTGTCCTTCAAAGATTGCAGGGTTATTATAATAAACACATTGTGGTGACCCGAGGGTTGGGCGCCTGTAAACCGGTTAAGGGTCATTGGTTTGTCATGAAAGGTTGGTGACTACTTGTCTCCGGGGCGTTCATGGCTGAACCAACGCGGTCCCAAGTCCGCGATCACAGTGTGGTTATTCAATGATAACTAACATGTCGGTAGCTATAATAACCTGCTCCGCCGACATAAGAAGGATGTTAAGATAATACATTTAAACTGAGGCTGTTCATGCAGATATCTGAGCAGTACTGGTGCTGATCAGGCTAGCAATAAAAATCATATTGTATTGAGGGCACGTGGTGACTGGTTACACTGTCTAGTAGTATTAAATTATCAGCCATGGTTGATATAGTACTGTGCACATTATATTGAGATATCAAAAGATGTTTCTACTGTCTGATGGTGTTGCAGCATATGCCATATTACATCTCAGTGCTGAGATGTGGTGCGCTATATGTATGTGAAGTAGGGAGGACATTAGAATGATGTTGTATCTCACACTTATGGTTGTTTGAACTTGTTTTATTCAGTAGAAGATAGATTATATTTGATTTTATAGAAAGAACAAGTCCATTCCATAACCTTGAAAGGGTTGCACAAGCCACTGCAGCTCTGATCATTTGAAGCCAGTATGATAAACCTGAAGCCAGTATGGAATATGATGTATCTCACACTTATGGTTGTATGACTCAATGGATGATATGTTTACTTTGAAAGATCTAGTCCATCCCATAACCGTGATAGGATTGCACAAACCACTGCAGCTCTGACAAAACTGATGCCAATATGGAATTAAGGTATCTCACACTAATAGTTACATGATTTTATGAATGAAAGTTTGGTTATTTTTTTAATATTAAGAAAAGTCTGTTTCTGATTTGATAGAAAAGAACAATTTTGCCAATAAGATTGATCCTCTTCAAACATGGCTAAGACCTAGACGTACAACACAACACATTGCGGCTTCTCTGAGGCACATAGTGGCCTCTCTGAAGTGCTTGCTAGTTCCGACACCATGGAACACGTGGACACTATTGCACTAGTCATACATCTGGCAGCATTTTTTATTAATACTATATTTAGTTTATTTCTGTTTAACTAAGTTCTTTTGTTTTTATACCTTTAAATCTATTTAGTTGTAACATTATTTTGCCTTCTTCCTGTCGCTAACCATGCGATGGTATTGAGTTTTATCTTCTCCATTAGTCTTGTCATAATGACACCCTTATTTCGTTTTTTTCTGATCATTACGCTGAGATAGTGGTAATGATCTTTTAGTTTCAGATCTTTTTTCCTTTTAATGTGATTTACAACAAAAGTTGTGTAAGCTAGATAGACTTATCTGTGTCCGTGTTGTAGACAGACATACGATTTAAAGCCATTCAAACTTCAGAATAACTATCTCACACCTATGGTTGTATGATTCAATTGAATATAAATTTTCTTTGAAAGACCTTGTCCATCCCATATTCTTGAAAGGATTGCACAAACCACTGCAGCTCTGACAAAACTGATATCAATATGGAATTGAGGTATCTCACACTTATAGTTATATGATTTAATGAAAGTTTGGTTACTTTTGATTATTCAGAAAAGTTTGATTCTGATTTGATAGAAAACACAATTTTGCAAATGAGATTAATCTTCTTCAAACATGGCTAAGACCCAGACGTACAACACAGCACATTGCGGCTTCTCTGAGGCACCTAGTTGCTTCCCTGAAGTGCTTGCTAGTTCCGACACCATGGAACACGTGGACACTATTGCACTAGTCATACATCTGGCAGCATTTTTTTTAATACTATATTTAGTTTATATCTGTTTGATTAAGTTCCTTTGTTTTTTTACCTTTAAATCTATTGAGTTGTATTATTATTTTGCCTTCTTCCTGTCGCTAACCATGCGACGGTATTAAGTTTTATCTTCTCCATTAGTCTTATCATAATGACACCCTTATTTCAATTTTTCTGATCATTACGCTGAGATAGTGGTAATGATCTTTTAGTTTCAGATCTTTTTTTTCCTTTTAATATGAACTTACAACGAAAAAGGACAGAGGCAGAAAAGCTTTAGCAATGTCTGTAGTAAAACTTGGGTTTTTAATCGATTGCATGGATGATACCTAACTTTCATTTACGATGAGCTTCACGAGTTTGGACCGCCTAACTTACCAGTGAAATACCATGTAAAATATATACAATCTTAAATAATTACAATGGGACAAAGTTGAGAACTCAATGCTCTGCACTTTCTCCCACTGCCCTCTATCAATCTTTAAAGATTCATTTAGTTCAATTTAACGTTTTCAGAAATATGCTTCGAACAAGCAAAATACTGCAAAAGCTAGGAGAGGAATTAACTCCATAATTACTTTTAATAAAATTAGGGACTTTTGCTATGCATTTCCTCTCACTGCCGTCTTTTCATTCAGTTCCCTCTAACACTTTCAGAGATATGCCCTAGACAAGCAAAATACTGAAAAAGTTGAAGGAAGCTAACCCTGTAAACACTTGTAATAGGGTTATGTTCTTCTGTTCTGCACTTTCTCTCATGGCCCTCTATCAATGTGTGATGTCAAGTTTTGTTCCCTATAATACTTTTAGAGATATGCTGCGGACAAGCAAAGCATTTAAAAAATTGAAGGTAGTTAACTCCATAATAACTTGTGATAGGGTTATGGTTCTTGAGTTCTGTATTGTCTCTGTCCTTTTACAATGTTTGAATTTTCTTTCAAATCCCTTAAATACTTTCAGAGATATGGCCCGGACAAGCAAAGCGCTGAGAAAAAACTGAAGGGAGCTAAATCCGTAATTACTCGTGACAGGGTTATGGTTCTTTATTGCCCTCTATCAGTGTGTAAAGTTTCATTTAGTTTCCTATATCTTTTTCTAGAGATATGCTCCCGACAAAGATTGCCCTCTATCAGTGTGTAAAGTTTCATTTAGTTTCCTATATCTTTTCTAGAGATATGCTCCCGACAAAGAAATACTGCACACACTGGAATTGGAGCTAACTCCGTTATTACATGTGGTAGGGTTATTGTTCTTACGCTCTGCACTTCCCCTCATCACCACCTATCAATATTGTTGAAGTTCATTTAGTTTCCTTGAATACTTCCAGAGATATGCTACGAACGGACGGAAAGAGGATGGACGGACAAATGAACGGACGGAAGGACAAGCGGCTACTATATGCTCACCCTTCGGGGAGCATTAAAATGCCGAAACCAGACTCTGGGCCGCATAGAAAATTTGAATAGCTGACTCATGAAATGAACAGGTACTACTGGAACATACAGGATACCAGTGAAATGCACTGGAAGAACTTTGGTGGGATGTCAACAAATGACAGACACAGCGTTTACTTCAGAGACGAAGAGGACAGGCACGAGTATGGGGTTGGTTTTCAAGTGCATAAAAACATGACGAGTGCTGTCTTGGGTTGCCGACCAGTCTCCTGCAGACTTATCCTAATCCGCCTGAGAGCAGCTCCTTTCAATGTCACCATCACACAGGTTTTGGCAACAACATCTGGATTCAATGACAACGAGGTCGACAACCTCTACCAGCAACTTAAGGAAATCAGAAACCACACACCTAAGAGGAAAATTCTAGTTATACAAGGGGATTGCAGTGCTTAAGTTAGAAAGGATGCACAGACAGACTCGGGAGACGTTTGTGGACCCTACTTCGATGCTGAGACAAAAGAAAGAGAGGTATCAGATTCCTAGAATGATCAACCTTTAAACAACCTAGTATTGACAAATACCCTAGACCCCCATAAGCCATCCAGAAGGAGGACATGGCACAGCACAGACAAGAAGCGTCACAACCAGATTGACTACATTTTGGAGAGGAAGCGATTCCGTTCAGGAGTTAAGAGCCATAGGACAAGGAGCAGGCATTGGAAGTGAGCGCGATCTGGTGATAATGACCTTCTGAGTTCGTCTAAAGAAGGCCAGAAAACCGACCCAGCCAAGACTGAGGTTTCACCTTTGAGATGCTGAGAAATCCAGACTTGGCAGACACAATTCAAGCAGAATAGGTGGTAAATTTGCACCACTCATCAGTCTGAGGGATTATTACATGGGCCTACATAGTTTTATTATCACCTACAATACAGCAGTGACTAACACAGCCTGGCACGAGACCATAACTAGTTTTACTATATAGTTTCATTATCCATCCTTCCATGAAACTTTTACACAACACTCCAGTCACTTTAAACTCTCTTTTCCTCAAGTCTCTGGGGCACAGGGTAAAACCTGCTACTTTTTTTGCTCTTCCTCCGGTAATTAATCATCCGTCAACTTAGACAATATGCCGTTGTAAGAGCATCTATGAAGGGCGTGATTCGGCTCCTCTAGTTGTCTCCAGTGTTGGGGATTCTGAACTAATTATACATTTTCAAGAAGCATATGCAACGCTCCTTCCGGTTTGCCATAATAAGCAAGATATTCAGTCAAACCGGCCTTCTTGGAAACCAATTAACCAGGGGATTATTTGTATGTGTAAGTATGGCCTTAAGTTGTTCAACCAATTAAGGGAAATGACTGTGGACCGATTCCTATACTTGAGAAGGAACGTCGCGGTAAGTGGCCCAGGGTCACCAGAGAGGAATAAGTGAACTGGAATGATTGTGAAGTCGTAGATCACCCTTCCGTTTAGGGCGTCCATGTCTGTGTATCAAATATTTAGGATTTGTCGATGTCTATATGGTTAATGGGCCGCGACACGAGAAAACCAACAATGTGGTTGTGCGCCCAGCGCAGACTCAGATCAAGCTGGACATCCGTCCAGTCCGATCAGACTCTTCGCTAAGCGCTTAAAGGATAGCTAAGGGTCTAAGCTATCTTCATGCGGACAGCGAAGACTCTGATCAGACTGGGCGGATGCCCAGGCTGATCTGAGTCTGCGCTGGGCACACAACCACATTGTTGGATTTGTCTTGTCGCGGCTCATATAAGTTCAGACTTATGATTTTGATACTTTGACTGCTCCACTTGTAAGGTCATCTATGGTTCCCCAATGAACTTGCAAGCTTATGGGATTGACTAGATTAGGGTACTATCCGATCCCCGAGACATGAGTGTTTTCATTGTTTTCTTAACGTAACAGGCTTTTAAGTTTCAAAAAATTAAACTGAAATCACACTCAAGATGAGCAAAGGTTATGTATGTACATCGTGTCACTGATGGCTGAATGGAGGAGTTCGAGTTTTGAATTCCAGGAGCATTTCAGTCATTTCTGATCAATGGGAGAATGGTTGTGAGATTAAAATGAAACAGAAGCAACATAATAAAATCAGATTTCGATAAAAACTTATGCACTATACATGTAGCTTAATCAGAGTCTGAGCTGAGTCAGAAGCGTTAACTCTTCGGCAACACGATCAGAAGTGTCCATCGTGTATACTATCTGAGCTCAAAGTCGATGACTGGTTATATATCATCTTGCCTCCACAAGGCTCAAATAGATACTCTATTTTCCCTTGACCTTTTGATACAGATTTTCCCAGAGCGATCACTTGATATTACATAATGTAGGATTCTTCTAAGAAAAAAAGATAATCAGATGATGGCTACCTATACAGATAGCCAGTTGATTACACGAGATTAGTTAATGTACCTTGAGAGCCCTATATTCATTCTGAGAGGCTCCCTCAATGGCAGTTACAGAAAGTATTATCTTTTGATTTTTCGACTGACTGTTATCAATAATAAAGGTCAGGGTCTGAAATGAAACATATTCAAACCTTACTGAGACAAGATTAATACTGAAACAAAAGATAATTGCGCCGTTGTCAACAAAATTAGCTGTACTTTTTGTTAGATCTTATGTCATTTTAACCCACAAACATTTACACTGCGAATGAAGTGTTTGAATACAGATATAAATAACTGAACTTGAATCATTATAGTGTCTTTAAGTATGCTAAAGTCATATTTCTATTGACACACTCCATTATTCAATGAAGCTTGTCTGAATAACCTCAATATCGAAACTTATGTAGTACGGCCTTGGAATGAGGAATTTTCCATTCTTGGATTAATCATTCCATGAACAATAAACAAATTACGCAGTCGTTCTTGCAATGTGTTTATATGTTCATGGACAGGCGTTTGGAGAGCTTGAAGTGCAGAAAGATGGAATCATATGATGACTGTAGAATTATTGAACATGCTATGCTAAACAAGATTGATACCAGGGTAATTAAACTTTCCAGTTTTGTAATCAACAGCCTTATGTGTATTACTGTACTTTACACAATTAGGCAGTACTTCACATGACAGAAAAAGAGACTAATTAAATACGGAATGAAATGTGTTTTCTCACATTTATAATATTCAAAACAGCTATTTAACAGACAAGTTTAGATTACAGCAAAATGCTTACGGAAATTCAACCTTCAAATATACATTTCAGTATAGACATAATTGATAATATGTTCCACAGAAACAGTCATCATTGTTACTGTCGAATTGGCGAAACCTTGGATTCTTTGTGTGAAGGAAAAATAAAGATTCATGCTATTCCTCCAATATCTGTAATAAGATACAACAGCGGTTGGCTGACTGTTAATAATAGGAGATTATGGGTGTTTCGACAAATGGAAAGACTGGGAAAATGTGCACAAATTCCGGTTGTTGTTGTCAAAGAGATGGCAGTTCCAACATACATTGCTGGAGTAAATGTAACCGTCAGAGAAAACCCAGGAGGGATATGGTACCTTTTGCCGTCATGTGAAATGCATCATCCGTTCAATACTGTTATCTGGGAAACGGCAAAACATATCAAAGAATTCATGCATCCGCCACCCAGCCCGCGGATGATTATCAAAATCTTTCAGAATCTCTCCCAAAGAGGAGACATTGCCAAAAGTATCATTGTCCATAAAGAAAATATTTATACAGGCGACACATGTTCAGAGGTGCAAACATTTTCATCGGGATATGTGGAAAATGTGGATGTACTGAACAATAATGAACTCAATGAATCTCAAAAGGAGCCAATGGACAAAGACAGACGAACAGCGAAGTGGGTCTTGGATCAAAGAACATACATCACTGTGGCAGCTCAGCGTATTGAGACTGAGGGGTTGAAGTTATATAACGGGTCAGTTCCTGGCAATCTGGAAGAATATAGGCCGGTGTCTATTGCCCCAAAAAGCAATGAAATCGACAGTGCTGATCGGCATTCAGAGGCAAGCGAGCTTAGCTCGGGCTATGTGTTTGTAACCGGCGATGGAGATAACACTCATAACACTGAGTCAAATTCAGCCTATAACTTTAAAAGGCAACCTGTATGTGAAGAAACTGAGCATGATAACAAAAACGAAACACCAACGATCCGAAAAATATAGCAGATCCTCCGAACATAAATGAAATTACAAACAGTATTATAGACATGGCTGAGCGCGTTTTTTCTTAGCGGACAAAAGACTAACAGTGAAAACGTAATTGAACTTCGAGCGTACATTGGGGACATTCTTCAAAGCACATTTGCTAACTACAAAGAAAAGTGTCGAGTATATGAGCATGAAATTTTGACTCTTAAAAAAGAAGCCAAAAACTCTTTAGTAGTTAGGCAAGAGGAAATCGAAACGCTGAAAAAGCAAGTTGAAGAGATTGAGCAAAAATCTCAAGAAGAAATAAAGATGATGCATCCAGAAAGCCTTTGCCATGAAGCAGCGAATCAATCACAGGGTGATAATGATGCAGTCATCAAAGATAAAACAAAAGAGAATATCACGGAAGATAAATATTACATTTGTAGCAGTAACGATGGTAACGATTGTGAGCCACGAGACAATTTAGATAGAGAGACGTGCAAAAAGGTTCTTGATAGGAGAGACGCAAACTCTTCAACATTGGAAACTCAAGAGTCTGATATAATTCAACGACTGAAAGAAGAGAACAGAAAACTAAAGAATAGAAATCACCGCCTCAAACACAACATGCAGAGGTTAAAAGCAATGCAAAATGATAATTTACGCACCTTTGCTGAATCACTGTTTCTTAACACACGAAAACGAGCATACTCAGAATGATATAAGTTTGCGTTCAAGGCCAGGAATGAAATAAAATAAGATTACGTATGCTACAAGTTTTAAGTATAATTCTAAGGTGTAAGGCTGCTCTAAGTCTGTTCAGAGCCTACACTGTTTACAATTTCATCTGCATCTGTTGGACACATTACTGCATTGTAAAACCAAACTGTTTCATTTTAGGACAATTATGGTAATCATTTAAGGTGTCCTTTTTTTTAGAATTATTACTGTAAAATTTAAGCTTTGGACACAAAGAATCTAATGTACCATTTCACTATCGTTTCTGTCCTGCTAAGGAATTATGGTCTGACGTTTCTCTGATACCTCTGAGAGGTCTTTAGATTTGCTCCTGCAGACTGGAATGAATAGTGAAACGCCCCTATTTGCATAAATATTGGGATACCTAAAAATAATTAGTTTTCCATTTGGGACAAATAGAAACTTGATGGTCTTAGGTGTCCCTATTCCTAAGCAATTTAGGGTATACAAACATTAAACTCGGCCAAGTTGTTCAAAGCTTAACGATTTCGTTAGGCAAGGATTCTTTAAGTCTTATAAGGCACATAAGATAAAAAAGGTAAATACTTTTTAATGTAAAAATGTGAAGAACTCTTCAACTTTCTTGCAAAAAAAACAACAACAAAAAACAACAAATGGCAGTTGTTATGCGAGCAATACGTTTGTAACTCAAACCATGTTTTCATCGCCACGTTATGAGCACCGGTATGCGATGATCTAACAGTCCCAGGTTCGATTCTCGCTGAAGGCGGAAATCTTAAACAAACTAGCATATTAGCATTTGATTTAGCTGTAGCTAAGTCAAAACTGCTACTTAGAGAGTAAGTATGCTGATCTAACACATACATGAATAATAACAATAATAATAATAATACCATACATGTAATACAAAAAAATGAAACAAAAGATAATACTAGGAAAATAATAAAACAAAATTATGCCCTGTAGGTAGCACATGGTAAAAAAAAAATACACGTATTTATTTATTGTCTGCTTTACTGCGATAACGTGGACAACAAAATGTCAGGAGAGAGGGGTAAAGTTGTGCAAATGGACTCTGTCCAGATATTTGCGATAGATGTGCCGCGACACGAGAATCTGCATGTAGGGCATGTACGCCCAGCAAAAACTTAGATCAGTCTGGGAATCCACCCAGCCAGATCAGAGTCTTCGCTATGCGCCAGGGGTAGCTAAGTGTCTAAGCTAGCTCTATGTGATAGCAAGACTCTGATCAGACTGGGCGGATGCCCAGGCTGATCTGAGTCTTTACTGAGCGCACATGCCATTATTGTTGGCTCTGTCGTGTCGCGGCTCAAATATGGTAGATTACAGATTAAGGTGTATGGGTAGATCTTCATACTTATCTGCCATTCTTCGTGGGAAACAACTTTTATGACTTCCAGTATGCTTCCATGGCAGATACAGCTGTTTCAAAATGGGGCCAACTCTGAAAGGAAAGAAGTTGCTCAGGATTGCGAAAGAAACTCTGTCCTTTAAAGAGTTGACCCATACTAACAAGAATGGCGAAGAGGAAAATGACAGAGTTGCCGGCTCTGAAAATATACCCATTCGCCTTAACTGCTCTCCTGGTCTTCTTTGTTATGTACACTATTCATGTATAAATTTTCATGGAAATATTTGTGTATCTTGTAATCACAGGGTATAATCGATTCCGCTAATTTTCGCTTCCTGCAGAGACTGTACATCATATTTGGCTTCCGCCGAGACTGTCCGCGAACTCTTGCTTCCTGCCGAGACTTTTGAACCTGATAAATGGCTTCCTGCAGAGACTGTCCGCGTGATTCTGCTGGAATGCTCTCGGCAGGAAGCAGTATCACGCGGACAGTCTCGGCAGGAAGCCAATTTTCGAGGACAGTAGTCCCTGCAGGAAGCAAGAGTTCGCGGACAGTCTCGGCGGAAGCCAAATACGATGTACAGTCTCTGCAGGAAGCGAAAATTAGCGGAATCGATTATACCCTGTGGTAATGAGAATTTAAAACAAGGGATGTAAATATGTATTGTGATCACATACTTATAGATGATTTATGATTTTTACATGAATCTATTAGTTAACGTTACTCCTTGGTAGCTCTTTGAATATGGAAATATGTGGTGCTAGTTTATACATGATACGGGTGAAATAATAAAGCACATGCACCGTTGTTCGCTAGAAGGATGCTTGGCCAGTATGCTAAGAAAGGAATGCCCCTGACAAGCTTATGCGAGCTTCGCTTCCGGTATGGAACTGTAGTGTCGCACGATCGGTGTTATCACTTAATGGCATTTTGAAACATGGTAAATGATCAAAACTGGGTTGTTTGTTTTATTCATTATATGGGTTGTTTGTTTTATTCAGTATATGGCTTTTGTTATTTCACGAAAGGATTCATGACGTTTAAGGTATATAGGTAGCATATACACACTGAACAAAATTTCTAATTGGTCACTTTTTCCATAGAATTAAACCTTATGCAAATTCAAATTTATCTGGCTATGAATTATGAAGAGCAAATGGATGTTTATGCTTGTTTTTTTACAAGCAGCACAATCGCTTATGCATTTTCAAAATGAATTGCTACAATTTGAAGCCTTTATTCAGAGTTACACATACATTCCAAGGGAGATAATTTCAAAACTTCAATATTGAAATTAAAATAGACAAGAATTTTATGAGGATTGAGTACAAATTTCATATTTTTAAAATATAAAACTAAATTTACTTCTGAATGTTGTGATTTTGTGGCAGTTTGATGCAGGTTTTATGCGTTTTAAATCTATTCTATGATTTACACACAAGGGGTCATAACTCTTATATTACAGTAAAGTTTGATTTCAAAATTTAATTGAAATAAGTGGATATAAATCTAAAATTTTGATTATAATAATATTCATAAATATTGTTAAGAAATCATTTTTATGCAAAGAAGACAACTGACCAATTAGAAAGTTTGTATATCTGCAGCAATTTAAATCATATTAATATGCTCAGTTGAAAATTGTAGTTAATTTGACTTTATTCCGTAACAGTGCTTTTTACTGACAACGCTCTGTAGTTTCAAAAAAATAATACATGTAATAAATCCAAACTTAGCCGTATCGAAAAAGGGTACTTTAAGCGGTACAGTCTTAACGAAGATGTGACTGATGGTTTTGCGATCATATTATTTAAATTTATATTTTAAGAGATTCAGGAAATTAATCAAGGGTCATATACATTCAGTGTAAAAACTGTGATATAGTAGTCTGTAACAATGTAAAGCATTTTGCAATTGTGGGTTAAATCTTTGTACGTATGTATATATATTTTGCTGTATATATATAGTTAACTCTTTATACATGTATATATATATTTTGCAGGGACGCATCAAAGAATGTGCTGTGCTCTTTAAATGGTGTATAAATAAATAAGTAAATATCACAGTCTGAAAGAAAGAAAGAAAGAAAGAAAGATCAATGGCCTGCAGCTTGTAAATTAGTTGCTGCAGTATTGCAACTTTCTGTTTATATATATAGTATATTTCTTTGTTTGTTCAACTGTAGATATAAAACACGAATTATATAATAAAGCACTGAAACTGACTTTCGTATTTCGAGTTTGAGGTGAATGGGAACATTTCCAGGGGAGGCAATTCTAACCAACACGAATTTATCTCCCATTGGGGGGGGGGGAGGGGATTCTCTTAGTGGAAAGAATTTAGGGAGCAAATTCTTACCGTTAAGAGTAGACTAACTTTGCAAGAGCTTTGTTGGCCAAGGAAGCGAACAGGCAGTCTCGAAATCTATGTCCCTTTGTAATAATCGCGCAAACAAGGTATATTCAAACACCTTGAAAAGACATAATATTTATTTGCTCTATTTCACTCTGCACCAAACAATGGTTTTGTCACTGTTCCAAACTTTTTTTATGCTTTTGTCAGTTTCGGTCCTTCGTATATACCGCAAACTTCGAACAGTTAAATCATTTGTTACAAATTCAATGTGTCGTATATTGGATGTGTATATGTTGTCAAAAAGCTCAAACCTTGATTAGCTTCTTCTTTGAAAGAAGCTGTCCGATCTAGGTTGCACTGTTTGCTTAGGCGTGGCAGAATATTTAGGGCTAATAGGTAATTGTACGATTAATCGATATAACATGCATAATAACAATACTCCACTTTTAAATAAAATTTGAGAAACACTAAAGTTTTAATACCTGAAAATTTTCCATTCTAAGCAGGAAGAATCAACCCATTTTACTTCCCATTATTATTTATGTTCTAAAATTACAGACCTTGACATAATAAAAGAGAAAGAAGACTGTGTAAGGAGTCAATGACCATTATTAATGTTGATATTCTAAATGCCGTCGAAGATATTGAATGTTTTTCTTTGTATTTTGAAAGTTTTTCTTTGTATTCGTATGGTTTTAATCCAGAACCCCCTGGTGGATGGCCATTTTGGACCCTGGGACCACCATTTCAACAAACTTGGTAAAGGACTACTAAACATTGTTACATGCCAAATTTCAAGCCTCTAAGCCAAGTGGTTCTGAAGAAGATTTTTGAACAATTTCCTATGTATTTCTTTAGTTTAATCCCATGACCCCTGGGGCGGTGTCATTTGGATTCTGGTGCCACCATTTGAACAAAGTTGGTAAAGGACCATACAGGCAATGCTACATACCAAATTGCAAGCATCTGAGACTAGCGGTTCGAGAGAAGAAGATATTTAAGTATTTTTTTATTTTGTACCTAAGACCCCCTGCCTGCAGGGTCATTTTGAACCCGGAGGCCACTATTTGATGAACACGGTAGAATTAAAATCTTAAAAAGTTCCCTCAAGAGCAGAGATTACATACAGAAGTAGGAACATGGGCCAGATGTCTACCAAACCATGTTTCAGACCAAATATCAAAGCCCTAGGCCTAGCGGTTTCAGAAGATATCATTTCAAGGAAAAAGTTAACGGTCGGACTACGGATGACGACGTCGGACGACGGATAGACAGTAATTACTATAGCTCTACCGAGACATTAAATGCATTAGTTTAAGTAAAGACAGAATGAAAGTCTGACAAATAAGGGGAAGAATACAACAAGTCGTCATCAACCCGCACACCAAATACAACTACTCCAGCTTGCACGGTTGTGGAGTAATTTTTGACGAAAAATTACATAATTCAGAGTATGGAGAGAAAGAAAATCAAACAAATTCAGGGGAAAATAAGCTGGAGAAAGTTGGTTCTCAATCCCACGATAAAACAAGTCGTCATTATCTGCATACCAAATATGCACGGTTGCTTATTCTTTGAGGAAAAACTTAATTATTCAAAGTATGGACAGAAACGAAATCGTACAAACATAGGAAAGAATAAGCTAGAGAAGGCTGGTTTTCTATTCCTTGAAACATCAAGTCATCATCAATCTGCAGACCAAATATGACTATGCTAGCTTGAAGTGTTGCTCTAAAATTAAGTAAGGAGTAAAAGAAAATTAGATTATACCGGGAAGAACAAGAGCAGAAGTCTGGTTTCCAATCCCACGATAACAAATCATCACCATCCTGCCTACTAAATATGACTACTCTAGATTACGCCGTCCGCAAAGAAATCTTTAACGAAAAGCAGAGAATAAAGAAAAAATAATAAAGTATGGAGAAAACCAAATCAAACAAATACAGGAAATAATAATAAGAAAAAAGCTGCTAAACTTCTTCAACAGGGCTATCGGTATCATAAGCTTAGAAAGGCTTTTTCTAAATTCTATCGCAGACACCATGAATTGGTTTCAAAATTTAATGTCGGATTAAAATTTCTTTTACACCAAGGCCTATCGGAACCAGAATTTTATGGTGACTTAGTATACAAATTCAAAAAGATTAAGGATAGGACTGATTTTTCTGATCAATTCCGAAAAATAATAATACGTCACAAACGTATTGGCTATAATTTAAATGTTATGCGACAGTCTGCATGCTTAGTGATTAACCCAATCACGGTTGATAACTTTGCTGAACTCTTTAATTGCACACCGGGGGATCGGACGTTAGACTCTATGATGGCCCCGACCTAAAGCTATATATTTTAGTTGGTTGGGACCGGAGCCTTTTTGTCTGTTGCTTGGTCCACCGGGGCTCACCTGGTGACCTTCTTTTGCTTCAGATTTCCAGTGGGGTTGTTTGGCAGGACAGGGATCTCCACCTGTCAGACGGCCCGTTGTATCTGTTAAGTCCTCGTCTTTGCTTCTTAAGGTGTTGAAATTTGATTTATGTGTTTACCGTGATGATTCATTGACGAGTTATAGGGTTATCATACCAACTAAATGTTTTGTACCACTTCAGATACTGAGGGTGAGGTTGGGCCTGTAAAATCGATTTAAGCCCCCCAGTAATTCATTACTGACCGTTCCAAGGTGGTAGTTCTGTTGTGATTCTCTGTTGCCTGTTTTTGGTGTCAGAGTTTCTGTGATGTTTTACCTTATGTATGTTCTTATTTTTTTGGTTCGGTTTGGGTTGCTGAGTGGCCACCTTTTGGGAACAAGCTGCTCACTCGGTTGGCCATATGTTCTCTGTATCTTGATTATTTGTAATCTTAGTTGTTTCCAACTATGGTTTGAGGGCTGGATTTGGATTTTGATTGTTTCAGTTCCTGGTCTTTGCATACTTTTTACTTTCAAATCAGCCTGGGCATCCGCCCAGTTTGATCAGAATCTTTGCTAAGCGCTCAAAGCGTAGCTAAGAGTCTCAGTTATTTCTTTGCGGATAGTGAAGACTCTGATCAGACTGGGCGGATGCCCAGGCTGATCTGAGTCTGCGCTGGGCGCACAATCACACTGTTGGTTTTGTCGTGTCGCGGCTCATATTATGTTATTGTCATGGAGCGTGAAATCTAGTCGAAATATATATTTACGGACACGCCTGGTAAGCGCACAATTCCATTGCAACTTGGAAATTAAAAAAAGAAGAAGAAGAAAAAAAAAAAGTTCTGCCATTCCTAACGACAACCTTTACCTTCATCAACAGATGCACGTTGAAAAGTAAAATTTATTCTTATAGTGGCAGTTTAATGTTATCCATATGTGCTTCTTATTAGAACTGGTAAATAAAAGTAATGAAAAAAAATATAAGTACAGAAATTTTTGGGTGGTCGTGTTTTGTCTTTACGTCGAACAGTTGTAACCGCGGCTTGAACGTCCGGGCAGCAAGACAAATCACTCAATTGTCACGACGTCTGATTGGCGTCAAGAAAGGCGGGTGACTTTTCATCGTCGGCAGATCAAGACTGTTGCTTTAAAGAAAAGTCAGCGGCCAGTGTAAATATTGTCCTTCAGTCCAAAAGCGGCCAAAAGTCTACAATTTTAAAGTAGTATTATGCTTGCCTGAAAATTTATATGGCATTGTGATTTGGTTCCATTGATTTCTTCATTCACTGCTTAGCTTAAACATTGCACTGTAAACATTATTAAACAGAGTCACTTTAAGTGCAATTCACAATTTATGTTACAGGTCTAATGACCATGTTGTATATGAGCCGCGACACGTTAAAACCAACAATGTGGCTGTGCGCCCAGCGTAGACTCAGATCAGTCTGGGCATCCCCCTGGTCCGCTCAGACTTTTCGCTAAGCGCTTAAAAGGTAGCTAAGGGTCTAAGCTACCTCCATGCGGACAGCGAAGACTCTGATCAGACTGGGCGGATGCCCAGGCTGATCTGAGTCTGCGCTGGGCGCACAACCACATTGTTGGTTTTCACGTATCGCGGCTCATATGTTTTATTTTTTTCTTTCTTATTGCTACCAATATCAAAGTGCCGTGATCAAACTTGACTTTTTTAAGAGACAGCCTGCTAGACCATTTTCGACCGCCCCATAAAATATCATTTCAAATGCCGTTGACGTTATTCTTGAATATCGGCAATGATATCCTGTTTAGTGAATATTGTGTCTATGAGGACTTGGTCATTGATTGACTATATGAATCGGCAATCTCGGGTTGTGTCCCTTCCACTCGGTGCCTTAGATTCGTTCATTGTTTGGATGAAAGATCAAATTTACAGTACATACACTCGAATATTTCGCGCTGGACTTCAGTTCAGTATGTGTCGCATGGTGGTATACAGGGATCATTTCATTTCAGATACTGAGAAGAAAAAAAAACATTCACCCAACTTTAAAGGTAGGTCCTGTACTTTGGAATGCATTATAATTTTGATGATTTTTTATCTAAGTTGTTGGAAAGCACTTATGAAGAGGAAATGAATAAGTTTCACTAAAAAGTGTAAATCAAAAAATCGTAGAAAAGTCGTTTTGCAAGGGATTTCCTAGCTCTGCTTCGCACACCAGTTAGCGCTAGTTTTAGTTCGCGCCAAAAATAGGTAACATAGCTGACGTCATGCTGCATTGCATTTCGGGATAGTTTAAACCCATCCGCCATGCCAGGACCTCTGGAAGAGCTCACGGCAAGAGAAAATTAACCATTGGCAAATGACATCAGAAACTGCGGACTTGTAGACATATATACATATTTATTTTTAGAACTGGAATTCCAACAAAAGAAAATAAACTAAAGGGAAAACGACTATTTTCTACAACATCTGACGATTTTCTCAGTAGCGACATTTTCAGAAAAATAAGAGAATTCAATACTACCCAGAAAAAGACAAAATTGTTTTGTGAACATTATTGTTATCGCTAGGCCAGGAACCTACCTTTAAGTATAAAGATGATAAGGTGAACAAAGTGTCTAAAGTAGGTTACAAAATGATCTCGATAGCTATATCAGTAAAAAACACAAAACAATAATAGTAGTAATAAATATAATCATAATAAAAACAGTTATGGTCTTATGTTGACGAGCCAAGAGATCTATAAACCAGGAGACAGACGGGTCATTAGTGCCCGCGCATAAAACCCTTATAGAGAATTTCAGTATTAACTTTCTCAAGCCTACTACAAGATAGGGTATAATCGATTCCGCTAATTTTCGCTTCCTGCAGAGACTGTACATCATAATTGGCTTCCGCCGAGACTGTCCACGATCTTTTGCTTCCTGCCGAGACTTCTGTACATGATAAATGGCTTCCTGCCGAGACTGTCCGCGTGATTCTGCTTCCTGCCGAGGCTCTCGCGGACAGTCTCGGCAGGAAGCCATTTAACGAGGACAGTAGTCTCTGCAGGAAGCAAGAGTTCGCGGACAGTCTCGGCGGAAGCCAATATGACGGACAGTCTCTGCAGGACGCGAAAATTGGCGGAATCGATTATACCCTGTGTACAAGTGCTCGAAATTGATATCACGCCCGAGGTTGAGATTTCTCTAATGCACCGAAAAATTCCTTGTGTAGCAGTAAGGAATGTTTTTTTTCGTGAATTCACATGCGTTAAGACAAATTTATGCATCTTTAGCTTCCATCGATTTTAATTCTATGAAACCCAGTCCGTTGTGCCATCAATGAATTGTGGTAGGTTTTGAATATATTGGGATCTGATAAGTCAGTACTGCAATTCTTCGACGGGAATTCATGCACGGGCATTAATGCCGGTCTGTCTCCTGGTTTATAGATCTCTCGGTTCATCAACAAAGAGACCATAACAGGTTTTATAATCACTGATATAGTTATCAAGGTCATTTTGTAACCTACTTCAGACACTTTGTTGACATACTCGATCTTCGACCTATCATCCATCTATACAGATATAGTTAGTCGAATCGTTTCTGTTTTTTACTTAGCATCTGAAATGTAATTATCCTTGTGCACCACAATGCGACATCTATCAAACTGAAACCCAGCGGCTTGACACATCAACATTTTTACATTCTGACCCCTGTCTCTCTACTCTTCATTCCATTCCATCCCCTTAATCATTCCACTTTCCTCAACCCCACCCCTACCCCCTCTTCATATAATCCTTATACTTTCGGACAACCTTTGTCTTTTTTACTTAATTATCTTTTCTATAAAATCTGTATAAAAACCAGCATACCACTATATTCTCCCACTGTCGTCTTGCTGCTTATTTTCACAAAATTTAATTTCGACAATCTGCTTTGGCTGTTAAACAAAAATCTACCAGCACAGCCCAGCTTCATTTCCTCACAACTCAAGCTGCATTTTTCCTTCAACAGTCACGAAACTGTGGCTTACGCTCACCAAGTTTTATTAATTTTGACATCTATAAATTAACTATTTCATTTTACAGCCCACCTGTCAAAATAATTATGCTTGGTAGTTATGCTCACTCAGACTCCATGGTAATGACGTCATCAAACAACCTCGTGACGGCATCATGAGGTAATAAGCCCTTCCAATTATTAACTATAACTGTATTAGCAGCACAGAGCGAAACTGCACAGTTTGTAAACAAATTAAAATCTAAAAGAGATCCGTCAAGAGCAGAGAAGAAGGAACATGGGCCAGACTACAAAGTGTACTAATTTTCTTCTCGGGCGGTGTATAGTTAGATCTTTTGCCTGTGTTTGGACTAGATTTTACGTTCCATTGGAACAACATAATTTGAAGACCCGCACACATCTTCCAATCCCAATTTCGTCAGTGCCATTTTGTTTCGGAGGTACTTTCAATATAATACAGGCGAGTATAAGCCAAGTCGACAACCTTGCATGAATGAAAACGAGTATAATTTTTGAGTTGTATACCTTGTTAAATAAAGTGTGTCATTATTTTATACATATGCAGATCAAAAATCCCCGACGACTGTCTTACCTGAAAGACCGGAGAAGCGGGGGATTGAACCTGGAATCCCGGATCGGTAGTCTTGCGCCTTATCCATTACTCTACGACCGCTCCTCAATGTCCAGTTGAAAAGCGTGTATCAGAATCAGAACTGTTTACTGGTGATATGTCCAAGGCCAAACTATAATCAGGACCTGTGATCAGGGATGTAAGTCTCTAGCCTAGCCCTAGCAAGAGAGGTAAACTTTGTATCTGAATCCCCTGCACACTCATCAGCAGAAATAGGGGACTCTTACACGGATTTCTAATTTCTAATAGTCTGGGGGTGGGGGTGCTGGGGGGGGGGAGGGAGAGACTGGACTTGTAAATGTCAGCCCCAGCCAATGGGGTTTAAAATGCCAGGGAATGGTGATTCCTGGTACGCCTACTTGGGAGAGCAAGGTCATTTATTGGTATACTAGCTGCACCCTTCAGCCCTCTGTAAAGCATAATGAGTCGACTATCTTTCTCCCTCTTTTCCAGAGATTCCCACTTACATTTCTCCAGAATGCCAGTCATACGCCCAGTTTCCTATTGCAAATCTAGCCGCCCTTTTCTGCACATTCTTCTTGCAGTTCATCTTGCAGAAGTAGACTTTGCGAGTCCCAAAACTGAACTACATACTCTAGGACTGGACGCACAAGTCCTTTGTATGCTGAGCCTTTGCCGTCCTGTGGACATGCCACCAAGTTACATCTAAGGAAGCAAAGGGTCCTATTAGTCTTTGTGCAAATATTGCCGACGTGTGTTCCATTTCAAATCAATGATTTTGTTATTCCAAGATACTTAATATTTTTACTTTATCGAGGGACGTTCCCTCTAAGGTATATGAAGAACTGATCGTCTTGATCCATTTCAGAATCAGCATTATATTGTATTTGACTGTAGGAATCTCATGCACAAACTCTTTGCCCAACACCCCAAACGGTCAATATCCTCTTGACGTTTCACAGTGTCTTCACTATCTCTGATTTCACGGTAGCAAGCAAAGTCGTCAGCAAAAACAATCTTCAGTTTTGGTCAATATCTGCTTTGGTATCGTTAATGTACAAGGAGAACAACAGTGGTGCAAGAACAGTTCCCTGGGGGACACATGACAAAACGGGGTCCCGATCTGATTTAACTCTATTTGCTACTACACGCTGCCGCCTGTCACACAGAAAAGAGTCTACCCGTTTCTTTGTCTTTCCACCAATACCAATAGCCGTATAGCTTACATTTAAAGCTTACATTTAAGGGGTGTGTCGAAAACCTTCTCGAAGGCCAAGATAAAAGTGTCAACCTGATCGCCCTTATCCAAGATTTAAGCCAAGTCGTTTATAACTTTTTTGATTAACCGAGGTTCATAACAGTCACTAAGTTTCTTCCGAATTGCATGCTGTCTGCCTCACAAAAATTTATGTTCATCCAAATTTGCCATAATATCAGAGCATGTTCAAGTAACTTTCATGGTACACAAGTTAGAGAAATCGGTCGGTAATCGCAAGCCAACAGAAAGGGCATATATTTGCAAAAGACCATTTCTTGGGGATTTCTCCCGTGTCGGAAGATTGTTGGAAGAGATGAGCAAACATTTGGCCTAATTCGGATGCAAATTCTTTAAGACTCTAGAATGCAGTTTATCAGGTCCTAAAACTTTTGAGGGGTTCAAGCCCTTATGAAGTTTTGTCACTCCTTCAGCCGAAAAAAAATCCTCCAGTGAAAGGTGCCGAGCGATTAGTTAATAATCAATTTTTGTTGAACACATCCAAAAAACTGACCATTAAATTCATCTGCCTGTTCCAACTCTAACCCTGCAACACCGTATAATTAGTTGAAGTATCAGAATTTGGCGTTGTGGTGAAAAATAATACATGTACAAGTAAAGACATTACTCACATAATAAATTCTCTTCGTCGAAAAATCAAGTATTCATACAGTCTGCATAGGGGTGGTGTTTCTGCGGGTGGTGGAACACTCTTCTTACGAGTACCTCTGAACGTTTTATTTCATTCCCTTTGAAGCAAGTGGATCGGTAAGATAAATCAGAGATACTGGCCTCAAGCTGATACACTTTGCCCGTCAATGATATTTCCGAAATCGTTTTATTGAAATGTCTTACAGGAAATTCTTAATTGCTGTCTCATCTGGCGGCAGTCTCTCATTCATCGCCTTCTGTTCTGCGGATTGGTCTCTGAATTTTCACACTTTGAGCTTATTGTGTTTCTATCTCATCTTCTGCCTTAATGTTTAGAAACTCTTCAACATTAATAAACAGATAACTGTATACGACCCTCTCTTCAGCTTTAACAGGTTTCTTCTGTGCGTCAACATTTTCACTAAACTTTATATTTGCTTTTTCTTTCTTGAACATCTCTATTTCTCGTTTTATATTTTTCACCAGAATTCTGAATCTGCGCTTTTTACTCTCTGCTTGATAGTTCCTTAACAGTCCTTGTATACAAGCTTAGCTGTTTATACGTCATTTGATTCTATCTGTTTTGTTGCGAGTTTCAGATTTCAGACATCACCCATCAGCTTTATTTTACCTCTTAGGCACGCCTTAGTCCATTGGTTTAAACATAATTTATACATTATTTCAACTGACGTGCAACATATATTATATATGGTGTTGGAATGAAAGGAAACTGTTACAATTTATTTCTTTTAAGTAAGATAGTATTATACAAAGTATAGGCAGGTCGTGTGCTTTATATGAATTTGTGTTACGTGTCAGTATAATGTCTTACATGTAAATTTCAAAATGTATACAGCATTGAAGAAATATTAAATCGTAGAACAACAAAATACAGCTAAATTTTCCTCATTTCCACATAATTTAGATAATAAATCATATAACGGAATTAAAAAAAAAACCGTAAAGTAAAGCGTTATAGTTAAAAGAACCGGGAACAGATCAAACGACTGTTCATACAATAGTCTAACAGCCTGCGTACACTGTTATTATGAGTTGCTAGGCTGGATCTTTCTAGGCTCACAGTGTCCTAGGACCTTTTCACATTAGGATTGCTATATAATAGGGCAAGGATTGACCTTATTACTGTTTGCAATATAGGGATCAAACATGGATTCTCATGGTCCCGAGGGACCTTGCAAACGTTAATGCATTGGAAAAAAATGTTTGATCGTTATAACTGCATAAATACAAAAATAACGAAAATATTTCGGCCTCATCGTCATTACCTAGCTGATTCCTACACGCACTATGCATGTCTATAAAAATCCTCGTTTCAGGCCATGGTCAGCTACCGAGAATTTTTGTCAACCTTAAGCAGCATTTCACAAGTCATACATGTAATCATGTTCATCAAAGTTTTCACTCGATGTCGTCTGCACTTTCATTTTACATTATCCGAATTTGTATAACTCTTCCGATAAAGTCTTTAATCGATATCTTCAACTACAGTATTGCAGCTCGTTTCTGTACTGACGGAGTATTGTCCTGCAACTTACATACGAAAAGCCGCTAAGGTGGTCATTATCGGCGCATGAAAACCCATGTTAATACATGGTCTTGTGTTCGTTAAAACATGCCTATTAACAGCGTGTGACACCGATATTTATGCAATAATACTTTATATGTCTTGGATGTCGCCTCTTTGTCCTTTGGTAAAACACTGGTTCCAGTAGTGATCAAAAGGCTTGTCTGATCCATCATTTTTAGCTGACCAATTATTTCTGATGTTTGATGTCAAGTTACACTCAGAATTTTTTCTTACCACAAGAGATGTATTTCGAAGCATCTACAATTAATCCTTTAAGTTGGTGAAGTTTGTGCTTTGGGAATTCACTTTTCAGAGACAGATGGTCAAAATGCAATGTGTTACAGCAAGGTACCTTCAAAAAGCATGCTCTTGGTCTTTATGCAACTTCACCATCATGTAGCAGTTGTACCAAACCCTGTGGACTTGTCCGGTATGACTGGTATTGTCTTTACAATCAAGCAACCGTCTACCAGTTTTGCCAGCATTTAGATCTATCTTCAGGAACCTACTTGTTTTCGCGTTTCAAAATAGAAAACAGATAAAAATAAAATTGAGTCGCGACACGACACAAACAATAATTAAAAGTGGTTGTGCGCCCAGCGTAGACTCAGATCAGCCTGGGCATCCGCCCAGTCTGATCAGAGTCTTCGCTGTCCGCATGGAGGTAGCTTAGACTCTTAGCTATCCTTGAAGCACAAAGCGAAGACTCTTATCAGTCTGGGCGGTTGCCCAGACTGATCTGCGTCTGCACTGGGCGCATAACCACTTTGTTGATTTTCTCGTGTCGTGGCTCAAATGTTACTGTCACTTGTTCTGGTTGTACATGTCGGTGCTTTCTCCACCTGCTGTCAATCGGAGCGCCGCTCGGCCAATTCCGTGAATCAATCTGATTCACGGAATTGGCCGAGGAGTTCCGAATGCACCTGCTGTGTGAGTGGTGTTTTCAGTTGGCATAGCCGAAAAACTACCTGTCTGTGAGAAAGCTATTTGTTCGGGCTACCGTGCATATCTTCGTAAACTGTTGTCAGTTTATGTATAAACTTCTTTCTCTTTTGGTTTTGAGGGTGGAATATGATATCTGATTTTGTGAGTTTCTGATCATTGCCTATCTTTAAACTTTGTTTTAAACTGTTGTTGTTTCAATTCTCGTAACGATGGTCTTCAATACGCTTAGCGGAACGAATCCATGGCTGCAGATCCTGGTACCGAGCCTGTCCATACGTACGAGGGGTGTTCGAAAAGTAATGCAAATGACGTCATTTCTCGGTAACCAATATAAAAACAGAACTTCTGATTGCAAAAACACATAAAGCTATGATATGCGTAGGAAAGTCTGCAAACACGGTGTATTTTTTTTTAAAAGGGCGCATTTTTATCTTCTTTGAAAGAGGTATACCCTAAAGACACTGCAGAATTTGAGTTTAGTAGGCCGTAATTTATATATCGTCAGTCTTTGATTTGTTTTAGTTTTGCTACTTAAAGACAATGCCCAGGCAATGTTGTCCTGTAAATATCGCGGAAATTATTTTTAATCTGGCTTCCATACTGGCCCGGGAATATGGATTATGTAGTAGCAAATTCCCCATTTCTATCAAAAACTAAATGATTTTGTAATGAAAACAAGTGTATTAGCATTCAAAATCTTGTCAGCAAGAGCATTTACATGGTTCAACAAAAACATGTCAATAAATTCAAATAAATGCCAAAAACGAAGCCTCTACAAGCTTTTAAAAATGACGTTAACGTATATTTCAATAACGTCATAAGAATTGCGCATTGCTATGCCAGGAATAAATCGATAACAGTTGCCAACCTTCTAACTTTTGTATGAATATTGTAGGCAACAATTGACAAGCAACTGACAAAGATTAATTTTGTATTTGCAATGATATTTGACTTGAATTCCCAACACTGAAAAGATTTTACACATGAAATTAGGCCAGTGGTATGACAGGGGCCTAATAAAATGCGTTGTAAGTCAATATGGAAAGGTGTTTTTGTACAGCGTTTGGTATCACTGTAAAGGCAAAATGTAGTGTTTTCAGCATATGCATAGCATTTGTACCCAGTATTCCCCTAAACAAAGTTATGAGGCCATTTGCATTACTTTTCGAACACCCCTCGTACATTACAAGTCAGAAGCGCAGTGTTAAATATTCATATAAAAGCATACAGATTGAAAAAAGCAAAAAATTCTGATACTGACATCAGAAGCATAAACTGAATCATCATCACTCCTGTAAATCATTATATTCTATTTTTTTCTTATCAATTTTGATTGACACCTGACCACCAAATGCCTTTGGTTGGGCCCATCATGGTTCAACAAGTGGTTTTATTTCGTTATGGCTTCAGATTGCACAGAGCTCTCAACTTTGCTCCATCATAGTTCATTGATGGTTTCATATTATGGTTAACTGTGATATCTCACTGCTGACTTAGGCCCAAACGTAGACCGAATACCGACTTGTTTTGGAGCGACAATGAAAGGAGTGTGAGGATTTGCGACTGAAACTAGCTTGAGCATCCATTTGTTTAAGCTACTATCCGTCCCAAGGCGGAAACTTCGGATTCGGATCTCTTTTGTTGTATTGCAAGCATTTTGTAGTCATCTTTATAGCTGTCCACCTAATTAGCTTTCTGGGTCCAGTTGTTCAAAGTATCGTAAGCTCGACGGTATCGTCAGCTGAGAATTCTTTAAGCCTTACAGTACTCACAATATCATTGCAGTTATATTTTTGCTGAATAATTGTGTGGAGCTTTTACATCTGGGGCCTAAGAAAAGTGACATATGTTCTTTTTGTGAAAGTAGGTTACAGTGACCTAGTTTCGTGGAAAATTGCACTAATGGAGTTCCAAAGGTCTGTCGCCTAAGAAAAGCGAGATATATATACTTTTTGTAAAAAATCGGTCACAGTGACCTAGTTTTGTGGGAGATAACCTGGAGTGGTGATGCATGCACTGATGGAGTTTCAAAGATCTGCGGTTTATGGAAAGCGACCTATGTACTTTTTGGTTAAAGTAGGTCAGAGTGACCTAGTTTTGATTGAAGTGACCTGGAGTGGAAAGGTACAAGCACTGATGGGGTTTCAATGGTCTGGGGCCTGTGAAAAGTGAGATATGTACTTCTATGTAAAAGCAGGTCACAGTGACCTAGTTTTGTGGGAGGTGACCAAGAGTGGTAAGTGCATGCAATGACGGAGTTTCAAAGGTCTAGGACTTATAAAAAAAAGAGATATGTAGTTTTTTGTGAAAGTAGGGCACAGTGACCTAGTTTCCGAGCTTTGTGGGAGGTGACCTGTAGTACTAAGGTGCATGCACTGATAGACTTTCGAAGGCTTGGGGCTTCCAAAAAGTAAGATACGTACTTTTGTGAAAATAGGTAACAGTAACCTAGTTTTATGACTGAAATACTGTTTACAATGCCATAAAACAACAAGTCATCAATCCATCTACTAGCAGGCGAACAAACCCAGAAAACCTTTCGATTGTGACTTTCATCTGATTGTTTTGGAAGCTGTTCTGGTGGAAAACACGAAGAGCCGACAAAGTTGCTGACGTCCTGCAGCCACAGACTGGTAAATGTAGGTGTTGACATCAGCGCAAATGGCAGAACAATCCCACCATACAGACTTGTCTTCGTGGTCCACACGCCGCTTCAATGGCATTAGAAAAACTGTGTACCAGTGCGTACAGTGAAAACTCAAAGCGCATACTCGCGCATACGCCTATACTGGCTATGGTCTTCTTAAACTGACCTGTCCTCTGATTACTATCATTCTTTCTGTAATGCTATGTAATGAGGGTGGCTTTCACGGCAGAATTCTTTCGTACACTGATCGGTATCATTTACCGTTAAATATGTCACGTCGCGTGAAAAGGTTTCTTGCGTCATGTGCGTACCGTTAAAACTCCGATCACTGTGCGTATCCGCGAAATCGGATCAGCGTATTCTCTAGCATCACCATCTATTTGTTAAATATGAGGAATCTGTATAGCGAAAAGCGAAGACTCAGATCAGACTGCGCGGACGCGCAGGCTGATCTGAGTCTTAGCTGTTCGCAAATGCAGAAAGGTACCTTTTCATGCAAATTCACGGTGGGTAACCTACCCCGGGTATTAAATGTCAGCGGGCGGGTGATAAGCGTTATCTTTGCTTTGTGAAAAATCAATGACAATGACAAATCTTCAAATTCCTACCCTCCTTAACCAGGGTAAGCTGTATTTAACTAGTTAACCCCTCATTTGCTACTTATTTCGAAATTTATGACCATAATTGTGAGAATGCCTGCATAAAGGCATACTAAAACTGAGTATGCCAATACAAGCATGCGCATATACGGAGTTTGTCAGATCCTGCAATGTTTGCTAAAATAGTACCAAGTACAGGTAACTAATTTTGTAGATTCCTAAAAGATAGACCGGACTGAATATGCAAACATGACATGCACACAATGCAGTTGAGATTAGACAGGTTTTCGCAATGCGCACCCGATACAGATACCAAACAGTAACTTTTTAAAAAAACATTTTAGGTATTTTGTCTGGGAAAGTATTATACCACAGACATTATTATGACCCTACCAGAATATTTGGACGGCAAAGATTCGCAGTTTTCATTGCATCGCCATCGGTTCAAACAGTTTATATTTCAATATTTCTCTATTCCTCCCAGTTGTGAAAATATTGGTTGATCAATATGTGTACATTGTGTCAGATAACTACTAAAGAGTACGGGAAACAGTTTTACAGGTTTTTTGGGGGGATTTTTTTTTTCATTATTTTTGTCGTGCAGTTCTAATAACAGTCATAACAAGGTTCCCCAGGAGGTTGAACGGACGGTATCCATAAGATGCACCTCCTGGGCCCGAGGTTATAGAACATTTTTCGTGCTCAGTTCTGCTGAGCATGAAATTTTCTCTGCTGATAAATACGAAAATTCCATATTCATAAGCAGAGAAAATTTCTTACTAATCTAAACTGAGCTAGAAAACAGCTGCGCTTATGAGTAATTTGCTGTTTATTAGCGTGTAAAAGTTTATGCTCAGCTGAGTTAAGCATAGAAAAAGTTGTATAACCTTGGAGCCTGGTATCGAGTCTGTCCGCTCTGATACGAAGAACTGGAAGACTTTTTTGCATTAAGCCAAATTTCTCCATAAAATAATATTTTCTTTTTGGTCTTCCGTTCAGCAATGAAGTTTAAACAATTGCGAGACAGAAAGAATAAAACTGAAAAACTGAAAGTAAATGGGCCATTTGTCCTGTACATTGTATTTGTGACATTTTTGTTGCCAACTTGTCTAACCTTATAAGTTTCTAACACTTTTTATGACAAAACCAATACTGTGTTGGCCAGTCACTGTTTCTAACAATGGCGAAAATATAGTGAAAAACTTGCAACGATATGTTACCATAAAATAATATTTATCACTTACAGAGCAATTGGGGCTTTTAAAAGTAACAAGCCGACTTTACTTTCCAGCGACGGATCAGTATTGCTAGCTGAACGACCAACAGTAAACGCTTAAAAAAAGTCATAGAGAAATTTCTTCTGATCAGGTGCTGCTTGCTGTCTTGCAGAAATGCATTAATACTTTTTTTTTAACTTCATTTAAGAATTTGAATTTGAATTTTCAGCGTTCATCGTTTGATGAAACCAGTGGGCGGAGCTAAAATTCCATGACGCGCCAAGCGCTTCTTGTAGAATTTTAGCAAGGGCTTCTTCACACGATGAACTCTGAAAAATCAAATTTTTATTCTTATATTTACACTTTATTTTCTTATCCTTCCTGTGTTGTTTTTGTGGTAATTAATGTAGAATATGCAAAATATGAGTCGAAGAAAAGATAGTAACGACGCATTCGGCCATTACGTTAAACAACCTTCGCCATAACATGGCGTCAATACGAGAACGTAACGTTGACCAATAAAGACGTTTGTTTACCTTAGACGTCGCTTGACGATAACGCCACATGATCACCTGTCGTTCATTGGTGTATGAAGCCAGTTGCTCTAAAAGGTCAAATATTACGGTATCAAGATGTTTAAATGTGTAATTTTGTGAGTAGAGGCACTGTTTTCCTCCTCGATCCGTGCCATTTTGACATGAGCACCTAACAAATATAAAATGTATTATGCATTACTATACCATGTATACCATGTTCATACATGTACAATTCTGTATGAAAGCCATGTGAAACCCACATTTTCACTTTACTTTGTTACCTCGGCCAGGCCCCATGGGGTTCCCAGGTTGTACTTATTTATTTTTAACATAAATATACAATATTCTCCTTAAACGGTGACAAATAAATTTAATCAAATACCTTTCTTTGAAAATGAATATATTAAAATAATCATAGGTTTGCTCGTTTACACCGTAAACATTCAATACATATTCAAAAGAACATAAATGTAACCTTTTAGTATGTCAAAAAGGCATTATTGAGCGATGTTTAATAAAAGGGCTAATTGCATTTGAGAAAAGTACTGTCAGGCTGCTTATCATGACGTAATCACCATAAACATTGGGGCACATGTAAAACTTTAAGCGCTAGAAATGAAAATTGTTGAATTTTCAAACAGCGCAGATCCACATGAGGCGGCTCATCTGAATCTACACTGTTAGTCGCCTATTCATTGAATTCTCAATACGATATAGCTCGGATAAAACATCTCTTTTTAATTTTTGCAGACGAAAAATTTTTGGCATGCTTTTTGGCGCTTTATTTCTCTTATTTTCTTAAAAGCAAGCTTATTTAAAATATACTCCCCAACGCTGTGCCAACATTGCGTGGAAATAGCAAACAGTACAGAACCAGCTCAGAATTCTGTATTTTGCACGTTTGTTTCAATATTTTGAGGTCATTACGGTATTTAAAATACAACATACAATGTATATGAAAATCTATAAAGGTCGCCACAGAAAAAGATGTCTGCCAAGGATATGCATCTTCGTGCGTCTAGACTAGCCGGTGCGGCTGTGCAGTCCTGTCAGGATATGCATAGTTGAATATGTACATTACTGAAAGGATATGCGTAATTCAAATTTGCTTTATCGATGCAGTGGATTCGCTAACTTAAGCTGCACTTCAAGAAAAAATGCTTTGTGTTTCCAAGTGCACTCGCTCACAGTGTAAATAGGTAATGTTTACTGTTTATTTTCTTGACGCGGCTGTGTGCTGAAACGACTTTTTATCATTATTCAGTGAATTTCAAATTGTAAAAAGTATTCTGCAGAGGAAGTTAGTGTTGCATCAATCGCACTATATTTGGTAAAGGGTATCTTGGAAAAGTTATTTTCAGCTGTCCAGTTTAACGATATATCGTCATATTCCCAACGGGTGGCGGTACCGTCAACTTAGTTTCGCGGCCTCTAAACTGAGAGGATACCCACAGACTTCACTAAAGTTATAGCAGCGAAAAAAAAATCTGAGTCAACGTTGTGTGCCTGCTGTGCATCGATCCGGAAAGAGAGGTGAGTGTAAAATTTTATTTAACGAGGCTGATTCATTTGGTGTCACCAATCTTCCATTCACGGCTTGCATTTTACCTATTAGTAATATGCAATATCATACACAGAACGATTTTGGTATTTCAAGGCTGTTAGTCTCCGGCATATCTCTGAATGACGTTGCGCAAACCCGTCCAGGCGATTTGAAGATTCTGGCATTCTGAGCATTCTGACGTCATCCTGCAAGCCCAATCGATAGACCAAACTGTAGGCATTCCGTCTATACCTTTTATAACAATTGCGATTATCTATAGGAAACGATCAAGCAAATGACAACGATTACCGCTTTTATTGAACATTTATGGACCGTTAACTCTCTTGATCAAATCTAATTAAAATACCATAAAGACTCATTACAAAATCAATTTTGGCCGATTCATGTAAGGCAACTGATAGCGGAATGTATGAAGTCATTTTGTCAAATGTATCAAAAACTTATAAAACCTTAATCTTTCACGATCTAAAATGGTCTGCCGGTTGGTCAAAGTATCAAACTTTGGCCTAGTGTGAAAAGGAATATTTCATAAGTAGATTTCACTTTTAATTACCATATACCCATATCTACACATAACATAACAGAGCTTTATTTCCGCTCAGATCTGATACATGGGTATTCGAGACAGGGAAGAATCTCCATATGGTCAAACTGACATCAGAAAGGATACAACAGAAGGTTCCCGGCCGGAGAATGCCCCAGGGACGAGGGGGCCATAGTGGCGCCCTTTACTACTAACGAGGGTCCTGCAACAGTTCTTTATCATGGGTGGATTACTTAACTGAAACGTTTCATCAAAATGTTTCTGTTAGAAAACCTTTACAGTATCATCGCCTTTACGGAAACACATTTTTGTAACTTTATTTTTCTGAGTCTTGGAACCATTTAAAGCATCGTCTTTGGTATCTGTTGGAGACACTGGAATATTGCGCTGCCAAGAGAACTTCTTGAATTGTATTTCTTCCCCGAAAGCATTTTCGTTTCTCCTTCCTCTGATTCAAGAAGGGCAGTTGTCAGTTACTGGCCAAAGTAAGTGCACTTAGTACTGCTTAACCACTTAGGAGGTCTAAGCCTGTCCAGGAATAATGTGGTCAGGGTAACTGACCGTCCGACATGATCATAGCTGTTTAACGTAAAGCAACAAAACAACAATACCAACAGCAATTACCAGATAGGTAATATGTAGAAACATTGCCTCCTTGTTAATTTTCTAAATGCAGTTGGCTTAAGTGTGGTGTTTTCTTAATCTGTCTATGTACAGCATTATCATATGGAACGCGTATTCACTGCGTTTTATGACTTGCTCGTGAAATCTAGGAATCACCAGTGGTAGAACATGTAGCAAAATGGGCTACCCAGGGCACAGGTTCACATTTATTCTTAAAGTTTATGACCACTTTAAAGTAAAGGTGGGAAATTTCGCCCTCAGAAAATCCATATTTAAACCATATTAAAATCGCTGTTTTTGCGTTAATGATCTGACAATTGTCAAAGAAATGTAATACGAAAGAAAAATTAAACACATTTAGTTTTTGTAAGCTTCTATTTACACATAAAATTTTACACCATAACTTTAAGGTCGTCCTTAAGTTTAAGGAATGATTGTGAAATGGGCCCAGGATCGATTTGAATTCTCACCCGAGAGACTCGGTTCCACGAGTCTTTCAGACGAGTTCCACGAGTCTTTCGGATGAGAATTCAAATCGATCTTCGCATACTTGTTAACGGAACATTATACCCAGCTCACTCAGTTGCTTTGTAAGGTCTCAATATTGTATTTTTTGACTCCAATTCGTCACACAAGCTAGATTATATATAATAGGGGATTAGTACAATGAAAAGTCACAACGTCTCATTCATGTAATAAGGGTATTATCGCGGGTTGCACAGGAAAATATGCATTATGACAACGTCTGCACTGAAGGTCGGTGCCGAATGACTTAGTACCAGAGTCCAAAAGGTCTGCGCCCTGGATGAAAAGAATAGTTTGTCTTGTTTAAAAACATCGAAAGTAAAATTTTCTGAGGAGATTTCATAGCTGCCAAGGTTTTCTCCTAGAAATCCCAAATTCACTTTTCCCCAGAGTTAGCGTTTTTTTGATCTGATCGGCTCAATAAGTAAATGAGATTAAAGTGATGTTCAAGTGAGTTTACTTTTTTGTCGTAAGTTGTTTGTGTTGACATTCGAAAACGCATCGTTTATTAATTATAGGCATGTTTGTTTTTTGATTTGGTGAGTATAATGTTTATTCTTTGATTTTTATCACAGGCGTTCGGTACATTGCAAGTTAGAGGGGGTCAGGACATAAAAATATAATAAAGACAACTTGTCTTTATTATATTTTTATGTCCTGACCCCCTCTAACTTGCAATGTACCGAACGCCTGTGTATTGAAGCCGGGCCGCGCAGCGCAATCGGTAGGGCTATTTGCAGGGATGATGCTAACAAGTGTGCCGTCCTTCGGGTCGGGACGTTAACTGGAGGCCCCCTGTGCAGGGAGATTCATCCCCTGTGCAGGTTAAATATCCCTACTATAGCTACATGGCTATCGGAGTGTACAAAAGTACACCGTCTGTGTCCCCTTCTGGGGTTAAGGCGTAAATGGAAAAAGGAAAAAAAAAAAGGAAAAAAACCACTCATAAGTCAGAGGTACTGGGCTCGAAACCCGGTCTGGCCACATATTTTCGTTTCTCCTTCCGCTGATTCAAGAAGGGCAGTTGTCAGTTACTGGCGAAAGTATGTGCACTTAGTACTGGTTAACCGCTTAGGAGGTCTAAGCCTGCCCAGGAATAGTGTGCTTAGGTTAACTGACCGTCCCGACATGACCATAGTTGTTTACCGTGGACGTTAAGCAATAAATCAATCAATCATTACCCCTATTGATCGTTTAAAGTTAGTGAACACATTCCAAAATAAGAAAGGCCAGGTAGGCTTAAAGTAATCATAACCCTACGTCTGTAATGGGCCAAACCAAAACAGCAAAGTCCAAACACAAAAACATAAAACACAAAATTTATAAGACAAAACTCAAAAGGTCCTTACACAAAACACGTCACGCATAGGCCTCCGTAGTTTTGTAATTTTGTCCGTTCAAATAAAGAGAGGCGCCATGGTTGAGTGGTTATGGAAATTTATGCCAACCCAGCCGCAGCAGTAGAATATCTTTTTCGAATCAGGGAAAGAAATGGCAGCAAAATAGTGAGGATGGGCTTTGCCTTTATATGCTGTGCCCAAGATACGGTGGGCCTCTTACTCCCACTGCCCCTAGGCTATATGAAACATTTACCTTAGCCGCCATTTGTTCTTTCGTCCACTTGCATGCCTGACAGTTCATTAGCGTTTATGCAAACATTTTTAAATTTCTCAGAGATCTCTATAAGCACGTCAGATTCTTAACGCACAGTAAACTGATACTCTGATTTTATCATCTGTGATCATTGTATCAGAGGAATGTTTCGAGGTGGAAGAAAAAGTACTTCTCAGCTGTATAGGGGCTGGGAAATACTCTGTGAAACCATCGCGACCCCGAAAGGAACAATCAGCCGTTCATACTTGCCAGCGCCGGACACGATATCACGCTGGTCTGGCATTCAACACAGGCAACGAAGGCAACATACTATAAAACTCGATTGTTTTCGCATACTTCTGACATATGGACGGACGCTCGGCGCCCCGTTACTGCGGCTATGGATTCGTTCCGCTGAGGTGCGGGGGTAACGTCGATATGAGAACTGAAATATGATGATACTTCTGACATTAATTTCAAACTACCATTCTTACGGACCCGGCAAGTTGTTAGACCTCTTAGTCAGACCAGATTTTCGAAGAAATTCTGTCTAGTATAAATGCAGTGCTTGAACAAGGTTTTTCACCAATTCGTTGTATGGTCGTTGTACCCCAAAAATCGTTTTCAAGTATTTCTTGAATATGCATATCAATTCAGTAAAACTTTTGAGTCCTATTTCAAGAGTCTGGGGCGGATGGTCCGTGAGACTATACTTCTGAAACAAACGTATCCTGATGAGGAGAACAAGCAGGTTCCTTGTACGTTGTCTTCGTTGCTTGTGTTGAATGCCAGACCAGTGTGGATATATAGCCAGTCTAGAGACAAACCTTGCTACCGACTGAGCTATTAGGGCGCCTGGTTTTTAGTAGTCTGTAGCAAGTTTTGGATGTGAAATGTATATGCCCCCTTTTGAGGCAGATGACAGTGGTGAAGGCTTGGACATTTTTTTCAGTACGTCAAAGTTTTGCGTTAAAACTTTATTAACTGCTCATATCTCTGTAACCGCATGACAGAATCTTTCATATTTGGTCCATGATATATCTATATAGCATTACCCTCGATACAGAAGTTCTATGCCCATGGATCTGGCCACGGGCCGGTATGCGAGAGCCTTCGCTGCGTGCTACCAGTAATTTTACAAGAACAATGCCATGCTGACTTTCATTTCAATCACGGAAGTAAAGAAAAAAAATGAAACAAAATATAAGAAATAGGTATTGTAACTTTTTTTTATCCGACATCAACATTTAATCAACATTTCTTTAACTAATTTGGAAACGCCCATTACCGTGTCTACCACAGAGGTTTAAATACCTTGAATTATAGGGAGGCGAATTTAATGTGTTGCATTATAGTACACTTCATGATCACTCTCCTGATTAGGGATTGCCTTGCACTATCTACACTGTTTGCTTAACATTGCTCTCTGAATATCGAAAGGAACCCCATTTTAAGTGAAATATCGTTAATATTGGGATGTTGTATGATTTGCATATCCCATTTAAACAGCTAGCTAGTTACAGTCTAAAAGATGAAAATAGTTAAATCTGCGAGATTATAATGAGCTTTAAAACACAGGGTATAATCGATTCCGCGAATTTTCGCTTCCTGCAGAGACTGTACATCATATTTGGCTTCCGCCGAGACTTTCCGCGAACTCTTGCTTCCTGCCGAGACTTCTGTACATGATAAATGGCTTCCTGCAGAGACTGTCCGCGTGATTCTGCTTCCTGCCGAGGCTCTCGGCAGGAAGCAGAGTCACGCGGACAGTCTCGGCAGGAAGCCATTTTTCGAGGATAGTAGTCCCTGCAGGAAGCAAGAGATCGCAGACAGTCTCGGCGGAAGCCAAATATGACGGACAGTCTCTGCAGGAAGCGAAAATTGGCGGAATCGATTATACCCTGTGTAAAATGATGTGTTAACACCACCTCTAATTGACCATCAGGCTGAGAGACTTATGGAAGTGGGAGGGTCTTATTTCCTACCAGCAGGTCACTAGCCATGCTATAAACAAGGAATGGCTCTGTCCAGGCCAATGACTTCTTTTAGGAAGACTTCTGCCCGATGATGCTGTACTCATAACCTGGATTTTGTTTGGAGACCCAGCAATGAAACCTAGATAGATTGCAAACAAGGCTAAGGCCCCCACTTACTCTTTCTAAACTTACTTAGAGACCAGAAGCACATTCTTAGGCTGATAAGCCCATCTAAGTAAGTGCAACAGGTGGTACTAGACTATGGTACCGGTAGCAGGTTTTGACTGAACTGATATGACATCTTTGTTACGACAATTTTGTTCGAATAATTTAAGCTTGTACGACCAAAAAAAAAAAGAAAAAAAAAAAAAGAAAACATGACAAACTAAATCTTTGCGTGTAAGCGTTTTTCTTGTTTAATCTGATTTTACCACACCTCTCAAGTGATACAATAATGTTTTATTAAACTATCCAACCATAAGAATATGTCAAAAGTTAGGCTTTTGTTTTTAAAATATCTACATTCCCTTACTTGTAAACAAAAATGATTCAAAGACAAGATAAAAACCTCTAAATGTCTTAAATTTGAATGAAATTGTTTGAACCGTACTATAAGGAAAAAAGTCACTGCACAACTTCAAACAGCGAGGACTCTAACCAGACTGCGCAGTCTGATCAGAGTCTTCGCTGCTCACCACAACAGGCTGTGAATCTTGAAAAATCTATAGAGCAGAATTAAACTGCGTACCCACGCATGGCTTGACTAGTCTCGTTCTTTCACACACTCTATAAGACTCCTTCGTTCTTTGAGCTGTTCATTTTTGGGAATAAAGGAAAAGAAAAGGATGTAAGATGACACGAGCATTCATATAGGTAAAGCTAGTGTATTTCACAGGTTTAAAAGGGTATTAAACAAGGAACTGGAAATTTAAAGGAACACTAGTCATTTTGTTACCGCTACTTCTTTTTTTGGCGAAAATAGCGCTGCTTTTTTGTTGCGTACAGCTAGGCCCAGAGGTTATAAAACTGGAGCACAATTTCAAACTGAAAAGAAAGCAAACTGATTGGCTGCTTCCGAGCACATGTTCGGAAGATGCCAATCAGTGTGCTTTATTTTGATTTTGAGATTATTCTTAAGTTTTATAACCTCGAACCTTGTTTTCGTTTGGAGGAACCCTAATACATATAGACATAGACATAATTTTATTCCAATGCAATAGGCCTTTTGGCCATTGAGCACATATAAGTAAATACAAATACTAACAGTGATGGCAGACAAGATAATGAAAAATAATGCTATTCAGTACATATTACTAGATCTATCTCAGCCGATATATACCAGTTTACCCTAATATCAGGGTATGTAGCACAACATAAAGTTATGCGGAGAGATGTGTTTTTCTGCTGTTTAATTCCGCATGTCTGAAATAACAGATGGTTAGCATATAGCCGGACATAAATTCGAGTAATACCATTGTCTACACGACAAGATAAGGTATAATGGATAACTAAGATGAAATTTACCTTATAGAATCTTCCAACTCTAGCCCAATAAATGCACATCGTTTCATTGGTAGCAATGTTGTTATAGTCAACAGCTATCTATATGACAACTTTCATCTTTGGTATCACATCTGCAAGCACTGATATCTACAAGACCAAAACATAAGGTAGTTATACATATGATTTAAAAAAAGGCAAACAAATCTTGTGTTATTTCAACATTTGGAATGTATACTATTTTTGCTCTTCTTCGAAAGCATATAGCTCGGTGGATTAAGCGCTGGCCTGCTAAGCAAGTGGCCCGGATTTTGATAAAAATAGACAATGAAACATTAAATAACAATAAAAGTAAATAAATAAATAAAAATGATGAAAATTAAAAAAATAGTTGTAGAGAAAAATGCGTTTGCAGGAGATCAGTTTTAGACAGTACGCTGTGATGCACCTTGCACCAAGTATCTATGACAAAGACCATCTCTCACACCCCCATACTAAAAACGTATGAGATATTTACATTTTAAAAGTGGCTATTGCGGATCTTTGTGTAAATCTCTGTGCCATTGACGGGCGCGAGAAAATAGAATCAATGTATTTGAATAAGGCTGAAGTCATTCCTGTTACAGTGTATCGAACCTTGTAGCAAATATCCCTTTGAAACACCCACTAATGTTTGTAACATTAGGAAACTAAATAGCCTGCGTAACAAATTAGATTCTATGTCTCCTATTCACCTGTCATTTTGTTTATAGACGGATAATATGGCAAAGCTGGTGAGAACCCATGATTATTTACCCATTTATTGCGTAAATGCTTCGATTTGTAGCGCTGTATTTATACAATTAATTAGTGCCACGGGAAACGGGGTTTATAGCTTTTGCGAACAGGGAAGACTCAGATCAGCCTGCGCATCCGCGCAGTCTGATCAAAGGCTTCTCTGTTCGCAATAACAATGTATGGATTATGAGGAATCCATACAGCGAAAGTGAAAACGCTGATCGGTCGGCGCAGGTCCGTATGCTGATCTGGGTCTTCGCTGTTCCCGAGTGATGTAAAACTTCTTTTCTCATGAATCGAGGTCATTTGTACATCTTATTGTCGATGACTTTTGATCTGACCTCGCTCCATTTAAAACTCATTTAAATTTAATGGTATTTACTCTTAGGAGTAAATCGACATTTCTTGTACATAAGAAGTTTCTTATTGTCAGTGACATGACCTATTGTAGGTATTGAACTTTATAGGGTGGTTCTCCTTGGACTTATATTTGAAAGCCAAAATTGATAAAGTATGGATGCTTCATGTATGATTAGTAGTGCTTTATAAGTTTGATGGCGTCGACTAATAAAACTGTAAAGAATTGTACAAGAAGCTCATCCATTAATGATATTATTGCAGACACATTAGGGTTAAGTCGGGTAAAGTCGGACAGTGACATTGTTTCCTTTCTATGTCAGTTGTTTGGAATTAAAACAAAAAAAACTTGGCAAAGAGTAAAAATCCTGATGAGATTATGAGCCGTCTCATTTGGATTTTCACTGTTTGCAATGGTATGTACGAATTTACCCGCTGTCCGAAGTTACCCGACTTGACCCTATATGCAGAAAACACCATGCTGATACAGTTTCGGAAATATCTATTCACTACCAATAAGTTTATTGTCTTCCTTGAGACTAGCAGAATGCAACTTATATATGAATTACTCTGCCGTCGTCGTCGTCGACAACATAAACTTTCGTCGGGCTTTCTGGTTTAGCTCTGTTTTGTGACAATGCACGGGCAGGTGAGACACCGTCTGCTACGGAAGGAAGGTGAAGTTGGTTTGTTTTTCGTTTTTCGTTTTTCGTTTTTCGCTTTTCGTTTTTCGCTTTTCGTTTTTCGTTTTAAAAACGAAAAGCGAAAAACGAAAAACGAAAAACGAAAAGCGAAAAACGAAAAACAAACCAACTTCACCTTTTTCGTTTTTCGTTTTTCGTTTTTCGCTTTTCGTTTTTCGCTTTTCGTTTTTCGTTTTTCGTTTTTCGACATTCAACTCCTATTTCATCATTCGCACTGAAGCTGAATATCGAATTTTGACATTCGAAATCCTATTTTGACATTGAAATTCAGACCGAAGGTGGTATTTTCAACTTCGGAATCCTATTTTGACATTCGAACTTAGGCCGAATATGGTATTTTGATATTCGAAATACTATTTTGACATTGGCACTGAAGCCGAATATCGAATTGTGACATTCGAAATCCTATTTTGACATTCGATCTTTCGCCGAATATGGTATTTTGACATTCGAAATCCTATTTTGACATTCGCACTGAAGCCGAATATCGAATTTTAACATTCGAAATCATATTTTGACATTCGAACTCGGGCCGAATACATTATTTTGACATTCGAAATCCTACTTTGACGTCGCATTGAAGCCAAATATCGAATTTTGACTTTCGAAATCCTATTTTGACATTCAAATTCAGGCCAGATATGATATTTTGACATTCGAAATCCTATTTTGACATTCGCCCTGAAGCCGAATATCAAATTTTGATCTTCGAAATCCTATTTTGACATTCAAATTCAGGCCGAATATGATATTTTGACATTCGAAATCCTATTTTGACATTCGCACTGAAGCCGAATATCGAATTTTGACTTTCGAAATCCTATTTTGACATTCGAATTCAGGCCGAATATGGTATTTTGATATTCGAAATACTATTTTGACATTCGCACTGAAGCCGAATATCGAATTTTGACTTATTCGAATTCAGGCCGAATATGATATTTTGACATTCGAAATCCTTTTTTGACATTCGCACGTAAGCCGAAAATCGAATTTTAACATTCGAAATGATATTTTGACATTCGAACTCCGGCCGAATATATTATTTTGACATTCGAAATCCTATTTTGACATTCGCACTGAAGCCGAATATCGAATTTTGACATTCGAAATCCTATTTTAACATTCGATCTTCCGCCGAATATGGTATTTTGACATTCGAAATCCTATTTTGACATTCGCACTGAAGCCGATAATCGAATTTTAACATTCGAAATCATATTTTGACATTCGAACTCAGACCGAATATATTATTTTGACATTCGAAATCCTATTTTGTTATTCGCACTGAAGCCGAATATCGAATTTTGACTTTTGAAATCCTATTTTGACATTCAAATTCAAGCCGAATATGATATTCTGACGTTTGAAATCCTATTTTGACATTCGCACTGAAGCCGAATATCGAATTTTGACTTTCGAAATCCTATTTTGACATTCGAATTCAGGCAGAATATGGTATTTTGACATTCGAAATCTTATTTTGACATTCGCACTGAAGCCGAATATCGAATTTTGACATTCGAAATCCTATTTTGACATTCGAACTGAGGCCGAATATGGTATTTTGATATTCGAAATCCTATTTTGACATTCGCACTGAAGCCGAATATAGAATTTTGACTTTCGAAATCCTATTTTGACATTCGAATTCAGGCCGAATACATTAATTTGACATTCGAAATACAATTGTGACATTCGAATTCAGGCCGAATACATTAATTTGACATTCGAAATCCTATTGTGACATTCGAATTCAGGCCTATTATGATATTTTGACAATCGAAATCCTATTTTGACATTCGCTCTGAAGCCGAATATCGAATTTGGATATCGAAATCCTATTTTGACATTCGAACTTAGACGAATATGGTATTTTGATGTTCGAAATACTATTTTGACAGCCGCAATGAAGCCGAATAACGAATTTTGATATTCGAAATCCTATTTTGACATTCAATCTTTCGCCGAATATGGTATTTTGACATTCGAAATCCTTTTAGACATTCGCACTGAAGCCGCATATCGAATTTTGACATTCGAAATCATATTTTGACATTCAAACTCAGGCCAAATACATTATTTTGACATTCGCTATCCTATTTTTACAATCACACTGAAGCCGAAAATCGAATTTTGACTTTCGAAATCTTATTTTGACATTCGCACTGAAGCCGAATATCGAATTTTGACATTCGAAATCCTATTTTGACATTCGCACTGAAGCCGAATATTGAATTTTGACTTTCGAAGTCCTATTTTGACATTCGAATTCAGGCCTATTATGATATTTTGACATTCGAAATCCTGTTTTGACATTCGCTCTGAAGCCGAATATTGAATTTTGACATTCGAAATCCCATTTTGACATTCGTACTTAGACAGAATATGGTATTTTGATATTCGAAATACTATTTGACATTCGAACTGAAGCCGGATATCGAAAATTTTGATATTCGAAGTCCTAGTTTGACATTCGATATTCCGCCGAATATGGTATTTTGACATTTGAAATCCTATTTTGACGTTCGCACTGAAGCCGAAAATCGAATTTTAACATTCGAAATCATATTTTGACATTCGAACTCAGGCCGAATATATTATTTTGACATTCGAAATCCTATTTTGACATTCGCACTAAAGCCGAATATGGAATTTTAACTTCCGAAATCCTATTTTGACATTCGAATTCAGGCATATTATGATATTTTGACAATCGAAATCCTATTTTGACATTCGCTCTGAAGCTGAATATTGAATATAAGCAAAATACCATATTCGGCGAAAGATCGAATGTCAAAATAGGATTTTGAATATCAAAATTCGATATTCGGCTTCAGTGCGAATGTCAAAATAGTATTACGAATATCAAAATACCATATTCGGCCTAAGTTCGAATGTCAAAATAGAATTTCGAAGTTCAAAATTCGATATTCGGATTCAGTGCGAATGTCAAAATAGGATTTCGAATGTCAAAATATCATATTCGGCCTGAATTCGAATGTCAAAATAGGATTTCAAAATTCAAAATACGAATTTCGGCTTCAATGCGAATGTCAAAATAGGATTTCGAATGTTAAAATAATGTATTCGGCCTGAGTTCGAATGTCAAAATAGGATTTCGAATGTCAAAATTCGATATTCGGCTTCAATGCGAATGTCAGAATAGGATCTCGAATGTCACAATATCAAATTCGGCCTAAATTCGAATGTCAAAATAGGATTTCCGAATTTCAAAATACCTCATTCGGCTTCAGTGCGAATGTCAAAATAGGATTTCGAATGTAAAACTTTCATATTCGGCCTGAATTCGAATGTCAAAATAGGATTTCGAAAGTCAAAAATCGATATTCGGCTTCAATGCGAATGTCAAAATAGGATTTCGAATGTCAAAATAATGTATTCGGCCTAGGTCGAATGTCAAAATATGATTTCGAATGTTAAAATTCGATATTCGGCTGCAGTGCGAATGTCAAAATAGGATTTCGAATGTCTAAATACCATAGTCGGCGAAAGATCGAATGTCAAAATAGGATTTTGAATGTCAAAATTCGATATTCGGCTTCAGTGCAAATGTCAAAATAGTATTTCGAAAATCAAAATACCATATTCGGCCTAAGTTCGAATGTCAAAATTGGATTCTGAAGTGCAAAATTCGATATTCGGCTTCAGTGCGAATGTCAAAATAGGATTTCGAATGTCAAAATATCATATTCGGTCTGAATTCAAAAGTCAAAATAGGATTTCGAATGTCAAAATACCATATTCGGCGAAAGATCGAATGTCAAAATAAGATTTCGAATGCCAAAATTCGAATTTCTGCTTCAGTGCGAATGTCAAAATAGGATTTCGAATATCAAAATACCATATTCGGCCTTAGTTCGAATGTCAAAATAGGATTTCGAAGTTCAAAATTCGATATTCGGCTTCATTGCGAATGTCAAAATAGGATTTCGAATGTCAAAATATTATATTCGGCCTAAATTCGAATGTCAAAATAGGATTTTGAAAGTCAAAATTCGATATTCGGCTTCAATGCGAATGTCAATATAGGATTTCGTATGTCAAAATAATGTAATCGGCCTGAATTCGAATGTCAGAATATGATTTCGAATGTTAAAATTCGATATTCGGCTTTTGTGCGAATGTCAAAATAGGATTTCGAATGTCAAAATACCATATTCGGCGAAAGATCGAATGCCAAAATAGGATTTCGAATGTCAAAATTCGATATTCGGCTTCAGTGCGAATGTCAAAATAGGATTTCGAATATCAAAATACCATATTCGGCCTAAGTTCGAATGTCAAAATAGGATTTCGAAGTTCAAAGTGTCATATTCTGCCTGAATTTGAATGTCAAAATACCATTTCGAATGTCAAAATATCATATTAGGCCTGAATTCGAATGGCAAAATACCATTTCGAAAATCAAACCTTGATATTCGGCTTCAAAGCGAATGTCAAAATAGGATTTCGAATATCAAAATACCATATTCGGCGAAAGATCGAATGTCAAAATAAGATTTTGAATGTTAAAATTCGATATTCGGCTTCAGTGCGAATGTCAGAATAGTATTTCGAATATCAAAATACCATATTCGGCCTGAGTTCGAATGTCAAAATACGATTTCGAATGTCAAAATGTCAAATTCGGCCTGAATTCGAATGTCAAAATACCATTTCGAAAATCAAACTTCGATATTCGGCTTCAAAGCGAATGTCAAAATAGGATAAAGTCAAACCTTGATATTCAGCTTCAGTTCGAAAGTCAAAATAGGATTTCGAATGTCAAAATTCGATATTCGGCTTCAGTTCGAATGATAAAATAGGAGTTGAATGTCGAAAAACGAAAAGCGAAAAGCGAAAAACGAAAAGCGAAAAACGAAAAACGAAAAACGAAAAACGAAAAGCGAAAAACGAAAAACAAACCAACTTCACCTTCCTCTGCTACGGAACTGTTTTGATTCTATTTAGCTTGATAACAGTGTCAAAGATACAGCAGTTAAGATTGCACAGAAACCTTCAGTATAAATATAAAACTTATTACGGTTTTTGACATTTTGCTTCGTTTTTTTTTTATTATTTTGCAATTTTCACAATTACGGTTTCTTTGGATAGCCTACATGTAAATCCGTTTAGGAACCTATTTCAGTGTAACTAAAGCTTAGCAAGTGTTTTACCTTTAACCTCATGGGGATGGTCGGGTCGAGCGATGGTGCTGGGTATCTTTCAGCGCTGGGGCGTCCTACAAATCTCGATAATCTGGGCAAGGGTCTACTGTGCTTGCAAGTAGGTACGGGTGGGGGTTGTTCGGATATTTTTTCTCTTGCCTGTCGAACCTCTTTTCTCTCTCTAGGAAACGGATCCATACAGACTGAAATACTGTTTCAAAGAGCAACCAACCAGCCAATCAACCAACCCCTCATTGCTTCAGTTAACAAAAGATATGCAGTCTTGCAGTCTGAAAATTTTAGAAACTTTTCAATCGTTCATATAATGACTTCAATGTCTGCAGATTATTAATGTCCTTATGATTCCGAACTGATTCATGAAATGAAACTTTGAAGTATGAGGCATAAGCCCAAAATGAGCCGCGACACGACAAAACCAACAATGTGGGTGTGCGCCCAGCGCAGACTCAGGTCAGCCTGGACATCCACCCAGTCTAATCAGACTTTTCGCTAATGGCTAAAATGGTAGCTAAGGGTCTAAGCTACCTTCATGCGGACAGCGAAGACTCTGATCAGACTGGGCGGATGCCCAGGCTGATCTGAGTTTGCGCTGGGCGCACAACCACATTGTTGGTTTTCTCGTGTCGCGGCTCAAATTAAAGTTGGACTTGTTGCGTTTGATTCGTTAATCTCAAAATTTCATTTTCGACAAGACACCAATCGAGAATCACCTCATGTACATTAAATTCGGATATAATATCATTACTAATCAATTTCTTATCTTTGAGTATTATTTCATAAAGTAACCATTGTTGAGCACCAGCGAGCAACTTAACTATAATGGGAGCAAAGATCCGAGCCATTTGATACTATAATTGTAAGAGCCCCTTTTTCAGAAAACCCTTTTAAGGATTCAATCTACAGCTACGCATATCCATGCCATCTTGTACACTTGTGCATTCTAGTCATTGCAGAAAGAGTTCCTTTTTTAAGTCTAATTCAAGTCTGGACGAACTGGGCATGCGATAGCGCAGTCTGGTTAAAGTCTGCGCAGTTTGCATTCGCATAAAGCTTCCGTTTCTTATTTCGTGGCTCATAAAATAATTTAAAACGATTTGTTTCGCTTAGATGATTGACTTGAAGCATAATCTCTGTTTTTGACTGATTTAGACATTTGCACAAATATGTAAATTGATTCTACAATGAGATCTATCACAATATTGACTGTTTTAAGGTGAACATCATACGGAAATTGTGTGTGAATGTTGACTAAACTCGGGCTATTAGCTCGGTCAGTTGAATTTTAAAACTATACTGAGTCAGATTTAATTTTCCCTTATCCGAAAGCATGAAGATGGAAACATTCAGGCGCTAAATTTGCTAAGTGGTATGGAACAATTCGATGCCTCTACTTTTTGTGCTTCAGCACTCCTAAAACGGCCATCTAGTTAAGCAAAATGTTGATACAGTTGGCGGTATTAAGTTGTAACATATTTTGGATTCTTTTCAGATGCTGCTGTTATAGCGTCATAATTTGTGACCTAGATCGATGTGAAATATTGTTCTGAATAGGGTTATTGACTACGCGTAATCATGAAGAAAATTGCCCGAAATGATTGGAAGCGACATTCTGCCCCACACGAACTTACATTTGACCAGTCAGAGCACAGGAATTCTGTTGGCGAGGTGTTCGACCAAGCAATGGAAGCATTTACGGAAAACAGTGAAAGGCAGCGAACAAGCACGATTGGACGGGAGCGTAAGAATACAGTTCCAACAAAAATTCCTGTGGCTGAAAATGTGATTGAATTATCTACGGACCAGTATACACCAGGGGTGTTGAAAATATTTGGAGAAACTATTTTACAAGGTGTTCAGTATAAAAGTGTTCTGGCTTCTTGCCGTTCAACAGCCCTGGAGCTTGTAAAACAAGCGCTTGAACGTTTTGGACTCCCCACGCAGACTTACAAGAAATTCGTGTTGTGTGACGTTGTTGGGAGGTATGAAGAAGAGGGAAATATAATCACGGATAGTATTGATGATAATACTTTAAGATCAGGCAAATGGGAAAGAATATATGCCCGTATGTTATCGGACAAGGACAAACCATTACTGCTACAAAAGTTTTGGAAACCTTTAGATGGTTGTAGCAGACGATATGAGTTACATGAGCGCGCGCAATTAATCGATCTTGCGGAAACAGACGATACATCCGGTTTGAATACTAACGCTCGTAAAATACTAATATCAAAACTTAGGCCGGGTGCAATACCACTGTTTGATCCAACGAAAAGTTTTATTCATACAAATGGATTAAATACCCAATACTCAAATTTGGTGAAATCGGATTTATCATCTAAAATGTCGGATACTGATGGAAGCAGTGTTGAATCCTACAAAGAAAAGTGCAGTTGCAAATCTAAATCATGTGCAGACGACAAAAGCACATCAATTCCATTAAAGCATCCGTTTTTCGTAAATATCAGAGGCTTTGATGTGACAAGAGATAAAGTGATGTATACTATCAAATATAAGAAATTCACTTTCGGAAATCCACATGTAAAGAATCAAGTGCCATTTGACGATGTTCCTAAAATTCCTCTTTTGGCACCTGACATCGAGGGAACGCACTGCAACTTCAAAGTTTATAAATTCAAACGAACTAACGGAGTGCGCGATTCAGAGATGAACAAGTACAATTATTTTCTGGAATTAGAACCGTTAGGAAATAATATTCGTGTGAATGGCCACAAAATCTCAGGGAAATCAATTGTTAAAAGTGGAGATATTCTAAATATTGGAATTTACTATGTTTTTGTGTTCAAAGATTGTAGTAAGAATTCGGATATACCACTAGCGCTTCCATGGTTACCTATTGGTGAGCTTGATTCAGACAGAAATGAAACACATCGAGAACAGGGTGATCTAAAGTTGCATCTCTATGGAGACGATGAGAATAAGTCAAATACTGATGAGTCCATGGAAATAACCGCCCCAGAGCGGACTTGTTTCGCATATAAGCCGGACAAGGAGGAAGAGCTGGTTAAATATATATGTGCAATAATTCAGCAACAAAATACTCAGAGAACTTACCCACTCACTGTTGCATTTCTCTTCAGCATGTGTATAGAGCATGCGTGTAGGAAGTTTGACAGGCGCCAGCTGAAGCATTTGTTTTTACGAATTTTGTTCACTACCAGGGAGAATGTAGCAGTAAGTATAATTTTAGCTACTACAACCATGCCCGGATCCAGACCACCACGTAATGGTGGTGGTGTGGATAATTGGTGGGGCTGGAAGGCGCCTAGATGTGTGTGTGTGTGTGTGTGGTCGGGGGAGGGACGGGGAGGGGCTTGAAAATATGACATAATTAAGGATCAATTTGATGAGTTTTTTTATGTCTTTTTGCCTTGAAATATATGTTGTGGTATCTCATTAGAATCGCCTCATCGAGGCGATTCTATTGAGATGTCACAACATATATTTTAATCTAACCACATGGATAAATTATCTCAAATTGTCACCAGATATTCCTTATTATTGGAGGCCTACATATTATACATAACACAGAGGCCAAGATGGTGGGGCTGAAGCCCCTGAGCCCACCCCCTGGATCCGGGGCTGTACAACAAAGGTTTTTATGAACAAAGTTTTACGAAAACAGGCCCATGCAGTGAACATCCTTTGCCGAGGCGGTTCTGATATGGCTCATACATCAGGAAAATATCCCGGAATTATCGAATCGTGTGACTAAATGGTCTTATTTTGAACACTGTTTTTCTTGATTTGCTGGTATATTTTTATTAATATTACTTATCTAATTTGTTTGCATTCAAGACATTAAAGAAGTTCCCTACCAACCCTCGAAACCCTGATATTATTTGAAAATTTGTGACAAATGATATGTACTTCAGCTACCGCTATGTAAGAAAATACAAACAAAGGGGAATAAAGACCTTGTGTGGCGGTATGGTTTAACTGGGCACTTCAGATTTTAATTCCGATTTAAAGTCAATTGTTTAATCTGATGCGTTATTTTAAACGAAATATAATCCACTTCAGTTGCGACTTTTTGAATGGAATTATCTTAAATTCGTCTCGTTTTCAAGGGGTTTTGGCCACCTTGCAAAATCATTTTGTAAAAGATGTAGTGTCACGTTTAAGGGACCATGGGTCATTTGTGAACTGCGGTTAATCAAATCAGCATATGCATTTTCTCCAACAGATCAGAGTCTTCATATTCATTTTACAGATTCCTCAGGATTTAGGATAGGTTTGGTGCGAACAGGGGTGAATCATATCAGCTCGCGCACCAGACTAACCTGCTTCTCCCCTGTTTGCACGTCATTATGTTCTCTTTCAAGTGACTCCGCTCAAGTACGTTTTTATGTCGCCGATAAGATCTAATATGATAAAATTATAATGGCCAAAATTTAATAGCATGGCATTTCACGGGGCTAATTTGTATACAATAAGCGTGGCTACAAGGCAAAGGTTCCATCATTTAATGGGTTATTAAGTGAAATATTGGGTAAATTGTTTATAAAGCTAATAAAGTTCAAACAAAACAAGATAACATCCCCCAAAAATATTTGCTCTGAAAACTGGCGAAAAATTGTCTTCAGTATTTAGAGCTTGTCATGTGCTGATGGTATCTTATTTATTTGTAGAGCATATGTTGAGCCACGTCCAATAGGACCCTCTACAAGAGGTCCTAATATGTCATAAAGATGATTCCCTCTTAACATGCCCCCCCCCCCGCCCTCCGCCCCCTCCCTCCCCCTCCCCATAATTCGTGTGCAGGCCTGAAAGAAATCTACGATATGGAAACCAACGTAAAATTCCGGGAATGTCAAATAGTCTTTATTTCACAGACAGGTGAAAATTAATGCTTTATAACATTTTGTTTGCACTTGGATGCATTTAATTGTAATTTTAATAATCTATGACAGCACATAAAGGTAATCGATTTGGGTTTGGAGAACGACCTGCCCGGTACTGTCAATAATGGCAATCGACTTCCTTGTGACCCCAAATATTTGGACAAACTATTTATTCTGAAGGTGAAGGGGTTCACATTCAGGGGAAGTAACTCCCCCTGTCGCTCTCTTCAAAATGGGGATAAACTCTTAAAGGAAAGAATTTGCTCCTGCTCCTGAAGGAGCAAATTCTTTCCTTTAAGTGTTGAAGGAGCAAATTCTTTCCTTTAAGAGTTGAGAATTCTTTCTTTTAAGAGTTGACCCTTTTTGGAAGGGCTTCGACCTGCCTGGGAAGGAAATAAGAAGTCACAAAAAAGTTGTTCCCATTCGTAAAGCCAGTGGGAAAGACTATGGAAGTATACCCATGTAACTTAAGAAGTTAGCGTCACTGTCCAGCGATCAGAATCAGAATTGTTTACTGACTGGTGATACGTCCAAGGACAATCATTCACCAGGACCTGTGAAACAGGGAAGCTAGTCCCTAGCCCTTATTAGAGAAGTAAACTTAGTATCTGAATCCTCTGCACACTCAGCAGCAGAAATAAGGGAATCTTCCAGGGAATTCCAATCTCTAATAGTCTGGGGGAATAAAACTGGACTTGTAAATGGCAGTCCCAGCTAATGGGGTTTGAAATGCCAGGGAATGATGATTCCTGGTACGCCTACTTGGGGGAACAAGGTCATTTATGGGTATACTGGCTGCACCCCTCAGACCTTTGTAAAGCATTATGAGTCTACTATCTTTCCTTCTCTTTTTCAGGGATTCCCACTTAAATTTCTCCAGAATGCCCGTCATGCTCCCAGTTTCATATGTGTAATTTCCCGTTACAAATCTAGCTGCCCTTTTATGCACCTTCTCAAGTTCATCTTGAAGAAGTTTTTGGAATTGATCCTGACCCTGATCTGAGGTTGAGTCACTTCGTTCCACAATTCTAGGGTCAATGTTATAGTCAAAAGAAGGTATACCACTTTTTTTTTTCATTCCTCCCACCCACTCATCGAAACTACCGGAACATATATACATTGTATTTGTACTTCACAGCCCAACGATATTAAACAAATGGCCTTAGGTTCATAATATTGATTAAATCTTTTAAAATGCGAAATTAAATGATTTAGCTGTGTACTTTAGAGGATTTTTAGTGATTTTAAGTACATACTGTATTAAATTTTGTTGGTGACGCATATTCAAAGTTTTGTCAGCTATACTGAGCAAAATAACCAAGTCCAACGATCCACTTTAAATTGAGCCTGGCCGCGTAGCGCAATCGGTAGGGCACCTGACTCATAAGTAAGAGGTCCTGGGTTCGCAACCCGGTCTGGCCACATACTTTCATTTCTCCTTCCGCTGATTCAAGAAGGACAGTTGGCGAAAGTATGTGTACTTAAAACTCGTTAACCGCTTAGGAGGTCTAAGCCTGCTCAGGAATAGTGTGGTTAGGTTAACTGACCGTCCCGACATTACCATAGCTGTTTACCGTGGACGTTAAGCATCAAATCAATCAATCAATCAATCAATCAATCACTTTGAATTGCTTAGTCCTGACAGTAGCAGCAGAGAAAAATAAAATTATTGCTGTTGCATGAAAAGGTACCTTCTTTTAAGGTGCAAACAAGAAAGTCTCAGATCAGCCTGCGCATTCACGCAGTCTGATCAGAGCCTTTCCTTGTTGCATAGATTATATATGGATCCTGACAAATCTGAACAGTAAGCAGTAAAACTCTGACCGGTTTGTGAAGCTGTGCAGGCTGGTTTAGTTATCTGCTGTACGGACATGGCCTATGGTCCCTGTTGATACGATGCACCATAAATTTATGAAGAAATGGGAGAGTTCATGTTGTAAGAACAAACTCCAGATATAAAAGAAGAAGCCAAATTGCAGTTCAACGAGGGACCATATTAAATTTGCCTGACTGTCTGATGGCCATGGAGCGCATTGACCTTAAGCCCACACGCCAGCTGCACACTGTAAAAAACTGTAGATTTTACGGTAGAATAACTGGAAACCAGCTGCCAGTCCTTTTCCCGTTATTTTTACAGGCGTTTGCCTGTAAAACATTTTTGGAAATCACGAAATGGAAGTTTTTTGTTAACTGGCCGCACTCGAAAATAACTTTGTATTGTTGAGGGGCTATCTGACCAAAACTACACCTGCTCTATTCTGTCCCACTCTGCTTGATGATTCCTCCAATTTTTACGGGCGCCCGTAAAAATAACGGTAAAATGACTGGCAGCTGGTTGCCAATTATTTTACCGTAAAATCTACGGATTTTTTTACAGTGCATGTATCATGTGTATACAGATGTATCTTGTCCAGCCTACTAGTTAGTTCATGTCTGACCCACGCAAATTAATTCCCACATGGAAAAGTCATATTTCTGCAAACATTTGGCCAAAACCTGAGCAACGCTATTCGACTCATACACTGTAAAAAATCTCCGTTGATTTTACGGTAGAATAACTGGCAACCAGCTGCCAGTCCTTTTCCCGTTATTTTTACTGGCGTCTGCCCGTAGAACATTTTTAGAAATCACGATCTGATAGAAGAAAGCTAACTGGTCGCACTCGAATGTACCTTTATGGTGTTGAAGGGTTGCATGACCAATAAAAAACTGTTCTATTTTATTCTACTCTGCGTGATAATACAAGCAATTTTTTACGGGAGCCCGTAAAAATAACGGTAGAATAACTGGCAGCTGGTTGCCAGTTATTCTACCGTAAAATATACGGATTTTTTTACAGTGTATGTGTAAAAAGCCTATATATGAATAGATTGACTTTTTTAAAGAACTGTTGATGATAATCAGAAAACTTCTAAAAGCGGCCAAGCTAAAAGTTTGCTTTGACCCTTTTCTGGGGCCGTATTCATAAAACGACTTGAGTGGTTGCTATGCTGTTGCTAAGGCTAGATTTCTTTGAAGGAGATTCCGTACAAGTATGAAATTTGCTCTGGAGGAACAGTCTTACAAAGACTGTTCCTCCAGACCAAATTTCATAGTTGTAGGGAATCTCCTTTATAGATATTTAGCCTTAGCAACCGCATAGCAACGACTTAAGTGGCTTTATGAATACGGCCCCAGGAGTTTTGCGAGAAGACCACACTGTAAAAAAAATCCGTAGATTTTACGGTAAAATAACTGGCAACCAGCTGCCTGTCATTTTACCGTTATTTTTACGGGCGCCCGTAAAAATTGCAGGAATTATCAAGCAGAGTGGGACAGAATAGAGCAGGTGTCGTTTTGGTCAGACAGCCCTTCAACAATACAAAGTTATTTTCGAGTGCGGCCCGTTAATACAAAACTTCCATTTCGTGATTTTCAACAATGTCTTACAGGCAAACGCCCGTAAAAATAACGGGAAAGGACTGGCAGCCGGTTTCCAGTTATTCTACCGTAAAATCTACAGTTATTTTTTGCAGTGCACCTGCTTATCTTTTACGAAGCTGAAAATTTTACCAATATACTTAACAGCTTGGGAATGGATCTGCGTGGTGGCATGTAGAAGGTATCTGGTGGGTTTAGTGCCGCCCATGTTTCCATGTTAAAGCAACGTATGCTTTGTTTTTCTTTCTACATTTTTCTCCTCTTTTTACTGTTTTCAGGAAACTGCCAAATCATTGTCTGCCAGTAAATTTTCTTGGTAAGTATTTTCTTTGAAATATAGCGTGTATAATATATTTAGGCACAGAACCTTCATTGCGTTCAGAATTGAGAGGCAACGTAGGAGGGATAAATTATTCTAACCGGCTACACCGTAAAAAAAAGTCCGTCAATTTTACGGTAGAATATCCAGCTGCCAGTCCTTTTCCCGTTATTTTTGTGGGCGCCCGTAAAAATTGCAGAACCATCAAGCAGAGTAGGACAGAATAGAACCTGTGTCGTTTTGGGCAGATAGCCCTCCAACAATATAAAGTTATTTTCAAGTGCTGCCAGTTAACATAACACTTCCCTTTCGTGATTTCCAACAATGTCTTACAGGCAAACGCCCGTAAAAATAACGGGAAAAGGACTGGCAGCTATTCTACCGTAAAATCTACGGAAAGTTTTTACAGTATAGATTTAAAGGCATGCTAACTCGATGATATAAATATATTAATTGTTGCTGGAAGAAGCCAAACCTGAAGTGTCAATTTGAAATCGTTCTCCGTCTTTAGTTTTCAGTTTAAAACAATATTTATTAGTTAGTAGATCAAATACACTAAACATTGGGCTGGCACGTTGCAAGGTAGATATATTTTATGATAGTCTTAAAATTGAATTAAGTCCGTATTAAATCAGATGGAGTGTGTTCCTGTAATTGGTACGATACTTAGACAAGCCCAAAGAAAACGAGTTTTACACTTTGTTGACTAGTACAGAGTCAGATAGCATTAGCAGGTAGCAAAATTGACCTAGCTCAACTCCATTTGGTCGCCAGGTTAGTTTGGAAATAATTGTATGTGGGGACAGTACATAATTAAAGCTACTGACATGCATATACAGAGCTTAGTAAGGATAACAAAGTATATGGAACCTTTTATATTGACTAGACATCATATCAGATACAAATTTCACTTTTTAACATGATTTTGCAAAGGTTTTACGGATTATTGCCGATAATTACGATTCATTGCAAACTTTGATAAAATTATTGCTGTTTCGAACCGGAGCTTGAATAAATTTAAAATTGAACCTAACAAAATTATACATGGCCAATTTAATATGATGTATGTAGTTTTTATTCTTTAAACGTCTACTCAATTTATTTACTATTTTGTGGTTTTGTGTTACTATTGTAATGCTACTAAGTTCGTTACATTGAATAAATCTTTTATAAATACCCATAACCGCTATATTTTATATAAGATATATATCATGGTATTTAAGAAACTAAATAACAAAGAATGTTCATGAATGAATATGCTAATTAAACATGTTCATTCGCTTAAATGGATATTAAAATAGCCATCTCATGGGAAAATCTGTTTATAGGCCTATGCAAAATGCGCATCTGCAAACCATACTGCCAACGTGCAGAGCCTGTCTGGCCTGGAGGCATGGGTATTCACAGGGAATAATCGATTCCGCTAATTTTCGCTTCCTGCAGAGACTGTACATCATATTTGGCTTCCGCCGAGACTGTCCGCGAACTCTTGCTTCCTGCAGGGACTACTGTCCTCGAAAATTGGCTTCCTGTCGAGACTGTCCGCGTGACTCTGCTTCCTGCCGAGAATCTCGGCAGGAAGCAGAATCACGCGGACAGTCTCTGCAGGAAGCCATTTATCATGTACAGAAGTCTCGGCAGGAGGCAAGATATCGCGAACAGTCTCGACGGAAGCCAAATATGGTGTACAGTCTCTGCAGGAAGCGAAAATTAGCGGAATCGATTATAACCTGTGGTATTTTGCTTTTAGACATTTACAACGTCGATTTTTAATGTTTCGAGCGCTAGCATGCTCTGACTTAGGGTCATGTTCTCACGACAGGCCCGGTTTGTTTATTCTTTCTTTGAATGTGACAAAAGACAGTTTACAACACTATTTTGAGAGAATAGATTATATTTCTTATGCTTTATTATAAGCATCACACTGAAGTGTAATGAAAATAGGGTTTTTTGTGTAGTATCCATTAAAATTGCTTAACACTTCCTCATAACATCCTTTTGTCCCTCTGTTTACATTTGTAAGTTTTTTGTATCTACTGAAACACAACCTTACCATGCACATACAGTCAACATTGTAGATAAAAAAGAAATAACAAGAGAATTCATAGATTCTGGATAGAGTTGCAAACGCTTTCCTCTTAGAGCTATTACACTAACTTCAGACGACACCCTCTATAAAAATTTATCCGCAACATCGCTCTTCGTGCTGGTGCAATTAGACGAACAGCAGAGATTCGTAGTCCTATAGTACTTAGTCCTAAGAGAAACTCGTGTAGTGCATATTGTTTTCAGTGGTGTTGACGCCTAACCTGTTAAGTTATGTTTATGCAGTTTATACATATGAGCCGCGACACGACAAAACCAACAAAGTGGTAGTGCGCCCAGCGCAGACTCAGATCAGCCTGGGCATCCGCCCAGTCTGATCAGAGCCTTCCCTGTCCGCATGAAGGTAGCTTAGACTCTTAGCTACCCTTTAAGCGCTTAGCGATGAGTCTGACCAGACTGGGCGGATGCCCAGGCTGATCTGAGTTAGCGCTGGGCGCACAACCACATTGTTGGTTTTCTCGTGTCGCGGCTCATATGTTTTTTTTTTTGTTTGTCAGCTCCCTTCTAGAAGCCACAAGCCAAGGGGCAGAAAGAGACCAAAAGCTAGAACGTCTGTTGCTATGGATTTCAAATTGTGTTCAGTTACTTTTGTTCCTAAAGCATACATTTCAACTGCCAGAATTACCAGCCACAGAAACTAAGACCAGTATCGGGTATAATGAAAAGTCGCCCAGGAGAGAGCATTGCTCTAAACAGCCGAAACAACCCTCGCCCCGGAAGGAGGATAGCGCAAAGCATGCGATGGCTCAACTAGTCACAGGCCTGGAGGAAATCATCATGTTCTGCTTTCAGCAAAGTGTCTATACCATTACAAAGGTACGAATATAGGTTGGTTGTTTTGGGGTTTAATGGCCCTTTGAGACAGTATTTTAGTCTCTATCGGGCCGTCTTCCAGAGAGGAGTAAGAAAAGGGAAATGATAGATGAAAGAAAAAATATCCACACAAGCCCCGCCCGCACCTACTGCAAGCACAGTAGGCCCTTGTCCTACTTTTATCCGAATAAGTAGGACTCCCCGGCACTGGAATATCCCGCACCATCGCCCGACCACAGGTGCATAACAGAATGTAGCAAATACAATGGCTCCTCACAGCTTTTCCAGTTACCTAACGCCAATGTGAATTTGATAGCTAATCTGACGGGAAAGAATGCCGATTTTTACAAAATACGAGGGGTGTTCGAAAAGATTTGCAAATGGCGTAATAACTTGATAACGACTATAAAGACAGAATTACTGATAGCAAAAACACATCAAGCTATGTTATGCCTACAAAAGTTTGCAAACACGCCTATATTTTCTTAAAAGGACAAGTTTTAAACTTCTTTGAAAGAGGTATACCCTACAGGCACTGCAGAATTCTACTTTAGTGGGCCATAATTCATATATGAACAGTCTTTGATTTTTTTTATTTTTGCTGCTTTAAGACAATGTCTAGACAATATTGTCCTGTAAATATGGCGGAAATTATATTCAAACTAGGTTTAGTACTGTCCCGTAAATATGTATTATCCGTATTTCATGTTATAGCAAATTCTCCCTTTCTACTAAAGTGATTATGATTTCGTTATGAAAGTAAGTCTGTTAGTAATAGAAATCTTGTCAGCAAGAGCATTTGCATGGATCAGCTAAAATCTGTCAATAAATTCAAATTAATGCAAAATATGAAACTGCTACAATCTTTCAAAAATGACGTTGACGTCAATTTTAATAGCGTCATAAGAACTGCGCATTGCGTTGCAAGGAATGACTCGATAACAGTGCCACTCTTCTAACTTTTGTATGGATAATGTTGGCAACGATGGACATGCAGTTGACAAAGATATATTTTGTATTTATAACGATATTCGAATTAAGGGCCTAACACTGAAAATATTTTACATGTAAAATTGACTCAGTGGTATGACTGGGGCCTAATAAAATGCAATATAAGTCAGTAAGAAAAAGTGCCTTTGTAATTTGTTTGGTATCATTATAAAGACCAAATGTAGTGCTTTCAGTACATGCATAGCATTTGTACCCAGCATGCCCTTACACAAAGTTACGAGGCCATTTGCAAAACTTTTCGAACGCCCCTCGTACTTCATACCAAATGCAGATACGCATAAGAAATATGCTTTAGGGTCAAGTCGTGTAAAATCGGACAGCAAGTAAATTCGGGCAGTTACATTGTTTCCTTTATATGTAAGTTGTTTGGAATTGAATAAAATTAATTGGTCACACAGCGAAAATCCAGATGAGACGGCTCACGATGAGCCATCTCATCTGGATTTTCACCGTTTGCAATGGTATGTCCGAATTGACCCCCTGTCCGAAGTAACCAGACTCTACCCTATAGCTCTTGACGTTGAATTGCAGTATCTCGATTACGTACATGTATCTATAGTGTAAAACTTTACATTTAGCAACTACTGATGTTGTAAGAGTCTCATATATTTTTTTCCACAGTTCACAGATTTTGATTGATATTGCTAATTTGCTATTCACAAATAAAATATGCACAGCGTCCACGTTAGCCTTTCGGACGAGACTTTAAACCGCAGTCCCCATATTTTTTATGACCCATATGTTGGTGGGATATTTTCCGCGAAATCACTAAAACACCTTTTGTCAAGCCCTGCTTAGGTCAGCGAGATACACAGAGGTTTTATATTATACAAACAATAAAAGAAATATGAAATAATAGTAATAATAAAACCTCGCCATTTATGCCGAATATACATATGTCTATCATTCCAACGTTGTTTTCCGGCCGGGACTATAGTGCTGTCTTGCAATGTTTAACTTTTTCTATTCTTTTTTTTCTTCTTCTTTTTCTCCTTCTTTTCATATTGCATGAAATAAGTTGCTACCAAGTAACATGTCTTTATATGTAGAATATGTTATATCCTCTTATGTCATATTGACCTGATATGTTATGCTATGTTATCTATATATGCATACATGTACATTTTTTTCACGCTTTTTTCCCCAAAAACTAGAAGCGACACCGATTTAGTCTGACGTAATCAACCAGGCAATGAGTCAGTATATAGCCTCACGTTGACAAAACAATTATATTTCGTTACCAGAATAAGTTACTTTTATTTTCTGCTGCTTCTTTAGGAATAATTAACTATTATGTCCAAGGTCAAAGCTTACCTTATATTTGCAGGCACTGCACCCATCATTGTCAGCCCTCCTAGACAGCAACCCATTCAGTGACGTCAATTCTGAGCAGTGTTCAATGGAAGATATTACCCGGATGTATGGCGCTCTAGCGGAAGTGACGCATTCTGTGATGCTTCACGAGGGAATAACCCGGCAGTTGTTTACCTACCTTTTCTTTTTCACCCGTACAAATGTATTCAACAAACTCATAATTGACGGTAATCTATATGCACATGTCACTTTATTTTAAGCATTCAGACTCCATTTATTTTCATTATTAAGTCGCTATTGCACAGGTCATTGTCTCTTTTTTCAGATATACACTGCGTATTTATTAGTAAAGTAGGGCACTGCGTTGCAGAAACTGCCAGACCAGTTCACAATTCTCTTTTACCTTAGGATTTGGATATACCCTTAAGCGCTGGCTTGCTAGTCTCTTTCACTATCATCCTTCCATCGTCCTGATATGACTGAAATACTGTTAAACAGGACGTAAAATCGCAAGTCATCCATGCTTTTGGATAAACTCCGCCTACTTATAAGTATTAATTACATAGTGTTGCTTTAAACAATATCTTATTCATATATAACCTGCAAACAGCAATTGTACTTCTACAAACAAACAAATAACATGGAAATGGAATTCATAAAATATCAGTCTCAGTACATTTTATATCAGTGTCTCAAGATGCAAGATTTGACAGAAAGCACACTGTAAAAAAACCCTTAGATTTTACGGTAGAATAACTGGCAACAAGCTGCCAGTCCATTTCCCGTTATTTTTACGGGCGTTTGCCTGTAGAACATTGTTTAAAATTACGATATGGCTGTGTTATGTTTACTGGCCGCACTCGAAAATACCTTTATAGTGTTGAAGAGCAATGTGACCAAAACAACACCTGTTCTATTCTATCCTACTCTGCTTGATAATTCCTGCAATTTTACGGGCCCCCGTAAAAATAAAGGGAAATGGACTGGCAGCTGGTTTCCAGTTATTCAACTGTGAAATCTACCGATTTTTTTTACAGTGCAAAGTTTTTTAATACTTTGTTCTATCCCCTGTCAATCTTTTCCAATTCTTTTCACTGAGCACACAAAGTTGGATGAACATGAGGTCAACGTTGATTAAACATTGTGTGATTGCCTATTTATTCCACTGAAAGAAAATGATTCAGATCATATGTATGACAATGAGCTGTTTGATTAACAAGTTAAAATCACCCTTTTTTATTCATGAATATTTTACTAATTTCAGAGATTAGTAGTCAGTATTACAACTGGTCATCCGGTGTTCGAATCCGAGCCAATCTAAGTCAGCTGGAAGACTGGGCGACACAAAACGGACTGGAGGACGAGTTCGGACAGATGTTCGAGAGGCTGCTGGCTGCGTCCGAACTTCTAGCCACTTCAAAGAATACACTTGTGAAGGTAAGCTGGGGTTGATCAAAATTTTACAGTTTATAGTGGGCAAATGTTAGAGGGGCAGTCTACCTATCTTTTGTTTTATTTAGATGTATGCTACGGACATTCAACTGGTAATACATGTATAACAACTGATAACAGAGAATTAAACTATTTGAGAATGAATTACAGATTTGAGAAAATCACACTTTTTCATTGTGTGAATTTCAGGTAGCATCTCACATAATTCGAGAGGAGCATGGCATGCATTGTATGCAATGCACCTCTCGAACTATAAGTGAGACGACACCATAGATCTGTTACCATAGCAACTGTGGAATAACCAACTGTTGTGCTTAGTTTTTTTGGCAGAATGACAAACAAATAGATATTCTCAAGTCATTTAATTCCATGTTTGGTGTGTGTGATGCTGATGGAGTGCACCAACAGTTACATTCTTTGAGTTGTAAACGCGTCTAAGAACGAAGACAACGTTGTTTTGAGTCTAGTAGTCAACACACGTTTCGTAAACAGCTTCTTTGTATGGCCATCCTTGTGATTTGCATCGGCTCTGTTTTGCCTAATTCTGTAGTATTATATAACTTCATAATGGCTTAAATGAACAATTAGCTGGAACATCTGTGCAAAGTGAAACCATTTATGTTGGAAAGCGACCATGCCTTGGTGATGAGAAATTTTATAATCTAACTTTAGTCAGTTTTGTTTATTATGGGAACTGTTCTTTTTTGAGAAACCCACCTACTGATTTCATAGAAATTAACGGGCAACAGGGTTTCCTGGCAATACCCGCTAGCAAGGAACACACTTTAATTGATATCCGACTTTTGTCTTAACTTGGTGAAATGGTGGGCCATGCTCTTGGTAAGAAATAACAATATTCTTCAGTCGTCTTATTTTTAACTTACAGTACGAATGGGGCATGATGAAAGACCATTACCAGCCCCTTACTGCGGGACAGATTCATCATATTCTAACACAGTATCAGCTGGGAACTCGAGACCGTCCGTCAGTATGGTCACCCTCGGAAGAAGAGATGGGGGACATAGAAAAAGAAGGTAAGCCTCAAATCAAATGTTAAGTGGTTAGTAGGCCTACATATAAAACTTACTCCATTTAATTCCACTTTTCAATTCTTAGAAGAAGGACAACCAATGAAATTAACTAGAGTGGAGTCGGGTAATTTCGGACAGCGGGTAAATTCGGACATACCATTGCGAACAGTGAAAATCCATAATGAGCCGTCTCATCAGGATTTTCACTGTTTGCCCAGTTAATTTTGTTTAAATTCCAAACAACTGACATATAAAGGAAACAATGTCACTGTCCGAATTTACCCGCTGTCCGAATTTACACGACTTTCCTATATTTATACCCCCGACATACGAAGTATGTCGAGGGGTATATAGTGTTCGTCTTTCCGTCCGTTCGTCCGTTCGTCCGTCTGTGTGTCCGTCCGTCCGTCCGTTCGTTCGTCCGTGTGTCCGTCCGTTAACATTTGCGTTAAAGTTTTGCGTTAAGTTTTTATTCTTTGCTTATATTTCCAATATCCTTTGATGAAACCTTTGGTATGTGACTAGGTATATTTCTAGGTTCATGCAGAATAGTTGGCATTATCTGGATGCTGCTGCTGACCTAAGGTCAAGGTCACAGACTTAAACATTTGCGTTAAAGTTTTGTGTTAAGTTTATATTCTTCTTTTATATTTCCAATATCCTTTGATGGAACCTTTTGCTATTTGACTAGGGTTACTTTAAGGTTCATACAGAGTAGTTGACATCATCTGGATGCTGCTGCTTGCCAAAGGTCAAGGTCACAGATTTGTATATATGTGTTAAATTTGCGTTAAAGTTTTGCGTTAAGTTTATATTCTTTGCTTATATTTCCAACATCCTTTGGTGAAACCTTTTGATATATGACTAGGTTTACTTCTATGTTGGTGCACAATGATTGACATCATTTTGATGCTGCTGCTGACCTAAGGTCACGGTCACAGACTTTAACATTTGCGTTAAAGTTTTGCGTTAAGTTTACATTCTTTGTTTATATTTCAAACATTCTTTGATGAAACCTTCTGATTTATGACTAGGTTTACTTCTATGTGTTCATGCAGATTAGCTGACATCATCTGGATGCTGCTGCTATCCAAGGTCATGGAAACAGACTTATACCGGTTTACATTAAAATTTTGTGCTTAGTTGGTTTTCTTTACTGATATTTGTAATATACTTTGATGGAAGCATTTGATAGGTGATAAAGTTTACTTCTAGGTTCATACCATGTATAAGATTGGTTTCATTAGGGTGTGGTTTCATTAGGCGTTGGCGCTGGTCGGGGGTATATGTGAGCCCCTGCTCACTTGCTCTAGTCATTTAAAAGTCGTTTAAAATCCTGCTAGAAGAGGGTCAACCAATAAGTCCTCAAAACGACAACTTTCAGAAAAATGGTCATTAGAAGCGGCTCAAGTGATCCACATTTTATCAATAGAACGTCCCTTATGTCCTGACAGCACTAACCAAGAACTTTAGGACTTATTCTTTGCAGATATTGTTGCTTGGCAACAGAAGAACACTAACGGTAGGGTAGCACTAGCGGCGATGACTAAAAGGTGTCTATTTAAGGTCTCGCACCTTAGTTCAAAATCTTTTACACATTGGTAATTTGAAGAAATAGACGAAAAATAATACCAAAGGAAGTTTATTATACAAGATCTAAGATAATATCGTCCGTCGTGATATAATAATTATCTGAAGTAAAATCTGCATGTTTTGTGCGCGCGGGGGTGTTTGTGGCTTTTTTTGCGCGGGGGTGGGGGTGGTTGGGGGTTAATGGATCGTATATGATAACACTCCAAGAAGATACATTCAAAACAGATTAACTGTTTCCTGAACTGACATGTGTTTGTTATTGAAAGGATAATCTAAGCAGTACTAGATAAATTGAATAAATAGAGAATACCATGTTAGTGTCTTTTGATATCAAGTTTATCAGGTGAGACCAGAAACAGCGTAGGTATGGCGAGGCTTGCCGAGCCAGTCCGACGTGTTTCTGGTCGAGCCTGATAAACTTGATATCAAAAGACACTTACGTGGTTTTCTATTTATCATGCATCATGAAGATTTTACGGCGTAAAGAGCGGCAAACAAGTAATAAGCAAGCGCAATTTTGTTCGAACTTGCTGACGTCGCGAATGCGTTATGACGTAAGTCGGTGACTTCATTTAACCAATCGAACGCTGATATCACGGTCAACGTCAGTGTGTAGCCAATCGTCTTCAGAGATCGCTTCTTAAGGCATGATCTGATAACATTCGCGCAAGCGCAGTTCTACAGTGACATGATATCACATATTATCATACCCCTGTTATCAGATGAATTATGCAGCAGATGCATGATAAAACATAAAGAACGAGTCTCATTTCATATCATTTGCAGCCTTTAAAACCCAGAGGGAAACGTTAAAAATTAGAAATTAAAAGTAATAAAGTATTAAAAACCTAATTTTTCATTGCAGACCTGTTGAAGCAGTCCCTGTGTAATCACCCGCCATTTGCGCTTCCTGACAACTGCAGTATTATAGACTTGATGAGAATACCGGAAGATCCAAGTTTCTGGAATCATCTCAGACGCTTGAGGGCATTGTATGGTGTAACAGAGGGTAAAATGAAACGCGACACGACAAAACCAACTATGTGGTTGTGCGCCCAGCGCAGACTCAGCTCAGCCTGGGCATCTGCCCAGTCTGGTCTCACTCTTAGCTAAGCGCTTAAAGGGTAGCTAAGGGCCCCAGCTACCTCCATGCGGACAGTGAAGACTGATCAGACTGAGCGGATGCCCAGGCTGATCTGAGTCTGCGCTGTGGGCACGACCACTTTGTTTGTTTTCTCGTGTCGTGGCTCAAATGTCTTTATGTGCTAGGATCAATGTTGTCTTTATGTGTTCAGATCAATGTAATGGCAAGATGAACAGATAAAAATAAGACGACGCGGGGTGGGTTTGGGCGGGTAAAAAAATAAAAAATAAAATAAAAATAAAAAATAAACAGTTATATTTTGATCCAAACTTGCTGAGAATCAACAAATCAACAAATTTGCGGAATTATGACATCGTCTGATCATGTGGTCGCACTTAAAATAAATTTTGGAATTTTGCTGCTTTTCTTACAAAACTCCAATGTAAGCCTGATAATCTTCATATCTTCATATCAAAAAACACTTACATGGTTTTCTATTTTTCATGCATCATTAGAAGGTTTTAGGGCATAAAGAGCTTCAAGCAAATGAAAACCAATCGCAGTTTTGTTGGAACTTGCAGACGTCACGAATCCGTTATGACGTAAGTCGGCGACTTCGTGTAACCAATCTAACGTTCTTATCACGGCCAACGTCATTATTTAGAGGTCGCTTTTAAAGCCACTGCCTGATACATGTATCACTTGCGCTAGCGCAGTTCTTTAGTGGCATGATATCACATTATGTCATCATACCTCTTTTATCAGGTGGAATTTTAAGCAGATGCATGATAAAGCCAAATATTTACATTCTTGGTGTATTTACTGAAAAGCCCTATAGTAAACCATTGGAACCTAATGTAGTTTACATGCCAATAATTACATTGAGCCACGCGACGTCAATGACGTCAAAATAAACAATGACTCTCTACAGTCTGATTGGACATCGGCGACGTCATGACGTCATTCAAGCTGTTCCGCTGCTAGCAGAAAAACTGCGTGTACATGTTTTACTGTTTCAATTTTAGCGCTTATATATGATTTTTCATCGAGGTTTTGATTGAAATGAATGTAAATATAAGCAATGAACTTAATTTTTCTGAGATTTATAGAAGTGTAAACTACATTGGGTCACTAGCAAAGTTTACATGAACCCCTTCGGGGTTCATTCACTTTGCACGTGACCCAATGTAGTTTACACTTCGATAAACCTCAGAAAAATGAAATTCATTCCTTAAATAGCCGCGAGTAGCCTACTCTTAAGTTCCGAAATACTATCGAACGAAACTTAGATATTTCTTGATAGCGCTTGTAATGTACTTTCCTAACAATGCAACACTTGAAGCTGCAAAAATGAAAGTGGATTGGAATTTGTGAAATGTATAGATCCAGATGAGGCGGCTCAAAATGAGACGCCTCTTCTGGATCTAAACTGCTTGCCCTCAAGTCTTTGAATTCTTATATGATTTGACATGAACGAAACAAAAATTTCTTAAATTTTGCAAACGTCAAGTTTCTCGTCTGCTAATTGTTTTGGCGCTTTAAGGATTTATTAATTTATGGATGTACGGATTTAGTTACTTCTTATTAGCTCATTTAAAAAGCCCAATTAAATTGGGTCAAAGTCAGATACTGAAACCACAACTTTTTTTGAAAAAATTGTCCTCCACTCCATTTCAGACGACAGTGACAGTGGATTCAGTAGAAGTAATACACCTCGTGGTACTGACTCTGCTGATACCATCCTAATTGAAGAAACCCAGAATTTTGTCAATGATATTCAGACGCAGCAGTATCAGCAGGTGCCAGAAACTGTTACTGAACCTGTTACAGAACCTGAACATCAGACACTTTATCATGCTAAACCTGTGTTCTCTATGCAGAAGGAAACTAAATCTGATCAAGACATAAGTATACATGTACCAGCAGAAACACAAAGAAGCAGGATACCTGTCAAGAAATCCAATACAAACCCATGGACTCTTAGAGTTCCTAATCCTGGAACTGGGGTATGTAAATGCGCAACACTGCCAAGATCGCCTTCTCATTCTCAAGGATGTAAATACCGCGGAGTACATTGTGACGTCAAAAGTCATGTGACTGAAACGCTGATGTCAGACTTGATGTCAGAGGAGAGTAGAGAGAATCTCGAGTCAGGTGAAAGATATAAAGAGTCAAAGGCGAAAGTTATAGCTGAATTACAAAATAAGTCTTTTCGGATCAGTAATGATGAGGCTGAACGGCCTTGTAAATCAGAAGCTAAACCTTTAAGTAGGTCAAATGGCTTTAAAAGCAGTGTAAGCAATTGCTCTGCTAGAAATAATGTGAAACCGTATATTAGAGAAAGAAGCAATACTGTTGGAAATGACAAAGAACTTCGGTCATGTCTGAAGAAGAAAAATTCTGTACAAAGTACTTGTAAAAGTGAGGAAAACGTGAATTTACCGTTCATGTATAGAAAACCAATACTAAGTGCGTCATTTTATGAAGCGATAGAACGTGGGTATGAATCAGATACCAGACATCCGGACTATGTACAACTTGGCAGTATCAGTGAACACATGCAAAATATGGGTAACGTGACAAATAAGATGGAAGTTTCTAAACAAGGAAATATCTCAAGGAGAACTTTGTCTGAACCGGATGTCTTCAGGGGACATGCATTAGAAAGACAACAAACCACTGAAAGTCTTGTAAGTGACAATGTCTTTATTGAAGAAAGTTTAGATAATTTTTACAGAAAAGGCGCAAAGGTCGATAATGCTAATGACGAGTTGAGTTTCCTTCCTAATACCAACGCATTTAAACCTATATCTACCTCATCTGTGGACAGCAGAAGAAGCAGTTCTCAGTCACAGAAACTTATGGCTATCAGTTTCGACGCGGGTTCACACAGTTCTGCTATTGAACTAGCTCAAAATAAACTATATGTTAGTGGTGTGAATGAACGCTCTGGAAATATCTCTGATGGAAATCTCGATTTTCCAAAAAGTGCTCAAAAGAATGATATTCTTCCTGAAGGAATGTTCGTTGAAGTAAACGATGCCACACTTGCCTCTAGAAAACGACATGGTAGCTCGATTAATGTTGTTCCGAGCAGTCCAAGATTAAACATTAAACAAGGTATGGGGCTCTTTTATTCCTTTAGATTCTCTTTTCCTTACTAAGTGCCTGTTAGCTGTTAAAACTACTTTCAAAGTTAAAAAAAGGACATGATACATGTTAGTTTAAGCCAGTTATTTTTTTCTGAATAAAACAAGAATAAAGATATACTTGAAAAGAAAAATACTTAATAGATGGCTTATTATGTGTGTATGCCCTTTTATTTGCGGACTCGTGCGTGTTTGGTATGTTAATCGTTTTGAAAGCGACCATTTTCTTGTTGAAAAGCTACTGTAGTGACATGATACTTCATTTGGGGAATGAGACTGAAAACAATCAGTGGTATTATGCTATATATTTTTGTAAGTTTTGGTCAGACTCATAACATTGTTTGCCTTTTTTAAATTTCATTACTTTATTAACAGTGAATATGGTAACCAGGGGCGTAACTAGGGGCAATTTCATAATACGCACAACCATGTTTTATTCACTACTTCTTGAAGGGAAAACACGAATTTCAGCCTCTTGGGAGTTGTTTTTGAAATCTTGTCTAATTTATGAAATTTCAGCATGCAAATATGCAGGTGCGTTTTGAAATTTTGTCAATTTTGACAAAATTTCAATACGCACTTGCGTATTTGCCGTATACGTAGCTACGCCCTTGGTAACTGTGTGTTTTTTGCAGAGTTGAAACTTGTCAACAGTGACGACAGTGAACACAGAAAGATGGCTCCATGTCCACTATTTACAATATATCTCCGAAAAACAGAACAAGGCCTTGGGCTCGGGCTTATCGACGGCCTGGTAAGCTACATATCTTTTATAAATTTATTAAAATAATGCTCAATTTTTCCACCAGGCGTAGTTTCAGGACCGACCTAGGTCTTCTGCAATCTCTGAATTATCTCGGTCCCATTATTATTATTACTCTATATATTACTCTATATATTCTCCTTTTAGTCTGGAATGACTCACCTAAACCCCCAAAACCACCCATCTATCCATATACACATGTAATTATAACAACCCCCTCTTTTTTTTGGTTTCAAGCCCTTGTTTTGGTGATATTTAAGACTGCCTGTCTCTTCTCTTATCATAGAAACGTTTAGAAAATAGGTTCACGCCAAATGTATACAACAGAAACTAAGTGCAAGTGGATGTGTGCCATTGAAAAGTTATTTCGGCGTCAGAGTTGCTAATTCTGATACCGAACGTCAGAAGAAAACAACAAAGGGATGCAAGGATAAGCCGAGTTTCTTTTTTCCCATCGACGGCATAATTTGGTCATCTGGGGAATCGAAGCACATTTTACGGTCAGTGATTCAATATGGTCAATCATCCATGTGCAGCTCCTAAAGCATGTTGACCGCGTGCAGTTGTCCTTCAAACACAAAACGTCAAGACCACGAATGTCAGAACTATGGCTTGATGACGTAGACAGTACGTGTTTACAGGATGGCTGTATTCACTCGAACATATGGAAACAATAGTAATAATAATAGCAACAATATAATATGAAAGACAATGTTTCAAAGATTCAGTTGTAGCAATACTTTTGGGTGTAAGGGACATAAAAGAACAAAAATAAAATGGACAAGAAAACAGGACTAATAAGAAAATATATGAAATTTGTGCTCATTGACTGATTTTCATCTTGACAGTTAGGTTTTGGTCGCTTGTCACTTTCCGGCGGGCATACAACGTTACCACAGCGTTATATCAACGTCAGTGAAACGTCATTGTTATGATGTTGCAATGAGATTCTTACAACGCAAGTAGCACATGTGATAGACTCTTGACAACGTTATTTTAACATAATGAACATTATGTACCTATTTGGAACATGTACACCAGGACTTCACAATTATAATTTTTTTTGCAGCATACGCCTCTGCGACTTACGGGTATCTATATAAAGAAGATCCTGCCCAACAGCCCAGCAGCGACCAATGGTTGTTTACAGGTGGGGGACAGGATCCTGGCTGTTAATGGCAATAGTGTGATTGGTGCGAACTACCAAAGGTTAGTAATTATTGGAGAGAAATTCGAAGCTTCGGGTAATTAACCGGGAAGATGAGGAAGGAGAACGAGTTTGATGACGAATTCGAAATACTTTCTTTTGATTGAGAAATACTATTTTCTCTGGAGGGCGCACAAAGAATGTTATTGTGAAAAACTCTCCCAAAACAACAATCCATGGCGGTTATAATACATGTACCCACTGTATATGATATATGACAAAGAGAAGACAGTAACTGTTTTGTTTCACTCGTAAATCTGTCCGTTATTCATCGTGAACGTATACGTGCAGTTAGTATTATTTTGCTTTATTAGGTGTGGCATTGGCCGCGGGTATTTGCACTTTTTGGCTTTCGAACTTTTTGTGTGTATCAAGAATTTTCCAGAGTAATATTTTGACGTGTCATTCTAGCCAGTAAAACTAAAATAAATCGTGTAAAACGGGCTCATGAGTGCAATATATAGCTTCTTGAGTCATGGTCCTAACGCCTTCGCTAACTTGTCTAGTATTTCTTAGCCTTTCAAAAAGCAGTCACACTTCTGTAGAGCTACATGTTGTAGTTTGTGCTAGAAAATGTTCTTTTCCGACTGACCCTAGAATATTCGGGGCGACTGTGTTTTTAAATTCTTCAGTGTCGAGAAATCCCAAAAGTTTGAGATAAATGTGATTGGCAGGTGTCGAAAGGCAACAGACAGCGTCTCCTAGCCACGCCTTCAGGCGCATTTCGCGAGACACAGCAGCTCCAGACATCTGGTAAGAGACGCTTACGTATTAACTCGCGAGTGCAGGTGTCCTACACCAAGCCACTTCAGCTCCCCAAAACAAAATTTTTAGTCGCAAATGTTTGGATTTTTACGAACAAACTCTTATCTGAGCCGCGACACGACAAAACCAACAATGTGGTTGTGCGCCCAGCGCAGACTCAGATCAGCCTTCGCTGTCCGCATGAAGATAGCTTAGACCCTTAGCTACCCTTTAAGCGCTAAGGAAAGAGTCTGGTCAGATTTGACGGATGCCCAGGTTGATCTGAGTCTGCGCTGGGCGCACAACCACTTTGTTGGTTTTCTCGTGTCGCAGCTCATCTATTTATTATTCTTTTATTTTATTTGCAGCACAATGAGCCTGATTCGGGCAGCTGACGACGCTCTAACCCTTCTGGTGGCAAGAGGCAATGAATCCATGGCGAGGAAAATATCTTCATCAAACGTATAAATGAATGACAGAAGTCTTCAGATCTTCGATGTGCGCTTCCTGTTCAAACACTGTTATTTCGATTGTCTTAAGGTGAATGGGTACACTTTCAGGGAAATCAACTCTGTTGCTTTCATTTTTTGGCTCCCTTTTTGATTGGGATCATTCTTAAAAGAAAGAATTGCTTTTTTTACGAGGAGAACTTGAATTCTTTCGTTTAAAAGCAGATCCGTTTTCGAAGGGCTTCGCCATCCAGGGAAGCAAACAGAAAGTCACAAAAGTTATTTTTCTTTGGACACATGTACCCACTCACCTTAAATTGGTATTATAGCAGAGGTGCCGGAGCAAACAGTATACAGTCAAGGGCCAAAAGTAATTCTACAAAAATATTTTCTCATAGACTTTAGTGTATTTACATGTTTACAAGAAAACTGAGTTCACAGTTCTGAAAACCACGCCTACTCTAAACGGATATAAATTCCTCCATTAACTGTAAGGTAAAATCGCGGACGTATGTGGGACATTGAACACGTGCGATTTCGTTTGTGAGACTATGTAACGTGCTACATATAAGTTGTCGTTGCATTGGCTAATTTACACTATCAGGTGACTTTAGATTGACATTTTGGATGTGGCTCGGAAGTGTGTATTTGGCAGTTTTCCCAGGCAAACCATAAAATAATTACTGTGGTTGAAAAGCTAAATAACCAATGCAATCAACGAAATTCTGCCTCCACAGTATTAAGATACAGGTTGTCAAACTAAGCATAACTTTGAAATTAACAGGTTTACGTCGAAAATATGTGACTAAAAAAAGTCAAACGTGAAAAAGTTATATCTTGAACGACTGAAATGAAAAAAATATATATATTGGATGCATTATTCGTTTAGCTTTCTACCAGTAGCAAAATAATTCTAATCCATTCAATATAATATACAGTTGATAAGTCTATTGGAAAATCAAGTTTGTGGAATTAATTTTACCCGAAAGTGTTAGAGAGGGTGAGGGAGGTGATAAAAGGACACTCATGACGCACACTGTGCAAAAATGCATTTGCTAATAAAGAGGACACATAGCGCCCAATGTCCAAAGAGTGTGCATGATAATAATAAAGAATATTCTTAGTTCATAGTGTTCAAAGATTATGCTTGCTGATAAAGAAGACTCCCAGTGCATACTGTAAAGTCTTATATTTGGGGCACCTAAAAAATTATCTGCATTGTTCTAAAATCGTACCCGTTTTGTTATAATGCAGTAATGCGCCAAAAATGCAGATGGAATAGTAAACAGTGTAGATCCTGATCAGACTGCTCCAGAGCCAGAGCAGTCTGATCAGGGTCTGCACTGTTTGCTCTGACCTATTTGTTCAAATATTTAGAATGTTTTCTGTAATATTGAAAAATGTGCTGGTAATAAAAAGAGTTGGAGAGACAATTTGTGACACAAGGTGCTTGCAAGTAAAGAAAACAGGGCATATTGTTGAAAAATTATAGTTCTGAATAAAGAATAGCCAAAAATTATAGTTCCGTTTGTGAAGTGTGAAGGCCAAAGTGGGTTAGCTTGGTTCATTACACTGATATGTATGTGTTCTTTCAAAATTTGAATTGTTTGTTGCTGCGCCAAATGCCCAGATCTTACCAAGTAATGACACAATTCCAAACAATGTGCCTCACTTAACCGTGACGTCACGTCATGAAAATGTGGCATTATTAAACGATGATGTTTCGACTTTGTGTGGCTACTTGGTAGCAGGATCTATGTCCACAGAACGAAAATAAATACAAGTCTGAAGTGTAAAATCTTTGCTTTTGTTTCTATCTTCGATTTGTTTCGCATCCGATATTTGCAATTTACATACGATCCCTCGCCCCCACTCCTTCCCCATCCCCTTTTGAAGAATTAAAGAAAAGGGAAAACAAATATACAAAATAATAATGACAAATTCAAGAGCCTATGTAAAGCATCCTGTCTTAATCTGAGAGGCAAATACTCAAGAAAAAGTAAACACATGTACTTCTCTACCTGTATCTGTCTAAACAAATAGAAATGGATCCAATAATATGTCGTTCAAGTAGGACAGTTTTCTTCCAGCTGGCATCTGTCAGTAAGATAAAGTGCATGCATGAATATCATACTGGATACTCGATATAATTTTTCATTGCACTGATTTACACTGCAAGAACCCATTTTTGAATTAGAAAACAAAACAAAACAGGTACTAGTATAAAATATGATAAATATTCAGCGGGGGACATGATGTCGAATTAAAGTTGTATTGAAGTATTGCAAACTTCAATACATTCCCACTGGGCACACACGGTTGAATCAACCTTGAATCATCTTTGGTTCAACGTCACGACGATAAATCAAGGTTGATTCAAGGTTGAATCAACCTTGTGTGCCTGCTGGGTTGTTTCGATAGTTTCTGTCATTGGTGACAAAGAATATGACGTCATGACATGTAAACATGTAATTAACGGTCCCGTTTATGAATAAGCAAGCCTAAACAATATTTAACCCCTTGAGTGCCAGCGGGCCACTTTTGGGCCACTACATGGTATCCGTTGAGTGCCAACGGGCCACTTTTGGGCCACTGTATACTGATAATAAAGAAAATGCGTTTTCGGCACATTTATGCATTTACAAATATACGTGTTTTAAAATAATTGTTCTAGAGAGACTAAAAGGCAAGAAAAATGAAAATACTGTCTGGTTATGACGTAATTAGTCTACATACACGACGTCATTTGTGCACGTACAGTAACGTCATAAGGTAGACAGACGTCATTACGTAGAAGAGAAGATGACAGGCATTTGGTTCAGGGATTTTCCGCCCGAACCAGAGGTGACGGTGAATTTCATTCAAGTGATGGACTGAAGACATGCCATGCAGCTCGGAATTCCCGGCCAATTCATTCTTCAAACGTTTATGACGATGAACCTTATACGGAGAATGTTCCAGGAATTGCTAGCCGGCATTGTTTATTGTTGAAAAGATCTCCGCCCTCCAACGGGAATAAAACCCGGGACCGAGATCAGCAGGCCAGCGCTTAATCCTCTCAGCTACCGAGGCACACACCTCCTAAATACCCTGAGCTCCAATTCGTAATAGAATGAATGATACATGTAACAGCATATAACATGATTGAAAATAAATTACTTGTTTGAATACATTCTTTTCCTATTGCACTTGTTTTTGGAACTACACTGTAAAAAATCCGTAGTTTTTACAGTAGAATAACTGGCAACCAGCTGCCAGTCCATTTCTCGTTATTTTTATGGTCGCCCGTAAAAATTGCAGGAATCATCAAGCAGAGTAGGATAGAATAGAACATATGTTGTTTTGGTCATAAAGCCCTTCAATTCTATAAAGGTATTTTGAGTGCTAAGAGTTAACAAAACACTTCCAAATCGTGATTACTAAAAATTTTCTACAGGCAAACGCCCGTAAAAATAACGGTAAATTAACTGGCAGCCAGCTTCCAGGTATTTTACCGTAAAATCTACAGTTTTTTTACAGTGTAGCAATGCAGCGACTACCCTGGCTGCATACGGTAAAAATCCGTAGTTTTTTATAATCATTTACGGTAAAATAAGTGGCATCTGGCTGCCAGTTCATTTACCATAATTCTTACGTGCGTCTGCCGGTAGGACATTTGTGGAAATCATGGTATGGTTCGATTAGCTAAAAGTGTTAACTGAAATCGCTCGAAAATACCTTTATAGTGTCTCTGCAGAAAGAAAACCCAGAGACACTTATGATCACATCCTCAACCTTATTTCTTTCAAGACTGACCGCCGCAGACGGACACGTAAACTGCAGAGTAGGATAGAAAAGAACATGTGTTATTTTGGTCATATAACCCTTCAACATTATAAAGGTATTTTCTAGTACGGCCAGTTACATGTATCATAACACTACTATATCGTGAGTTCCAACAATGATAGCCTGTAAAAATTACGGGAAATGGATTGGCAGCTGGTTGCCAGTTATTCTACCGTAAAATCTACGGAAATTTTTTGTGTGGGTACGAAACCATAACAGACACATTATCTGAGTAAATGTTGTGTCTTGTATGCACAGTTTTGCCAGTTTGTTAAAAGTGACGCCGACGCTCAGCGACACCACTAAGTTCAGCTCAGGACACACTTGGTGCGGATTTGCTGGTTTATTAGATTGAAAGTAAAAATCGGATATGTGCCTCGATGGTAGTCGAGCCCAGACAAAAACCTTTCTACTTTTGTTTCCAAAACACAAATCAGACAGACTAATAAACCCCATCGTGGTTTTAGCATCTGTTGTTCGGGGCAGATACTCACATTTCTGTTTCAATTTATGAGTAAAACTGGAGCAAATTCCACCATGTAGTGTGTTTTCCTGCAAAAGGGGAAACTCCACTATATAGGGTAAAACGGCTATGTAAAACACGTAAAGTAGATTTTTCCCGAGGAAATTCTACTGTGAAAATTCATAGCCATTTTTCGAGAGAGGGAAAGGCACTAGGGGGAACTGCGGTCATTCAAACCCGATAAGTATTTGATTTATAGCTTGTCAGTTCTGGTACAGTACGCTCCAAGGGCATAGCCAGATCTAATACTTTGTTGAAGCAAAAAAATCCATTTTGGGATTTATATCTGAATGCAAAATGCAGAGTCCTTCCAGCTACGCCCCTGTACCTTTTATGCTAGTGTTGGCGCTAATGGATGTTGAAATAACGAAACTCACGTCCTTGTGACCTCAGTATAACGGCACATCACAATGGTAAAACAATAAAACACTAAACTTTTTTTTTCTCAAGTCATTTCCTTTGTGCGGAATATCGAGAAGCACTTTATATTTTCTTTTGCATTCAAGTTTGCATTTCACAGAACTGTCCCGCAGTTTCCCGTTCGAAAGAAAAAAAAAAAAAAAAAAAACGAAATCGCAAGGGTTTGCATAAGATTTGTCAGGCAATGCATGCCTTGTTTTCTTTCCTATTCTTTCTTTTACCGGTCTTATAGCATGGGCACCAAAATGAGCGAGAGTTTGTCGATCACAGACCGGTTAAGCCCCCGTTTCATTTCATTACTTGCCGTCTCAAGGCGGCACTTCTCGGTTGTTTTATGTGTTTTTTGTTGCTATGTCTTTTATTGATATATTGTCTAGCTCGGTGACCACCGTAGTACATGGGAAATGGCTGTTCACATGGCTGCCGCTGGTGATGTCTTTGGAGGTGACTAATTTTATGCTGTCTTTTTTCCCACATGATGTCTTGGGAAAGAACTGCTGACTCGACTTATCACTTGTAGTTTATTGTTTGTTGGGATGTCTTTGTCAATCTTTCCCTTTGATGTTGGGGATAGGGTTTGGGATCTGATTCAGTCAGTTCCTGAAGTGTAGTTACTCTTTAAATTTGGGTGGGATCTGGGATTGAATAATATCAGTTCCTGAGAATTTTCCTACTTACTTTTGCACAAGCGGAGAAACATCAAGAGGTTTGCGGAGGGCTTGTCTCGCTACAACCACGTTAGCTAACGAGAAGCGATGACTATTGTTTATTTAGATCAAAGACGATGATAATAATAATTATAATAATAATAATAATGATACATGTAATTTCATAGGCATTAAAATGAGAATAATAATATAACAGTTATAACTAATCCTACCCCCTGAACCAAAGACGTGCATCTGTCTAAAACTGCACACCACACGAACAAGCATTGGTATAAAACCTTCATCCTCTATCAGTATCTTGCGGAAAAGGTGAGTAAAACGCGAGAATAGTCCTACAGAGGGCTGACATTCGTCACATCTACAAGTCAAACCGAGAATTAATTACATTGGCAGTATACATTTGACTGGCGTCGCCTGAAACGGAAGCTGTCTGCTTTCTGTCGAGGTCCCGTCTATGTGTTGGTGGGACGTTAAACCCGAGTTCGCTCACTCACTCACACTCACTCACTACTATAGAAAGCAATTCAGTGTGTCGGCGACAACAAGGGAATATTCTAATCAGACAGCATGGATTCACAGACTGACTTGTGGCTTCGCTGTTTACACACGCAGTAAGGCCAATGTAATAGAGCTGTGACAGTGATCAGTCCGCACACTGTAAACATTCCGTATTTTTTTACGGTAGAATAACTGGCAACCAGCTGCCAGTCCATTTCCCGTTATTTTTACGGGCGCCCGGAATCATCACGCAGAGTTGAGAAGAAATGGACAGGTACTGATTTGGTCATATAGCCCTTCAGCACTATAAAAGTTTTTTCGAGAGCGGCCAATTAACACAACCCTTACCATATGGTGATTTCTAAAAATGTTCTACAGGCAGACGCCCGTAAAATTAACGGGAAATGGACTGGCAGCTGGTTGCCAGTTATGCTACCGTAAAATGTACTGATATTTTTTACAGTGCATAATCACAGAAGAATTAGGTTAGCGTGCGCCTACGCACAGTCGGATAAGAGTCTGCCAAGTTGTATCAACCTTGGTTTCTGGAAAGTTTTATGGCGACATAGGAAGGTCTGAATAGGATGCGCAGACTGATCTGATTAAAAGACATAAAATGACGAACACGATTTGAAGGTAACGCTAGACAGATATAAAAGTTCACATAAAATGAGATCTAGACGACTTAGGGATCAAATGGGTGAGCCTTTACAGTCAACCGATCGACTCAAAAGCACACGCGAAAACAGCAAGTGCGCAAAGCTTATAAGCGCGTTTAACGCCAAGACGCAACGTTGAAAAGTTGTTTGGACGTCAACGTCATGACGTTGCAAATTTGGCACTATACGATTTTTGCTTGGCACTCAAAAGGTTAAACAGCGAGAGAAATATATGATTCGAACATGGATTTTGTTCCTTTCGATCGCGGTTTCACACAGCTTTGCGCATTGCTATTTATGCAAAAATATTCATTTGACTGTCTAAATCCATTTTGCCTTATAGTTTGCTAGACTTTGGGGATAACTGTACTCACAATTGTCATTAGGCGAGTTTTATGGTCGGAAATTCGTTTTACGGCATCAATATAGTTATCCCCATTCTAATGCACCTCTCACACTTTCACCTTTAAATGTGTGCTACTTTGCACCAATAGCAAACGCTTTCAGTGACGTGAATCCAGATGCAACGAATGAGAAGCGACATTACGTAATCACGTTGGGATTCCGACCGTATTGCCCTATCGAAGGATACAATGTCGCAAAATTTTGATGTTATCCAATCAGACGTCGCGTTACATACGTAACTGCATTAGAATGATAAATAATGCCTTACTGAATTATCAGACAAGTTCTTTTGACAGATAACGGGAACGTCAAAGACATGCGTGTCTTTTATCCCAAACGTCAACCCATTGAACGTTGTAATACTCATAGTGTTTTCTGAAAAAGAGAAAGATCGGGAAATGTTTTATATAAATACTGAACGGGAGATGTAAACAGTAAAAAGTTACTTTCGTCCATCGCTTAGAATGTAGAGCTTATGTAAACAAACGCATAGTTCGTAGGTGCCAAAAAGTCTCTCTCAACCCCTTCCCCCCTCTCCCCCATCCCCGTCCCCAATCAAAATGAAATTGAGTTCATAAAGACAAAACAGTGAGGAAACAGGTTAATGATAAATGACTATTCCTGATGCCCAGGGTTAATATTACGATTTTCTTTAATTTCACTGGCAAAATGAGCGATCTAAAACAGTCCCAGCTGTCCCATCAGACGTCGATGCGACGTTATGGAAATCGATACAATGTAACATGACGTTGACACGACGTCATACTGACGTCGATGCAATGTAATGCGACGTCATTGGTGTCGTTACAGCATGACATGACGTTCATCGACGTCATGTGTTAGATGGTGTGCATGTTTACACCGAATGTAATGCAAACGATGCTTAACTTATGACGTTTGTAAACTGGAGCAATCTAATTGCCTTTGCAAAATGTTTACTTACATTACCTTGGAACAGGTTGACTCATTAACCCATAAATCCCTATCTTAGCAATGATCTTCTAAAGTCCCATTAAAAGAGATCTTTGCAAACAGTGTAGAATTAGATCAGACACAGCACTGTTTGCACTAAATACACAAATTAAGAGAACGAGGCATTATACATCCGCCATGTAATAATAACAATCATAATAATAATAGTTAAAATCAGACATCCTGATACTTTTGAAATTGACATTACAGAACAATAAGGAAGAAGAATTCACTAATTCACTAATATTAAGATGTATGGCTGCATCATCATCTTACAAAGGGAAACAACTTTGGTGACTTCCTCTATGCTTTCCTTGATGAGATATCCCTTCCAAACTGGGATCGATCTACTTTTAAAGGAAAGAATTTGCTCCAAGTTTCGGTTTTCCATCACGCACATTTGTGATGGCCAGTCATAATTCTTACATTTTGCAGTCCAGCTCTCTGAAATGGCAATTAACCCCACTGGCAGTGTTCAGTATGACCTGTCTACGCTTAAAATTAATATTTGATCCAGCCCGTATCTATTCTCAGTATAAACAGTGCATTTATGTCATTGGTCAAAATTAAGTAAATATTGGTGTGTATTTCCAAAAAAACCTACATGGTTACTTTTTTTTCTATTCTGTTACGATCAAAATTTTCTGCAATGCTTGCCTTTCTGCAACAGATGCTAATTGTATGAGTTACTCAAGGTTTTGCATCAGTTTCTCAGTTGACAAGTACTTGAGGGTTTTTAGCTCACCTGAGCCAGAGGCTCCTAGGGAGCTTATAGGATAGGCAGGCTCCGTCGTCCATCGTCCGTCGTCGTCCGTCCGTCAACAATTTCAAATGACTTCTCCTCTGAAACCGCTGGGCCGATTGGAACCAAATTCATATGTAGTCTTAGGAACGAAAAGTTATTCAAATGGCCCTGGTCACATGATACTCGTATGATATTAATGAGTACATGAAGATTTTTGAGTACAAGAGGTCATGGTCATTCTTTGACTTTTGACCCAAAGCTCATATTTTGACAATTTCAGGCATAAGAAAAAGACACTACCAATTGCTCACGACAGGTGAGCGATTCATGGCCCTCTTTTTTGCCTTTGTTATGGTCAGCCATAACATCAGAAGAATCTAACGTTATGGCTTTCCATCACGTTCCACCCTTCGGACATGTAGTGACATCTTGTGGTTAAAATTTAAGTAATTATGTTATGGTAGCCATCATGTCAGTTCATTTTAAATACATGGTTAACCATTACAAAAGTGTGTGAAGGAAATCCATAAGTCCCCAGCCTGTTAGTATTTTTTTGAGACTTACGGTTATGGATTCGTCCGTACACTTTACGAACAACCGGCGTGCAAGCTGATAGTGTGACCCCCATATTAATGGTCAATGCTCCTGGGATACTGTATGAGAATTCAGCAACTCGTACATCATATCTCGGTCCTAGATGGTACTGGCTTATGAATGATACATTATCTGCAAGAAAAATGAACACATAGTATGGTAAATATTAGAAGTTGAAATAATCTATGATAAAACATGTTGGTTGTTTTGGGTTAAACGTCCTTTTGAGACAACAGTATTTCAGTCTATATCGAACGGTCTCAAAGGAAGGGAGATGGAATAGAAAGATGGGACAGACAAGGGGAAAAATAGTTAAACAGCTCCCACCTGCACCTACTGCAAGGGTTTAACGTCCTTTCGAGACAGCATTTTAATCTATACCGAGTGGTCTCTCAAAGAAAGGGAGATGGGATAGGAAGATGGGATAGACAAGGGGAAAATAGTCAAACATCTCCCACTTGCACCTACTGCAAGCACATTAGGCTCTTGCCATACTCTCTGTCAATATAAAGTAGGAAGCATGCTGGGGCCGATTTATAAAACCACTTAAGTCGTTGCTATGCTGTTGCTACGGCTAAATTTATGTTGGAGATTCCCCACAATTATGAAATTTGCTCTGGAGGAACAGTCTGTTCCTCCATAGCAAATTTCATAGTTGTAGGGAATCTCCTTCATAGAAAGTCGTTTTATGAATACGGCAACAGGTGTATTAGTAGAATGAGCAAAAACTTTCAGTCAATCATTATTGCAAAGTATAAAAATGTGATGAATACAACATATTTTGAATACATAAATGGTAACGGATTTCTTCTCTAGAAACTGGAGGAAAACTTTTGCTTGCTTAAGTCATTAATTTTATTGGAGAACATCGGAACCGTTTTGTAACCTTGAGCGCAGTCCCGCTTGCCTATAGGAAATTAGTGCTTATATGATATCAAATAGGGGATTCGTTTAGTATACATGTATATACTAAATACTTTTATTTCACTGTTTCACTGACAGTACTGAGGGGGAGTAACCCCCCAAATCGTACGCAGTATTCAGCCAAAATTAGAGAGTATTCAGTACGCAGAGTCAAGGTACGCAGTATTTAAGAAAAAACAGCCAATCGTACGCGTACTCGCAAAAAAGACATAAATAAATAAATCGACAGTCACTCAATAGAAAATGTGCGAAACCGCTGAGGTTTCCTATTTCATGACCTGACAGTGGTAGAGAACTATAACAAAAAACGCCTCTTGGATACCCTTCACTTTTCAAGCAGTGGCAGAAGTATCAAGGTATCCAGGAGGCGCCTTTGCTATAGTGTGTGGGGCCTGATGCCGAAATGTTTGTGCATATTTTTACTATTTTATACGAGTACAAGCACTTATAGAGTTAACAGGGAAAGTCAGTGTCAAATAATTTGCAAGGAGTAGAAAAGACATTGTGTGCATTCATAAAACGCAATATTTTTCTTAAATAAAATTGACTATTTGACTTCAAAATCTATAATAATATCAGATTTTTAAGCATGCTGCCAAATGCTTTCTTAGTATTTACTAGGATTTTACATTGCGCTACTCCTTAAATAGTATTCAGTATTCAAGCCCGTTTTTAAAGAGTAGTCAGTATTCAAGCTCAAAATTAAGCGGTAATCAGTATTCAAGAGGGGAGGGGGTTACACCCCCAGCACTCTCATAGTTAATAAAACAATAATGTATATGCAAGAAAGTCAAACAATACAACTTTGTATCAGAGGTAGATATTATGTATTCGTTCTCTTGAGCCTTCTGGTGGAACACTGGTATGAAAACTGGACGAAAAAATACTATTATCCTAGCCAATAGTACTAATTAGGAAGTGAAGTGCACATTCCAACATTAGACTGCATGCATACACGATTTTTTGTCCCAGGCCATGGGTTGTCTGTTTTTAAATCAACAAAAAGGAAACTGCGTTCCGGGGCGCGTGCAGAGCTCGTGCTAATATGCATACAATACCATCTGCTATTGCTCTTCAGGCCAAGAGGAAAAAAGATAATAATAAAAAAATGAATCATTGTACCTGGAAGGCAAAATGGTGGTTCCCACTTGCCGAGTTTGTCGTGAACACAGGTATTTCCTTCGATGATGTACATCGTCCCCTGTGTAATAAAAAAAAAACACATAAATAAGCAGCTGTTTTCGTTACAAAGATTCAATCATCTGTTTAAGAATTTATGTCTGCAATTATGAGATCCAAGCCCTATGGTGGCTGGTTTTTGCCATTTCGTCTTTTCGTCTTTTCGCCGCGAAAAGACGCCACGCGATGTGACGAAAAGACGAAAAGACGCCATGCGAAAAGACGAAAAAACGCCATGCGAATAGACGAAATAACGCCATACAAAAAGACGAAACCCGCCACGCGAAAAGACAAAATTTCAGCGCGAAAAGACGAAAAGACGCCATGCGAAAAGACGCCATTTGAAACTTTTATTTTGTCGTCTTTTCGCGCGGCGTCTTTTCGCCTGGCGTCTTTTCGTCTTTTCGCATGGCGTTATTTCGTCTTTTCGCGTGATTTCGTCTTTTCGCATGGCGTTATTTCGTCGAAAAGAGGAAAAGACGCATATGCGAAAAAACGAAAAATAGCCATGCGAAAAGACGAAATAACGCAATGCGAAAAGACGAAAGGACGCCAAGCGAAAAGACGACAAAATAAGAGTTTCAAATTGCGTCTTTTCGCATGGCGTTTTATCGTCTTTTCGCGCTGAAATTTCGTCTTTTCGCGTGGCGCGTTTCGTCTTTTCGGATGGCGTTATTTCGTCTTTTCGCATGGCGTTATTTCGTCTTTTCGACTTTTCGCATGTCGTTTTTTCGTCTTTTTGCATGGCGTCTCTTCGTCTTTTCGCCTGGCGTCTTTTCACCGCGAAAAGACGAAATGGAACAAACCAGCCACCATCAAGCCCACAGGTTATAAAACTTGAGTACATTCTCAAACTCAAAATCAAGTACACTGATTGGCTACTTCCGAGCACATGCTTGGAAGCAGCCAATCAGTGTGCTTTATTTTGAGTTTGAGATTATTTTCAAGTTTTATAACCTCAAACCCAAAATGCCATTAGGAGGAAAGTGAATACTAAACTTCACCGTAATTTCCCTTTTTACACTTACTTGCAAAAACAAGTGTGAGGGAAAATTTCTACGTTTAAAGAAGCTCCTTATTATAATGTAGTTGACAGAAATAGCAACTACATTATAACCGGCTAGGTGTTTCTGGTCCTAAGGGATCACAGATGCAGTTTCTTTATGTTATAATAAAGTGACTAAGTCTGCAATTATGACCATTTGCCGAAAATTTTTACTTTCTTTTTAAATCATTTGTAAAAGTAGAATTAAGTTATGCTTCCACAATAAATCTGTGCACTACGGCTGAAAACTGCATGGAAAAGTGAATAATCTCTATACAAACAGGTGTTTTTCTCTTGTTGGTAATTATTTACATCCCTCCAGAAATTCTAGACAGTTGATGTTTAACATAAATGCTGTTGTTTTCATAGTGATAATTCGTTAAGGGATCACAAATCTGGTGAAATGTATACCCGAATCTTAGCTATATTACTGTGTTCTTGTAAATTAGAGACATTAATTCTAAATATAAAATATCAAAAGTTACAGAGTCTAGCTTTGATGTATCTGTTATCGCAATCTCCTATTCCGTTTAGTCGTTTGTGCTTCACATTTAACTTCTTTCTGTATATTGGAAGGGTTGTGTTTTGAGACTGGCCTTTCCTGGTTAAATTTATCCATGTTATTTTAGGTGTATGGGTACTAGGGTACACCTCAAAGTTTTTCCTGCCATTTTTCAGAGGCAAAAACTTTAATGACTTCCGGATTGTGTCTAATAGGCCATGAGCCAGAAATGGTTTACCTCCCCTCCCCCCCAGGGGGAATTTTGTAGACTATACTTTTCTTAAAGCCCAGCATCTGAGAAGTATTTTGCAGCATGTTAGCCCTCTGGCGAGTGGGGCGTTAAGCTGTAACAGCCTGTTACAAACGTTACCCATTAAAAAAATAAACATAAAATAAAAATAATAAAAAATTATAAAAAAATAGAAATCACTTTCCTATGTTTAAAATTATAGTAGAGTCTAATAGAACAACCCAGTAGCTAAAAGTTATGATGTTTGACAGGTCACTTTAGCTCACATGGTGTCATATACGTGACATTTGTCTTTACACTCCATTAAAATTGCTATTTCTATCCAAAATACTTTCTTTTTGTAAGTTACTCCTTTATTATTAGACAATATCTTTGTTACTGTATTAAAGACAATATATTGATCTTTTCAGATCTGCAAAAATTATTATCCTATCTTGTATACTTTGGGAGAAATAGGATGTTTAACACAGTACCCACTTATAAATGTTCCATATTACAATTATCACTTTCTGTATAATTCAAGTGCTTGAACTACACTGTATGAATTAAAAAACAACAGGAAAAGGTAATATTGAATATGTCAGCCTATCTAAACAGCAAGGAACAGTTCCACAATATTTTGAACGCATTTTAGTCGGCCATAATGGTCGATTATATACGTTACCGAGGGCTATTTTGTTAAACTCACATAATTTGATAATAGAATCATTTTATTTTCGTTGGTAGCAGTTTCTTCATGAAAGAATCTTTAAATATAAAAGAAAAAATGCATTCTGGATTATTTTCTATGATAAGTCATTACTAGAAGTAACGTAAATAACATTAACATTTAAAATATTTCATTTTAATACCTTTAGTCAGGTTTTTTCCCACTGTCACATAAAAAACAATAACATATATAAGTCTGGGTGTTCTTATGATATACTGTGTACTTGGACCTAGCAACACCTGTCTCAGTTATTTCTTTTAGGGATTCATGAGGTGTGTTTTATACGTGATTAAAACCAGTATACTACAAATTGTAATGTTAAGGGCATAGATATATTCTGCACACGTAAAACGGGTTTTTTCGCAGGCAACTTTGTTATTATATCAAAGATAAAAGTATTTCATAATGGCGTTGCCCAGTTTGTTTCTTTTACAATTTGTACATTTGAGTTCTAATGGCAGTAACATACGTTAAATTTTGTTATATACAACTTAAAAAAAAACAAACAAAATAACACACCAGAAAAGATAAAAAAGATAAAGCCGCAGCTAAGCCAGCATAGATTTTGCATATAGGGCTCGAGTAAAATGATATACAATCAGTATGATAACATTAAAAGCTAAGCGCTTTTGACGTGTTTAGTATAAAATTATAAAATAATTAGTAATTAACAATGCAAATGTAGTACCACCTTGTTTACTGACAGGATTGGGTATAGTTTTTACGTGCACACTGAAAAATCTATAAAGCAGAACAGTAAACCTGAAGTTTGAAGACTTAAGCCAAATACAGTTCTGCATCAAAGCTAATGTAGATATTTGCTGGCAGCGTATTCTTACTGTTGTAAGACTATCGTATATTTTACGTTACCAAGGGAAACAACATTGCTGAGTTACAGTTAAGAAACAAACTTTTGAAAATAATTAATGGTAGTGACAATACATTGCTTTATTTAGCTTATTTATGTATTTAACAATAATGTGTCAACCAGGAGTTTGGGAGAATAGAATCAGAAACATTTAATACAGAAAAGAGACACTGGCAGTTTACTAGCATACTTTAGCAATTTATTAATGCTATGTTTAAGATGATCTATATTTCTATGCTTTTGTTTCTTTCTTTTTAAAGTCTAAATACTTTCGATAATCTCTTAAAGAATCTAACTACATTCAACCATCTATCAAAGCATCTATTCACCAAAGAACATAAAGATACGTTTAGTTGGACAAAAATGTTTCAGGGACAGTGTTCCAGTAGCTCTGCACACATAATGAAATGGCAAATGAAAATGACAGAATATATTAATGTTAGTCCTCGCTGTTCAGATATCTATGAGCAAATCTTAGTTGTTCTCCTTCAGAATGTATTCGCCTACACTGTAGTTATGCTTTGCAGCATAATATTGAGAAAAAAAAAAAAAAAAAAAAGAAAGAAAGGCGGAACAAGTAACGTATACAACGTATTCATTGCAAGTTTATGGATTCTTCATTTCCGATATCCTAAACTAGCCAAACAGTATTTCTAAAGAGCAAATAATCAAACAATAGAAATAGTGCATACCTATACAAGCCAAGGAAGGGTTAACCTAAATAACTTACTGCATTTGATCTCTGTGACCTTGTATTACCATATTGTTTACTTTTTAGCAATAAATATGGTTGAAAACTGCTTATTTATGACATCTTACTGCTTATCTTATCATCTTTGTCCAAATTTATTAAATACTGTTAGGGAATACAGCATTTTGGCAATATCCAAACAACAATTTTAGTTGCTTACATATTGAAAAATTGTCTGACTGAAATTTGTATTTCGTAACACCTTTAGTCCGTGATAGTAACAACAAGTGGGAATAAAACCATGGGGTTTGCAAAATTACCTGACCAGTTAAATATTTGTAACAACATAATGAAAAATAGAACTCCTGAACAAGCTGATAACAGAATGATGTATGCATTATAAAGTATGTCACTTTCTATCAGCCTTAAATTTTCACATTGTTAATAGTTTGTAATGTATTTGATGGCCGGGAGCTGCATAAACAGATCATGTACATCACAAATTAATATGTAAGTTATGATCACGGGAGCCACACATATTTGCTAATCTATGTAAAGCAGTTACTGTGCAAAGAGGCTCGTGGCTGACGATTCGACTGACAGTATAGAAAAATGGTGTTTATCCCTGTTGGGAGAGTTGGTACTGCTTTTGATTGCCTCGGCTGGCAGTCACAGTTGCATATTTGTATGTAGGGTAATTGAATGGCTCAGCCAACAGCACAGGTCGCGAAATTGGTTTTATCCCAATCATGACGAGAACCTAAATATTAATCAGTTGCAGCATATATCAACTCTTACTTATTTCATTCTATGCCAATTTTTTTTAAAAAATCATCTGTATGAAGTCACTTTTAAGTGAAACTGAACTGAAGGCAAGGTCGAAATGCTTCAGCTATAACAATCTATGTGGGTCTTGCTGAGTTTTTGTGTATTTCAAAGAGCTAAATTGCCATCTGACTACCAGTGGTAAGCTAATACTACAGCAATGAATAATTCATATTGCCCGGGAACTAAATTTTTGATAACAGATGACTCACAAATCTTATCCCCCGACATATTACAATTATGTAACGTAACTTTACTGTTAGATTGATTTTAAATATACACTATCCAATGATTTTTTTATAGTTTGAGGACATATAAAACGGGCGTTTCTTCGTGTTTACATATACAACAGTGTCTACTTAAGACATAATATAAATAATATTAAAAACGAAATGCAGCTGATGTTGGCTTTCTTAGCTTTTCTCGTCATTTTGTAGGTTAAATTCTTCAAAAATAAGTTTCTGTCCACATTTAATATATCCACTGCTAACTGCTGCCTAACTTATCTAAGCTGTGCATGAATCAAAGAAGATTGATGGAGCACGTATAAACTTCAGTCCACCAATTCAGAGATTTAGTCTGGTTGTTTTTTTTCCGAATTTTTGTAGTGGTTATATACGTTACATATTTATCGTGACTGCTGTTGAGTTTTGTAAGACTTTAGTTTGTTTGTTTTTTATACCAGACTATTGAAACAGTAATATATATAACAATTACTTTTCTCTTCACTTCATTCTTACAATTTTCTCCTTATATTACATGTATTTAGACACTGAAGGGGAAAAACGTCAAATACAACGTAAACTACGTTATATGGGTTAGTCAACTTATCGTTGACAATGTCAATTACCTTGAAACAGCGATTTATGTACTAGCAGACAAACCCAACATTATTTAGGGCGAATACTAACATTTGTATACCAATGTGTATTTTCTATTATAACGTGAATATGTAAATTTGGGTAGTGTAAGTAACGTTGACGTTACACGTTAATGCCCCAACATACAGAGAGCTAACATGTGTCATTTTGTTTCTTATATAATGTAGTTTCAGAAAATCATAGTGTCCAAAATTCCCCCTGGGGGGGGGGAGGGGGGGGGGAGGGGGGTCTATGGTCAGCTCAAGGTCTATAAGGAGATGGCAAACGAAATCCTTTCAACAAGGGTTCAACGCTGAAGGACTGTAGCCGCTCATAAAGGAGAGCAAGTTCTTTACTTTAATCGTTGGCCCTCTTCTTCCGCTGATTCAAGAAGGGCAGTTGTCAGTTACTGGTGAAAGTAAGTGCACTCAGTACTGGTTAACCGCTTAGGAGGTACATGTATAAGCCTGTCCAGGAATAGTGTGCTCAGGTTAACTGCCCGTCCCGACATGACCATAGCTGTTTACCGTGGACGCTAAACAATATCAATACTCTTTTGCCCTCATTTAGCTAAAAGGTAAAACGAAAAATGACAGAATTAGTTGCTTCCCAAGAAAATGTATCCATCCACCTAAAACAACTATCCGCAAAAACACAATTTAACTTGCTTCCAAAACAACAAAGCAGAAACTGGCCAATCTGGTAAAATATGTTTATGTTCATTGTTTCGAAAACTAACATCTTGTAGAATCTATTGAGGTGTATGGATACACATTCTTGAGAAGCAACTCTGCCATTTTCATTTGTGCATGCCTCTAAATTGGTCAGTTTGCTCCCTTTATAACTTGGTTCATCTCTGAAAGGAAAAAAATTGCCCCCCCCCACCCCCTACGTTCAAATTGTTTATTGTTTTATAGAGTAGACCCCGCTTTGGAAGATCTTCGTTATCCAGGGCAGGAAACAGGAAAACGCAAAAGTTGTTACCCATTGTAAAAAAATGGCAATAAAGTATAGCAGTGTACCCGCATATCTTAGACATATCTATAAGTTGCCGGGTCTTTCAAGGACATAATACCTGTTCATAGAGGAGCAAGGTACTAAAAGTCTGTGTTGTATTTCCGGTAGTGAAACTGTTGTTAGTTGCAACCCGCTGATTTGAGCCATCCACTGAAATATTGACCTTCCCCTGAAATAGATTTAGTATTTAAAACAAGTGCACAGTATACAGAACAGTCAGCGTTAGGGTTTCTCGTAACAAGAGGACAGAGATAACTCTTTATCGCTGCCCTGAGAACTCAGCCCAATAATTTTACATCAGAGTAACTCCCCTGCTACACCTAGACTAACTTAGAATAGTATGATTCAGCGGCTCATGGTCAACTTGCTTTATTATTTTATAGATATACATGTATGAAGCCCTGGACCTTTATTGGTCTGATACACAACTGAAATGTTTCACTGCTTTGACCAGATGAAACGACAGTACCTATTATTTCATTTCAAATTCTGAAATTAAGCAGGCAACTGTCACTCGTTTCTTTTACAGAATATTACTTCAACATACATGTGCATATCTCAGTACAGAAAGTGTATTATTTTGCATAAATGTAATTTTGAGCCGCGACACGAGAAAACCACAAAGTGGTTTTGCGTCCAGCGCAGACTCAGATCAGCCTGGGCATCCACCCAGCCTGATCAGACTCTTCGCTAAGCGCTTAAAGGGGAGCTAAGGGTCTAAGCTACCTTCATGCGCACAGCGAAGACTCTGATCAGACTGGGCGGACGCCCACGTTGATCTGAGTCTTTGCTGGACGCACATACGACTTTGTTTGTTTTCTCGTGTCGCGCTCATATATGTTAGTACTGAGAGTGTATTATGCTGCATAAAAGTATATTATTTTAGTTAGTATATTACTGTTGTTACTGCTGTATGTCCCTCGTCGTCCCTACTTCCGCTAATGATTCTTTCAGTCGCCTCCCACTGGCCTGGGTAGGGGCAACATCTCTGGGCGTAAACCGTAGTAAACAGAGGCAACACGAGAAGAAACTGAATCATTTCGTCTGAAATGAATTACTAAATTTATAAATATAAATAAGTAAATAAATACCGGTAAGAAAAGCAAACATGTTAGAGATAAAAATGCGAGAATGAAATCAAAATAGAAGCGGTCAAAGCTTCAAAATCATAGCAAAAAAGTCCGAAAGCATAAAAACATAAAAATACTGTCCATTCCGAATGTGAAAACAGAAACAGAGGTGTGATTCAGGTTCTCGCAACTCACGGCCGCTTATCTCCGTTAGCACAACACCGTGTTGTGTATAGGAAAATGTGCAGGAGATTTCCGGTGGTTCTGCAGGCGATCCGAAAATAAAGGTCACGAAAGGTAGGTGTGTTGGTTTAAAAGGGATATATTCTTTTCCAGCGTAAAACAAAAGAAAAGGAAAATGTCATGTAACCCTCCAATCGTTTTTCTATGAATACGAGTCTTGATTGAAGCCAGATTCTCAGTTATACAACAGATTTCCATTTTTTCCCGGAGCGAGGTGGCCGTTTTGTTGACATGCAAACATTTCAAATTTGCATTCCTGAAGTCGCCGAGTATTTATGTTTTCATCTATCACCTGTATATTAAAGGTCTCTCATATAAGTACCAGTTACGAGCCTAAACAGAATTTGCTACCTTCCTTCAGCCCAAATAATGAAAGTTGTTGTGGGATTCGTGATCCAGGAGATCGGTGGTGCTGAAGGCGATAGGTGGCGGTGCAGGAGATTGTTTTATGTTGTGCCACCAATGACCGTTTTTAACTGTTTTATAACGTAAATAATGTAGTAGCATGGCATGGTACAGATTTGCACAGCTTTCAGATTCGTACACTTGGCCGTACAATGCCTCTGCTGCATTAAGCATGCTAATTAAAATGAAAATAACGACTCCAGCAATCAGGGGATTGAATTATCAGTCAATCATTTGCACTGCAAAGCTTCTGTTAGAACTAAATGGTACGAAAGTAATGCTAGTTTTGTCAATTGGGTACTTACATTCGTCCCACTTTCTTTGTTTAATTACATTGTGCACACGGCCACCAATCCAGCTCATTCATCGTATATTCCAATGGGGGCAAACCTTTCTATTCCTTCTTTCTAAGACTAAAATCAGATATCGGCAATGCTGTGCGATGAGAAATCCATTGGACTTTTGGATACTGGTGTTGTTTTATAAACGATGTTATACTTGGCGGTTTGAAGTATGTATTGAAGTATGCAAAATGGCACTTTCGTCAACTTCATTATTTTTAAGGTAAGTTGTAGGTCGTAATCGAGGTAATCACATCGCACTATCGGATTTCAAAATTTATTCACTAACAAGAAAATTTAAAGCTTTTATAGAATTTAAGGTCTATCTCACTCATTGTTTGCAGTATGAATGAGATTGACATTGAATTCAATAAAATTGTTTTTTGTTTTTCTTGTTAGTAGCCACTTTTTTGAACCCGACAATGCTATGCGATAACCTTGATTTCGACCTACAACATACCTTAAAAGTAATGCTCTGGATCACAGACTGAAAGGAGAATCTGCGTTGAAGTTGGAGAAAGTGCCCTTTTCTCCGCTACAAAGCATTTCAAACGATCAAGCATAAAATTCTTTATAAACCAATACCTGTGTCCAAAATTCCAATGAATGTCCCATCGCATAGCATTGCCTGTTTTATCGAATTTTGGTCTCAAAAATAAGGAACAGAAAGTTTTGCCCCATTGGTATATGCGATGAATGAGCTGGATTGGTGGCCGTGTGCACAATGTAATTAAACAAAGAAAGTGGGACGAAAGTAAGTACCCAATTGACAAACTAGCATTACTTTCGTACCATTTAGTTCTAACAGAAGCTTTGCAGTGCAAATGATTAACTGATAATTCAATCCCCTGACTGCTTGAGTCGTTATTTTCATTTTAATTGGCATGTTTAATGCAGCAGAGGCATTGTACGGCCAAGTGTACGAATCTGAAAGCTGTGCGAATCTGTACCATGCCATGCTACTACATTAGTTACGTTATAAAACAGTTAAAAACGGTCATTGGTGGCACAACATAAAACAATCTCCTGCACCGCCACCTATCGCCTTCAGCACCACCGATCTCCTGGATCACGAATCCCACAACAACTTTCATTATCTGGGCTGAAGGAAGGTAGAAAATTATGTTTAGGCTCGTAACTGGTACTTATGTGAGAGACCTTTAATATACAGGTGATAGATGAAAACACAAATACTCGGCGACTTCAGGAATGCAAATTTGAAATGTTTGCATGTCAACAAAACGGCCACCTCGCTCCGAGAAAAAATGGAAATCTGTTGTATAACTGAGAATCTGGCTTCAATCAAGACTCGTATTCATAGAAAAACGATTGAAGGGTTGCATGACATTTTCCTTTTCTTTTGTTTTTGTGCGGCCGTGCAACTGTGTGAGCATCACATGCCTACTATAATTCATCCGGAATAAGGTTTTTTTATAGCCCAGAGAGAGAGAAAGAGAGAGAGAGAGAGAGAGAGAGAGAGAGAGAGAGGAGAGAGAGAGAGTCGATGAAACATCATAACCATGCATCAACGTTAATGCGAACTTTCGTTCCCGATGGAAAAACTACCTTTACCTTAAAAATAGCACATCTTGAAATTGTCAAAATCGAATTCCTTCTTCACCAACAATCCTTGTGATGGGTCAAAGATAACGTTACATGTTGTTTTAACACTATTAATTGAGTGACTTGGGCAGGTTGGAGAAAATTTACCTTAAATATCTTGATACATAATTTAACACAAAAATCTATCTACAGGAAAATTTAGAAAGATATGTTAAAAACATTTTATTGTAAGAAATAAATAAATAAAAAATTAGATAAGATGAAACAGATAAAAAAGTTTTTTTAGCCTGTCAAACAAGGAAGTTCCTGCATCTATTACACCAAAATGTTTCACTGAAGATTTAATCGAAACGGTCGTCTACTGGCAATGATTTCATTCGGGACACAACTCTATTTACGTAATACTACATTTTGCACTAAGCGTTTTCGTAAGACAGTAAGGACTGATATTCTAACATTTTACGGAAGAAGAAATTTTTCTTCGCAATATAAACAAAACCTCAGTTGTAGTATCTGAGAGATATCGCATAAGATCTAAGGTTTCTTTTCACCTGACGCAACTCATGTACAAGCATATGTTCCATTTAATTGTGGAAATTCAGTTAATATGATTGTGCCGCCACACGACAAAACCAAGACAGTGACATTTGCGCCCAGCGAAGACTCAGATCAGCCTGGGCATCGCCCAGTCTGATCAGAGTCTTCGCTGTCCGTATAGAGCTAGCTTAGACCCTTAGCCACTCATAACGGATACAGCAAAGACTCTGGTCAGATTGAGCGGCGGCCCAGGCTGATTGAGTCTTCGCTGGGCGCACATGTCACTTTGTTGGTTTGTCGTGCCGCGGCTCAGTTGTTTAAGTTGTTTAACCTGGACTACCGTCCTTATTGCTGTGTAATGAGTGTGTACTATTTTGAAAGTGAAGCAATAGTGGAACATAAATTGCTACTGAAATCAGACAGAACTTGATAAGTTGCTAAAACTTATCTTCAGCATTTGATCTGTTCGGGCAAGATGTTGCCTTTGTTGATTATATTTAGTGAGCTAGCAGCGATGACTACTGGGCATAAATGCTGCGCACCCAGCCAGTGGGAAGCTTCGGGAAGGCTATTGTCTGGGACCATGGTTAGTGATGGCGGGCAGCCTTATCGAGGGATGGTAAGTGATTCCAAAATTCCAGCTTGTTTTACTGGAATTCTTACTGTTTAAACAAAACTTGATTTTAACTGACATATTCAAAAAATAAACTTCACCAAATAGAGCTAAAAAAGAAAAAAACAACAACAACAACAACAAAAATAAAAACAAGAAAAAAACGCAAATTGAGTGTGCAAGATCTGGATAAGTAAGAGGAACTCTATATAAGCATTTATCTTCCGTTCGAATCCCAAAGCGTGTACTGTTTATATACTTTTGTAGGTTAATTGTACATGTAACAACTAAACCAAGGTGTGGATGTACTTATTTTCAGGAAAAAAATGTGTCTGCTTGAGCCTTGGTGGGTGAGGATGATGCTTTAGTCACAAATACGTAAGGTCATATCAGGGTAATTTCAACCGAGACTAACGTCTGAATTTCTGTTTCAGATGCGTGGTTTTATTAATTAGGCAAAGCAATTGGACGATAAAGTTTATTTTTTCTTCATAAAACAACAAAAAGAAAAGTAAACAGAAGAAAAAAAGACGTTTGGCGTAACGGAAGTACTTTAATGCCTGTCTTTTAAATAAAAAGGCTAAGAAAAAATGTTGAATCAGACAAAAGCATATACAAAGTATGAGACGCAGGCGTATGTTCCTAAGATTGAAGCAAGTTCACGAGGCGTGATGTACTTGCAGAGAAACATATTAAGTCATGCATTTGCTTCAATGTTGTACTACTAGGTTAGGCGGAGGACCATGTTTTTTTTTCGACCAAATTAATAGGGCCTATAGGTTCTTCATTCCCAGCGGGTACATGACGTCGAAATGACGTCGTACTAACGTCGATGCGACGTCATTACGTCGCATCGACGTCAGTCCGACGTCGTTTTGACGTCATGTGTTTGCTGGGTTTATTCTATTTAAGCCGCTTTAGTAATTTCAGGTCACCACTTTCTATTTTCAGGGTACGTTCAATTTGTCTGTTGACAACGAGAATCAAAGAGTAGCTTCAGACAATATATTGGTAGAAGGAAATGTTACATGGCCTTTCAAACTTCTATTGCTCTATAAATCAGTAAGTACTAAAAGTTTGTTTGATGGTTTTGTATACACGTAACAAATAGTTTCGAAGCCGAAAGTAATAATTCTTGTTTAATGAGCAAAGTACAATCTACAGTTGTGTTAAAGCGTTCTGAACAGTCAGTACTGCCCTTGCCTTTACATAAATCAAGAACAATTAGATTCGAAACCGAAAGAAATAATACTTGTTTAATCAGCAATGTTTTTAAAGCGTTCTGTTCAATAGTCAATACTGCCCTTGTCTTACGTTCCACACTATAACATAAGCGTCGGACATGGTCCAGCAAAGAGCAGGTGACTAAGTTAGTATCTAGCCAAATTTCCGCACTTGAGGAGCAAGCCCATCTTGCTGAAAGGCAGCGTTTTTCAAAAGATGAAAATCAATGGCGGCATATGCAAGCACAATTACCCACCGCGACTCTTAATCAGCATGCGCAGCAAAGAGCAAATATGAATATCTCACCTGAGCCAATACTAAACAGTGCTAGGCCGAGCATTGATATAAGTAGCCAATACGCCCTTGTATCAGGACAGTCAGACTTAAAATTCAATGATCAAAGAGCTTTTACTCCCGATAGCTTTCAGACTCAACTAAAATATTGTGTCTGTAAGACACTAATGATGCCCCCGTGCAGTGCCGGTCACATGATGTGTACATCCCTCAAGCACCTTTTAAGCACAAATGCTATTTACATAGAATCCACTGAAAAAAATACACAAACTTTATACCCTATAGTACAAAATGCGGTCCAAAATGACTAAGTTTAAAGGGCCATAAATCTTTCAGATTTTTTTTCTTGTCAAAAACCAACATGCACATCTTCATTATATCCACAAGTCTCCAATGTCTGAAAAACAACCAATGAAAATTGTGGGAGGAGTTGATTACACAAAGTACTTACCCTACAATGTTAAAATTTGCCTAAAATGACTAAGTTCAGAAAACCATTTTTCTGTCAAAATTAATTTTAGCTCCAACAAAAACCCACATGCTTATCTCCAATATGTCAACAACATGTATGCAAGGTTTGAAAATGATCGACTGAAAACTGAGGGAGGAGTTGATTACGCAAAATTCATACCCTACAATGTTAAAATTTGCCTAAAATGACTAAAATTTGCCTAAAATGACTAAGTTCAAAAGGCTGTAATTCTGTCAAAATTATTTCTAGCTCCAACAAAAACCTACATGCACATCTTCAATATGTTATCAATATGTATGCAAGGTTTATAAAAGATCCATTGAAAACTGTGGGAGGAGTTGATTACACAAACTACATACCCTACAATGCAAAAATTTGCCTAAAATGACTAAGTTCAAAAGGCCGTAATTCTGTCAAAATTAATTCTAGCTCCAACGAAAACCCACATGCACATTTTCAATATGTCCGCAACATATTTGCAAAATTTGAAAAAGATCCATTGAAAACTGTGGGAGGAGTTGATTACACAAACTCTATACTATAAAGTGTGATGAACGGACGGACGGACAGACGGACGGACAGACAGGAGCAAATCTTAATGCCCCCTGACTATCGTCACGGAACATATTTGCAAAATTTGAAAAAGATCCATTGAAAACTGTGGGAGGAGTTCATCACACAAACTCTATACTATAAAGTGTGACGAACGGACGGACGGACAGACGGACGGACAGACAGGAGCAAACCTTAATGCCCCCTGACTATCGTCACGGGGGCATAAAAACAGTGTTTGCAGTCCATGCAGAGTGATGTGCCCCAGCATTCGGGTCCTCATGTGGTGGAGAGGAGTGATGCTATCACGCGTGGTGCGAATTTGAATAGTGTATATAGCAGAAGTAGTAATATTGTGAACACATGTAAAAACATGAATCCTGGACCCACCGAGAACGTCATACAAAATTCTGAATTCCAGGGTACCCCAAACAATGACAATTTATCCTATTATCTAGGTCAACCAATAGTTGTTCCGAGTTCAGGCCTCCCGGTCCAGCCGGTTCAGCCAGCGCAACCTTTTTTGTACCAGATAGTGCCTCAACGAACTCTAAGATAGCGAACGTTCAGGCGCCCACTCCTTTGTATAAAATAAAAAAAAAACAATCAGAACTTACGGTAGCTACCTTTAACTGTAAAAATGTTAACACCTGTGGTCATGTGCTGGATGAGTTGAATAGAACAGTTGACATTGTGTTACTACAAGAACACTGGTTATTTGATTGCAAGTTATATAGACTTAAAGAAATTAGTAGTGGATATACTGGGTGTGGGAAGGCAGTAGATACTGGAAGTCCTATATTACCGATACAGATGCCACGTGGATACGGGGGTACAGGGATACATTGGCGAACTGAGTTGGATCATTTGGTGACAGTACTGCCGGATGGTGGTAACCGTATACAGTGCGTCCAGTTGAAATCTGAGATACCGTTACTGATCATATCAGCTTATATGCCATGCAGAGGACTGTCTGATAATGTCGAAGACTTCAGTGACTGCATTGATCAGCTGAACGAAATCGTCCAGAAATACAGTGATACCCATAAGATATTGTTGGGTGGCGATATGAACGAAGATATGGCGCTTCGTAGTACCACGAGGCGAGTTAAAGTTTTGAAAGAATTCCTTGAAGAAAATAGACTGAGTACAAAAGAAACCTCTAAGACTTTTATTGCCCCTGATGGACGAGAAGCAACAACATTGGATTATATATTCTACTCCGAAGACTTGAATGAACATATTCTAAATATACAAGTGCTTGAACCTTAAATACAAATGTGTCAGATCACTTACCCGTGCAGTGCAAACTGAACCTGAATATTGAACGTTCTGCTAGGAATGCTAGTGAAGCCATCAAACAGAGTCAAATGGGATAAAGTTAACAAAGAACGATACGGTCAGCTGCTGGATGAGTCGTTACATATGCTTGACATCAACGTGGCTACTATTTCAAAGCTAGACAGTGCGGTCATCGAACTCAACCATATCACTAGTGATTGTGCCAAAGAGGCAGCCCCAAAGGATGAGGAGCGTCCACGTCGAGCAAAATTGCGTTCTTGGTCCCCACAAGCTCAGGCTGCGGTGAAAGCCAAGAAAGAAGCATACTATGATTGGAAATGTGCTGGTAGACCGGATGATAGTAATGACACTACTCTCATTAACTAGAAACAAACTACAAAACTACTTAGGCAGGTGTGTAGAGTAGAGCATAGTAATGATTTTATGAATCAAAGACAACCAATATTGGACACTAAAACTCAAGATATGGCACTGTTTCATAGACCCATTAACCAGAAGAAGGGGAAAATTAAAAGGGTGTATAAACGAGTTGCATGTAGAAGAACAGGTTTTCAGTTCTGAGGCCGATATATTAGTTGGTTGGCGCCAACATTTTGAAAAACTACCAACTCCTTCTCAGGATTCAAAATTTGATCAGGACTACGAAAAACTCGTAAATTCAGAATTGAACGAAATTGTTGGATTATGTAAGGACTCTAAAGATAACATACAAAGTATAACTGAGGATGAAGTTTTATCAGCGGTAAAATCTTTGAATAAAGGGAAAGCACCAGCCCGATATAGTGTAACAGCAGAGCATTTAATTGAAGGAGCTGGAAAAATTTTACCTGGGCAGACTGTTTTACTGAATCATATGTTGAAATTTGGAATTGTGCCAGACTCCTTGAAAGTAGGAATTTGAACCCCTGTTTTTAAGATGAAAGGTTCTAATCTCGACTCAAAGAATTACCGTGGTATTACGGTGAATCCGACTGTAACAAAGGTATTAGAAACTATAATACGTTAAAGGATCAAACCCTTAATTCAGGAGCAGCAGAATGATCTACAGAGAGGTTTTACTGAGGGGGCCTCGCCGATGAACTGTTCTCTCATATTAGAAGAATCAATACGTAATAATAAGGACAGGAATGTCTCAACGCATATAGCCTTTCTGGACTCAAAGTCAGCTTTCGATGTTGTGAGCTATGCAAGCTTAATGAGAAAGTTGTTTCATATAGGGGTAGAGGGAAGCTACTGGAATTTAATTAATAGCCTTCATTCTGACGCCACGACAGCAGTGAAATGGAATAACAAGTTGTCAGATAGTTTTACGGTACAGCAAGGGGTCCGTCAGAGGGCGTGGGGGGGGGGGGGGGGGGGTTAAGTACTGATTTATATAAAGTATATGGTAACAAGCTGCTGGATCGTCTGTCTGCGTCGCTACTGGGCACCTGGATCGGAGATATCTGCTGTGTTGCACCAACTTGTGCTGACGACATTGGCTTGTCTAGTGACTCACCCTCGACGCTTCAACGGCTAGTTAACATTGGGGTGGATTATAGTATTATGGAGAAATTCCTTCTACAGCCTAACAAGAGTGTTATTCTCAATCACCTCTGTGCTGTTGACAAGAAACTTGGAGGGGTAAAGGAGGAGTGGACAATTTATGATGAGCCAATGCCTGTTGTTAAGGAGGCTATGCACATGGGGATCCTACGGTCGCACTGCACAGAGGAGTCAAGCGTACAGTTTACAGAGCCTGATGTCCTCTGGATTACATGGACAGAATGGTCTGGACCCTGAAACCTGTATTCAACTCCTGATGTTGATGTACTTCCGTTGCTTGTCTATGGCTTGGAGGTTATTCTCCCTGGACGAAAATACCTGGACATGCTTGAACGCTTCTTTAAGAAAATCCTCAAACAGATTCTCTCACTCCCTACCACGGTTGCGGACTGTAGGCAGTATGTCATAAGCGGGATGGTACCAGTTGAGGCTACTATACATAAGAAGGCTCTTAATTTCTACGGAAGTATATGTCGGCTGCCGGATACAGCAGTTGAGAAACGGCTGGCTCAACGTCAATTGTGTGTGAAGTCTTTCAAGAGTCACAGTTGGTTCGTGGCAATTAAGCGGTTGCACTTGCAATATAGACTACACGAGCCTTATGAGCTTCTCGGCAATCCCCCCCCCCCCCCCCCCACTAAGGAATCCTGAAAACGGAAGTCAGTAAACATGTGAATGCATACTGGGTCGACAAGATAAAAGAACGGTTAGCCCTGTATCCAAGTCTACGGTTCATGATCACCGGTGTGGTAAGCGTCATGCACTGTCCAGTCTGTGCAAAGTGTTCGAGAAATCCCGAGAATGAAAGAGAAGTTACGTATGGTGTCCAAGGCTTACATTCTTCAAGAGACTAGAGTAGCATTCAACCAAAATCAGATTGACCCTAGTTGTCTCCTTTGTCGAAGGGGCAATGAGACTCTTCAGCATTCCATCCTGGACTGTGAGGTGCTTTCCAGTATCAGGGACCCTATTATGGACTCTATTACTAACGCTTGTGCTAGTGTTAACATTTTAGAACTGGTAGAAGAATCACCCGCTAGATTGCTTCAGCTTATACTAGATTATACAGCAATAACTCAGCTTGTAGATAGCCTGAACTGTAACCATCAGCATCTAAAGACTTTGGAATTTCATTGCCGCAGACTTTGTTACTCTCTACATTGTGAGAGGTACAAGAGACTTGAGTCAATATCCAGATTAATTAAATGTGAACGTAAATAGAGGCATACCGAGCTACACACAGGAGGGTCCTACTTAATGTTTTTACCCAGTTTATAGACTGCAAATAAGATAAAGATTAGCTGTAAATAGTGTGGTGACGGATTGCATCATTTTAACCCCCTATCAAGCTACTACTACTCCGTTGGAGGTGTGTCGGAATCGGCAGAATTTATGTGCTACAGTTACAGTTACAGATAGCTGAGGTTTTTGACTGTTTTCATAAAGGAAAAGCAAAATAAACAAGAGGTTTCTAACGGTTTTGTATCTTCTAAAATTTATGATAAACGTGATGACTTTGACTTTGATATAGTTTATTTTCCATTTTTGGATGGTGACGTTCCACGTCGTCCCTCTTATGGAGTGTATATTTCTCAACTTATAAGATTTGCTAGAGTGTGTAGTCATGTAGATGACTTTAATGCTCGTAATAAATGTTTAACTGCTAAACTTCTTCAACAGGGCTATCGGTATCATAAGCTTAGAAAGGCTTTTTCTAAATTCTATCGCAGACACCATGAATTGGTTTCAAAATTTGATGTCGGATTAAAATTTCTTTTACACCAAGGCCTATCGGAACCAGAATTTTATGGTGACTTAGTATACAAATTCAAAAAGATTAAGGGTAGGACTGATTTTTCTGATCAATTCCGAAAAATAATAATACGTCACAAACGTATTGGCTATAATTTAAATGTTATGCGACAGTCTGCATGCTTAGTGATTAACCCAATCACGGTTGATAGCTTTGCTGCACTCTTTAATTGCACACCGGGGGATCGGTCGTCAGACTCTATGATGGCCCCGACCTAAAGCTATATATTTTAGTTGGTTGGGACCGGAGCCTTTTTGTCTGTTGCTTGGTCCACCGGGGCTCAACTGGTGACCTTCTTTTGCTTCAGATTTCCAGTGGGGTTGTTTGGCAGGACAGGGATCTCCACCTGTCAGACGGCCCGTTGTATCTGTTGAGTCCTCGTCTTTGCTTCTTCATGGTGTTGAAATTTGATTTATGTGTTTACCGTGATGATTCATTGACGAGTTAGAGGGTTATCATGCGAACCGAACAACCAACTAAATGTTTTGTACCACTTCAGAAACTGAGGGTGAGGTTGGGCCTGTAAAATCGATTTAAGCCCCCCAGTAATTCATTACTGACCGTTCCAAGGCGGTAGTTCTGTTGTGGTTCTTTGTTGCCTGTTTTTGGTGTCAGAGTTTCTGTGATGTTTTACCTTATGTATGTTATTATTATTTTTGGTTCGGTTTGGGTTGCTGAGTGGCCACCTTTTGGGAACAAGCTGCTCACTCGGTTGGCCATATGTTCTCTGTATCTTGATTATTTGTAATCTTAGTTGTTTCCAACTATGGTTTGAGGGCTGGATTTGGATTTTGATTGTTTCAGTTCCTGGTCTTTGCATACTTTTTACTTTTATTACATCCTTAATCGCTCGTCTAAGTAAACATGTCAGAGGTCAACTAGGTCCATCATTTGAACAAGCCTGATAGTTTAAAACTGTCAAAATATGAGAGACATTGATTAAAAGTCAAAGAATGATCTTGACCTCTATCACTCAAAACATATTCTTGTACTCATTTAGTTGACCGTATTTATCAGACCAATAAAATAATATTTTTGAAATTGGCAAAATATGTGACACCTGGGTCAAAAGTCAAAGAATGACCTTGTCCTCTTGTACCAAGATGACTGTATATACCAATTTTAAAGTCAAAATCTTCAGCAACTTCCATGATATCTTATGTTCTAGTATTCTCCTATATAAAAGGACCAGAAAGCAAATTTTAACTTAAAAATGGTCAAGGCTAATCCAAGGTCATCGGTTTAACAATCTTGGTAATACTTTAATACCCATTGCTACATATAAAGTTGCAAGACCATCGGCCAATTGGTTTTGGAGATGGAGATTTTTTAAGTTTCTTTTTTAACCATATGTAGGCGTGGTGGCCATATTGGTCATGTGAACTGGACTTTTTGAACAAATGTTCGTTCCCCTAAATCCCTTAATGCTCTATATGGAATTTAGTTACAATTGTTCCAGTTGGCTTCTGAGGACTTCATTGAATTATTTCGAAATATGAGAGACCTGTGTCAAAGGTCAAAGAATGACCTTGGATTCTGGTACTTATACTCATTTAGATGACTGTTTACTCCAATTTAAAGGACAAAATCTTCAACAATTTCCATGAAAGCTTATATTCAGGCTCTTTTTTCCATATAACAACACCAGAAAGCATATTTAACCTGGCCGTTAAAAGGTCAAAATCGACCCAAGGTAACCATTTGAAAAATTTTGGTAGTACTTGAGTACACAATGCTCTATACCAAGTTTCAAGACCATCGATCAATTGGCTCGGGAGAAGAAGATTCTTTAAAAGTTTTTATCATATATGGGCGTGGAGGCCAATGTTTGTCATGTGACCTACACCGTCTGAACCTTTTGCTCCCTTAATCCCTGGAGACGTTATATACATTTTGATTACAATTTGCTTAGTGGCCTTTGAAGAGATGTTAGAAATTATCGAATTACGAGAACCCAGGGTAAAAGTCAAAGAATGACCCTGATCTTTTGTACTCACAAAATTTCATGTACTCATTTAGATGACTGTATACACCAATTTTTGGGCCAAAAATTTTCAACTTTTTCTACGCAATTCTTCTGTTCTAGAATTTTCCTATATAAAAGCAGTAGAAAGCCAATTTGATCTTGCTGTTAAAAAGTCAAGGTCAACCTAAGGTCATTATTTAAATAGTCTTGGCAGTACTTATAATGTGTACTCAGTGCTACAAACCAAGTTTCAAGGCCATCAGAGAAGTGGTTCCGGAGATGAAGATTTTTAAATGTTTTTTTTTCATACGGGCGTGGCGTACCATTTTAACAATTTTTCCCACACGACGTGTTACACGGCTCTTTTACATTTGATAGTCCCGGTTTTAACTAACACGAAGAAGCTGTGATATCGCCGGTGTTTATCAAGACTTGAAGACGTTTTATAAGTTTGGATAGTTTTAGAATGAGTGTGACGTATGAGACAAAAAAAGATACATTTACAAAATGGAAAAATTGCGAATAATTAAGGGTTGTGTTTACACATTGCACACGGTAATTGGTGAAAATTATCAACGAATCAATGTTCTGTGATGTCAAACATCTGTTATATGCCATTAAATGCAATGGTTGCGATATATACATGAGAACTTCAAAAATTCAAAAGTCGCACAATACTACATAGTACGCATCCGATAGACAAATGCATTAAGTGTTGACATATCTATGAGTGCCGGAATAAAAAAGAAAGAATCAAACCTAGTTTATCCATTTAGTCTTTATGCACATAGTGCTATCTTAGGAAGGAAGACTACGGTCAAGAAAAAGTATAAAATTGATTTAAAGACTTAAACGTGTCAATTTAGTTTATTTTTTATCTATATGGCATGCACTTTGTTATTTGCTGTTTGTTAAATAAATGAAATAACTTTCTACTTTATACTATTTTAGCAGCATTTTGTACCGGTTATGTACGTCATCATTAACAATACTGTGTGTTTGAATTCTTTGCTTGGCAAATGGGAGCCACCGTGTATACCAGGTAAATGGATTGTTAATTGAGGCTTGTAAAATAAATAGTGTACATTGTGTCGTTTTTATAAAATTCTACATCTGCGACATGGTCATAGTATGTAATATGAATTTAAAAAGGTGATCTTCTCCATTTTTTCCGCAGGGCTCTTCTAATTAAATGTATTCGTCCAATTCTTTTTTTTTAAATTTTATGTTCTTTATCTCTTTTTCGCAGCTGTTTAAGGCATTTGTTTATATACAGCTAAGCCTATTAAAAGACTTAGATACCAGGAGCGCTGGTTTACGTCCTGTCATGGAGATGATTAAAGATCTGTTGAAACTGAAGCATGATTGTTACATTGCTCCCTCTCCCTTCCTCTGTTTTGCTTGGCTACGAGAAACTTTCTGTTTTAGTTGTAAATGACATCATTCCATTTTCCTTTCCAGGAATTTTGTTTTCACTATCGCATATCGTCCCATGTAAAACTGTTTACCCCTCATGTGCATTGATGTCCTGTAAATCATCGACACTTTCTAGAGATATCAGATTTGACATTAGTGGCTTTTACAAAGAATGACTGAATACAGGAACCATATACTATACGAGGGGTGATAAAAAATACGTGCATTTTTTTGCTGTTGCTGCAAAGATAATGCAGCTATAGTAATTTTTTTTCATACCGCACACAAGTTCAATCTTTTAGCTACCTTATGTGAAATTTTGAAGACATTTTAATGAAAAATAAGTATTTTCTCTCAATTGATATAAGGTAAGTACAGCTACAGCGGAGCACCACATTAATGACGTTTGAATTTTTGTCCCGTTTTAAAACTGCAGTGGATCTTCTCTTTCTCAGTTTTCCACAAACTAACACCCTCTTTGCAGGGTTTTCAGGAATCTGACCAACTTTAGACACATCTGCATGATTGTTTTGGAGAAATTGTAGCATACCTTCTTCATATTTACTGGCTTCATAATTGAAAGCCAAACTTTTGCTTGAATATCGTGTCTAACTGCAGGTCTACAACCCTCTTATCAATGCCAGCATCAGATACAACTAACATACAAGGATAAAGTAACACTAAATTTGATCATTTAAAATTTTCTTTGATTTTGCCCTCATTGTTTACAGTTACATATACAAAAACTAGAACTTGCATAAAATACCCGATATAATGTTTGACGTCATTTTGTCAGCCTTGTATGACCCACAAACCATATTCTTCGCTGCTTATGCAAACATAACAATTGTTGACGGCAATAATTCCTTGACAGTGAAAAGCAGAAACCATAACGAAATAGCGTACCAAATGTCAAGCATTTTACCCAACTGCAATAATTAGAAATAGCCAAAGATAAAACAAATAATTTGAAATAATAAGGCAATCTCTTCCGTGCTCCACAGCACCGTCATAATGTTACTATGACGACCCATATAGCCTACTTCCCGAAGATTCACCGGTATATTAAATATATCACTGGATAAACGAAAGATGAATATGTCTTCACGGCTAATTTAATGGGTTTACTATTAATAATAAAATTTCTGCAGCAAAAGTCCACGTATTTTTGATCATCCCTCGTACACTTGGAAAAAGACATAAGCCGGTGTGTGTCAACATTTTATGTTTTAACGTTTTACTGTTCTTCCATAGTCAACTCTCAAAGTCGAAGTTTATCTCAAACTACTGTTACCCCAAAGTAAAGTTTCCGGTCCCAGAAAATTTACTTTGAGATACCAGTAGTTTGAGATAACATGATTTGAAATGTGAAGTTAAATAGGAAACGTGTGCAAACGATATCATTTGATGTAAGATTGTCCTTTGAGATAACAGTGTTCGAGATATCGAGTCAGCTGTACTTGATCCCGGAGGAGGAGTACGATCTTTAATTGTGCCACTCCCTCAGAATGTTTTTATTGCTGTATCATATGACGTCGCATCTGAGGGTGTGATAAAGCCATGCATTAAAACCGATAATCAACTAGTGGTTTAAATATGCAAATTAAGTCGTAACGTTATGAGTTGACGTACATAAGAACGTTATGTTTTCTAATGGGGAAATCGTGACGGTTTAGTGCAAAATTTGCTAATAAAATGCGACTTTAGTGACATATGATAAATAGAATCTTGCATTCGTGCTCCTGTATTATCGAATTTATTAAACTCGTTTGGGGAAAACCGATAAGATGCTCGGCATAGTCGTTTAATAAATTCAGTCATATATGAGCACTCATACAGTGTGTATAATATCCTCTATTTCTTACAGCTCTCAGAATTCAAGTTGCGACTGCACAAATATTGTTCTTACATTATTAACCAGGAACTCCGTCACAGTAGTACTAGAGTATGACGACCAGCGACTAAAGCTGCGAAATCCTAGGCCTTTTCCATCTTTTAATATATATTTGTGTTTTGCTTTAGACAAAGCAACACTTGTGAGGCGGTTTTATCTTGGACCTGAATATGAATTTCCTGTTTATGAATATGTATACGATCTCTCTGGAAAACTGACAATGGATGTTGGCGTTATTCACGACTGTATACCCACCTTCCAGAAGATTTACGGGCACTATTCTGGCAGTAAGAATAAAATGAGCCGCGACACAAGAAAACCAACAATGTGGTTTCGCGTCCAGCGCAGACTCAGATCAGCCTGGGCATTCGCCCAGTCTGACCAGAGTCTTCACTGTCCTCATGGAGGTAGCTTAGACCCCAAGCTACCCTTTGAGTACCTAACAAAGAGTCTGATCAAACTGGGTGAATGCCCAGTCTGATCTGAGTCTGCGCTGGGCGCACAACCACATTGTTGGTTTTCTCGTGTCGCGGCTCAAATTATCATAGTAAAAATAATAATTAAGTCATCAGGGCACAGGATTACAATCATGCCTTAAAGTTAAGGTCACTTTTACTTCAAGGGAGGTAATTTCGTGTCATAAAAACTGGCGTTTAATAAGTATTTTTTTTTTTCAAAATGGGTTTGTGTTTAATCGATTGAGTAAATCACAAAAATGTTTTTAAGCTTAAAATTTCATGTATTTATTATTTGTATACAAGTTAAAACACGACCTTGAAAGTTCTGACCTTAAAGTGAAGGTGACCACATATATCTTTTTGTGGAAAAAATACATCTTACAATAACCGAATAAAATGTTTTAAATACATTTATGCAATCAGATATTCATGTAGAGTATAACGGCGCATAATAATTGGAAGTGAAGTACTTCCTTTCTGAAGAGAGAGAAAATTCTTTTAATAGTGGTTCCCCTTGAAAAGGGAGACACACTTCCAGAATAGAAAGAGCTCCCTAGGAGATGTATTTATACTCATAACGTTACATAAAATTTAATCTGAACCAGAAAGGATCATTTTATTTGAGGTGAAATGAGGGCAAGATTACGTGACAGAACTTACGGGCAGAATGATTTTATTGTAATATCCTTTAATATTGTTGTTTATAGGAAATAATATAATCGGACTGTATCTTAAGAGAAGACGCATCTTTCTTTGCAGCTGATTTCATGGCCTTCACCAATTTCCATGGCTATACTGGTGGTATTAAAGATCCTCATGTCTTTGATGTTCCCGACATCTGTGACACTCAATCAATTTCAAACCAGGTAATATACGCGGTAATATCCAGAAGTAATGTCACTGCAGCTATAAAATCGTGTAGAATAAAAAGGAAGGCAAAACATTTCATATACAAGTACCTTAATCTATTTGCTTTTATTATAAATTATGGTTTGGAAAATGTCATAAAATTTAGTGCACAGTAATCGAGATATTGAGATAGACAGTCGGCATGGTAACGACACGCATCGCACGTCAGTGACGTTGTTGACGTTCCAGACGAAGTTTCGTTATTGCAGCATGTCCAAAGTCTAAACAAGAGTGGCGTAATTGTTTGAAATTACACATAAAGGTCTTCCGGTTTTCAGACGATCCTCTAGCGACTCTTCTGCATCACTATAGCGCTAATTTCACCTTTACACATGCCTCGTATTCCCTATTATATCACCGCATGTCTAATTAAACAGCTCTAGAGTCTCTATTGGTGTTATTCCTTTTTTTGTGGCAAAACCTCATAAATGTATGCTGACGCGTTTGTCAGAAATCGTTATTTGTTTCACTTGGCAGTAACAAGCATTAGCGGTCACAAGCAAACTTCGAACTGCAATGACCTTATTAAAGTTTCAACAGTGGATTTGTCATCCTATCAAAGTTTCATCTGATTTGGCGCGTTAGTTTGATTTTGACGGCGCCATGGTGTTGGTTGCATACTTTGAACGTGTATATAATTGGAGTGGAAAATATATTCAAACTTTATTTTTATCCTTTTAAACAGATCTGAATAACAATGTAGCTCTATATATTTTTTTAGATAATGCTGCGATGAAAAGGCGCGCAGTGGACAAAGTAACATTACTTCTGGATCAACCCTTGTACCAAGGAAGCACATCATTCTAACGTTAACTTTTCTGATGGGCTTTTACGGCCCTTTCAAGAATATTTTACTTATACCCAGCCGTCCGTTACACGTAGGCTAAGATGAGCTCCCACAGGAAAACCGCATGTCTTTTTGTAAGCAGAACTCACATGATCGCCTGTGTGTGCCGGCCGAGCTTTGAACCCACCTGATGTCAACAAATTCCATGACATTACAGCAAAATTGATAAATGTACGATCTTGCTTTAAAATGAATGTCTACACCTCCAACACGACATTAAATGACTTTATTTTCTTTTTTTTGAGAAAATCTGAAATTTCTTTTAAAAAATCAGTTTGCAATTTCATTGAAAAATTGGCGGAGCATGGCAAACCTCCAATACCAATGACGTCATAGATCTGTTACCATAGCAACGGACCGTATCAGCTTTTCTGTAACGCTGTTCATTTGTACATCTGTAGACTATTTGTTAATCTAAAACGTATTTTTTATGCAAAAAAACGTGTGACTATCTGGCCCATCCGGTAGAGAAACGAAAAACATAGCCCAGAAAAAGGTGAAACTCAGAGAAACTATTGCCATCTTATGTGCATTCGCTTGCGACTGGCCTTAAGTGTGCGATAGTTTTGAACCATTTGGGGATCTCTAACAAATATGTCACTGTGAGAGGTTTATGGGTTCAATAAACATTGTCAAATTTGGAATAACCCTGTGCTGAAGCTTTGACAGAAACGAACATTTAAAGATTATAAAATTTGAATGAAAATATGGTGATTAATTTTAGCAGAACTTTTCATTATCTTTTTCAGACATTACAGTCAGAAACAATAGAAACCCTATTTCCTGGTTTCCTTGGAGTGATGATCAATCATCTACAATCAACATTTATAATGACATAATTATTTGGTTGATATTGTTTTGAAGATTTATATTCAAGATTGCTATGTATAGTCTACTTTGTTGCTTTTTTCATTAGTCCCAATATAGGCCTATGTTTACATCAAACAAAATGTCAGATGGACGTCATTTGACGTCGCTACAATGTTATGGTGGCCAACGAAACTCTCGGAAATCTTCTTGAGTTTTCTGACCCTCTTGAACTATGATACAAAATATCTCAAGTTTTTTTTGTCGTAGCAAATACGTATCTACAGAGCACAGTGAAGGGGGCGGGGGAAGGTGGGGGTGGGTGGGGGAAGAAGTAGACAGAACAAAAGGTAGGAAGAAAACATTTTACAGAGTGGACAGGGACAGACTTTGCCAGCACAACTGTGGCAGCTGAAGACAGGACTAGGTGAAGAGGGATTGTTGTTAATTCATCTGTGGTGCCGAAACGACCTTGCAAGGTTATGCAATAGACTAAACTACACTAGGTGTTATTGATGCCAGCATTTACAGTGCTAATTAAAGCGCTAAACTGGACCTGTATAGTACAGCGCTTAATAACCGGGTTTTGTGATTGTGTTTGTCTTTCGGTATGTCCGCAGAATTTTGATAAGGGAGACGCTCTTTGTCAGCAGATTTCTGTAGATGTCTTATAGTGCTGACGCAAATATTGATGAAGAGACTATCATTAATTCAAAATACATGTACCTCCGAACAAAACGGAAAACTAATCATTTGAACAGTTGTACATGTATCCTGAAACTTGAAATGCCGTCACCTTTGTTTGTGAAACAGTTCTTAAAAATTCAACAGTATTAATCAGTAATAACTTTATAACGATCTACGGCTAAGACATATTCCTAAACGTTTTATTAAGAGGTACCCTTGTCCCGAAGATTTTTATGCACTAATGCAGTGTAGAAATGAATCTATAGTAACTCGATTAGCACACTATCTTATTGTTGCTTTTCAAAGGCGAACTTCTGCTTTACAAAATAGTACCTGAAAGCCACAGTACTCGTAACTATTTAAAATTACTTGTTATATATTATTATGAGTCTTCGAATCGCCCTCCGTTTTGGCGAAATCGATCCTCGCCGGTCGCGATCCAGTCAACGCCGGTTTGGGACGATTGATCCTCTTTGCGATCCATGCCAGTCTAGGTGCTGGACTGGCAGGGAGCGTAGGGAGGATCGTGGGGCACGTGGGTGACCTGTAGTAACTCAGAGTTCACTGTACTTGTGTGATACTTAATTGTTCTTTTAGTCTATGAACTGCTGTAACTCTGATAGCAGTGTGTTTTAGGCAATGCTGCATGCCTTTATTTGTCTATATTAGATCTTGTGTATCTCAAATTCTGTGATTGGCGCTCTATGATGTTACGTCTGCCGATGAAATGTATTATGGGCCGGCGGCCTAAATTACCAATTAAACTATAAAAAAGTAATGAATTGTCAGTAGCAAGAATGTGAAATGAATATTGTGTTTATCAAACGAGAATGCATTTTACTTCAATCACTATTATTAAAGTTTCACAAAAAGTGTCCCGAAACTATCATCACAGTTTATGAAAATTTTGCGTGAATTTTAAATTGAAATCAATATCAAATGTGAATAAGAACGACAGTTTATTAACCCATTTGTCCCTATAAATTGGGCGAGTCCATTCAGCATTGGTTTGTATATTTTTATCAGTTTTATAGGCAGTCACGTGTTTTTTTTCACACTTTACACTTGTAGCCTGTTTGTTTGTTTTTTCCTTACAAAAAAGCGTCTTTCAATGAACGAAACCGTCTTCACATAAGACCAAATCGATGTAGAAAACCATGGAAGAAAGAGCGAATCTTCCTGACATGACGAGTCTGAAATAAGGAAATAGCAGCATTGTTTAAATAATGGAAAATTAGAACAAAACCTCCAGGTTTTCATAGTTTACAGATATTTATATAGAGTTTATTAATCGTCCCATTTAAGATATGGGATTTATAAACCTCGGGAGGTTTGAAGATCCGATAAAGAAACGAGTCCGAAGGAAGAGTTTATCGGATCTTCAAACCTCCCGAGGTATATAAATCCCATATCTTAAATGTAGTGAATGGGACGAGTCAATAACCGTATATTACATTCGTATACCTTAGATTTAAAGAATTTTCTCATATGTATTTATGTTTTCAAGTGTCCTTCCGAGAGCCTGTACACAATAGCGCGAAAGGATACATGAATACTGAATTGCTTTGTCCGCCATTTTGTTTTTTGAACTGGTCAATGTGTGTTATAATAAGAATAATTTACAGACCAATGGGACCTGCATCATGCCTTTACAATCATCACCTGTACGGCTACTGGTCCCGTACTGATCCAAGGCTCGCATGATATCTGTTATTAGCTGTATGATACGTTTCTTATTGCATATTGTGGAGCGTGTATCGTTCAAAAGGCAATGCATTTCCACATAAAATGGCATTTTCGTGAAGTCATTCATGTCCACACGCCATAAATACAAATCAAAGTTTGTTATAGGATAATAATAGAAGTCTTTATTATTAATATTAGTAGTGGTAGTGGTAGTAGTAGTTATAATACAAGTATTGTCCAGTTAGGCTATTGTGACAGTGACGTCACTGTTTTGTTTACTATTTTGGATTATGCCTATTGTTCAAGACGGGGATGTTAAGTTTCCAAATAAGCGGTATACTTATTATTTACAACCACGTTAGGCAAATAAAAATTGTGGCCTAGTGGTTAAATAGATACACTAATATAGAAGTTTTGGTCAAACATGATAGCGAAGGTTCGAACCTTTACATCGTTTTTTTTTTTTCTTTCTTTTTTTTCTTATTTATTCTATTATTATTAGTTTTATTATTTTTCATTTCTTTGTATGTGTGTTTCAGCACATGGTGGCTAAGGACCCTACTGCTTTTCCAAAATAAATATACAAACCAGTTATATCTGATATACTAAACAAAACGAACAGATGTTGAATGAATATGACGGGGTGGTCATGGTCGGGCGATGGGTAACTTTCAGTGCCGGGGCGTCCTACAAATTTGGATAATAGTAGGGTAAAGGCCTACTGTACTTGCAGTAGGTGAGGAATCGGAATGGTTTGGACATTTTTCTTCCACTATCAGATCTCTTTTCTTTCTCATTCTCTTTAAGACGACTCGATATAGACTGAAATACTGTCTTCAGGAGCCGTTTCACCCAAAAGAACCAACAACCGATCATAAATATATCATATTTGAAATGAAACATAAAACAGATCAAAGGCAGATAAAAGATTAAAATCTAAAACTGGAGAACTGTAGGCATCGAATTATAAAGTTTCATTCTAAATAACAGATACAAAAATATGATTATTTCAAACTGACCCGGATTCGAACCTGCGACCTTTTGTCTGCTAATGCGCAACGGTACCTCTACACCACACCAAATTGTCTGATAGCATACAGCCAATTTAAAACCTTGTTAAATTAACGGGCTGAACAATCCATGATACGCTACGTTTTAATGGTTCAGTCTGTTTACATTCTGAGTAACTGGACAATAGTAATATGGGTATTATCATTATTGGTAACGTTACCAGTTTTATTAATTGTTGTTACTGATGTCATTTTATTGTTATTATAAACATTATAACTGGCTCACCTCGCAGGAAAATTTCTGTGCCTTACCTTGTCAAAATGCGGCGGTGGCGGCGTCGGGCATATGGAAGGTATTTTGAAGACCTCTGGGTGGGCTATTCCAACCGTCAGGTTTTGCACGCCATACATGATCAAGTGGTTTTCAACAGTGTGTCCTAAACATTGAAAAAATTGTCAACCATTAAGGAGCAAAAATCAAACGAAAAAAAATGTCTGCAAAATTTCATCAATTGTTTTATTCAAGCTATATCATATTGAGAATTCAAACACTAGAGGGCAAACAAGGAAGCTCCTTATGAGCTAGCTGGTTTGCATGCATGTTCAGCTACTTCTTGTTTAGGCTCTCAAGTCATTTGTCTAAGGAATGAAGTTTTAATTACGAGAAGTTGAGACTGAACAGAAATCATTTCACAAAATTTAAACAGTCTACAGTCGAAGAAAAATCATTTCACAAAATTTAAACAGTCTACAGTCGGAGAAAAATCATTTAACAAAATTTAAACAGTCTACAGTCGGACGAAAATGACATACTAGAAAAAAAAAGTGGTCGTGCAAGTGATGGTCTGATGTAATGACGGATGGATGGACTGTATATGGTGTTACGATCCTTTCAACAATATTTCATTCGTACCGAGGCAATGAAAGGGTGCTGCTGAAATGCTGAGTGCAATGGAACGCCGTTATGGTTTAAAAGATTTCCGCTTCCAGCTGGATTCGTACCTGGACCGCTAGCTCATCAGCTACACGCTTTACCCACTGAGCTACCAAAGCTCTCTGCATTGTAAGGACTCACAATACAGACGAGACGAGTTTGAGACCGACTCATGTTGATTCAGCTCTAATCTTCGGTTCATTTAATCCTTATTTTTATCTGAGCTCTCATCGGCTCGAAATGACAAATACTGATGAAAGGACCGTAAAACCCAAGTCAGCCGCCCTTCCAGCCGTTTCTTGCTGAGCAGAAAAGAAGGATTTGGTCTTGCTGACCAGATGGATATATGGATCCTGGAATCTGCTGCACTTGTATAAGAGTCGGAATGAGCCACCCCGAGTATAATATAACTGCAGAAGATTCCGTCGACCCGTATTGTCCCGTATCATGACTGACTGCTGTACAGAATTTCATTTCTTCAGTTTCCTCTTTGCCTTAGAAAGACAACTCGACGCTTCATTAGTCGGACATTGCTAGACAACCATCAATGCACACACACACACACACACATACATCATACTTGCCTGTATCTATACTGCCATATGTTTTCTCAATGACGGGAATACATTTGTCTGTTAAAGCAACGCCTAATGTTGTATTTAACACTGTAAAGTTGTACTCTTTCACGGAAATCGTGTTGTTCGGGGGTCCAAGAGTGTACTGGTTTATCAGCGTGGCATTGTCTGAAGTATATTTTACTTACATTATACCATAGTTAATGTAAATATTGGGAAATATTTACATTTTCAGTGCATTTATTGCAAAGTCCTATGGTAAACCATTGAAACCTTATACAGCTTACATTCCAATAATTACACTGAGCCACGCGACGTCATTGACGTCATAAACAGTGGCTCTCTACAATCTGATTGGACCTCGGCGACGCCATGACGTCATTCACGTTGTTCGGCTGTTAACAGAAAAACTGCGTGTACCCGTTTTAATGTTTCAATTTTAGCGCTTATAATGTATCAGATATTTCATCACGGTTTTGATTGAAAAGAATGTAAATATAAGCAATGAACTTATTTTTTTCTGAGGCTTATCGAAGTGTAAACTACATTGAGTCACTAGCAAAAGTTACAAGAACCCCTTCGGGGTTCTTTCACTTTGCACGTGACCCAGTGTAGTTTAACCCTTTGGGGTTCTTTCACTTTGCACGTGACGCAATGTAGTTTACACTTCGATAAACCTAAGAAAAATGAAATTCATTCCTTAAATAATTAGCAAATACTATCATGATGATTATCATAAAATCTAAACATTTTGCTCTCATATGATGTATCAGAAATGCAGGCGGAATTGCAAGCAGTGTAGACCCAAATCGGTCTGGAGAAAATCTGGTTGGGTATGCACTGTTTGCTTCGCTCTTCTGCCCGAATATAAAGTATTTCAGTGGGTATAGAAACAGCTACATGTACGGTAAAATTTGTATTTATTGAAAATGAACTTTATGAAGAAGCTCTAATAGTGTCAGTGGCATTGAGCATAGGCAAATACATGTAGAGGTACTAATCATTAGGCCTGGATTTTCAGAGCTAATTCATAATTAGTCTAAAGGCTATCCACAAGTTAGAGGCTAACTTAAGGAGGCCGACTCTAATTTCGATTGCGCAACGTTCTGCGCATTGCCGTCATTCGGCGCTCTGACGACATTCTCTTTTCACAAAGTGAGCACGACAGGTCGGCCTGATATTTTCAACGCGATACTTTCTTTCGTTTCTTACCGTCGACTATAGAACAGAATAAATTTTACAACTACTTTATGCCCACACACTGTACTTGCAACTGCGTTCTGCAATTACGTCACCGGTTATCATTTCCGGTAGCTGTCATCAACGAAGTGAAAGTAGAAAAAAACAACTATGGAAAGAGAAGTTCCTGAAGAAAAAAAAGTGTGGATCACAACAGGACAAGGATTGAAAAGTCATTCCAGGTGGACGCGGCCAAGGAGAAGGTGTTTCATTCAGATCAGCATTATTTTTACCTGTCCCGTCATTTGCCAGCTGCTGTTTTGACTGTTTGATACAGTAGAGCTCTACATGTTCATTTGAATATATCAAGAGCTTTTTCTTTTCCGGCAGACTGAAGACATTAGACTTTTGCTTATACATATGTATGTTGTAGACCACCCCTCAAGTCCCACCAGAATTTTTTTCCGACCCCCCTCCCCCACCCCAGATAGGTAACAAAAAGTTTATGACCCTCCCCCGACCCCCACCCCCAAACCCACGTACCCCATCCAAGCTACCCTCCACACTCACCATGTAACTAATTTTATGTTTGACTGAAACTGAGACGCTCTTTAAAAATGAAGACTTTTGGAAAAATTCTGACATTCCATCCCCCCCCATTATGCCTATTAAAATACATGACCCCCCCCTCCCACTCCCCATCCCAATGCTTATGTATTTTTATTCCGACTCCCCCAGAATATCAACAGAATTCCTTTTGCTTATATGTTGTAGACACTCCCCTAGTCCCGCCAGATTTCCCCTAAGACAGGTGACGAAAAAGTTTATGACCCAGCCCCAGCCCATCCCAGCTACCCTTCATCCCCCCCCCCCCCCCCCCCACCACCCATATAACCTATTGTATGTCTGACTGAAACTGAGACATTTTTTAAAAATGAATACTGATGGAAGAATTCTGACATCCCCCCCCCCCCCCATATGCCTATAAAAATATATGACCCCACCCCCTGCTCCAAGGCTTATTTATTTCTGTCTCCCCCAGTACATCAACAAAATCCCCCCCCCCCCACCATGAATGTACCAGGCCCCCCACCTGTTAATATGTTAATAAATGACTGGCCCCTAACATGAAATGCGTTTTCTGTGTGAACTCCCAGCTCATCTTCTCTAGCCAAGGGTACTAAGTCCACTTTGTTCCTAATGTACCACTGGCTGACAGCCTATTCATAAATCAAATTTCCAAATAGGCCATTTCATTGGATGCGAGCAACTTCCATTGTATCCAATCAAATTATCTGTAACAAAACATATTCCGCATTGCAGGCGCTCTTGTCAATAGAAAAAGTTTGCTTTGAACAATTACCAACAAGAGTAGATGGTCAAGATTTAACTAATTTATCAGTGGTATTGAACAATTATGCAATGTTGTAGGACAATTGTGTTTTGCAATGGATCTTCTGATTGTCAAGCACAGCAGAACACGGTTAATATCTGATCATGTTTAACCATGGTGCCATTTAACGCACATGTTTAAACATTTCCTAACATGCTCATAGCACTGTCAAAACATGTTCAAACATGTCCAAATAACATGTTTAAACATGTTTTAAACATTTTTGAACATGTTTTAATCATGAACTTTCGCTATGGCCTGTTTTTATTTCATATTTTCGTAGATCATAAATAGTTCATCACCTCTCATAGTATAACCATCATATCAGCACAGAAGTTACTTTAATGTTGGAGATGTTGACAAAAATAGTGTTTTTCATGTACATGTAATGCAAACTTTTGAAACGATCCTCGATTCCTTATATGAACGATGACCCCTATTTTTATTTCTTGTTTTCACAGATCATATGTAGATACAACGCATAACTTAATGACACCATCAAAGCTAGCACACAATTTATTTAATGTTTGCGATCTTAATAAAAATGTTTTGCATCTTATACTTACTTTTGAAATGACCCCACTTTTTATATGACTGCTGATTATCTGTTTGTAATTTATATTTTTGCAAATCATAAATCATATATAGATACATAGCCTATGATAGTGCCACTATCATATCTAGCAAAAATAAAAAAAATAAGATGTTTGCGATCTCAAACAAAAAAATGATGTTTTGCTTCTAATTCCTACTTTTGAACGACCCCCACTTTCTTATATGAACGGTAACCCCCTGTTTATATTTCAGTTTTTCAGATCTTATGTAGATACATGACATATCTCAGTGACACCAAATTTCTGGCACAGAAGTTATTTTAGTTTTCGCAAATGTGTCAAATTTAAGCGATTTTCCATTACACTCAATGCATAAAATGCATAAAAACGTTGTTACTTTTGGATCGACCCCCATTAGTCACCAGTGCCGGAGACATAATATTTTTATTACTTTTACCTAAACATAAATCATTGATTGATACACTGTTAAATATAAAGAAATTCTGTGGCACAGGTTTTTCAGGAAAAAAAATGTAATGCTAACTTATGAAACGACCCTCTTTTCCATATATGAATGTTGACCCCTATTTTTACTTTCTGTTTTCATAGATCATGTGTAGATACACCGCCTAATTAAGCGACACCATCAAATCTGCACAGAACTTATTCTTATATTTGTGACCTTGACAAAAATGGTGTTTTGCATGTAATGCTTACTTTTGAAATGACCCTCTTTTCCTTATATGAATAATGAGCCCTATTTTTATTTCCTGTTTTTGGAGATCATATTAAGATACACTGCCTGCCTTAATGAAACCATCAAATCTTGCACAGAAGTTACTTTATATTTCGTGATATTGACCAAAAATGGCGTTTTGCATTTGAAACTTACTTTTGAAACGACCCCAATTTTCTTATATGAACGCTGATGCCCTGTTTTCAGTTCATATTTTTGAAGTCCTTTATAGATACAGCGCCTTTGTTAGTGGCACTATCATATCTAGCGAAAATGTTTTTAAATGCTTGCAATCTTGATAAAATAATGGTGTTTTGCCCCTAATTCCTACTTTTGAAACGACCCTCATTATCTTATATGACCGATGACCCCCTGTTTTTATTTCATGTTTCGGCAGAGTTTATATAGATACGTTACATATCTTAGTGACACCAAAATCTCTAGCACAGAAGTTATTTTAATTTTCACATTTGTGTCAGATTTTCGCAATTTCACATTACACTCAATGCAAAAAAGTGTAAAATTGGTGTTACTTTTGGATCGACCCCAATTCGTCACCAGTGCCGGTGACATGGTGTTTTTATTACTTTTATCTAAAGTTAAGGTCTTGATTGATACACTGTTATAATATAAGGAAATTCTCTAGCACAGGTATCTCAGAAAAAATTAGAGTCGGCCTCCTTAAACTTGATCTGTCAAAAAAAAACAAAAAAAAAAACTGCTGTCTGCTGTGTCGCTTTCAATGATGTCTACTGCCTACCATTTATTGTGTACTGTCAATACTCATGTCTACTGCTACACTGAAACGCGCACATGCAATTTTAATGTCAAAGTAGATAATACGCGGTAAACATGAGGCTGAAAATTCGTTAACCCATTTACTCCTAGTGCCCCATAAAAGAGACATTGACAAACAATGCAGACCCAGATCAAACGCGGCGTCTGATCAGGGTCTACACTGTTTGCATAAGAAAAATGGACATTTCTCCTAGAATAAATGAAATAAAAATGATAAAAATAAACCAAACCAGACATCCCTTATTGACAATGGGCTTATCCAATTTATAAAGACAGAAGAGTCCAATAGGCATACGTGTAAATGGGTTTAATACAATTCCGTATGTTAGCGTACCTGGAATGCAGAGAGATTTCCATGCTGGCAAAGGTACGTCAGTCTTTACGCATACCTTGTTCTCAATTATGTAGGTCGAGTTCTGTCAAAAGATTACACCACAGCAAAACTAGATGTTCAGACAGAAATAATTAAAAAAAAAAAAAAAAAAAAAAGAGAAGAAAAATATGTAAAAACAGTATGCGCAGCTGTCGTAAATATTATTTAAGCTATATTATATTGAGCCGCGACACGACAAACCCAACAATGTGGTTGTGCGCCCAGCGCAGACTCTGATCAGCCTGGGCATCCGCTCAGTCCGATCAGACTCGTTGCTTAGCGCTCAAAGTGTAGCTAAGGGTCTGAGCTACCTCCATGCGGACAGCGAAGACACTGTTCAGACTGGGCGGCTGCCCATGCTGATTTGTGTCCGCGCTGGGAGCACAGCCACATTGTTGGTTTTGTCCTGTCGCGGCTCAATATTATATATTAATGAGGAAAGAATTTATGCAGAAAGAATTTTCTTAAACCCTTTGATAGATTTAAAACCTAGTATATACTTCTATTTGCAACTGTAAGACTCTGATCTAAGTGTTAATTATAAAAAAAACTCACACATTTCTGTAATTGTTGAACTCCAACCTCTGATACTGATTCCTATAGATACCAAGAAAGAATACAATGTCTAGAGCAGAGAATCAGATGAGAATATAGCCTGAACTAACAAATTTGGGCACAGCATATGAAAGGCGGAGCCCATTTCTCACCTTTCGCTGCTTTATCCTTCCCTGATTCGTTAAAGTTAATCATTTACTGGTGGGTTGACAGAGAGAGTTTCCAAGTCGCGAGTTGATCAAAGCCAGAGTTCAAACTCACAACCTTCTGCGGCAGACGATTGTGCAACGTCGCTTCAAATTATTGAAGCGACTTTGCACAATTTTGTCTGGTGTATAATGGTAAAATACTTAAAGCTTTTTAAAATAGTAGACTACTAACCTCTTTGTATAGCTGTAGCATACTAAATATTCTGGTGTCATCTCCTACAGTCAACCTACTTGACGTAAAGGCTCTCTGATTCGTGGCGTCATAGGAAAGGCCGATAGTGCCCTGAAGATGATATATAGAGAATATCATGTCAGCGTCTTTTGATATCAAGTTTATCAGGCGAGACCAGAAACATCGTAGGAATGGCGAGGCTTGCCGAGCCAGTCCGACGTGCTTCTGGTCGAGCCTGATAAACTTGATATCTAAAGACACTTACATGGTTTTCTATTTATCATGCACCATTAGAAGATTTTAAGGTTTAAAGAGACTCAAACGATTGATTAGCAAACGCAGTTTTGTTCGAACTTGCTGACCTCGCGAATGCGTTATGACATAAGTCGGTGACGTCATTCAACCAATCGAACGTTGTTATCACGGCCAACATCAGTCTGTAGCCAATCGTTTTCAGAGATCGCTTCTGTTGGCATCGCCTGATAACATTCGCGCAAGCGCAGTAATGCAGTGACATGATATCACATCATGTTATCATACCCTGTTATCAGGTGAATAATGCAACAGATGCATGATAAATTGCATTATTGAATCCACTTTACTCACAACCATCTGAATTGGCTTCAAGAAAGTGTGCTTTACTATATTATGCGAACAGTAACACACGCACTGGTACATGTATTGTAAGAGCAGGCCCATACGTTGTAAGACATTTTCACCATGCTTAGCTAATAATTGTGCTAACCAAACTTGTTTTATGCTTTCCGAAAAGAGAGCGTATGTGAAAAGCAAGAACAGGGGCCGTATTCATAAAGCCACTTAAGTCGTTGCTATGCGGTTGCTAAGGCTAAATATCTATAAAGGAGATTCCCTACAACTATGAAATTTGATCTGGAGGAACAGTCTTTGTAAGACTGTTCCTCCAGAGCAAATTTCATAGTTGTAGGGAACCTCCTTCAAAGAAATTTAGCCTTAGCAACAGCTTAGCAACAACTTAAGTCGTTTCATGAATACGGCCCCTGGAAACAATAAACGTCTCTGCCTGCTGCATAGGATTTATATGATATGGGTTTGAATTTTTCATACTCAGCTGGGTTCAAAAAATAAAAAAATAAAAAAAAGATTTATAAGCTCGGCGACGTAACTGTGATCTGTAACCTGTGACCATGTCGCCATATCAAACTTTACGTGATGAAGGTATCATCGCAACGGTAAAAATGAATGATCCATTTGTCCTACGGCCTGTGCGAGCCTCAAAGTCTCAGGTCAGTCTCTGTACTCGTGTACACTTATAGGGGTCCTTAAATTTGCTATATCGCTTCCTCGGGATCCATACACCGTTGAAGTAAACTGATAAGACCATATGGCTACATTCCCATAATTGAAAGAATCTTAAAGAGCGATAATTTGATTTGAAATTGATGAAACTCGCAGACGAGTTCCATAAAGTTCATATCAAATCGCTTATCTAGTAAGATCCTTTTTTTCTCAAAGTGCAACTTATTTATTATAGAGATAGTAACATACGTCATAGCGCTGATGTCGTAAATATTCATTCGACGGCCATTTTTCAGAGACTGGGAAAGCTATTTCGGAGAGATAGAATTGCTACACAAGAAAATAAATCAATGCGGTGCCTTCAAGCACATAATATTCAGGTGAATATAGGGCATGATTCCTCAAAAGGTGAAAAATTATCAAATTCTCACTATAAGTTTTGATGTGCACATCTGCGGTAAACATGTAATTAAGCATCCATATGATTTATATCAGTGTAATAAGGTCTTTGCAGATCTATCAAATTCTGGTTATACTGAGTTAAAACATTTTACGGTACCACATCCACAAGGTGTTTGGTTGTTTCAATGTTTAAAACACTTTTATTATGCAAAATATTTACCTAAGTTTTGGCAAGATGATCGGTGACAAAACGATTACTACATCAGCGCTATGCCGTAAGCACACGGGTTATCCCGATAAAACGGACGCGACAGAAGACAACCAACGCAGTTCGATTTGGTGACGTCATAGGACTACCTAAGGTAGGAAAACAGCGATTTTTAACCTTGAACATGAATACTTTTAAAAACTATTTGGCAGAATGAAAGCAGACTAATGTTGGAACCAACCGATGAAGTTTCACGGAGATTTTTCTATTAAAATGAGAGCTAAACCTCGCAACGTTTCATTTCGTTCAATTTCACCTACCCCTTTCTATTTCGGTTGTAGTCTTTGGCTATGGAAGACATCTTATTTCTTATGTTTTTCTTATGTAGATATAGTATATTGTCTATGGCTCTAATTCATCGCAAGCATTCGTCTGAAAAATTATTGTCGATTGTTCAAATCCATGGAACAGTGAACACTTGAGTTTGTTCCCGGACACAACATACCACGGGCCATGAAACATCTGAACGCGGCTCGTCAGCATCCTTCGGGAACAACGAACGCAGTTTGTAAAATATCAAGTCCTTGGAAAAAATCGATGTTTCCACTCGCGATTTCCTTGAAACTGCATTATTTGCGATGGAGATATTTGTGATATCAAGCACACACCTAACAGACACCCTTTAAATGGTAGATCCGAGTTCAGCAGCGTGAGTGGTTGTTGATGGTCAGAGTTATTCAGCTGAGCGCCCGACAGCGCTGGGGCTGCTGAACTCGCCTCTGTCGGGTATAAACTACTGAGTGACATTTGGCATAAGCGATATGGCTTAGTTACACTTACGAAATCTGAATAGATGGATTGGGTGGAGTAATTTGGAGAACCATAATATTATTACAGCAATTTCAAGTCATAGAATCGAAAACGTTCAGCTTTCACAATGAGCTGTCGAGTTATACATGTAATCCGCTCTTCGTCTATCAGTTGCAAGACGGCCTAGACATATTTCTCGTGCTCCGTTCTTAAGATGCTGTCTGCTAAACAACTAACTCCTCTAGTCTATTCTATTCTATCCCTTAACCTTACTAGGCCGTTGGGGCACCACAGATGACTTCGAAACAACCCCTTTCCACATTGTCCTGTTTTCAGCTGCCCTAGTTGAGCTGGCAAAATCTATCCCTGTCCACTCTTTAATATTGTCTTCCCACCCCTTCTTCTGTCTAACTCTTCTTCTTTTTCCTTTCGCTGTGCCCTGTAGAATCATCTTTGCTAAACCAGAAGACCTTGAGAGGTAGCCAAACAACCTTAGTTTCCGTTTCTTGACCAGCGCCAGGTGTTCATCGTATTCTCCAATGGATGCTTGGATCTTTCTGCGAACCTCCTCATTGATTATATGGTCCTTGTACGTAATGTTGAGTGACATTCGGTAGCATCTAATCTCAAAGCCTGCTTTCTTTTCTCTAACTCTGCTGTCAAGGTCCACGATTCACCGCCATACAGAAATATTAAAATGACAAGCGAGCACATAAGTTTCCCTTTGATCCAAGAGATATGCTGTTATCTCTCCAAATTGGTTTCAGTTTGGTAAGAGCTGAAGTGGCTTGTGCAATCCTTAAGAGAACCTCCTGTTTTGAGCCATCGTCTGAGACAACTGCCCCAAGATATCTGAAGCTTATTACAGTACCCAGCTTCTGTCCTGTTACCGTGATCTCCCTCTGGATGCCATCTGCGCTGTTTGTCATTAGTCTGGTCTTCTCAGCACTGATCTTCATCTTATACCTTGTGCAGGTTTTGTCGAGACTTTCAACTAGGATTTCTAGTTCCTGCTTTTCCTCAGCTAGAGCGTCTATGCCATCGGCAAACCGCAGATTGGTAATGTTTCTGCCGCCTATGCTGACCTTTCCGTCATGTTCTTCCAGAGCATCAGACATGATCCGTTCGAGAAAAATGTTGAAAAGGGCGGGTGAAACATCCTTGCCTCACTCCAACTGTTGTTCTGAACCATTCTCCTGTGCTGCCATTCATCAGGACTGCACTTGTCGTATAGCTGGTCAATGGTGCGAACTAGATTTGCTCTGATATTGTGTTTCCGCATGGTGGGCCATAAGGCTGCATGCCATACCCTACCAAAGGCTTTCCTGAAATCAATGAAGACATGGTATGGATTCTGCTGACGTTGGAGATACTTTTCACACAGGATTCTAAGGTTGAAGATCTGCTCTGTGGTGCTTCTTCCGGCTCTGAACCCATCTTTCTCGTCTTAGTTATATTACTCATCTCATCTTGGTAATATTACGTTGACAAGATCGTGCTAAGGTTGACACTTAAAGCCGCGTTTAGATGGACAAAATACACCCCGGTGTAAAATTGCACCTGGGGTGCAAAATTGCACCCGCGGTATATTTTGTCCATGTAAACGACGTTTATAGGTAGAATCAGTCATCTTGGGGTGTACTTTGGCCATCTAAAAAGGTTTTAAGCAAAATCGGGGATGCCAATTTGCACCAGGGTGCAAAAACACACCCGGGTGTATTCTGTCCGTCTAAACACGGCTTACGAATGGTTGTAACATATTTGTTTTTTGTTCACACAGATGCACATATGCTGAAACTGTGTGAGAGTTGGCTCTATACTAAGTGTAGGCTTGTTTGACCTGTATGCGAACGATGACGGCCATTCTTGACTACTTCCTATCGTAAACGCGGTTCCATTGCACACAGCCTTTCATTATCACCCTTTCATCGTCCTGAAATACTGTTGAGAAGGACATAAAATCGAAAATTATCCCTGCATCCATCTTGGCTGCTGGACTTTGCACGTGCGTCTTAGTCACCCGATAATATTTCAGGCGCGACATAACAATTCGTGCTTTATGCCATTTGCGAATAACGAAGACACAAATTAGCCTGCGCACCCGAATAGTCTTAGCGTCTTTATTGTTCACTGCATGGATAGAACAAAGTCTCCTGAAGGGACATGCCAAATAGCTAGCCTCAACCAGCATGAGTAACTCTAGTCTGGCTTGCGTCTACGCTGGTTGGAACACTTGAAGACACCATATCTCATGAACCGGCTCAATTGTTTTCACTATGAGCCGTTGGTTTGTGTGACTATTTTGGATAAGATGGGGTTGGTTTTGTTGGTTCGATAAGGTTTCTCAGAAATTCAAGCTAACGCTCTGGGAATAAGGCTTACATGCAATTTTCATCAAATAAGAACCTTGTGAAGTTTATGCATACACATTCAAACGTTTATGCACAGTAAAGGGTTCGCAAGCGTCACCCCCGGTTAACTATGTATATACAAAGGCTGTTACGAAACTAAAAAAGAGCTGTTACGAAACGAAAAAAGTCGGAGTTACCAAACGACCTGATGACTTGGTCGTTTGATAACTATAAGTCTTTTTCGTTTCGTAATGATCAGCTCCTTTTCGTTTGGTAACACCCATGAAAACATAGTTAACCAGGCGTGAGTGTATGTAAGTTTGGGGTTCAGACTCACTTATACATTGTAATCAAGCTTTTGAGAGGGGACGTCGTTCCCAAAATATAAAAGAAAAAACGGATCGAACAAGTGACCCTTATATTGCTATTTTGCTAGGTGATTGCATGGTGAATGAGCTCACGGCTTCTTCAGCTTGGAGAGCGCTGGTGAGTGTAACGTTTTAATGCCTTTCAACAATATTTATGATGTATCATAACGTCTTTCATCTGTGTGTGGCAGAGAACTTAATGCTTTTTCTTATGCTGATGTTAGTACTGCATTGATTTCTCATTTGTATAAAATAGCAAGTACAGGAATAGTAGACAAGCGGTTTCGGTGAGATATTTCAATCACTTAAAAGATACGCGCGTATGTAGAGACCAGTTCAGATACAGCAAGATGTGTGCATCAAATGAGACAATACGTAATGCCGCATGGATCGAGTAGTGCCCATCTGCAAGCATGAGGCAAAATATGTTACTTACAACAATACAAAAATAGGAATGGAATGGATAAGAGACAGTAGGGTATAGATTTTCTTTGGTTTAACACTGCGTTGGTTGTTTCTGGCGAACCGTGTTTATTATACCTGGCCTAAAATGTGAACCGTGGTAAGTTGTTGACAGAAGAAAAGACAGTACCTAACTTCAACTGCTTATAATTCCATTCTACAAAGTAATTTATGATTTATTACAATTGGCATGTTTTCTGTAATCCCTGGTAGCATTGAAACTGTCGGAATCCCCAAGTTTGTACATTTTGTAAACCGTTCACGGCCCTCTGAAATAAAATATTTATATTTTTTTTGCTTCGTCGCTGACATTTCAAAGTTTTTTGTCGCTTTGTTGATTGTGCTAGAACCCGGGATTTCTCCATGACATGTAGAAAACTCCCACCTTTCTTAATATGGAAACCAGAAATTTCGATTCAGTCTGATTAATGAGAAAATAAGGGAAAAACGGCTACTCACATCTGTTTTCCGCCTTACCTGTTGAACTGCGTTAGTTGTCTTCTGTCGCGGTCGTTGTCTCGGGATAACCCGTGTGGTAAGAGTAACCCTTGTACATAAAAAATCTTAGATATAAACACAAATTTTACAAAATTGAAATACTCACACACTTAAAATTATACTTAAAATTATAGAGCTTCTAGGGCGACTAAATAATTATGAAATAATTCTCTTGTTTTCCGAGTTGACTCCTTGGAGTCAAAGAAATCTCGATATCAAGAATACAGACCACCAATGGAGGACACAATTATGATCATAATACAGATAGAAAGCATTTGCTGCTTTGATCCTTTGCTGCGATATTGCAGCTTGATACTTACATAGGTAACGGCAGTGTGTCCCTCATCGTCAACACTACCAGTCAAGAGCCCTTGTGTCGCTTCAAACTGGTTTGGTACACAGCAGATGTTGGCGTAGCCAGACATAAGTAGTGCAGCAAAAATTACAAGGAACAACATCTTGACGTCAACTGAAACTGAAAGGTTTACATGAAAACCAACTGTAAAAGTGAGCAGAGGAAAAGTGTTTAGCATTAAAAGTTATAAATTTTAAGCAAAGTTATTATTATCATTTTTTGTTGTTGTTGAGTATTTCCCTTTTACCGCAAATGGAAAGCAAATTGATGAATTCTGCTTCGCATTAACATTAACCAATTCCATTCGGGATACCCCTTTAGAGGAATCTGGGCAAACAGTTTGGATACAGATTAGGCCCCACAAACGTGGGGCCTGATCTGAGATCCAAACTATTTGCTGCATAGAGATCATTTCTACATGAGTTAGTTAGACCAATATTGTCAAAATATTCTTGATTTTTGATGCAGACGACAATTTCAGCAGACGACAAAAAATAACCAGAATGCAATGGGTTATATCGCGATATATTTGCGGTATAAGGGTAATGATAAACAAATTCATCAAGTTGCTTTGTTTCCAGTATCGTATTTAATACGGGCAAGCGCAGCGGGCATAAATTATTTCTCTTGTTGATTATGTTCATCTTAATTTAATTATTTAAATATCTGTTTATTCAATTATTAATCTTTTGTTTTAAATATTTACAAACGTCATGTATAAATGAGCAGGCGAAATTCGTAGGCGCTGATCAGACTGCCACGGTGCATTTGATGGTCTGGTTATGTGTTACGATTACCAAAATAAATAGGCATATAGAGTAATCAGGCATACAGGACAGTGGAAAAAAGAAATCTAAAATAAAATGAAATGCACTTACCAACATAGAAATAGTAGCTGACGAGATATCAAATCCGGGATGTGTGTTCAAAGGCGTTCTGAATAGATTTATACGACATGTGCATTTTGCAATCATGGGAAAAGAAAAAGAAGTAATACGAGGGTTGATCCATAAGTAATGTCACTGCAGCTATAAAATCATTTAGACTAAAGGGAGGCCAATAAAAATTCGTATCCATATACCTTAGTCTATTTACATTATGGGCTGAAAATATCATAGAACTACAGTGCAAAGTAACTGAGATATCGAGATAGACAGCAGGCATGGTAACGAAACGCGCCGCTCGTCAATGACATTGTTTACGCATCAGACGAAATTTCGATATTGTGCCATGTCCAAAGTAGCATATTCGCTGTTCCAGCATAGCACTGATGTCTCTTCACCCATGTTTAATTCATCTTTAATATACTATGCAAAATATATTTAGCAAATTTTTATACTTTGCAATTTTTCTCATTACTAAAGTGAAACTTTGAGCGAAATTAAATTGCATTGAAAGGAACCGTATTTGGTGCTTAAGATACCATGGGACTACAGAGGCCATCTTTAAAAACGGTATTGGGGAAAAGCGATAAGCGCAGAAGGGGTCATTAGCCGAAATTCGCACCCATTGAAAAGCAACATTAAAATGGCAAGCATGTAATTTTTTGTACGGTCTTTCTCATCATTTTCATGCCCAGTTTTTTTGTCAACGCTATTGAATGTGTAAAAGATAGGGTTAAGCTTAACAACTGACGAATCTTAGCCTGCGCAATTGACGTTGAAACGTTATAATTCGGTCCAATGTGCACGGGTTTACGGGTGCCTCAGCTCAATTCAGAATCAAACCCGAGAAAAACCAATAGGCTAAAATTAAAAGTCACACCATGATTATTTTAACTGTGAAGTTTCTTCGTTGAAGTATAGCGTAACTGTGAGAAAATGATGACGTTAGTCTGAGCCTTTTCACTTATGCTCAGTAACCGGGAAGAATTTTCTTTCTGAATGGTTTACGTTATCATATTGGTAGATACCAAACAATCATTCAGTCGAAAGGGATTCAAGAAATGCCGATTAGAAACAACGCTTTAAGACGATAACGTAAAAACAAGGGAAAACGTCAAATTTTGGAACTCTGTAAACCTCATACTCGTAGCATATTCAAATGTTTTAGAGCGTTTTCCTTTATTTTAACACCAAACCAGCCGCCTCATTATGTTTTTGGATTTTGTACATGATCAAAAATGTCCTTCAGATACAATGGTCTCAAAAACTGACGTCACGGTAGTTCAAACGCTACAACTGAGCAATCTTGAATCCTTTACCTGCCAGACTATCTCGAATGATCGGCCTTTGTATCTTTATACAGTAAAGTGACAATAAAATCCTAATATGGTGGATCTGACACATACAAAAAAATTGCTATATTTACTGTGCATAGTATATTACTTAAAGGGCCCTGCAACTCAACTTTAAGAATTTTACACAATATTCGAGTTTCAGTACATTGATCTTCATATATGGGGTCCAAAAAAGAGTGACGTTTTTGTCTGACATTGCACATAAAGGCCTTCCGGTTTTCAGACTATCCTCCAGGGACTCATCTGCAGGCGTATCGCGCTGATTGCAGCTTTAAACAAGCCTCATAATAACTATTCTTTCACCACATGTCTAACTAAACAGCTCTAGAATCTCTAATGGTGATATTCCAAATTCGAGGCAAAACCGCACTTATCAGCTGACGCGTTTTTGTCAGAAATCAACATTTTTACTCTTGGCAGTAACAAGTATTAGCGCTAGCTAGCAAACTTCAAACTACGGTGAAGATATTAAAATTTAAACAGTGGGCGACAGAAATATATTTCGTCATAGTATCAAATTTTCATATCTGATTTGGCGCGTTAGTTTGATTTTGATTTGTGATTGCCTTTGAAAATTATGTTCATGTAATTAACGTTATTCTGACGTGCAGCGCGATGGCGTCGGTGGCATACTTTGAACATGTATATAATTGGAAAGAAAAAAGATTCCAATTACATATTTATTCTGTAAATCAGAACGGAATTACTGTGCAGCTTGATATGATTTTTATAATAATGCTACGACGAATAAGCGCGCAGTGGACACAGTGACATTACTTCTGGATCAACCCTTGTATTACGATAAATTTTCAAACAGGGACCGTTTCAAAAGTAACAAGAGCGAAAACTTAAGCTAGACACTCATAAGAAGGTAACCTATTCAGATGTTCTATAGAAAACCTTGCCAAACAAAGCAGACCCGAGTCAGCGTCTTGTTGGGTCAGCAATATATGCCAACACTTGTACAATATTTATCACGCATCTGCTACAAAATTCGCCCGCTAACAGGGGTGCGATATCATGTCACTTCAGAACTGCGCTTGCGCGAATGTTATCAGGCGAGGCCTTAAGAAGCGATCGCTGAAGACGACTGACTACATACTGACGTTAGCAGTGATAAAAGCGGTCGATTGGTTAGATGACGTCACCAACTTATGTCACATTGCATTCGCGACGTCAAGAAACTCGGACAAAACTGCGTTTGCATTTCATTTGTTCGATTCTTACGCTGTAAAATCTTCTAATGATGCATGACAAATAGAAAAACATGATAGTGTCTTTTGATATCAAGTTTATCAGGCTCGACCAGAAACACGTCGGACTGGCTCGGCAAGCCTCGCCATTCCTAAGCTGTTTTTGGTCTCGCCTGATAAGCTTTATATCAAAAGACACTAGTATGGTATTCTCTATATTCCCCGATCGGACGCAAGTAGTAATTAAATAGTTGAGGGTCCAAATACGGAGTGAGTAATGCATACTGTAAAACGCACAGCAGATGTATGTGTCACCACTCACTCACCAGAATCTAAAGAACATTCATACAAACAGGTATAAATGGATGGACGACTTGCAATTTTACGTCCTTTTCAACAGTATTTCAATCATATAAGGACGATGGAAGGGTGCTGATGAAAGGCTGTGTGCAATGGAATCCCGTTTACAACTGAAAAGGTTTCCGCCTCCAGTGCGAATAGAACGCAGGACCCCGAATCAGGAGGTCAGCGCTTAACCCACTTTACTGTTGATGTGCCATACGAACAGGAAAGCTCCTGACTGCTGATCCGCGTTTATGTTGTTCGCACTTGCTATGTGCCATTTTTATGTCGGATTCATAGGCAATCCATGTCCAAACGTTCTACAAATCTGAACCCTGTAAGCGTCAAAAAAGAAACGACAAAATTCACAAGTGCAAATTTTGAAAAATGTTTCATCAAAGCTTTATCTGTATTGAGAATTCAAAGACCCGAGGGCAAAACCTGTAGATTTAGATGAGGCGGCTTATTATTAATAGCCTCATATGGATCTACACTGTTTGCAAATTCAAATATGTTCAGATACACATACAGATTTACATAAGTCTACTGACTTTTTTCCTTATTCCCTTAGCATATTAAATTGAGCCGCGACACGAGAAAACCAACAATGTGGTTGTGCGCCCAGCGCAGACTCAGATCTGCCTGGGCACCCACCCAGTCTGATCAGAGTCGGATGCCCAGGCTGATCTGAGTCTGCGCTGGGCGCACAACCACATTGTTGGTTTTCTCGTGTCGCGGCTCATTTGTTGTTTGTAATAGTCCAATTGCTGTTTGAATGAAATTATGCGAAAAAAATGTTGTTTAAACTAAATATTTTTTTTTTTTTTTTACTTTCATTGTTAATTTAAGACAAATTACCAAAATAATTAGATAATTGCCTATTTTTAATGTCAGCTCTTTTGAGAACTTTTAGAATGACCGAAACCTAAAAGAGCTATTGCAGTTGCAAAAACGTTAACCACGAGGCTTTTAGTCTTTGGTCATGAGTCTTTTCGTTCCTGTGTATCTAAATTGATAAAGTGACCTATATAACTGTACTAATATCAACAAAACAAAAATGCATCTAAAAGTACACCGAAAAGTACTCCTAAATATTAGCAACATCAAAATGTTTTATTGCAATTAATCTTAGATATGAATAGATAGATTGAATTTCACTCAATGAAAGAAAGAAAACGAAAATGCTAGTACAATCCATACTATTCGAATGATTACGTACAGCATGCTTTTGTTTTACACTTACATGAAGGCTACTATAATCCGATATTGGGCAGTGGTTTGATATTTGAGCCGCGATACGACAAAACCAACAACATGGTTGTGCGCCTAGCGCAGACTCGGATCAGTCTGGGCATCCGCCCAGTCTGATCAGAGTCTTCACTCTCCGCATATCCGCATGGATGCAGCTTAGACCCTTAGCTACCTTTTGTCTGTTATCCCCTTCCCCCCCCCGCCCCTCCCCCGCTTTAACTTGGGAAATGATAATTAAATGAGGGGTATAGGTATTTTGATATGATGTGTTGACAGCCATAATTCTATTGTGGGGTATCGATTGTTCTAAATAAACTATATCCAACAGTGCTGATTGCTCAAAGTTTAATTCATAAGTCAATACTGGTCATGAATAGACTCAGCCAGACTGATTTTTTGTGCTAATTTCATTCCCTTTTGTACGTATTTTAACCTCCCAAAGTATCTAATCTTTCAGAACTTGTATTGCTGTTGCAGTTTTTGAATGGGTTATAATAGTAATAGCAAAAGACAAACAAACCGAAGCTCTTTCCCATCAGATGGCCGAGAAGCTATCTTAAATAATGTACAAAAATTAAAATGAGCCGCGACACGAGAAAACCAACAAAGTGGTTGTGCGCCCAGCGTAGACTCAGATAAGTCTGGGCATCCGCCCAGTCTGATAAGACTCTTTCCTAGGCGCTTAAAATGTAGCTTAGGGACAAAGCTACCCTAATGCGGACAGCGAAGACTCTGATCAGACTGGGCAGATGCCCAGGCTGATCTGAGTCTGCGCTGGGCGCATGACCACATTGTTGGTTTTCTCGTGTCGCGGCTTAAATCTGCAAGAGTTCCTTTAGGATCAGAGAACACATTCGAAAGAAGGAACATGGGCCATACTTCGAAGTTTCGGCTAATCAAGCCTCGTCAGTGACCCTGACATGATCCGGCAAAGAAAGCCAGAGACAAACAACTGCACTTTCTTATTTCTAAAAGGGCAGTCAACTCAAAGACTGATAAGTATCAAAATGGGGTCTAGATGAAGAAAAAGTCAAATACTAATTTAGAAAACTGACAAAACATTGACTATAAAAGTAATCAACAACAGAAGCACGGCTTTGAAATAAATCTCACACCTTTAAATGATGCTGCTTATTTTCTGGAAACCACGTAGACTAATGGCTTTATACATATTGACCAATTTACTGCGAATCCAATATCACAGGGTATAATCGATTCCGCCAATTTTCGCTTCCTGCAGAGACTGTACATCATATCTGACTTCCGTCGAGACTGTCCGCGAACGCTTGCTTCCTGTCCAGACTTCTGTACATGATAAATGGCTTCCTGCAGAGACTGTCCGCGTGATTCTGCTTCCTGCCGAGGCTCTCGGCAGGAAGCAGAGTCATGCCGACAGTCTCGGCAGGAAGCCATTTCTCGAGTCTCTGCAGGAAGCAAGAGTTCGCGGACAGTCTGGACGGAAGCAAAATATGACGGACAGTCTCTGCAGGAAGCGAAAATTGGCGAAATCGATTATACCCTGTGAATATACCGCCAGGAAGAGTATAACGGAATCTGAACTAATATGTGGCCTTACCACCACAGTCTGAATGACGGTCATGCTATCGTTGAATTTACACTGCATGCTTAACGTCTAAAGAACACTGCAGTTCTCGCGTCTGTAACGAAAGTAGAGATAGCCGAGGGCTCATAATCTCGTCCAGATCAAGATAAAAATATAGGCAATGATCTGGGATTAATACAATCGGATTCCACACCCCATCCTCAAAACCTAAACGGAAAGAAGCATACACACAAACGTTCACGAAGGACACGCACGGTTAGCCGAATGAACAGCTCTTTCCAATGCAAGTGGTCATTTAGCTATCCTAATCAAAAACAATACTAACAACGCTAGAATCAATTTTATCTATTTTCTATAATTTTGAATTTCAAAACAAAACAGAAGTAAAGTGTGCAGCTATACATTTAACAATATTGTTAGAAACCCACAGACAGGCGGACATAAGAACATCAGGGGCGTAGCTAGGGGCAATTACACTGTACGCACAATTATGCTTTATACTCACTGAGGGCAATGATAGGGGGTTAATCCGCTAAGATATTTCAAATTTTCTGTCTGTTGGCAGTTAGCATTAAAATTATGCCCAATTAACAACATGTCAGCATGAAAATACGCAGGTGTGTGTTGAAATTTTGTCAATTTGACAAAATTTCAATACGCACTTGCGTATTTGCGTATAGGTAGCTACGCCCTTGAACATGAAACAGTGAGGAGCCACAACAGAAGTTCCGCTTAGAATGGTCAGTAATAGATTACTGGGGCGCTTAAACTATTTTACTGGATCCAAAAACTCGTCCTTAGCTTCCGCAATGCCCAATTATACCAAACAAAATATCACCCACACAACAGACCAACGAAATCATTAATTTGGACAATAAGAACAAATTATACAAGAAACATTAAACATATTTATCTATTTTCTATTTCTTATTACTAAACATGACAGGAAGCAAGATGGGCAGCTATAAAGTTGGCCATCATGCATAAATTGTTGGAAATTCATAGGATAGTACAGGATTCAGGGAAATATAATTTTCAACATTGTCGTATTAAGATTAATGATAAAATAAATGTAAATTTCATGAGACTATGTTGCATAATTATTATGACTTAGAAGTCTGTGATTTATTAGAGTTTGGGTTTCCAATTGGTTTTGAGGGTAATACAGAAAATTTACATGCTAAGGATCATATTAGGCAATACAGAAATCATAAGGGAGCTGTTGAATTTCCTAATGATATTATTACATATATTTCTAAAGAAAGCAGTCATAAAGCAATTTTAGGACCATTTAAAAGTAATCCTTTCATGATAGCTTGGTAATATCTCCCTTGAATACTGTACCAAAAAAAAAAAGAATCATATGACAGGAGAATTATCATGGATCTGAGTTTTCCGAAGGGCAATGCTGAGAATGATCATATAAATAAGAATGAATATCTAGGACAAACTACTCAAATTATATTTCCTAAAGTTGATAATTTTGTGGAACTGATAAAGGCTAAGGGAAAATGCTGTTTATTGTTCAAAAAGATTTGAAGAGAGCATACAGACAGATTAGTAATGATCCTAAAGATTATAATCTGGTCTCATTTGTCTGGAATAAACATATTTTCTGTGACACTGTGCTAAGTATGGGATTACGATCTGCGGCTAATATCTGCCAAAGAACTACAAATGCCATTTCTTTTATTATGTTGCAAATTGGTTTTGCAATATTGAATTATCTTGATGATTTGGCAGGTGCAGGGCATAGAGATAAGGCAATATTTGCATATAATTGTTTGAGTGCAGTGTTGCACTCCTATGGTTTGAGGGCTGGATTTGGATTTTGATTGTTTCAGTTCCTGGTCTTTGCATACTTTTTACTTTGCAGAAGTGTGGTTTTGAAGAAGCTCCAGATAAAGCATCCCCTCCTTCAGAGATTATGTCTTTTCTTGGGGTTTTATTTAATACAATAACTATGACAATGGAAGTAACTCCAGAGAGATTGGCAGAAATAAGAAGTTTGGTTACATCATGGTCGAATAAAGATAGTGCATCTTTAAAACAAGTACAATCTTTGTTAGGGAAGTTAAATTTCGTTGCTGCATGTGTTAAACCCAGCAGATTTTTTGTTTCTAGGCTATTAAATTGTCTCAGATCAATTCATAATTCTTCTGACTTTTTGCATCCAATCCCATTACTTGTTAAAAAAGGATCTTGTCTGGTGGAATAAGTTTCTGCCACTTTATAATGGTATTTCATTGGTGGAATTTGAAAATTGGAGTAAACCTGATGCCATATTTTCCTCAGATAGTTCCTTGACAGCTTGTGGGGGATTTTGGAGTGGTTGTTATTTTCATGCTAAGTTTCCTGATAGCATTATGAAACAGAAGTATCATATTAGTGTTCTTGAAATACTATCAATTAGTATTTGCCTGCAGTTATGGGAGAAAAAACTTTAAAAGACAGAGTATTGTGGTATTCTGTGACTGTCAGAGTATGTGTCAAATAATTAATTCTGGGAAATCCAGGTCCAACATTTTACAAGACTGTCTGAGAGAAATTTGCTTTTTAGCAGCTTGTAATGAGCTAGATTTGAGAGCTCAACATTTGTGTTCTGAAGAAAATAGAATTTCGGACATCTTGTCAAGATGGCATCTAGATAAATTAAAAGAGAGTAGGTTTAAGAGCTTGACTGAAGGTTATATATCAAAAGAATTCAAGGTTAGTGAAGGTATGTTTGATTTAGTAATTTTTTGGTAATCTTTAAGGTAATCATTTGATGTTTACTTTCAGACGAGCAGTTATATAAACTGAAGAGAGATTTGGCTCAATCTAACAAAGCAGCTTACGCAGATGGTACCAGGAAAAATTTTCAAGTAATCGTATTTGCTGTTCTGTACTTATTTTGATTTTGTAAGTCCTCCTACTTGTACAGAAACACTGCAATTATTTGCTCAATTTCTGAGCAGAACTTTTAAATCTACCGACTCTATTAGAAATTACATTAATGGAGTTAAATAAATCCATGCATCTTCTACTTGGTTACTCAGTAGAACAGATTAATAAATTTCTTTTGAACCTTTCTATTAAAGGAATAATTAAACTGCACCCTTATCGCAGAAAACAGGCTGAATCAATAACACCTGAAATCTTAATAAGCATAGCAGACACAATAAATTTTCAAAACAAGACTGATTTAGTCTTTGGTGTCTCTTCTTATTTGCGTTTTTTCTATTAGCTCGTAAATTCAATTTAGTTCCCACTTCAAAAACAGATTGTATTCAAAATAGTTTCTGTTGAGAAAAGATGTAGAAGATCATGGAAATTATTTATTTGTCAGTATGAGATGGATAAAAACCATACAAAGGGGTGAAAGGATTCTGCAGATTCCTTTAGTTATGATTCCGGATAGCATTTTATGCGCTGTACGTGCATATAAGGCAATGTGCAAGGCTGTTCCTGCATCTGCAGACGCACCTTTATTTATTACGCCTCAAAATCAAATCGTCAATTACACCATGTATCAGTCGAAGTTGAGACAATACATTCAGAAAATAGGTAAAGATCCTTCAATTTTTAGTTCTCATTCGTTTAAACGGGGTTTTGCTACTTTGCTATTTAGGGCCAGAATTCCGGCGGATAAAATACAGTTAATGGGGGACTGGCGTTCAGACGCATATAAAAATATTTATCATTTCCTCTAGAAGACAAAATTAAAGCGGCAGAAAATATGAATAATTTTATTATGAAATCTTCAGTCAAGTTCTAGTGATGATCTCTTCCTGGGTATTAGATACTTCACACTTGCAGACTGGTTAGATGAAATGGTTTAGCTCTTACGTAATGTGTTTTAGACTTTGTTCTGACATGGTTCATACTGATAAAGAGATTTCTTTATCTTTCAGAAAAATCTTATCAGACACGTGAGGTGAGCAACCGCAATGTAATGTTGTTCATACATTGGGTATGCTATTAATTACATCTAAATGAACAGAAGAGGAGTTTCTTTTTCAATATTTCTTTGAACTCATGTTTACTATATGTGAATTTAATATGTAATGTGTTCTTTATTTTTGTGGTGGTTCTATAGGTTTCACCATTTCATTCTCCGTTTTCTCTGTATGTGTTCCTTGACATGATGAAGTAAGGATGTTGAAACAGCAATGAAATGTTGGTTCATTCATTGTGTTTCATCGTAAAGAAATTGATATTGAAAAACTAATCATCGTTATTGTTTAGGAGCTCCAGGGGCTCAGAAACTGGATTGCAGGTCTGCTGACCTAAGAGTCCTTTTGCACACACCCTTTCATTATCACATCCCCTTCGGCCTGATATGCTTGAAATATTGTTGAAGGGATGTTAAATCACAAGTCATTTATCTATCATAGGTGTTAACTGAATAGAGAAAGAGTTTAGTTTTACAATTTCTTTCAACTCCTGTTTATTGTTGGTGAATTTATATGTAATTCATTGTTTTAAGAGTTTGAAAATATTTCATTTTCTTTTTCTCTACAGGTTTCCTTGACTGGATAAAGTGAGGACCTTGAAACTGCAATGAAATGTTGTTTATTCATTGGGTTTCTTTATCTATAGACAAATTAATACTGAAATTTGACAATCAGAGTTGTTTTCCTTCAGGATTTCTTGACTTGACATTGTGAGACAGTTAATTGCAATGAAAGGTTTATTGGATTAACTAAATCCTGAAGGAGATTTGCTGTATATTGCATATAATTAATCGTTTAATCGGTTGTTGATTATGACCCATGCTCTTAAATCTTCTTTTATTTTGTTTACAGAAAAAAGACGTGTCATTATTGTTGGATATTCTATTATCAAGAACATGCCAACTATTGATGGTGTTGTAAATAAGTCTTTTCCTGGGGATAATATTGCCAGACTGACAATGCGAATTGATAATGGACATGTAGACTTCTCTCTCTTTGACTACATTATAATACATGTAGGCACTAATAACATTGGCAGACGAGATTCTTATGGTGACATTATTTCAGACTATGGAAATTTGATACCCATTATCAAAAACAAAAAGCGTTCCATTAGGGTTATAATGTCTGCTATCATTCCTAGGCCGGCTGATTATAAGGACACTGATGAGATGATTAAGAAAATCAATAACTGCCAACGCTTGGAAATGGGACCAGACCTTGTTTTTCATTTCATTGAAACATGGAAGGCTGTTTCCAAGTTTGGCACTTTCAGCAGATATTTATATGCTAAGAAAGATAAGGGTCTACATTTAAATACAGAAGGTTCACGAAGACTTAGGTATTTCTTTTTAAGGGTCATATCAATAATAGATTGAATTGTTACGTTTAATTTGTCATTTCAGATTTATTCATTCTATGAATTTGTTTGAATCTATGGTAAACTAGAAGATATGTAAGTAGATTTACGTTATTTATTTATTTGATCTTGTGACCAAATTTAATTCATATTGAATTGTGTTTGATTTTCTTGTATTTTGTCCTGTCTTCAGGTTACCACAGGAGTTCTGGGGCCGTATTCATAAAACGACTTAAGTGGTTGCTATGCTGTTGCTAAGGCCAAATTTCTTTGAAGGAGATTCCCTACAACTATGAAATTTGCTCTGGAGGAACAGTCTTACAAAGACTGTTCCTCCAGACCAAATTTCATAGCTGTAGGGAATCTCCTTTATAGATATTCAGCCTTAGCAACAGCATAGCAACGACTTAAGTGGCTTTATGAATACGGCCCCTGAATTTTGCAATTTCAAAAGTATGTTCACATATATGACGAACCGAGTGGTTATAGGTTCGGCTATATCATGTGACTATAGGATTTTTAGCGATACTGAGCAATTTTCAGTGCATTGTGTGGTAATTTGTCTTCATATATATTATTTGTTTTCTAATTTATTTTTATTTTGTTTTCTGAATTTTTGGCCTTCGGATTGGCCGTTTATATCTACTGTGTATTGAATTAGATTTCGTAGGACATTTTGTCCCCATTCATTGAATAGTTTATACCGTGTTGATTTATATGAACCATTAAGAGAGACGTGGTTATTTGAGTAGAGAAGAGAAAATTCTGAATTTTTGCAAATGTGGTGGTTTTTCGTGACTTTAATTCTTGCTATGGCTAACATGGATGAGACTGAAGGTGCGGTTGGTGGTTCTTAGGAGGCAATTATGGCTGAGGCGTCACAAGGAGCATCACAAGAGGAGTTGTTTCAGTCTCAGTTCTTTTCGGACAATAGATTTAGTGGTTTTCAAGCGCGGGTGGGGAACCCTGTCAGTGTCGAGGAAACGTGGAGAGAACAAAGGAGAAAGAGAAAACGACATGAGACAGGTAGCGTAAATATAGACACTTTTAGCAGAATGTCAGTGGACGATAAATTGCTGGTATTGTTTGATAAACTGTCAGTAGTCGAGGATAAACAAAGTAGTTTGAACAGGGTTATGTCCCCTATCCATGAGAAAGTCGAGAATTTGGCGCATAGTGTAAATACACATTCACGTAAACTTAAAATGCTGGGGTACAGGTCTCTCGACTTGGAGGCGAGAAGCCGTAGAAACAATTTAATATTCAGAGGACTAGCTGACTGTAACTCTGAAAATTGTATGGAGCTAGTTATTTCTTTCATTAGTGGTGAAATGCAGTTGGATATATCTTCTGATCAAATTGCAAGGGCGCACAGGTTAGGTTCGTTGACAAGGTCGAGAGCTAACTATCAGGTTCCCAGGCGGCCGCTCATAGTAGCGTTTAAAGACTATTCGTTAACTGAAGTGATTATGCAGGCCGCTAAGCGTTTGAAGGGTTCACGTTATCGGGTTGAGAGAGATTTTCCAAATGAGATTGCTGACGCTCGGCAGCGTCTATGGCCTAGATTCAAAGAGGAAAGAGAAAAGTACCCTAGGAGTAGAGTAACCTTAGGCTACCCTGCAAAGTTAATTAGAAATGGCAGGCTTATTCATGATGAGTTCCCTGACTGGTTCGACGTGTTGCGAGAGAGTCGGATCAGTGGTTTTGATTCAGATTCATGCGAGGAGAGTGATGTAGAGAAAAACCGAGGGGAGGTCGATGATCGGGAGAGGGTGTTTAGACCATGGCAGGGACAACGTACGCCAGAATCGCAAAGCTGTGTTTTCCAAGTTGGTGCGGAGGGGGATTCGGATTCGTCAGTCGGGTCATCAGCTTACCCACTTACACAAAGTGTGTCAAACAAGAATGTAAACATTGAAACAAAAACTCAAGCAGCGCGCCCGAAAGATATTAAGCAGTTAGAGAGAAAAAAGTCTGGGAAAGGAAAAGCTGTTATTAACAATGTACCTACCAGTAAAACTCAAAATGTTGCGAGAAAATCACAATCTCGTAAAACTGAAAGTAGGACGACAGTGAGAACGTCTTCGCTTCCTGACTTAACACGTGGTCGCTCACGTTCAAGGTCAACACAGAGGGAAAACCAAGAGCCTCAACCAATCGAAAAGGAGCAACAACCTCACGTGAGTACGAATAGTACTATGGACATGAATGAACATTCCAATCTTGGGTCACATGAGAATACTAGCCAATAGGAACGCGGGGAGAAATCACGCATTAATTGTGCCTTATTAAATATCCAGGGCCTGGTGTCGAAAAATGTAAATAAACTGCAGTCAGAAGAACTTCAGAATCTTTTTAGCAACAATGATATAATTTTGTTGACGGAAACATGGTTAGGAGATGATGCAAATTTACAGGTAAAGGGTTTCAAATATTATCAATTGAATCGAACTTTGAGAAAACGCAATGCAAAAAGGGACTCGGGTGGTTTGATTGTTTATATTCGAGAAGAGCTAGTAACCGACAATACATTATATATGATGGACAATGACGACTTGATATGGCTTAGATTAGATGGAAAATATGTTAATATGTCTGAAGAGTTATATATATGTATTTGTTATAATGTGCCAGAAGGTTCGAGCAGGCAGGGTCTGATGGACAGTGTTGATATTTTTGATAGAATTACGGATCAAATAGTGCAGATAAAGTCTTTGACTGATAATAAATCTAGTTTTTTAGTGTGCGGCGATTTCAATGCGAGGGTATCTGATTTTCCTGATTATGTTGTAGATGATTCATCTGACCACATACATATCCTTCCTGAAGATTATTTGACAGATGTGCCCTTATTAAGGGTTTCAGAGGATAAGGGCTTTAATAATTATGGGTCACAACTACTTGATTTTTGCAAGCAGACAGGATTACGAATTTTAAATGGAAGGGTTTGAGCAGATAGTAATTTAGGGAAGTATACGTATGTGAGCAGCATAGGAAAAAGTGTAGTTGATTACGTTATTGCAAGTCAATCATTGTTTTCTAAGATAAATACATTTAGTGTTGATGAGCCAAATATTTTGAGTGATCATTGCATAATACAGTTTTCTTTGCATTCTTCAGTTATTGACTGCAACCAGAACGAAACAGAAACAGGCTCTTATTTAACATATAAATATGCATGGGATAGTGATAAATTAGAGGATTATCAGTCTGCAATGGGGTCTGATAGCATAAGGGAAGCGATAAATGCTTTGCAGTCTGAAGTAAGTTCTATAGAAACTTTAGAAGATTTAAATTCTAATCTTAGTTCTTTTCAGGATATTATGGAATCGGTATGCACACCTCTTTTCAGAAAAAATATTGTTCACAGAAAAAATTATGTATCTCGTGACACGAATCAGCCTTGGTATAATGAAGAATGCAAAGAAAAAAGAAATATTTTTTACATATGTTTGGATAATTATAGATTAGATAAACAAGATAATGAATGTCGTGGTAATATGGTAAAGGCACGGTCAGAGTATAAAAAGGTATTAAGGCAAAGCAGATATGAATATAAAAGGGAGCAAACTCAAGTTTTAGAAAAACATCGATTTGATAATGCAAAAAATTATTGGAAACTTTTGAAAAATTATGTCCGTCAAATGCGTCAAAAAAACTGACCTCAAAGCATTTTGCAGATTATTTTCGAGCAATAAATGACCCTGAAAGTAGATTTTTTCAAGCCGACGAAGATGTTTTGCTTTATAATGAAAGGTATGTTAAGGGGGAATTAGGGGTAATGTTTCAAGAGTTGGATGCTGAAATTAGCTTAACTGAAATCCGAAAAGCTGCACAATCACTGAAAAATGGTAAAAGTAGTGGACCAGACTTATGGTTAAATGAATTTATAAAATATGGCATAACTAATTTGTTAGAATATTTTTATATTCTTTTCAATAAAATTTTTGATACAGGGTATTTCCCAGATGCTTGGGGTGATGGGTTTATTGTTCCTTTACATAAGAAAGGTAGTGCTGAGAATGTCGAAAACTACAGAGGTATAACTTTACTGAGTGTAATAGGTAACCTTTTTACAAATATTCTCAACAATCGCTTAAATTCATGGGCTGAAAAGTACCATATATATGTTGAAGCTCAGTTAGGTTTTAGAAAGGGCATGTGTACTATTGATAATGTTTTTATTTTGAATAGTTTGATTTCACACTGTATAAATGGTAAAACAAAATTGTACTCTGCATTTATAGATTTCAAAAAAGCTTTCGATTTCGTTGTTAGGGATATTTTGTGGTATAAGTTGATTCAAAACGGGGTGAGGGGCAAAATTTTGAATATCATACAATCTATGTATAATAATATAAAATCCAAAGTAAAGTTTAATAATGCACTTAGTGACGATTTTTCAAGTCACTTGGGAGTTAGACAAGGAGAGTGTTTATCTCCCTTTTTATTTAGCATGTACTTGAATGATTTAGAAAATGAGTTTATCCAAAAAGGTGTAGAGGGGGTCGATATAGGCATGTTAAAGCTGTTTCTTTTGTTGTATGCAGATGACATTGTTATTTTTTCAAATTCTGTGGAAGGACTACAAAAGGGGTTAGATGTGTTAGCAGGGTATTGTGAAAAATGGAAATTGACGGTCAACACAGATAAGACAAAAATTATGGTTTTCAGAAAGGGAGGAAATTTACCAAGAAATCTTAGTTTTAACTTTCGAGGGGAAAATATTGAAATTGTGAGAAAATTTGTGTATTTGGGTATAACATTTACTGCGGGTGGATCTTTTAATGAAACTCATAAAACACTATCAGGACAAGCATTAAAAGCAATTTTTAAATTAAATCAGTATTTATTTAATTTTACGAATTTGTCTCCAAAACACGTGCTTGATTTATTCGATAAGCTAATTGTTCCTATACTATGTTATGGTGGAGAAGTTTGGGGTTTTTCAAAACCAAATCAACAAGAGAGAATACATTTGCAATTTTGTAAAAAGTTACTTGCTGTGAAAAAATGCACACAAAATGATTTCATCTATGGGGAATTAGGAAGGGTATCTTTACAGACAAAGTTATTCTATTCAATTATTAGTTACTGGTTTAAAATATTGGAAAGTGAAGAAACAAGATATATTAAATTTGCATATAAAATGATGTTAACAGACATGGAAAATAAACCAAATATTGTCAATTGGGCTTCAAATGTTAAGAATCTTCTGTCAAACTTAGGTTTCTATGAGGTCTGGTTGAACCAGTATGTCGGAAACAAGAATGCTTTTCTTATGGAACTCAGGATCAGACTTACTGATAATTTTGTTCGAAAATGGAATAGTAGAATAACTGAATCAAGTAGAGCAAATTTTTATTCTTTGTTTTCAAATTTCAATCATCAGTTATATTTAGAAATGGTCAATGTCCAAAAATTTAGAATTGCATTAACAAAACTTAGAGTTTCTTCACATCGTTTAGAAATAGAAGTAGGTAGATGGTCTAGACCTAATAGAACACCAATTGATGAAAGGAAATGTTTTTATTGTAATAAGTTAGAAGATGAATTTCATTTTTTATTAGAGTGTCTTTTATATAAGGATTTAAGAAAAATATATATACATAGGTATTTTTGGAACAGACCGAATATGTTGAAACTAAAAGAATTATTAACTACCGAAAATAAGAAAAAGTTGATTAATTTAGCCATTTTTACCGAAAAGGCCTTTAAGTTGAGGAGAGATATTTATGGATAACTATTGTATTTTTGCAATTGGAGTTGGACGCCGTATTTGTGTTTCTCCCATTGTAGTTAGTAAGTTTGTATTTTGATTACTGTAGCACATTGAACCGATCTATTGTATTTATATGCATATATACATTATTATATGTATGTTGTATACTTGTCATGTATGTTACACATGAGCATGTATTGCTTAAAGTAATAAAGTATCAGTATCATTAAGTGTTGCACATCTGAGTATGGCCTAAATAAATGTTTAAATAATTATCTTTATTAAGTAATCAATTCCAGTCCTGATAAAGATTAAGAGATACAAAGTGATTATATTTTATTGCCTCTTAATATGTCAAGCAATTGGGTCGGACCACAATTTCTTTCAACATTAGGTACGGTCCTTCGTGCGTGTCGTTCGAAAAATGCTGTCAAGGTATGCATGTACTGTTTTCCCTTTTGGGTTTAAGGGCAGGATATAGGATGTGGTTCCGAGGTTATGAAATCTGAGTTTTTTTTCAAACTCAAAATAAAGGACACTGATTGGCTGCTTCCGAGCACATGCTCGGAAGTAGCCAATCGGTGTGTTTTATTTTGACTTTGAGATTAAACTCAAGTTTTATAACCTCGGACCCTGATTGTATCAGTTCCTGATCATTGCCATCTATACACTTTGAAATACAGACCGCTATTGAAGCTCTCTATTTGGACCAGATCTGAGTAATTGTATATTGGCAACTTTTGGCTATTTATAGACATTAAGGTACTTCTACATGTCAATACGACTTGGTGGCTAAAATATGCGGGTGCTTTGTATTTCGGGTTGTAACAAGAACAATATGCACTCTTGTTCTGAAATACAGAAATAATCATAAGATATTTATGTTATATTTTGTATTTGTGTTGTTGAATGAAAAAAAAGAAGAAAATATCATTAAATAATTTATATTCTACCTTGAACTTGGCCAAAGTTTGGAAACGTAAAACTTCCTTTTCCTTCGCCAGAAATATATGAGCTGCGACACGCAAAACCTAACAAAGTGGTTGTGCGCAAAGCGCAGACTCAGGTCAGCATGGGCATTCGCCCAGTCCGATCAGAGTCTTTGCTTTGCGCTTAAAGGGTAGTTGGTTCTAAACTACCTCTATGCGGCCAGCAAAGACTCTGATCATACTCGGCGGATGTCCAGGCTGATCTGAGTCTGCGCTGGGCGCACCTGCCACTTTGTTGGTTTTCTCGTATCGAGGTTCATATATTGTTAGCACCAGCATACAGCCTAATCCATGAACAAAAGCAGTCGGAATGTATTTTGTCACCAAAATGTCATTAACAAATAAATTTCATGGCTTAAATAACCCCTCCCAACTTGTTTATTCAACACAATTTGCCTGTTAAACTACCCCTCATGTATATACTTGCCAGAGGCTATCAGATGAGTATTGGATGTTATCAAATAAGCAGAAATCGTGAGCTTGTAAAATGAATTTGAGAAGTTTTACATTGCGACTGCTTTAGTTCACGGATTACACTATATGTTGGTGCAAAAAATCTACATTTCCAAAATTTGACCAAGTTCAAGGTAATATTTGACTAATTTGACAGATATTTATTCTTCATACAACTACAAACATTTATTCTATAATATGCATATTTTATGATTTTATAGTATGCATATTTTATGATTTATTCTTTTATTCAGAACAAAAGTAGATAATGTTCTTGATACACCTCAAAATTCATAGCACCCGTATCTATTAGCCATCAAGTCATTTTACATGTAGGAATGCCTTAATGAACTATCCCATTTAAGGTGAATCAGTACACTTTCAAGGTCAGCAGCTCTGCCATTTTAAGTTTTGCCTCCCTTGGGAAATGGGTCAAGCCTCAAGGAAAACAGCTTGCTCCCCAAGGAGCAAATTCTTTCCATTGAGAGGAGACTATTGTCCGTCAGAGCTTTATTCTCCTGGGAATCAAACAAGAAGTCACGAAGGTTGTTCCCTTTGTAAAAAGGTTGAAAAACATCATGGTGTACTCATACATGTACATCGTGTGGTGATAGAGCACGTGTCTGCCATTATTTCAAAGGGAGATAACTTTTGTGACTCCATGCTTGCTTCTCTGCAAGACGAAATTCTTTCTAAAAAGGGTATTCACTTCAAAGTTAGAATAATCTCCACCCTTGAAACGGGAGATAAAACCTTAAAGAACAAACCTTTGTCCCATTTAGAATGGAGGCAAATATGAAAATAACAGAGTTACTTTCCCTGAAAGTGTTTCCAACCACCTTCCTTCACTCAATATAATTCAGCAACCAACATTTCAAAAAAAATAAAAGCCGATCTTCAATTACAAGGTGAATGGGTACTTCTCCATTTTTTTCAGTCACTTTTTTCAAAGGGAGACTTATTTTGTGACTTTCTGATTGCTTATATGGACGACATAGCTTTTCCTAAAATGGGCCCAACTCTAGAGAGAAAGAATTTGCTCATGGGAGCAATTTTTTTCCTTCAAGAGTTGACTCCCATTTATAAGGGAGGAAAATATGAAAATAAGAGTTGCTGCCCCTGAAAGTGTACCCATTTACTTGAAGAGGAGATGTCTTTTTTCATAAGCATTTTGCTTACTGTAAAATCTAGATACTCATGAAATTGTATTGTAGAATATGTATGTAATTTATAGTTAAAGAAATATCGTAATATATACTGTTCACAAAAAGTAGGGGATATTCAGGTTTGAAAAATTGTAGCATCTACAACAAATGTGATATCCATATGAAACGCTTAGTATCGATAAGACAAATATCTGTTAAGACACTTTTCATGAAAGTTCGGACGATATATCCTGTTACGTGATCTGCATACAGTTAGTTTCAAACAGGGGGTCAGGACAAAAATGTGGTGAATTCGAACAAAAATTTATTCATATTATTCAATTAAGCTTCCCTTTCAATGCATTTTTAAGTTTTGTATGCTAAAAGATTTTTTCCCTCTTCAAAACGGTCATTTTGGGAAGAAAACCACAAAACAAAAATCGCACAGGTGCATCGAGTCACCGAAAAATTTAGACTTTTATGGCTTGCACTCTTTATATTGATGAAACAGTGTGTAAAAGCAATTTTCAGTTTGTTAAATGAATCACGGCGAGTGTTTCTGTGTAAATTTTGTAATCTGAAAAGGATCTGTTTCCACAGCACATTCGTGTGAAATTTGGGTGTCGACCCCCTGTCTAAAACGAATTAAACGCAGATCACGTGACAGGATATACCATCAAAATTGTAATGCAAAATGTTTTATCGAATATTTGTCTGATGGACACTTGCCGTTTCAGATGGATTTGTTATTTTTTCTAATTTATACAATTTTTAATATCTTGATATCCCCTACTTTTTGTGAACAGTATATGTTAAACCATTTACTGAAGAGTTATTATAAGATTCGGTAACTGTAGAAAGACTTAGATTTTATTAACTTTATTACAACAAGGGGCATATTCAACAATGTAGGTGCTCACCGAGCGCCAACTGTTAATCGATTTCATGGTACGAAGCTGTACACAAAATTGTGTACAGCTTCGTGTACTAGTACATCGATCAACAGCGAGCGCTCAACGAGCGTCCACGTTGTTGAACATGCCTCGGCTTATGTGATCAGTTCTATTAAGAGACAGCTGTTTCAGCAACCTCAGTTTCAAAGTCCATGAAACCTAAATTTACTGCAAATGAGCCGGCAAGAAGAGACCTAGATATCCGTGGCTGTCCTCTAAGTTGAAGTTTGACTTAGTTTAAGAAACATAGTTATGCAAATTTACATATAATTAGAGTCAAATTTCTAGAACTGAAACATCGTTTGCTGTCAAAAATAACTAACATTTTAAAAGTCCTAATCACGGTCTGTATGAGTATCACTTAACGCTTCGGAATCATGTTTCCTAACGTATGTAGCTACACTGTTCGCTAAGCACTGGATCAGATTCATCTCTTCCTCAGAAACTGAACAAGTATCAGATTGAGTCTGCGGCCAAAGAAGTCTTACTTTATGCTCATAGATATATCTTAAAATTCCACGTAAATCTTCTTCCTGACACTTTGTTAAAAATAATGGTATAACTGGAATATCAAATTCTACAGCAGTCTTCATTTCGTAACTGCACCATCTACTCTTCAGGAAGTTTTCAGACACTATAGCTACTGTAACATAGCTCTGATACACTGCTGCTCTACAAATGTCTATTATATCTTCCCCAGGAAGGAAATTCTTATCATATAGCAGTGTCAATGTGTCTTCATTCTTATCCGGTAGATATTCACGCAAGCACTTTTCTAGAGGTGAATACAGTTTATCCACGACAAAATCTCGATCTTCATGACAGTATGCAAGAAAGACAGTGTATTTTGGTTTTCTAGATACAGTACATGAACGATTTGTTGCTACCAGTACAAAGTGCTCGTTCGTGTCTTCAGTTTTTACTTCTTGTAAACACGCTGCTGATTTTTCATACAGGCCACCGACTGTAGTTGCTGGTTCAGCAGACATTTCATCTTTGGCTTTAAAACAAAACTTTCGACGACGATACATACAGATCACTGCTATCAGCAACACTATCACCGTCAAACCTGTAAACACACCAACTAAACTAAATGTAAGTGCATCACTGTCTGGTTGCCGACACGTTTCTTCCATTTGCATAGTGTCCAACGTAAACATGCGTTTTGGTGCAGAGTTTAAATAGTTACACGATAAACTTAGTTTGTTAACGATAGTTACCTTCGTGTCATGAAACCATCTTACAAACTTTAGATTATCACAGTTACAACTGAAGTCATTCTCTGAAACATCTACTGTAACAGTAGCATTCTTATCTTTGTAACGAAATAAATAATCTAATTGTGACATTAACATGTCATCCATTGTTTTTAGCAAATTGTGCTTCAGAATTAGATATTTTAGTTGAACACACTGTGACAAATTCAAATGTATGTATTGAAGTATGTTTGTGGACAGATTCACGATCTCTAAGACTAGATTGTTGGTAAACAGGTCGTATGGTAAATGACTAAGTTCATTTTCACTTAAATCCACCACCTTTAGATTTCTGTTACTCTTAAATACTTCACCGAAGGTAGGATCATTTTCTTTAACTTTCAGGTTGTTTCCAGGAGATAAAAATATCTCTAGCGCTGGCATATCCCACAGTGCATTTGTTTTGAAATGGTATCCAATAAAACCCATGTCGAAAAACTTGAGTTCATGAAATCCAACCAACGCGCTGACTGGTTTAAAAATTTTCATATGTCGGACTGAGAAGAACTGAATACTATTGTTTTTCAGGCAAAATCCTTTTTCAACAGAGAGAAAGAAACTGCTGGAATGAACATATCGCAAATAGAGATACTTCATGCTTGGTTGTATTATCATACATCCAGACTTACCATCAATAAAGGGTGTTTGCGGGCAATTCCGGATTTCACGTTTCTGTGCCATATGTGAATCATATTGTAAAGATGGTACTTCTCCATTTCTGGCCAATGTTGGCCAATGATCCATTGCGAAAACTTCCAACCGATGGAGTCTATTTAACGTGGAAAAACATTCGACCGGTCCAAGAATTAATGTCCCAGAGATATTCAAACTGGTCAGATTTGGCATCAAACCTAATGAGGCGTGTATTGCAGATGCTCTTATCCAGCTCAAATCTAATATTTGGACCGACGACAAAGGATAGAACAACTTTTCTGACAAGGCAAATTGAAGCGTTTCCTCTGCATTATGTATTGCACTAATGTTAAATATTTTTAGAGTATCTGTTTGAAAATTTTCTAATCCATTTTCAACTTCTGTAATGTGAAGGAAACTGTTATTTGATAAATCTAACTCTTCGATACTAATAATATTTGAAAACGCAGACCTTTCTATCCTTGTAAGATTTGAATTCCTGAGACGTAAAACTGTTAGATTGTATAAGGTTTTCGTAAAACTATACGGCAGTGTAAAGTTCTTTTGACTTCCAATAACTTCCAGTCGTTGAACTGATGACCAAGACGCATCATATGTTTTATTTGGAATGTCGATAGAAAAGTTCATTCCATGTATCACGACAGCATTCAGGCCGGCTTGCATGGTTATGTTACTAGGCATCGTGAAGGTTGTATCTGTAAAATTGCAGGTTAGTATAGACCCATTGCATGTGCAAGAATCGTAGCTGCTGCATGACAAGATATCCGTTTCCTGGCTTGAAACTTGCCATATCAGGAACAGAAAATGTAGAAAGGACCAAAAAATCTTCATCGATCAACTGGTACCATTACGCTTAACTGGGATCTTCTGCAATTGGAAAGTGTAAAATTAATCAAACATAATTGATCCGCGACGCGAGAAAACCTACAATGTGGTTGTGCGCCCAGCGCGGACTCAGATCAGCCTGGGCAGCCATCGAATCCGATCAGACTCTTCGCTAAGGGCTTAAAGGGTAGCTATGGGTCTAAGTTACCTTCAGGCGGACAGCCAAGACTCTGATCGGACTGGGCGGATGCCCAGGCTGATCTGAGTCCTTGCTGGGCGCATAACCACATTGTTGGTTTTCTCGTGTCGCGGCCCAATTAAAGTTGCGGTGAATGGCTATGATTTGTGTCACAAACACACAATAACGCTACAGGCAAAACGTGAAAATGTAATGTTTTCCTTAAAGAGAAAACGCCATTTTAAAAGGGCGTCGTTGCCCAGGAAAACAAATAAGTCACAAACGTTCTCCCCTTTTGTAAAATCGGCGGAGAAGCAGGCGTTTACCTACACATCTGAATATGAAATTTACTTCTATTTAAAAACATTGTAGTAGTTTTTCTTATTATTATTTTACTTCTTTCTAAACTGCGTGACAAATCCATCTTATATACGCTTCTGTTTTGGCTTGTTGAAAAAAGCCATAAAAGCTCGTTAATTGATTAAGTTCGCATTTAAAACGTTGACAGTTTGAAATCCTAGCATATAATGCTATAAAAAGACAATCCTATGACTAAATGTGAAGATTTTAACCCATTCCATGCGGGATACCCCTTTAGGGGTATCTGGGCAAACAGTTTGGATCTCAGATCAGGCCCCACGTTTGTGGGGCCTGATCTGAGATCCAAACTGTTTGCTGCCTAGACATCATTCTACAAGAGTTGGCTAGACCAACATTGTCAAACTATTCTTGATTTTGATGCAGACGACAGTTTCAGCAGCCGACAAAAAATACCCAAAATGCAATGGGTTAAATCAGCTATATAAATTTTTAAGCTGTTTCAACGTTGTGTACCTGGATAGACCTCGGTAACTACCTCCATGGCAATGTTTCAAATGCTGTGTATCCAAGATTGTAAAATAATCAACAGGGCAAAAAAATAACGCATTAACGCTTTAGGTGATTCCCGTATTGCTCACTTTTCCGTTCACAGCCACATTTCACTGTAGAAATTCCTGTAGACAAAAGATGAACATTGAATTCTTACGTGCATTGACACACATTCCGTCTGTTTTTCCCGCAAACTATTTATAAAATTCTTACTAGCTCATTAGGCTATTGCGCCTACATTGCCCAATCACTTTAAGTTAACTTCCTTCTGTTTGCAGTAAAGTGAATGGATATACTTTCAGGAGAAGCAACTCTGCTGAATTCATATTTTGAATCCCTGGTCAATATAAAGTTTAGCTCTTAAGAGAAAGAATTTGCTCCTCCGGGAGTAAATTCTTTCCTTTAAGAGTACGCCCCTTTTGGAAGTGCTTCCTTGCCCAGTGAGTCACGAAAGTTCTTTCCCTTTGTAAAAAATTGCGGACAAAACCTTGAGGTGCACCCATACACCTAACTTCATCAGGTTTACCAAGTTAAATTTTTTACAACTTTTACAACGGTTGACTGAGCCCATTGATGTTCGCAAACACTGGGACGTAAACAAACATAAAAATCAATATCGTGAGAAATACCCTGTCCCACATACAATATGCATAATGTACTCCCACTTCTTAAAATTACTACATTATAAGCCTGCGGAAGAAATTCCGTTTATTTTGTCATGTAGATCGCATCGAGTTTGCTCGATGTGACGTGTGTTATTTTACCGCTAGCGTATGTCAACCCAGACAAGTAACGGGTAGATGAAATAAAAGCTTTAGCCAATCGTTAGTGGTTTTACAAAATCCCCAAAATAACCTTGCCATTCACAAGTAGCACGTGACTTTCCAGAAAACTGTTATGTCGTCTGACATGTTTACTTGGTATACCTTGATCCAAAAGAAATGTCAGGGCGGTGACAAATATGCGCTGCCAATATCTGTCAAATTCGATCAGTCCACCAGAAGATTCGGTGGAATAAGTTTTGCACGCTGGTTCAAGTTCACTAAGCATAACGCATTGGTATTGTATCTCATGTCACCAAATTTACTGCCCTATATGAGAGACTGTCTATGTTAATACAAGCAATATAAGAAAGAAAGTGCATGTATAATGAAATTTTGCGTGCAATGGAGTAGCGTTTGTGGTGTAAAGAATACCGCCGCCGGCGGGATTTGAACTCGAAGAGCCATGTTGTAGCGGACTGCTCTGCCAAGGCCCATTACGTACATGTGTACATTTATACTGTTAGAACGTCATGTATGCAAAGACGTAACGTCATATGTTGGTGCTAATAAGCGTAACGTCAGAAAACGTTAGATTTTGAGCTCTGTTGCCAGTTCATTGCAACGGCCACAGCGCATTTCTTCCAATATTTTCCTAACTAAATACTCATTAAATGTGAATTTAATTGCCAACTGCAACTGCTAGCAGAATATATTCGGAAGACAATAATTTTTGGGACAACTTACGATTTTGCTTGATTTCAATAAGGAGCCCCGGTTGCTCCGTAGGTATAGCGCTGGGCTGCTGACCTAGCCGTCCCGGGTTCGATTCCCGCTTGAGGCGAGAACCTTTTCAAATGTAAACGGGGTTGCATTGCGCCAACCTTTCATTATCAAACTCTCTCGTCCGGATAGGACTGAAATACTGTTGAAAAGATGTAAAATCGCAAGTCATCCATCCATTCATTGATTTCAATAAAACGTTACTAACATACATATACAGTTGCGGACAAAACCGCTAGATTTGCTTATTTGTATTTTATATCGGCTCTCAGAGGTAAATTCCAAAAACATTTCAGGTAAAGAACTATTCGGAACAGGTATTTCATGTCCGTCTGATTTAAATTTTATTTATATTAAATTTTGATATGATTCTTATACTCAGAAAATACCACCCAGTATGCAAAATAAAGAATTCTGGCGTTGCGGACAAAACTGCTAGATTTTGAAAATTCGGTATTTCTTTAAATCGGATCATACATTCCGAAGTCTGATTTCACAGTTCAAAAATTCCACGAAGGTATTGTTTGTCAATAAATTTTATACTCTTCTTCTGCTTCGTATTGATCTTTAGTGGCCCCTTGATCTTCATCGGATGTCGCTTTTTAGTGCCAAAAATCTGAAGTTTACCCTTTTCTTGAATTGCTGAATATTAAGTTTTCTTCTAGACGGAAAGGCTTAACTTGCTGGTGTTCCGATGTCAGTTTACATTACTTCACTCGCATCGACGGGGGAAATTTTGTTGGTTTATGAGCTCCGGTTTTCAATTTAAGCTGAAATAACTAATTTGCATTGCGAGTGCGTTGCAACGTCTTACAGCGTAAAAACTGACGTGGTTGGTATTATAGGGCTGTGTATTTATTTTAGATCTCATAAATGAAGGTTCTCTTTTTATCTTCGAAATACTCAATGAATAACCTTTTAAATGGTATAAAATTTATTACGTTTGATCGTTCGTAAGAAATACTGTATCAGGGGAAAATTATAAAGATGGCTTGAAAATGACATTTTCACCAACATCTGACGTTACGTCAAAACCTTAGAATAAGAGTCAGCATACTGGAAAAGTCGGGCACACGCTACAAGTAAATACCCACGGCAATTTATTTTCGCTTATATTCGCGAATCATTGTTGGCTCTCGAAATGAGGCATTTGGAACTTAGCTTAAATTTTAAAAGGTGTAAACTGCCAAGAGCAAGGTTGGAAAACGTTGTATCAACGTCTAGGCATAAATCTGAAAACAATTATGTCAACGTTAACACGGCATTGTTTCAGCACGTCGGATGTTCTGCTGCGAAATTCTTGAGTACACTGTAATAATTGAGACACGCCAAAATAATGCCATTTATACAATGTGCAGATTATCGATCGGTATATTAGCGCAGATTCAGATCAGCCTGCGCATCCGCTCAGTATAATCATCAGCTTCTTTCTGTTATGTATGAGGTGGATTCAGACATATCAGATTCTATCAGCTTTGTCACTCGAAAAAGTGTATGTAATGCAAAGACAAACAAAAGCCTGTTCTTACTGTACCTTCAAATAGAAACTCAATGGATCAACAAGAATTTGGATGATGAAGAACAGTGAATTTGGTCACACGGGCCGTATGATCATGATCAGGAGTTGGCTCGTATAGCATGTGCGAATGGCGAAGACTAAGATCAGCCTGTGCATTTGAATCATCCATATTGGGTTTTGCAATCTATTGCAACGTTTTGCAGCTTTCTTCAAATTAGCTTGGAGTCATCCGAGGTGGCTAAAAAATGGTTGTTTCGTTTTCGCTGTAGACTCCAAAAAGTGGCTTTTAAATGCAGATGACCATTAATAGAGGTGACCACATATAATAAGCAGGTTTGACTGTGTTTAGTCACCGAAAAAGGTAATATATGAAAAGTGTGAACAAACAAGACTCAAGCTCACAGCTGATCTGGAGGCCTGTAAAAGTACATGATTGGTGTCGCGTGAAAAGACGCTTTATTCCATGTGCGAAAAGGAAATACTCAGATCAGCCTGCGCATGCGATCAGTCTTTCCTTTCTGCTCGACGTTGTACTTGTACAGATAATATGGCTAGCCACGTGCGTCTATTGTTGGATACACCACATGTCCAGGTGTTGCATAACGTTACATTGGAATAGTACGTTTTGTTTCAGCTGAGTAATTTTTGTTACCGGTGAGTGAGCAGCGTGTACATCCCATGCTCCTTTTTGTACAATGGAAACGTCTAGAGGAAGGTATAAAGATAGCCCCGCCCTGACATTTCTTTTGAAATAAGGTATAGTACTGCGGCCAAAGTATGGGCAAGCACTGTTGATGCCAATTTTATTCAGTTTCAGGTTCTTGTGAAAGATTCTCGATACAGTAACTCCTGAGTGCTTTTGGACACTAGGCTAAACATACTTTTTGTCAGGTTTATTCTGTCGACTTCCCCCGAGGTTAAATACAAGCTCTAAGTGTAAACAAGAAAAGATATGACACATGGTGTAAAAATTGGTGTTATATCAATGCACTCGACTTACTTGAATAGCAAAGATGAGTGTTATTCTGGTGTTGTACCGGCAAAATCACTTGAAACAAATAAAGGGGGAATGAATGGCTATTTCACCAGCTGGATAGCAGTGCAACAAAACAGCGTCACATAAATTTAAACAAGCTAATTCGATGAATTTATGTCCCCCGCATTTGGTAAAAACAAGGGAGGATGCACAATCCCAAAATGTACAATGTCCAAAATAATAAGACATACACACATGAGGTACCCATTGTCAATGCAATTTGATAGATTTGAACAAAAAATATGGCTAAGTTCGAAATGAATGGAAAGTAATTATAAGAAAAGTTCCCCTGCAGATTCTACAAAAACCACATGCAAAGCTCTCAGACCACGTTAAAAACACCTGCACTACTAAAGTTTCAAAATGATTGGTTCCAAATCTCACGAGGAGCTGCACACACACGGCATCTACTGTCTATCCATTTTCTTAGTATTTGGGCCTCAGCACGAAACATGAAAAAAGTGACGAAATTTATCAGACTGTAATCTTAAAGTCACGTGCACATCTAAAGACAATGAAGAAGAAGACTGCAAAGTTTCAAAATGCTATATGAAACTCTGTAGAGGAAGTTGTGCACACAAGGTATATACTGTCAATAGGTATGACTAAGTTCATAAGGTGAAAATAGTAGTAAAATATTATCCGACCATAACCTCTGAGCCACATGCATATCTACAGACCATGAGAAAGAAGCTGCAAAATTTCAGAATGATTCATGAAAAGCTGTAGGAGGAGTTGCGCACACAAGGTACATGTATGTACTCAAAAAGGTCATCTGATGCTGGAAAATGACTGAGTTCGCAAAGCAAAGCAAAAAAAAAAACAACAACAACAAAAAAAAGAGATCCGCTGAGCGGAACAATATACGCCCGTTGGGGCTTAAAGTTGAAAAGACAACAAGAGATGACAGAACTTTGTCAGTAGCTTAAATCTTCAATAATAAGGCAGATATAAAACTACAAAACAAACGGAGCTAATATGAAATTCCTAGACAAAAATTACAAAGGGGCATAATTCCATCAGAACTGAAAGTAGGGTTATGGTTCTTTTTCTCTGCATATCGTCTGATATTTGTACAAACTTTCATGAAGAAATGTTAAACGGTTTTCAAGATATGGAGCAGACACAAAGCTAAGTATATGAACTATACAAAGGTGCATAATTCCGTCAAAACTGAAAGTAGGGTTATGGTTCTTTTTCATTGCACATTGTCTGATGATGCTTTATATTTGTATAGACTTTTATAAACTTTTATGAAGAAATCTTACACCGTTTTCGAGATATGGAGCGGACAAATAATGTTACCTTTCGAACTTTGACATCTAAGTGTGACCTTGACCTTTTTCGGACATTTTTGAAATACAAATTCTGCACGTTGCCTCGATAAGGTCAACATTTGACTCAAGTTTAAAACAATCTTTCGAAGGGTTAAGGAGATATGGAGCGGACACGAATCTAATACAAAATTACAATACGTAAAATACAAAGGGGCGTTATTTTGTTAGAAATGAAAGTAGGGTTATGGTTCTTTTTCTGTGCACATCGTCTGATGGTGCTTTATATGTACACAAACTTTCAGGAGGAAATCTTAAACGGTTTTAGAGGTATGGGGCGGACACGAAGCTTATATGAAATAACTATACGAAACATACAAAGGGACATAATTCCATGAAAACTGAGAATAGCGTTGTGGCTCTTTTTCTCCGCACGTTGTCTGAAAATGCTTTAGTTTTATACAAACTTTCAGGTAGAAATCTTAAACGGTTTTAGAGATACGGAGCGGACACGAAGCTAATATGGAATTACTATACAAAAAATACAAAGGGGCATAATTTTGGTAAAAAATGAAAGTAGGGTTATGGTTCAGGAGGAAATCTTAAACGGTTTTAGAGATATGAAGCGGACACAAAACTTATATGAGCTAACTATACGAAAAATACAAAGGGACATAATTCCATCAAAACTGAGAATAGGGTTATGGTTCTTTTTCTCCGCACATTGTCTGATGATGCTTTATATTTATACAAACTTTCAGGACGAAATCTTAAACGGTTTTAGAGATACGAAGCGGACACGAAGCTAATATGAAATTACTATACAAAAAATACAAAGGGGCGCAATTTTGTTAACAATGGAGGTAGAGCTACGGGTCTTTTTCTCTGCAGATTGTCTGATGGTGCTTTATAATTATACAAACTTTCATGAAAAAATATTAAACGGTTTTCGAGATATGGAGCAGACACGAAGCTTATATGATATTACCATATGAAAAATACAAAGGGGCATAATTCCGTCTAAAATGAAAGTACGGTTATGGTTCTTTTTCTCTGCACATCCTCTGATGGTGCTTTACAATTGTACAAACTTTCATGAAGAAATCTTAAACAGTTTTCGAGATATGGAGCGGACATGAAATATTACCGTTTGACCTTTGACCTCTAACTGTGACCTTGACCTTTGTTGGACATCATTGAAATATAAGTTCTGCACATCGTCTTGATAGGGCAAACATTTGACCCAAGTTTCAAAAAAATCTTTCAAGGGGTTAAAGAGATGTGGGGCGGACACGAAAAGTTAACGGACAGACGGACAGACGGAGGTCACGACATAATATGACCCGTCTTCGACGGGCATATAAAAAGGTAAAAAATTATTTGACGATACAAGGCCATCTACAGACCATGAGGAAGAAGTCTGCAAAGTTTCAGAATGATTCATGAAAAACTGTAGGAGGAATTACGCGCAAAATGTATGAACTCTTAAGGTCTTCTGATGCTGAAAAATGACTAAGTTCGCAATGTGAAAAAGGTGGTAAAAATGATTTCACGATATCCCCTAAGGCACATGCACATCTACAGACCATAAGGAAGAAGTCTGCATAGTTTCAGAATGATTCATGAAAAAACTGTAGGAGGAGTTGCGCACACAAGGTATGTACTCTCAAGGTCTTTTGATGCTGAAAAATGATTAAAAGTTCGCAAAGCAAATCAGAGGAACATTGGTCCTGTAGCTCAACTGAGTCCATTCATCCTCAGAACTCTAGGGTAAGTAACTCTAAGGCAAATTGTACAATATGGTCTAATGTCGAATGGATCTGAGATTTTATGCTTGTTGACGGCGTTTCCATATCATAGACTCTCATAGCAATGGAAAAATGCACTGTGCAGCTTTTCCCATTCAAAAGCCTTACAAACTTTGACCTTGCAGTAAAATAGATCAAGGTCGATCCAAGGTCATCATTTATATAAACTTGGTAGTACTGCAGTCCCAGATGCTACATACCAAGTCTCAAAACAATCTAGGGAAGATTTGTTCTAACTTTTATGGGCATGATGGCCATATTGGCCATGTGACCTGGACCAAATATACAAACCTTCTTTCCTCCTTTGCCAGAAGGCTGCATATGAAATTCAATTAAAATTGGCCCAGTAGTTTCAGAGGAGAATTCCTTTGAAATGTTGAAGAACAACGGACAAGTGTCCTTCAGCCAAGGTCACTAAACAACCTTGACCTCTAGAATTCTTAGAGGGTTGAAGTTGACTGCATTTCCATAGCAACAAAAAATGCACTTTTTCAGCTTTCACCATTCAAAAGCCTTAGGGACCAAATTTGACCTTGCCATAAAATAGGTCAAGGTCAACTCAAGGTCATCATTTATTAAACCTTTGTAGTACTAGAGTCCAAGATGCTACATACCAAGTTTCAAGGCAATCGGCCCAGTGGTTCTGGAGAAGAAGATTTTTAAGGTTTTTACCATATTTTGGCATGGCGGCCATCTTGGTCATCTGACCTGGGCTGAATATCTACACATTTGTTCCCCCATCCTGTTAAGGCTCAAGATGAAATTTGGCTTCAATGGGCCAAGTGGTTTTTGAGGAGAAGATGTTTGAAAATGTTGATAACAGACGACGGATGAAGACGACAGACCACGAAGGCCTACCTATACTATAAGCTCACCTTTGGCTCAGATGAGCTAAAAAAAAGTGGTAACAAGTAGCCCAAAGGGCAACAATTGCTCACCTGAGAGACACTGTCAACCTATAGGGATATTTAAGATGCTCAAGGGCAGCTAACTCCACAGTCAGTTGTCCAATCAGGCTGAAAATTAAACTCATCCAAAACATTATGTATGCCCTCATTTAATATATGCAAGTTTAAAAAGTATCCGATCAAGAGCACAATAGACAGAGCTGTCAAGGGCAGCTAACTTCGTAGTGGTTGGCCTGATCTGGCCAAAATTTGAACTTGTTTAAGATATTATGCATTTCCTCATTACCTGCAAGTTTGAAAAGGATCGGATCAGTAGAAACCAAGAAAAAGTGGCAACATTGATTTTTTGGACGCTCAGGGCAGGTACACCATAGTCAGTGGTGGGATCTAGCCGAAATGCTAACTAATCCAAGCTTTTATGCATATCCTCATTACCTGCAAGTATGAAGAGGATCCAATGAAAAATGAAAATGTGATGACGTTGTTTTCTCCATTATAAGACTATGGGATTTTTTTCAAATGCTCAAGGGCAGCTAACTCCGTAGTCTGTGCTCAAATCCGGCCAAATTTCGAACTCATCCAAGCTCTTATGTATGTCATCATTACCTGCGTATGATAAGGATCTAATCAAAAACCTTGATTGCAGCACCCTGAAAGTCAAACTTGCTCGAGATATTGACATGCCCTACATTTGTGTGAATTTATTTTAAAATCAGTTAAGAAATGTAGGTGCTAGAGCGATGACAAAGTTTTTCTAAAAATAGCCACAGTGACCTTGACCTTGGGCACAGCATCCTGAAAGTCGAACTTGCTTGAGATATTGTCATACCCTACATTTGTGTCAAGTTATTTCAAAATCCATGGAGAAATGAAGGTGCTAGGGCGATGATAAAGTTTTTCTAAAAATAGCCACAGTGACCTTGACCTTGGGCACAGCACCATGAAAGTCGAACTTGCTGGAGATATTGTCATGCCCTACATGTGTGTGAATTTATTTTAAAATCCATTGAGAAATGTAGGTGCTAGAGTGCTGACAAAGTTTTTCTAAAAATAGCCACAGTGACCTTGACCTTGAGCCCAGCACCCTAGAAGTCAAACTTGTTTGAGATATTGTCATGCCCTACATTTGTGTGAAGTTGATTTAAAACCGTTGAGAAATGTAGGCGCTAGAGCGATGACCAAGTTTTTCTAAAAAATAGCCACAGTGACCTTGACCTTGGGTGCAGCACCCTGAAAGTCAAACTTGCTCAAGATATTGTCATGCCCTACATTTGTGTGAATTTATTTTAAAATCTGCTGAGAAATGTAGGTGCTAGAGCGCTGACCAAATTTTTTCTAAAATTAACCACAGTGACCTTGACCTTGGGCGCAGCATCCTAAAAGTCGAACTTGCTCGAGATATTGTCATGCCCTACATTTGTGTGAAGTTATTTTAAAATCCATTAAGAAATGTAGGTGCTAGAGCGCTGACAAAGTTTTTCTAAAAATAGCCACAGTGACCTTGACCTTGGGCGCAGCACCCTGAAAGTCAAACTTGTTCGAGATATTGTCATGCCCTACATTTGTGTGAATTTGATTTAAAATCGGTTGAGAAATGTAGGCGCTAGAGTGATGACAAAGTTTTACTAAAAATAGCCACAGTGACCTTGACCTTGGGTGCAGCACCCTGAAAGTCGAACTTGCTCGAGATATTTTCATGCCCTACATTTGTGTGAATTTATTTTAAAATCCATGGAGAAATGTAGGTGCTAGAGCGATGACAAAGATTTTCTAAAAATAGCCACAGTGACCTTGACCTTGGGCGCAGCACCCTGAAAGTCAAACTTGCTCGAGATATTGTCATGCCCTACATTTGTGTGTATTTATTTTAAAATCCATTGAGAAATGTAGGTGCTAGAGCGCTGACAAAGTTTTTCTAAAAATAGCCACAGTGACCTTGACCTTGGGCGCAGCATCCTGAAAGTCGAACTTGCTCGAGATATTGTCATGCCCTACATTTGTGTGAAGTTATTTTAAAATCCGTTGAGAAATGTAGGCAACAGAGCGATGACAAAGTTTTTGAAAAAATATGTGATGACGTTGTTTTCTCCATTATAACACTATGGGATTTTTTTCAAACGCTCAAGGGCAGCTAACTCAGTAGTCTGTGCTCGAATCCGGCCAAATTTCAAACTCATTCAAGCTCTTATGTATGTCATCATTACCTGCAAGTATGATAAGGATCTAAGCAAAAACAGTTGAGAAAACGTGATGACGCCATTTTCCCCATTATAACCCTATGGGATTTTTTTCAAACGCTCAAGGGCAGCTAACTCCGTAGTCTGTGCTCGAATCCGGCCAAATTTCGAACTCATCCAAGCTCTTGTGTATGTCATCATTACCTGCAAGTATGATAAGGATCTAATCAAAAACAGTCGAGAAAACGTGATGACGCCGTTTTCCCCATTATAACCCTATGGGGGCTATCTGTTGCCATGGAAACCAGAGTTCTGAGCTGATCTGCACCAAAACCTAATGCAGCCTTTCCCCCACCCCAATGATGCTTCAGATAAAATTTGATTGCAGTCAGCCCACTGGTTTCTGAGATATTAATGTTTGACAGTGTTGACGCACCCACGCACGCACGCACGCACGGACGGACGACGGCTCGACTCCCATCCTATAAGCTCACCTCTGAGCCTTCGGCTCAGGTGAGCTAAAAAATTATTTGACAATAAGCCCTAAGGCACATTCATATCTAAAGACCATGAAAAAGAAGCCTGTAAAGTTTCAGAATGATGAACAACTGTAGGAGGAGTTGCGCACACAAGTTACCTACTGTTAAGGGGGGAGGGGGGACGGAACCACGGAAAGCCAAATACTATGTCCCCTCGCATTTCTTCAATAAGGCGGGGGACAAAAAAAAATCTTTTGCCTACCTTATATGGTTATCCTCGTGGGAATAATCAATGGACGGTGTGAGAAAATATGTCTGCATGAATATGCTTACTGCAAATGGCCAGATCAGCCTGTGCACCTGCTAGTCTATGGTAAGAGCCTTGTTATAGGTAAAGGTTAAAGATTCCTATAGCCTAATAGCTGTAGGGGCAGTGGGGGTTAGAGACCCACTGTATCTTGGATACAGCAGAGGAAAGGCCGAACCCATCCCTCTCCTTTCGCCTTACCTGACTTGAAGGAGCTCTCCCGACAGAACAGAAGAAATTCATAAGCTGCCTGATCAAGATATGATATCTTATGTCCATGTGTGGTTGGTTGGTTGGTTGATTTGATGCTTAACGTCCACGGTAAACAACTAAGGTCATGTCGGGACGGTCAGTTAACCTAACCACACTATTCCTGGCAGGCTTAGACCTCCTAAGCGGTTAACCAGTACTAAGTGCACATACTTTCGCCAGTAACTGACAACTACCCTTCTTGAATCAGCGGAAGGAGAAACAAAAGTATGTGGCCAGACCGGGATTCGAACCCAGGACCTCTGACTTACGAGTCAGGTGCCCTACCGATTGCGCTACCCGACCCTGCTGTCCATGTGTGGGGATTGCCTAAAAGTCCAACCAACAAGATTTCCCAATTGCCCCTTTGATGAAAGGTCCATTATTAGAATGTATTAAGAAACAACAAAACACCAAGTTTGCTTAAAAGAATATATTAATATATTAATATGTTTAAAAATTTGCAAAACCAGAAAAAATCAAGCATCTTAAACTTTTACCACAAGGGATTAAATCTTGCTATTCATCTAAGAAGGTCCGATTAAGAAATGTTGAAAAATTGCATACCCATACCAACTCATTTATCTAACATTTGAGCTGCGACGCGACAAAACCAACAAAGCGGTTGTGCGCCCAGTGCAGACTGAGATCAGCCTGGGCATCCGCCCAGTCTGATCAAAGTCTTTGCTGTCCGCACGAAGGTACTAAGCTTACACTCTTAGCTACCCTTGATGCCCTTAGCAGACTGGGCAGATGCCTAGGCTGATCTGAGTCTGTGCTGGGCGCCCAGCCACTTTGTTGGTTTTCTCGTGTTGTGAGTCATTTGTGCAAAGGGTATGTGCTGATCTACTAAGCTAGTGGTCCAGATTGAATGCTGAACAGAGACAGAAATCTTAGCTCCTGTAAACGGAGTTCCATTGCACAAAGCTGGTATGACTCGAGTACTTCTGAAAAGGACATAAAATTGCAAGTCAGTCAACCATCAATCTTATCTTGAGAAACTATTAATCAGACTCAATCTGTTAAAACTTCAGACGCATTTTCTTCCCAAAATGTGCATGAATGACTTTTCTGTTACACCAATTTAACGTTTTGTAACACTAAATGTTTTTGATGATTACAAAAATTCTGCTTTTATAACCATTGAAATGAAAAACTATTTTCTCTCTAAAAATACTAAAATATGTTTTAGGGTCATTTATTTCTGTGCTTGTTTTGTGCAGTGCTTACTCACAACAATTGAAATCTGGTGTTTTCACAGTGCTTAAGCATTGGTTTTGATGGTAGGACGCATGTAACTTCATACAGAAGGTTAGAACTTAGTTATTATGATTTCTAATAATCTGGAACTTTTACTTTAACAATGTGCTAAACTTTTGGCGAAGAGTATAGTTTGAGTGTGAGGATGGGCAGTTAATCATGATAATTCTGTGATTATTTCTCCTCCTCCCACATAAAAGCATATGTTATGGTCATAATTAGGATTCAGTTCTAAAGATGCTATAACATATGCATTGAGTCAGTTCTAAAAATGCCATTTGCCTTGAGTCAGTTCTACAGATGCCATAACATATGCCCTTAGTCAGTTCTAAAGATGCCATAACATATGTCTTGAGGCAGTCCGAAAGATGCCATATGTCTTGAAGCAGTTCTAATGATACCATAACAAATGCCTTGAGTCAGTTCTAAAGATGCCATAACATATGCCTTGAGTCAGTTCTAAAGATACCATAACCTATGCCTTGAGGCAGCTCTAATGATACCATAACATATGCCTTGAGGCAGTTCTAATGATGCCATAACATATGCTTTTATGGAACAACATGATAATTTTCTGGCATTATCATGCAACCCTCACATTGTTTTACGCTCTGAGCAGTCAACAAATTTAAGTTAACATCATCTTTCTCCTTTCCTTAATACAACAACTTCCACAGAACAGTTTGTGACATATATTTTTCATCAAATAAAATACCAGATTCATTATGGCACATTTTGAGCCCCATTTAAACAAAAATTTTGAGGGTAAAAATCCATTTACAACTTCCCCACAAAACATCATTCTGTGATCTCAATATAATCCCACTGGTAACTTGTTTTAAAGGAGGTCCCATGATATATAGGCAGAAAAGAAGTCATCGGACCACAAAGTATGCTTTGCTGCCGCAGGCCTGTGAAGAGAGCCACATCCCTAATGACAAACCGATCTAAATGCATTATGTGAAACCTTTTATTGTGCGCATACAGACATATACCAGACACACCAAGGGCTCCACATAAGAATTCATTTTGTTTGCAGAGGAGTGGCAAAAATAGCAAGGGTCTCATCCACAAAATTTTGCTGATCTGGGGCTCTGATATTAATACATACATGTAAATAAATATAAATATTGAGATTTCATCTGGTATAAAACTGAGCTGGCAAGGAATGTGTTTTATGTAAAACAATAATAGCTAGAAGTTATGTCCCTTGTTCAATACTGATATAGGAACATACCAGTTTTTTTTAAGTGCTGAGAAGTAACCAGTTCTGGTTAAGTTTTAACAAAAGAGCCCACAATATTTGATGAATGGTGATATATACGACAGGTAAATTGAAATCAGAATGAGTTTTGATAACAATTCTGCCATATTTATCATAACGACTGACACTTCATGGAAAGGTACCTTATGGCACATACAAACAGTAAACACTCAGAACAGCCTGTGCATCTGCAGTGTCTGATCAGGGTCTTCCTTTGATGCATATACAACCTGCGAGCCGTAAATATTCTAAGCATGCAAAAGTGTAGACTCTGATCAATTTATGCAAATGCCCAGATTGGTTTCAGTATTTGCTGTCAGCACATGATTCAAGGTCCCTTTACACTTCTTCGGTGAATGGGTACACTTTATGGGAAAGCAAACCAGCCAATTTCATTTATGCCTTCTTACTCCATTGGGGTCAACTCTTAAATGAAAGAATTTGCTCCTAAGGAGCAAATTCTTTCCTGCAAGAGTAGATCCCATTTTGAAAGGATTTTTGTCAACAGAAGCAACAGCAAGTCACAAAAGTCATCCCCCTTGGTAAAATTAATAGCAGAAAAACAAGGATGTGTACCTATACACCTTAATTCTCCATGAAAACTTAAATGTAGCCCTTTATTACAACTGCCTTCTATTTTGTGGAACCTCAAGTGGGGCCACAACATGTTTCCACAGTAACAACGGAAATGCCAGGTGGTGGCTCCTATTGTAATATGGTGCCACAACAAGTTTTTCCTGGAAAAATAAGAAAAGCTACTATTTGAGATCCACAAAACTCACCCTTATCTGGATCTCTATGTGATATATAAATATTAAATAACTTTTAAACAAACTAGACAATCACTTAAGGTGATGAATGCCCCCGCCATATGCCTCACTAGATGAGTAATGTGTTAAGACATATTTGTGTGAAGTTACATAAAAATCTGTCAATAAATAAAGGTGCTAGAGGGATGACTGAGTTTTTCTAAAAATAGCAACTGTGACCTTGACCTTGGGACTACAACCCGAAAGGTTAACTTGTCCAAGATATTGTCATACTTAATATTTGTGTGAAGTTATATCAAAATCAGTTAATAAATAAAGGCACTAAAACCATGACAAAGATTTACATGTACCTAAAATAGCATCTGTGACCTTGACCTGGGACCTACAATGCTTAAACGCAAATTTGTCCCAGATATTGTCATGCTAAATATTTGTGTCAAGTTATGCCAAAATCATTCCAGAGGGATGACAATGTATTTTCTAAAAATAGCAAATGTGACCTTGACCTTGACCCTAAAATTCTGGATCACGAACTTGTCCAAGATATTGTCACACTAAACATTTGGGTGAAGTTACATCAAAATTGTCAATGAATAAAGGATATAGAGAGATGATAAAGTTTTTTTCTAAAAATAGCAACTGTGACCTTGACCTTGGACCTGCGGGTGCTGAAACTGTAATTTATTCAAGATATTGAAATACTTAACATTTAATAATGTGAAGTTACATCAAAATCGATCTATAAATAAAAGCGCTGGAGCGATGCCCTAGTTTTTCTGAAAATAGCAACTTAGACCTTGACTTGATCCTACCAACCTGAAACGCAAAGTTGTTCGAGGTATTGTCATACCCAATAAAGGTGTGATGTAATACCAAAATCGGTTAATAAATGAGGCCGCTAGAGCGAGGATAATAGGGTAGCTTGTATATAAGCTATGGAAATATGGTCAAAATATGTATGTTATTCAAGGGGAGATAATTCTGCAATAAAGACCTGACTCAAAGTTCTGTTTCCTTTATGCACATGTTCAATGCATGTCTGAACTGTGTTGTAAGTTTCAAATCCCTACATCAAATACTATTGGAGGAGTTGCAGAGATAAGAACAGTACTACAAAGTGTGAAATACGGTCAAAATATGTATGTCATTCAAGGGGATGTAATTCTGCCATAATGACCTGGATCAAAGTTCTGTTTCCTTTATGCACATGTTTTATGCATGTCTGAACTGTGTTACAAATGTCAACTTCCTGCATTAAATACTGTAGAAGGAGTTGTGGAGACACAAACAGTACTACAAATGTGAAATATGGTCAAAATATTTATGTTATTCAAGGGGACATAAATCTGCAATAAAGATCTAAATCAGAGTTCTGTTTCCTTTATGCACATGTTCAATGCATGTCTGAACTGTGTTGTAAGTTTTAACTCCCTGCATTAAATACTGTAGGAGAAGTTGCGGAGACAAGAACAGTACTATAAAGTGTGACAAACGGACGTATGGACAGACAAGGGCAAAACTATATGCCCCTCCCCACTTCGTGGCGGGGGCATAAAAATCATGGAATATGTGGTCTGGCCTGTTTGTGTGCTGAAACTTGACCAAGTATTTCACATGCTACAGCCTCTAGATGTAATACCTATGTATCAGCTTCTGCTATGTGCAGGCAAGACAACACAACCTAAAAGTTTGTTCTATCCTAGAAATGTTGATATGAAAACACTTGTGTCAATATTCAATGTTCCATGCCACCATCTGTCTGGAAAATATATCACCTGAAATGATAATAATTATCCTATACAGGCACATGACATAATACTGAAAACCACTCTCCCCTACAGCCAAACTAATATTTTCAGGATTTTCAGGAACTTTGTGAGACATCCACCACTTAATCTGTATCAAAGGCTTAAATTTTGCACTTCTAGGATTACATATTACATATGAATGGGATAGCTTGATTTTTTTTTTTTTTTTGGCTATTTAACAATTTGCAGAAGCTTGGATTTTTACTTTTCATATAGAAATATACATGCTAGTTTCGATCAAGGCAGTTTGCATAAAGACAACCTTTTCTCATGTACGAAGAGGTTAGTCTTGAGTACTGTAAAAGCTCCAAGCACTGGGACAGACTGGTCTGAGCAAACAGTACAAACCCAGATTCGACTTATAGGAGCAGTCTGATCAGGGTCTACAGAGTGTGCCATTCTATCTAGATCTATTGAATGCATTATGGCATTGTGCTACCAACCTGCTCCATTTTAGGACAATATCGATAATTATTCAATGTATCCCAATTTTTATCATAGTATATGCCCAAAGTCTCAGTATTTGAAATAAAATTACAATTTTACCCTTATGGAAGCAGAATCCTGTAAGATTTTGAAATCTTACATTTACCATATGAAGTTGTTTCTCATTCTTAAAAAGTAAAATTAGATAGAAATTGGATGGGTAACTCAATCCTATTTTACCTTTTGAAAAGAACTAAACAAGAATTTCATACCGTCTCATGCATAAAGACCAAATAAACCTGCTTAGATTGCTGTAATGTCCTTATATATTGGGACACCTAAATATAATTAATTTTCCATTTGGCACAAATGGAAAATTAATCATTTTAGGTGTCCCAATCTATACTTAAGTACACTGCGGTAGCTCTGAAGATTTTTTTGTGAAAGTCTCACTTTATCTACTCTCACTTACAAATTATTCAGATCTCACAGATTAGAGTTCATCCCAATATTTAATGGAAGGAAAGCAATTACCTCTCCCTGATTAATGGTGCATTCTAATGGTAGATCAGCTGGATGTAAATTAATATAATCTTCATGAAGCCATTGTAATGTTGTTTTGTTAGGATTAAAAGATGGCTGCTTGTCTGGTGGGTATAAAAACCATCTCTGAAAAATATTTATTGCAATAAGACTACATGTAGTTTGTATAGGTAAGACTTTCAAATCTAGTCTAGCTCATATACATCAAGTGGCTAATATTTACGTAAAAAAAATAAGTGGTGCTTTTGCAAAAGCTCTGCCCATTTTTAAGCAAAACAAAGCCACGGTTTTTGCATACAGTACCTTTGAAACATCTTGTTAACTAACCATGTCATTACTTTTATACAACCAGGCCATGTTAAACAGATCTACATTACAGTTTTGTATGATTCTTTGATTCCCAGGTGGCAAAATTTTCCTGGTCAACAGTGATATAGTTTTTGGGCTTTCATTGTATATAGACAATATATTTATAATTTGTGCCAAATTCAAGTAGAACAACTTTTTTCCTACATAATATGAGAAAAAGAGGTTTTATATACCTTAAGATTACATGTACTTGTGAAACTATGAATGTCAGATTCAAGGCTTATTCATCTGGGGCCAGTTATTCAAAGCATTGTTAGCTTAACCAAGTCGTTAGTCCAGGATTCATTAAGTTTTACAGTTCTGACAAAATCGCATGGGGTATTATGTTTTGCTGAAAAACTGTGAGGAACTTTTGCACTGGTTCCTCACTTTTTTCAGCAAAAATTGGCAACGTTTTTGTGTGTATATTACCTTCGTAAATTGAACGACTTGTTAACTAATACTGATGTTAGTTTTGAACAACTAGCCCAGATTTGCACAAAAAATGTACCTGGAACATTAAAGAGGTGCAACAAACTTTACATAGAAAAACGCAGGTAGCCGGAAACCATATATATATATTAATATACCTTTCGGCCAAATCATTTCTGAAACCTTAAATAAGTGCAACAACCTTAACACAGAAAATAGTTAGCCTAGTAGTCAGAAGCCATAGATCATATCAAGATACCTTTCTGCCAAATATAACTTCTCCAAACCCAGGACCATGGAAATGAAATGGTACACCTGTTCCTGCACCTGACAGAAATAAATTACACGAGACAGTTATTCCTTTGAAACATATTGAATTCAGTTTTACGGTTTCGATTAAATCTCAACCATAATTGTCAACAGTACTCTGCAGCAGACCATTACGTAAAATTTTATTTTTGCAAGTATACCTATACCAGTATATTATTTATGTGAATACAGGTACAAAATACAAACCCTATTGTACAATATTACTCTGAAAAGTTGTTGCTGTGTTCTTGTTTTATGTCTATGGTAAATAGCTATAGTCATGTCAGGATGGTTGGTTAACCTAACCACACTATTCCTGGGCAGGTTTAGATCTACTAAGCAGTTAACCAGTACTTCGTGTACATATTTCGCCATCAACTGACAACTGCCCTTCTTATGTCAGCAGAAGGGGAAACGAAAGCAAGTGGCTGGACCAGGTATCAAACCCAGGACCTCTGGCTCTTAAGTCAGACGCGCTACCGACTACGCTATGTGGCCCAGCCAATCTGAAAAGTAGAAGGTGTCTTCAACCTTTTTAAAACATGTACATGTAGGTGATGTACTTTGGGTTGCATATGACATGCACAGTGATATATGTGGCTGCAGATATAAAACTTAAGTTAAAGTATCTGTAATACAACATATAGTAATCTAGAAGCTGATATACAATTTTATGGGTTTGCCATATATCATTAGTGAAGTAGTTGGACACTCTAACCACTAAGCTAAATAAAAGGCCACCGGCCAAGTGTCACCCGATGTTTGAAATGTGTCAATAACTTCAGCCCTTTATTCTGTTTCAGAGTAAATGTATGGCCAAAAACAGAAAATATATATATTACAGAACCTGGTAAGCAAATGATAACTGAACATAAGCAAAGACATATACCCAATTACTGGGCCTCTTTATAAAATACTTAAGTTCAGAACGAGGCATATGTGTAAAATCAGGTTACTGAAACTTTAGGTCCTTACAAAATGTCCAAAACATCAAACTGTATACCCAGTAACAAAACAACAAGAGCCATAATCCTGCTTATATGGATCTGAGGAAAAATGAACAATGCATTTATGAAAATTCAGCCCATTAATATGAATAGTTCTGGAGTTATCCCTTTACCTTTAAGTGAATGTCTATTATCTATGCAAGGGGAATAACTCTGTCACTTACGATTTAGCACATCCTAACAATAATCAGAATAATCAATTTACCAAATGCTAATAGCATACCAAATTTTAGCTCTCTCGGTCAAACGGTTCAAAAGTTGGAAAAATGTCAAAAAGCGACAAAGGGCAATAACTTTGTAAAAAATAGGACAATTAAATTTCCAAAATCACATGCACATCTTCAGATCATCATGAAACATTCTGCATAATTTCAAGTCAATCTGATACAAGATGTTGCAGGAGTTGCGGGGACAAGGTCTAAGTCAGCAAGGGCCGTAACTCCATTAAAAATGGCCGAAACAAAAATAAAAAACCACATGCACATCTTCACATCGTAAGAATACAATCTGTAAAATTTCAAATCAATCCGTTGAAAGATGTAGGGGGAGTTGCGGGGACAAGATTTCGGAAGGTCTGAGTCAGCAAGGGCTGTAACTCCATCAAAAATGGCCGAAACAAAAATCGAAAACCACATGCACATCTTCATATCATAAGAATACAATCTGTAAAATTTCAAATCAATCCGATGAAAGATGTAGGAGTAGTTGCGGGGACAAGATTTGGACGGACGGACGGACGGACGGAAGGAAGGACGGACGCACACACGGACGGACGAGGGTCATTTCTATAGTCCCCTCCGCCTACGTCGGGTGACAACAAGCTCGAGAAGTCTCCAAAGAGAAGAGAAGGACATTGTTTACTATAAACTCTTTCACAGCTTACCTGCAACACCAAAACTGTAAGCTCCTGTCATATATGGTAATCTGTATGGTGGTGGGTGGTACTGATTAAATAGCTCCTCCCATTCTGTATAATTGTTGTCACCAAACCAATAAAATGTTTCTGAAAAAGAACAAGATGAGGTTAGCTTTTACCACAGGAAAACCATTTTGACCTGGCAATCTTATAAAATAAACCTGTCCTTCCATCTTTCAGTGGTACACTCTTCAGTATGGCATGGCCAATACTCTTTGTGTTGTCAAAACATTTTTTTAAGGGTGTTACTGTATGTAGTTCAAAAAGAAACAAACAATAAAAATCTTCTAACTGCTAGTACACCGGATGTACTAGCAGTTAGAAGATTTTTATTTTGTGAACTAGATCTACATGTAAAATTACTTTGGGAAAAGAAAGCACCTAATTTCTTAAACAAGCAATCTTAAATGCCATGCAACAAAATAACTATAAGTTCTCTGATTTAACATTATTTTGCTGTAATAAGTAACACACTTTTAAAAGAATTACAATACAAAAAATTAAAAGGTTGCACAAGTATTAATGAACTTCAGAAGAAATCCATTGGACATTTGCAGATCAAAATTATCTTATTTGCCTCACATAATCCAAAACACTCAGGCCACACTAAAATATTTCTGTGTTTACTTTGTTTTAAGTAGGTACTTACTAGGGTTTTAATCATCAAAACCCAGATGTTCAGAGCAGTGTTTATAAAAGCTTTATGCAGTCATTATTCAAGGATTTGTTAAGTCTTCTAGTACATATAAAATCAAGCTTGCTAATAATTTTTGCCGGAAAAGATGGGAGGAGCTTTTTAGCACTTCAAAAGCTCCTCACATTTTTAAGCAAAAATGGCTGTGTTTTTGCAAACAATATGATTGGAAATTGAACAAAAAAAATGCCAGTGTTTTTGTGTACAATACATTTGGAAATTTAACTTCTCATTAACTATGTCATTATTTTTGAACAACTGGTCCCAGATGTCAATCACTGGCTAAGAATGCATTATTTGCAAACAGTGCAGACCAAGATCAGAATACTCCTAAAGAGCAGTATGAGCATGGTCTACACTGTTTGAAATTCACATTACCACTGGCCTTAAATCTAAGAGGGCGTTCTGTTACAAAAATTTGACAAGATAAATAAAAGTCTCTCAGTGGCTAAAAAAAAAAAGATTTACGAGTCTTAAAGGCCAAAAATTTATTTAGTGGGTAAGTAGGGGCACAACAAGCTAACAATTTTATGGATGGCCTCACTCACCATTTCCCAAAGTAGTCAATTCTTGAGGCTTCATAATTTCATCAACATAGTACTGCAAACTTACATCTCCTAAAAGAATAAAAAAAATACTTTTAATCACAGAAAAACTGCATTGGACTGACTTGTGTCAAATTACAAAGACTGCCAAAAAACTATTTCTTCAAGCTCTATTGCCGTTTTTTCTTAAAATCATATGGTGAAAGATAGATAGGGTGTTAAGCAGTTGTCCTAAATGTTCAACAGGGAGGAGTAGATTTAACTGAGTCTATACTCTTTACCATTCCATCAAAATCTTTTGGATGCATTACTGCATTGTAAAGAAAATTGTTCCATTTTTAGGATAATTACAGTATTTTTTTAGGTGTCACAATTTGTAGAACCGTTACCATAACTGTGCCCCGACATGAGAAAACCAACATAATGGCATGTGTGCGCAGTGAAGACTCAGATCAGCCTGGGCATCTGTCCAGTCGGATCAGAGTCTTCACTATGTGCTTAAAGGGTAGCTAGGGGTCTCAGCTAACCCCATGCAGACACTCGGAAGATGCTGATCTGACTGGATGGATGCCCAGGCAGATCTGATTCTTCACTGGGCACACGTCACTTTGTTGGTTTCGTCAAGTCGCTACTCAATTATGATCCTTCATTGAATGATGTTCCACATGCAACTTCTTCTGGCTTCAGACATGACATGGTTAAAAAAATGAAAATAGAAAATAGAGGATCTTACATGTGTGGTCATTTCCTATGAAATTTATGAAAAGAGCCTTTGGTGAGTTTCATGAATTTCATATGAAATGACCACAAGTATAAAATTTTGATTATCATATGACCCTTTAAAATGGAATTTTAATGCCTTCAAGCTGAACATTATTTCAATGAGAAAATGCATTGTTGGACGTTGTCAATGATGTTACCTGTACAGGCCAAGGTTGGTTGGTTGATTTGATGCTTAACGTCCACGGTTAACAACTAAGGTCATGTCGGGACGGTCAGTTAACCTAACCACACTATTCCTGGGCAGGCTTAGACCTCCTAAGTGGTTAACCAGTACTAAGTGCACATACTTTCGCCAGTAACTGACAACTGCCCTTCTTGAATCAGCGGAAGGAGAAACGAAAGTATGTGGCCAGACCGGGATTCGAACCCAGGATCTCTGACTTACGAGTCAGGTGCCCTACCGATTGCGCTACCCAGCCCATACAGGCCAAGGTGTTATTACACAAGTGGTCATACGATTTTTATGACACTACGTTATCCACGTTATCCGCTGAATAACAGCGACGTTGTATGATAAATGGGCTTTGAAACTGCAAATTAAGATGAGTGAATACACTCATGGGGGAAAGCAACTCAACTGTTTACTTGTCTGCCTCCCTTTGCAAAGGGGATCAACTCTTAAAGGAAAGAGTAAATCCCATTTTGAAAGGCTTTGTGATCCAGGAAAGCAAACAGGAAGTCACTTAATTATGTTGTCTCTTTTGTAAAATGGAGGAAAAAAATGAAGTCCTACCCATTCACTTTAAAAAAGAAGTCTTACTTTTAGTATATGAATAAGTATTGGCAGAACTTAATCGTATCCTCTTTGTACCATACTTCAACATCATATTATTCTTTTCACATAATTGATGAAAATTCTGAAATGAAAAAAAAATAAAACAATTTCAATACTACAAAAATTCTAAATACATGTATTCTGACAGATAGTTCTGAGCAAAAAGTGCAGAACTAGATCAACCTGATCAGGGTCTACACTGTCTGCCATTCCATCTAAATCTCTTCAAATGCTTATTGCACTGAAAAAAAAGCACAAACTGTTTGTGTTTTAGTACACATGCAGTAATTATTTTAGATGTACCTGAGACATCCTCCTTATACAGCATGCACAAAAAGTAATGACCCTAATCAACTGGTATATGCAAAGTGGGCACAGCCCTATGTTTCTCTGCTTAGATTTTCTCAAGATCCATCTGTTTAGTTGTTAAAGCAGTTTTTCTGCCCAAATATCATATTTTCTAAAAACATTTTATAAAGTTTCCTATGCAAGTAAACCCATTAAAACTCTGATTTCCGTTCACTTCATGACTGGTTCACAAGCAGGAATGATACTTTTGACTTTACTGTTAGCCCGTTTTATTTTTGGTGGACAGGTGTCATATTATATTTTGATCCCCCGCCCCCTACAGATATTTCAAAATGAGGAGGAGCAGTGAATTAATATTGTATTTGATATTTGCTTGGTTACTGTAGGTCTTACATATACTTTCCTGTATTTCCATTTTTTTTCATGGGGGCGGGTCAAAATATTATTGGGGGGGGGGGGGGGGGGGGGGTCAAAGGGTCAAAATATTATAATAGTATTTTGACCCGCAGGTCATAATATAATGACCCCAGGTCAAAATATTGTACGGGTCAAAATATTATCTGACACCGGTAAAAGATCAATACACACAGGAGCACATATACCTCTATGCTACACAACTTGGTTTACACACTAAATTAGCAGGTTTCCATATGCCTAAGAGTGTTTAAGCTTTATAAAAGGCAAAATAATAAGTTAACAGTCATCTTAAGCAATAAATGGAATGGGTCATTTTGAGCAGGCATATTGCTTTAATGCAACAAAAAAGACTAACTGCTCCTACTGCAAATTCTATCCTTTATGTGAAAACCCTTTTTGAAGGGTTTTGTGGCCGAGTGATGCAAACAGAAAGACACTGAGAATTAAATTATTTGAGAATGAATTATAGGTTTGAGAAAATCACACTGTTCCATTGTAAGAATTTCAGGTAGCATCTCACTTATAATTTGAGAGGAGCATGGCATACACTGTATGTCATGCTCCTCTCAAATTATAAATGAGATGACACTGTAGATCTGTTACCATAGCAACTATGGAAATACCAACTGTTGTGCTTTGTACCTTCGCAGAATGACATCATGATGATGTCACTTAGATATCAATATAAACTCTTAGCTGATATGGTAACAGATATATGACGCCATTGGTTCTTTAGTATGGCAAACAATGTATGCCATGCTCAGCCAATTCTTCAGTGACATAACCTACTAAAAATTTTTTCAACAAGAAACTTCAGATTTTCTCAAATACTTATTCTCAAATCATTTAATTCCATGTTTAAAGTTGTCCCTCTTTTAAACAAGAATTCCATGGAAGGCAATGTCTTGCCTGTCAACCCATCAAAAAGAGTAAATAAAAATAACTTGACAAAAGTTTGTGCTGCTGACAATGCCATCAAATGTAATATTGTACCGGCACCACCTGGTCGTGCTTCTAACTGAAATACTTTTGACAGGTCAGGAGGCGATAGTGCCGCTACAATGAATTTTGGGGGGTTCGACCTGGGTCGTACTCAATGCTAATGGGAAGTGAATAGACAGCCAGCCATTTTATTTCAATTTTACAAGTTTATTATGTTTGCCCTTAACAATAGTTGATAATAAACTAACTGGATTACCTTATTATTCAGAATATACTAATTAGCTGGGGTATCTTAAATATGAAACATTACATTGAAAGTTTAGAACCGATAGCTTATAAATGAGTTACACAATGGAAACAATCATTTCATATGACTCCTTGTTTCATTGGACAATTAACATTCCACTTAAATATTGACAAATTACACACAAATGCTGCTTTCATTTATATCTTGATGAATATTTGTACAATCAGTCTCTGAATATAAATGTAAACCCTATAATTTCTATTGTACAAATCAGACTCTAAACAGATTACAATAATATAAATTACTGTTATCGAATTGATATGCCGTAAAGACTGAAAGATCTACTTAGATGCATCCTATAAATGGGTCATCAATTACATTAAAATGGCGAGAGACTATCAACGGTTAACCTACATATAAACAGCATGTAACGGTTTTGCTCCTTTTATAATGACCGTATATTACAATTGCCACGCCTTTCAAGAAGGATGTTGTTAAACTAATAGATCTACCCTTTTAAAGCTTAGTTAATGATAATGCATAAAGACAGTTCATTTATCAACAATCCACGAGTTACCAATTGACAGTCTACAAGCCACTACAACCCGCATACAGCGTTGAACATGGTGACAAGCTGGATTGTTGTTGTTGTATTCCTTCAAAGGCGCGCCTTTGTAAAACTAATAGCTCTACTCAATTAAAGTATAGTAATGCATAAAGATAGTTAATTTATCAACAATCCACGTGTTACCAATTGACAGTCTACAACCCGCATACAGCGTTGAACATGGTTACAAGCTGGATTGTTGTTGTTGTATTTGTCTTCTTTCAAAGGTGCGCCTTTCAAGGCGTACGGAACTATTTCTTAATAAGAATGTCTACAAACAACGTTCATTGATCGATAGAGTTCTGATAAAAATTATATTCATCAAGTCAAAATACTTTTTAAGATGTTAAGAATAAAACCTGTGCCAACTTCGCCTTAGAAAAAGGATAGAAAGGTGTTCAGTCAAGAAGGGCGCAGGGTTCGCCTGGATAGATGGGTGGGGAAGAGTCAAAGATTATTCAGACCTCTTTGGGCCCAGGCTGGTTTAGCTTTCTATATGGCATTACGCCAGCAATCAGAAACTTCAAGCTAGTTGTAGTTGATTTTAATTCAGGCTCAAGAGCTTCAAGGTGTTAAGAGAGGGTCTGGAACAGACGACAGTTCGTTGCTGGTATCAGTCGCAACAAGAGATTCAGCGCCTGCGTATTTGTATTTATAGCACCCACGGGTTTCCAAATGTCAATGCGCTCCATATTGGAAAGTATAGTAGAGCGGAAACCAGTGCACGCGCATAGCAACTTATGCGGAATACTCGGAACTTATGGTTCAGTTACATATTGAAGCCAAAACAAGCGCGAATGACAGCTTAGAAATCAAACTTTTGAACAGGAATAGATGAAAAATACAGCTACAAAAACCAATTAAAGTGACTAAAAAGGGTATGCTTAGTTCACTTAGCATTAGAATTTTATAATCTAGGAGTGAAATCTTGCTGTCAGACCGTATTTGAAAGGAAAATGCGATGCGAAGTTGACACACGTTTCTCTCGACCATGGTTCGTTTTGCGAATCCAAGATCGTGTTTACGATATGAAAACAGTAGATACAATACTGATTATGGAACAAACGAAGAAATAACAGCCAATAGTCAGACGCCGTTACAACAGCCCCCTACCCATAAAAGGCATGGACCCCATGAAGCAGGCAAAGTAAGTACTATAAAGCTTGGAAAGTTGGTTAACATTAACATCTTAGTTTACTGTAATCAATTTCAGGAGGCAACTGGCTATTTTGCTGTTATGTCCTGGAGTGTTCAGTATTCATAAGCAAACATATAGCCATATCTGAAGTATGAAAAACTAATAATCACTTTCCCGTCTTCTAAGAACTTATATGAATCATTCTTATGCAGATCCAAAGTGATGGTGATTTTTTTTTTTTTTTTGAAAATCTTTCAAAACTGGTTAGATCAAATCAGACATGGCAGTCCTAGAGGGTTGTCTTTTTGTGGATCTAAGGTTAAAATTCAATTTGACCTTAAATGACAATTAATGGCAGCATACATCACGTGGGAAGCTAAACAGCAGAAACACGCACTTAGGAGACCAACTACTTTGGCTTAAAGGCTAGATATCCCACATGGTGCATGCTGTCATATAATATAGTATTGGTAAATGTATCCACTAAAAGACAACTTCCAGAATTATAAATTCCTAGACAATATTGTAGCTATCGGTTCAAAAATATCTTCGAAGTTATTTTACGCTTAACATAAGTAACAAGTCTGATTAACTGAAACTTACTCTGAGACACAATATAAGCTATATACATATTTTAAACGGATAATCACATGTATTATAATTCGAAGCATTTAAAAGATATTACATGAAATGAAATTTCACCAGATTCTTCATGTCATGCATTCATCTATCTCAGGCTTTGGCAAAGAGAAGTTCATCCAAAGACAAGCACATAATCACACCCTCAAACTTCACCTACTTAGATTTCAGCAAACATGATGATGTTTACGACCAGTCTTCTGAAAACTAATGCAGGTAAGTTCAGTTTGTGGCTGAATGTGCCTCAATTTACTTCATTTGAGACATGTAAGCATATTCCCTGACTAATATTTGACTCTCCAAGTACAATTTGTACAACAGAGCAGTAGTTCATTACAGTATTGAGAATCAATAATACTTGGATAAACCCTTATGATATAAACAAAACATAAATCATCAGTGAACTTGCACTCATTCAGAATTATACATGCAGACTATGATCAACAATAGATTCAATCATTCTAAACAAAGGCTTGAACAGACACATAGTTTTACTTCAGTCACTTGCATTTTGATAGAAAATCATCAACGGTAGACTGTATAATTGTTAATAATGAAATCCATTAATACCCTTAAAACATAATCACTTGTCTTAGAAACCCTAAAAATTTTTTTGAGACAAACGAATGCTGCTAGATACTAAGTATAAGATGTGGAAATACATATTTATACTTAGTAATGTTATGTTGAATAAATGCAAATAACTGACATGAGAACTTACAAATTTCAGTCACATACATTAAAACAATAAACAACAACAGTAGGCACATTTCTTACCAATAAATAGGTGAGTTTTCTCAATGCCATATGCAACAGATATATATGAACAATCCCTAACTGTATATTTCGGATTTAGGATATTCAAAATAATAAAATATGTGCTTGTTGCTGTGCGACTCTGCTTACTCAGTAATACAATATTTTCATAGTGCCTGGTCCTTAGTGATTTCTCATATATTGTTAAAGACAAAGTACATGCTATTGCTCTATAACACTACTAATAATGACAGTAGAAATAATATTAATTGTCATAATCATAGTAATAATAATAATGAATCCTTTGAAAAATTGAAATATGCTTCCAGAGGCTTAAAGCATTACTTACAATTCACTTTCCATTTCAAAGTAAGTCACTAGCACAACCACTTTGATATGAAATAACTATTGTCACAATCAGCAACGTTATGATATTACTTAACATTGAACTAACTGCTGCATTCAGCATGAAACTACTCACCAATAGCTTACGGAGAATGGTGAAAAATTTGCTTTTCAATACAAGATACATTCTTACTTATAACAATTGACCTCAGATATACATGCTGCTCATGATTTAAAGTGAAAATTCTTGGTTACTATGCATGAAGATCAGACCTCATTGAATTTCCAACCTATGATTGAACTGTTTAATACTTCATATTACTTTAAAAACACTACCTTATATTACAGACTGAGGGATGTAATAAACCAAAATTTGAAAAGCTGACTTTAAGAACATTAAACAGAAATAGTCAGGTACTTAGCTTTACTTAATTTTACTTACTTATAAATGTAAAAAGAAAGAAAAAATAAATGCTTAAAAGTTCATTTACAAATGTGAATTCAAAAATGCCAAAAAAAATTAAACAATTATATCAGTACTTAACAAATAGACTTAAACTAATACCAGGTCTTCTTTTCGGTGTTTCAGTTGATGAAGTTGGTGATATAGTTTTATCCATGTTGAATTTTTCCTTCTGCATCAAAGTTTCTTTAGATAGTGTCTTTCAAGTGTATCTTGAATTCGTATGACCTAAAGCGCGAAAATTTCATATATTTACTTAAAAACGCGTTAAACAATTTCAATTCGCGATATCTTGACCAGGTAATTTCCCTCATCCGCTTAATTAGGTAGGTTTAGATCATCAACAGGCCTAAAGTTCATATATAAATATGAACTGCAGCATTATCAGTTCATCTACCATCTGAACTGCAGGCTTCAAGGTCAGGAATCTCACTCAGCTCCGTTGGTGTCCGACAGGCGTTCTAAGCGCTTTTTCACCAATCTCTTCAAACCCTTCAGTCTATAGAATTCACTTTCTGTCTTTATTTCTAGCAGATATCTCCTCTCCCTCGGCAGAACGGCATCACTGGAAAAACTACATCCACCCCTGAGATAGTTCAAGATCAGTCGAAAGTGAGCAGGGTCACGATCTATAAAGAAACTATTTCCAACTGTGGAGCGAGGGGATTCTGTATCTGTGAATAACAGGGAGAATAATGAGTCCGGATCTGTGGTGAGTGTCTCTTTGCTTGTCTCAAAACGTGTTCCCCCTATATTCAAGACTATTCTACTCTCCTGTGTGCGCCGTAAATAAGCTTTGAGCTCTTCTTTCTCTTGAGCCTTCCTTCTTTTCTTATTTTCTTTATGTAGCTGTCTTTCATTTTCTACTTCAGTTTCATCACTAGTTTTACTTTGTATTTCAGTTTCAGTGTCATTTTCTAGTACATCCGCTTTTCGTTTTCTTTTTCTTTCCTCTTTATCATTGCTTTCTTTTATCAACTCTTCTCCCACTATCTCAATAGCTTCTTGTATTTCTTTTCCCATTACATCCACTTCAAGCGCATCATAGGTACACCCACCAACTATTTCATAGGCATTATCTATCACCTCTTCTAGACTTTGATCACTGATACTTGCCACTGCCCGAGCAGTTTCAGAATAATCCTCATCTGGTTCCCTTTCACAAACGGGTGATATTAACTCAGGAGGTTTATAAGTATTAGTGATGTCATTCATTATCTGGTCTAACAGTAATTCATCATCATTGTTTAGACTTGTATCTTTTTCACCTACTTCCTCATTTTGTCTGTCTTTTTGCCTTCTGTTCTGATACTCTTTCATAGATATTTTAGGTTTTATTGTCTGATTACCTTTCTCTTTCTGATGCATTTTATCATTCTCTCCTTGATTTAGGTTTGTTTTGTCATTTTCGCAATATCTCTCTGTCTTATCTTTCTTGTTTTCCGCTTGAATTCCCTTATTCATATGTTTTTCCGTACTCCAACTGTCTTTCTTTTCAGTCCCTATCTTATTTTCTTTGTCAGTTTGATTCCTTGATACTTTTCCCTCCTTTGCACCTTTCATTGAAGTTGTCTTTTTCACATTTTCTTTGTCATGTTTACTTTCTTTATTGCCACTATTATTAGTACTTATTTTCTGTTTTTCTTTTTGTTCATCACACCTATTTTTCTGCTTCTTAGCCTCTTTTTGATTCCTTCCATCCTTTTGACTTTTCATTTCTTCCTTGTCTTGTGGGGTTTTACTATGTTCAATAATCTTGTTTCTCTCACTCTGTTTCTCTATCTGAATGTCTCTCTCTTGTCCTGCCTCTTTACTCATTTGTATTAAGTCTCTTTTTTCCTTATTTCTGTTTTCAGTCACACTTTGATTTTCTTTGTTTCTGTTTCCAGGAATCATTTCAGTTTGTTTACTCTTATTACTTTTCTTATCATTAACAGTTTCTCTACTTCTGTTATCTCCTTCTCCCTGTCCTTTTTCATTCTCTTTCTCATGATTCTTGTCCCTCACATTCTCCTTATCATTATTTTCCTTCAGCATTTCTCTTTCTTCACATTCACTTTTCTTTTTCTTATTTCCAGTCTCTTTCCCTTTTTCAGTTGTCTTTGTTTGCTCAGCCTTGTTTACATTATTTTCCCTTTTCTTCTCTATTTCTACACTTCCATTTCTCATTTCCTTATTTTCAGTCTCTTTAACTTGTCCATTTTCTTTCCTTTTCTCATTCTTCTTCATTTGTTTAATCACTTCAGTATCACTATCTTTCTGCATCTCTGTTCCCCTTATCTCATTCTTGTCTCCTATTTCTTTATTTCCAGATTCTATTACTTTTTCACCTCTTTTCTTATTCTTATCTTCCAAGCCTTCCTTCTGTTTTTCAGTTTCTGTTACACCTCCTCCTTTCTGTTGATCTCTATCACTAGTATTTGTCATCCATGCTTCCAATTCATTGTCATTTTCATTTTCATTTTCAGAGTCTGTGACGCTGGAGATGGTAGACAGGGACGGACTACATTCAAGATCTTTCAGGAGATCACGCACCGTCTCCACCCTTGGAACCTTCCTTGGTGGCTCCTCAAGGCTGATTGGTTCTGGCTCTACAAGCAACTCAGGTGACTTTTCTTTTCTTGGTCGTGGTCTCCTGCCTGGCTCTTTAGGTTTAACAACTACTGACATAAGAGATGGAACTTGACAATCTGGCTCATCTCCAACCTCAACAAACTTCCAGCTGGAGTCTTGCTTCTCGTTGATGAATTTCCTGAGCAGCCGTTTCGCTTCCTCCCCATAGACACCAGTTTCCCTAACCGTGTACTCCATGTCCTCTTCCCGTGCATTGCACCCATGGCTCATGTTCCTCCTGTTAAATAAGTATCCGCATAGTCCACACTGGAAACCAACCCCCGAATGCTGGTCTTGTAGATGGCGCCTTACATCATACCTTGTTTTGAAGTATTTAGGTAGCTTCTTACAAAGTAGGCACAGGAAATGGTAACCCTGAAAAATATAAGGATGACCATCTTTGAGTATGTTACCAACATTCTTTGACATATTGGGGCACCCTTTTATATCAGCAGTAGGTGCAGGGATCAGCATAGGGTTTTCGGACATAAAGTTTTGTGCCATTTTCTGAATTTCAGGGAGAAGCTTTATCCCTATTTTTGTATTTTCTGTATGTTTAAAACATTCTAACTTCCTCTCAGCTCGAACTAGGAGAAGTCAGTCAGCTTAGGGAAACAACTTCTCCCACTTCACCCACTAGGCCAATCCCTGAGGCGATAAACACACTAGTGGCATTCAGCTCTGTTTAAGAGGTACACTAGACATTAAGACTGGGCTCAGACTAAATATCAGCCATTGGTTGCATATTGATTTAGTACAGTCTCATTTCGAAACAGTGAGAAAAGTTAATTTAGGAAAAGCCACTATTAAAGCCATAGCCATCCTGAGCTACAAAGAGAGGCTAGACGACGGTATACATATGATCAAATTAGTAAGTGTGCCCACAACACAACACTTACAAATATACGAAAACTGCAACAGAATAACCCTTGTATTTATAACATTTCAGTATGCCTCACCTACAGGCTACAGTGTATTACAATAAAAAGAGGCCTACAATAAAAGTTGTAGCTTTAATCAAGCCTTTTGCTTTTGTTTCAGCTCATATGTGAGACAGCAGTCATCTTCAGCTCAGTCAAGACAACAATCAAGGCTATCAGGGATACAAACCAGACAGAAGCAGCACAGTCATCTATAGCAAACGAATTTATATATGTGCAATCAACAACAAGTACAAACCTTTTTCAATACAGAGATAAATAACTTCTCTGTCATCCTTTAAAGATGTGCATACAATAGTACAACGAATTGAGTTAGCAGTACTTAAAATATTTTCAGTACTTAGAATATTTTACACATCAAACTCTTATAATATAAGTTTGGTAGCAATAATTGAGACCTTATGGAACCTGGGATTTCAGTCAGATATACATGGCATTAGATACAAAGCTCAACGTTCTTTGAGTAGTGGCCATATAGTCGTATTCAGGCATGCATATAAATTTCAGGTTGAATAAAGTGTGTGTGTGTGTGTGTGTGTGTGTGTGTGTGTGTGTGTGTGTTCTTCTAACAATATAACGTTGCAAAGAAAGAAAGGAGTGGCAGAATGAGAAATAAAAAGTACAGGCTTGTCGGCACAGGTTTCTTACTAATGTTATACGTAATCAACTGAAATTACATATTGCAGTTTTGTAATAAAGAATTTAACTTTTGGTTATTTTATTATGTATCATTCACAGCTAATTACAGTCTTTGTATGTATGTGTTTATGATTTCTTATTTACAAACCACTCTGGCTTGTCTTCCCCAAAGTAAGGTTTCAACTTATCATGATGAACTACCATTGGTTTTGACTTTGGGCCAGACTGAATTTTATAAAGAACCTCGTTCAAGCATTCAATCACAATCATGGGTCCTTTCCATGGCCTTTGTAGCTTGGGGTTAAAGCCTTTCTTTCGTTTTGGATAGTAGTACCAAACTGCATCCCCTATTTTGTAAAGTACTTTGTTAACCTTTATGTCATATCTCCTTTTCATGCTCTCGCTAGAAATGATCAGGTGCTTTCTAGCGAAATCATGAATGTCCAGGAGCTTCTGTTCTAGTTGGAAGGCATGCTCTGTAGCACAGAGTCTATCTTCTCGAATGGGCCTTCCTAGTGTCATATCTACAGGCAGAGTCAGCTCTCTGCCAAACATCATCATTGCAGGAGAGACACCTGTAGACTCATGTATAGAGGATCTGTATGCCATCATAAGAAGGGGTATGTTCTCATCCCGGTCATCCTGTGTGTCAGATATATAGGATGAGATCATATTCTGAATGGAGCGATTGGCTCTCTCTACCATGCCATCTGATTGGGGTCTTCGAACAGTCGTTCTGGTTTTGTCAATACCCAGAAGTTTGCACACCTCTTGAAAGACTTTAGATTCAAAATTTGAACCTAAGTCTGTGTGTAGTTGTAATGGGACACCAAATATAGATACGAATCTGTTCACCAACTTTGAGGCAACATACTTTGCTTCCTGAGATTTTAATGGTATTGCATCTACCCATTTTGTAAAGTAGCAGGAAACAACCATCAGATATCTGTTTCCCTTCTTCGAAGCTGGATAAGGACCACAGATATCAAGTGCTATGCGTTCCATCGGATAGCCAACATTGTACAGCTGCATTGGTGCTTTTGCATTCCTGTGAGGCATTTTTCTTGCCCCACAGGTTGAGCATATCCTACACCAGTATGATACATCTTTGTGCATGTTACACCAGTAAAACCTCTTCTTGATTTTGTCATAAGTTTTCCTTCTACCTAAGTGTCCGGCAGTTATATACTCATGTAACTGTCGGAACACTTCTTTTCTCAAAACTTTTGGCACAAGGATAAGATATTCAGCATCATTACCAACATCTCGCAAACGTTTCTTGTATAGAATATTATCCTTAATTACTATTGTATCCCATTCATGCCAATAAGCTTTCAGTTCTCTGCAGTGCGGTGCCACAGTAGACCAAGCAGGTTTGTCATTATCTCTTTTCCATTTCAGCAGGTGTTTTATAACAGCATCATTTTCTTGCTGTAAACGAATATTTTCCTGTGTAACATCTAGACACTCCTCCATTTCTGCACAGGAAGTAGTGGATTGGCCAAATTCACCATTTTGCTGACTGACTTTTAAACATAATTTGCATGTGCTGCGTTCACAACCATGACCACTCTGAAGATCGTCAGAGTTTGCAGTGTTTGTGCTCATTCTAGTCTCGTAAGAACACCTAGGTTTGTTTTTACGAGTCTTATCTCCTGTTGCCATGCCTGCATGAACAACGTTCAGCTCTTCAGAATCATCACTCATTTCAAACAAACACCCAAACAATGTCCCATCTTCAAAATGATCCAACCAATCTTCCCTACAACATGCTGCCCTTCCGCAGCAACAACATAATACATGACGACTTCCTGAAATTTTGTGAGCATGTGCATCCACCCCAGTGCATACAGATTTAAGCGTTGCATGCATGAAGTGAGGAACCCCGTCCTGGGACATTCCATGTGTCATCTCCGAAGAGAGCACCTCTGCTACTCTAGGTCCAAAACAAGTGGTAGTGAGCTCTCGTCTACCACTGAAATTGTCGTCAGTAATAATGGGCCCAACATTCTCAGGATCCTTGTCCTGGCAATCATAAGAAACACTTCGTTTGTGTTCCTGAACGGTACCGTCACTAGGCAGAGTGTCATCACTGACACTCCTTATACAAGGCAGAGTGACCTCACTGTCACTCCTTAAACAAGACAGAGTGATCCCATCGTCACTCCTATATTTTCCTTCATTTGAGGATAAATCCTTCACAGCACCTGTTTCTCGTTCATTCTGCTTCAAGTCAGCATCTATCTCAGCAGAATACCTCTGCTCATATCGGTCACAGTATTTACAGTGATTATCTTTACATGGTCTACGTGACATTGAATCTGCGTTATTATGAATCCTACCTGGACGATGTAGTACAGTAAATGTGTAGGCTGACAAGGTTTCAATCCAGCGTGCAATTTGACCTTCACAATTCTTAAATCTCATAAGCCATTGCAGAGATCCATGATCAGTCCTTACTGTAAATTTTTGACCAAACAAATAATGGTGGAAATGTTTCACTGCTATAACCACGGCTAATAACTCTTTTCTTGTAGTACAATACTGCCTCTCGGATCTGGACAAACATTTACTAAAATAGCTTATAACCTTCTCTTCACCGTCCTGTATGTGATAAAACTGCCCCCACCCCAACATTTGAGGCATCACAATCAAGCAGAAAAGGTTGACCTTGAAGAAGTGAATAACTGAGGATAGGCGCGCTAGTTAGTAATTGTTTTATAGTGTCAAATGCATTCTGACAGATATCAGTCCAAACAAAACTACAATTCTTCTCAGTCAGCTTGTGCAATGGCTTACAAACTGTTGCAAAGTTAGGTATGAACTTCCTATAGTAAGACGCTAAACCAACAAACTGTCGTACTTCCGTTGCTGTTTTTGGCTGTGGCCATTCTCTAACAGCTTGTATTTTTGCCGGGTCGGTGGATATACCTTGCTCAGACACTTCATGACCAAGAAAAGCTACCTTAGTACAGAGCAATTTGCACTTTTTAGGGTTGAGTTTAAGGTTAGATTTCTTGAGTCTTCCCAGAACTATTCTGAGGTTTTCCAAATGCTCCTCAAATGTTTTTGAATACACGATTATGTCGTCAAGGTATATAAGCAAAATCAGGAAGGTCAGACCAGCAAACACTCTCTCCATCAGGCGTTCAAACACACTAGGTGAATTAATCAGACCGAAGGGCAAAACTCGCCATTGCCATAAACCACTGCCTGGAATGGAGAAAGCAGTTTTAGGTCTGTCCTCCTCTGCAATGCTCACTTGATGAAATCCGCTTTTTAAATCTAATGTAGAGAACCAACAGGAACCCCCAAGAGCATCTAAAGTATCATCAATACGGGGTAAAGGGTGGCTATCTGGAACAGTGAGCTGATTGAGTCTTCTATAGTCTATACAGAACCTTGTGGTACCATCTCGCTTAGGTACCAGAACTGCTGGTGCGCTCCAAGCAGAATGTGAAGGCTCAATCAGTCCCTTTTCAGCCATAGCTTTTATTTCGTTTTCAGCAAACTCCCTCTTAGCAAGAGGTATCCTGTATGGTCTCAATTTAACAGGCTTACAATCAGGCAAAGTTTTTATAGTATGCTCTACCAAGTTTGTATTACCCAGATCATGCGACGATTTAGAGAACTGGTCTTTAAACTCATACAATAAAGATCTCAAACATTCTATCTGGGACTCATTCAAATTCGAAGAACTTTGTTGAAGGAGTTCATCAATGTGAGTACAAGTTTTATCATTTGAGGTATTATCTTGTCTGAGAGTGTTGACATTCTCTTGCTTTCCTATTTCTACTGGCTCATAAACTGCTGCTACAGTGTTTTTGTACAGCACAACAGGCTCATGATTCAGGTTCAGTATGCGTAATGGAACAATGCCAAACTCAGGACATACTAAAGCCCTTGCAATCAAAAGTCCACTGCGGTCAATGAAATTTTCACTTGCTTCTAGTATGCCAGTGCTATTTGTATCAACTCTATCTAACGGACGGCCCTGCACGATTATTTCACATTCTGGTGGCACTTGAACATTCTCAAGTATGGCAATCCTGCAGCAAGAAGGTATGATATCAACACTACTGTGAAAACAAGCAATCTTTTCCCCATTCAAAATTAGATGATTTTTGCTTAAAAATACATCACATTGATGTTTAGTCAGAAAGTCCATTCCCAGGATTCCATCATTTTTAACATCAGCAAACAGCACATCATGCACTAATTTTTGACTACCTAGTGTAATTTCTATCTCGGCTTTTCCAAGAAAAGGTGAACTTTCACCTGTAGCTGTTACTAAATACAAGTTCACAGGAGTCAGACTTGGGCGTGTTTCTTGCGGCCATCTATCAAACACATTCTTACTGAGTATCGTGCAGCAAGAGCCAGTATCAACAAGAAAAGCAAGAGATTTGTCTTGAATATAACCAGCAACAAAATAACCATCCTCCATACTTCTAATTGGTATATCAACGGGCCCATCTAATGTTGTCGGGTTGTGGCCCCCCAAACCGACTGATTCCAGTTTCCCTGATTATTATATTGCTGTGCAGCTCTGTTTCTGTTGTTAACAGGCTGTCTAGCATTATTTTGCCTGTTTCTAGAATTAGAGTCATTTGCACCAGCACAAGGATTCTGTGCAGGCTGGTTTTGGTAAGAACTATGATTTCTATTTTGATGAGAGTTGTTACCCCTATAAGGTCCAAAAGATCTTTGCTGTGTACCATAAGAAGGAGGAATATTATTTTGATACTGCCTTTTATATCTGCCATTCCAACCTATGTTCTGATTATTTTGTTGATTACCATAGACAAACTTATTGTCACTTTTGTTTTGATTTTGTCTTCTCATGTTTTTCACCTGATCTGAAAGTGAATTTATCGAATTTTTAAGTGTCTCAAGTTGTTTATTTGACTCACCCTGGATATTGTTAGTTTGCTTAGGGTCAGTTTCAAGTTGGCCAACCAACCGCGAACGTTGTTTATCGGCGATTTTATGTGATTCCAAGCGCAAAGCTGTACGTTCAGCATCAGCTAGTGTCTTTGGACCAAGCTCCCTGACACGCAAACGAATCTCAGAATCTGTCAGAGCATCAATAAATATATCAATAGACAAAGTCTCGATTACATCCTTATTTACACCTGGATATGCTTGACGAACAAGCTTCTTAACAGCTTGAGCCAACTCAGGAATTGACTCTCCCCTATTTCTTACTCTCGACTTTAACTGTGCTCTATATATTTCAGACCTATTCACCGAGCCAAATCTGTTTGCAAGCTTCTCAACCAAAGTATTGTAATCACGCCTTCCATCATGATCAAGCTCACTCAAGATGGAACGTGCATCCCCTGTCAAACAATTTGCGAGGTACAGAGATTTCTCTCTGTACTGCCAACCGTTAATTTCACATGTAATCTCAAACTGTGATAAAAACTCATCAAAATCTGTGGTCCCACAAAAATTCTGAGGTTTCATTCTAAATTGTGAATTGTCGCCCTTTGAATGGGAGCTACATGCAATTGCAGGCACACCAGTCTCAGAGTTTTCTTGGGTTGTTTGAGCAACTGAAGAATTGACATTTAGGTTTTGACTATTTGGAATCAGGTCAGCAACAAGGTTATTAAATTTTGTGTCTATTTCAGTTAGTTTCTGGTTCATGATCTCAGAAAGAGAAGAAACGGTATCTTGTACCATCCTACCCATTTTTGTCATTTCTGTATCTAACTTGCTTTCAAGAAGAGACAATTGCAGGGAACCAGCAGAACTCGCAACTGAATGGCTATCATCATAGGTTACATTACCTGTATCTTGCTGTGAGGTGGATGGATTATTTAAATTATCTTCATTCATTGAATCATCAAATTTATTTTCACTTGCCATGTTGAAATTTAGCAAAATTTACTTATCTGTGCAATAGGTTTTAATTTATTTTCACTTCACTTCCACAGTAGCAAAGACCAAACACCAGGATTTTATTTATTTTTAATTTTCCAGGTATTCAACTGCAGGGATCACAGGCTTAACACTTGAACATCCGGTCTCCAAACTGACCAAGAACAACAGATCATACAACAGCCAATATCCCTATTGTGGCAGCCCGGAAATGCTCTGTGATTTATTTATCAAATAAATCTTGCTTCAAACTGTTGTTTTTTTTTTTTTATTATTTATATCCCACTTCTGACACCAAATTGTACCGGCACCACCTGGTCGTGCTTCTAACTGAAATACTTTTGACAGGTCAGGAGGCGATAGTGCCGCTACAATGAATTTTGGGGGGTTCGACCTGGGTCGTACTCAATGCTAATGGGAAGTGAATAGACAGCCAGCCATTTTATTTCAATTTTACAAGTTTATTATGTTTGCCCTTAACAATAGTTGATAATAAACTAACTGGATTACCTTATTATTCAGAATATACTAATTAGCTGGGGTATCTTAAATATGAAACATTACATTGAAAGTTTAGAACCGATAGCTTATAAATGAGTTACACAATGGAAACAATCATTTCATATGACTCCTTGTTTCATTGGACAATTAACATTCCACTTAAATATTGACAAATTACACACAAATGCTGCTTTCATTTATATCTTGATGAATATTTGTACAATCAGTCTCTGAATATAAATGTAAACCCTATAATTTCTATTGTACAAATCAGACTCTAAACAGATTACAATAATATAAATTACTGTTATCGAATTGATATGCCGTAAAGACTGAAAGATCTACTTAGATGCATCCTATAAATGGGTCATCAATTACATTAAAATGGCGAGAGACTATCAACGGTTAACCTACATATAAACAGCATGTAACGGTTTTGCTCCTTTTATAATGACCGTATATTACAATTGCCACGCCTTTCAAGAAGGATGTTGTTAAACTAATAGATCTACCCTTTTAAAGCTTAGTTAATGATAATGCATAAAGACAGTTCATTTATCAACAATCCACGAGTTACCAATTGACAGTCTACAAGCCACTACAACCCGCATACAGCGTTGAACATGGTGACAAGCTGGATTGTTGTTGTTGTATTCCTTCAAAGGCGCGCCTTTGTAAAACTAATAGCTCTACTCAATTAAAGTATAGTAATGCATAAAGATAGTTAATTTATCAACAATCCACGTGTTACCAATTGACAGTCTACAACCCGCATACAGCGTTGAACATGGTTACAAGCTGGATTGTTGTTGTTGTATTTGTCTTCTTTCAAAGGTGCGCCTTTAAAGGCGTACGGAACTATTTCTTAATAAGAATGTCTACAAACAACGTTCATTGATCGATAGAGTTCTGATAAAAATTATATTCATCAAGTCAAAATACTTTTTAAGATGTTAAGAATAAAACCTGTGCCAACTTCGCCTTAGAAAAAGGATAGAAAGGTGTTCAGTCAAGAAGGGCGCAGGGTTCGCCTGGATAGATGGGTGGGGAAGAGTCAAAGATTATTCAGACCTCTTTGGGCCCAGGCTGGTTTAGCTTTCTATATGGCATTACGCCAGCAATCAGAAACTTCAAGCTAGTTGTAGTTGATTTTAATTCAGGCTCAAGAGCTTCAAGGTGTTAAGAGAGGGTCTGGAACAGACGACAGTTCGTTGCTGGTATCAGTCGCAACAAGAGATTCAGCGCCTGCGTTTTTTTGTATTTATAGCACCCACGGGTTTCCAAATGTCAATGCGCTCCATATTGGAAAGTATAGTAGAGCGGAAACCAGTGCACGCGCATAGCAACTTATGCGGAATACTCGGAACTTATGGTTCAGTTACATATTGAAGCCAAAACAAGCGCGAATGACAGCTTAGAAATCAAACTTTTGAACAGGAATAGATGAAAAATACAGCTACAAAAACCAATTAAAGTGACTAAAAAGGGTATGCTTAGTTCACTTAGCATTAGAATTTTATAATCTAGGAGTGAAATCTTGCTGTCAGACCGTATTTGAAAGGAAAATGCGATGCGAAGTTGACACACGTTTCTCTCGACCATGGTTCGTTTTGCGAATCCAAGATCGTGTTTACGATATGAAAACAGTAGATACGATACTGATTATGGAACAAACGAAGAAATAACAGCCAATAGTCAGACGCCGTTACAATATCTCTGTATTGTTTCAGCTAGTCCCAGAAACCAGAAAATTGTGTCTGTAAGACACTAATGATGCCCCCATGCAGCGCCTGTCACAGGACATGTGTACATCCCAAAAGTACCTTTTAAGCACAAACACTATCAACAAAGAATCGACTGAAAACAAATATTACAGTACAAACACCATACCCTATTGTGCAGAAATGCAGCTTAAAATAACTAAGTTTGAAAGGCCATAATTCCATCAAAATTAATATTTGTTTTTAATCAAACCCACATGCACATCTTCAATATGTCCACAACATGTATGCATGGTTTGAAAAAGGTCCATTGAAAACTGTGGGAGGAGTTGATTACACAAACTCCATACCCTACAATGCAAAAATTTGCCTAAAATGACTAAGTTCAAAAGACCGTAATTCTGTCAAAACTAATTCTAGCTCCAACAAAAACCCACATGCACATTTTCAATATGTCCACAGCATGTATGCAAGGTTTGAGAAAGATCCATTGAAAATTGTGGGAGGATTTGATTACACAAACTCCATACCCTACAATCCAAACATTTGCCTAAAATGACTAAGTTCAAAAGACCGTAATTCTGTCAAAATTATTTCTAGCTCCATCAAAAACCCATATGCACATCTTCAATATGTCCACAACATGTATGCAAGGTCTAAAAAAGATCCATTGAAACCATGGGAGGAGTTGATTACACAAAATTCATACCCTACAATGCAAAAATTTGCCTAAAATGACTAAGCTCAAAAGGCCGTAATTCTGTCAAAATTATTTTTAGACCCATCAAAAATCCACATGCACATCTTCAATTTGTCCACAACAAGTATGCAAAGTTTGAAAAGGTCCATTGAAAACTGTGGGAGGAGTTGATAACAAGTATGCAAAGTTTGAAAAAGATCGGTTGAAAACTGTGGGAGGAGTGGATTACACAAACTCTATACCATAAAGTGTGACGAACGAACGAACAGATGGATGGATGGATGGACGGACAGACAGGAGCAAATCTTAATGCCCCCTGACTATCATTACGGGGGCATAAAATAACACATGGCACCTACTCTATTATCAGAAGCTCCTCTGATGATCACAGGCTTTGAGTATGCATACCTGAAAAAAAATTGACAAAATTATACAAACTACTGTGCAGACATTATGTAGTGAACTTTTTTAAAAGTCTATTTAGGATCCCTGACAGTCTCATGGATTTACCAGCCAAAGACATGCCTACTTATTAGAGCAAGGAAATACGAAATTTGAACAATGAGTAAACACACATACCATATTCAACCTCATTCAAGCACATGCCTTAATAAGTGTGCACTATGGGCATTTTTTTAGAAGCTGTCAAGTGTCAAGCACACCTATGGTGTCAAGTGTCAAGCCCACCTATTTTTTCCTGTTTTTTTTTTTCTTTTTGCTTTGTTTGCTTGTTTACGAAAGCTGAATAGACTATAGAATCTTTCCACTTTCATTTGCATCTAGTTTTTTCATCATTTTGTGATTGTGGCTGATGCTTTTGCCATCAAATACTGGGTTCGAGGTTATAAAACTTGAGAATAATCTCAGACTCAAAATAAAGCACACTGATTGGCTGCTTCTGTGTGCTCGGAAGCAGCCAATCAGTGTGCTTTATTTTGAGTTTTAGAATGTACTCAAGTTTTATAACCTCCGGGCCTGGTTGCTTTCATACCTAATCATTCTTTGAAATCTGCACTTATACTTGGATAAAGTTTAGTTCATGTTTCTGCTGACATTTTGAAAAAGTTAAGCGCATAGTGACTTATGAGATGTGACTGTTTACACCTTTCTAACTCCATACAGATACCCTGTAATAAGGGTACAAAGTATAAACTGCAGTTCAATCTCCATTCCTCCATGGTGGTATTGATGCTGTAGATGCTGTTAGCTTCAAGGGACAGTGTGACAATGTCTCAACAACATGAATTAAATAACTCCATTAACACTGAACACTCAATAATGTGTCTAAACTACATGAGCCACAACACAAGAAAACCGACAAAGTGGTTGTGAGCCCAGCGCAGACTCAGTTCAGCCTGGGCATCCACCCAGTCTGATCAGAGCCTTCGCTGTTGGCATGGAGGTAGCTTAGAACCTTAGCTACCCTTTAAGCCCTTAGCAAAGAGTCTGATCAGACTTGGCGGTAGCCCAGGCTGATCTGAGTCTGCGCAGGGTGCACACCCACTTTGTTGTGTCGCGGCTCACATAGTTTTAGTTACACTGTCATTTGACATGAACTGAATGTGAAGGAAACAAACGTGAAAAATAATATACTAATAATATTACTTCAGCCACAACACAAGAAAACCAACAAAGTGGTTGTGTGCCAAGCCCAGACTCTGATCAGCCTGTGCATCCACCCAGTCAGATCACACTCTTTGATAAGCCCTTAAAGAGTAGTTAAGTGTCTAAGCTACTTCTATGCGGACAGCAAAGACTCTGACAAGACTGGGCAGATGCCCAGGCTGATCTGAGTTTGCGCTGGTTTAATTGTGTCGCGGCTCATATTACTGTACTTATTTAGTGATATCATCTTTGCACCATTGAAACTTTGTTACCAACTTACCAGAAGGCAAAAAATGGAAACTTTGAAATCAGCAAACTATTAACTTAAAGCTATTTGGTGAAAGGATTATTGAACTGAAATACTTACCTATAGGTATAGGACTGATGCCTCATTGGTTACTAGCAGCTAGTAATAGAGGGAAAATACATGCCCCCTTTTGATTAATTCTGCTGTAAGTCTCTAAGGTATACTGGGGAGTATGGTCCCATACTGGAATGTCAAAGGACACTTCAAAGCTTGTGTTCTTCCATATTCCAACATGAATTTTTTTTTTAATATCAGTTTGTTATCACATAATACTTACACATCCAAAAATTCTTTCTGTGTCAGGGATGCATCTCTGATATCAACATTACAGGGTCCTGGGTGAGCAAGAAGAAGGGACTCATCTGTCTCCCTGAAAAAAAATATATAAGAAAATACTACAGCTCCAGGTGATGGGGGAGAGACAGGAGAGGAGGGTCAAGGGCAAAGAGAACATCGATAGAATTATAATAAATATATCAACTTTGTTGGTTAATTGTGACATGTTTTACATGGTTCCTGCTTTTACAATTTTGTTAGAACTGCAGAGGCTTACTTTACTGATACCTGCAGCTGAACTCTTAAGCTGGAGTTACCTACATGAAACGCAAAATTCAAGAATCAATGTGTGTGAGTGTGCATGTGTATGTATGCTTAAGCTGGATTTACCTACATGAAAAACAAAATTAAAAAATCAAGCATACTTACTAAGATAGAGTGGTGGAACTTGACAGTCTAAACAAATAAATAGTCTGTATACTACATCAGTCTGTATAGCACACTACATCCTGTACGAATTTGTGTACTGCGCGAAATCCAAATCGCAAAGCATGTCCACTATAAAAATCATAGATATCCCTTCCATGAATTTATTGTCATTTTAATTTTGAGATTTAAGATTTAAGCTGTTAATAAACTTACCAGCCTCCATTGAGCAGATTTTCACCAAATGTGAAGAATAGCTGAAAAATAAATAAAATTTCTGTAATTTCGACACGTTTCATTTTATTTGTTTACACTTAAAAGGGCGTGCTAAAAACCGCAAGGAAGAACAAATTAACGCGGGGTAGCACCAGGTAGGCCTACCGGCAAATTTCATATCGACAAATCCCCACTTTTTAAGACTACTACAGGTTCACACTTTCCCTAAGACTATCATCCATTGGAATGCCCTCCCACCTACATACCGGTCCTTCCCACCTTCGCGCAGTTCAGCGGTGCTGTCTGCCAGGCTCCATGTCTCTCCCTAAACACCAATTTCCGTTTTTTTTTATCTTTTAACTAACTAACACTCTTTATCGCACTGTACAAACTCATCTAACACACTTTCCTATACTTTTGTTTTATCGCACTGTACAAACTCATCTCACACACTTTCCTATACTTTTGTTTCAGCTAACCCCCTTCAGCAACCCGTCTGACGCCCCCTCGTGGGTTAAGACGTAAAGGAAGATAGATAGGTACCGCAAAGTTGGCACATTTAGGTTCAAATTAATTTTGTGGAATAAATGTACATCAACAATACTCCTAGCCCAGCTCTGGGCCTGAAAATAATTTAGGCCCGGAGCTGGACAAAATACGTTTGTTTCAACTTGCCAGAACATAACAGTTCTATAGGAACAGAGAATAAGGCCAAAGACGAGAGTGACGTTTGTGCTATAGCTTCACGATTGGGGCTACAAAATTTGTCAATAACTATGGCTTATAGATTGGGTAAAAAAACCGAAGCCAAGAATCGCCCCCTCAAGGTTGTACTGGAAAATAAATCTCATCGGAAGTTTTTGTTAGACAATGCAAGATTAATTCCAGAGAAAGTACCAACGCCCTTCAAAAATGTCTATATAGTAAAGGATATGACGCTCCAACAGCGAAAGGAACGTAAGTCCAGACATCAAAACAACAGGAACAGAGAAGATAATGCAAGAGGCCAAGAAAATGCGGAAAGGGATAGAAGTCCAGGTTTGGCAGAAGATATGGATGTTGAGCAACGCCAGTCACCATTAGCAATGAGAATTGAGAATCAAATGCCAAGTCCTGTCTTTCGGGCACCAATTAACGTTTTATCGCAAGAAAATATGCTCACTGACACTATTTTGGAGAGTCAGCAATCAACTCAATTTTCTCAGCCTTACGACAATGAAACATTGGTAAATGACGATACAGTAGTGGGTGGCGTGCCAATTGGAGAGGAAAATGCTGATAGCATTTTGCCACCAAATGGTGAATATTAGCAGCCAGGTTTTATTGTAAATAGTAGTGACTCACCAAGACATAAGAGCACTTTTAGTTGTAATAAAGTTTTAAATAAGTTATCAGTTCTGTATAGTAACTGTGATTGCCTAACATTAACAAAAAAGCAAGAACTAGAAGCATTGATTTTAACAGAAAAACCTGACATAATAGCGCTGACTGAAATTTTTCCAAAAACCTCCCTATTTGGTCCAGTAGAGGAATTTTACAACCTTGAAGGTTATGTTAAGCTTATTTCAGACCCTGATAGCGGAAGAGGTGTAGTAATTTATGTCAAAACAATTTTGTGCCCAACACAAGAATTTGTAAGTGAGGATGGCTATTTTAAAGAATCTGTATGGGGAAAGATTAAACTTAATGCAACAGATACCCTGTTATTAGGGTGCATATACCGTAGTCCAAATTCTGCAAGAGAAAATACAAACTCATTATTTAAACTTCTGAGAGATATATCGAATAAGAAATTCTCACATCTATTAATTATGGGAGACTTTAACTTCAAGGAAATAAATTGGAATGATTGTACTACAAATGTAGGAGAGGACCATATAGCGACCCTGTTTTTGGAATGTATTAGGGATACTTTTTTCCATCAACATGTCAAACAGCCTACTAGATATAGAAAAGATCAAGAACCATCTATTTTGGACCTCATATTTACAAATGAAGAGAACATGCTGGATAATTTGAATATTAGTTCAGGTTTAGGTAGGAGTGATCATCAGGTTTTAACATTTGTTTTCAATTGCTATATCAGTCTCAGTGAGTGTAAATCTAAAAAGTATAACTTCTTTAAAGGGAAATATGGTGAGATAAATGACAAGCTGTCTTCTTACAACTGGATTGAGTTATTCAGTGGATTGTCTTTAACCAACTCGTGGGACCGCTTTACAGAAATTTATGTCAAATTAATAGAGAAATTCATGCCAGAGAGTAAAGCTTCCACAAGGATGGGGAACCACAACCCATATGTAAACTCTACTGTCTTATGTTCTATTAAGGAAAAGAGAAAAAAGTGGCTTAAAGTTAAGTACTGTAGATCTGAGGACAATTACAAGAACTACCAGTTGGCACGAAATCATGTAATATCCGAATTGAGACTTGCAAAGTATCAATATGAAAAGGGACTAGCTGCTAAAATCAGAAGTGAAAGTAAACTCTTCTGGAAGTACGTCCGTTCAAAAACAAAGACACCAACAAAGGTAAATAAATTAGAAGCACCTGATGGATCAATGACTGAGAAAGACGAAGAAACTGCCAATGTCTTAAACCAATATTTTTCGAGTGTTTTTGAAAAAGAAGGCTCCATAAATAACTTAGAATTTCCAGATAGGCATTTTAGAGAACCAGTGGTTGATGTAGAAATTAATGAATATAAAGTTCTGACTGTTATCAACGCATTGAACCCATCGAAATCCCACGGTCCAGACCAGTTTCATCCTCATATGTTAAAGGAAACTAAGCAGCAGTTAGTCATTCCCCTAGCAATTTTGTTCAGGAAATCCCTAGACGAATCTGCAATTCCTGAAATTTGGAAACGAGCAAACATTTCTGCCATCTTCAAAAAAGGAGATCGTAAGAAACCTGAGAATTATAGACCGATCAGTCTTACTTCTGTGCCCGGTAAAATGTTAGAAAAATTAATAAGAGACGCACTAGTCGAGCATATGTCATCTAATAACCTGTTTAGTGATGCACAACATGGATTCGTCTCGGGGAAATCCTGTGTCACCCAGTTGCTGGAATACATGGAGGACCTTACAGAAGCGATCGACAACGGTAGCGATGTTGATGTGATATATCTAGATTTCTGCAAGGCATTCGATAAGGTTCCCCACAAAAGGTTACTAATGAAATTACATGCATATGGTATTAGAGGCAAACTGTATCGATGGATAAAAGAATTTCTAACAGACAGACAGCAGCGGGTGGTCGTCTGTGGCAGTGCGTCTGATTGGCGGTCAGTGACAAGTGGGATCCCACAAGGGAGCGTACTCGGACCCATCCTATTCCTGATCTTTATCAACGATCTGCCAGATGCAATCAACTGCTGTATTAAGCTCTTTGCTGATGATGCAAAAATGTATGCCCGGGTCAACAATATTGAACAGGGAACAGAACTCCAAAACAATTTAGAACGAGCTGAAGAATGGGCTAGAACCTGGGAAATGTTTTTCAACGAGAAAAATGTAAACAATTCCACATCGGAACAAAAGACCTCGGAATCCCTTACAAAATGCACCATGACAACATTGAAATAAATATAGACAGAGTGGAATCAGAAAAGGACCTGGGTGTGGTCTTTGATACCAAACTCACGTTTAGAGAACATATCTCAAGCAAAATCAAAATTGCTAATAGGAACCTCGGCTTAATTTTTAAAACTTTTACATACATGGATACGGAGATGTTCTTACAGTTATTTAAATCTCTCGTAAGACCACACCTCGAATATGCTTCATCTGTTTGGTCACCTCAATATAAAAAAGACAAAATTGCATTGGAAAATGTTCAACGCAGGGCCACCAGACTAGTCAAATGTTTAAATGGACAAACATATTCTCAGCGCTTGCGTTCTCTTGGTTTGCCATCACTAGAATACAGACGAGAACGATCTGATATGGTAGAAGTTTACAAAATTCTAAACAATATTGATAAAGTGGAAAAAAACAAATTATTCACAATGGCACAATACTCCTCCACTAGAGGACATCAGCTCAAACTGTTCAAAAAAAGGTCAAAACGGAATTTAAGAATGAATAGCTTCAGTAACAGAGTGGTGGATAAATGGAACAATTTACCTGAATATGTAGTTATGGCACCCTCCGTTAATACTTTTAAGAGTAGACTGAATGACCACTGGAAAAACCACCCTAACAAGTTTGATCCATCCTGCTACATAACGCACGCAACCGGCTTCAACGCAAGATGGGGAGAACAGTGTCCAAATGCGCCTGGAGAAGCTGCAATAGCTTAATTGGCGTCGACTATCGGCAAGTTATCGGCAAGTAAAATACCCCAGCATAGGTGCTTGACAGGCATGAAAAGGTATCATTCATGATTTCTTCAGCATGACCACCATATTTCAACAGCCGACAGGGACCCCTCTTTACAGAAGATGAGGCAATATCTGCCCTCGTCATAAACTGTTACTAAAATGTTGATTTTGTTATTAAAGGTAGGTTCCTGTACTAGCGATAACAATTATGTCCACAAAATAATTTCGTCTTTTTCTGAGCAGTATTGAATTATTCTTATTTTTCTGAATTTGTTGCTACTGAGAAACTCGTCAGATGTTGAAGAAAATAGTCGTTTTCCCTTTTGGCTTATTTTCTTTCGTTGGAATTCCAGATCTAAAAATAACTATGTTTATTATGTCTATAAGTGCGCGATTTCTGATGCCATTCTCCAAAGGTCAATGAGCTCTCCTAGAGGTCCTGGTATTGTGGATGGATTAAAACTATCCCAAAATGCAATGCAGCATGACCTCAGCTGCGTTATCTATTTTTGGCGCGAACTAAAAATAGCGCTAACTGGTGTGCGAGGCAGAGTTAGGAAATCCCTTGCAAAACAACTTTTCTAATATTTTTTTTGATTTACACTTTTTAGTGAAACTTATTCATTCCCTTTTATAAGTGCTTTCCAACAACTTGGGTGAAAGATCATCAAAATTATGATGCATTCCAAAGTACAGGAACCTACCTTTAAAAGAATTTTTGTCCAATATCTGCCCTCGTCATATGGAGGATCTTACATGGTCATGTTTTATTGAATTTATTATACGAGTTGGGGGAAAGATGCGAGGTTTCGAGGTTTCGCCGAGCATCTTTTCGTTTTCCACATCGAGATTAATAAATTCAATAACACAGGAGCACGAATGCAAGATTCAATTTATTAGTCCAGTCAAATTGTGGGAGAACCTAAAACAAATTGCAACAAAAGGTTTCTTTGCAGTAATAAGCTCCTAAGACCTACATTTTTAACATACTAAAAGTAGGACAAAATCGGAGAATGCGAAACTTGATTTTTTCATGTCTTTTTTTTTTCAAAAGATTTAAACCACTGCACAGCTACTTTTGGTCGGAAAGCTACTTCTAAACATCATTTCTAGACAAGTTAAACCCATAGAAGTCGTTGATAAAGCAGTTATATACTGTTCTTTAGCTTTTGTCTACCATTAAATTTGCTGATTATGCATAACCGGTCGATCATATAGTATATATTACTATTGGTTTACCCCACCCACCAGTGCAAATTTTGCTTTTACCATAACCTCTATTCAGATGGACAATATGGATGGTAATGAAGACAGTAAAAGGAATCAAAGTTTTTAAATGAAGACTGTTACGACACTATTCTTAGGCCGGCTTAGACCTCCTATGCGGTTAAGCAGTACTAAGTGCACATACTTTCGCCAGTAACTGACAACTGTCCTTCTTGAATCAGCGAAAGGAGAAACGGAAGTAGGTAGCCGGACCGGGTATCGAACACAGGACCTCTGACTCTTGAGTCAGATGCGCTACCGACTATGTGGCCCGGCTAAATACTTCATGTGTTGAAAGGATAATCCACTAGATGGTTAAATATGCATATAACTTGAACATGCAAAGGGATATTATTATTAGGTATTGCATGATCTCCATGACATTTTGAATTCACAAATGGTAAAATGTTTACTTTTCTGGTTCAAAATTTACAAATTATACCTCCTTCCCGCCTAACAGCCACCTCCCCACCCCGCCCACTCCTCTGGAAAGAAGTCATTGTTTTAGCTCGCATGAACGACCTTACAACAGACAAAGCAAATTATACGAAAACATTTAACATTTGATACTTTCACTTATGCTAGATAATGGTCTTACGTTTTACACCATTGCCCCCTCAGTTACCTTGAGGTCAAGGTCATGGAATTGGAAATTTCATGTTAAAATATGGGATGTTCTTTAAGGTTTTATCACATCTTTCAAGGTTTAGCTTATAGTATAGCCTTGGTCCGTAGTCCGTCGTCATCTTCCACCCTTTTAAACATACTTCCTAAACCATCTGCCCAATTTTGATCAAATTTTATGTGTAGCATTGCTGGGGTGGGGAATTGACTGTGTTAAAGGGCAGATGAGATTGGAACTCTGGTTGCCATGGCAACATAAAGCTCCCAAAGACTTATAATGGGAAAAACTTAAAAAAATCTTTTTCTCTGAAACCATGACTCCCAGAGCTTATACATGTATATTTAGTTTTAAGCATCACCTCTAATCACTCCTGCAAATCCATCCCCTGGGGTCCAAACTGGCCCCACCCTAGGGGCCCACTGCTTTATATAGGGCTATTTAGCTAAAGAGCCTTCAACAATTTTCCACTATGAAACCATGAGGTCCAGAGCTTACATATTCTGTATGTAGCAATGTTTAGTGGTCACGTACATAAATCCTGCCAACCATGCCTCTGGGATTCAAATTTGCCACCCCCAGAGGCCATTAGCTCCAACAAAGTTATGACGAGAAAAACTTTAAAAATCTTTTTTTTTGAACCCATGAGGCCCAGAGCTGATATATTTAGCATGTAGCACTGTTTAGTGGTCCCCTACATAAATCCTGCCAACCATGCCCCTAGGGTCCAAACTCGCCCCATCCCAGGGGGTATTTGTTTATATTGAGCTATATAGCTAAAGAACCTTCAAAAATTTTCCTCTCTGCAACCATGAGGCCCAGAGCTTACATATTTAGTATGTAGCAATGGTTAAGGGTCACCTACATAAATCCTGCCAACCATGCCCCTAGGGTCCAAATTTGCCACGCCCTAGGGGCATTAGCTCCCATAGTCTTATTAAGAGAAAAACTTAAAAAAATCTTTTCTGAAACCATGAGACCCAGAGCTTAAACACTAAGTATGTAGCAATGTTTAGTAATCCCCTGCATAAATCCTGTCAACCATGCCCGTAGCTGAGAACCTTCAAAAAAATCTTTTCTCTGAAACCACGAGGCACAGAGCTTACATACTATTTAGTATGTAGCAATGGTTGGTGGTCATGTACATAATTCTGCCAACCATGTCCCTGGGATCCAAATTCTATATTGCCCCCCCCCACCCCACCACCACCACCACCAACCCCGCGGGATCAATCATTGGCTACCATAGACTTATAATGGGAAGAACTTAAAAATCTTCTTCTTTGAAACCATGAGGCCCAGAGCTTATATATTTATTTAGTACGTAGCAATGTTTAGTGTCCCATAACTCCTGCCAACCTAGCCCCTGGGGTCCAAACTCGCCCCACCCAGGGGGGTCATTTGTTTATATAGAGCTATATCGCTAAAGAACCTTCAAAAATCTTCTTCTCTGAACCATGAGGCCCAGAGCTTACATATTTAGTATTTAGCAATGTTTAGTTGTCACGTACATAAATCCTGCCAACCATGCCTTGGGTCCAAATTGGCCACGCCCAGGGGTCATTAGCTCCCATAGACTCATAATGGGGAAAGATCTTTAAAAAAATCATCTTCCCTGAAACCATGAGGCCCAGACCTTACATATTTAGTACATAACCTGAATGTTTAGTGGTCCCCCTCATAAATCCTGTCGAGGAGATTTACAAAGACTATTCATAAGTATGTTGCACCGTTTGTGTTATTATGCATATAGTATTCTGCTCTTTGTACCTTTGTTTCGGGCTTCTCATGCCTTCAGAGATCAGTATTCTAAACTGAAGCATGTTTATGCTATGCTAAGTCATCAGTATGACATATTTCTTGTTGCAGTTCAGTTACTGACCATCCAAATTTCACTTCAGATTTTAAGGCAGAATAAAGTGGGTGGGGTAATTTATACCATTTTAAGACCTAGATGGCTTTACATTCAACAACAAAATGTGTCAAATTCAATCTTAAGCTTCTAGATTCAATTCTGGCAGAGGCGAAATGGGTTCTTAGAAATAAAACTCACAGCAATAATGTTATGTCATATAAAACATTACAAGTAATTGGTATATTTAAGACTCAAATAGGCGCATGTAAAAATGCAGAAAAAAAATATTTTGCATTATCCGATTTTATCCTACTTTTGATATATGTGAATGTTAGTCCTCAACAAAAATGCCAAAAAGCTTTTGTTGCAATTTGTTTTGGGTTTAGAGAAAAAAATCGCCAGTTTGCCTGGACTATATCATATGATACTAAATCGCATTTTATTAGCAAATTTTGCACTAAAACATCACGATTTCGCCATTAGATAACGCGACGTTTTATGGACGTCAACGCATAACGTTACGACGTAATTTACATATTTAATCCACTAGTGGATTATCGTTATTAATGCAAAACTTTTTTACACTCTCAGATGCGACGTCATATGATAAAAGCTGTTTCTAAAATGTTGATTTTGTTATAAGAACTTAAATTGTCCACACTTGTGAATTTAATACTTCAATATGCATTGCGGTACTCAGTGCAAAAAGATGGGCAATGATATACCTTGCGGTACCTTGTGCCTTCCTCGCGGTACCTTGTCGTCGTTGTTGTTTCTTTTCTCATAACGATATTCCCCGGTAGCTCAGCGGAACGTACCCATAGTTGCACACACCTGGCACCGTACGCGTGTGACCGTCCATTACGCAGTACCTAGACTAGCACTAGGCTGATAATGAAAAGGTTTTCCGTTTACAGAAAGTTTTACTTCTCTTCTCTGGCCAGTCTATAAAATTTGAATCTGCTCCTTGTCCGATATATGCATAATCAGACTAGTGCGTAATGAAACCATTAAAATTTATTGCTATCAAATTGTCCTTTCCTAATTCCTCTGCCAGTCAGGTCTGAGAATATTTTTACATAACGGTTCTTTAATGCTTCACAGATGCCAGAATGAAAACCCTTCCAGAGTGTTCAGCGAAAAGAACCTCCTAATTCAGAAGTTGAAATAAGTTACAACTGACAACAATTTTCATTCTGCCGTTTTTTTATTACTTATTTTATTTCATTACTTTTTCTTTGTCAGTGTGTCTATATACTTTTTATATATTAGCACAATGCAGGCATCGATCCCCGAGAGACCTATTCATGATGTAATGATAGCTATGTGGTAGAGAGTCAGCTTCGGGAACGGGAGGTAGTGAATTCGAATCTCGGCCGCGCCCTACCAAAGGCGTAAAAATGGTTCTAGTAGCTCCCTTGGTTGACCTCGCCTTTAAAGGGTAGTCCTAAGAAGATAAAGATAAGTCATCTGGTGGGTAAAATCTGTTACTGGATACCTTGTTTGTCGCAATAAAAGCTCTACAGAGCTTATGTTGTCTGTTTCTAATGCGCGACGTTTCTATTAACTAGGCTGACTTTAGTCCAAACAGATTATGAGTTTGTCCAAATCAGGCGTTGTCATCATTGTCATATTTGATATTATCTTTATGGATGAGTGGCATCGTGAGACCACAATAGATTTTTTAAAGAGGTCTAAGATTTCTATTTCGAATATTAACAGTATAAGGGCTCTATTAGGAAGATTAAATTGACAATTTTTCTCGACCTCCACCAACCCGGTGTTGTGACACATACAACAAGAGCTGTCGCCTGACAGCATAGCTCGCCTGAATTGGTGCTTGTCCATCGCACATTTGCTACGGTGTTGTGGACTGCTATGCATAAAAATTCAGGCAAGCATGTCCATAATGACAACACATTTATAAACAAAAGCTTTCTCAGAAATAAGTGTTAAAGGTAGGTTTCTGTACTTTGGAATGCATCATAATTTTGATGATTTTTTTATCCAAGTTGTTGGAAAGCACTTATAAAGAGGAAATGAATAAGTTTCACTAAAAAGTGTAAATCAAAAAATCGTAGAAAAGTCTTTTTGCAAGGGATTTCCTAACTCTACTTCGCACATCAGTTAGCGCTATTTTTAGTTCGCGCCAAAAATAGATAACATAGCTGACGTCATGCTGCATTGCATTTCGAGATAGTTTTAACACATCCAACATGCCAGGACCTCTGGAAGTGCTCACGGCAAGAGAAAATTAACCGTTGGCAAATGACATCAGAAACTGCGGACTTGTAGACATATATACATAGTTATTTTTAGAACTGGAAATCCAACAAAAGAAAATAAACCAAAGGGAAAACGACTATTTCCTGCAACATCTGACGATTTTCTCAGTAGCAACAGTTTCAGAAAAATAAGAGAATTCAATACTACCCAGAAAAAGACAAAATTATTTTGTGAACATAATTGTTATCGCTAGGCCAGGAACCTACCTTTAAAATAAAATTGAAATAAAAAATCCACATGAAACTTCAAAGTCCATGAGCTTGAGGTCAAAGAACTGCGGGGCAGGGGTGGGAGGAGGGGGCACGCTGTATCAAAATCCTGAACCATTATCTAACATCAGTCCAAGTATTAGTATCAACTGAGTCCGTTGTGGCACTGTGAAATTATGTCTTCATAAATATAGAACTTTAACCAAACTCTTTAAGACAAAATTAGTGGGGTAAGTATAAAGCTTTTTTCTTTTAAAAAGTAAAAAAAGTGTCTAACATCAGCTAAAGTGTAAACTATATCTCTGCCAAGCATTATGAATGCTGGATCTATACAAGCAATAAGAAAACTTTAAGAAAGCCCAAAATTTCCTAAGTTCTTGAACTTGACATCAAGGTCACTGAGCGGGATTGGGGTCGTACCCTGGAAAACTTTGGACCAATATCTAACTACAGTGCAAGTTACAAAAGAATCCATCCATGGGTTAAGGAGATATTGGGCTTTAAAAAACTTTAACCAAAACATCCAGTCAAAAAAACTCCCTATTTTCTAAGTCCATGACCTATACATCAAGGTCCTTGAGTGGGGTGGGGTGGTACCCTTTTAAACTGTTGACCAATATCTAACTACAATGCAAGTATCAAAAGAATCCATCCATGGGTTAAGGAGATATAGGTCTTTAAAAAAAACTTTAACCGAAATATCCAATCCGGACGCCGACGCCATGGTGACAACAATAGCTCTTCCTTAACTTTCGTTCAGGCGAGCTAATAAGCACAAATTGATAGTACTGTAACAGTCTCATCAGTTGCAGCTAAATTGTTCGCTGAAGCCTTCCCATATACTGTGCATAGGAAACTTGGCGTGGACAGTTGTGGATCTACTTCGTTTGCTCTAAGTGCACGGAAAGAAAGTAGGTAATCGCACCAATAATGGCCTAATTTTACGGCATTCTATCTTGCTGTGTGAATAGTTTCGAATCTGTGACCTTGACCTAAAGTCGATGATGACAACTACACTCAGGTGTAATTTGTACGATGTTAGAAGAATCAAAATGTTTCAATGCTGGATCTACACAAGCAAACTCACCAAAATTAATGAGCCACGACACGACAAAAACAACAAAGTGTTTGTGCGCCTAGCGCGGACAGCGAAGACTCTGATCAGACTGGGCGGATGCCCAGGCTGATATGAGTCTTCGATGTGTGCACGTGCCACTTTGTTGTGTTTGTCGTGTCGCGACTCAATTCTAAATGCCTAAGTCTGTGACACTTGCCTCGTGTCAGCAGCAGAATCCAGATGGTATTACTAATCTCTATCAATATAACTGGAACGTAGTTCAATCATTTCAAACGGTTCAATTCGAGAAGTACAAAAATTATGCAAAGTAATTTCTAGTAGCACAGTAATAAATCTGCAGTAAGTGGGCAGGGGCTCATCTATACCCTAACTCGCTGTCACCGCCTAATAAAGACACTTGACACAGGACCTTAATCATGTTTAATACGGATTTAAATGACTTGAGAATAATAAGTTGTTTGAGAAAATCTGAAGCTTATGTTGAAAGAATTTCAGTTTGAAATGTCATTGAAAAATTGGCGGACTCCGATACCAATGACGCCATATATCTGTTACCATAGCAACTAAGAGCTCATATTGATGTGAAAGTGACGTCATCGAGACGTCATTCTGCCAAGGTACTACGCACAACAGTTCGTAATTCCATTGGACCTTTTCAGTGACTTTGCAAAACTGGAATTCTTTCAGCAGAAATTTCAGAATTTCTCGAAAAAATGATTATTCTCATGCCATTTAATTCCACGTTGCTAATGCAAATGCAAAAATAGCCATCAGAGGAGATGGCAAATCCCCCGACCGAAGACCCCCATGGGCCTTGGTAAAAAGGGTGCACTTCAAAACACATATTAGTAATATATTGCTATTCCTTTATGCTTCTGATTGACAATTTCTGTTAACAGATGCATGGATATCTAACACTCAGACTAAAACAGTATGCTTGACAGCTAAAAAGAGGTAATATCTCAAACAGCCATCATATACACCAATGTATGGCATACGATACATTCAAATTTCAGAATGTGTGAATAACTTCTAAATTACAAGCCCTACAAACTTAATTTTGAGCTCTCTAGTAAGTGAATTAGGACAAAGAATCCAAATCTGGGATTTTTTTTTTTCTTTTTTTTTTTTTTTTGGGGGGGGGGGGGGGGCGGAGGGGAATGTGGAGGGGTCAGAGAGAGTTAGAAACACTGATAAGATATCACAGCATGATCATCGATATTCTATAAGGTACAAGGTTATTCAAATTCTGGAGCAGGCCAGAGTTATACAGATATGGAGCAGAGACTCAAACGGCAGCTCAAACTACCAAAGGGAAATAACTCACAAAGCATGAAAGCAAGAGTTATCATTCATGTATGAGACATATTGTCATGACCTGTTCTGCATATCTGTGAAGTATCATGAAAATATTTCAAAAGGTATTCAAGCTATGGAGCGGACACCTTAAATCATCAAAGGGGAAATAACTCCAAAAGTAAGAAAGCAAGAGTTGTCATTCTTGTTTGCGACACATCATCATGACCTGTTCTATATATCTATGAAGTATCATGAAAATATTCCAAAAGATATTAAAGTTATAGAGCGAACACAAAATCACACCTATAACAATCAAGGGGAAATAACTCAAAAAGTAAGAAAGCAAGAGTTGTCATTCTTGTTCGTGACACATCGTCATGACCTGTTCTACATATCTGTGAAGTATCATGAAAATATTTCAAAAGGTATTCAAGTTATAGAGCGGACACGAAATCACACCTAAAAAGATCGAGGGGAAATAACTCAAAAAGAAAAAAAAAGCAAGAGTTGTCATTCTTGTTCGCGACACATCGTCATGACCTGTTCTACATATCTGTGAAGTATCATGAGATTATTCCAAAGGGTATTCAAGTTATTGAGTGGACACGAATCTGCCAAAAAACCACACCTAAACCTATCAAGGGGAAATAACTCAAAAAGTAAGAAAGCAAGAGTTGTCATTCTTGTTCGCGACACATTGTCATGACCTGTTCTACATTTCTGTGAAGTATCATGAAAATATTCCAAAGGGTATTCAAGTTACAGAGCGGACACGAATCTGCCAAAAAATCACCAAAGGGGAGATAACTCAAAAAGTACAATAGCAAGAGTTATCAGTCTTGTACGCGACACACCGCCATGACCTGTTCTACATAACTGTGAAGTATCATGAAAATATTACAAAGGGTATTCAAGATATAGAGCGGACAAGAAAATGTTTACGGACGGAGGGACGGACGGACGGACAGACGGACGCCAGGCTCATCGCTATATCCCCCGAACCTTTCGGTCGGGGGATAAAAAGTATGAAAATAAGTTTTATAAACTCGGGGCCAGGTAATGATAAAGTCAGCGTAGGTAACTGACCTAAAATGCAGATTTGTTCACTATATTAATTACATTTGAAACAGGATGTTTAGTTTTTTATTTAAAACCCTTTCAAGTACGTCACAGGCCGATCCGGGGGGAAACCGCCCGACCTCCTGCAAGGAGACCTTGGTCTTCTGATGATACGGGGTACGAGGTTGAGAACTAGTGATGTCAAAAAATCAAATGTGGCCTTAGTCTCAGAGATGGGACGATTTAGAACACAGCCGCAGTCCTAAATGAGTCGCAACACGACAAAATCAACAAAGTCACGTGCGCCAAGAAAAGCCTCAGATCAGCCTGGGCATCCGCGCAGTCTGATCAGAATCATTACTGTGCACTTAAAGGGAAATAAAGGGTCTAAGCTACATCCATGCCGTCAGCAAATACTCTGATCAGACTTGGGGATGTCCAGGCTGATCTAAGTCTTCGTTGGGCGCACATGCCACTTTGTTGTGTTTGTCGTGTCGCGCCTCATTATTTATCTGACATCATCCTAACTAACTGTGCATTCATTACTGTCGAAATAACATTAATCCTAATAATAAATACATTGCTTTAATAAACTCCCCTAACACTTTCTTCACGGAAAAATAAGAGGAAGTCTATGAAAACCAGAGGACCAACGGTCCTGTAGCTCACCTGACACCTTCTGTCAACAGACACAATTTGTCATTTCGCTCATTTGTTACAAATTTGAAACCAGTAGTTTAAAAGGTGTGCATATTTTTATTTTAAAATCTCAGTGACCCTTAGCAAAGTTCAAAAAATGACCTTGACCTTTGATGACCTTATGTCTTCATGTATTCATTTAGTTAACCATATTTTCCAATTATTATATCTAGGCTTAAAAATTCCATGAAATTAACTGTTAAAGCATTTTCCCATATAAAAGCCTAACGTACCAAAGTTGACCTTGCCATAAATTAGGTCAAGATCAATGCACCGTGATGATTTGTACAAACTATGACGGGCCCGAGTGGCCAATGCTACATACCAACTTTCAAGGCCATAGGCCTTTTAGTTCTGAATATTTTTGAAGGGTTTTTGCCATATATGGGCGTGGCGGCCATCTTGGTAATGTGACTCAAATCCTGGTAACAAACTTTCTTTCACCCTATCCACTGAGACTCCATATGAAATTTGGCTTTAATCGGCTAAGTGGTTTCTGAGGAGAAGAAGTTTGTAAATCTTAACGACGGACGGGCTGACAGAATGACCTTGACCTTCAGTGACATAATATCTTCAGCTGTTCATTTAGTTGACCATTATATACCAAATATTTTACCTTAGAATTAAATAGTTTTTGAGAAATCCACTGTTTAAGCGTTTCCCCGTATAAAAGCCTAAGGTACCGAAGTTGACCGTGTCATAAATTAGGTCAAGGTCAACGCATGGTCATCATTTGTATAACTTATGATGGGCTCGAATGCCCGATGCTAAATACCAAGTTTCAAGGTCATAGGCCTTTTGGTTCTGGAGAAGATTTTTGAAGGGTTTTTACCATATATGGGAGTGGCGGCCATCTTGGTCATGTGACCCAGACACCCCGAACAAGCTTTCGTTCCCCCAACCTAGGTAGGCTCCAAATGAAATATGGCTTCAATCGGCCCAGTGATTTCAGAGGAGAAGATGTTTGAAAATGTTGACGACGGACTACGACGGACGGACGACATATGCCTGGCTGTGCTATAAGCTCACCCATGAGCCTAAAGGCTCAGGTGAGCTAAAAATATTATACGTATTTGGAATGCGGCTAATGCATTTCGGTTCTCAGTTCTGATAACTGTAAATGAAACATTTTCAAACTCCAGTGGACATATAAAGCTGGAGTTAGGGCGCCTTTACACGACCAAAGTTTCTATGACAAAGTAGGTTTGCCACAGAAAAATTTGCTCGTGTAAATGCCAAAATATGACAATGTTTCTTTGACAAATATATATGGTAAAGTTACTTCGATAAATTAAAGGACTAGGTATGATTTGGGCCATATTTGGCCCCCTCATTTATGAATTTTTAAAATTGCACTTCTTTAACTTCTGTTCATGTAATGTAGGAGTTTAAACCTTTAACCATCAATTCTGACTAAAATAATCTATACTCTAGAGCGGGTGCGGGTATTACCGACTATTTAAGCTTTCGCTACTGTCAAGCTCTTCTACTGAAGATCATTCGGTAGGTAGCCAGAATAATCGGATATATAGGCAGTGCAGCAAAGACTGGTATCACAAATGAGAGTGTGCTCGATCACTTAAGCAGCGAAATAACTAATTTGTGGCATGGTGGTCGGCGTGAATTACCGACCATGGGAGGGTGTACCGGCCAGTTACTGCGGGTATTTACCGAACATTTCTCTATTTCTTTAAGAAAACATGACAAATAACACTGAAACAAAAATACACCACCCTATTTTCCGCTTTTTTATGTTTTGAAACGAAGACAACATTTGTGATTTCCTATTTGTTTTCCTAGACGATGAAGCTTTTTAAAAAGGGTCTGCTCTTAATAAGGATAATTTGCAAATTCTTCCTTTAAGAGTCAAACCTATTGAGAAGGGAGGCATAAATGAAAATTGCAGCGTTGCCTCACCTGACAGTGTGTCCATTCACATTAAAAGTGTGTACATGTCAACCGCAGAATGCTTGTGTAGTGAATTAGAGCCAAAAAATGGCTAAATAGTTTAAATAACGATACAAGCACCATATTATGCAAAGGCCCAATCGGCAATGTGGCAGTGCAAATATAACGTTGCCCTGAAAAATTCCACCATTTTCAAGATGGCCGACGTACTTGCATTTCAAGCGTTGCTCTGTGCAAACTGCAATACTTCAAAGCATTGAACAAGAGGGGGATGTATCACTAATTGCTGGCAAAATTGCACACAGTACAGACCCATATGAGACTGTCCTTTTAGCAGTTTGAATTTACACTGCTTGTTCAAGAAAAAAAAGGTGACGTACTCCAATCTCACTACGTAGACGCGCAGACAGCTGAAATGCCACTTTTTTTGAATTTCCAGGAGATGGCTTTTATTTTGATGTAACTTTTCCCACTATAGCTACACAAACTGACCATATTATTTCTATGGTCGGTAAGAGCCGATGATGGTTCTGATACTGCGTCTATTACCGACTAGGCTACATATGCTAATCAAGCACGACTTATCGTTAAAATTGTATTGATCAACTCGTGTGTTTACCCTAGCAAAGATCGAATAAGTAAATTGAGTACTGGAAAACTTGAGTATATCGAATTTAGAACCTTATGGTTGGATGGCTATAAAATCAAAAAATCTGTAAGAAACGTATCTGAACACTGTATTTGGTTTTATTTTGAGTTCAAAAAGTCTTCTGTGAAATTTTGAAGTTTTCCCATTATGAGAAAAGAAAATGACGTATTTGTAGGGACAAACTTTTCTCGTACTAAAAGCGGTTTACAGTATTTTTATATGGTCGGTATAAGACCCCCAGTCGGCAATACCCGCACCCGCTCTAATGATATTCAACTTCTTTTGAGCTCTAAGTGTACCCCACCTCAGCTGATTTTGGCAATTTCGGCCATTGTTGGCTTGCATTGGGGCCGAAAACTACCTGAGCGCAGACAAGTGCACAGCTGATTTTTTGCATAATAATGCATTTTAAGAACATCAACAATGTGTGAAAAATTCAGCTGTGCACTTGCCTGCGCTGACACCTAATTTTAAACTTTTCTAAATAAATAACGTCATTGACAACGGTTTCCTTACAAGGACGCGCGTGCGACAGGAACTCTTTTGGCAGTGAAGGTAGACAATCTACGGATCGCCAAGAAATCTTACTAAATAAAAAAACAAAACAGACCGCTTAACCTTCTTTTTGATCAGTAATACCAGAATATATGATGCAAAACATAGTTTTTCGCTTCTTCATTCATGACGACGCTTGACCTACTGTCAGAAACAACTCCTGATTCTGAAGGATACATGCAACTGCAATGTTGTTGCAATCGGGGCAGCGAATAAAAGACAGGACCGAAACACGGTACTTGTACTACCGCTGAGCCACTTGGGGAACGTCGTTAGGAGAACTGAAATAGTAATAGTAAGTAGTAGTAGTAGTAGTACGATATTTGAACTCATGAATCCATTAATTGGTGTTGGTGGTGATGGGAGATAGGTGTGTGTTTCTGTGTGTGTGCGGGGGGGGGGGGGTAGGACGGGGGGGGGGGGGGGAAAGGCAGGGGGCGGGTTGCAGAAACATGCTTCAGACCTTAAATCATTAAACAATATTTTTTATGCGTATCGCTTGTAAGATTCTTTTTAAATTGTATAATAGAGTTGCTCCCATTTCATAAATAAAACCAAGTAACATCAAATTGGGTATTGTCTGACTGAGAAATGACGGGGTCACGCCCGTTTTTCAATATATCTGCTCGATATACTTTACCAACAGATATTCTGTTGAAGTGTCAAACCACAAACATGTAAAAACAAATTAAACCTTGTTCGAAATCGTGCACGTACGGGACGATTTAAACTAGTGCGACTTCTTTGCATTTTTCTGCGCCCTACAATACAGCAGTTACTGATACAGGAAAAGAAATACTTGGAAACGAATATCGCAGGTACATGCACTGGGCACTGGATGCTCTCGACCTCTGCGATGCGAGGAGGAATTTTAAAAGGAGGCGGCATGAAGCAGAAGGAGCGAGAGAATACAGGCTTATAAAAGGGGTCAGATGCCCTGAAGAGACTTAATACCTAAAATGACACAACTGCAAGTGAACACATCAGCTGGTGTGGATTAAAATTCAGAGAACAGGGTAGATCTTAACTATCCAGAACAAGTCTGGGACATGTCTAACAAAAGAAAGATAGACTCTCAGCAAATTGATAGAAAATTGCTCTGAGCTATACAATCATGATTGTTATGGCGACAATGCAGTTCTGGACTGCACTCAGCGGCAAAACGAAGATCTAAAAGAGATCCTTTGTGAGGAAGTTAAGATTGCAGTGGTAGCTCTAAAGTCCGCCGTAGTTGATAATAGTACCATAGTAACAGCTTAGCTATGGCAAAGTATGAGCAATGCATAGTTTAATCAAAATAATCATTGCCCTTTGTTTCCAATACCTACGTCTGTTTATATAATAGGACAAAGATTGTGAATTATCCATTTTCCCAGTATTACGGTATGAATAACTCAGTGTCTTAGTTACCCCACCCACTCTCATACATGATATACACGACTATCATTCTGATCATTTTGCTGATTAGCTTCATTAAGAGTTTGTATTACATATATGGTTGATATATTAATAACTTCAAAAATCGTGCGAAAATAATGAACCACACGATAAAAACAAGTATAAAAACAAGTACGTGTATAAAAACAAGTACGTGTATGAAAGATATCTAATTTCTTGTTTCGCTCCATGTATTTTTTTTTTTTTTTTGAAAATTGTTGCCATGGAAACGGTTCGGGTAAATAGTTTACTTTTATTTTTTTGTTTATATAACAACGTATATAAAAGGAAGTGCATAAAAAATCTGGCCTATGTTTGCAAAACCAAGTCAGCAGTTATAAAAAGAAATGTGTTCATTACCATTAATTGCTATGCAGTTTCAATGTAAATCATAAGTTATCTCCCTTTTTTCTTTCTTAGAGATAAATGTTTACTTTGAATGCAAAATACTTTTATTAGCTTTATATCTTTGTTGTTTTTGTATTCATTTCTTATTATTTTCAATTTATCAACTCGCGAGAATAATGCAAAGTTTATCCATACCCCCATATTTTTAAATATTTTTTCATCCGAATTCTTTCAGACTAATACGTTCTATTCCGAGAAAAAGTGACTGCTGCACATGAGTTGATCTTCAAACGAATGGTTTATCTAAATTCCCTTGAAAGACAAAATACTGCAATTGTGGCATGCCTCTAAAACGTAAATTTTCGATTGAAAAACAGTTTAATGTAGCGTTTCTGTAATCCGACATTTTCAGTGATCTATCAAGAGTTATCGCCCTTCATGCACGTGATAAGATGCAGACCAGTAAATGTCAAAGAGATTTAGTATTAATATTACATACATTATTAGATCTGATACTTATCATATACGTTTAAATTCCTTTCTTTGTTATATATGGCAAAATGTATCCCTACCCCCTAAATTTTGCTAAAAACCAGGCCAGAACTGCATGAACAAACGAATGGCTGTAACTTTCCTTGTACAAGCCGCAACATCTCCATTTTCTAGATTTATATTGTTGACAAGGTGACTAATGAAAAAAACAATATTTGAATACATTTTGAGAGGGGGCCAAATATGGCCCAAATCATACCTAGTCCTTTGTTCGTGTAAACGGACAACGTTTTTAAAGATTATGTAACAAGGAACTTTGCTGTAAGCGTGGAAAATGTGACAAAGATTTTGTTTCATCGCTGCAGGTAACTTTGACGAGTAATATTTGGTCGTGTGAACACTGCAGCAAATATTTCATTGCCAAAGTTTATGTGACCAACAGGGGTGTCCATTTGTCGCATTTTCGCATTTTTTTGCGAATTGAATTCCAAAAAATGCGAATGGTGTTTTTGCGAATTAAATGCGATTTTCCCCCAAAATCGCGAAAATTTTGCCATTTTCCTCAGATTATTTGCCCCGTAGTGAGCCTCTTTTTATTTGTGTATTTCCGCTCCCGGAAAGTATTCAGAATCTCCCGGACAGCTGGTACTGTCTATACAAAGAGCGCATATATTTGGGTGATTGTGACTCGGGTGCCAGTACACAGTATTGAAATCACTCAACCAGAGCGGCATACATGTGATGTCTCCCGGATCATTCAGGAGTCTCCCGGAAATGAAACCCATCTCCCGCGCTCCCGGAAAGTATTCAGAATCTCCCGGATGCTGAATTTTCCTGTCATAATTTTTCTGACCCATCCATTTTGCGGTAACTTCTTACCCGGCGGCTAGGCAAAGGATTAACTGTCCGTGACCTAATTACCTAACAGGGTGCAATATTGGTCGTGTCATTCCGAGGGGTATTCGCTGATAAGACGCAGCGAGGTGTTAAAATGGCTAGCGCATCAGTAAAGGTACCTGTTCTAACTGTAATAACAGGTAACTTTTACCGAGAGTAAATTCGGTTTATCACGGTAGACCATAATGCATCACGCGCGGGGGAGTTCCGGTCAAAACGAAAGTACATATCTAAACAGAAATTCCAATAGATATCTGAGCAAACGTGACTTTTATTGAGTAAAATAGCAATTATTTGTTTGTTAAAAATATAAATAAGACAGCTAAAAGCAAAATATAAGTATTTCTCAAAATAAATACTTTGGACAGCTGATAATTGACATTATAATCGACAGTTAGGGGAGTAGATTCTTCGAATTCTCGACTTTACACATTCCCACAATGCAATGCGGTCGTCAGGATTTCCGGTTTGAGTTGCGCAACAGAAATGGCGTAGAAACATTGAAGGAAACAAAAAGATAAGCTGCAAATAATGGTCATTAAACGTAAGTAATAGTAAAATATATATGCTTTTAATAATAACAATATGTTTGCTACAGTTATACTCATTTTCATGGGTTAAAAGTATCAATAATCGAGACGAAACTGAACCACGAATTTGACGAAAAGTGTAGAAAATGGGTGGGGTTAGTGCGGTTTTGATTTATTGATTTACTTCTGTTTTTAATGACCCCTTGAGATGGTATTTCAGTATATACCTAGCTGTCTCTCGGAAAGAGGGAAAGAGAAAAGAAAAATAGGACAGACTAGATTTTTAATGGGATATTTAAAGAGTGGCAGTTGATGTCAGTTTGTAACAAGTTGAGCTTTTGAAAAAGCGTATTTGGTTATCCCTTAGCAAAGCATCTGATATAAGTTGCAGATTAGAAAACTGGTAGCATTTTCATAAAGCTTTATTGTATTTTGTAAAATGAAATTGTCTTTTATTTGCCATGATTTTTAATGGGATATTTAAAGAGTGGCAGTTGATGTCAATTTTGTTACAAGTTGAGCTTTTGAAAAAGCGTATTTGGTTATTCCTTTAGCAAAGCATCTGATATAAGTTGCAGACTAGAAAACTGGTAGCATTTTCATAAGCTTTGTTGCATTTTGTAGAATCAAATTGGTTCTTCTTCCACATTAAATACAGACTCTGACCATTACACTGGCACGAAAGTTCGTGACTGGCGTACGGTCCGAAACTTACATTAAACCCCCACAATTTTTTTGGGAGTTTTTGACCGTATACCGGTCTCGGGGTGTATCGTCTCCAGTCATGGTTACAATTACCTCCTCTTGCCATGTGGCATGAAGGAGGGTGAGCCTCATATAGGCTGGAATACCTGAGATACAGATACAGATTATCTAAGAAAAAATTCCACTTGCCCACAGGACAAGTAAAAAAATTCTACTTGTCCTGTGGGCAAGTGGATATTTTTTTTATTTGTCAGCCCCCTGCGGTAATACCATCTACAAAACAGCTGTGGTTTGGACATGCCAGTCAAGGCTGTCTAATACTAGTTGCAATTTCAGTAATTTTACATCCATTTCTTCTTTTTTCAGTCCATATAGCGCCAAGATGTCTATGAAAAGAGAAGCTCTCAAACCTACGAAAAATCCTAAATCATATAATGAAGTTGCAGGGCTGAAAAAACAAGAACTTAAACAATTATGTGCAGTCCATGGCCTTGACCAAAACTTTCCAAAGAAAGCAACATTAATATTTTTGTGCCATTTACTGGGTATATCTACCACCGGTGACCATAAAGTGAGCAAAGTGTCAAACAGAAATGTGGACTCTCTAAGTGCCAGCCAGCTGGAGGAGTTTGAACAGCTAAACACATACAAGTCTTTCACCAGAATTAAAGACTGGACAACAGATTTGACATGTGTCCCAGACATAGATGAGTCTATTATAAAGAAATACTTACTGAAGACAAATTTTTTGAGTTTGGAGAGTGCCAGAACATACAAAGTGACGAGACCTTACCAACTAAAGCCAAATGTCCACTCAGTCAGATACAGTATAAATTCAGCATCAGAAACATTTGGGGTTCTGAGTGCAAGATGTAATCCTTCTCAGTCGACAAGCCCTGATGAAGTGAAAGTTGTGTTCATTGTCATTGACAAAATAACTGGAGTTCCGTATGGTGGTTTATGCACTTGCACAGTGGGATGTTCCGAAACATGTGGCCATATTGGAGCAGCATTATTCCGACTAGCAGATTTTGTTGCCTCTGGTATCAAACAAGTTCCCGAGGAACTGTCCTGTACAGAAAAACTATGTGAATGGACTGATCCTAAAGGATCCAAGGCCACAGCAACAATTCTTGATGAACTCACAATTAAAAAAGTCAAACAACCCATTAGAAGAACTGTGAATGATTTTGGGAAAAAAATAGCTAACCCTGACCCACCTTCATATGATGCTATCTTGGAGCTGAGATCAGCTTTATTTGCAGCCACTTTTCGAACAGGTCAGTTCTGTCCAGCTGTTAGTGTTCTAAATGGAAATCGATTCCTGCCACCAACAGTTCAGCTCCCTAAACCACAGATTGTGACCAAATTGCCAGATAGTTTGCCATATGACTGTCCTGAATTGGTATTTTGTAAGGAATTAGCTGTCGAGTCTACTCCACTCTTAATAACAGACTTTCCACATCAGAAATTCAAAAACACACCTCAGGAAAAAGAAATGCATCAAGCAGTTCAGAAGTTTGTGACGAATCTAAAATATTCAGAGGCGGATATAAAGTGGATAGAAGATTCAACAATTGGACAAAGTAAAAATCCAGTGTGGTTCAAACAGAGAAAAGGGGCCATTACTGCCTCTAAATTTTCCAAAGTTCGGCATGCCATGGAAATCAAGAAACAAAATTGTGAAAGCCTTGTGAATGAAATTCTAGCAGATAAGCAACCTAAACCACCAACCATTCCTGCTTTGAAATGGGGACTTACTCATGAAAAGTCAGCCAAGATAGAGTATATGAAAAAATTTAAAAAGTGGCATAAGGATTTAGAAATTGTTGATTGTGGTTTGAAAGTTTGTAAAGACTACCAGTTTGTGAGAGTTAGCCCTGATGGGATTGTAACTTGTAAGTGCCACAGTGAAGTCCGGCTTCTTGAAATAAAGTGCCCTTATGCATCCAGAAACTTAACAGTACGTGAAGCTGTGTCGGAAGGGAAAATCAAGTATCTAGAAACAGATAATGGTAGATTGTTATTGAAACAAAAGTCGAAAGAAGGATACTTTGAGCAATGCCAAGGGTTAATGGGTGTATGTCAGATAAGAAATTGTAATTTTGTTGTGTGGACACCCAAAGATTGTGTAACGATCCATGTTCCATTTGATGAAAACTTTTGGAAGAACAGACTTCTTCCTGCCTGCGTTGCATTCTTTCAGCAGCATGTAGTTCCAGCTATTTTGTACCCAATGGCTTCTCCTGTGAAAAAGACTCTACTGACAGACCCAGCAGTATACCAGGACAGAAAAAGAACTAGGCTACAGCCTGAACTAGTGGTATCTGTGGAAAAGGGTCGGGATACACAACAAACTAACACATCCAGTTCAACAATAAAACAGAAAATGTCCTCAGATAGTGTCCAGAAACAGCATAGTTCAGTGAAGCCTTCATCAGACCCCTCTTCAAATGTCCCTCATGAATACAAATGTGGAAAATGTTTCAAATTACTTCCAGAAGATAACATTCTTCCCGACAATTCAAACGCAAGTGTGGGCTGTGACTGCCCAAATTGTGGTGGTTGTGATGTTTGGTTTTGTTGGCCATGCGCTAAATATGATGATGATTGGCTACAGGAAGCAACAGACTGGTATTGTCCTGACTGTACTAGAACCTGTGACATAGTGTATTAGTTTTCAGGTCCCAAGATATTGCAAACAACAGCAATGCTCCAGATAAGAAAGGATAAAAAGGATAACTTAGGAATAATTTTCCATATTTCTCCATAAAACACGTTTGTGACCTCTCATTAGAACTGTCTTATTGAGACAGTTCTAATGAGGGGTCATAATATATGTTTCTGCTGAGAAATAATAAAAGTTATCTCTGGATTATCCTATATATCCTATCTTACATGGAGTTCTTCAACAGTCTGGGCAAACCCTATTTTCTTGGGAGAAGTGTGGTCTCCAAAGAAGAATCATATCATTGACTTGACTTGTACCGTTTTTTTTGGGGGGGGGGGGGGGGATAAAAGCAATCAGTTCTATTTTGACTTCTCTGTCAGCTCAAAACATTGCACAAAACAGTCAGTCAGCTTAAGAATACTATTTCACTCACTTCTCCCTATAGGCTGGCCTCGGTGCAATATACATTAATTGGTTGAGGTGTCCATATTGGTTGACTAATTGAGCCCCAACACGACAAAATCAACAAAGTGGCATGTGTGCCCAGCAAAGACTCTGGTCAGCCTGGGCTTTTGCCCAGTCTAATCAGTCTTTTCTGTCTACATGGAGCTATCTTAGACCCTTCACTACCCTGTTAGCACACAGCGCAGGCAGATGCCCTGCGTGATCTGAGTCTTCACTGGATGCACATGCCACTTTGTTGGTTTTGTGGTGTTGTTGCTCAGTTGTGGTATAAAATATTCAGTATTTAAACTTAAAAGCTGTGATTGTTTCATATTTATGTTCTTACATGTGCTATTAATGGAAATTAATACACTACCCTAGTCCAAAATATTCAGTATTTAAACTTAAGAGCTGTGATTGTTTCAAATGTTGCTATTATAATGGTTCTTTGGCCATTGTGCCCTTGATTACATGTGTTGTATTTATTTATTTATTTTGATGGTTGTTCCGAGGGTTTTATGACCCTTTCAAGAATATTTCAGTTACATATGGCCAGTTCACTGTTCGGAAACCATGCCTACTTCAAACAGGTTTGCATTCCTTCATTAAGTGCCTTATGGTGGGACATTCAACATGGGTGATTTAGTTTGTGGGAATGTATCACATGCTAAGATGTTGCATTGGGTGTGGCTCGGAGCCAGAGGTGGGGGAGATTGCAGGACACAAAGTAAAACTACTTGGCCAACCGCAAGCAGAGCTTGGCCTCATTATGTGACACCTGTCAAGCTCGAATCCACAGTGGTGAGAGCCAATGCTCCAGACCACTCAGCCATGCGTGCCCCTTGATTACATCTTTATTCATGTATGTATATAATAGGAAACACTAAGCTCTAAGTAAGGTTAGGTCTTGAGGATACTTCTGAGATAATTTTTCTCACCAAAACATACATGTAAATTGTGATCCCTCATTAGAACTACTGTAATCGACCCTTTTAGCGCCCTGTGTGCTAACCTTAAAACAGAGACAAATATTACCATGATGTGCACTTATACGAGCATGTGTACTAATTAGGTTGAATATGGTAGCTCAGGCAAAGTCTTAATGAGGGTCACAATATACATGTATGTGTTTTGTGAGGAAATAGGGGAATTATTCCATAATCATCCCAATAAACCCTTAGGCCTGGACCTCAGTGCTTGATATTTCATGTTTCGCATTTTATTATCATTTTCTGTGTCAGAGCCAGTGTCAGCGCTCTGAGCCACAGAGTCTCCCAGTCAGCCAAATTTACTCTGAAACAGATTGATTAGAAAGCAAATTACAAAACCAGCAAAATTTTTTCTTTTTGCATAAATTGTTCATAATCCACCAAGGTAGAGAAGAACAAGAAAAAAAAAGAAATTGTTTCATAGTAAATTTGGTTTGGGCTGTTCCAGATAAAAGTACCTCCCTGGGCAGGACCAAAACTTTTTGTGAGGGGTACCATCAAGGAAATTTTAATTTCACTTACAAAAAGAAATGATAGTATTTTTGTCTCTTCAACCCCCACCACCAAAACTTAGTTTCCGGTCCTGCCACAGGTTGTAATTTTTCCTCGAAAAGCCCTACGGCTTAAGTTGAGAAATGAAACAAAAGAATTGTAAGAGCAATTCAATGTGTAATTTATTCTTAAAACAAGTACATGTAGTGCTACATAAACTGTTTTATGAGATTAATAATTATACATGTAGCTCCAGATATTAAAGGTCAACAATGGTAATTTCTTCATAAATTTATTATGTTGTCGGTTTTCATTGAGATCTTGACAAACCCTGTAACCCGTAACCCTTTCTTATCTGGGGCACTATGGAGCATAGATTCTCCAAATTATACAGTTATAGTGCAAACACATACTTAACCCCTAAAAATTGGGACACTTATAATTATTCTCAATGAGTGCACCGAAACACACTTATCATTTATCAAATGAGCCGCGACACGACAAAACCAACAATGTGGTTGTGCGCCCAGCGCAGACTCAGATCAGCCTGGGCATCCACCCAGTCTGATCAGAGTCTTCGCTGTCCGCATGGATGTAGCTTAGACCCTTAGCTACCCTTTAAACACTAAGCGAATATGATCGGTCTGGACGGATGCCCAGGTTGATCTGAGTCTGCGCTGGGCGCACGACCACATTGTTGGTTTTGTCGTGTCGCTGCTCAAATGTGTAGCTTAAGATGAAGGAAGTGGCTAGTGACAACCGGTTGTCACTAGCCTCACAGGCTACTGACAACCGGTTGTCTCTAGCCTCACAGGCTACTGACAACCAGCTGCTATAAATCCTATTATTTTCAAATAAAACTCAAGATATTTTAAGCATATTAGTTTCATGGTATTACTATTATATTTGTTGATATTTGTTTTCACTCTGATCAAGTTTTAAGTTGATTGTAGAAAGCAAGAACCTAGCTATTAAACAAATCAGATGTAATTTTTTTTTTATTTATTTACATTATTATTGTCTAGAAGTCATGGAGTTATTCATAGAAATAGCTTAAAGAATTTATGCATCACATGCATACAAATTTTACATTTATCTTGATGGAAAAACTATTTTACATAAATTTTCCAGTAATCATTACATGCTCTTCCCTATAGCTATATTCCTGTTGTTCAGTCAAGCAAATTTGTTTATTTACTGATTCTATCCACTAGGAAAAATAAACTTCAAATTCATAATATGAATACAAGAATAACTGCTATTTAATGAATTTGAATACAAGAATAACTACTATTTCATCATGGAGGCAATTGTGCAAACAGAATTAGCACACAAACTTCAGAGAAAACTGCAAGCAGTATTTTGAGTTAGTTCCCTTACAAAGTATGATTTGAGTTACTTCCCTTGGAAAACCTATTTTTAGAAGATATCTCTTCTCCAATATGTTTGCTTTTTATCTGCAGATATTTTGTTGTTGTGATTCATATATAGCTTGATTAAAAGCATAATCCTACTGAGAATTATTTGTGATGTTTTTACAATGAACCAATGCTTCCTGTCCTTTAAAATGCGCATTTGATATATGAGCCGGTTGTCAGTAGCCTAACAGGCTAGTGACAACCGGTTGTCTCTAGCCTGTGAGGCTGCTGACAACCGGTTGTCACTAGCCGTCGCCATTATTGTAATAGGAAATTTCCATCTCAGTCCTCCTGTGACCTTGAAAATGCGGTCAAGGTTGCCCAAATCTAATCAGCTCTTAAACTTGTCCAAATGATGTATCCATGCAAGTTTGGTGAAATTCCATACATTGGTTCAGGAGATATAGTGGGCGAAGAAACTGTCACCTAAGTCCTCCAGTGACCTTGAAAATGAGATCAAGGTCACCAAAATCTAACTAGCTCTTAAACTTATCCCAATAATGTATCCATGCAAGTTTGCTGAACTTCCATCCATTGGTTCAAGAGATATCACACATACAAGAATTTGTCATTTAAGTCCTCCAGTGACCTTGAAAACAAGGTCAAAGACACCAAAATCTGATCAGCTCTCAAACTTGTCCCAATGATGTATCCATGCAAGTTTAGTGAACTTCCGTCCATTGGTTCAAGAGATATCGCACATACAAACATACAAGAAATTGACATCTAAGTCCTTCAGTGACCTTGAAAATGAGATCAAGGTCACCAAAATCTAATCAGCTCTAAGACTTGTCCTAGTGATGTATCCATGCAAGTTTGGTGAAATTCCATCCATTGGTTCAAGAGATATCATGCATACAAGAAATTGTCATCTTAGTCCTCCAGTGACCTTGAAAATGAGGTCAAGGTCACCAAAATCTTGTCAGCTCTTAAACTTGTCCTTATGATGCAGCTATGCAAGTTTGGTGAAATTCCATTCATTGGTTCAAGAGATATCGTACATACCAGAAATTGTCATCTAAGTCCTCCAGTGACCTTGAAAATGAGGTCAAGGTCACCAAAATCAAATCAGCTCTCATGTTTGTCCCAATGATGTATCCATGGAAGTTTAGTGAAATTCCATCCATTGGTTCAAGAGATATTGCGCATACAAGAAACCCTCACGCCGACGCTGACGCCGACGGGATCCCCACTGAAAACAATTTGTCCCCCCTCACCTTTAGTGGGAGGACATAATGAACAGATGGACGTATAAGCAGAATAATGAATGGACTGACAGGTGGATGAAAAGACTGATGGATGGACAGACTAATAACCATACACCTATATCACACCTTGCTAAAGGTGTTGAAAAAAGAAAGAACATGTAGCTGACTCACTCTTATAGTCTTCGGCTTCTTCACAATCCCAATATCAAAGTCTGCTGGAGAAGTTGAGAAATTTAACGACCTGAAAGAAGAAAAAATACTTGGGCTACAAAAGCTGCATGGATACACAATCTTATTTCTTTCTTCAGTCCTCTTTTTCTTTTGTTTTATCTTTTTTTCTCATTTCTTATTCAGATAAAGTGACAATTAAATGAGCCGCAACACAACAAAACCAACAAAGTGGTTGTGCGCCCAGCGCATACTCAGATCAGCCTGGACATCCACCCAGTCCAATCAGAGTCTTTGCTGTGCACTTAAAGGGTAGCTAAGGGTCCATGCCGACAGCGAAGACTCTGTTCATATCAATGTTGATGCAACTGCTACCGGTATGTTTATATCAATAATACAATATTGATGCATCAACCTCACTGTGTTAGCAATGTTGATGCAATCTCAAACAATGTGTTATCAATGCTGATGCAACCTCAAACAATGTTTTATCAATGCTGATGCATCAACCTCAGTGTGCTATCCATGTTGATGCATAATATGTGCAACCAATACTGATGCAGCTTCAAGCAATGTATCCATGTTGATGCATCAACCTCAATATCTTATAAATCATAATGTTGATAAATCATTAAACCAATATAATGTGTTATCAATAATGATGCATCCTAAAATGTAATGTATTATCAAAGTTGATGCAACCTCAGACAATGCTATTATCAATGCTAGTACAACCTCTCAACAGCTTTATTAACACATTATCTGAGGTTTCATCAATAGTGATGACAACTGGGGCCGTATTCATAAAGCCACTTAAGTCGTTGCTATGCGGTTGCTAAGGCTAAATTTCTATAAAGGAGATTCCCTACAAATATGAAATTTGGTCTGGAGGAACAGTCTTTGTAAGACTGTTCCTCCAGAGCAAATTTCATAGTTGTAGGGAATCTCCTTCAAAGAAATTTAGCCTTAGCAACAGCATAGCAACCATTTAAGTTGTTTCATGAATACAGCCCCTGATTTCTGAGGTTGCATCAACAGTGGTTACTCATTATGAAATGTTACATCAACTGTGATAACACATTATTTGAAGGTTCATCAGTAGTTACAACACATTATTGCCTTTACAAGATTTTGCAAAAAAAATTAAAACAACAGGAAGCTATTTTCAAAAACAAGCTTTTTCCTATCAAAATTTGAGTTTCAAAGTGTCAGTGTGACCCTGAAAATTAGATCAAGGTCACCAAAATCTAATCACTTCTTTCCCTGATCCCAATGAAGTATCTGTGCTAATTTGGTCAAATTCCATCTGTCGATTCATCAGTGCACACAAGGCTCACTTTTAGAGTCTTTATAATGTAGTGACCTTAAAAGTAAAGCTAAGGTCACCTAAATCTAATCACATCTTTCCCTTGTCTAAATGTTTGGTCAAAGTCAAGCCATTGGTTAATGAGATGTGAGCACACATGCTTGTTACTGAACAGAGTCTAAAATGCAGTGACCTTGAAAATACGGTCAAGGTCACCAAAATCTAATCACTTCTTTCTCGTGTCCTAATGATGTTTCTCTGCTAGTCTGGTAAAATTCCACCTATTGGTTCTAGATATAGTCATTAGTGTGCACACAAGCATTTCTCTATCAAAGTGCCGGTATGACCTTGAAAATAGACAAGGTCACCAAAATCTATCACTTCTTTAATGATGTATCTGTGCTAGTTTGGTAAAATTTCAGCAATTTGTTCAAGATATAGTATGCACACAAACCTTTTTGTATCAAATTTGAGTTTCAAAGTGACGGACTGACCTTGAAAATAAGGTCAAGGTCACCAACCAAAATCTAATCACTTCTTTCCCCCGTCCTAATGATTTATCTAAGCTAGTTTGATCAAATTTCATACATTTGATCTGGAGATAGTGTGCACACAAGCTTTTTACTGCCTTGAGAAATTTTACAAAGGGCGATAACTTTAAGAGAATTGGCCCATAGCCCTTACTTTTTCTTATGTAGGTACACCTCATTGATATTGATCAATGTGTCTGCAGAAATCGATTTCTATCCATCCCTGTGTTTCCAAGTTATTTGGAAACAAGAGGGCCATGAGGCCCTGAATTGTTCATTCTGAGGAATTGGCGCTTTTACGAAGGTGTCTGAAACTGTCCAAATATGAGAGTCCTGGGTCTAACGTCAAAGATGGACCTTGACCGCTAAGACTTGTACTCATACTTTCATGTACTCATTAAGACAACCATATATACCAAGTTTTAGGCCAAAATCTTCAAAACTTTCCATGAAATCTTATGTTCTAGCATTTTCCAATATTTGACCAAGCCGTAAAAAAAGGTCAAAGTCACCCAAAGGTCATCATTCGAACAATGTCAGCAGTACTTGAGTACCCGATGCTATATACCAAGTTTCAAGCTCATCAGTTAATTGATTCTGGAGAAGAAAATCTTTAAAGGTTTATACCATATATGGGCATGGCAGCCATGTTGGTCTTGTGACTTGGACTGTTTGAACAAATTTTCTTTCCCTCAGCCGCTACAGGCTCTATATGAAATTCATTACAATTTGCCCAATAGCTTTTGATGAGATGTATGAAATTTTCAAAATTAGAGCATCCAGGGTCAAAGGTCAAAGAATGGCCTTGACCTCTTGTACTCATAAATGTTCATGTACTCATTAAGACAACTGTTTATACCAATTTTTAGGCCAAAATCTTCAAAACTTTCCATGAAATCTTAATATGTTCTAGCATTTTCCAGTATTTGACCTTGTCATAAAAAATGGTAAAGGTCAAACCAAGGTCATCATTTGAACAATATTGGTAGTACTTGAGCACCCGCTGCTACATACCAAGTTTCAAGACCATCAGTTGATTGGTCTTGGGGAAGAGGATTTTTAAAGGTTTTTACCATATATGGGTGTGGCAGCCATTTTGGTCACATGAACAGATTTTGGTTCCCTTAACCCCTGGAGCTCTATATAAAATTTGGTTACAATGGGAACAGTGGCTTTTGATGATCAAGATCTTTCGAAATTTTCGAAATATGAGAAGTGTTTCCCCTACAGAGGTATAGAAGGGCACCCCATCCTTCTTGCCTCTCTCTCTCCCGCCGTTTTGCCCTCAAACCATGTATGTATATTGAAATGATAAGGAAAATAATTTGTTATGGCTAAACATGAAAATCCGAGAGAAGAGTCACCAAAAAACTTAAGGGTCATTACAAAATATGGAACAGTCATGTAACTTGAACCCCATATAATATATTTTCTTAATTTTTTATGCCTATATTTATACTCTTATGAATTTTCCTAAAATGAATACATGCATATTCATTCTATCTAAATGGCCAAGCTGTACTTCCTTACTCTTTCTATACTCAGTCAAGCCTTTTTTAACTCTGACAATCAGGTGATGTACGTAATGTAAGTTTGTACTTTTATATTTTAAAAGTGTCATTACTTTGATAGTATGTCAGTGTTACATCCTAGTACAACAGAGTCCGCTTAACAGGCCAAACCAGGCCCCGAGGTTATAAAACTTTTTTCATGCTCAACTCAGCTGAGCATGAAATTTTTTCTGCTCATAAATTTTAAAATGCCAACAATTGTTGGCATTTTATTATTTATAAGCAGAACAAATAGCCTTCTTGGCTTATCTGAGCCTGAAAAATGCTGAATTTCTTGGTATTTTAATATGAATGGGCATTTTAAATTTCATGCTCAGCTGAGTTGAGCATGAAAAAAGTTTTATAACCTCGGGGCCAGGAGTCTCACTACTACACAGGATATAATTGATTCCTCTTTTTTTCGCTTCCTGCAGAGACTGTACACCATATTTCGCTTCTGCCGAGACTGTCCACAATCTCTTGCTTCCTGCCGAGGACTTCTGTTCATGATAAATGGCTTCCTGCAGAGACTGTCCGTGTGATTCTGCTTCCTGCCTAGGCTCTCGGCAGGAAGCAGTCACGCGGACAGTCTCGACAGGAAGCTAATTTTCGAGGACAGTAATCCCTGCAGGAAGCAAGAGATCACGGACAGTCTCGGCAGAAGCCAAATATGATGTACAGTCTCTGCAGGAAGAGAAAATTAGCGGAATCGATTATGTCTACGAGTCAATAGTGAGAAAATTTTATTTATTTACACTTTAAAGGGCAGCAACTCTTCCATTCTTATTTTGCCTCTCTTCTCAATTGGATCAGGGAGCAAAAGCTCTAGATAAGAGGGGTATTTGATGATAATTGATGGATAATTTTTTTTATTTCTCATTGAAACCATATGTTGTGACCCCTCATCTGAACGGTCTCATCGAGACTGTTCAGATGAGGGGTCACAACGTATGTTTTTATGCAGAATTAAGAAAAATTATCCCTAATTATCACCAAATACATGTACTCCCTCTTATCCAGAGCTCTGCAGAATGATTCTTTCCTTTAAGGTAGACCCAGTTTTGAAAGGTAAACCAAACAGATGTCAAAAGTTGTTCCCCTTTGATAGTGTCAGTAAAAACTGAGAAGCACCCATACATGTTGAAGGGAGGTAACTGTTGTGAGGATGTGAATGTTTATGGCAGTGATAAAACGCTGAATTTTCAACCAGCGTAGCTCCTGTTGAAGTGGGTCATTATGAGCCACCTCATCAGTATCTATGCTGTTTGCCCTCTAGTATTTAAATAGCTTGGATGAAATACCAGTATTTTTTAAAATTTGCAGAAGTAAATTTTGCTGTCTGCTTTTTGGAGCTTAAATTGCTATGCAGGTCCTACTTATATATGTATGTTTATTTCAATTGTCGCCAGAAAATGCAGGACAAATATTCTGCTATGACACTGGAAATGAGCTAAAAATGCAGTGACATGCTAAAAGGCTGTCATAGAACAGCGTAGCTTGCCCTACAGGGCACATTTTGTGTGTATTGTTCTACTAATACATGCCTCCTCTCTTATAAACTTAATTCCCCTTAGATAAAGTCTTCAAGACAGAAGGCAAACTTCATGGGTCATAAAATTAATGAAGTACATTATATCACCAACCTATATAAATATTACAAGTAAGCTTGGTCTGATTTACTACACTTAGGCTCTAAATAACGCCCCCTTTCATAAAATGCAACGCCCCCCAAGGGCCTTGCACATGATTAATACAGTATACACTGAAAACGGATTGTAACAGGGACTTGTACTGCATGCGCTATACTGACTACAATATCTTTCCTTGCAAGCAAAAATAAATGATATCATCTTTAAATAGTCCAGTCATGTGCGGCAGCATAAATCCAACGGAATGGCTCAATTCTGAGACTATTTGCATATTTGATTTAACAAAATCTAATTGATAACTTAATTGGACTGTGGCTAATTTGCATAGGCAATAATTCAACCTTGTAAAGGAAAATACTTGACAAGGGTACAACCTGACAATTTCGACTAATTGTTCGACTAATTAGGAGACAATTAAAACTGTCTCTATTTGCTTGTCTTTGTTTCATATTTGCAAGAATGATTGATATGGAACCAAATTTATGCATGTTAATGACACCTCCTACAAGGCTATCTGTCAAAATGTATCCAATTAAGATTCTAAAAACTTGAAATATTTCATTAATGAAGTGGGGTCCAGTCATGTGACATTCCATAAAATTTGTTATGTCCATGGAATGGACATAACAAATGTCATGTGATGTCACATGGCACAACATATTCCGTTTGATATCAGTTAAGGTCCAGTTAAAACTAAGAACTGAACTTCAAATATTTAATTAAAGAAGTGGGGTCCAGTCTTGTGACATCCCATAAAATTTTTTATGTCCTTTCCCAAGACATAACAAAATTTAATGTCATGTGATGTCACATTGACACAATGTATTCTGTATTTAGGTATATACACTAATGAAGTCCTCCTAGAGGAGCAAATTCTTTCCTTTACGAGTAGACCCTGTTTCAAAAAAATACCATATTCAAAGAAGCAAACAGGAATTCATACATATTAATAAAAGCATTATTTTTGGAATTTATAAGAAGCAGGGAGCATTTACCTAATAGAGCAGGGGCGTTTGTTACAATTAATACAGCACCTAGCTAGCCAGACCAAGTTTTTGTGGAAGGTGACCTGGATCTGTTCGGGACATACATAAATGAAGTTTCAAAGGCCTAACAAGCGCAAACAAGAGCTTCACAAGAGGGGCATAATACGCCCGTTTCAGTGTCATGAAGGAGTGACAGAAAGAACAAGATTATTTACAGAAGGATGGACAGACAGACAAACAGGGGAAAAAACTCTGTACTTAATGACTGTAATGTTATCAAAACATCTAACACATCAAATACTATTAGTATACCAAAAATCAGCTTCCAGGGTGAAGCAGCTCAGAAGTTGAGAAAATTTGCCAATGTTAAACCCTACTTCTTGTGAACAGTATATTTTGAGTTTGCCTTTACTAGAACTATTCATGAGTAATTCCTATAAATGGGAATATACCGGTAAACATCTGTAACTGCTATTTTTGGTCATGAAATTTCCACCAAAATGTAGAACTAAATGAGAAAATGCAAAAGATTAACTTTATTTAGGGAAATTTTAACACTAAATGGGGCCTATGTTCGGTCCCAAATTTGGCCTAGGAAAATCCCTGTATGGGCTCAACTAAAATTGCTATTTCTCAAATACTTTAATATGTCACAGAGCAAACTTTTTAATGCCACATGATAAAATGGCCCAACCAACAAGTGCTTTGCAAATACTAGACCAAGTAATACCTTACCTCTTCAGGATTCTGTTTAACTCCATATTTGTTCAGAGAATTTCTTCTATATTGAACATGCAGAACTCCTACTTTATCCACCAAAGATGACTCTGGGACTCCTAATCATACCTTTAAAATCTTAGTAGTAAGTAACTAATTCTACTCACTAAGTAGAATTTATAGTTCTTGAGTTCCCTTAAGCTCCGCCTACCCTTATTTGCACGAGAAAAATTTTATTTTCAAACCAACTTTTGTCTTTCCTAGTAACATATAAAAGTTAGGCTATTCTGCAAATTTCAGAAATGCATCTTTTATAACTAATGAGTTATTTAGGTAAGAATTTACTATATGTTTTAATCATTTTCAGTGTGTTTGTGGGACTAGTCCCCCAAACGGCTGAAATTGATCTTATCTTTTACTGTGAGCATGCTCAGTCAGAGGCACTTTCTGACTGGCCAGTGAATGGCTGTTAAGTAGTTGCTAATTAGCTTTCAGTGGCATCTTGGAACTATGAATTTTATTTCCTTTGCTTTGCTCTGAAGAAATTGCATAGACATTGGCAGCATGATCACAGGGTATAATCGATTCCGCCAATTTTCACTTCCTGCAGAGACTGTTCATCATATTTGGCTTCTGCCAGGACTGTCCACGAACTCTTGCTTCCTGCTGAGACTTCTGTACATGATAAATGGCTTCCTGCAGAGACTGTCTGCGTGATTCTGCTTCCTGCTGAGGCTCTCAGCAGGAAGCAGAATCATGCAGACAGTCTCTGCAGGAAGCCATCTTTCAAAGACAGAAGTCCCTGCAGGAAGCAAGAGTTCGGGGGACAGTCTCGGCAGAAGCCAAATATGATGTACAGTCTCTGCAGGAAGCGAAAATTGGCGAAATTGAATTATACCCTGTGATGATTGGCTATGTGATCCCTACGCTAATCCTAAAACTTCACTTTTTGCCAAAGCAGTTTTTTGTGTGAGATACCCAATAGTAGAATGCACATAAATACCAAGTCTCCTAAGTGAAATAAAATCTCACAAGAGTTTGTTGTTCTGGACGTGGATTTTCAAAAGACTTTCAAAATCTCATTTATTTATCAAGGCCCAGTTGTTCAAAGCATTGTTAGCCTAGCGAGCTCCTTAAGAGGTCAGCTTGTTAAGAGTTTTACAATTTCATTACCAAATATACTGATATTTTTTGTTGGAAAAACGTGAGAAGCTTTTGCATTGCAAAAGCTTCACACATTTTGTCAACAAAAAATATTGATATATTTGAGATATTAGCATTTTAATTTTTAACGAAACATCAACTAACAACGTCGTTAGTTTTGAACAACCGGGCCCAGTATTCTATCTATCCCATAACCTTACTAGGTTGTTGGGGCACCACAGATGACTTCGAAACGATCTCTGTCCATCTTGCCCTGTTTTCAGCTACCCTAGTTGAGCAGGCAAAATCCATCCCTGTCCACTCTTTAACTGTCTTCCCACCTCTTCTTCTGTCTACCTCTTTTTCTTTTTCCTTTCACTGTGCCCTGCAGAATCGTCTTTGCTAAACCAGAAGACCTTGAGACGCGATCAAACCACCTTAGTTTCCGTTTCTTGACCAGCATCAAGAGTTCATCATATTCTCCAATGGCTGCTTAGATCTTTCTGCGAACCTCCTCATTGGGTTAACGTTATATGGTCCTTGTATGAAATGTTCAGTAACCTTTGGTAGCATCTCATCTCAAACACCTGTGTTCTTTTCTCTGACTCTGCTGTCAAGGTCCATGATTCACAGGCATACAGAAGTATGGAAATGACATTAGGGAGCCCATAGGTTTCACCTTTGATCCAAGAGATATGTTGTTATCTCTCCAAATCAGTTTCAGCTTGGTAAGAGCTGTAGTGGCTTGTGAAATCCTTGGGAGAACCTCGAGTTTTGAGCCATCATGAGACAACTACCAGGTATTCGAAGCTTTTTACAGTACCCAGCTTCTGCCCCTTTACTTTGATCTCCCTCTGGATGTCATTCGCTGTTACTCATCAGTTTGGTCTTCTCAGCACTGATCTTAAGGACTGGCCTGCTAGTAAAATGTAGAACTGGATGGATTTAAATTGGATGCTGTACTGAGCCATCCAATTTTACAATTTAGGAACTAACTCAAGAAGGAATGCTTGCTAAATGCACCAAATAAAACATACCCAAATCTGCTTAAATACTGGGACACCTAAAAGCCATTGATTTTCCATTTGAGAAAAAAATAATGGTTTTAGTTGTCCCAATGTTAAAGTACACTAGGGTGTACATGTTTAGATCAGCCCTAGAAATTTTTGAGGTCTCATATAATTTTATCAAATACAGAGCCCTAGATAAGAGGGAGTATTTAGTGATAATTAGGGATAATTTTTGGGAAGTGGCTATTGACAACCGGTTGTCACTAGCCTCACAGGCTACTGACAACCGGTTGTCACTAGCCTCACAGGCTGCTGACAACCAGTTACTATAAATCCTATTGTTTTCAAATAATAAAACTCAAGATATTTTTAGAATATTAGTTTCATGGTATTACTATAATATCATGATATTTGTTGATATTTGTTTCCACTCTGACCAAGTTTTAAGTTGATTGTAGAAAGCAAGAAACTATTAAAAGAATCAGATGTAAATTTCTGTGTGTGTTTTTTTTTATTTATTATCTACATTATTATTGTCTGGAAGTCATTGGGTTATTCATACAAATAGCTAAAAGAATTTATGCAAATTATACATTTACCTTGATAGAAAAAAGATTTTACATAAATTCTCCAGTTACCATTACATGATCTTCCCTATAGTTATATTCTTGCTGTTCAGTCAAGCAAATTGATTCTATCCACTAGGAAAAATAAACTACAAATTTATAATAAGAATACAAGAATAACTACTATGATCATGGAGGCAATTGTGCAAACAGAATTAGCACATAAACATTCAGAGAAAATTTGTAAGTGGTATTTTGAGTTAGTTCCCTTACAAAGCATGATTTGAGTTACTTCCCTTGGAAAATCTATTTTTAGAAGATATCTCTTCTCCATATTTTTGCCTTTTTATTTGCAGATATTTTGTTGTTGTGATTCATATGTAGCTTGATTTAAAGCATAAACCTATTCAGAATTACTTGTGATGTTATTACAATGAACCAATGCTTCCTGTCCTTCAAAATGCATATTAATCTATTAGCTGGTTGTCACTAGCCTCACAGGCTAGTGACAACCGGTTGTCTCTAGCCTGTGAGGCTACTGACAACCGGTTGTCACTAGCCGTCGCCTAAGATGAAATACAATATAGCTTAGTTTTGGATCATGACATAAATGTATTTAATTTTTCATTTCCTGTGTTCTTGTTTTTCATTTTGCATAAAACGTACACCTTAAGGAAATTTACATGTAAGAAAAACTGTTGTACACCAAGTGCAACCAGTGAATACTCTGATCAGCCGTGCATATCAATGAGTAATCATTGTCTGTCAACACGAAGACCTTGATTAATCAGAGTTTTCAGCAATTCCACATGGTGTAAAGCAAGATTTCTTGACTTGTAAAAATTGGAAACGAGAATACCCAGAAAGCTAAAGGTTAGCTCCAAGCTCCAAAGAAAGTGAGTTTTTAGGGATAATTCAGAGGTATTTTTTCAGATTTCTCAGCAAAATATGTTGTGACCCCTCCTCAGAACCATCTCCGTGAGACAGTTCTAATGAGGGTTCACAACATATGCTTTTGCGGAAAAATATTGAAAATTTTCCATAAATTATCCCTGCTACTCCTCCTTATCAGGAAGGCTGCTAAAGTGACCAGTCAGAAACAACCATGTCTGTCCCAAGCGATATCCCAACAGAAAGGACAGCTATGTAGAAACAATTGGAAAAATATTTACAGATTTTCTTTCTCTGAATTACATGTAACAGTAATATCAAGGAAGTTGGAACTCAAGATAAAAAATTCAAAGATAATTTTTCTCATCACTCAATGAAAGCTATTTTGTGACCCCTCATTCGAAAACAACCATGTCTGTCCCAAGCGATATCCCAACAGAAAGGACAGCTATGTAGAAACAATTGGAAAAATATTTACAGATTTTCTTTCTCTGAATTACATGTAACAGTAATATCAAGGAAGTTGGAACTCAAGATAAAAAATTCAAAGATAATTTTTCTCATCACTCAATGAAAGCTATTTTGTGACCCCTCATTCGAACTGTCTCATCAAGACAGTTCGAATGCAAACTTTTTTATGGAAAATTATCCTGGTTACACCAGATTACCTGGAGTAGTGTATTATAAAATCTCCAGTTAAATGTGGTGACATGGATAATGCAGAGATAATTGTTTTTATTTCTCAAGAAAAAAATATGTTGTGACCCCCCATTAGAATCATATCAACATGACGGTTCTAACGATAGGTCACAACATAGGTTTTTAAAGAGAAATATGAAAAATTACCCCTAAATTATCCCTGTTTATACCCTTCTTATCTGGAGCACTGTAAATTTAGAGATAATTTTCCATATTTTAGAGGTAATTTTCCACATTTCGCCATAAAACATGCATTTTGACTGCTTATTAGGATCATCTCACTGAGTGGGTTCTAATAATGGGTCACAATGTATGTTTTCATTGAATTGTAAGAAAGGAGCACTGTAAATTTAGAGATAATTTTCCATATTTGAGAGGCAATTTTCCATATTTCTCTATAAAACATGCATTTTGACTGATTATTAGGATCATCTCACCGAGTGGGTTCTAATAATGGGTCACAATGTATGTTTTCATTGAATTGTAAGAAAAATTATCTCAGAATTTGCTTCACAAAGCCATTTTATAGGCAACTCTGTCGTCTGTTCATTCAACTTTCCGTCTTATGATTGGTAATTGAAAGTTAGTAAGGTAAGCACAGACTGTAAAAATCTGCTCAACAAGATCTTGCATATTCAATCTTATGATTCTTTCCAGCAAGTAAAATGTCTTAATCCTTTGAATTATTCGTTCAACATGAATTCTTGCTTTAGATATGTTTTCTGATCTCTTCGCCTCTGCTTTACTTATTTGTGGCCTGTCACGTCCTTTAAATTCAGGAATTACTAGTTGAACCCCTTTCTTTTTCAAGTCATAACTTATGTTAAATCCTCGGTCGGCCATAACGGTTTCCCCACACTGAAGCCCTTCCATCAAATTCTCACTGTTGAGAGTGATATGTTTGTCTGATGCACGGCCACCCCAAGCCCTTGAAACATAATTGACCGCTAAATTTGGAGATAATCCAACAAGGAACTTCACTGTATCATGATGCTTATAATTTGAAAATGTTTTCTTTCTTGAATCCAGGTTTGAAGCTCTTTGCAACATGAGTTCTGTACAGTCCAATATTATTTTCAAATTGTCAAATGACTCATAGCACTCTGCTACATCACTTTCAGAACTCTGCATTTCGAATAGAAGTTTTAATTCATTATTCAAAAAATTAATCCATGTTGAAAATATGATAGAAATGTGTCCTGCACTTGTATCAAAACTCTGTGCTAAGTCCTCATTAAAATTTCCAGTCTTCAGTTTCACTAAAACAATAAACAATTCCTCTTCAAATGAAAATTTACGATTTCTGTTCTTTGAAGAACTTGCACTAGAAACATTTGTCGAACTTCCACGCCAGTAATTTAAATTTCCATCATTACATCTTGTCTTTAAGTATGTGGACAGCGCATTAAACACTTCATAATTCGGCAAATTTGTCCAAAACTGGAATTTATTATCATCATCTTTCATGTTGTCTAGTCTCAGAAGTTTATTCTTGAGAATGGAATTTTCTTCCTGAAGTGAGTGTATATCTGTCTCTACATGATGTTCAGATGTTGCATGCACATTGTGCCTCCTAATATAGTCATGGTCTGTTGGACATTCCACGTCATAAACCAATCTTTTAGGACGACCAAATGATGATGTACTGTCCAAGGATAGTGAGCGTTTTCTCTTTTTAATGCTGGAGTCTGCGGCCTGAAGCAAACCTGAAACAAAAGTGTGTTTTTTTTTTAAATAAACTGATTCTTCAAATTATTACATTGTACTGATTAAGGTTGAATTATATCATTGATAACAGTATCAAAAGATATTCAAATCCTGGCGAATAATTCAGAGCTGCAGACAAGAGGAGAATCTGATGATTATTGTATAATTGCTTTTTGGCGGTTCAGATGGGAGATCACAACACTTGTTTTTATGCAGCTTTGACAGAAATTACCCCTAAGTGAAAGTAAGTCTACCAGACTTACTGTAAAAATTGCTAATGTTGATATACACAGCTAAACACACATCTGAGCAAACCCAGTAACAGACCCAGGTCAAATGGCTCTGGAAGTTTGATCCAAAACTGCTGCTCTTGAGCTGACATTTATAGATCAGTCAACAATATTTCAGTCATGTCGAACTGCACGCACAGTAGGCCTTTGCCCAATAAAAACTCAAAGGTATGTCCTATAGCTGAAAGCCATATCCCAGCAGGCACACAACGTTGAATCAACATTGAATGAATGTTGATTCAATGTGAATACAGAGCTCTAGGTAAGAGGGGTATTTGATGATAATTGAGGGATAATTTTCCTTATTTCTCATTGAAACCATATGTTGTGACACAACATATGTTTTTATCCAGAATTAACAAAAATTATCCCTAATTATCACCAAATACTCCCTCTTATCTAGGGCTCTGAAATATGTTGAAGTCAATGTTGATTCAACATCAAGTTGTTGAATCAATGTTGATTCAATGCTGATTCAAAGTTGTGTGCTCAGTGTGATATGACAACTTTGCACCGACCCAACTGCCCACTTTCCAGATGTGTTGCTTGCTATAACACATTTACTTTTCTGATAGATCACAGAGAAGATAAATCAGATGTGTCAGAATTCGATATAATTACAGCAATTCCTCAAGGTGTCCCAGTTTTCAGCATAACTTCAAGGTATTAACAGATTCTACAACAAACTTTACCTGCTTTTTTAGCACTCTGTGTCATTCTTTCAGTTGGTCTGTTTCTTGCAAACAAGGTTGGAATATAAGCAGGATGATCTGGCTGGTCAACCTTTTTCCCTGGAAATATATTGGTCATTACATGTAAGAATAGTGAACAAGAAATGATTCATCTGTTTACCTAAAAACAGTTGGGAAAAAATAACCAGACCCTTTGAAAAAGAAATATGAGCCGCAACACAACAAAATGATGTGCGTAGAGCTAAGACTCTGATCAGCCTGGGCATCCGCCCAGTCTGAATCTGATGGGGTCTTGACTGTAAGCTTTAAAGGGTAGCTAGAGGTCTAAGACATCTCCATGCGGACAGCGAAGACTGATCAAACGAAGCCAATGCCCAGGCTGATCTGAGTGTTCAATGGGTGCACATGCCACTTTGTTGGTTTTGACATGTCCCGGCTCATGTTATGTCTTAAGGGTTTCACAGCCATTTTCAACTATCTTTTAGTCATATGTCAGAAGCCAATGCAAGAGTTGATGGGAGGCTGAGTGCAATATAGAACCCCAGTTATAGCAGGAAAAATTTTGATTCCAGCTGGATTAGAACTAGGTCTGCTAACTTAGTAGTAGGTAGTAGGCCTTAGCATGAGGTCTTTGGGTTTTTACAGTATTTTCAACAACTTTCCAGTCATACCGAACTGATGGAAGGGGGGCAATGAAAGGCTGTGTGCAATGGAAATCTTTTTACAAAAAAACAACAACACAAAAACGACTGGAGCAGGATTTAAAGCTGGACGACCAGTGTAGAAGGCCAGCACTTACCCTACTGAAACTGAATATTTGACGGATTACTAATGAAAGCAATCCATTGACAACACAATCCTATATATTCTTAATAATTTACATATATCTATTTTAATTAGTAGTTGATAAATTTCATGTTTAAACGCTTAAATGAGTGTCAAAATCAGATAAATATGGCAATGTATGCACAGTACGAAATATGGTACCCGTCGAAATTCCCTCTCTGTAGTATGATCCCGTCGCTTTTACTCGCTATTTTGTCCATTTTTGGCCAAAGTAAAGCAGGTAAAAAGAATCTTACCATCAGCAAAATGTTCAGAACACACTCTCGACCATTTATTTGGAACAAATGGGGACTCCAACACTTTCATTTTGGGTGTTCCATCGTCCGTTGTAGTTGGAAGTTCGACTTGGACATTTCTTCTGATTTGCTTCAGCCAAAGTTCCCTTCTTTTCACATCCTCAGGAAATTTGTAAAATGATATATTCTTCCCGTTCTGTTTACACTTTCCTCGACAGTTTGAACAGCCAGGAACACTACAAAAGTCACCTGTATAGCGCTTCACTTTCCCTAATAATTTTGGTGTACCTGCAGTTGCCATTTTGTTTTAACCGGAAATCCTGACGGCGCAATGCATTATGGGATATGCAAATAAGGAGAGACAGATATATGATTAAGAGATGGTCATATTTTTTTCACGAGTAAATTATAGAGACAGTGTAAATATAATAATAAAGATGAATTAGCTTTATTTAGTAATTAATATGATAAGAAGTAAATCAATACAAACGTGAATAAAATATTTCAATTTTTGAAATAAATATATAAGTGTTGGGTATCTGGTCAGTATTATTCATGAATTCTGCACCAGACAGGATTCAGCAGCATTCAGAGTATCTAAACAGTCTAGCTGGACTTGTTTTGATCAGCTCTTTGGGGTATTGTGATATCAGGCAAGTGTACTGTAGATTGACATTGAAACTAGCATGTGTCTGGGCACTGGGTAGGTATCAGAACAGTATTTATCAACATGTTTCTAGGTATTGCGGTTAGTGTGTCTGAGTAGGTAGGAATAAGACCGGTGTTCATCGACATGTTCCTAGGTAGTGCGCTTAGTGAGCCTGCGCAGGTAGGTATCAGACCGTTGTTCATCGTCATGTTCCTAGGTGGTGTGGTTAGTGTGTCTGAGCAGGTAGGAATCAGACCAGTGTTCATCTACATGTTCCTAGGTTGTGCCCTTAGGGTGTCTGAGCAGATAGGTATCAGACAGGTGTTAATCGACATGATCCTAGGTAGTGCGCTTAGTGAGCCTGCGCAGGTAGGTATCAGACCGTTGTTCATTGTCATGTTCCTAGGCGGTGTGGTTAGTGTGTCTGAACAGGTAGGTATCAGACCGGTGTTCATCGACATGTTCCTAGGTTGTGGGCTTATGGTGTCTGAGCAGGTAGGTATCAGACCGGTGTTCATCGACATGATCCTAGGTAGTGCGCTTAGTGAGCCTGCACAGGTAGGTATCAGACCGTTGTTCATCATCATGTTCAAAGGCGGTGTGGTTAGTGTGTCTGAGCAGGTAGGTATCAGACCGGTGTTCATCGACATGTTCCTAGGTTGTGTGCTTAGGGTGTCTGAGCAGGTAGGTATCAGACCGGTGTATATGGACATGATCCTAGGTAGTGCGCTTAGTGAGCATACGCAGGTAGGTATCAGACCGGCAGTCTTCATGAAACCCTGACATGTCTGGTAAAAATTCATTCGGTCTGGTAAAAATATTAAGAAGTTTCAAATGCATTTTAATCAATTTACCAGATTTGGTCCTGTAAATTCTGGCAGACATTTGTGAACTCTGGACCAGTGTTCTTCATCAAGTTCCTAGGCGGTGTGGTTAGTTTGTCTGAGCAGGTAGGTATTAGACCTGTGTTCATAGACATGTTCCTAGGAAATGCGCTTAGTGTGTCTGAGTAAGTAGGTATCAGACCGGTGTTCATCGATATGTTCCTAGGTAGTGCGCTTAGGGTGTCTGAGCAGGTAGGTGTCAGACCTGTGTTCGTCGACATGTGCCTAGGCAGTGTGGTTTTGTATCTGAGCATGTAGGTAACAGACCAGTGTCCATCTACATGTTCCTGATAGTACTCTTATTGTGTCTGAGCAGGTAGGTATCTGACTGGTGTTCATCAACATGTTTCTAGGTAATGCAGTTAGTGTGTTGGAGCAGGTAGGTATTAGACTAGTGTTCATCGACATGTTCCTAGGTAGTGCGCTTAGGGTGTCAGAGCAGGTAGGTATGAGACCGATGTTCATCGACATGTTCCTAGGTAGTTCCCTTAGGAAGCCTGAGCAGGTAGGTATCAGACTGGTGTTCATGGACATGTTCCTAGGTAGTGCACTTAGTGAACAGGTAGGTATCAGACCGTTGTTCATTGACATGTTCCTAGGAAGTGAGCTTTGTAAGCCTGAGCAGATAGGTATCAGACCGGTGTTCATCAACATGATCCTGGGTAGTGCACTTAGTGAGCCTGAGCAGGTAGGTATCCGACAGAGTGTTCATCGACATGTTCCTAGGTAGTGCGCTGAGTGAGCCTGCGCAGGTAGGTATCAGACCAGTGTTCATCGACATGTTCCTAGCTTGTGCACTTATGGTGTCTGCGCAGGTAGGTATCAGACCGGTGTTCATCGACATGATCCTAGGTAGTGCGCTTAGTGAGCCTGCATAGGTAGGTATCAGACCGTTGTTCATCATCATGTTCAAAGGCGGTGTGGTTAGTGTGTCTGAGCAGGTAGGTATCAGACCGGTGTTCATCGACATGTTCCTAGGTTGTGTGCTTAGGGTGTCTGAGCAGGTAGGTATCAGACCGGTGTATATGGACATGATCCTAGGTAGTGCGCTTAGTGAGCATACGCAGGTAGGTATCAGACCGGCAGTCTTCATGAAACCCTGACATGTCTGGTAAAAATTCATTCGGTCTGGTAAAAATATTAAGAAGTTTCAAATGCATTTTAATCAATTTACCAGATTTGGTCCTGTAAATTCTGGCAGACATTTGTGAACTCTGGACCAGTGTTCTTCATCAAGTTCCTAGGCGGTGTGGTTAGTTTGTCTGAGCAGGTAGGTATTAGACCTGTGTTCATAGACATGTTCCTAGGAAATGCGCTTAGTGTGTCTGAGTAAGTAGGTATCAGACCGGTGTTCATCGATATGTTCCTAGGTAGTGCGCTTAGGGTGTCTGAGCAGGTAGGTGTCAGACCTGTGTTCGTCGACATGTGCCTAGGCAGTGTGGTTTTGTATCTGAGCATGTAGGTAACAGACCAGTGTCCATCTACATGTTCCTGATAGTACTCTTATTGTGTCTGAGCAGGTAGGTATCTGACTGGTGTTCATCAACATGTTTCTAGGTAATGCAGTTAGTGTGTTGGAGCAGGTAGGTATTAGACTAGTGTTCATCGACATGTTCCTAGGTAGTGCGCTTAGGGTGTCAGAGCAGGTAGGTATGAGACCGATGTTCATCGACATGTTCCTAGGTAGTTCCCTTAGGAAGCCTGAGCAGGTAGGTATCAGACTGGTGTTCATGGACATGTTCCTAGGTAGTGCACTTAGTGAACAGGTAGGTATCAGACCGTTGTTCATTGACATGTTCCTAGGAAGTGAGCTTTGTAAGCCTGAGCAGATAGGTATCAGACCGGTGTTCATCAACATGATCCTGGGTAGTGCACTTAGTGAGCCTGAGCAGGTAGGTATCCGACAGAGTGTTCATCGACATGTTCCTAGGTAGTGCGCTGAGTGAGCCTGCGCAGGTAGGTATCAGACCAGTGTTCATCGACATGTTCCTAGCTTGTGCACTTATGGTGTCTGCGCAGGTAGGTATCAGACCGGTGTTCATCGACATGATCCTAGGTAGTGCGCTTAGTGAGCCTGCATAGGTAGGTATCAGACTGTTTGTTCATCGTCATGTTCCTAGGCGGTGTGGTTAGTGTGTCTGAGCAGGTAGGTATCAGACCGATGGTCATCTACATGTTCCTAGGTTGTGCGCTTAGGGTGTCTGAGCAGGTAGGTATCAGACTGTTTTTCATCGACATGATCCTAGGTAGTGCGCTTAGTGAGCATACCCAGGTAGGTATCAGACTGGCAGTCATCACGAAACCCTGTCAGACCGCCTGACATGTCTGGTAAAAATTCATTCGGTCTGGTAAAAATATTAAGAATTTTCAGGTGCATTTTAATCAATTTACCAGACATGTTCCTAGGTAGTGCACTTAGTGTGTCGGAGCAGGTAGGTATCGGACCAATGGTCATCGACATGTTCCTAGGTAGTGAGCTTAGTAAGCCTGAGCAGATAGGTATCAGACCGGTGTTCATGAACATGTTCCTAGGTAGTGCACTTAGTGTGTCGGAGCAGGTTGGTATCAGACTGATGCTCATCGACATGTTTCTAGGTAGTGTGATTAGTGTGTCTGAGCACGCAGGTATATGATCAGTGTTCATTGACATGTCCTAGTTAGAGTGCTTAGGGTGTCTGAGCAGGTAGGTATCAGACCGTTGTTCATCCTCATGTTCCTAGGCGGAGTGGTTAGTGTGTCTGAGCAGGTAGGTATCAGACCGGTGTTCATCGACATTTTCTTAGGTAGTGTGCTTAGTATGATTGATTTGTGCTTTACATCCACAGTTAACAGCTATGGTCATGTCGGGACGGTCAGTTAACCTAACCACAGTATCGCTGGGCAGGCTTAGACCTCCTAAGCGGTTAACCAGTATTAAGTGCACATACTTTCGCCAGTAACTGACAACTGCCCTTCTTTAATCAGCGGAAGGAGAAATGTGACCAGACCCGGTTTCGAACCCAGGACCTCTGACTTATGAGTCAGGTACCCTACTGATTGAGCTACGCGGCTCGGTCATGCTTAGTGTGTCTGAGCAGGTAGGTATCAGACCAGTGTTCATTGTCATGTTCCTAGCCAGTGTGGTTAGTGTGTCTGAGCAGGTAGGTATCAGACTGGTGTCCATTGACATGTTCCTAGGTAGTGCTTTTATTGTGTCTGAGCAGGTAGGTATCAGACCGGTGTTCATCATCATGTTCCTAGGGGATGTGGTTAATGTGTCTGAGCAGGTAGGTATTAGACCAGTGTCCATCAACATGTTTCTAGGTATCTCAGTGTGTCTGAGAAGGTAGGTATTAGACTAGTGTTACGTGAGTCTGTCTCACCAACATACCTCAACATTTTGACATAAGGTGTAAGTAATTATCAAAGCTAGATTGGCCAAATGAGACATTAAATAATAATTACCTTGTTCTCCATCCAGCAAGTACTGAACTATTGAATCAACAAGTGTAGCTGGTTTACATGTTGAAGGAGTTTTTACTGCTGTTTCAAAGGATACTTAAAATACCTGTAAACATGGATACACTATTGGTTTTACTTTTCCATGTTGAACTCATGAAAATAATATTTTAAACAAAAGAAAAAGACATATGCACCTACCCTCACCGGCACACCGCATTATTGGGGCAAGTACTTTTTTGCCGCTTTACACAGATATAAATCGTTTGCTTTCTTTTTGGGGTTGAAAGCAACTGGTTAAATCAGGTTAATCTAAATAAATTCATGAAATAAACAGCTAGTTAAAGCCAGTGAGAATCACGCTGGCACAGTCTTATATTGGATTTCTATTCATATTCCTACTTTCGTTTTGACCGGAACTCCCCCCGCGCGTGATGCATTATGGTCTACTGTAAACTCGCGAATGACTTTTATTGCGTCACGGCTTTATGGTTATATGTTTCTGTCATAGATTTACATCTGATTGCAAGTGTCGCCAATCGACAATGATTCCATATCGATTTTTTCGGTAAACATGTCAGATACGTAATGTACAGTCATAATAAATATCGACCATCAAAATTTGCGCAGGCTGATCAGATCATACTTTCATGAAATCATCACGAGTGCCAGCAATTTTCTTTTTGTTTCAAGTCGGTTCGTTCACTTTAAGAATAATTTCCCGCGTTTTTCTATCCAGTTCCCGCCAGTTCAGACGCATCGTATGTGAAACGAGAACCAATGAATTTATGAATAAAACATGGGAAATCCGCGATCCTCAGCATCTGACTCATTCGGAACTCCTCGGCCAATTCCGTGTGAATCAGACCGAGCGGTGTTCCGATTGCATCTGACTGAGATTGTACAAGTTTACTGGCCCAAATATGCAGCTATATTTGTTCTCAATCTAATATTCAACGAAAATAGACATGTCTGTTCTAATGACAGGTATGTTCATTAAAGTAAAGAATATAACTCGGTTTTGAGATAGACAGATTTTGAGGTTTAAACAAGTATCAGCTTTCCCCAAAATAACCAGAACAAATCAGACCCATCATCTATGGGCCATTTTAGATGTTTGCATTGAGAGTTAGGGAAAAGTGGGAAGGGGTGATGGTTTGAGAATGCCAAATAAGCAGATTGATTATTTTTTAGCAATTCAGCAATGGATTGGTCAGCACTAACACTATGAACAGTACTGTTGAATTACACTAAATATAAACTTAGGATGGTAGTGTTACTGCACTGAAATGACATACTTTTGAGGTTATATTTGAAGAGCAGTTTGATCTGGGTCTATCCTTTTTGTCTAGTACTGTTTGGATGAACACATAGAATTAATATATTACAATGATGCACAATGGGGAAACTTCTAGCTGCCTGTCTTTATGTTCATGTTACTAGACTGTTATAATGTAAGAGGTTAATGATAAATAGATACATGTGTTTCTTGTCATTTTATCATCTCTAGTGGAGCACAAAAACAAACTCTTCCAATTGAGAATTCCAAGAGCTAGCCTTTTGGAATAAGTAGGTTTAAAACGGTACCGCGCGCCAAGATGGCTGACCTTAAATTGTGGTTTTGCTACAAGAAATTTTACTTTTGCTACAAGACAAAATGATTTGGACACCCCTGACCAAGATTCTATGGCACATTTTCTTTAACAAATAATTTGCTCCGTGTAAACGCAAAATGTTTGTCATACTTTCTTTGTTAAAGTTTCTGTGACATAGAAACTTTGCTCGTGTAAACGCGGCCTCATCAATGATTAAGCTCCACATTCAAAGATTACGTTAGTCTCCATAGTCCTAACAGTTGTATAACGTCTAATCATAAACCTTGTGAAAAGCGGTCCAATCATGACGTGTGGTGATAAGAAGCATATATTGAGGCCAATAACTGGCAAATATTAGTTGAACACGTTCTTGAAAGATCACAAACTGATTTTCTTCTCTGGTTCCCTGTCGAATGATGCAATATATACAAAAGTGGGACAATGAATAGGGTCCCACGACTGTACATTGTATTTTTAACATTTTTTCGAGTAAATGATTGTAGGATGCCAACTAAAATGACCCACATCATTTTTGAAACCTATTTGTGTAGAACTCAATGTTTTATTTGTTTAAAGTGTACTAATCAGGGTCATTTAAAATGACAAAACAGTAGTGAGAATCTCAGGATATTATTTTTTCAGGATTTTTTACCGATGAAAGAGCAACGGGGCCTTTAAGCTCAGGCAAGTGTAACTGTCTCTGTAAAAACAGCTGTCAAAATGGTGCTTGAATAAAGTACAATGTGGAAATCGCAATGCCTCAGGGCATTTATCAGAATTTGCATGGTAAATGGAAATGGTTTGGTGTTTTTCCATTCCATGCTTACAAGCTGTCAGTATTTGTAGGTTCCAGCTATACCATCAATGAGAAACAAGGGGTCCATAAGCTAACAAGAGGGCCATGAGGCCCTGAATCGCTCACCTGAGTACAAAAATTAAAGGTCAAACTAGGATCATCATTTGAACAAACGTGATAGTTTAATCTGTCAAAATATGACAGACATTGGGTAAAGCTCATTAAAATGACCTTGACCTCTATTGTTAAAAACAATTCAAGTACTCATTTACTAGACTGTATTTATCAACTTCTGTACCAAAATTTTCTACAAGTTCCATGAACTCTTATAGTTACCATTATACCATAAAAAAGCACCAGAAAGCAAATTTGACCTTGCCAAAAAATTGTCAAAGTCAACCCAAGGTCATCATTTGAACTATCTTGGGCCAAAATCTTCAAAACTTTCCATGCAATCTTGTTTTCTAGCATTTTCTCATATTTGAGGTAAACATATTTTATTTCTATTTCATACAAGTTATATACAAGTTAGAAATAGTATACAATAGACAAGGATCTGAACGGAAGCCAGGGGCTTATTTAGTTCATCATTGACCATGCTGTAAAAAAAGTCAAGGTCAACCCAAGGTCATTCATTTGAATTATCTTGGTACTACTGAAATATCCAATGCTACACACCAAGTTTCGATTGGTTCTGGAGAAGAAGATTTTTGAAGGTTTTTACAATAACCTGGTTACAACTGGCCCAGTGGCTTTTGAAAACAAGTTTGAAATTGTCAAAATATAAGAGTTCAGGGTCAACAGTCAAAGAATGACCTTGACATTTTGTACTCATAAAATTTCATGTTCTCATTAAGATAAGTGTATATACCAATTTTTAGGCCTTAATCTTCAAAACTTTCCATGAAATCTTATGTTCTAGCATTTTCCCATATTTGACCTTGCCGTAAAATGGTCATGGTCAACCCAAGGTCATCATTTGAACAATCTTGATACTACTTTAGTATTCAATAATATATACCAAGTTTCAAGGTCATTGTTCAATTGGTTCTCTGGAAAAGAAGATTTTTAAAGGTTTTTATCATATATAGGCATGACGGCCATGTTGGTCATGTGACCTGGACTGTTTGAAAATAATTTCATTCCTTCAACCACTGGAGGCTCTATATGAAATTTGATTTCAATTGGCCCTGTGGCTTTTGAGGAGATTGTTTGAAATTGTCAAAATATGAGAGTTCAGGGTCAAAGCATGACCTTGACCTCTTGTACCCATAAATCTTTGTGTACTCATTAAGATGAATGTATATACCAATTCCTAGGTCTAAATCTTCAAAACTTTCCATGAAATCTTATGTTCTAGCATTTTCCCATATTTGACCTTGCAGCAAAATAGTTCAAGGTCAACCCAAGATCATAATTTGAACAATCTTGATAGTTCTTGAGTACCCAATGCTACATACTAAGTTTCAAGGCCATCGGTCAATTGGTTCTGGAGAAAAGATTTTTAAAGTTTTTTAACATATATGGGCATGTGACCTGGACTGTTAAAAAAATTTTCATTCCCTTAACTCCAGGAGGCTCTATATGAAATTTGGTTACAATTGGCTCTGCGTTTTTAGAGGAGATTGTTTGAAATTGTCAAAATATGAGAGTTCTGGGTCAAAGGTCAAAGAATGACCTTAACCTCTTGTACTAACAAATTTTCAGATGACTGCAGATACCAATTTTTAGGCCTTAATCTTCAAAACTTTCCATGAAATCTTATGTTCTAGCATTTTCCCATATTTAACCTTGCCGTAAAAAAAAGTCAAAGTCAATCCAAGGTCATAATTTAAACAATCTTGATAGAACTCGAGTTACCCAATGCTACATACCAAGTTTCAAGGCCATCGACCTATTGGTTCTGCAGAAGAAGATTTTTATGCTTTTTGCCATATTTGGGTGTGGCAGCAAAGAATGACCTTGACCTCTTGTACTCACAAATTTTCATGTACTCATTAAGATGACTGCAGATACCAATTTTTAGGCCTTAATCTTCAAAACTTTCCATGAAATCTTATGTTCTAGCATTTTCCCATATTTGACCTTGCCGTAAAAAATGTCAAGGTCAACCCAAGGTCATAATTTGAACAATCTCGATAGAACTCGAGTTACCCGATGCTACATACCACGTTTGAAGGTCATTGTTCTATTGGTTCTGGAGAAGAAGATTTTTATGCTTTTTACCTTATATGGGTGTGGCAGCCATGTTGGTCATGTGACATGGGCCATATGAATAAATTTTTGTTCTCTCAACCCCTGAAGCATCTATATGAAATTTGGTTTCAATTGGCCCTGTGGCTTTTCAGGAGATTGTTTGAAATTGTCAAAATATGAGAGTTCTAGGTCAAAAGTCAAAGAATGACCTTGACCTCTTGTACTCATAAATCTTCATGTACTCATTAAGATGACTGCAGATGCCAATTTTTCGCCCAAAATCTTCAACAGTTTCCAAGATATTTTATGTTTTAGCATTTTGCCATATTAAAGCACAAGGCACCAAATTTGACCTTACCGTAAAAAAAGTCAAGGTTAACCCAAGGTCATAATTTGAACAATCTTGGTAGTACTCTCAGACCCGATGATACATACCGAGTTACAAGGCCATCGGCCTATTGGTTCTGGAGAAGATTTTTTTAGGGTTTTACCATATATGGGCATGGCGGCCACGTTGGTCATGTGACCACGACCGTTTGAAAAACTTTTTGTTCCTAAGACCCTAGGAGGCTACATATGAAATTTGAATACAATCCACCCAGCGGTTTAAGAGAAGAGGTCGTTTGAAATTGTGGAAGGACGACGGACAACGGAGACTTACGATCCTATAAGCTGCCCCGGAGCCGCTGGCTCAGGTGAGCTAAAAATCTTTACAAACTGCTGTATTTACCAAATATCTTCAGACATCTTAAGGTGTGTGGGTCCACCGCCTTGTTTGTCCACCATTTTCGATGAGAAGATAACATTTGTGACTTCCTGTTTGCTTCCCTGGAGGCCATAGCTCTTCCAAACTGGGGTCCTTGCCTCTTGGGGGAGAAAATTCTTTCATTTTTTGGAGAGGTGGCAAAAATTAAAATAGCGAGTAGGTTCTGCTGAGAGCAAATCCAGTCACCGTAACTATTTCTTATCCCCTAATTTTAACTTTCGCAATGCAATGTAGGGCAAGTTCATTTGTAACGAGAAACTTATAAATACACAAACCCGACTTTTTTCAATTTTATTTTTACAAAACAACATGTTATTTGCAACTATAACAGTAATGCTACACCACTGGCACCAGTGATGCAAATATTTACAACCAAACTAAATGAGCCGCAACACGACAAAACCAACAATGTGGTTTTGTGCCCAGCGAAACCTCAGATCAGCCTGGGTGGCCGCCAAGTTTGACCAGACTCTTTGTTTGGTGCTCAAAGGGTAGCTAAGGGTCTAAGTTACCACCATGCGGACAGCAAAGACTGTGATCAGACTGGGCAGATGCCCAGTCTGATCTGAGTCTGTGCTGAGCCCACAACCACTTTGTTGGTTTTGTCGTGTTGCGGCTGAAATATTGCACAGTAAGACATTTAAATAAGCACACTAATTATACAAATTTTATCATTTGTCCCAAATACATACTAATTTTTGCTGAATGTTTTCACACAACCAATTTTCCTAACACACTCACATATTCTATGCAAAATACACATTACATATACTTCTAATCTATCAACCAATGCAACATTGCATTCTTGTGCCAGTCAGACACTTTCAAAGCTGTCAAGAACAAAGATTCCAATAATGATCAAAGTCATTTTATCTTTTCTTTTAGCTTCTTCAGTGAAATGATATATTTATTGATTAACTGTCAATGTCATGGATTAAGAGCTGCCAAATTCTGTGTGAGACTCATACTAGAACACAGGGTATAATCGATTCCTCTAATTTTGGCTTCCTGCAGAGACTGTCCGTCATATTTGGCTTCCGCCGAGACTGTCTGCGAAACTCTTGCTACCTGCAGGGACTACTGTCCTCGAACACTGGCTTCCTGCCGAGACTGTCCGCGTGACTCTGCTTACTACCTAGAGCCTCGGTAGGAAGCAGAATCACGCTGACAGTCTCTGCAGGAAGCCATTTATCATGTACAGAAGTCTCGGAAGGAAGCAAGAGATCGTGGACAGTCTTGGCGGAAGCCAAATATGATGTACAGTCTCTGCAGGAAGCGAAAATTAGCGGAATCGATTATACAATGTGTAGAAGCTCAACACATTGTTGATTGGCCTAAAAATGAAAAGTTTGATTAAACGTACCTGTGACCAAGTCAATAGTCTGATTTAACCTACCTGTGACCAAGTTAATCAAAAAATATTTAGACTATGGCAGTTACAATTGAAATGAAAAGGAACCAGTATTTCTGCAGATTGTTTGATGTGATAGGTCCGCTTTTGAACTTTTCAAATCAGCTGGAGGACTGTATGTTGCATTTGTTGATGGACTGGTAGTAATGCAGTATAATATAAATAATGCAATATTTATTCTACACATCAGAGATGTCACATTAAATTGGACCTTTAGCCATATGGGTACAGTAAACTCAAGTCTGCCTGCACAGATGTACAAACTGATCAAGTCTTCATTTTCACTTTTTTATATTTGCCAGAATTCATATATGGTATCTATAAGAGAAGACTCTGATCAGACTACAGGAATGTGTAGGCTGATTTGTTTCTTTTCTGTTTACAAATGCTTTAAGGAACCATTTTTATGCAAAAAAAAAACTATCATTTCTATGAACAGCAACACCACAAAACCAACAAAGTGTCATGTTTGCCCAGAAAAGACTCAGATCTTCACTTTGGGAGGTAAGGTTAGCAAAAGGTCTTTGCTACAGCTGTGCTGACTGCGTAGACTCTGGTCAGACTGGGCACATGCCCAGGCTGATCTGAGTCTTTGCTTGGCACACATGCTACTTTGATGGTTATGTTGTGTCATGAGGATCAGTTCTTTGAGGAACAAGAGCTTTGCTCGTTTCAGTGGCACAAAGGAGTTACAGAATAAGCATGATTGTTTAAAGAAGGATGAGCAGGCAGACAAACAGGGGGTCACAACTCTGTAACTAATGACAGCAATGTTATTAAAACATCTAACACAGCAAGTACTATCAGTATACCAAAAATCAGCTTCCAGGATGAAGCAGCTCAGAAGTTGAGAAACGCCAAAATCGAACAAGGGAGATAATTCATAAACTAAGTAAACTAGTGTACCATTATTGGTCATAATGAGTGAGTGAGTTTAAAGTCACATCCGAAAGACCTTAGAAGCGGGGGATCGATCTTGTCACCCCCGGATTGGTAGTCCGGAGTGTTATCCACTACACTACAGCCGCTCCTATATTGGTCATAAAACATTCCCTTGACAATATACACATCACCATAAAGTTTTGTGAAAATATTTCCAACAGTCAAGGAGTTACAGAGTAAAATCGAAATCGAGCATAACAAAGTGGCATGGGTCCCCAGCAAAGAGTCAGATCAGCCTGGACATCTGCCCAGCCTGATCAGAGTCCTTGCTGTGCACTTAAAGGGTAGCTATGGGTCGAAGATACCGCCATGCAGACACAGAATACTCTGATTAGACTGGGCAGATGCACACTTCCAGTGACGCAGATTCCGCTTTGTTGGTTTTGTCGTGTTGTGGCTCATTTATGCTGGTGGCTGAATGATGGACAGTGTAAACAGGTTACGCAATCACTGATCAGCATGCTTCTCCAAGAACAGAATGATCTGTTTCTACACAGTTTGCTCAGGGCTACCTGTTCCAACACTGAGACTGTCTCTTTTCAAAACATTGGTAAACACACTTTGCCAGCAAAGAGCTCTGAGATCACAGTGAAAAATATGGCCAAAATAAAGAGAACATAAGACGAGCCAACTTGAGTCTGATTTGGCAGTTTGTAAGGCTGGCCCCCGATCTCATCTATAGCAAATCCTATTGGGAATATCACTGCGGCTAGGCAGAACAAGGTCACTGAAAAAGAGATTGAAATGTCAGTTATGTAATAAATGGTCGGTAGAGTTCATGTTTCAACAGGCCCAGAGGTAATAAAACTTGAGTACATTCTTAAACTAAAAATAAAGCACACTGATTGGCTGCTTCCGAGCACATGCTCAGAAGTAGCCAATCAGTGTGCTTTATTTTGAGTTTGAGATTATTCTCAAGTTTTATAACCTTGAACCCAGGTTTACTCCCAGATCTAACAACTAATAGAAATTTACACCCACCTAATGGGTCTGAGAACTGTTTAAACTGACATTGGATGTCTGTTGGTCGGATTTCCTTTTTAACCATATGCAGCTTGTGTTCTATTTTTATCAGACTTCTTCATTAAACACTGTCTGTTTAAAGTACATATGGCTTTAAGTTAAACGTCTGGGCCAGTTGTTGAGAGCATTGTTAGTGTAGTCAAGAATTTGTTAAAACTTCTTATACATGTAAATATAAAATCAAAAGTGCTAATAAGTTGCTGCAAAAAATATGAGGTGTTTTTGCATTGCAAAAGCCTCTTACATTTTGTGGGCAAAAATTGCAAAGTTTTTGTGCATAATACATGTACATGTATGTTTGAAAATATATATCACATCTCTTTAACTAGTGACATTTTTTAATTCTAAACAACAGGGCCAAGCTAACTGAAATTTCTGTGTAAGTTTCCTAAAATTTGTGTACACAAGCCATCCATGAGATAAAGTTATAAAAGTACAACATATCTAAACAGTGATGACACAGCTCAGTAAGTGCAGCTGCTTATTCTGATTGGGATCTTCTGTTTGCATCAACAATCAACTGATCCTATAGCACTTACACATGACTGACTGAAGAGTGATTCAACTCTCTGTACTGTATATGCATAGGATTATCAGAGTCAAAAGTATCATTGGCAAGTTATATTATTCCTATTTCATGGCATGGCAAGCTCATAAGATGTTTTCCCTTCCAAAACAATCCAAAAAATCTAGATCTGTCTTATAAGACAGATCTAGATTTTTTAGTTTTTTTTGCAGAGAAAACCCCAATCTTTCATACTTACTTGCAGTAAAAGCAATCCACCTTGCATACTTGACTGAGTTTCTCTTCCAATGAGACATGAATTGTAAAATGCAGGTCAAAGTTAGACACAGAATCCCACAGGATATGAGGATGAAGGTCAACATCCACTCCAGAGACAGTCGTGGAAATGTGCAGATCTCTGCTCTACCATAGATAACTTGACAGTGCTGGGTCAAACCAAGTCGCATATTTCCTGAAGTAAATATAGCTTTTGAAAGTGTAAAGAATGAAAAAAACAAGCAAATTCGGTGAATCTATATCCCCCGCCGAAGTGGCCTTGATTTGTTTATGGTTGTTAATGTGCACTGCCTTGTCATGACAATATATAATTATTATAAGTGTCATGAAATTCCATTTATTGGTTACTTAGTTATGACTCAATTTATTGATTTTAAGCCAATTTAAGGGCAATAACTCATTGCTTACTGAAGCAATTCTGACAAACTGTAAGATGCACCAATGTGTTATGGTGATACATATTTTGTATAAGTTTCATAGAATTCTATTCATTGATAAGTTAGTTATGGCTGGATATGGCAATCTCGCATTGATCCAAGGGCAATAATTCATGCACTTTTGATGCCATTCTGATGAAACTTTATGTGCATATCCACTTTATGGTGATACATCATTATTCAGTTTAAATTTCATGAAGTATTGGTTACTTGTTTATGCCTCATTTCACTGATTTTAAGTCAATTAAAGGGCAATAACTCATGCATTACTGAATCCAGTCTGAGGAATCTTCATGTGCATCAGCACATTATAGTGATTTATATTTATTTTAAGTTTCATGAAATTCTGCCCAGTGGTTACTTAGTTACAGCTCATTTCATTGATTTCAAGTTATTTAAAGGGCAATAACTCATGCATTACTGAAACTAGTCTGATGAAACTTTATGTGCCACAGCACGTTATAGTGATATATACTTATTTTAAGTTTCAAGAAATTCCGCTCAGTAGTTACTTAGTTATGGCTCATTTTATTGATTTTAAGCCAATAAAGGGGCAATAACTCATGCATTACTGCAGTTAGTCTGATGAAACTTCATGTGCCCCAGCGTGTTATAGTGATATATATTTATTTCAAGTTTCACGAAATTCAGTCCAGTGGTTACTTAGTTATGGCTCCGGATGGACAGACAGAAGGACAGGCGGGTCAATTAAAGGGCAATAACTCATGCATTACTGAATCCAGTCTGAGGAAACTTCATGTGCATCAGCACATCATAGTGATATATATTAACTTTAAATGAAATTCTGCCGAGTGGTTACTTAGTTAAGGCTCATTTCATTGATTTCAAGTTAATTAAAGGGCAATAACTCATGCATTACTGAAGCCAGTCTGATGAAACTTCATGTGCAGCAGCGGGTTATAGTGATATATATTTATTTTACATTTCAAGAAATTCCGCTCAATGGTTACTTAGTTATGGATCCAGGGATCTCCCCAGACCATTAAGGCATGTCGCTTGCAACATGCCTTCTTCTTCAAATTGCCTTTGCAACATGCCTTAATTTCCAGTGAAAATTTATTAAAGTGCTATTATTTTCATTTCTTAGGCATTTAAGTTGTTTTAAATGCATTAAGGGTCATTAATAAATTATTTATAATGTAAATTTATGTTAATTTTGACAAAACAATGCTATATTAAGTATTTAAAAAATTGATCAACAAGTCAAAATCTGATTATTGTGCTAATAGCGACATGCCTTCTGAAATTTCTGGGGAGAACTCTGGGATCATTTCATTGATTTTAAGCCAATAAAGGGGCAATAACTCATGCATTACTGAAGCCAGTCTGATGAAACTTCATGTGCCTCAGCGCGTTACAGTGATATATATATATTTCAAGTTTCATGAAATTCCATCCAGTGGTTACTTAGTTATGGCTCCGGACGGACGGACGGACGGAAAAACAGAAGGATGGACGGACAGACAGACAGACGGACATGGAGAAACCTATATCCCTCCGCCTTTGGCTTATGTGCATATCCACTTTATGGTGATACATCATTATTCAGTTTAAATTTCATTAAGTATTGGTTACTTGTTTATGCCTCATTTCACTGATTTTAAGTCAATTAAAGGGCAATAACTCATGCATTACTGAATCCAGTCTGAGAAATCTTTATGTGCATCAGCACATTATAGTGATTTAAATTTATTTTAAGTTTCATGAAATTCTGCCCAGTGGTTACTTAGTTACAGCTCATTTCATTGATTTCAAGTTATTTAAAGGGCAATAACTCATGCATTACTGAAACTAGTCTGATGAAACTTTATGTGCCACAGCACGTTATAGTGATTTATATTTATTTTAAGTTTCAAGAAATTCCGCTCAGTAGTTACTTAGTTATGGCTCATTTTATTGATTTTAAGCCAATAAAGGGGCAATAACTCATGCATTACTGCAGCTAGTCTGATGAAACTTCGTGTGCCCCAGCGTGTTATAGTGATATATATTTATTTCAAGTTTCATGAAATTCCGTCCAGTGGTTACTTAGTTACGGCTCCGGATGGACAGACAGAAGCACAGGCGGGTCAATTAAAGGGCAATTACTCATGCAGTACTGAATCCAGTCTGAGGAAACTTCATGTGCATCAGCACATCAGTGATATACATTTATTTTAAGTTTCATGAAATTCTGCCGAGTGGTTACTTAGTTAAGGCTCATTTCATTGATTTCAAGTTAATTAAAGGGCAACAACTCATGCATTACTGAAGCCAGTCAGATGAAACTTCATGTGCAGCAGCGTGTTATAGTGATATATATTTATTTTGAGTGTCAAGAAATTCCGCTCAGTGGTTACTTAGTTATGGATCATTTCATTGATTTTAAGCCAATAAAGGGGCAATAACTCATGCATTACTGAAGCCAGTCTGATGAAACTTCATGTGCCGCAGCGTGTACAGTGATATATATTTATTTTAAGTTTCATGAAATTCCGTGCAGTGGTTACTTAGTTATGGCTCCGGACGGATGGAAGGACGGACGGACAGACGTACATGGAGAAACCTATTTCCCTCCGCCTTCTGCGGGGGATAAAAATGTGAAAAACGACACCAATTCTGGCTTTTACAGGATTGGAGAGGGAGGCAGAAATTAGTTCAAATTTTCCAAAAGCAAAGTTTGAGTCTCTTTGTATTTTCTGAGTTTGAAATAACTCGGGGTTCCGCACTACACATGCTCACACTAAGACTTTTCTATCAAAGGTCAATGATGCCAATATATCAACTAATATTTCAAGTTAAAAACATTCCCTGTCTATTCTATCTTGCTGAAACTACTATCCATTTCCTCTCAGTCTGAATCAAAAACAATGTTTCAATTATATCAATGATCTTACAGTCTTCACGAAAGTCTGTCGGACCGCTGGACATGTCCGGTATAATAATCTCAGGTCCGTTAAAAATTCTGAGAAACCCAGACAGAATGTCCAGTGTGAAGTTTGGCCGAACAACTGAAGATGCGAATCGATTCAGCGTTACATTGCAATTTCAACCAATAAAAATGGCGCGGACAATAATACATAACAATTTTTCCCCAGTAACCGATAAAAAAAATTGAGTGTCAACAAATCCGCGAAAACATGTTAAGGCGACTTCTTCTTGAAACGAGTTCCCCGTCGTTTCCCTGCTCCAATCCACGAAGGTGCTGTAAGCGCTCCAGTATGCAAAGACCAATCGGGAAAAATAAAATGTCCATGCCTTTATCAATGAGACAGGTTTTATTGGGCCAAAGGCCCAAAACAACGTCTATACGAAGGTACAAAATTATTCTTGAATTAGCATCAAAACTGAATATAAGCTATACTCAAACTTACCAGGTTCTGTCTTTGATAGAATACATACATTTAAACATATACATTGGTGTTTTACAATGAAAAGGACATATTCTTGTAATTCTGATTTTGTGGATTTTTTTTTTGGGCCTGGTAAACTTGTCTCCTGTCTGGTAAAATTTGTCAGTTTATCAGACCGAATGTCCTGTAAAGTCTGGAGAACTTTCATGAAGACTGATCTTAAATCATGAAATGGTGATTTATATCGACTGACCAGCTAAGCTTAATGATGTCCTATTGGATTTTTCCATACTTGACCTCTTAGGCCAAAAAAAAGAAAAATCTCTTGTTTCCGGTTACCCTACCGACTATATGTTTTTGGGGCCTACTCAAACTTTTTTATGGCCTTATCATGGGATTTTAAAGGCTATTTTAAAGGATTTTTATACATTTTGCATACAAAAAAGTTTTTATATAAAAAAGTTCGCCTACCTACCGACCCTAATAGTTTTGGTAGACATAGCCTTAAACAAGACATTTTTTTCTTTTTCTCTTCCCAGTCCAACCAAAATCTTGGAACTCCAAACTGCCTTATTGGAACTTGTCAAATTGACAGGAACTAGTTTGTTAAATTTGAATGACCATTTACCCCCTCTCCCCCCCCCCCCCACACACACCATTTGTCAGCTATAATCAGCAACACTTAAATAAGGGTTACTAGAATTACCGGAATCTACCTTATTACTGGAATATACCGGAATACACCCAAATATACATTTATATTATCAAAATAAACTTAAATATTGCCAGAATAAATGAAATAAGTATCATTTCCATCTAAGTATTAGCTCTTTCTTAATTGGTAGTGGGAGTAAAAGGACCAATGTATGGGTATTGGATAGGTATCACTCTGTAGATTGCAAGCTGGTTTGGGTCTTTGTATGGTCAGTCACTTGCCAGCATTTACATGCAGCAAATATTAAATGACATATCTTAAATAAAATTATTTATATTTTGGTCAAAATAAATTGTATTTCGGTAAACAATAATGTTGGTTGGTTGATTTGATACTTAACGTCCATGGTAAACAACTAAGGTCATGTCGGGACGGTCAGTTAACCTAACCACACTATTCCTGGGCAGGCTTAGACCTCCTAAGCGGTTAACCAGTACTAAGTGCACATACTTTCGCCAGTAACTGACAACTGCCCTTCTTGAATCAGCGGAAGGAGAAACGAAAGTATGTGGCCAGCCCGGGATTCGAACCCAGGACCTCTGACTTACGAGTCAGGTGCCCTACCGATTGCGCTACCCGGCCCGCAGTGTTCCCACTCAAATTTTAAACTGAGGGTTTTATACCCCCTATCTATAAAATTTGCGGGTATGAAGTAAAATTTACAGGTATGACTTTGTATCTCGAAAAAGTTATGGGCCGAAATGGACATGGGCTGAAATGACCCGGAACCCTTGGTCCGCTTCTTTTACAAACACTAAAGTGCCGATGTGTTTCCAATTGAAGCCTGAAAAAACAAAGAAAATGGCTGTCATGCTTTTTTCCGGTCCTCGTTTTTATCCAATATTAATCATTTGATGGATTCCTTTCCAAATAAAAAATAGAAAGTGCCGTTTCCAAATAGAAACAGCGAAAATAAACGCAAAAATACGGACAAATTCTGTCAGCCATTATGACAGTTCTAGTGTGCAACATGACCGCCCATGTCATTAATATTCATGCAGCCGATTAGTGGTAGTGTTTTCCAATAATGAATTTGATTGGCCCGATTTGGCCGTAGAACGGATGTGACGGACGTGAATGAAAGCATGTCTTACTACGGCCCGCGTTTCAGATCAAAACAGTGACTTCTGATTCTCTTCTCGGCTACAAAAATCATCTGGCCTGGCAGACTCGCAATAGAATGAAGAAAAATGATGATTTTTTATATTTTTGAGAGAAACCTATGCGCGTGAATGCACGTTCTTGCCCCAAAATTTGTGCGTGATTAGAATGATTTCCGCGTGATTCACGCACAATTCTACGTGAATGGGAACACTGGGCCTGGCAAACAATAATGTGTATTTTGGTATATTCCGGTAGATTCCAGTGTATTTTGGTATATTCCGGTAATTAAGTGTATTCCGGTATTTCTAGTAACTGCTTAAATAATGTTTATTTGTGAACGAACATACAACATATCCCATCAAGGACCCTCAATGAGCTTTGTGCCAACATCAAGAGGGATGGATTTACACCACTATTCATTCAGAATAGTTCAGTTATTGTCATGTATCTGCAACAATCTGTATGAATGTAACATGTAGAATTTAGAAAGCTTTTGACAGAACATTGATGGTGACACATTGTGCAACTTTTCAAATGCTGTATAGCAGTTTTCTTGGTCGTGGCAGGAACATCAGGTTTCAGCCTCCTGGATTCAACGTTGTCAAATGATATACTGACAGCATCTACTTCCTTACCTGCAACATCACTGACGATCCATTCTGGATGAGCGAGGCTTGCAATGGCGAATATGTCCGCCACTAAAAACAAAATACCAGATACTGCAGTGAGTTTATCCATAGCTAAGGTTGCTTTGTATATTACGACACCTGTAAGCAACCTCACATGACTGATATGAAATGTTAAGTGAGGGATAAGCTGTAAATTTTAGACAAAAACATTTTGCTCAATTCTTTTTACACAACTTGTCTTCCATCTTGGATTTTATTATGGGTAAAACTCCATACCAAGAATGGGTAAAATCCATATTCGGTCATACTAAATACCGCAAGCTGGCACAAGGTACCGCAATGACCCAAGTAAGCACATTGTATAACAAAAGAATCGTAGCTAAGCGGAAGATTTAGAAAGTGCAGAAGACCGAATCCCGATGGATTTGCTGGTGTTGGAGGAACAAAAGTTGGTGACCTGCCTGACGAGATGCTGTGGCGAACACTGTGTGTCTCATATTGGAAACAATCCACAAAATATGTGAACCCTACAGCAGAATTAAGACAAACAAGGGGTGTCATATAACTTGAAATACACATGGTACTAAAATATCGATGTTAGACTGAAAAGGCGAAAGCACCGCTATCCCCCCTCCCACCCCACCCGCCCCACGGATGGGACTTTGTTCAGAATTAGCATATTGTGAGGAATAACATTACGGACTGTGCTTCTGAAACTATAAAACACCATTCTCAAGCTCGAAATAGTACAAAAATCTTTTATCATATGACGTCGCATCTGAGAGTGTATTAAAGCCATGCATTAAAAACGATAATCCACTAGTGGATTAAATATGCAAATTACGTCGTAACGTTATGCGTTGATGTCCATAAAACGTCACGTTTTCTAATGGCAAAATCGTGACGGTTTGGTGCAAAATTTTCTAATAAAATGCGATTCTAGTGTCATATGATAAATGCATTCGTGCTCCTGTATTGAATTTATTAAACTCGTTGGGGAAAACCGATAAGATGCTCGGCAAAGCCTCGCATCTTATCTTTTCCCCCCAGCTCGTTTAATAAATTCAATAATACATGAACACTCATGTAAGATCCTATATATAAAAAGGCCTCATTATACCAGTCTTTAAGAGGCATGGGAAATGTACATCTTTGGCAGAGATTATAGCAGAGCTCTAGATGAGAGGGAGTATTGGGTGATAATTAGGGATAATTTTTGCTAATTCTGCATAAAAACATATGTTGTGACCCCTCATCTGAACCGTCTCGACGAGACGGTTCAGACAGATGAGGGGTCACAACATATGCTTTCAATGAGAAATAAAAAAAAAATATTCATCAATTATCATCAAATACCCCTCTTATCTAGAGCTGTGTATAGGCCAGTTACTCTGTTGTTATAAAATAAAGAGGTAAGGTTTCCCATAGCCTAATAGCCGTAGGGGCAGTGGGGGTTAGAGACCCACTGAGTCTTGGGCACAGCAAATGAAAGACTGAGCCCATCTCTCTCTTTTCGCTGCCTTATCCTTCCCTGATTCGAAAAAGGTGCCTAATAACTGCTGGGTTGACAGAAAGAGTTTTCCAGTCGCCGGATGGCGACGGTGAGCCGCGAACTCATGACCTTCTGGCGACTTTCTGCACCATAATCGAGTCACTCTAACCACTCGACCACGGCGCCTTTCTGTTATAAGATAATGAGAAACTAATACAGGACATCTTTATTTAGACGAACATAACATATCGTTTCCCAATCGTCAACAGCAAGGATTTAGTTTAGTTTAGTTTAAACATATTTTATTGTCTAAGAACTAACAATAGGGTTGGGCTACAAGTTCTACCAACATTAGTTACAGCCCTTCCTTTAGAACAGTAGGCTATATACAAATCGTCAACTAGGCTACACGATAATATAAACAGAGAAAATGAATGAGTAAGCAAAACGGCGCTTGTCCGTTTCGAATTCTCTCGTGCGCTCTATGCCAATTCGTTTATCGGACTGGCAGGGAGCTTACGGTGGTTGCTGTTTTGACTGGCCGGGTCATGGCGGGACTGATGAGGAGTGGAATTGTTCAACTTAAATGTACAGAGTGTGACTGCTCATGATGGTTTTACATGCTATGATGTTAGATCCTATTTTGATATGTATTTGTATTGTATAGATAGTCGAGTCTGGTCCGTCCCATAACTTTGTGAGGTCGTTGCGTCACCACAGGTGCATTTAAAACAACCCCTTTCCACCTAGCCCTGTCTTCGGCTGCCCTAGTGGAGCTAGAAAAGTCCATACCTATCCACTCCTTAATATTGTCTTCAGGCCTCTTCTTCTGACTACCTCTTCTTCTTTTTCCTTTCACTGTGCCCTGCGGAATTGTCTTTGTTAAACCAGAAGACCTTTTAATAGACGTAGCCAAACCACCTCAGTTTCCGTTTCTTGACCAAGGTCAGGCGTTCGCCATATTCTCCGATGGCGGCTTGCATCTTTCTGCGAACATCCTCATTAGTGACATGGCCCTTGTACGAGATTCAATAACCTTCGATAGCATCTCATCTCAAAGGCCTGCTGTCAAGGTCCATGACTCACAGGCATACAGAAATATGGATATGACAAGGGAGCGCATCAGTTTCACCTCTGATCCAAGACATAATTTATGTTGTCTCTCCATTTTGGCTTCAGCTTTGTAGGAGCTGCAGTGGCTTGCTCAATCCTTGAGAGAACCTCCGGTCTTGAGCCTTCATCTGAGACAAATGCTCCAAGGTACTTGTAACTTGTAACTGTTCCCTGTTACATGTACTGTCCTTTTATCTTGATCTTCCTCTGGGTGCCATTGACGCTGTTTTGGTCTTCTCAGCACTTATCTACATTTTGTACCTACTGCAGGTTTTGTCGAGACTTTCAACTAGTGCTGCTAGTTCCTGCTCTTTCTCAGTGAGAGCCTCAGTCATCGGTAAATGCAGATTGGTAACAGTTCTTCCGCCTATGCATGTTCTTTCAGAACATCAGACACAATCTTTTCAGAAAAAATGTTGAAGAGGGTGGGCGAGAGAAGGCATCCTTGCCTAACTCCAACTGTTGTGCTGAACCATGCTCCTGTGATGCCATTCATCTGCACTGCACATATAGCCTTGCCACAGAGGTGCTCAGTGGCGCGAACCAGATTTGCATTGATATTATAATTATACTTCCACATGGTAGCCCATATAAGGCAGCATGCCATACCCTGTCATTATTTTTAAAAAATCTATGCATGGATATTTCCCATCTATGTAAATCTCCATTGGAGGAGAAGAAAAGCCCAAAACCGATAATGTGTAAATCCAATATCCAGTCATACTAAATCCTGCAAGCTACTACATGTGGCACAGGTTACCGCAATGTAGCACAAGCTAGACCCGAGTAAGCAAAATGTATAATAGAAGAATCATAGCCAGGCGACAGATTTAGAAAGTGCAGAGGACTCAATCCCGATGGACTTGCAGACGTTGGAGGAACACAAGTTGACGAGATGCTGTGGCCAACACTGGGTGTACCATGGAAAGCAATCCTTCTTAACCGTCTTCCACAAAATATGTGAACCCAAAAGCAGGGTTGAGAGAAACAATGGCGTCATATAAATCGAAATACACAAGAAACTTAAATATCAGTGACATACGCTATAAATAGGCACGTTTTAACAAACACGAAACCCTGTGTCTGCGGATATGAGCTACCGGTTGATTTTAAGATTGACAGTCAACCCAATCAATTATCTGAACTGGAATATCTAAACACTTTTATCTTCAAGAATTTAAAAAAGAACATTTTTTCTTAAGTTTAGATAAAAATATGTACAAGTTTTCCCTTAATGTTTGCACTCAAAATGGAATCCGTGGGCGCTCAGTTGATTACGCTATATGAACTACCGGTACATGTAAACAGAAATTAGGGTCGAAATCGTGATATTGATATTATCATTGTTGTTGTATTTCAATTCTCGTAACGATGTTCTGCCCGCACCTCAGCAAATTGGATCCATAGCCGCGGCTGTCCTGTCGTCGTCGATGAAATCCATCCAATCATAGGACCATCTTTCTTTAACGCCACCAACCATAGGTCTTCTTTTTTCAACACCGGCCCTTGTTGATGAGTTGTCGCTTCTTCAACACGACGAGGTGCACACCTTCCGAGTTCCGAAGGGTTGATATTATCAAATACAGAAATAATGTGACATATTTATGCAAAAAAACCACCCGACAATGACGTGAGCAGGTGTTGCCATTGATGTAAGTTCTGCAATATTATTTGAGCCCCGACATGACAAAACCAACAATGTGGTTGTGCGCCCAGTGCAGACTCAGATCAGCCTGGGTATCCGCCCAGTCTGATCAGAGTCTTCGCTGTCCGCATGGAGGTAGCTTAGACCCTTAGCTACCCTTTGAGCACTTAAGAAAGAGTCTGGTCAAACTGGGTGGATGTCCAGACTGATCTGAGTCTGCGCTGGGCGCACAACCACATTGTTGGTTTTGTCATGTCGCGGCTCATTTTTTTCTGCGATCCAGGGAAGTTGCGTATGTATTTTATAACTGGAACTTGTCATTCTGCGCGAAAAATTAAAACAAATATAATTATACGTCATAATAACAGTAAATTTATGAACAGAAACCTTTTTGACTGATTCCGATAGATAGCGTGAGTTTTCCTCTCAAGTTAATCGGAAAGAACAAGGTGTAAGCAAAGTCGAGTGACAGAAATTTCGGAAGGTTTAGGTTTACACCGATAGACTATACACACCGGTGGATCATATAACAAGACAATTCAATATGATAATATCCTACTTTTATTTGCTGTCTTTCGTATGCAAGTTCAAAGCGGGTAGTTTGCATTTGCAGTTATCGGTATGCTAGAGTTATAGAGGTTCGAATATTGTCAGAATTAAAGAGCAGGCGACATCGAAGTGAAAAAATTAGTGAACATGATTTTGACATGTGAACTGTTGCTTTAAGTCTGATAAAATTAACGAGAGCTGGCCATGGCCTGAAACGAGGATTTTAATATTGAAATGCATATGCGTGTAGAGGTTATGGCAATGAGGCCGAAAAAAAGTGCCTTTAAGAAACATTTTCCTTATATTTGTAGCATTGTGGTTGAATATATGCAATGATAGAGATCAAACATAAATTTTCAATTCATTCACTTTTTCCAGGCCCCTCCGGAGCTGTTGAAAAGCTCGGCCTTCCGCCTCGATTTTCTGCATCTCCCTACCGGAACCTGGCAAATTATATATGAAAATGCATGAATAACTATGGTCGACTCATATATGAGCCGTGACACGACAGAACCAACAATGTGGTTGTGCGCACATCGCAGACTCAGATCAGCCTGGGCATCCGCCCAGTCTGATCAGAGTCTTCGCTGTCCGCATGGAGGTAGCTTTGTCCCTTTCCTACCCTTTAAGTGCTTTGGAAAGACTCTGCTCAGACTGGGTGGCTGCCCAGACTGATCTGAGTCTGCGCTGGGCGAACAACCACTTTGTTGGTTTTCTCGTGTCGCGGCTCACATTAGGACCACCTGGCCCCGGCGGAGTGGCTAAGGCTTTCATGTCGTTCAGCTTCATATTGGCCATATATCTATGCACTAGTTTTCGACTTTTCAAACAAGGATTTTTTTTTATATCATTCATTTATTAACTCATGTATTGTTTACTTTTTGAACTGTTCCTTCTTCCTTCTTTAAACTTGGATAGTTAGACTAGCTCGTGGTATTCATTATACCTTTAGCCTACTCAGTGTCTACCTTGTGCAACGTTGCGGTACCTAGTGTAACCTTGCATATCTGTCCTTAGCTCCCTCGACTTCCTCTCTAAGGAACGCCGCTGTGGAAAGCGTTATCATTGGATCAGTCTACGAAGCGTCTACGGGAGCATTTGACCCGGACAACATAACGTGCGCCTGAATAAAGGTGGACTATTCAAAAGAAATTCGTTCTCGGAGCCTCTTGAGGAACTTCTCTGTGAGGAATTGGAGCAAAGAATGAAGGCAGAAGTTCGAATGTACAAAAAGAATATGAAATAAGGCAGCGCAAAGAAACAGACATACATGTAGAAAATCAGTGACTGTTCGAGAATAAAAACAGTGTAGTCAATCTTGAAGCTCTGTTATGATGCAGAAGGTTGCAAGTTCGAATCCGGTTTTGGCCAGCCGGAAGCTGGAAATAAAGTCTCTGTCAGCTCGGCATTAAATAAGTATCGGAGGATAAGGCAGCGAAAGAAGAGGGACGGGCTTCACTTTTCATATGCTGTGCCCAAGATACAGTGGCCCTCTGACCCCTCCCCCCCCCCCCCCCCCCCAACTGCTCGTTCGGCCACTACAGTTACGGAAAGACCGGTTTACCTTTACATATCGCACCGGTGGTAGAATTCAGAATTTCACTGCACACTGTCATTTAACATTATCATACCATCATCTTCATTTGATTGGAATCCTGGTGAAAGGGGCAAAAACACAGTTTCGTCTAACTATCAAGAGCAACTTCGAAAGAATACGAGCCATCAGAATATATGCAAACAGCATAGGCCTGGATCAGCCTGCACACACATGCAGTCTGATTAGGAGATCCGTTCAAAGAATCATGCGAAGGCTTCAAACAGACATCACAGATCGTGCAGGGGCACAGACTGAGCTGAGTTTCCGCTGACCACACATGCACCAAATGACTCACTTTGGCACGGCATATTTTGTGATTTAGTATTTGTATGTCACGGTTACGCAGTGTTTTATTTAGAAGAGTTATGGTTTGCTCATAGGGCCCCAGGAGCACTTGGTTTCCTTCCATTCTCGTTGCACAGCTGATTGTTTCATTTAGTGTCGGCTGCAGTTACAATGTTATGGTTACGAATTTGTTTTCTATTTTTACTGGAGTCTGAAAATAGTTTCCCTCACAACCATACGAGGGGCATTTCAGAAATAATGTAAATGATCTCAGGGTAGCCTATTTGCTGATAATTAGCAGTAATGTTATATATCAATGGGAAGCTAAATTCAAGCGCTGTAGAATGGTATGCGTTAAAAGAATTTCTAAGTCGCCCATGCATGACAGCACGTGCTTATACATCATAAAGGTGTGGATACTGGAAACCATACATTTTCTCTGAAAGTCTCTCGTGTTCTATTGCTGTTTACTCAATGAGAAAAAGATTTATTTTATTGAAAAAACACGTAATACTGTCCTTTCAAGTTAAAATAAGAAAGTTATACAGGAATCGTTTCCAGATTCTACACAAGTAACATAATAAACGAGATTTTTTGTCCGCTATGTGGTCATAAATGCAAAGTTATTGTAAATGCATTATATCAATAAAATTGTGATCTTTGACTCAATCACACCCAATTTCAACAAATGACTGACATTTTACTACAGAAATGATTAGGTCACAAAAGTTTGTTACGACTGGCATCAAATCACTGATGAAACTGGATGATACGTGTGCGAACCCCACGGCGGAAGTTGCATAGTAGCAGCAATTCATGTAAAATATAAGACAATAAAATGAAATTGAGCCGCGACACGACAAAACCAACAATATGGTTGTGCGCCCAGCGCAGACTCAGATCAGCCTGGACATCCGCCCAGTCTGATCAGAGTCTTCGCTGTCCGCATGGAGGTAGCTTAAACCCTCAGCTACCCTTTGAGCACTTAACGATGAGTCTGGTCAAACTGGGCGGATGCCTAGGCTGATCTGAGTATGCGCTTGGCGCACAACCACTTTGTTGGTTTTCTCGTGTCGCGGCTCAATTATCTTTTATAAAAAGATACAGGGTCAATATATTTAAATTTGTTTAATGTCAAAAATTAGAGGGACATATTGATAGAAAACGTCATATATACTCCTCGCCAAAAGTTTAGCATATTTCAGCTCTATGGTACCTTTGTTAACAATTCTGCAGAAAATTAATAAACTATAAAACAACGATATAATTTATGGGTTCGGAAAGAAAGAATACTTCAGCATATGCCTCATGACATTTTTGTCCAATATTATCAGGTAAAAGAATTTTGGCGGGCTGACATTTTTGTGTAAAATAATAGTTTTTTTATCTTTTATTTGCTGCATATAAGATGTCGTGTCAGGAAAAAAATGTCGCACGTCAGACAGGAGACCACGGAACAAATAAGTTACACATAAAATTTGAAGTGCCAGTATCAGAGACCCGACAGTTTTCAGTAAGACAAAAATGATAAGAATCGATAGGAAAAATGCATTGTTAATGATTAAGAATAAAAGTATTGACAAGAGTTTCTTTTATGTCTGATTTAGAAATGGCTGAGACACAATCAATGTAGCAAGGTACGATTTAACATGTCGTCTTCAGACGATGGTAATTTGGTGTGTGAAAAAATAAAACTGATGATGTTTTGGACACACTTTTAAAAAATGTCGAAAATTGTACTTTAATTACAGTGGTCTTAACTTTTATCGTTGTGTATCCAGCCAGCTGCAGGGTTTCAAAAATCCAGTGTGTAGGTGTTTTCATTGTACATTACTGCTTCGGATAGGATCCATAACCACACATTTTTGTACTTATAAGAAGTCCCCTTTATCATTTATTTCTGCTGCTAACTTCACAAATAATTATGCTAAACTTTTGGCGAGGAGTATATAAAGACTTGAAAGACTTGTTATTTTATATGACATAATGACTTTGAAATATGTGTGTGGGTGGGGAAACGTATCGTAAAAAATCAGGTAGGCCACTGACAAAAGAACATAAGTTGCCATTAAAGATTATTTATGGCAGAAAACAAGCATGAAGAATTAAATCTTATTTATTTTTGGTTTTATATCTGTCACCAAACATTCACTTTCACTTACGTTGACCTCAAAACCGAAGTTTAAACAACTTACTTTACATTTCAATTTAGTGCAGGAAGTGCCGTCATCAGAATTGCGCATTGTTCCATGATAAGCCTATCTTGCGATGTAAATCTTGTGTGTTAGCAAGGCTTATACAATGTTTTTCATACTGAAATATTTTCAGTATAACAGGTATTATAGATATCAATCCAGAGCTGCTTGTATCCAGAGTTAAGAAAATCTGAATTTGTCTCTACATTAATATTCCGTCTGTTTAGAACTACTCAGTGTCCTTACCCTAACAACAATTGTCAAGGCATATTTTAAAGAAAATACCATTGCCTCATTTTTTTGAGTAGATGCCATTGGGTGATATGTAAGCCTAAAAGTTAAAACATAAATTTCAAATAACAATCGACGTTCCTAGGAGTGGCCGACTCATATACACTATTTCCGAAATGACCCTTGTATTCCACATGAAAAAGTAGTATTCGTCGGCTTAGATTGGCTCTCTCCCCTAATAGCTAGTCGCACATATTGATGGGACTACTTGGGACCTGTTTATCGTCGGCTTTCCGTCTAACCATGGCGGTCTTAGTATGTCCGTAAATGTACGTATCTTGATATGTTTGAGAAGCTGAAAGCACACCGTCTTTCTTTGTAATGCTTTGTAAAGCTAAAAAAAAACTGATTGTAGAAAATTTATAAGCGCCACTTGAAAAACGAGCCTGATAGTCATCGACGTTTTACCTCATTTTGATTGCCAGATCCTGTGATTCTGGAAAAAAAATCTTTGATGTGGTAAACATGGTGCGTACGTTTCAGCTTGGTTCTTTAGTATCCATTGCCGTCACTATAAACGGGCGCAAAATCACACGTCTGGTGACTAAAGAATCTGGGGACCTATATTCTGTATAATTGCACAATTCAATGTAAAATTAAAATCTTAAAGAGTTCCTTCAAGAGCAGAGAAGAAGGAACATGGGCCAGACTACGTAGTTTCGGCTAATGAAGCCTCTTCAGTGACCCTGACAATATCTGGTGACGAAACCAGAGAAAAGCATAATGTAATTTCTTAATCTCAATTGGACAGTCGATTCAAAGACTCACATGTATATGTGGAAAACATCTGGAAAACTCTGAAAAATCTAAATAATTCTATGTTATGGTCCTTTACGTTCTTTACCTTAATTTACAATCTGCAAACATTGCACAACGTTCTGATGTACTGTACAGTATACTGTAATTTCGCGGCTTAAAGAAAATATCATATTAGCACATTTTATTTTGGCGGTCATGATACACGGCTCCTCATGATAAGTGAATTTAATATAAATTAGCGGAAAAAAACCTCACTTTTAATTAAACTATATATTGTAGAGAGGCGCCGTGGTCGAGTGGTTAGAGGCGCTCGGTTATGGTTCATAGAGTCGCCGGAAGGTCGTGAGTTCGCGGCTCACCGTCGCCATCCGACGACTGGAAAACTCTCTCTTTCAGCCCAGCAGTAATGGGTACCTTTTTCGAATCAGGGAAGGATAATACAGCGAAAGGAGAGGGATAGGCTTTGCCTTTCATCTGCTGTGCCCAAGATACAGTGGGTCTGTCACCCTAACTCCCCTACGGCTATTAGGCTTTGGGAAACCTTTACCTTTACCTCTGTACATTGTTGCATGTTAGAATCGTCTCATTGAATCGCCGCGATTAAAAAAAGATGCCACAATGTAAAGTTAAATGAAAAGGTATAAAAAGTCTAAAATACTTATAAAATACTCTTTTCATTTGAACCTCCGTATATGTATTAAATCAACTGTAATATTGTCGGAATTAAATTTTCTCGCTCTTTGCTTTAAACACTAATATCGCCAAAATTCAGTAACCGCCAAAAATAAGTGTTTTACAATAGGTAAGGAATACCTGCTACGACGTCCAGTGGAGTATAAAATTCAGCAGAAAATGTTTGTAAAATTTGGAATCAGATAATTATCTGAACTTATTCAATTAAAGCACAAACTATGCGCATGCACGGCTGCACATTTCCTTGCATACCTGAAGCGTTAGAAAAAGCAAGACATAGATCACTATTGATACTTGGCTGTCGAGTCCTTATCCTTGCTTCATCACAGTCTTTTCTTGATTTTAATTGTTGCCCGTGATGTCTCTCTGATGAGTTAGGGGATCTCCATACGAACCGAACTACCAACTAATTGTGTGCACCGCGGCGGAGGGCGAGGGTGAAGGTTTGGCCCCAGTAAAACCGGTTTAAACCCTCCAGTAGTTATTACTGACCGTCCCAAGGTGGTACTTTCGTTGCGGTTGCATTTGTTTTATGTTCGGTGCTGTTTGGTTTATTGTGTTATCATTTTAACCCTTCTGTGATAAAAATTGAAATAGGTAAAAATAGTTGTTAAATGTTTTCGTATAATTTGCTTAATCTGTTGTAACCCTTCTGTTGGTCTAAATTATTTAGTTTGTTAAAGATAGCTGAGTTGCCACCTATTTGGGACAGAGCTGCTGACTCGGCTTGTCACCTGCAATTTATTGTTTGTTGGGATGTCTTTGTCAATCTTTCCCTTTGATGTTGGGGATAGGGTTTGGGATCTGATTCAGTCAGTTCCTGAAGTGTAGTTACTCTTTAAATTAGAAAAACAAAAGGACATTGAAGTTTTATTTTTCATAATTACGGATTATCTACCTTTGCATAAAACCATAGCAAATTTTAATTTTTGATTGTTTTTTGGTTAATCAATTTTCTGATTAATTTTTTCTCGTTCTGATGGTGGAATACATAATGAATCGATTCCTACCGTTAGTTTCTTAGTTTCAACAAAATTGTGACAATATTTGAGGAAACCACCGTTGAAATAAACTTTTAGCTCAAATTTCCATTATTCGCTGTTTCTTATTGTGTTTTTGAAGGAATAGCGATATTCCAACACTAATTTTCAAAGGCTTGAAAACACAAATCGCTGTGTGTTTCCTCGTGCAATAATTTTGGTCCATTTGATGTTTCTTAGGGCAAAATAACAATAATTGTATCATGCACTCCTTTTAAATGTCTGATTGACTGTTCCGTATTTACACAGCAGAAAACCGGGCCCCTCTTGACTTTGAATGTGTTCATTATATCTCACATAGCTTTTACAGCTATCCATCGAAATTATGGCCTTACCCATGCATTTCACTTTCAAATGCGTTCTTGTGCATGAACCTTCCTGATTCCACAAAACAGAAATTTGAAGACAAATTACTTTCAGCATTTCAGTTTTGTTCAGTATAGTAAAAAAAACACAGCAGAACGGTCAGAAATAACATGAAGTTTAAAATTGGCACAAAATTATTGTGATAGTCAATGCACAAACTTAAGAATACAGTACACAAGAATAAGTCGAATCCCTATGTTTATTAGTTTATTTCGTACACGAATGATACTGAAGTCAAACATAGTTACATATTAACTTAACTAATGATGAAGAATAAAATTTTGGGAAAAGGTCAGTCCAGTTACGTCAAACACCAGCTACGAAAAGTATATATGAAAGAGTTTATCACGTGCAAAGCAAGAGCGAATTAGAGATTGAAGAGGGGAACAAGCTGGTGTACAATTTCATTGACTTATTATCGTATCAGCAGAACCACGGATGACAACCTACGCCACAGTGCTTAAGATATTCAAAACATTAACTCAGTAGCCAGCTCGTCGCGAATAATGTATTTTGCTTATTAAATAAAGTGTTACAAAAATAGATTAACCAAATAAAACGATAGACGCAGTACCGGTAGATGATCTGACAAATAAAAGAGAGAGAGAGAAAAAAAGAGTTTACCACAACTAACATGTTTTATCTACACATAAAACGGTAGTGAGGTGTTTGTAGATTTACAAACTTTTCAAGAGTCATTTTTCATACGAGCCGCGTCACGACAAAACCAACAAAGTGGTTGTGCGCCCAGTACAGACTCAGATCAGCCTGGGTATCCGCTCAGTCTGATCAGAGTCTTCGCTGTCCGCATGGAGGTAGCATAGACCCGTAGCTACCCTTTCAGTGCTTAGCGGAGAGTCTCTTCAGACTGGGCGGATGCCAAAGCTGATCTGAGTCTGCGCTAGGCGGACAACCACTTTGTTGGTTTTCTCGTGTCGCAGCTCATATCGCCCTGATTCTTTTCATTTTTTCAATGGACGTGACACCATCTAACGTCACGAAAATGTCGATATCGTAGCTAAAAACATCCTCACCCACCCAAAATGCATGAAATCGAGCAAAATGATAAAATGAAATAATTCACTCATCATAAATTCAGTACTAGAATTTTTTGCATTGAGAAGAAATAAAAAGCTTGGCGATTCATTTGTTTTCAGATTTTTCATATTTTACTGACCTAAAATTTGTTTAAGCATAAAATACAATATCTGTCTTTTACAAATAATTTTTGGAGATATACTGAACATACGCACAGTCTGGTTAAACCATCCAGTCTACCATGACAAATTAAAGCCTCGGTGAACTGAGAACAGTCTTATCAGGCTGCAGGTATGCGCAGACTAGTTCGAGAATGTAGGGTAAGCAAAAAGGTGTACCGCCCTGATTTCCTGTCAATTGTTTTCAGTGGGGGTACAACTTTTATGATTTCCCTTTGTTTCTCCGGACAACCAAAGAAGAGCAAATTTGTGCTTATAAGAGCAAATCCTCATTTAAAAGGAAGGCAAAATGAAAAAGGTACAGTTGCTTCTCCTGAAAGCGCACAAATTCACCTTAAAACGTTTGTTTGCATACCGGCTCCTTTTGCATACCGGCTCCTATGTTACAAATTGCTATTTACTAAATATAAAATCCCAAACATTCTGAACATTTAAGTAGGGAAGAGAAAAATATAAAAAAGCCAAGGAGGGAAAAACAATTTTAGCGCACGAATATGATAGGTCTCATGACATTGATTGATGTTTGGATATGAAGTTATATTACATTTACTGACAAACACAGCAAAATTCGCTTCGCAAGTTAACATGTTGCACTTCTCTGCAGTATGAGGTTCCCGATTATGAATCAAATATATGGCTATTCGAACTTGTTAAACTGATTCCAGATTTAGGTGAGCCAGTTTAATTCGTTGCTATTGGCACAAAGAAAACTACAGTGAGAAATATCTGGGCACCAAGAAAAGCCAGGAAGAAAAATATATCTAGCACTCGTCCAACTTCTGACCAATGAACGTCAATCTCCAAATCTGCCAAAGAATCTTCCTCATCACTTGATTCGGTATAAACCGATGAACTTCCAAACGAGTCATTATCAGAATACATATGCCTTGTTTCATCAATGCTTTTGGTCGGAGAGAGTGGTTGCATTTTGATTGCTTTATTGTTTTTTGTAAGATCTTTATGTTTTCTGTGTTTAATAGAACGTTTGTCGATACTGTTATTGGTTTTCGTCTCATGCTCTGGTGCCTGGTCATTCTTTTGATTAACTACTAGGCTTTTGCTTTTGACATTATGCTCTGCGAGCTCATTTGATGGTGTGTTGCTAATTTCATTTTCGACAGTTTTGTTATTTTGGAGGCTTTTTACATTTTTAGATTTGGAACGTGAATAATTCTTTGTGTTCCAAAATTGAAAACATAAACAATCATCCCGTTTTGCTTCATCACGTTTCTTTCTTGATAACACTGGCCTAAAGTATTTTCTGAAGGGTTCATCGTTGAAAATGGGCTGCAAGAGAATATCACCTTTTAAAAATTTTCTGAAATTTAGACGAGGACTCTCTGGATAATTCAGTTCTGGAATCTCAATTTCCTGATATTCTGGCTTATTTGAAGCGCGGTCGGTAGCTGAAGAAGGTAACTTGGTTTCTGATGGATTTAAATCGCTCTTGCTTGTCATGGAGGGTTCGCTTGATTTTTCAAAATGATTTTTCTTCACAGTGCGTTGCTGGATGATCGGAACATTTTTAAAGTCCTCAGTTAGGTCGTTTTCATATGTTTTGGACTTTACTTTTTGTCTGGCTGCTGAGAGTTCCTGACAACGAATAAGGTTTGATAATTCCCACGTTTTATTTTTCACGGGTCTTTTTGTGTTGCTTTCTTTCTCGCACCGGCATTGATTTGACACTTTTGAGAAAATAGTGCGTTTATAACAAGAATTACATCTTCTTCTGTGATTCTTGCAGCTGCAACAGTTTTGTTTCAAACACCTGAAAAGTGAGACACAACATTTAAGTCTGGCACAGCCGCAGTTGATAAATGTCACCAATCTAGAAATCCATATAGGCACTTGCTCTTTTTCAGGTTTAAAGTACACTCGCATTAGTAAAACTGTAATAAGCGTCATTGCTCCACTGTTACACATCATAACAACAAGATAGAAACACAAATATGAGATAGGTGAAGAACTTCTGGGCATTATATCCATGACCATATTCAAAATAACCATAAATGAGAGAAAACAAGTCACTGAAAATCCAACTCTTTCTCCGGACTCAGCTGGAAGAAGAAACACCACGCTATTTAAGCAACAGAGAATAAGAACTGGCATTACAATGTTGAAAGCAAAATACATTGGTTTTCTGGAAATTTTAATTGTAAACGTAATGAAAGATTGTTCGTTTCTGACTGATGTTTCTGTAGACGTTTCTAAAATATTCCATTCTCCATTTTGCTCATAGTTAGTCATATCCCATTCGTTTGAAGTTGCAATAAGCAACATTTCATCTGCTTTGAAACCCCAGCCCGTGTAGGTGAAGGAACATTCTTGCTTATCAAAAGGATAATATGTCACATCCGGTGTGCATGCTCCACTAATCATTACTCGTGGTTTCCACGTGACTCGATACGTTTTCATATTGAAAGAGCACAAGTAAGACTTATCACCGACTTCCGTTGTTTCTCCTACGGCATTCTCTAAAACCAATTTCGGTGTCCATATTTTATTGTAAGGCACAAGAAACGATTTTCGATCTTTTATATTAAATACACTTGACGTTATCAATGGACTTTCGTCAATCCATGATAGATTCATCGCAGCGACAAGATCCATTTTACCAGCTACCTCATCAAATCCGTTGATTGCAAAAAGACTAAACGAAACGTTTACTTCCATGACTCGAGACACGTCTTCAAGAGGTATGACGTCGACAGTGTCATATTCGTTACCATAATTGTAAGCCGATATCAGATTAATGTAATTGGCAACTTGGTTTAAAAAGCTTACATTTCCATGTATACATTGCAGAAATAAAAAGCAAAAAGTCGCGGTCCAAATGGAGATTTTGGCATTCATTTTCGAAACCTAATGATCAGATGAACACTTGTTATTTGACTGTCATGAATATACAGTGCAAAGTTTTTAATAGCCTGTCAATACGTAAAAGTACTTATGATCTAGATAAATCGTCATTATAATATTTCTGTGACTTGATAGCTCTTTAACGAAAGTAGATAGGCTTTGATGATCTGGCTTATTGTTAAACACAAGAAAGCAGTCAGCTACCATAACGGTCGTTATTATCGTTATGTCAGTTTCTAGACGAAAACATGACAGAGCTGTAAACTGAGGCGGCAATAAGAAAACAATCTCCAAAAATAGACAGCCGTCCTTATCTACGCTACTGCGAGTTCATTTATTTATAACTGCATGAGCATAAAGGGTTGGACTATAGAATTTTATAATCATCATAGAAAGTCAACGGCAACATCAATAATAATCATAATAAAACAATAGTAATACTAATGATGCAAATGATGATCACGACCAGAAGCGCATGATATCGACGGATCTTTGAACTTGTCTGCTTATTTCTGGAATCATCAATGTTTATATGACTTAGGAGTTCGGACTTATGATTTGGCTACTTTGACCTTTTTCATATACGACTGTCAAACGATTACGACTGTGTATGATGCTATATCTACTGTACCGCTACAACTGGATGATGTTTGACAAAGTGCTGATTATGTTAATAATCAGTGTTGACGTTGAAGTTTGTCTGCAACCTTGGGTGGCACAACTAACGTCCTATAAATGTCGTAATCCTTATTTTGGGTAAATTTCACTTTAGTACCTCCACTATACATGAAAAAGATGCTCCCATTATAGACACAGGTATTAGAAATTTTAATGTCTTTTTGAGTTTCCTACATTCAAAGGCCAAGTTTTTCCTCTTCTGGGTCAGGTCTCTATTATGTAGACACCGTCTTTGTTACGACATAAGGCTTTCCTGGCTTTAGCAGAACTAAGCGAGCCTGATTACTTTTTAATTTTACAACTATCTTCCTTGGTCGTTTGGGCTGGCGTTGGCGATCAGTTTTTATATCATCCGTGTTAGAAGTACGTTTCGGAGCCCCGAAAACGGTGACTGCAGTCAATGTCAAGGGGATTTAGTTCTACCTAGATTCGATTTGCTAACTGTATAACGATATCTCTCTTCCATGTTGTCATCAGCAACTTCCTCAATCCCGAAATTACGAATGCTCGACCGGCGAATGTACGTACTGTTCTTAGTCGTCGACTTTGGTTGATAAGTTAGTTACAAGCTCACTCATGCATTTTCTGAGTTTGTCGTTTTCATCTTTCAGGGGAACTACTGTTTTTATGGTCCGCAGTTGCTATATCAATTCTCTCTTTGACTGGCTTATCAATTTCACTGCTAATCAGTAACTTACACTCACGCATTACATCAGAATCAGGCAGGTTGAAATGGGCATTAGGCACTGGCTGAATCTGTGGCAAATGTCAGGATGGGAACGACATGGGTGCACCTGGCTGCCCCATCTCCGTCTCACATGGGCTATGGAGTATTTGGGTAAACTTTCTATCGACTTTAACACTTTTACATGCGCTTGATATTGTTAATGCAATAATGATAATAATAACAATAATGATAAGAACAAAAATAATATTTTTTGCTATTTTAATCATCATTATTATTATTATTATTATAAATGTGAAGGATACAATAACTACCTTCTATTTTTCACATTTATAGTTTATTTATCTTTTTATTTATTTATTTACTTAGGCTTTTATTGCTTGCTTATGATCATTACATAAGCAATCTAAGTGAAAAACAATATGAAAAAAGGAAAAGCTAGAGGAATGTTTGATAAAAAAATCTGGTATGAATTCGATTATTTGAAAATAATCTGAGTAGTGCCAGTCTCATTTTGGCGTAAAAAAGACTTTGAAAATCTAAATGAAACTTTACAGAAACCAAGCTTGCAATGAATTGAAAGAGTTCATAATCAGTGTAAATAAATCTTCATGACCTTGAAATTTCAGTTCTCTTAACGCATCCTGCAAAATGCCGGTTTCTATGTTCATCATTTTGTAAACTGGTAAAAGAAATAGAAAAATAATTATTATTGATCCTTACTCCTTTATTTCTTTATTTTCCTAAGTAAGCACGCGTTTTAGAGTCACAGGGCGGGTTGGGGTGTGGAGAAAGAAACAAGCAAGCACGTAACCATGCTGTTTTAGACAGTCTGGTCTGAGGTCGCTGTAAATAATGGTACTAGAAAAACAACTGTAAAGAATATTTGACCGCCGGTAAAAACTAAGAAAAAGAAGGTATCACAAATTCTGCCAACTTCAGCCCAGCCTACTTCTTCTTCAAGATCTGCAAGTGAATCAACATCGCTGTCTATACTGAGTGTTGCTACCTCCGATAGGTTCTTGCTATTTGATTTTCTTTGTGTGCTTTCTGATTCATGCTCATAAACTGATTTACGTCTTTCAGACTTAGAATGCCTATCTAATGATGAAGACGTGATAGATTGTCCTCTGGCACGATGATTTTTCTGAGAAACAGGAGATGTTTTAGCATTGTCCGAATGCTCTGTTTTGTCGTCAAGCTTGACATTTCTATTTCCTACTCTAATATCGCTTTCTACGACATCCTTTGTTGCAGTTTTCCTTCTGCACATCATTAAACATCCAGAAGTTTCCTGGTGGGCTTCCGTAGTTTTGTTTACTTTAGTTTCGAAAGACTCCGTTTCGTGAACTCCTTTGGGTACAACAGTAACATTTGTTTTACAAGAACATTTTCGTTTCAAAAACCGGAAACAGAGGACACAACACTTCAGTCTTGCACAACCACAATTGATAAACGTTACTGATCTTTGCATCCATTTTGGAACCTCTGTTTTATCTGGTTTATGATAGACTCGCATCAGCAAAATTGTTACAAGGGTCATGGCACCGCTGCTGCACATCATGACTACAAGGTAATAGCATAAGAATGATATAGGACTTGAGCTTCTTGGAAGAATATCCATGATCATATTCAAAAGTACAACGAATGATAAAAAGCAGGTGACGGAAAAGCCAACTCTTTCACCTGATTCCGCTGGTAAAAGAAACACTGTTCCGTTAAGAAGACAGAGCACAAGAACTGGGATCACTATGTTAAAGGCAAAATACAAAGGTTTCCGAATAATTGTTATTGTAAGTAACAGATTGGACTGGTTATTTTCATTATATGCGGTTGTCTCTGTCTCTGCAACTTCCCATTCTCCAGATATTTTATAACCTGACATATCCCATTCAGCTTTACTTGCCTCTAACGTTAGCTCTTCTGAAGTAAATCCCCACGGAGTATATATAAAGGAACACGTTTGTCTGTCAAACGGGTAGTAAGTGATATCAGGGGTGCATGCTCCGCTTATAACTACTCTTGGATTCCATACTACTACATTTGTCCTCATGTTAAATCTACACAGGTATGCAGAATCACCAACTTCACTTGAGTCACCAACAGCATTTTTCAAAACAAGGTTTGGTGTCCATATCATTTCGTATGGCACAAGAAAAGATTCTCTGTCTTGGATGTTAAACGTAACGGAGGTTATCACAGGCATCTGGTCCGTCCACGACATGTTGAGGGCTGCAACCAGTTCTATATTTCCGGCAACCTCGTCAAATCCGTTAATTGCAAAAAGGCTAACATCAACATTAACTTTCATGGTTTGTGAAATATTACTGATTGGAGGCATATCAACTGTACTATAGCCTGCCGTGTAGTACGCCGACACAAGATTAACATAATTTTGAACATGGCTGATATATCTTGTGACGCCATTAGTTCCAGAAACCAAGAAACTCAGTAAAATAAAGCTATTGATCAACAGTGCCATAACTTGTTGTTAACTTCCTTATATTCTCGTTTCAGAAGTGTTTATTCGTAGACAGCAACCTGTTATCGATATTAAATTTGTTACTCTTTCAATTGCAAATTTCGGAATACAAGGAATCCTCGTCTTAATTAACATCGCAACAACGTGAGTAAGTCGCAAATTTGAATTAAGTACCAATATCTGGAGTCTGAATCATCAAGGTGAAATCTATATAGACGCCCTTTTTCATCATATCCTCATCACATCATTCCTTAACATATAGAGTGAAATAAATGTCAGTGATGCATATAAAGTCAACTTGTCTGATGTACTAAAACATTTTAAAATTGATTTTAGATCGCATTTATCACAGTTTGATCTGTTAATATATAATATACAAAAGAAAGTGAGCCACGACATGACAAAACCAACAATGTGGTTGTGCGCCCAGCGCAGACTCAGATCAGCCTGGGCATCCGCCCAGTCTGATCAGAGTCTTCGCTGTCCGCAGGGAGGTAGCTCAGACCCTTAGCTAGCCTTTGAGTACTTATCGAAGACTCTGGTCAAACTTGTCGGATGCCCAGGCTGATCTGAGTCTGCGCTGGGCGCACGACCACATTGTTGGTTTTCTCATGTCGCGGCTCAAGTAACAGTTTAGTTACATGATTTTGGCAAATGATCCTTCAAACCAATCTTCCATAACAGTAAACGACAGATAGGTATTGCATTACCCTAACCCTAACCTTTCAAAACAAAGAAATTGTACTAATTGACCCAACCAAGAAATGCGATCTGGGCCATGGCAAAAGAGAAACGAGCTTAAACGTCTAAACATTATTTGTGTTTAGCATAATAGGCAGTTGATGCTTATTACTCTTGAGTACCTTTTCACACCTCTGTAAAAGAGTCCATGTTTGTTTATCAAATTGATTCGTATCTGTCAATGTTACTACAAATCACATGTACGATTTGGGACATGATCCGGTCCAGGAAAATGTTAGATTTAAAGACAGTCTGTAAATTTAAAGACTGTCTTAATATTTACAGACATTTTAATCTGTAAATCTACAGACTTGGGCCACTAACTTGTGGGAAATGGTGCTTTAAAGAAAAATCGCATTTTGCCATCTCGTATACTGTGTTTATGTTGAATGGAATGACGTGAAAAGTGTGCATACAGGTGATTTTTATGTCGATCCTGCGAACAACACATCTTCAGAGTTTAGTCCTTTCTTTAACCATAGTATTACACGCCGTACTATCCAGGCGGATTCTGACTAGAATGGATTAAATAGCGCGAGTTATTGTTCAGTGGACTCAGCTGCATTTATTTTTGAGATATTCCTAATTAATGGGTGGAAGTTTTTAAATCCCTTCAGTATAGTATATCAGGTATCCTTGTCAGTAAACAAAATATCTGATTTTGTACATAACAATATAGAAGATAAAGGGACGAGTCATTTTTAGCTCGCCTGAACAAAAGTTCAGGAAGAGCTATTGTTGTCACCCTGGCGTCGGCGTCCGCGTCGGCGTCCGCGTCCGCGTCGGCGTCGGCGTCCGGATTGGATGTTTTGGTTAAAGTTTTAGGAAGACCTATATCTCCTTAACCCATGGATGGATTCTTTTGATACTTGCACTGTAGTTAGATATTGGTCCAAGGTTTAACAGGGTACCAACCCCACCCACTCCGTGACCTTGCTGTCAAGGTCATGGACTTAGAAATTTGGGATTTATTTGTACTGGATGTTTTGGTTAAAGTTTTATAAAGCCCAATATCTCCTTAACCCATTGATGAATTCCTTTTATACTTGCATTGTAGTTAGATATTGGTCCAAAGTTTTCCAAGGTACTACCCTCCCCCCCCCTCAGTGACCTTGATGTCAAGGTCATGGACTTAGAGAATTGTCTTTTTATTGATTGGATGTTTTGGTTAAAGTTTTTTAAAGACACATATCTCCTGAACCCATAGATGAATTCTTTTTATATTTGCACTGTACCTAGATATTAGTCCAAAGTTTTACAGAGTACTACCCCAACCCTCAGTGACCTTGATGTCAAGGTCAGGGACTTAGGAAATTTGGTCTTTATTAAAGTTTTCTAATTGCATACCGATTCATAAGGCCTGGCAGAGATTTAGTTTACACTTGAACTGATGTTAGACACTTTTTTGAGCTTTTACAAAACACTATATATATACTTACCCCACTGGATGAACTTGAAGTCAAGGTCATTGACTTTTAATTTCGTCTTAAAGATTTTGGTTAAAGTTTTATATTTATGAAGACATAATTTCACAGTGCCCCGATGGACTCAGTTGAAACTAATATTTGGACTGATGTTAGATAATGGTTCAAAGTTTTTATACATCATAGGCCCCCCCCCCTTACTTCTTTGAGCTCTAGCTCGTGGACTTGGAAGTTTCATGTGGATTTTTTTATTTTAATTTTCATTTTAAAACTCATTTCTGAGATAGCTTTTGTTTATAAATGTGTTGTCATTATGGACATGCTTGCTCGAAGTTTTATGCATAGCAGTCCACACCACCATAACGACTGTGTGATGGGCAAGCACCTATTCAGGCGAGCTATGCTGTCAGGCGACAGCTCTTGTTTATCAGGTGGTTGGGGGGGGGGGTACATTTTCATATGAGTCACTAAAAATGTTCCGATTCCCCCCAGTCTCGCCAGATTTTTTTTCCGACACCCCCAGATAGGTGACAAAAATGTTTATGACCCCCACCCCTCCACCATCCCAACTCCCCAGCTACCCTTCACACACACACACACACACACACACACACACACACACACACACACACACACACACACACACTGTACTACCTGTCTTATGTCAGACCGACTTCAATCAATCCTGCATGGAGAGATAAAGACTAACAATTATGACTTTGGGGCCCACACTGCCAAAATTCAAAATTTAACATTAGGGATATGGGTGATTTCTCCAAAATTTCAGGGCCCAGCCCAAAATTTAGGGGCTCTGGGCTACTGGGCCTCTGTTAGTCTTTATCACTGATATGAAACACAAAGAACATTTTCTTATTCCGACAGATTGATAAATCATGCAGATTAATGGTCTTTAAATTTTGTCAGTATAATTTGCACTTTTCCTCTGCTTATGGCCATCCAGGAATCTGTTGTCGAGTGTTCAATAAAACTGTTAATAATAGAAATGGAGAGGGGGTCTGGGGGCTGCGCCCCCAGAAGCCACAATGGGTTTGCTGATGACAAGGCAACTGGAGAGGTGCTATCACAAACGCAGGCATTAAATTTAATCAAGAACAAAAATCATCTGCTCGACATGATTATATAGACAATTGTATACTGTCAAATTAGCAAATTAATGAAAGATAACTTTTTTGGATATGAAGCGGCCCAAGTTTTTTGTGTCATTACCATACATGTCTTTAAGCTTGAGTTTGAGTTTGCAAGAATAAAAGTAATGGGTGGGGGGTCTGGGGTGCTTTGCCCCCAGAAGCTGAGACATTTTTTAAAAAATGAAGACGGATGGAAAAATTCTGATTCCCCCCCCCCCCCCCACCACCACCAAATATGCCAAATAAAATATATGACCCCCCCTCCCCTGCTCCATGGCTTTTTGATTTCCGACCCCCACCCCCTCCCCCAGTACATCACCAAAAAAATCTGACCCCCCCCCCCTAAATGTACCCGGCGCCCCCCCCACCTGATAATAAATGACTCGTCCCTAAAATAAGCACATACGATTTGTTATATTAGATATCTGATATGCTTTAGATCTACTATACTACATAGGATATCTTATAATGTTATAGATATATTTAAAACATGAGTTGGATGGAATGATAAAGCATGTAATTTCATCATTTTAGATCTTATTGTCCATTTTATTTTTGTCGAGGCCACTTGCGGTGTAGTGAGCGAGGCATAGTTGTCACAACTAATGTTCGGTGTATAAGTATATGCACGCTCATTTGTCCTGGCCATGACTACATTTACACATGCATTTCAAATAATGTAGCACCATTGTTCTCTTTGTTGAGTAAAAGTGTCATTTGAAAATTTGTTTATGTAGGTCCGAGGTCAAGGTCACACCTCAAGGTCAAATGAAACAATGGTCATGATTTGAGCTTGTCCAAGCCATTACTTCTTTATTTATGCATGGATCTCAAAATATTTGGCACAGTTGTTCTCCATAGTGAGTAAATCTGCCAGTTTAAATATTGATTCAGGTAGATTGAAGGTCAAGGTCACACCTTAAGGTCAAATTATAAAATGGTCATATATTAAGCTTGTCCGGGTAATTTCTTCTACATTTGTGCACGGATTTCAAAATAATTTGGCACAATCGTACTCCTTGATACGTAGAAGTGTCATATGGACAATTATTTTAGGTAGGTCCAAGGTCAAGGTCACACTTAAAGTTCAAATGACAAACTTGTCATGTGTAGAGCTCGTCCCAGCCAATAGTCCTACATTTACGCATGGATTTCAAAATAATTTGGCACAATTGTTCTCTTTGATGAGTAGAAATGCCATGAGAATATTTTTTTCAGGTTGGTCCACGGCCAAGGTCACACATGAAGGTCAAATGATAAAATGGTCATAAATTGAGCGAGTCCGGGTCATTACTTCTACTTGGTTTCCTTAATGAAAAAAAAAAGAAGAAAAAAAGAGAAAGAAACATGTTGCCTAAGCATAATGTTGTTTGGCTTCTTTCTAATTAGTGAGTGAATCAGTTAGTCTTGACATACTTATAGGTCACTAAAGCAAACAGCGGGCTCGACAACCTGGACAACCATCTAGCTATACACTTAGCAGCTGTATTCAGATTGTGAGTGACTCACCGGCGTTTACTTTTTGATAAATTACACAAAACAAAATTTCATTCCAATAGTTATTATATTTCTTTCTTCCTGTTTTGATTGATCAGACGCTGCTTGCATTCTGTGGCGTATGGGCTAGGTCTTCGCTGTTTCCCAATACCCCTTCTACTTGACGCTAGGCATAATTGCTGAGTGAAGCAACATTAATATATTTGCTGTGTTCTAAATTATTTTGACATTGTTTGCCCGCTGTATCCATGTGAACAATGAATAACTGACTAAACTATGTGTACAGCATGAGCTAGGTATCTGTGATTTGTGTTGCTGAAGATGGTTTTCCTATGATTTGCCTATGTTATTTTAATGAGAAGGGCATCACTGAGGCTATTATTGTCAAGTGAAAAGAAAATCAAACTTCCTTGTTTATGATTTTATAAAGGTTTTACCTTACCGCCCTTTCAAGAATATTTCACTTAATTCGAGTCCGTTGTTAAGCAAAGATGAGCTAAAACTGGAACTTCCGGGAAAAAACACCTGACCTCCCGTGAGCCGAACTCCGCTTTCTCGTTCGTGCATCGGCCGGGGGTCGAGGACTAATGTTTAAGAATACTAAATAATATCATTGTTATGCTACAGTCTCTGTATTGACAGTAGTTTGCTATGGGTATGGGCAGTAAGCATGAAATTTTCTCTGCTTTTTAATATGAAAATATTGTTGGCATTTTCATATTTATAAGCAGAGAAAATTTCATACTCAGCTAAACTGAGCAAGAAAACAAATGTAATGATCAGTAATTTGCTATTTGTTAGCAAGTAAAATTAAAGCTGAGCTGAGCTGAGCTGAGCTGAGCATGAAAAATGTTTTATAGCATTGGGGCCTGGACTCATAGTACTTTGTTACTTACGTTACGATAAGACAATATAAAGCGGTAGAATGCCTCTCTACTTCTCTGTCACTTTTACAACCCATAATAGGGCATTATCTTTATTGTATGACTAAGCGCTACTCTTATGTGTATGTAGATGTAAATAAAAAGGAAGCGTAATCAAAAGGAAAGACTGAAAATGTTAAAGAAATAAACAGAATAACTTTTATAGGATAAGTAAGCAATCTATTTTTTTTTCTAAGAGTGTTTGAGTGCTTACGGTGCAGAATGCTGCGGATTCGAATTGCCGGTCGACCAGCTGGCAATTAACTGGAAAACTCTGCTAACTCAGCAGTACCTTTTATCGACTCAGGAGTCCATATGCTATGCCCATTACGGTTGGCCTACACCCCATTTCCTACACGGCCATTAGGCTATGAGATCCTTCACCGTTTTTAATTCCAATGTCACGTAGAAAGAAGGAAGCGACGATCAGAGTTGAAAGTCAGGAAGTTCTAACATTAAGTTGCAGTTCTCACATTAAATTACATTCTTAACTGAACGAATTAAAGTGATGCAGTTTAAAGTCAACTGCATTAGATGACAGCCAAAACATATTAATATGTTTATACATGTATATGGCTGAGGCAAAATAAGATACTCGTGCGATTATGTATCAGATTGGTGAACGTAAAAAGAAGGAAGTTTATTTGTGAATATTTTAATAATAAGTAAAGTTGCAATGTTTTATTCAAATACTTCCTGTATTGTCGCTGGCAAAATACCACTTGAATCATAATACTGAAACAGACAGGGTAACGCCAACAAGACTATATATGGCATTTTGACTTAGACGATATAAGTATCAGAACAAAGATATAAGTATTAGAACAAACTGGACTTGGGCTTACATCAGTGAGATAGTAAGTATTCCATTTATTATCATATTTGTATGTTATTCTCATTCTGCATTTACAGCTGGCCAGAAGACGCTGACACGATCTGATAAAAAGGAGCTCTTTTGGACGACCTTTCAGGGCTATTTTGGACGATCTGAAAAGGTGACTCTTTTGGACAACATAAGAACTCTCGAAGTTTGAAACTAGCACACTTTGTAGTTTCAGTGGGTGGAGGGTATGGCTGGGGGAGGGGAGTGATTTAGTTTCATTTTTACTGAATGAATTTTCTTGAAACTTTGATTACTTCATTCTATATTACCCACGGAATCTGCTCATGTAAGACGCTGGAAAGTGCAACAACCCCTCTGACGATAGACAGCTTGTTACAAGTTTTCGATAAAATGTAGCAGTAAGCAGACAATAGGTGTATCCAGAGTTTCGCCACTGGTTGTCAATATTAAATGATACAAAAGGCGCATGTGAAATTGTTGAAGCTTCGCCCAGAGTACCTGATAAAAGGGGCGGATATATAAATTCTGGGATGCTTTTTATTTCTACATAAAAAATCTAGTATGAAAAGTTAGAAGAAAAAAGTTGGTCTACAGTGTTTGCTCTGTATTTGCGTCCCAGTACTTAACCAATAAATGCCTAGCGTCCCATAGTAAAAAAAACACAGGCAAACAGCGCAGACTAAGATCAGACGCCGCAGAGCGTGGCGTCTAATCAGAGTCTGGACTATTTGCATAAAATTTACAGCAATTTCTTTAAAGCTGTTTGAAAATAAATATACCAGATACCCCTAAAATGATGAATGGACTCATTCACAAAGATAGAAGAGTAAACTGGGCATTTAAGGGTTAGAGCGAAAAGGAACACTTCCAGGGGAGATAATTCCTATCAAAAAGATTTTGCTGTCCTTTTAATTGGAACCGTCTCTAAGAGAACATATTTGCTTTCACTCGGTTATTTTCCCCGTGAAAAAGTGAGTAGGAAATTCTCAGGGACTGACACAATTCAATGCCACCCAAGACACCATGTGGGGAAAAATATCACAAACTGAGTCACAACCAATACATTATCAGCGGCAGCCAGAGTGGGCAGCCAGGTGAACAGCCGTTTCCCATGCAGGTGGTCATCGGGCTTGCCTTAACATCACAAACATTATATGAATAACAGACGTATCAACAAACAATACATAAAACATCCAAGAAAAATGAGAACAGATGTGCTGCCTTGGGACGGTCAGCATGACAATGCTCGGGGCTTAACCAGTTTGCCCTCGCCCTTGACTCTGTTTTGGTTCATCAAACACTAGGTTGTTCGGTTTTGGTTGAAGATTCCTAGCTTATAAGTGTAATATCTCAGAAACATAGAAATCAAAATTAAAACTAAGATAAATCAAACACAAGGACTCAGAGAAATAGCAACACTGAAATTCCGGAACAGAAGAAACCTACCAGTAAAGCTACGGTGGGTCCGACTCAAGACTTCCTGAACGGGTGTTAGGTGCCAGCCGTCTGTGTTACTATTAAGTTAGGTTTAGGCTGGCGCCTTCATAAAGCCTAAGGCCCGACCCACCGTCTTGTACTCGAAGAGGTAAGCAAAACTGTTAACCGTAATTGGGTTAACCACCAAATTACGGTTAACCACCAAGAATGCAGTTTGCCGCAAAATATCCAATAACCATCCTTTTTATGTCGATTTTTTTATCTTTTTTAAGTGATAAGGAAAACCTTTTTTACCAATTGTTTTTTCTGAATTTATACACCAAGTCGCAATGAAATTCAAGTTCCGAAAGGCCTTGCAGACCCAGTTCAGACGCCGCAAAACGCGGTATACACTGTTTTCTTAGAGGAATTTCTATGCAAAATACGATAAAAGTGAAAATGTTCATCAGAAACCGCTTAAAGTACAAAAGGACCCAATTCAGGTGATAAGAATGGACAAGTCAGTCGATCAAAAAAGGTTAATGCGGACCAAACACCTACCTACACGTTTGGAACCACCGCAGAAGCATAGAGTGCGGTTTGGTTTAAGCCCCCAAGTATTGTTTTGCTGACCGTTCCAAGGCGGTACTTCTGTTGTATCTCTCTCTCTTACATGTTGTTATGTCCACTTGTCTATGGTCTCTAACAGTCAACTCACTTGAATAGTGCCAGTTCTGCTTTCTATTTTGTTTTGGTTTGTAATTTAAAATATGAAATAAGTAAAAATAGATGTTGCTGTTGTTTTTCGTTAGGGTAGCTGAATGACCACCTGTTTGGGACAACAACTGCTCATTTGGTTTTCCGTGCGTGTGTTTCGTGAACTTTTGTCATTTTTTTGTGCGTGTACTTCTTTTCCTTTTGGTCTTTAGAGCGGGATGTGAGATTTGATTGTATTAATTCCTGATCATTGCCTATCTTTTTACTTTAAAAGTAGTCCCTATTTTGAAAGGGATTTTTGTCCAAACTAGATGTCATAAAAGTTGTTTATCTAATAAGCGAATATGTAAAAATAGTGGGAAAGCATCCACACTAGATTTTTACAGTTTCAGCTTTACCCAATATAGCGATATAGCCTTGTCACACTCTTATGCTGAGTGCTAAGTCGGTATAAATTTCTGTATTTCAGTGAGACTCAGGTTAAACGATACACTGGCGATTGTCGTCATTGCCACTATTCTGGCTACGTGTCAGAATGGAGTTAGGACGACTGAGATAAACACACCAGATGAAGCTCATCGATGTGAACTCAGATTACTTGATGATAAGCTAGCGAAAGAATGCGACGATGGATACGCATACAGATGTAACAACACAGGTTTGAGCGAAGTACCAAAGTTTCCCAAGTTCAACGCTTCAGAAAGACTGTGTCTATTAGACCTTAGCAACAATGTACTGACGAGGATCTATAATCTGTCCTTTACTGATGTTACAGATATCGTATGGTTGTATTTATTTGAAAATCAAATAAGTCAAATTGACTCAGATGCGTTCGTTAATCTAACCAACTTAGTTTACATTAACTTTACTAGCAACAGACTGCATATTATGGACAGTTTTGGAGAAGGGGTTTTCCAGCCGCTGGTCAATTTGGGATATGTAAATCTAAAAAATAACGATATCAGTTCATACGTCGGGCTATGGAAGCTTCTACAACCTTTAAAAAACTTACACAGTTTATATATATCCGGCTGCCGCGAATGCATCTTCGAGGCAGGTTTTGAGAATTTCCCAAGTCTCACAACCATATCTCTGTCCGGAACTGGACCGAACATGTGTAATATCGATGTTCTTTTAAACAATACTTTCGTTTATGTACCTCAAATTGTCAATCTTTATCTGTCTTCTTGTAACATACGTAAGGTAGGAAGTCTGGCTTTAAGACCTCTTAGAAATATTCGGAAATTAGATATATCATATAATGAAGATCTACATTTCAGTGGAATGAAGAACGTTCTTCTTGGTCTGCAATTTTCGCCAATAAAATCGCTGAACTTTGATCGTATCTATGAATTCTATGAAAGAGGAACTAGTCTTAGTAAACAATATATAGAGCCTATACAATATCTCAGGCATTTAACATATATTCGCTTAGATTTAAACAAGATAGAAGTTATGGATGAAGAAGTCTTTACTTTACTCCCAGCCAAAACAACTCATGTGGTGTTATCTGGAAACCGACTGACGTACGGAAACTATGTTCGATATCTAGTAAATCTGAAACATGTAACTTATCTAGATATATCTCGACAACATCTGAATTACGATCCATTCCTTCGACAGCACTATGAAACACCACTGTGTCAGAGGTCTTCAAATTTTACACAAGCAGATCTACTACTAGGATGCCGAAATGACGCAAAGAATACAAGCATGCTATCAGCATTATCAGATAATGTTCGTTCATGTGTGTCTTGTATGAACTCCTGTCGCATCAATAAGTTGACTTGTGTTTGTATACCACCAAAAGTTAAGACAATAATATGGAAAATGAGCTTCCTGCGCTTTAAAGTACATACTTTCAAAATATGCCCGCCTATGTCCCTCAGGACGTTAGATGTATCTTTCAATCTTATTTTAGAATGGACGGGACCGGTGTTTGGTCTTGAAAAGCTAACGGAATTGAACCTGTCTGAAAATTACTGCAAAAACATGAGTTCTCAGTTCTTTGACAATTTTAACAACCTGAGGAAACTGAATGTATCGCACAACTTTCTTGGTCCAATTTTAGCTCCAACAAATAAAGACGCCGGAAAACATTTCAAGCATTTAAATAATTTGGAAAATTTAGATTTGAGTGAAAACAAAATCATCAGGCTTTCAGCTGACCTCTTTCAAAATCTTACACGCTTAAAATATTTGAACATAAGCGGAAATATGATCCAACACTGGAACAGCACTTTACAAACCAAGTGTCTGCAGTTGATAGACCTGTCCGGAAACAGACTCGATGCACTTCCAGGACTACTTAGAGATTATCTTGACCATCTTACTCATCTGAAGCCGAAAAAGACATGTAAGAGAAAGGAACCAGTGGCCGTAGATTTATCAAACAATCCTATCCAATGCAACTGTGAAAACAGACCTTTCTTGATATGGCTGACAAGCACTAATGTTGATGTGAAGTTTTCAGACACAGATAAATGTGTTTTTAATGGACGTGCTTTGTACTTAGATGACGTAAGCGATGTCGGTGAGTTCGTGCAGTATCTTGGGAGACAATGTTTCCCTTTTGTTTCCGTTGTCGTTTCATCGTGTATTTGCTTACTTACCACTATGCTGTGCTTCTTTGCGTACCGGCATCGTTGGAAATTAAGACACTTATACTACAGCAATAGTAAAAGGCATCACCATAAAGGATATGAAAGACTCTTTGAAAGAGATGCGTTCATTTCGTATGCGAAGTCAGAAGCCTGTTTTATAAAGAACAAACTGGTTCCCGCTTTAGAGGGAGAGCCACTTGGCTTGAAAGTGTGGGTTGCTGATAGGGATTCCCTAGCGGGGGCGTCTGTAGCGGAAAACATCACGCATGCGGTGCATAACTGCAAGAAATCGGTCCTTCTTCTTTCTAAGAACTATTTCCAAGAGAACTGGTGTAACTATGAAATGAACATGTCCCGAATGGAGTCTATAGAGTCAAATAGGAAACTACTTATCGTCGTTGTATATAACGATGTAAAAGTAAAAGAGATACCCTTGGATTACCTCCGGTTGTTAAAGAGTGAGCAGTCACTAGATTATCCAAGTCATCCACAGGATTTAAACACTTTTTGGACTTCTCTAGCAGAAGCAATTCAAGCAGAGTGATTACAGTTCTGTTGTTGGAACATAGACATACATGTACTTAGTATTTAAAGTGGACTTCGTGTGTACTTTGCTGGTTTGAGAAAGTCAGAAAACAGTGCAGCACACAAGAGCAGCAGACCAAACATATGGCAGCAGATTCTGCTTGACCTCATCACTTATTCCAGACTGTGATTGTAACAGTACATTAAGTGCTGGTATTTATTTAGGGATATAATATGTTTGCAGTTTAGAGACAACTATTCTTGTTTATTGAGCCTCATAATCCTTTTATGCAACAGACCAGTGACACAATTGTTTCATCAAAGGAAATATCCTAATCCACATAGGTAATGACATAACAGGGTCATAAAAACCAATAAACACTGAGGGTATGTTCTATATAGTAGAGAACATTTGTCCTTAAACAGTATTTGAGCCGCGCAACGAGAAAACCAACAAAGTGGTTGCGCTCCAAGCGCCCACTCAGATCAATCTGGACATCCGCCCATTCTGATCAGAGTCTTCGCTTTGAGCTTAAAGGGTAGCCAAGGGTCTGAGCTAGCTCCATGCAGACAGCGAAGACGCTGATCAGACTGGGCGCTGTGTTGGTTTTCTCGTATCGCGGCTCATTTATTTAACTACAATGGCACAAGAATTTGCAAACTTTATCTCATTATCAAAACATTTTGGGAGTCTTTGGTTATAATGATGGATAAAGAGATAAGTTGTAAAGGTCATTGTGAAACTTCTTCACACTTTCTTGACCATGTAAGCTGCACTGAAAGGCTTGCTGACATTCTCAAACAAGCCAAATTAGATTGAAATTTATTAGACGCTAGCCAGGGACGCATGTTTTTACCTGAAGCCAATATGCATTTCTGAAACATGACTTACAAACATCAGATACACATTGTAGCTATTTTACAAGCATTGCCCTTCGCAAATACTTAAAGGGGTGCGTAAAGTAAGCCAAAAGTGGAATAGTGGTACCCCTCTGTAATGGTTTTATGACCCTGTTATGTCATTACGCGCAAATTCATCAAAGGAAAAACCCAATCTCAAGTACCTACGTGAGAATGGGTATTTCCTTTAATGAATTTGCAGTGCCACTGGACTGTTGCATAATATATTATGATTATGACACCCAATAAACAAGAATACATGTTGGTTGGTTGATTTGATGCTTAACGTCCACGGTAAACAACTAAGGTCATGTCGGGACGGTCAGTTAACCTAACCACACTATTCCTGGGCAGGCTTAGACCTCCTAAGCGGTTAACCAGTACTAAGTCACATACCTTCGCCAGTAACTGACAACTGCCCTTCTTGAATCAGCGGAAGGAGAAACGAAAGTATGTGGCCAGACCGGGATTCGAACCCAGGACCTCTGACTTACGAGTCAGGTGCCCTACCGATTGCGCTACCCGGCCCGGCCAAGAATACATGTATATGTATTCAAGAATACATGTATATGTATTTAAATGCAAGTTAAAGTTGCACATGTATGAAGTCTGGTCAGAATTGTTGGCTGGATTGACTCAGTGTTCTAGTTATACGCACCCGTTTTCTAACAAGAAATAAAAAGAAAATGAAGGTATTGCTGCTTAAAATGTAACAGCCGGAGAAACTGTTTTGTATTTCTATGACGTTGAGTGGCTTAGTGACGGAAGCATATTAAGGTAATACATACGCTGTGCAGCTACAATGGGCTAGTCGGGTAGCGGTTGCAGTTTCAGTTGCATGGTGCAGTGGATGTAGTTAAGACAACTAGACATATGCCAACAGAATCCAGTTTTTAAGGTTGGCTTCATTTAGACTCTTGTACTACTCTGGCAACTGGATTCAATCAATGAGGAATCCCGGTCAAATGACTAGTTTTGTTTTTGTTTTCTTCATGTGACGTACATTTTTCAATTAACCCAATTATGCCGAGTGGGATCTTCTATCATTATCAAATGGATGAGTCCATTTGTCAAATGAGGGGTCTCTGGTTTAGTTTATTTATATCATTTTTATTTTATTTTAAGGAGAAAAAAAATTTTTTTTTTTAGCAAAAAGTGTAGACCCTGATCAGACGCCGCGTTTTGCGGCGTCTGATCTAGGTCTGCACTACTGTTTATCAATGTCCCATTTATGGGACGCTAGGCATTAATGTGTTAACAGTCGTACATAAATGAATAAATACTCAAGATCTTTATCATCTAGAACTATGAGCCCCATACCATGAAACTGAAATTGTTAGAGCCGACTTATGCATATTTTTAAGTTGCAATTTTACCCTGTTCTAAAACAATAGCACTTGCGAACGGCATAGAGGGTAGAAAACTATATCATCCAAAAACAACATCTGACACTTCCATGGCAAAAGTCGACATTGTTTTGAGATCATGGAAAATAAAGTATCTGAGAGTTGTCATTCTTATACATCTCACTCTGTCTATACACAGTATCCGAACTACATGTACAATCTCTTCCGGTTTTCATAGCGTTGAATCGAGAGTACAAACGTTCGCTTATAACCAGTAGTCGGAAATCATTATGTTTTTAGATTTTATCCGGAATCTGCTGCGTCATTTATAGCTATTCAGCTTCGAAAATGTAAAGAGGTAAGTTTAATATAATTTGCTCTTCGGTCTTTTACTTTATTACCCTGTACAGTGTCGTGTATGAGTGGGTAGTAATTAGTACAGTTTTCAAATCGCCCTTGGCATGATTCTTAAACCATTTTGAGCATTTTCTTACATGTTTTATAAAAAATCTTTAGAATAAACGGAAGGCGTTATCAATCTACAGTTTATTAGTTTTGATAAAAGAATGATAGCTAAGTTTTGCACGACACAATCTCGTGTTAAATTAAGCTGTTCTGAAAAAAAATCTGTGACGGCAAGGAGTTTTTCATTGTACAGGGCAATAAAGTAAAAGACCGAAGAGAAAATTATATTAAACTTACCCCTTTACATTTTCGAAGCTGGATAACTATAAATGACGCAGTAGATTCCGGATAAAAACTCAAAATATAATGATTTCCGGCTACTGGTTATAAGCGAATTCTGTACTCTCGATTCAACACTATGAAAACCGGAGGAGATGGTACAGTGCGTTCGGATACTGTGCTATAGCTATCCTATAATTCTATCATGTACCAAAAATAAATCGATTTCTGAGTAACAGCCGGGAAACAAAGTGCATATAATTATAATAGGAGAAATTGGCACAGATACATTGCGAGAGTTGTTATTCCTGCAAGACTCGATCCTGACTTATCCAATAACCCTATCAAGTATCTCTAAAACTTCAAATGGATACTGAGTTACAGACGTAAAAACGAACAAAAATATAGGTAAGGGAGGATAAATAAAAAAAACTAAACTAAAAGACAGTTCTTGTTCTTGCATGCCACAGCCCTACTTGTTCTATCTTTTTACCTTGCCAAGTATCATTAAAAGCCTGAAATAAACAGTAAATACGATCAGGTAGAGAGGACTCCATAACGATGAATGTGAGAAGTGTAGTTCATGCACATGACACACTGCCGTAGCCTATAATCCTACCAAGTATAAAACGTATCAGATATCAAACAGTTTACGGTCTGGAATCGCAATAATGACGCCCGCCAGCCCGCCAACCCTCGTTCAACAGTATATTAACCAGAGTTGTCCGTTGCAAACCCTGGTTTAATCCTTCCGAGACATAACCCTTGTTTGCCTAGTGTCCCGTAAGTGGCACACCGGCAAACAGTGCAAACCCAGGTCTGACGACGCAGAATGCGGTGTCCGATAAAGGTCTACATAGTTTTCGTCAGATTTTATACAGCTTTTAACAAAACTAATGAAAATAATAAAAAAATAGACAAAATCAGACATTTCTTAAATGACAAATGGACTCGGATACAGAAAAGTGCACTAGGCATAAATGGGTTAATAAAGCCGTTTTTCGACGAAGCCGTATACCTTCATTGTGCATGTAATATATTATGGAAGTAAATACATTTCAGGAGGAAACCATAAATCTGTTAAAAGATTTAACTTTATGATAATAGCCATGAAAGTTTAATCTCGCATTAGTTTCATTAGCTTCCAAAAGGTCTTGTATGATCTTTAACTTATATTAATTTAATTTAATTAAAATCTAAAAGGTAAAGTTAAAGGTTTCTCATAGCCTAATAGCCGTAGGGGCAGTGGGGGTTAGAGGCCCACTGTATCTTGGGCACAGCTAATGAAAGGCGGCGCCCATCTCTCTCCCTTCGCTACCTTATCTTTCCCTCATTCGAAAAAGGTACCCATTTACTGCTGGGTTGACAGAGAGAGTTTTCTAGTCGTCGGATGGCGACGGTGAGCCGCGAACTCACGACCTTCCGGCGACTTTCTGCACCATAACCGAGCCTCTCTAACCACTCGACCACGGCACCTCTCACAAATGTATTTTGTCTAAAATACGGGGCTAGAACTTCTACACTTAGGGACAGACTCGGTGTCAGGAGGTGCAGCTATGAGTCCGTTCCGCTTAACTTCTTGATACAATCGTGACGAAAATTGTTCGGACAACAGCTAGAAATCTCAGGCAATGTATGAGAAATCCAGATTTCTTTTTCAACATTCAACGCTCTTGATTTCTTAACAGAAAATGCATAATATCAATCAGGTGGAACAAATCTATTTACACTTCGTCGTATAAACTGCTATTTTTACTTCTTATTTTTTTTAGATATTATTTGTGTTAAAACTTGTCTGTATAATAACTGATGACCCATTTTTTGATACTATTCAGTCTTTGAATTGTCTGCTGTATTGAAACTATGAAATTGCAGTACGTTTTCTCTGGGTTTCGTCACCAGGCCCCGAGGTTATAAAACTTTTTTCATGCTCAATTCAGCTGAGCATGAAATTTTTTCTGCTCATAAATTTTAAAATGCCAACAATTGTTGGCATTTTAATATTTATGAGTAGAAAAATAGCCTTCTTGGCTTATCTGAGCCTGAAAAATGCTGAATTTCTTGGTATTTTTATATTAATGGGCATTTTAAATTTCATGCTCAGCTGAGTTGAGCATGAAAAAAGTTTTATAACCTCGAGGCCAGATCATGTCAGGGTCACTGATGAGGCTTCAATATCCGAACCTTCGAAGTTTGGCTCATGTTCCTTCTTTTTTGGAATGTGTTCTCTGCTCTTTAAAGCACAAATTGATTTTAGTTTTCACTACTTTAAAGATAAGGTGTTTATGTGGATGGAAAAACACTCAGAAACGCAAGCAAATCTAAGTTTTATTAGCTTAGGTTTCACTGCACATAAAGGTCCTTCGCCGTATTCATACAATTGACCCCTTTCATTAAAAATGAGAAAATAAATCAGGAAGAACTTAGTTGAGAGACGCATGTACAATGGTGACTTTAATCCTAGGACCGCCATTGTATGTTGAATAAGAAAATAAACTTCCGCAAACACACACAATAATTATTTTTTTAAAGATTTATCCGCGCCGTCACAAAACCTATGAAGTGAAACAACTAGATATTCATCAGTTTATTATGGAAGCCCTGGAGGGACTTCTGACTTCATCACTTCATACTTCAGACTTCATCACTTCAGACTTCATACTTCATCACTTCATACTTCACACTTCTGACTTCATGACTTCAGACTTCAGACTTCATCACTTCAGACTTCATAACTTCAGAGTTCAGACTTCAAACTTCAGAGTTCAGAGTTCAGACTTCAGAGCTCAGACTTCAGAGTTCAGACTTCATACTTCAGAGTTCAGACTTCAAACTTCAGACTTCAGAGTTCATACTTCAGAGTTCAGAGTTCAGAGTTCAGACTTCATACTTCAGAGTTCAGACTTCAGAGTTCAGACTTCAGAGTTCAGACTTCAGAGTTCAGACTTCAAAGTTCAGACTTCATACTTCAGAGTTCAGACTTCATACTTCAGAGTTCAGACTTCAGAGTTCAGACTTCAAAGTTCAGACTTCAGAGTTCAGACTTCAAACTTCAGAGTTCAGACTTCATACTTCAGAGTTCAGACTTCATACTTCAGAGTTCATACTTCAAACTTCAGACTTCATACTTCAGACTTCATACTTCAGAGTTCAGACTTCAAAGTTCAGACTTCAGACTTCAGACTTCAAACTTCAGACTTCAAACTTTAGAGTTTAGACTTCATACTTCAGAGTTCAGACTTCATACTTCAGAGTTCAGACTTCAGAGTTCAGACTTCAAAGTTCAGACTTTAGACTTCAGACTTCAAACTTCATACTTCATATGAGGGGTGATAAAAAATACGTGGACTTTGCTGTCGCGGTGAGCATAATGCCGTTATAGTATTTTTCTTATACCGCAAAAATTTCATTTTTTTTTATCTGCGTTATGTGAAATTTTGATGAAATTTCAGTGAACAGTAAGTATTTTCTTTTATTTTATATAAGATAGATACTGCTACAGTACAGCGGAGCACCACATTAATGCCGTTGACGTTTTGTCTTTTTTAAACATTTCAGTGGTTCTTTTGTTTCTCTGTTTTCATAAACTGACAGCCTCTTTGCAGATTTTTCATAATTATGACCAATTCTAGACACAGCAGCATGCAATACCATTGTTTTGAAGAATTTCATATCGTACTCTCCTCATATTTCTATTCTATTCTATTATATCCCATAACCTTACTAGGTCGTTGGGGCACCACAGATTACTTCGACCTTTTCAGATTTAGAATATTTTTACAGGTTTTTCTATTCTATCTATTCTATTCTATCCCATAACCTTACAAGGTCGTTCGGCCGCCACAGATGACTTCGAACCAATCCCTTTCCACCTTGTCCTGTTTTCAGCTGCCCTAGTGAGCTGGCAAATCCATCCCTGTCCACTCTTTAATATTGTCTTCCCACCTCTTCTTCTGTCTATCTCTTCTTCTTTTTCCCTTCACTGTGCCCTGTAGAATGGTCTTTGCTAAACCAGAAGACCTTGAGACGTTCATAAATCCAAGCGAAACTTTTGCTTTCAATATCGTGTCAACGTACACTATATTTGCGGTGTATGTCTAAATGCTGGTCTTCAACCCTTTAATCAGTGCCAACATCAGATAAAACTAGCATAAAAAGATCAAATAACATTAAATTTGAACTGAATGTTCTTCAATTCTTCAATTTTCCCCATTTTTTTACAATTATATACAAAAATTGGATTTGCATAAGTACGCGGTATAATGTTTGGCGTCATTTCGTCACTCATGTATGGCCCACATAGCATGTTTTAGGCTGCTTATGAAAGCATACCACCTTTTGACGGCAATAATTCCTTGACAGTGAAAGGCGGAAACCATAAACAAATAACGTACAAAATATCAAGCAGTTTACTCTACTCCAAATATTAGATATGTCCAAACAATTTGAAATATACCGTGCTCCGCAGTAACGTCGTAAGGTTACTATGACTACCAATAAAGACTATTTTCCGAATATTGACCGGTAAAATAAATACATCACTGGATAGATGAAAGGCGAATTTGTATTTACTGCAAATTTAATGGGTTTACTATTACTGATAAAAAAATTACAGCAAAAGTCCATGTATTTTTTATCATCCCTCGTACTTCAGACTTCATACTTCAGACTTCAGACTTCTGACAAAACAACGTAAAAGCATACTGTCGCCAAAATGGAGAGTCCCGCACTATTCGAACATCCTAAAAGAATAAGTGCGAAGTGTGAAGTCCGAAGTCTGAAGTCTGAACTCTGAAGTCTGAAGTCTGAAGTTTGAAGTCTGAACTCTGAAGTGTGAACTCTGAAGTCTGAACTCTGAAGTCTGAAGTCTGAACTCTGAAGTGTGAACTCTGAAGTCTGAACTCTGAAGTTTGAAGTCTGAACTCTGAAGTGTGAACTCTGAAGTCTGAAGTATGAAGTCTGAACTCTGAAGTTTGTACTCGGAAGTCTGATCTCTGAAGTATGAAGTCTGAACTCTGAAGTATGAAGTCTGAACTCTGAAGTCTGAAGTTTGAAGTCTGAACTCTGAAGTGTGAACTCTGAAGTCTGAACTCTGAAGTATGAAGTCTGAACTCTGAAGTTTTAAGTCTGAACTCTGAACTCTGAAGTGTGAACTCTGAAGTGTGAACTCTGAAGTCTGAAGTATGAAGTCTGAACTCTGAAGTCTGAAGTTTGAAGTCTGAACTCTGAAGTCTGAACTCTGAAGTATGAAGTGATGAAGTATGAACTCTGAAGTGATGAAGTATGAACTCTGAAGTGATGAAGTCAGAAGTCCCTCCAGGGCTTCCATAGTTTATTGAGACCTTACATAATATAAAAAGATAGTACTTGCATGAGTGCAGACGAGCCTGCTCACTTCCGCATTAGAATTTCATATACCCTTAAATGCAAAAAGCAGACGACAAAATTTAAGTCTGCAAAATTGTAACTACAAAAAAAAATCGTCCAAGCTTTATCATACCGTATATAAGGTAATTTTCGCGGTGTTCCATTTTTCGCGGTATTTCGCGGTCACTTAGAAACCGCGAATATTAAAATCGCGAAATAATTTCCAGTTTCTTACAAAGTATCTTCTGTAGAAACAGTGTCCATATATTTTAGTTCTGTTTGTTTCGGTGATTGCAAGAACTTTTCACTTGAGCCAGTTCTTTCATTAACCTGCGGCAACCCTGCCGCAGGTTAATGAACGAACTAGCTCAAGTGAAAAAGAAGTAGTTTTTGCTCTTCACGCATGCTGCTAACCGCGAAAATTAAAAATCGTGAAAAATAATGTTTATGTTTTTGACCCTTAACCGCGAAAATTTGAACCCGCGAAAATTACCGCGTATACGGTATTGAGAATTCAAACACAAGAGGCAAACAGCGTTAATTTAGATTAGGCGGCTCATTATGAGCCATTTCATCTGAATCTACGTTGTTTGCAAATTCGAATTACGAATAATTTCTTTTTGGTGCTTTAAGAGATAATTTGATGTTGTTTCAATGAAAAAAGTGTACTCGAGTCTATCAAATGATTTTACGTTACCCATACATGCCTAATGGACTCGCTCACAGTTCTGGTGGGTTCATTTCCGCTTTTTCCCCACTTTTTTCCACTTTTCCTGGATTCATTTTGCTCTAGCGTTTCTGTTTCTTTTTTGTTTGTTTGTTTTCTACCTGTTGAGTGCTCGTCTTGTTTCATCTCAGAATTTAATCATTATTTATATGAGCCATGACACGACAAAACCAACAATGAGGCATTTGCGCCTAGATCAGTCTCAGATCAGTCTGGACAGCCGCCAGTCTTCGCTGTCCGCATAGAGCTAGCTTAGAGTCTTAGGTTAAAGCGCACAGCGAAGACTCTGATCAGACTGGGCGGATGCCCAGGCTGATCTGAGTCTTCGCTAGGCGCACATGCCACATTGTTGGTTTTGTCGTGTCGTGGCTCATATGTTTGCTGTTTTGATACATTGATGGTTTGAAGTTTTTCAAACGGATAGAAAAACTTGTATGTTTATGAACCAACCGCAGAATCTAGACCGGGCCTTGTGATCACGTAAAACTGACTTAAGCCCCCCCCCCCACACACACACCCTCCCCCCTCCGCCCACCCTCCCCCAGTAACTGGTCACTTTTCGTTTCTAGGCGATTGTTGTTATGTTAGGGCGCGTTTACACGAGCAAAGTTTCTATGTCACAGAAACTGTAACAAAGAAAGTGTGACAAACATTTTGCGTTTACACGGAGCAAATTATTTGTTAAAGAAAATGTGCCATACAATCTTTGTCACATAAACTTTGGCAATGAAATATTTGCTGCAGTGTTCACACGACCAAATATTATTCGTCAAAGTTACCTGCAGCGATGAAACAAAATCTTTGTCACATTTTCCACGCTTATAGCAAAGTTCTTTGTTACATAATCTTTAACAAAGTTCTCCGTTTACACGGACAAATTTAATTTATCGAAGTAACTTTACCATATATATTTGTCAAAGAAACATTGACATATTTTGGCATTTACACGAGCAAATTTTTCTGTGACAAACCTACTTTGTCATAGAAACTTTGCTCGTGTAAACGCGCCCTTATACTATTATTGGCATTGTTCATCGACTTTCTACTTTCTGAGTTCTTTTTAAAGTCTCCATAGTCCTATCAGGGGTAAAAATCGTCGAAGTACAAATCCTTATAAAACTGGTACAGCCTTCAGAATTGATGATAAAATGTCGGTTGCTGTGCTTTTTGTGACATATGAACTGGGAAAAAGAAGGAATAAGGTATTTGAATAAAACTTGACAAGTCTCTCCGTAAAAATACGGTTTTTGTTTTTGGTTCTCCGTTCGGCAATCAACTCACACAACAGCGAGACAAAGAATGAGATCCATGCCTTACATTGTATTTTTATCAACAATTAAACAACTGTACATTGTATTTTTATCTTCTGTACATTGTATTGTTACCTCTTGTACCTTGTATTTTTACCATGTTATGAACCGTGTGAAATCGAAAGTAGGTCATTTTAGTTGCCAACTAAAATGACCCAGATATTTTTCAAATCGTTTTTATGAGAAACTCATGGACGTTTTAATTTTTCAAAGCCGGCCAATCACGATAATATACAATGGAGAAACTATAGTGAGAAGCTTGCAGCGATACTTCTTGATGAAATATTTCATGCTGATAGAGCAATGGGACCTTTAACATTATTCATTATTTAGAATTCACAGTTCCGAAAATCACGCCTACTATAAACAGGTATACACCCCTCAATTAACTGTAAGGTAAAATCACGGACTTACGAAAGACATTGAACACGTGCGATTTTGTTTGTGAGAGTATCCCATGTGCTCAGTTGTCGTTGCATTTGTCAGAGATACACTATCAGGTGACTTTAGTGGCATTCTGGGTGTGGCTCGGAACTGTTTATAGCCTCGTTGCCATATGCCGGATAAGAGCTGACTTCTTGGCATTTCGCTTGTCTTGTTTTGTTTTGTGTGCCGTTTGTGTTTTTTCCTTTCCCATGCGGTGTTTAGGGCAAGATGTTGTAATACGATTGTGTCAGTTCCTGATCATTGCCTTCTCACCTATTTAGGATGGTTGTTCATTATAAATGAGCCGCGACACGACAAACCAACAAAGTGGCATGTGCTCCCAGCGAAGACTCAGATCAGCCTGGGCATCCGCCCAGTCTGATCAGAGTCTTTGCTGTGCGCTTCAAGGGTAGCGAAGTCGAAGCTAGCTCCATGCGGACAGTGAAGACTCTGATCAGACTGGCCGGATGCCCTATATGTGACATATTAAATGTTTTAGACTGCTGTTACACTTGGAAGTACAAACTCAGTTCGGACCATTGGAGAAGGACATAAATAACACTAAGCCTGTCACTGGCGCAGAGGGACAGCCTTCTCAAAGTGGTCTGAAATTTTTAGTTTGAACATTAACAGAAACTTGAATCGGCAGGTTTTCGGGACTTTTACAAACCGAAAGTTGTGAGTATGCAAGAAATAAAGGGTCCAATATTATGTGTATAGAAAAGATAGAAACCTCTATAGTTATGGCTTGATGTGCGTATACCCAATATCCCATTTTTTGAACTCGAAAATAATATAATCCGTTTGGGATAAGGCACAAAACCTTCTTTTTATACGCCGCGTAATCTCCGCCCGTTCGTACGTCCTTCCGTTTCTCTGTCCTTCTGTCCGTTCATTAACTTTTCGTGTCTGCTCTATGTCTCCTTAACCCCTTGAAAGATTATTTTGAAACTTGGGTCAAATGCTTGCCTTATCGAGACGATATGCAGTACTTATATTTCAACGATGTCCGACAAAGGTCAAGGTCACACTTAGAGGTCAAAAGGTAATATCTCGTGTCCACTCCATATCTCGAAAACCGATTAAGATTTCTTCATGAAAGTTTGTACAAATATAAAGCACCATCAGACGATTTGCGGAGAAGAAGAACCATAACCCTACTTTCAGTTTTGACGGAAAAATGTCCCTTTGTATTTTTCATATAGTAATTTCATATAAGCTTCGTGTCTCCTCCAAATCTCGAAAACCGTTTAAGATTTCTTCATGAAAGTTTGTATAAATATAAAGCACCATCATACGATGTGCAGCGAAAAAGAACCATAAACTACTTTCAGTTTTGACGGAATTATGTCCCTTTGTATTTTTCGTATAGTAATTTCATATAAGCTTCGTGTCCGCTCCACATCTGGTAAACTGTTTAAGATTTCTTCATGAAAGTTCGTATAAATATGAAGCACTATCAGACGATGTGCAGAGAAAAAGAACCATTACCCTATTCTCAGTTTTGATGGAATTATATCCCTTTGTATTTTTCGTATAGTAATTTTATATAAGCTTCATGTCCGCTCCATATCTGGTAAACCGTTTAAGGTATCTTCAAGAAAATGTGTATGAATATAAAGCACTATCAGACGATGCGCAGATAAAAAGAACCATAACCCTATTCTCAGTTTTGATGGAACTATGTCCCTTTGTATTTTTTTTTCGTTTAGTAATTTCATACAAGCTTCGTGTCTGCTCCATATGTCAAAAACTGTTTAAGATTTCTTCATGAAAGTTTGTATAAATATAAAGCAGCATCAGACAATGTGCAGAAGAAAAGAACCATAACCCTACTTTCACTTTTAACAAAAGTACGCCCCATTGTATATTAAGTATTGTAATTTTGTATTAAATTCGTGTCTGCTCCATACCTCCTTAACCCTTTGAAAGATTTTTTGAAACTTGAGTCAAATGTTCACCTTATCGAGGCAGAACTCATATTTCAACAATGTCCGACAAAAGTCAAGGTCACACTTAGAGGTCAAATGTCAAAAGGTTACATTATTTGTCCGCTCCATATCTCGAGAACTGTATAAGATTTCTTCATAAAAGTTTAAACAAATAGGAAGCATCATCAGACAATGTGCAGAAAAAAAGAACCATACCCCTACTTTCAGTTTTGACGGAGTTATGAACCTTTGTATTTTGCATATATTTATTTCATATTAGCTCTGTGTCTGCTGCATGTTTAAGATTTCTTTATGAAAGTTTGTACAAATACCAGACGATATGCAGAGAAAAAGAACCATAACCCTACATTCAGTTCTGATGGAATTATGCCCCTTTGTAATTTTTGTATAGGAATTTTATATTAGCTTCGTTTGTTTTGTAGTTTTATATCTGCCTTATTATTGAAGATTTAAGCTACTGACTGACTTCTGTCATGTCTTGTTTTCTTTCCAACTTTAAGCCCCAACGGGCGTATATTGCCCCGCTCAGCAGAGCTCTTGTTATATAGGCTGTTGGTATCGTGAATCCGGTAGTTCTTGTGAAGACTAACTTTTTTCGACACGACAGTATCAGGTCCCAACAAAGATGAGTGAGTGAGTGAGTGAGTTAGTGAATGAGTGAGTGAGTGGTTTGGTGGGTGGGTGAGTGATTGAGTGAGTTAGGAGTGAGTGCGTGTGTGCGTGCGTGCTCGATTGAGTCAGTGAGTGAGTGGTTTGGTGGGTGGGTGAGTGATTGATTGAGTGAGTACGTACGTGCGTGCGTGATTGAGTGAGTAAGTGAGTGAGTGAGTTGGTGGGTGTGTGGATGGATGAGTGATCGAGTGAGTGAGTGAGTGCGTGCGTGCGTGCGTGAGTGCGTGAGTGCGTGTGTGATTGATTGATTGGTTGATTGATTGATTGATTGATTGAGTGAGTGAGTGAGTGAGTGATTGAGTGAGTTGGTGTGTGTGTGTGTGGGTGAGTGAGTGAGTGAGTGAGTGAGTGAGTGAGTGAGTGCGTGCGTGCGTGAGTGATTGGTTGGTTGAGTGAGTGAGTGAGTGAGTGAGTGAGTGAGTGAGTGAGTGAGTGAGTGAGTGAGTGACATTCCACCAACACATAGGTCATACGGATACAGGACAGTGAGTGAGTGAGTGAGTGACGTCCAACCAACACATAGGTCGTACTGAAACAGGACATTGGTTTGAAGTCTCATCCGAGAGGCCGTATGAGTGAGGTTCGAACCTGCTCTCTGTCTCTGGATTGGTACTCTAACACCTTAACCAGTACTTCACTTTCCCAAGCGATCGGCTGTTAAATCTGATAAACATGCAGCTCAAATAAACATGGTTACCTCCACAGTTTGGAAGTAAATCTGTTGAAAGTGGTAGTATTCACTACACTACCGCCGCTTTTACAAACACAAGGGAAAAACAAACCGCTGTGCATTTTCTGTCTGACTTCAACTCCAATGATATTGCTTGCCTTATCAGCTAACGCATAGCATAGTTACTATGTCACTTCCTCAGTTTTCCTGCTTTACAATCATGCGCTGATGGTTCCAGGTGTCCTTCAGTTGATTAATATGCAGCCCATACAGCGTCAAATGTGCTACAGTGCAACCAAGTGCATGTAGCGGTGACCCTGTCAAGGCTGGAAAACAGAGTAGGATACAGGTTAGGTACAGGGTTTTACCAAAGATAAAAAAAATGGCGTCCTCTGATGAGGTACGAAATTCGTGGAAAAATAACATGCAAAATAAACTTATTTATAGCTTCAGGATTGCTGACCTGTCTGAATCTATGAATAATTTAACTCCAAGCATACCTCTAAGCAAACAACGTTTTGCACAGATGCAGAATTTAGGCTTACGATTTTAGTGTGTATTTGTTTTGCTGTCATATGATTTCGCGACCTGTTTTGGAGCATTGCTGCTGAGCTATCTGCATATAACGATAGATTACCGCCCTTAGATTATATTTGTTTTAACAAAATTTGAAATCAAGGACTGCCTGTATGCAAACACACTCCTTAAAGATCTTTGAGGAGGCGTTACGGGTTTTCGCCTTCCACTTGGTTTTCTAATTTCTAAAAAGATACTAGGGTCAAACCCGGTATGTTCGGACGGTGGGGTATCCTCGGACACTTTATATTTTCTCTAATTCTCCGATATGTGGCTCATTATGCCCATTGCCGTTAGTATACTTACTGTTGTCCAATAATATTTTATCTCACTGGTCCAAATATATAAACCTTAACCGTTTTATAACAAAAGTTTTCATTGCCATTGGTTGAAAATGGTACATGTTATTAATACGCACGAAAGGTGTCATAGTTTTCAAAGCTAGAGACCGCGGAACCGTTGACTGATTCCCGACAACTTGATTTTAGTTGTTTTACATCACCACTCTTGCGTGTAACTCGCATCCATTGTGAAAATATATCATTAAATTAGTGAAATTCATACATATTTCTTCTTTTTTATTTCCGAATCTTGTGTTTCTGGCAATAAAATAAGTGTCCGACCGTACCCGCCTCTAAAGATCATAAGTGACGGTACAGTCGGACGCCTGTAATCCCGAAGGGTACTCCCATATAAGGTGCTACAGGTACAATTATGTTGAATGAATGAATGATAGAATCATAAAATAATTTCTATTCTATTCTATCCCATCAACTTGCAAGACCGTTGGGGCACCACCGATGGAACAACTTGTTTATTGGTCCTAACTGAACAAGACGTTTGGAATGGCAGCATGGTGAGAATTCTAGTGAAAAGATTGAAATAATCACACTAACACAAGTTACAGTGCTCAAACATACATTTCTAGGCATCCGATTCATACATGTGATGAACTCTTGAGGACCATGTGGGAGATCTGGATTTCATTTCCGGGAGATTGAGTTCCTCATCAGGGAGACTTTTTGACGGCAACTTTGACGCGTTGTTTGGAGTACTTAACTGTTTTTTTTTTTTTTTTTTTTTTTGTGGTGGTGGGGGCAGGGGGGGGGGGGGGCTTCTTGTTTTAAAATAAAACAACATGAACTAAAGTACAGTTGTACAGTTTGTTTAACTTCTTTACTTTTAAGTTACCCAATACTTCAAATATAACCTCAAAAGTATGCCATTTCAGTGCAGTAACACTACCATCCTAAGTTTAATTTCTTTCTTTCTTTCTTTCTATCTATACTGTCTCTGTCAATCATGACCATGATGACAGGTTTCTGGTGTGGCGCATAAGTTGTCACAAAAAAAAAAATGAATTTGTGACAAAGCCACCAGCAGGTTAAAACTATTTACAAGAAGTCCTCAGGGGCAGGCATTCCATGCCTAACCCCTGCCCTACCCTAGGATATTAAATTTTGGCCTTAAACCCATCAACTGTTTCCGAAGAGACAGCTTCGGTTGTAAGGCCATTCCAAGTTGCAATTGTCCTGGGGAAAAAGGAATTCTTAAAACCGTCCGTGTAAGCGTTTGGACGGTGGTACTGGAATGGGTGGGACCTAGTTCTCCTGCTCCCTTCACCGACCTCAGATAGGTACTTATTCTTATCTACAATGGCAAGATTATTATGGATTTTGTAGAATAGAGACAGAGAAGCCTGCTGTCGTCTTTCCTGCAGGTCTGGCCATTGGAGTTCTTCTAACATTTCTCCCACATGGCTTTGATTGCGCCAGCGCCTACAGGTCCAACGGGCAGCAGTCCTCTGTACTTTTTCTATTCTGTTAATATCAACTTGGTGATGGGGCATCCAAACTGGCGCTGCATATTCTAATTTGGGCCGGATCAGAGTTTTATATGCAGCAGCCTTGATTTCCTTCGATGCAAAAGTCAAGTTTCTACGAAGGAAACCCAAAGTCTTAGTAGCCTTACTGGTAATTTCATTGATGTGCTGACCCCACTCGAGGTCATCCATAATTTCAACTCCTAAATATTTACAGTGTAATTGAACAGTACTGTTCATAGTGTTAGTGCTGACCATTCCATTGCTAAGAAACAATCTGATTATCTGGCATTCTCAAACCATCACCCTCCCCACTTTTTCCTAACCCTCCCTCAATATAAAAGTCCAAAATTGCATCTTGGATGATGGGTCCGATTTGCTCCAGTTATTTTGATGAAAGCTGATACTTGTTACATACTCAAAATCTGTTTATCTCAAAACCGAGTTATATTCTACACTTTAATGAACATACCTGTCATTAGAGCTGTCTATTTTCGTTGAATATTAGATTAAGAACAAATATAGCTGCATATTTGGGTCAGTAAACTTGTAGAATGGCATATTTCTGTCTCAGTCAAATGCTGAAGATCGCGGATTTCCCATGTTTTATTTATAAATTCACACTGGTTCTCATTTCGCATACGATGCATCTGAACCGGCGGGAACTGGACAGAAAAACGCGGGAAACTATTCTTAAAGTGAACGAACCCACTTAAATAAAACAAAAAAAAAATTGCTGGCACCGTGATGATTTCATGAAAGTATGATCTGATCAGCCTGCGCAAATTTTGCATGATCGATATTTATAATGACTGTACATTACGTATCTGACATGTTTACTGAAAAAATCGATATGGAATCATTGTCGATTGGCGGCACTTCCATCTATTGCATTCGTGCAACTCAATGACATAAACAATGACCGATGCATAAAGCCGCGACGCAGTAAAAGTTATTTGCTCTCGGTAAAAGTTACCTGCTATTACATTTAGAACAGGTACCTTTACTGGTGCGCTAGCCAATTTAACACCTCGCTGCGTCTGATCAGCGAATACCCTTCGGAATGACAAGTCCTATATTGCACCCTGTTAGGTAATTAGGTCACGGACAGTTAATCCTTTTGACAGCCGCCGGCTAAGTAGTTACCGCAAAATGGACGGTTCAGAAAAAATTATGACAGGAAAATTCAGCATCCGGGAGATTCTGAATACTTTCCGGGAGCGCGGGAGATGGGCTCCATTTTCGGGAGACTCCCGGATGATCCGGGAGACATCACATGTATGCCGATTATACACAGGGAAGAAATAAATGCCTTAAAAGTATAGTTAATGCTATTGCTGGCTTTCTAACTGTATGTCCACATTTGTGTTTCTCAAATTCCTCTTCTTCGTCGTGGTACTGGAATTTGATTTTGACATTACTTTGTATATTTTATTAGCATCTGTATTTTTTAAGGCATAATTTATTGCACTCCGAAAACAACTGAGGTGTGCATTTTTAGTTTTAACAACTTATCATTTCGATGAGAACGGAAATATTTCAAATGTGATTGGGACTGCATTTTGGACGGTACATGTAAGTGTATTATGATGAGATTGGCGTTCAAAGCTAGTTTGATATACTCAACACTTCCACTATCACTGGTAGAGTAGGGTAAAGAAGATTTATGATCCGGCAGATTAGACTTCTTCCTGGAAGAAGACCGTCTTTGTGACTGAACTTCAACCACAAGAACTGACTTTGATTTTTACCTTATTTTTGATCTGTGAAAAGAACGACGTAACATCGTAGGCCTACTCCACTGGCGAAATATAGTTGTTGTCTAGTATAGTTTATTCCATACAAATCTTGTAGGGCCGTTTAAAAGCACCACAGATCATGAGTTGCAACAATCACTTTCCATCTGATCCTGTTTTCAGCTGCTCTAGATGTGCTGGCAAAGTCTATCTTCGCACTCATATATATTATCTTCCTATCTGTCTCTTCTGTCTCGTTATTTTCCTTCTTCCAGAGTAACGGTCATCTAAATTGGGAAGGCATGGAGTAATTGGTTTTGTACTTTTTTTTATTCTCTTGTGGTTGTTATTCACGTTTTCTATGACTACAAAGAGGACATCAGTTACAGCCGAAAATTGTGCTTGTTTCCTTTTCCCACAAAAATAAAATATATGTACTACAGGCCAGTACTGTTAATTGTGGTTTTCAGTGTATTAGGCAAGATCTTGCGTTTTATGTTGTTTTTTTCAATGCCATACCAGATTTAGTCCATAAATGGTTCATTTTTTCCCTAACACTGAGTATACGGTATGTCCTTACTTTTAGTCTATAACGTTCATACATATTGTGGAAGGCCTGGAGCAGTTGGGTTTGTACTCATTTTAGTGCTCATTTTAGTCTCTTTTGGTTCTTATTCACGTTTTCCACGACCATGAAGGGAAAATACGAATTTTGACTTCTGTCCGAGTGTACCATCATGTCTGTCCGAACGTACCGGGAACCGTCCGATCGTACCCTCTACTGCTGTTTTAGTCATTAAATGTCAAATGTTAGGAGCATCTGTCAACGTTCCAACGCTTTAATTGGTTCATACCACCTTTTAAACATAACACCACGAAGGTTTCAAGGTCCCGAACTTAGATACACCATGGCCGGCTTGCCACTGAGGATAAAAGACGAAGCTGTCCGAACGTACCGGGTTTGACCCTAATTTCAAAAAAAGACCAGCAACAATCCCGATTCTGAACTTGCGAGACAACAGAGCACTGGCAGTTACAAAGGGCTAGTCATATACTCTGCCCTAATTTTTGTTAAACAAAGGATTCTGAACTTTACCCCACCCACCGGATGTAGTGAATGGCGGGAACAAGTGTCAACAAAGTTTTACAGAAAACGAAAGCAAAATACACAAAATAACAAAAACCAACAACTACAGGATGTTGGTTTGATCTTGTCTGATTAGAAATTCAGGCAAGATCACAAGGGAAAAGTATGAAAAAAGACTTCTCTTTTAAGGTCTTTTTGAGAGGCATCCGTCCAGGTCCAACGGAACACCGGAGTAATGTAGAAACTATCAAGTATCTCGGCATAACCATTGCCAATGATTTGAAATGGAATACACGTCAGTAATATTTGCACAAAGGCTAATAGGACCCTCGGCTTCCTCAGACGTAACTTGGCAGCATGTCCACAAGATGTTAAGGAGTCAGCCTACAAGGGACTGGTGCGTCCAGTCCTGGAGTATGGCAGTTCAGTTTGGGACCCTCAAAGTATACTTCCTCAAGATGAACTTGAGAAGGTGCAGAAAAGGGCAGCTAGATTTGTAACGGGAAATTACACATATGAAACTGGGAGTATGACTGGCATTCTGGAGAAACTTAAGTGGGAATCCCTAAAAAAGAGAAGGAAAGATAGTAGACTTATAATGCTTTACAAAGGTCTGAGGGGTGCAGCCAGTATACCCATAAATGACCTTGTTCCCCCAAATAGGCGTACCAGGAATCATCATTCCCTGACATTTCAAACCCCATTGGCTGGGACTGACATTTACAAGTCCAGTTTCTTCCCCCAGACTATTAGAGATTGGAATTCCCTGGAAGATTCACTTATTTCTGCTGCTGAGTGTGCAGAGGATTCAGTTACTAAGTTTACTTCTCTTATAAGGGCTAGGGACTAGCTTCCCTGATTCACAGGTCCTGGTGAATGATTGTCTTTGGACGTATCACCAGTAAACAATTCTGATTCTGATTCTGACTCGAAAGCATGGAGGCCAAGTGGTAGTTCTTTTGAGAAGAAATGAGAGTCACGCCTTATGGACAGAGGGACTAAGTAACCAAGGGGCTCAGTGGTTAGTGCACTTGACACTGAAGCCAGAGGTTGTGGGTTCGATCCTCACCCAGGGTGAAGTCTTCCTATGTCTGAACATGTTCTAGCATCATTTGCAGGGATGATGTTAACAAGTGTGCTGTCCTTTGGATGGTTCCGGGACGTTTCGTGCCAAAACCAGTTCGTACCGGGACATTGCGTCCGGGACGATTCGTCCCAATTTTTCGTCCGGGATGTTTCGTCCCACTTTTCGGGACGATTCGTCCCATTCAATGTTTTATGCCAAAAGTATATTTTTATACATTATTTCATTGACAAATGAATTTTGGAATTGCTTGTGATATGTATTTCATTGTATGGAAAAAAAATACATAAATTTTAATAGTGTTTTTTTTTCTTTGCCCACTTTCTGACTTGGCCATGCTGCATGGTGAATTTTGACATGAGCTGGAATCTGTAAGGGGCTTGATAAAATGAAGTACATATAATGCAAATTAACACTGTATCTGATGCATTTTAATTGCAAACAAAGTTAATTTAAATGTGTTTCTTGGTATTTTTAACATGCTCTTAAATAGAATATTGCATACCCTGGACTGTAATTAGCCTTGGTTTAAATTACTGCATGACAGATCTTACATATTTTAATGAATTTCAGTACTTTTATAGTGCGAAATAATTTATGAAATGAAAAAAATATTGTATTTCATTCTATGTTAAACGTTCCTATCTTCACCATTTTAATAAGTTTCAGCACTATATAATAATGTGAAATATTATATCTATAATATATAATATATAGATATATATTATAATATATATTCCTTTGAGCTAAATTCTAAATTTAGCCACCCACCACATCTGCGGTAATGATCAGAAAGTGATCGTCTCAGTATCGAGAGATAGGTAAATTATAATGAGAAAAAATATTGTATTTTTTTATTCTATTCTACATGATCGTACAGTTATCTATAAAATATGAGTTGAAACATCTCGAACAAAACATCCCGGTAAAATTATCATTCTGTGTATATATTCGATCTGTGTAATATTAAATAAGTTTAATACCACACAAAAATATTTGATTTATCAAAGCTGAACAGCATGATAGTATTCTTTCAATACTGAATATATATATCAAAATATTGTCAATTTAAGTGTGATACGAAACGTCCCGGACGAAACGTCCCAGTAATAAATGATGTTTGGGACGAAACGTCCCGGGACGAACTGGTTTTGGCACGAACCGTCCCGTAACCCTTTGGATTGGGACGTTAACTTGAGGCCCCCTGTTCAGGGAGAGTCATCCCGTGCAGGTTAAAGATCCCTACTATAGCTATATGGCTATATGTAGGCTTTCATCCTGCAACACTGGAGTGTACAAAAATACACCTGCTCATTAAAAAGAAAGAAAGACTGCACTTGGTTTCCCACGATTTGTTGTTACAAGACGTGCATGAGAATTATGACGACATTTGTGGTTTATGTAAAACTGTCACTTTAATTAACTTGGTTTGTACCATTTATGGTAAGGGAAATCACTGCTCAAAGATAAAAAGGGCAGATGCTTGAACTTGTCATAAAAATTATGAACCAGAGAAACTTGTCAACAGTGTTTCAATATAAACTACTTTTGCAGATGTAATTTAAAAGCATGAACAAAAATTCATCATCTTGCTTAAGGGTAAGTAGTTGTTCTATCGGAATATTGCATATGTTTGATTTTCGATACAACCTTTTCATCGAAGTCATGTGACTAATAGGGATGTAACGATAGTCCATAAATGACTATTGCGATAGTATTGACATTGCAAGAAGTACCATTGCAATACTATTACTATTGCAGGTTGCTATTGCAATGCATTGCGATAACTATTGGGGACAGATTTTGTATTCAGAAACTGAGCTTTTCTGTATAAAACTCTGCTATGTTCACAAATTTACACTGAAAAGCATTGTTTAATGACTGTTGTTTCACAACATGCACAGCTTGGCTACAAAATACAAGAAAATATTATTTTTCATTCTTTGGAATCCACAAGCATTTCTATTATTCTTTTAGCTAAAGACTTCTTACAAGAAATAGATGCATGTCTAGAAACTATTGAAACTATTGCAATATTGGAAACACTATTGCCGATAGTATTGACATTGCAGCTTTCCCTATCGATGGTGACTATTGCCAATGTTACTATTGCGATATATCGATAGTCCGATGTATTGTTACACCCCTAGTGACTAATCACTTAATCGTCGAAAAGCGGGTGGTCTTGCTTTGCAGCCTTGATATGTCAGGTGATCTGATAGGATTTTGAGTAGCAAAATTATATGCATGGCTCAGAAAACCGTCTTTGTGCAACAGATATATGGAAGATATCTGCTTATCAAAGTACAGTGTTTGTGAAACAAATTGTTTAGTTTATACTGCAATAACAGTGTAAACTTTTTAGATCGTAGAAGACTGGGAGAGGCGGCATACCCTTGGCACCACCTTGTTATTGTAGTCTGGTTTAACCTGGCCCAAGTGGCACACATCTGAATCTGTCAAGAGATCTATAGTTAGAATTCATGAGCAAACCATTTCAACTTACTTTTTTCTAATGCTGTTTTGGTAAATGCCACTTTTTTGAGTGATCTGTGCAGCTTGTCTTTCGTATTCTGCCCCCTCCAATGTGTTTTTCACACGATTTCCTGAGTAGCATTTGTTGCCACCTGTCACACTGTCAAAGAGTTCATTTATAATTGGCAGACAGATCTACTCTACTGTAAGTGGCTTTTCCGGCTGTTTTGGCTGGAAAAAGTCAAACAAAGTCTTGTGTTTACCACTACCAGCCATTTGTTTACTTCCGGTTTGAAGATGTATTCGTTCTATAAATAATACACACAGTTTTGTAACCACTATCTCAAGTTTTTATGCAAAGCAGACACCCTTCATGTATGGAAATGATATTTCTTTGGAAGACAAACTTGTTTCAAAATGCAGTCCACAAAGTGAAAATCTACATGAACACAAAGTATCAAAACTATCCATAGATGAAAATACTATCAGAGTTGAAAACACTAATAGCGATTGTTATCGATTGTTGAAAACACTATCATGATAGCACTATCAGGGCAACCACTATCACGATGCATTGATATATCAGTGTATTGTAACACCCCTATAAAAGTGATATATCAGTGCATTGTTACACCCCTATAAACGTGATAAATGAGTACTTGAAGATTTCTGAATACCAGAGGTCAAGGTCATTTTTTGGCCTTTTTACATGGACCACTCGTATTACAGCAGCTTCAGATGTCTCTGTCAAAAGCAGCAGCTGAGCTGATTGAAGCAAAATGCTGTATGGAGCCTCCATGAGTCAGAGAAACAACAATTTGCTCGAATGGTTCAGGTCACATGACCAAGACGTCCATCATGCACTTACATGATAAAAATCTGTATAAATCTTCTCTCAAATGGCTGTTGACCTTGAAACTGATATGCAGCATTTGGGATTCATATACTGCTGTGTCTGTTCAAATGATGACCTTGTGATGATCTTTGACCTTTTTACTGAGGTGAGTGATTCAGGGCTTCATGGCCGTCTTGTTTAAGAACCCAAGGCCCCGAGGTTATAAGACTGGAGCACATTCTCAAACTCAAAATAAAGCACACTGATTGGCTGCTTCCGAGTACATGCTCGGAAACAGGCTATCAGTGTGCTTTATTTTGAGTTTGAGATTACTCAAGTTTTATAACCTCAGACCCAGGTCTGTCAAATAGGTGTATGGGTGTTTTGATAAAATCCATATCTCGAGGTCATATTTTTCATTGTTTTCATTTTTTTTTTTTCAGGAGGATCTAGATGCTCTGAGAAATGCAGCGCTGGCATCGTTATGGAAGGTATGTGTTTTGTATGAAAATTGTTGTTTACAGATTTATTCTTAATATTTGGCCCCTTTAGTTATACTTGTGATGGACGAGACGGTTCTGATAAGGGATCACAGTATATGTTTTTGTTGAGAAATAATAAAAATTACCTTTGAATTTCCTCAGAATTTCCTCAGTATCCCCTCTTATCTGGACCTCAGTAAAATTTCAGTTCAGCACTCAAAGCCCTTAATAATCACCTTCCCATTGTCCTAATTTGACTGAAGTACTTAAAATTTGAAAAAGATGTAAAGCTGTCATGACATTCTTTGCTTTAAGAGTTGATTGTCTTTGAGCAGGAAGGCAAAAATTAAAATGAGCCGCGACACGACAAAACCAACAAAGTGGTTGTGCACCCAGCGAAGACTCAGGTCGTCCTGAGCATCCGCTCAGTTCAACCAGACTCTTCGTTAAGTGCTCAAAGGGTAGCTAAGGGTCTAGGCTACTTCCATGTGGACAGCGAAGACTATGATCAGACTGGGCGGATGCCCAGGCTGATCTGAGTCTGCGCTGGGCGCACAACCACATTGTTGGTTTTGTCGTGTCGCGGCTCAAACAAGCATTAGTCAGTAGTGGCAAATTTGTGTTCCCTGACAGTATTCTTACTCACCAGAGCTCTAGATAAGAGGGGTATTTGATGATAATTGAGGGATAATTTTTTTTTATTTCTCATTGAAACCATATGTTGTGACCCCTCATCTGAACCGGCTCGATGAGACGGTTCTGATGAGAGGTCACAACATATGTTTTTATGCAGAATTAACAAAAATTATCCCTAATTATCACCAAATACTCCCTTTTATCTAGGGCTCTGCTCACCCTAACTCAGCCATTTAATATACACTGCTCAAAATATTTAAAGGAGCAGCTGATATTTTCCCATAGACATTACTACAACATATATCCAGCTCCACGGCCCATAAATTCGATCGCTAAAGGCCAAGAATTTCCTATTCCTTTGCAGCGGTTGTAAGAACGATTGAAGTGTAAGACAACAAGAATTTCAAATCAACTGATACCCAGATCATTTCCATGGAGGAAATTTTGCATTTTTCGATTTTTCTGAAAGTGTGGCATTTTTCTGGAAGTCTATAAAATCTCATAAACTTGAGTTCAAAGTAATCCTTTCAAACAGGTCACCATGTAGGACATTCAGTTTCATAGGCAAAATGATTGTGTTGATTTTGGTTGTAATTTTCATGCTGTTATCCTGTTCTGAAAAAAATGCATTTTTTACCAAAATTTCATTTGTACAAAAAACAGTCCATGGATATGGGCAGGGCAAATATTGGATCAAAACTTGTGCTGTCAGTAATCTCTATCCTTTTTTAAGAAATGGCAAAAAATGGAAATTCCGTGTCTTTGTCGAGCGAAAGTAAATGGCCCTCAAAGTGGGGATGCGTTGCACTGTCGTGTATGGAAAAATATTTGGCGTTCCTTTAAATATTTTGAGCAGTGTAGGTCTGCACTGTTGCTCAGAGACTGTTTTTTCAATTATTAAGGGTAAAAAAAATAGTTTAGGGTTTCAGTTAGAAAATTTAATTTGATTAACTTTGAATTAAAACATGTCTATTTCTTTTAAAAATGTGTATGTAGATATTTGATTTTTGTGCAGATCAAGTAATAATTTTGGCAAACTGCTGAATCTGTGACACATGCACAGGCTGATCTTGGCATGCACAGTGGCTAGTTTTATCACGATGTGGCTCACTAAAATGTTTATTGAGTGCTCTCATGGAAGTATTAGCAGTTTTGTTAAGACTAGCAATTGACATGGTTTAACAATAATCAGTTTTCGCAGCTGGTTATTGTTCAATAACCCATTGCATTCTGGGTATTTTTGTCGTCTGCTGAAATTGTCGTCTGCATCAAAAATCAAGATTATTTTGACAATATTGGTCTAACTAACAGTTGTAGAAATGATGTCTAGGCAGCAAACAGTTCGGATCTCAGATCAGGCCCCACATTTGTGGGGCCTGATCTGGATCCAAACTGTTTTCGCAGATACCGGTACCCCTAAAGGGGTATCTCACATGGACTGGGATAAAGTGGCCCTGAAAAAGCATGTTCATACATTTACTTTTAATATTAATGAGTTAGTTTATATTTTAAATCCACAGAAGCAAGCAGAGCAGGCCCCTCAGGGAATTCAAGTTGTCAGTGTTCAGCCGCAGCAGGTAAGCAGAGCTGGTGAAAAGTGGTTTATATTAGGGATCACTCTAGGGGGCAACTAGGGTGAAACGGGTACCCTGGGTTACAGCCCTTTGCTCTGAGAGGCTGTAAGAGCGATAAAAGCTTTGTACGAAAGTTTGGGAATCTAACTTGTTCTTCTAAGCTTTTCATATTTAAGTTAACAAAAATGTTAGAACAGTAAACAACTTCCAAAAATCACTTGAAAAGAAAGATTCATAAGTAGACAGAGATGTACAACAAGGTAAGGATAATGATTTGACCCAATCAGCATTAATTGCTTTTTCCTACCTTGTCTGAAATCGTAGGTCATTTAAAACAGTAAACTTTTGGTAAAAAAACTGCATGAAAATGAAGTTCAACAACTGGGAAAAGCTGTATAACTAAGTTTGGAAAAAGTTCTGATACCTATTGCATTAATTATCTCTATACACTTGAACGACCTAAAATTGGACAAACTGACATTAATTATTTTGTCCTGAAATGGGACATATTGATGATAACACAGACAATGTCAGGCAGTTCTCTACTTTCTCAGTTTCATCAGAGCTCTAGATAAGAGGGAGTATTTGGTGATAATTAGGGACAATTTTCGTTAATTCCGCATAAAACCATATGTTGTGACCCCCCCATCTGAACCGTCTCGTTGAGACGGTTCAGATGGGGGGTCACAACATATGGTTTCGATGAGAAATAAGGAAAATTATCCTTAATTGTCATCAAATTCTCCCTCTTATCTAGAGCCCTGTTCAAAATATCTGCTTGGCTTTAAGACAGGGGTTTTCTTATTCTAGAATGACAAAGATATCTATGTCATATGACGTCGCTGTTATTCAGTGGATAATGTCGTGTCATAAAAAATGGTATGACCACACATGTAATAACACTTTGGCGAGTATATGTAACTTCATTGACAACGACCATGTCAAAAATGCGTTTTCTTATTGAAATAATGTCCATTTTAAATGCAATAAAATCCAGTTTTAAAGGGTCATATGGTAAACAGAATCTTACACTTGTGAATATTTCATATGAAATTTATGAAACTCGCTAAACGCTTGTTTCATAATTTCATATGAAATGACCACTCATGTTAGATCCTCTATATATCACTCTTGTGCTTTAAGATGGGTTTTCACTGTCAAACACTCGCAAAAATCTAAATCCATCTTAATATGACAGAGCTAGCTTCTTAGGATTGTTTTGTAGAAGGAAAAAATCCCTATCATATAGCAGAATGAATGTCATACTACTGTAGAAGATCTGTTTTCAGAACCAAGCACCACCGGAAGAGCTGTCTTACACCGAGTATGAAATCCCAGCAGAAGTTGAGCGCTTATTCCTTAGGCAGCGTGGCAGAGGAAGAGGCCGGGGACGTTTTCACAGAGGTAGAGGACGGGGTAAAGAAGAGTATAATGCCAACCCAAATGTTATTGTGATACCTACTGTTCCAATGGAGGGAGAAGAGGATAAAAAGAAGAAAGAAACAAAGACATTTTTCTTGAGACCTCAGGATAAATGGGGTTTGACAGAAAGTAATAGTGGTTCTTCTTCTCCAAAGCCTAAAGGTATAACCTTGGAGTTATAACATATTCACCAACCAACTTAGATTTCTGTCCATCATAGTTTATACAAATGATGACTGTAGGTTGACCTTGACCTAATTTGCAACATGGTCAGCTTCGGTACGTTATGCTTTTGTATGGGAAAATGCTTAAACAGTGGATTTCTCAGAAACTATTTAAGTCTAAGGTATAATATGTAGTATTATGATTAAATGAATGAGCAAATGAAGATATTATGTTGCTGAAGGTCAAGGTCATGGTTTGACCTTTGTTCAAGGTCACTGAGATTCTGTCACCTGTCAACATTTTCAAACATCTTGTCCTCTAAAGCCACTGGGACGACTGATGCCATATTTTATATATGGAGCTTCACTTGGTCAAATGAATCAAAGGGTCCAGATGGTCTTAGTCACTGAGATTCTGTCTCCTGTCATTATTTCCATCATCTTCTCCTCTGAAGCCATTTGGCTTTTTGAATCCATATTTCATATGGAGCTCCAGTGGACCAAAGGAATTAAAATTTATTCAGATGGTCTTGATCTCATGACCTAGATGGCCACCATGCCCATATATGTTAAAAACCCTTAAAAAAATCTTCTTCTCCAGAACCGAAAGGCCTTTGACCTTGAAACCTGGTTTATAGCATTGAGCATTCCAATCCATCATAATTTATACAAATGATGACTGTAGGTGGACCTTGACCTATTACGACATGGTCAGCTTTGGTACGTTATGCTTTTGTATGGGAAAATACTTAAACAGTGGATTTCTTAGAAACTATTTAAGTTTTAGGTATAATGTTTGTTATATGTGGATAACTAAATGACCAAATGAAGAAAATATGTCTCTTAAAGGGCTACTGTACTGTTTTTCAACATGCATTGAAATCACTGGAAATAACTGGTATTGATTTGTCTAAAAGAATGTTGAAAACTGCAAGGAAAAATTCCAAATGGTAAAAAAGTTATAAGCAATTTAAATTTTAATAGCTGAAAAATATGCAAGGACTCTTATGACGTCATTTGAGTTATTCATATAATTTGAATTTTAAAAAAAATATACTTTGAAAAAACAATTTACACTTTTTTCCCCTAAAATAGATTTATGGAGACAAGTTGCATCAGCCCATATATAAGATTGAATATTTTGCATCAGAATATGGTAATAGTAACTGGAATCCAAATCACATAATGCAAGTAAAGCTGTAGAAAAGAAAAAGTGGGCGGGGCTTAAAATCTAATTTGCATAAAGATTAATTGTCAATAATTTCAGTTTGGGTAGGAATTTTTCGATGGAGTTTTCAGCAATCTGTTTCTCTCATAAATATCTTATAATTGGGAATATTTCTGGAAATAGTGAACAAACAATGCAGTAGCCCTTTAAGGTAAAGGCCATTCTTGGACCTTTGTTCAAGGACACTGAGATTCTGTCTACTATCAACATTTCCATTATCTTCTCCTCTGAAGCCATTTGGCTTTTTGAATCCATATTTCATATGGAGCTTCAGTGGACCAAAGGAATTAAAATTTGTTCAGATGGTCTTGATCTCATGACCTAGATGGCGGCCACGCCCGTATATGTTAAAAACTCTTCAAAAATCTTCTTCTCCAGAACCGAAAGGCTTTGACCTTGAAACCTGGTTTATAGCATTGAGCATTCCAGCCTATCATAGTTTGTACAAATGATGTCACCTGTCAACATTTTCCAACATCTTGTCCTCTGAAAGCCACTAGGCCGACTGAAGCCATATTTTATCTGGAGCTTCACTTGGTCAAATGAATCAAAGGTTCCAGATGGTCTTGGTCACATGACAGAGATGGCAGCCATGCCCATATACCGTAATCAACCCTTTTAGCGCCCTGTGCACTTAACTTTTTCAAAATCGTGGCAAATACTTATAGTAAATTTTATGCCCCTGAAGGAACTTCGCGTGGCATATTAAAATCGCACCGTCCATCCGACTGTCCGTCCGTCCGTCGGTTACAGATCGTGTCTCAGCGATAACTTTAAAACTACTGAAGCAAATTTGATGAAACTTCACAGAAAGATAAAGCATAATGAGAAGGTGTGTTGCGTGCAAGACTTTAGTTCCTACGCCCAAGGTCAAGGCCACATTTGGGTCAAAGATCAAATTGTGTCTCAGAATCGTGTCTCAGCGATAATTTTAAAATTACTGAAGCAAATCTGATGAAACTTCACAGAATGATAGAGCATAATGAGAAGGTATGTCGCGCACAAGACTTAGGTCCCCACGCCAAAGGTCAAGGCCACAGTTGGGTCAAAAGTCCAATTGTGTCTCAAAATTGGGTCTCAGCGATTACTTATAAACCACTGAAGCAAATTTAATGAAACTTCACAGAAAGATGAAACATAATGAGAAAGTGTGTTGCACATAAGATTTGGGTTGCCAAGTTCAAGGTCAAGGTCACAATTAGGGGTCAAAGGTCAAATCTTGCCTCTGTGATAACTTAAAAACTGCTGAAGTGAATGCCATCAAACTTCACACAAAGGTAAATCATTATGAGAAGGTATGTTACGCAAAATATTTATGATCCAAGGTCAAAGTCACAGTCTAGGGTAAGAGGTTAAATTATGTCTCGGCAATTACTTAGAAAAGTCCCAAAGCAAACTTTAAAGAAAGATAAAGCTCTGCGCAAGACAAAGGTTCCCTCACCCAAGGTCAAGGACACAACACAGTTTGGTTAGTGGTTGAATAAAGTCCCCTTGAATCCTATTAAACTTCCAAAGTGCATTTAAATGTTACAGAAAAGTAAAATGAAATGAGAATGTATATCATGTGCAAGACAGAGGTTCTATGCCCAAGGTCAAGGTCACAACTAGGGCTCAAAGGTCAGTTGAAGGGGCCTTCGGGGGCATTTGTTACACACTAACATTTCTTGTTCTTTCTTATAAGCGCACATTATAATGATTTATGATATACTGAAGGAAACAAATTAAAAGGTTTAGCATAGGAGAAAAGCTGCATATGGTCATAGATGGATACAGAAGTTTTACAAATGAAAATCCCAGGAGTCTGTAACAAAGGAATGAAGGTCAACGAGTAAAAATTATAGTCATATGGTCATATGCCTAAAAATACCATGATTTTCTCCAGGACCAAAGGCCTAATGGCCTTGTGGCATGGTATGTAGCATTGAGGACTCAATTCCATGATAATTTGTACAAATCATGACTGTGCATTTACTTTGGCCTAATATATGGCATGGTCAATTTTGATGTGTTATGCTTTTATATGGGAAAATGCTTAAACAGAGTATTTCTCAGAAACTATTTAAGTCTTAAACTCTGTTCATTAATTCTGAAACTGGGTTTTTCGCTGCTCATTCTTTTATAATCTAATAAATCCAGGTAAGACTGTGCATAGTGATAATGCTAGACTTCCGCCGATTTCTCATCAATGTGTCTAGTGGATCTGCCTCTCGTAAGATGCTGGGCTAACCTGCACGAAAATGCAAATAACGTATTTTCAACCAGAGACTAAGTCCATCGGACAGGTTTGAAACGCCTTTTAATACCATATAAAGTGGTCGCTATAAATAAATTTGTGTGCGGGTGTGGTGAGTATTCTAACACATGTTCTGCGCGTGCTAAATCAGTCAGCATGACAACAAGCTTATCATCTGGATAATTCTGTCTCGATTTGATATTGATCGCAGCGCATAAATTTACACTGAACAAGGTTTTCAGTGTTTCTCCGTAGTCCTTCGCTGACGGCAAACAACGTCTAAATGACTTTATATCAACGTCATTGCGACGTAATAATGTTCACTGGCGCATTACAGCTTTCCGCAGTTTCTAATATTTCTGAATTTCCAAAACATTTATTACCGAGGCTGCGTTATAGATACAAGAACCAAATCGTGCATCACCTGAAAAGGATATTAAGCCATGTGCATACTGTTACTACTCAACCGTATAGGCTTTTCATCTTTTTATATTATCTAAGAAAGTTTATGCAAAAATGTAGACTCTGACATGGCTGCACAGTCTGAGTCAAAACATGACACCAACTAACACAAGTGTTTAAAATATGGTAAAGAAACTGGGTCTGGTTTTCAATTGTAAAATCCAGCATTGTCAAAACAGAAAAGGGTAGCTCATGCAGTAACTTTTTTTTAAGCAGCCGGGTTTCAAAGCATTTTTTTCTGGAATCATCCTTCGTGTGACTTTGCTGGAGGGCCAACAGTTATTATCCGAATGACCAGCGTGATATCCACGTGGAAAGTATGTGAATATGTATGACTTCAGTCTGTCAATCTTCATCAAATGGTCTTAGTTTGCGGACGAGTTTTTGAAATTTGCTGTTTCATGCACGTAACTGCAGCATCAGACGCTAGACTAAGGTACATGAGACCTTGATGAGAAATCGGCGAAAGTCGAGCTCTATCACTATGCATAGTCTCACTTGGATTGATTTGCTTGTAAAAATATAAACAGCGAAAAACCCAGTTTCAGAATTAATGAACGGAGTTTAGGTGTAATATTTGACATATAAGGTTAACTAAATGAGCAAATGTAGATATTATGTTGCTAAAGGTCAAGGTCATTCTTTAACCTTTGTTCAAGGTCACTGAGATTCTGTCACCTGTCAAGATTTTCAAACATCTTCTCTGAAGCCACTTGGCTGTTTGAAGCCATATTTCATATGGAACTTCACAGGATCAAAGGAATCAAACTTTATACAGATCATCATGGTCACACAACCAAGATGACAGCCATGCCCATTATATAGTAAAAATCCTTCAACAATCTTCTGCTCCAGAACCAAAGGCCCAATGATCTTATGGCACAGTATGTAGCATTGGGAACTCGGGGCCCATTGAAGTTTGTACAAATCATGACTGTGCATTTACCTTGACCTAATTTATGGCCAGGTCAACTGTGGTATGTTGTGCTTTTATATGAGAAAATGCTTAAATAGTTGATTTCATGGAAACTCTTTAAGCCTAGATATATTAATTGGAAAATATGGTTAACTAAATGAATACATGAAGACATAAGGTCATCAAAGGTCAAGGTCATTTTCTGAACTTTGCTCAATGTCACTGAGATTTTAAAATTAAAACTCTTTATAACTCACTGGTTTCAACTTTGTAACAAATGAGGAAAATGACAAATTTTGTCTGTTGACAGAAGGTGTCAGGTGAGCTACAGGACCATTGGCCTCTGGTTTCCTATCTTTTATCCAAGCAGTGTACCTAATAGCAAGCATTGTTCACTCCTTTTCGCAGTAACAAAATCACCTGTTCAGTGTTGTTAAATAGTTAAGACAGAATATGAAAAAAAGCAAACTAATCAAAATTTAAACTTTCTTAAGCAAAAGTAAAATACCCCACCCTACCCTCTCTTCTGCCATGTTAAATTTCCAGTTATCGTTGCCTAACAGCAAGTGAAATGGCATTAAAAGTATTTTTGCAAAATAGGTTGCAAATGAGACAGTGGAGTTATTCTATTTATTAAATGTCTAAAACAAGCATAACTATTTCTAGCACAGGGCCTACGCTAATTTTTTTCAAAGAAGGCCCCGCCTTGCACTTTTTAAGGGTAAAATATTTTCTGGCGGGAAACAAATTTATCCGAGGTTTCATTACATATAACATGTTTAGATATTTGCTATTGAAATTTTGATCTCGGTTTGTCATTGCCATATTCCTGTACACCACGAAAAAGACTTAAACTACGAATAAGCATTTTTGCACTTGTCAATATCTAGTTAAGATAACTTTAATGGGCTGCAAAATTGCTTCTGCACAATATTCTATACAGCGAACTTCTGGATTCCTTAGCAGTTTCCCTTCATTTATGTCAATGGTAAGTGTAAGATTTTTTGACAACAAAGACTTTCAGCCAAAACTAAAATGCACTTTGGAGGTTTGCCAAGACTTATGAAAAATTTGCATAGGTATAGAATCAATGCAATGCACCTTTATATAGTATAAACATACAGAAATAACAAAAAGGAAACACTTGTACTAAACAAATAGAAATATAATGAAAATTCATAAAAATGTGAAGCTAGGAAACTTTTGATGTAAGGTGCCTTTGAGAGATAAAGACAAATATAAATCAGTAAAACAGTCTTAAAGTGTAATTACAGAAAAAGTAGGGCAGGAATAGATAGATTTTTTTCACCTGCATACTAGTACCCAAGCTGCTTTTTCCCGAGAGTAGCTGGGTATCCATTACCATACCATCATGATGATTTCCACAGTAAGAAAATACACGTTTGGAACAAAATACGAAGTGAGGTATATATCATTTGCACACATGCATTTGAATGCTTAAAAATGTAGAAATCTCCCAGTTATAGTGCAAAAATGGTTTGGTACCATGTGAATGCAATTATTACAAGACAGTCATACTAAAATTTGCTGTGTTTGCTTTTAATTAATTTGAAAAAAAATATTTATATGTTAAATAATTGAGCCGCGACACGACAAAAGCAACAAAGTGGTTGTGCACCCAGCACAGACTCAGATCAGCCTGGGCATCCGCCCAGTCTGATCAGAGTCTTCGCTGTCTGCATGAAGGTAACCTAGTCCTTTAGCTATCCTTTAAGCGCTTAGCGAAGAGTCTGATAAGACTGGGAAGATGCCCAGGCTGTTTTGAGTCTTCGCTGGGCCCACAACCACTTTGTTTTCTCGTGTCGCGGCTCAATTATTGTTTTTGTTCATTTGCAGATACATCCAAATTCAGAAGGTATGATGATGATTCAGAGAGTGATGAAGAGTTTGAAGAAACAAAAGTGGAAGATGTTAGTGATCATGAGCTCAATGTCAATGATGAGATAAATGACAGTTTCAAAAGTACAGATATCAGTCGGTCTAAAAGTGATTTTGAAACAATGGAACAGTCGTTATATGAAACTGTGAGTGAAGTAGAATCAGATGTGTATTATGGTGGTGGCATTCAGCCAGAGCAAGTTAAACAAGTATTAAACCAGTCAATAGAAACAGACACTGAACACAAAGTGTACCCTAATGTTTCTGCAAATGAGCAGGTAAACCAGTCTGACACAGATATGGAAGTTAAGGATAATTCATTTTCTAGTGAGAATTCAGAAACAAGAAATAAACAATCAGAAAAGTTAGATCAGTTAGAAAGTAGTAATGGTGGACCATTGCTACAGGAAACTACAAATGCTGTCAGCAATGAAGCTTGTCAAGGAATGGAGGTTGTAGAAAACAGAATTTCGGATAATATTGACCTTTTATCAGTACCTGATGCACAAACAAGTGGGATAGCTATGGCTTCATTAGAGACATCTGAAAGTGCTTCAAATATTTCCAGTAACAAATTCAGCAGATTTAATAGAAGACGTAGGAACACATCTGGATCTGATTCAGATGCCAGTGGATCCTCTGATTTGTCTAGCTGGTCTGCATCTCAGTCCAGATCAAAATTTGATGTCTTAAATTCTGATAATGAAATTGATGCAACTGAAACTTTTAAACAGGATGTTTCCTTTACACCAATGTCCAAGGACTCTGCTAATGACGAAAAAGAGCTGTCAGACATTTTATCATCAGACTCAGATTCTGAAGCTTCATCATCATCAGACTCATCATCATCATCTTCAAGTATATCATCAGACAAACATGACAAAGTGCAGTCCCAAAATATTGAATCTTTGTCATCTCTTAAGGCACTGTCTGAGCCTGAGGAATTTATGAAAGCTCAGAGCAACAAAAAATCAATGATGCATTCTGAAAGTTATTCTAGAGGAATAACAAAAGATGTAGATTTAAGACCAAAAAGTGGTACAAATAAAATAGAAGACAGAGTGAAACCAGATTTGCAATTAAATGAGAAGAAAAGTTCTCAAGGTAGTCATAAGCCTTTCTATGAAGATAAAAATGAACCAAGAACTAATAGAAAATATGATTATTTACTCGATAATGACAATGGACATGTAAAAATTAGCCATTATAAAGATGTTAAAGAGAAATATATAAGCCAAAATGAGAGTACCAAAAGCAAATACCAAAATGATGAACATGGAGAGGTAAGACATTTTAAACAAATATCCTTAAACAATGAAGAAGAACAGGTCAACAAAATAAGAGAAAAAACTAAAAAGTCTGCTGCTGTTACAAATTCTGGAAAAGATATTAGAAAAGGAGAAATTGAGCAGATTGTCCTTGATGCACGGCGACAGAAATTAGAATCTTCAGAGAACTTTTCAAAAGAAACAAGAACAATTTCGTTAGAAAGCCGTTCACAAAAAACAAAAGTACATAGCAGAAACTCAGACGATTTTGAATCAAAGACAAAAAAGAAAAATGATTCTTGGGAATCTGTTGATCACAAAAAAGATAGTGCTATGAAAGTAAAAAACAATGCTGACAAACAAGAACTGAAGGTTTCTGGACATGAAAAAAGTAGTAGATATAGGAGATCAAGGTCTAAAACTCCACCTAAAGCATATCTAAAAGCTGTAAATAAAAAAGCTGTGAGAGAGAAAAGGCTAGGCTCTTTAACTCCTCCTAAAGCATATTCAAAAGACTTGAATAAAAAGGAAAAAAGAAAAAAAAGTAGTCACTCAGGAGAGCGAAGAAGGAGGTCCTCAGGATCCGCAAAAAAGGATAGAACAACTGATAATAAACTGAAAAACTCAGAGAATGACAGTGATAAAGGTTTATCTAGTCTTAGTGATAATGAAAGTGATTCAGAAACTGAAAATTGGAGAAATAAAAAGACAGGGGCCTCTAGAAAGCGTGATGATATTGAAAGAGAGAGGCGGATAAGGCAGGCAGCAGAAAGAGAGAAACTGAGAAAAGAAAGGAAAGATAGAGATAACAGAGAGGAAAAGGTTCTAAATAGAAACATTGATAAACAGAGTCATTCCAAATCTGAAGTTGATAGTTTTGATGCTCGTGATTATAGGCAACACAAAAACTGGGAAAATAGGAGCAGATTTCACAGAGGTTTTGATGAAAAGAGATTGGATGAAAAGGTGTTTTACAGAAAAAATAAAACTTTTATAGAAGAAGAACCAAATTATAGTAAATCTTGTTTCTTTGAGGAAGAGTTTTCTGATGATTCTAAACATAACGCAAAGAAAGGTATTGTAAGTGTAGTAAAACCTGATAGAAAACGACGTATAAGTGAAGTTGATTTAGAAGATATTAAGATCTCTAGCAGGCCTGATAAACAAAAGAAGGATGATTTCTCAAAGAAGGTTAGGAAAGAAAGGCTAATTATAAGTGTGCAGGAATCCTCTGAGGATGAAAAGGACACAAGAAGTGCCAAAGCGAGGAAAGCTGGTTCAAAAAGAAAAAAGACCAAACATAAAAGATTAAAAGAAGAGAGCTCAGGGGCAAACGACAGTGAACGAGAAAAACAATCTATAAGTGTTACTTTCGTTAAAGGTAAGCTTGATAGAGCCTGTAAGTATATAGTTGTAAAAAGAAGTCAGAACAGATCTTGATAAAATTCAGAGAGAGAGGAGGCAGCAATGTCTAATAAGTCACACAGATCATGTCCCTATTGTCAGTCAGGTACATTACCATTAAAAGTAAAAGAAATATAACTTGAAGCAGTTATAAAGAACCCTATTTACCACTTATTTCAAAGTGAGGCTGTAGAAAATAATTTATTTAGGTTATGTCTGAATTTATTTAGGCCAAGGTCAAATTTGCAATTTCCAAAAAAAAATAACTGTTTTAAGTTTAAAAGTAGTTAATTCCTGATCTTCAAGGGCCTTGCACACCAATTTCTTGAAGATGCGTACAGAATTATTTTGCTTAATCATAAAGTTATGTAAGAGATCTTTAAGAGAAAATTACCCACCTGTCCATAAAAATTACGATAACTCCAGAATATGCAGGTGAAAAAAGACTATAACTTAAAGAGGTTACTTTTGCTATAGTCGCAAAAAATTATAATGCTTCAAGTTATATTTTTGTATGCCCGTTTTGAAAATAAAGGATGTATTATGGCATGGCGCTGTCTGTCCGTCTGTCTGTCGTCCGTCTGTCCGTCAACATTCTTGTGCACACCATATCTCAGTAACAGTTTGAGATATCCTCATGAAATTTTGTAGCCATATATATTAGGATGGGACAAAGTGTCGCATATACGAGGTCTGTCCAAAATATTTGTGGACTGGTTCCAGGGTTCGCGCTACCGCTCGCCAAAGTTGCCAAATGCGATAAAATTATATTTTTGGCTCCAAAAATATTGATTTGGCGAAAACAAGTGGCGATAAAAAAAACATCTAAAAAAAAAAGAACGTATGGCAAAGTTTTATGGTATCAGAGACGATCTCCACAATCATTAATCAACACCTTCCATTACCGTTAATCTGCTCCTCAAGTAGTCCACAGTCACAGGACACCAAGCAGACGCTTCATGCCTCAAGGGTCAATGCGTAATCATGTTATGTAAACTTGAACACAAGTACTCAGCTGTCCCCATGTCTATGCATCTCATTATTTTTTATAGCTCAGGTAAACACAACATTGACACCTTCTGAGCTAATAAACTCACTGATCTGTGAAAATACAGGGTTTTTATACCTGCCGATTGTTGATTAGATAACGGTACTTGTGTAAAAGATCAAAGAAGATTCCGACGGAAGGTTGACCACGTGAAAAGGTGCTTAAGCCACTTTTCACAATTTTATAAATCAACATGTCATTGTGCAATATTTTTAAGAGACTTTCGTTTTCACTTTTCAGATCATAGAGTTCATAGACTGTAAATGCGAAAGTCTTATTAGACTGCATGAATGCGCAGGCTGATCAGTGTCTTCACTTGACGCAAACCCCGTGAAGTTGTTTTTTTGGGCCATTTATCCGAACTTTAATAGCTTATGGTGTAAAACATACTCATATTAAAGATGTAAGTTTTGATTCTGCCATCTTACACATGCCTATCTTTTTATGTCAAAACAGAATTTGGACATTGTTATATATACTTAGTCTACAACAACTCTCAGTTCACTGAAACTAAACTCGTTTGCATGAAGAGAATAAAGCAAAAACTGATACCGATAGTAAGGGGGTTGTATAAAGGGGAGGCAACAAAGCATAACTCTCAAGTACTAACTTTTGCAAAGCTTCTCAAGTACTAGCTTTTGCAAAGCTAGTTTTTTGGCCAGATTATCTCACAATAATAATAACTAGCGTTCGAAAAGTAAGGCAAATGGCCTCATAACTTTGTTAAGGGGAAAACTGTGTACAAATGCTATGCATATGCTGAAAATACTACATTTTGTCTACGATACCAAACGCTGTACAAAGACACCTTTTCATATTGACTTACAATGCATTTTATTAGGCCCCTGTCATACCACTGGGCTAATTTCATATGTAAAATCTTTTAAATGTTGGGCATTCAAGTCAAATATCATTGCAATTACAAAATTAATTTTTGTCAGTTGCTCGTCCATTGTTGCCTACAATATTCATACAAAAGTGAGAAGGGTGGCAACTGTTATCGATTTATTTCTGGCTAAGCAATATGCAATTCTTATGACGTTATTGAAATATACGTTAACGTCATTTTTATACGCCCGTTTTGAAAAAACGGACTTATTATGTCGTGGCGCTGTCCGTCCATCCGTCCGTAAACATTCTTGTACACGCCATAACTCAGTAACCATTTGGGATATCTTCATGAAATTTGGTAGGCGTATGTATCAGGGTGGGGGAACGTGTCGCGTACAAGAATGGTTGCTCCCCCTTTCTTACTTTTGAAGTTATGCCGCTTTGATTAATTTTTTCCCTGTAAGTCTTGTACGCGCCATAACTAGATAACCGTTTGGGATATCTTTATAAAACTTCATAGCAATGTGAATGAAGTCCTAACGATGTGTCGCGTACAAAAATGGCTGCTCTCCCTTTCTTCGTTTTAGAGTTAATCCCTTTCATTAGTTCTAAAAGGCTGTTTTTGTGTTTTCTTGTACAATGTATTGTCAAGGGAAAAAACTAGAACTAAAAATGCTATATCTAGTGTAATTAGGTTATCTCCCTTGTACAACTACCTTGGGAGACAGTATATCATGTGTTAAATATTTAGATGATGTTGCAGTCATTGTACCCCCACTTTGAAAAAGTGGGGGGTATACTGGTTTACATCTGTCCATCCATCCGTCCATCTGTCCATCCTTCCATCTGTCCTTCCGTCTGTCCTTCCGTCCCCATTTGATCAAATTTTTCATCAAAGATTTCTTCACAACCATACAAGCTAGACTGGTCATATTTGGCATACAGGTTGATGACCACATGTTGTATCGTGGGATCGAGAACCAGCCTTCTCCTGCTTATTCTTCCCTGTATTTGTCCAATATTCTCTCTTTCCCTACTTTGAATAATGAAATTTTTTGTCAAAGATTTCTCCCTAACCATGCAAGCTAGAGTAGTCATATTTGGTATGCAGGTTAATGACGATATGTTGTATCTTTAGATTGAGAACCAGCCTTTTTCTGCTTATTCTTCCCTGTATTTGTCCAATATTCTTTCTTTCCATACTTTGAATAATAAAATTTTTCATCAAAGATTTCTCCACAACCAAGCAAGCTAGAGTAGTCTTATTTGGTATGCAGGTTGATGACGATATGTTGTATCGTGGGATTGAGAACCAGCCTTTTTTCTGCTTATTCTTCCCTGTATTTGTCCAATATTCTCTCTTTCCATACTTTGAATAATGAACTTTTTCATCAAAGATTTCTCCACAACCATGCAAGCTAGATTAGTCATATTTGGTATGCAGGTTAATGATGACTTACTGTATTGTGGGATTGAGAACCAGACTTCTCCTCTTTTTATTCCCTGTTTTTGTCCGATTTTTTTTTTCTCTTTACTTTGAATAATGCATTTTTTTCGCAAAAGATTTCTATGCATCTGTAAGTTAGAGTAGGGATTTTTGTATGCAGGTTGATGATAACTTGTTGTATTGTGAGATTGATAATCAGTCTTCTCCTGCTTATTCTTCCTTATATTTTGCCAATTTTCTTTCTCTCCTGACTTTGAGTAATGTAATTTTTTGTAACAGATTTCACAGCAACCATTCATATTTGGTATACATGGTAACAATGATTTCTCTCCCTCTTTATGCTTTTTGTTAGGAAAATAACATCATTTGATTTGAGCAATTAAGCAGGGGTATAGTCGGATTCGCTGACAGTTCTAGTTAATTATAGAGTGGTTGCCCCTGTTTGTCTGCCTGTCTATCCTTTTGTAAACAATCTTGTTCATTCTATAACTCCTTTAGGACATTGAAACGGGCGTATTATGCGCCGCTTGCGAAGCCCTTGTTAAAAGCTTGTAGAGGGTTCGTTTTTGGCATTAATTTGAATTTATTGGCGGGTTTTCGTTGACCCATGTAAATGCTCTTGCTGACAAAATTTTGAATGCTAATACACTTGGTTTTCATTACGAAATCATTTAATTTTTGGTAAAAAGTGGGAATTTGCTAATACATAATCCATATTTCCGGGCCAGTATGGAACCCAGATTAAAACTAATTTCCGCAATATTTACAGGACAACATTGCCTGGGCATTGTCTTTAAGTAGCAAAAATAAAAACAAATCAAAGACTGACGATATATAAATTACGGCCTACTTAACTAAAATTCTGCAGTGTCTTTAGGGTATACCTCTTTCAAAGATAATAAAAATGCGCCCTTTTTAATAAAATACGTCATGTTTGCAGACTTTCCTACGTATAATACAGCTTTATGTGTTTTTGCAATCAGAAGTTCTGTTTTTATATTGGTTACCGAGAAAATGTGTCATTTGCATTACTTTTCGAACGCCCCTCGTATTTGTCATTCGTGAAGATAAAAATGAACAAAATTTATCAAAATGATTGATGAAATATAGTTGCAATCAGATCTGAAGTCAAAATTTAAAATGGTAACTTTAGGTGGAAATAATTGACCAGTCCACAAACTTTTTGGGCAGACCTCGTAGTAATGGTTGCTCCCCCTTTCTTAGTTTCCAGTTATGCTCCTTTGATTATTTTTAACCCCACTAGTCTTGTGCGCGCCATAACTAGATAACCGTTTGGGATATCTTGATGAAACTTCATAGCAATGTGTATGAGGGTCAGATGATGTGTCAGGTAAAACAAAGGTTGCTCTGCCTTTCTTTGTTTAAGAGTTGCGTCCCTGTGGTTAGATTTTTTAGGCTATTTTTGTGTATACTAATCTTGTGCATTCAATAACTTAGTAACCATTTGGAATATCTTGATGAAACTTTATAGCAATGTGCATGATCACAAAATGATGTGTCACATAGAAGAATGGTTGTTCCCCCTTTTAGCTCGCCTGAGCACGAAGTGCTCAGGGTGAGCTTTTAGGATACCGTGATGTCCGTCGTACGTCCGTCCGTCCGGACGTCCGTCAACTTTTGCTTGTGTACACTCTAGAGGGCACAGTTTTGATCCAATCTTCATGAAACTTTGTCAGAATGTTAGTCTTTATAAAATCTAGGCCAGGTTCGAAACTGGGTCATGTCGGGTCAAAAACTAGGTCACTAGGTCAAATCTTAGAAAAACCTTGTGTATGCTCTAGAGGGCACAGTTTTCATCCAAAGTTCATGAAACTTTGTCAGAATGTTTATCCTAATAATATCTAGGACAAGTTCGAAACTGGGTCACGTCGGGTCAAAAACTAGGTCACTAGGTCAAATCATATAAAAACCTTGTGTAAGCTCTAGAGGACACAGTTTTGATCCAATCTTTATGAAACTTTGTCAGAATGTTTATCTCCATAAACTCTAGGCCAAGTTCGAAACTGGGTCATGTCGGGTCAAAAACTAGGTCACTAGGTCAAATCTTAGAAAAACCTTGTGTACGCTCTAGAAGGCACAGTTTTGATCCAAAGTTCATGAAACTTAGTCAGAAAGTTTATCCTTATAATATCTAGGACAAGTTTGAAACTGGGTCAGGTCGGGTCAAAAACTAGGTCACTAGGTCAAATCATAGAAAAAACCTTGTGTATGCTCTAGATGACACAGTTTTGATTCAATCTTTATGAATCATTGTCAGAATGTTTATCTCTATAAACTCTAGGCCAAGTTCGAAACTGGGTCTTGTTGGGTCAAAAACTAGGTCACTAGGTCAGATATAAGAAAAACCTTGTGTACGCTCTAGAAGGTTCTGTTTTGATCCAAAGTTCATGAAACTTGTCAGAATGTTTATCCTTATAATATGTAGGACAAATTTGAAACTGAGTCATGTCGGGTCAAAAACTAGATCACTAGGTCAAATCATAGAAAAACCTTGTGTACACTCTAGAGGACACAGTTTTGATTCAATCTTTATGAAACATTGTCAGAATCTTTATCTTCATAAACTCTCGGCCAAGTTTGAAAGTAGGTCCTGTCGGGTCAAAAACTAGGTCAGTAGGTCAAATCTTAGAAAAACCTTGTGTAAGCTCTAGAAGGCACAGTTGTGATCCAAAGTTCATGAAACTTTGTCAGAATTTTTATCCTCATAATATATAGGATAAGTTTGAAACTGGGTCATGTCGGGTCAAAAACTTGGTCAAATCTTAGAAAAACCTTGAGTACGCTCTAGAAGGCACAGTTTTCATCCAAAGTTCATGAAACTTTGTCAGAATGTTTATCCTCATAATATCTAGGACAAGTTCGAAACTGGGACACGTCGGATCAAAAACTAGGTCACCAGGTCAAATCATAGAAAAACCTTGTGTACGCTCTAGAGGACACAGTTTTGATCTAATCTTTATGAAACATTGTCAGAATGTTTATTTCCATAAACTCTAGGCTAAGTTCAAAACTGGGTCATGTCGAGTCAAAAACTAGGTCACTAGGTCAAATCTTAGAAAAACCTTGTGTGCGCTCTAGAAGGCACAGTTTTGATTCAAAGTTCATGAAACTTTGTCAGAATGTTTATCCTCATAATATGTAGGACAAGTTTGAACTTGGGTCATGTCGGGTCGGAAACTAGGTCACTAGGTCAAATCATAGAAAAACCTTGTGTACGCTCTAGAGGACACAGTTTTGATCTAAGCTTTATGAAACTTTGTCAGAATGTTTATCTTCATAAACTCTCGGCCAAGTTTGAAAGTAGGTCATGTCGGGTAAAAAACTAGGTCACTAGGTTAAATCTTAGAAAACTGTTGTGTAAGCACTAGAAGGCATAGTTTTGATCCAATCTTCATGAAACTATGTCAAAATGTTTATTGTCCATATATCTAAGACCCCTATGAAACTGAGTCACGTCGGCTGAAGGTCAAATCTTAGAAAAACTTTGTGTACACCCTAGAGGGCACAGTTTTGATCCAATCTTCATGAAACTCTGTCAGAATGTTTATCTTAATGAAATCTAGGTAAAGTTTGAAACTGGGTCGTGTCGGGTCAAAAACTTGGTCACTAGGTCAGATATAAGAACGACCTTGTATACGCTCCAGAGGGCACAGTTTTGATCCAATCTCAATGAAACTGTGTCAGAATGTTTATTCTTACAATATCCAGGCCAAGTTTGAAACTGGGTCATGTCGGGTCAAAAACTAGGTCAAATGTTAGTATGGTAAAAACTCTTATAAATCTTCACCAGAGCCAGTGAACTGATTAATGCTCAGGTGAGCGATTCAGGGCCACCATAGCCCTCTTGTTTAATTTTGGAGTAACCTCCCTTTTATTAGTTTTTTTAGGCTAGCCCCATTCCCCCAATCACTCCATATCTCCTTAACCCTTTGAAATAATTTAATGATACTTTGTAGGAATGTGTATGATAATGGAGCATCAGCAATGTATCATGAGCATGAACCACAACTTTGGCTTACTTACTTCCTGAATTATCTGCTCTTGCATCAGTTTCTGTTTTACTCTGTAACTCCTTAACTGTTGGAAATATTTTAACAAAACTTTGTGGTGATGTGTATATTGTCAAGGGAATATATTAGGACTTAGAATGGTACTCGAGTTTACTTAGTTTATGAATTATCTCTCTTGTTTGACTTCGGCATTTCTCAACTTCTGAGCTGCTTCACCCTGTTATACTAATAGTATTTGATGTGTTAGATGTTTTGATAACACTGCAGTCGTTAATTACAGAGTATATCTAGTATATGTAGTTTATCTCCCTTGTATGACTTAGGCAAGAAACTTACCTTGGAAGCTGACTTTTGGTATACTAATAGTATTTGATGGGTTAAATATTTAAATAATGTTGCAGTCATTAATTATAGAATGATTGCCCCTGTTTGTCTGCCTGTCTATCCTTTTGTAAGCAATTTTGTTCATTCTGTAACTGCTTTATGACATTTAAATGGGCGTAGTATGCACTGCTTGCGAAGCTCTTGTTCCCACCTGGTGTCTTGATGGGATCTGGGATGGAATTGTGTCAGTTCCTGAGAGTTTTCCTACTCGCTTTTTCATTATAGTGGCTCACCGAATTGCAATTGATAGTTATAAGTTCACTTCAAAAGTCATCATGATCTACTTGTATATTCATGAATTTTGTGTATACTTGCATATTTTAACATGTTGAAGGTGAGTTGACTTTGCTGATGTAGCCTTAACAGAGCTACAGATAAGGTGGGTTTTGAGGATAATTCAACAATCATTTTACTGATTTTTCAACAAAAACATGTTGTGACCCCAGGTTAGAACTTCTCTATGAGACAGTCCTAATCGGGTGTCACAATATTTTTTGCCAGAGCTCCAGATAAGAGGGGGTATTGAGGATAATTCAAAGATAATTTTTCTTATTTCGCAATGAAAACATACGTTGTGACCCTCATTAGAACCGTCTTGGCGAGACGGTTCTAATGAAGGGTCACAAAGTATGTTTTTATGCAGAAATATGGAAAATTATCCCTAAATTATCCCTGTTACCCCTTCTTATTTGGAGCACTGTTTGTGCAGAAACTTAGAAAGTATTGCGGTTGCCCTTTATCTGGAGCACTAGATGCAACCAGATGTCACCATTGAATGCACTTCATCACTCTGTCACATGCTCTAATCAGAGCTCTAGAGAAGACAGATTTTGTTATCTTTCCATAAAACTTAAAAGTTATGACCCCTTATGAGAACTGCCATGGTGAGGTTCTACTCAGAGGTCATAAGCTCTCTTTAAAGAAAGAAATATCTGTGAATTATCTAGAGGTGTGTATAATGACTTTGGCTGCTTTGATAAAGATAGCTATTTGTTGTGCTATATGCACATCAATATGATCAAGGCCACAGTTATTTCATATGCGTTCGTATTGGTAGGGACTTTTTAATCATGGAAAGGTTTAAACAAAATATTTCAGTATTGGGCATGTTCTCTTATACTTGTTTGTTTTATCTAGAGCAAGAAGAAAAGCCTCGAAAGTCTGTATATGACAGACTAGGCCTGCCAGTAACAAAGACAAAAGACACTTCTAAACAAGAAAGTGCTTCTACATCCCGGAAAGATAAGAATAGATCTGTGCGAGAGGAAGGAGGAAAGCACTCCAGATCTAAAGACAAGAAAAATAAATCAGGTCACAGTGAGAAACAGGGCTCTGCCATTCGAAGAGTATATCGTGATGATGACTCAGGTTGGTATATCATAAATCATGTGCTGGTCTGAAGTTACGCTTTTTTTTTCATGAAACATTACAGAGGCAAAACTGTCACAGAATGACAGGGACATTTATCAGTGCAAAGACCCATTATGAGTCTGAATTCAAAATTTAACATATATGAAAAAGACAGTCACCAAAATTTCCCATTTAACATTTGAGCTGCGACACGAGAAAACCAGCAAAGCGGCATGTGTGCCCAGTGAAGACTTAGATCAGCTTAGTATTCAGTGGGCGCATGGAGCTGATGTAAACCCTTAGCTACCCTTTAAGTGCACAGCAAAGACTCTGAGCAGGCTGGACAGATGGACAGGCTGATCTGAGACTTCAAACGGCACACATGCCACTTTGTTGGTTTTTTTATGTCGCGGCTCGTTTATCGTCTATCTTCATCACACCTGGAAAATGGGAAACTCCATTCCCATTTGGAAGTTACAAGTTCAGGCTTCTGCAAATAGTTAGTTTTCTAAAAATATGACAGTACTACTCTTCAAGTATTATGTATTTAAAGTAGATTAGTATAAAATTTCAGCTTCGTTAAAGGTAAACTGATTGAGTTATCACAAAACCTCCTGAAAGTGGCCAAACCGATATTGCGGATTGGCCACTTGCAGGAGTTTTGTGTATTATATCTCCCCCCTTAAGGGTTGGGAGACATGTTGTTTTTCCCCGGGCGTCTGTCCATCCGTCTGTCTGTCACGAATCGTGTCCGTTCTATAACTTGAAAACCGCTCAAGCTATATTCACGAAACTTCATATAAATATCAATCAACATGAGACGACGTGCAGAGTGCAAGAATGGTAACTCTGGCATTTATACTTTTTGAGTTATTTCCCTTGGAACTTAGTCCATCACAAAATTGTGTTTCAATTGTGTCCGCTCTATAACTTGAAAACTGCGCAAGCTTTATTCACGAAACTTCATACAAATATCAATCAACATGAGGCGATGTGCAGAGTGCACAAATGGTAACTCTGGCATTTATACTTTTTGAGTTATTTCCCTTGGAACTTTGTCCATCACAAAATTGCGTCTCAGTCGAGTCCATCTATAACTTTAAAACCATTCGAGCTATATTCATGAAAGTTCATACAAATATCAATCAACATCAGACGACGTGCAGAATGCACTCTGGCGTTTATCCTTTTTGAGTTACATGTATTTCCCTTGGAACTTTGTCCATCACAAAATTGCGTCTCAGTCGAGTACGTCTATAACTTTAAAACCATTCAAGCTATATTCATGAAAGTTCATACAAATATCAATCAACATCACACGAGGTGCAGAATGCAAGAACCATAACTTTAGCATTTATACTATTTGAGTTATTTCCCTTAGAACTTTGTCAGTCACAAAATTGTGTCTCAGTCGTGTCTGCTCTATAACTTGAAAACCATTCAAGCTATATTCACGAAACTTCATACAAATATCAATCAACATTAGAAGAATTGCATAGTGCAAGAACCATAACTCTTGCATTTATACTTCTTGAGTTATTTCCCTTGGACCTTTGTCTGTCACAAAATCGTGTCTCAATCGCTTTATTACTTGAAAACCGGACAAGCTATATTCAAGAAACTTCATACAAATGTCAGTCAACACTAGACAACCTGCAGAGCACAGCATTTATACTATTTGAGTTATTTCCCTTGGAACTTTGTCATTCACAAAATCGTGTCTCAATCGTCTAAGCTCTTTTACTTGAAGACCGTTTAAGCTATATTCATGAAACTTCATACAAATATCAGTCAACATATAAATAGACGACATGGAGAGCACTGTAACTCTTGCATTTATATTTTTTGACAAAAACTAAATATGAATATCAGTCAACATTACATGACATGCAGCAGTAGAAGAAACTCCCCCGATCGGGAATCAATGACCTTTGGTGAACTTTGAGAATTTGACAGGTATATGTTACTAAAATTAGTAAATTGTCACTCGATCGGGAACATTTCAGTCATTTTTATAGTACCCTCACAAAACGCGAAAAATGTGTCACAGTTTTCACTTAATCTGCATGAAACTTTACCAACATAAAGATGAATGATATATCTAGATTTCTACCGTGCAGAATTTTTTTAAAGTTCTTAATTTGAAAGTTATTGAATTATGAAAATATGAAATTTTTAAAAATAATTCTGATTCCCGATCAGGGACTGAAAACGTTTATGATACCTAATCGGGAATCAACTTGGTCATTATCAAAGGCTAGCTGGCAGGCAGATAAAGGAAATGATATGGGTTGTGTACTTTGTGAAGCCAACCAACTTGACACTGTTGGGTAACTTCCACAAGGTCCTACCATTCCATTCATGTCAATGCAAACTCGACTTTCAGAAGTCTGATATTGCAGCACATTTTTAGTAAAAGATACTGGTGCTACCAAAGAAGAACTCAAACTGTATATTTGTTTGATTGCGACACACTTTGCCAGTAACTGGTCTGGTCCTGTATTGTCTTTTATTCCATTCAAGAAAGACAGTAAAACTTTGTTTCGTTTCTTCAGAAAGACATTTATATTTAGAGATTTAAGCAAGTCAATACTTTTATAGATAGAGCCTACTTCTGCACAGTTGTTCACAATATTTTCCCTTCCTCCACTAAGGAGGGCATAGGCAAGTCTTTGTTTTTCTTCATATGTATAAGCTACAAAGGATAAATTATGGTGTAAAGAGGTTTCATAAAATTTTAAAAGGCACAGACAGCTATTCTGCAAGATATAAACGCAAGTTTAGCCCATGTAATTCACAATTATTTCTATGCTGTTTACTTAACTCCGACATTAGACAGCAATGAAGTTGTTTCAGTTTGTGACCACATAAATGCTTCAGCCGCATTCAAAGTCGTCAATAGCATCCTAACAGTCATCAAAGTGATACATGCAGTAACATGTCCAGCTCTCATATACCTATTGTTACTAAATAATCTATTGATTTAAATGAAAAAGGAAGAGTAAGCCACTGAGCATGGATTATCTTAGCCAAGTGTACAGATTGATTAATCCCAAAGTATTTTTTTTTGTCTATTGATGGGCATGTACAACTAGCTAGTCAGTTATGATGCTATTTGGGGAACACAGACAGCTGTTATCACCGCAAAACTCTTTAATGTGGTGCAAAGAGATTGACGGATTGTTACATCAGCGAACTTCTTTTGGGACTTGAAAATTGAATTAAAATCTCAAAAAGTTCCTTCAGGAGCAGAGAATACATACAGAAGAAGGAACATGGGCCAGACTACGTAGTTTCGGCTAATAAAGCCTCGTCAGTGACCCTGACAATACCTGGTGACGAAACCAGAAAAAAGCATACTGTAAAAAGTCTGCTAGAGCTACTGACCATCCCAAGCCGGTCCCTTCTGTTATCACCGCAAAACTCATTAATGTGGTGAAAAGAGATTGACTGATTGTTACATCAGTGACCTTCTTATGGGACTTGAAAATTGAAGTCTGCTAGAGCTACTGACCGTCCCAAGCCGGTCCCTTCCTTGTGGTAACACGTTTTGTGTTCGGCACTGATTGGCTTATAATGATTTCATCTTAACTACCGTATACGTGGTAATTTTCGCAGGATTAATTTTCGCAGTTTTGGGTCCAAAACAGTGTCTATTCTAGGACTGAAAAGATAGGGGGATTTTCAACACGGAAAAGGTATCACTCGCACTTGTAACACTAAAATTTGGCTTTACTGTAAAACTCTTATTTGGCGGCAGCAAAATTTGGCGGTATATATAAATGGACCTTTTGGCGGATTTTTATTTTGGCGATTTTGTAATTCCTGAAAAAGCTGCGTTTTGCTGACTTTATAACGATATCGACCACTTAGTCCGAGCTCTGCATTGTCAAAGTAAATACAGTTTAATTCTTTCTTTTATTTGTTATAAAAACTGTCAACAGTTAATAGAATCTAATTCTTGTTTTGTTTTTGATGCGATCAATTTGGTTTGATTGTATGTATATTGAGTTTAAATAAATATTATTATTGCTTAAACCAGCTTGTGTTAGGTGCTAATTAGAAAGACTACTTGATAAACATTTTCACAGTCCATGTCCTCCAGCTTGCAGTTTGCTTAAGGTCTTCTTTTATTCTAAAACATGTGATGTGTGTACAGGCTTTGACTTTATTGTAGAGGGAATAAATTATATGTCAAAGGTAGTGGTTTTCTTTCACGACCAACAATTTAAATTGGCGGCATTTTGATTTGACGGTTTTCTTCTTTTCCGCCAATATCGCCAAAATAAAGTGACCGCCAAATATAAGTGTTTGACAGTACATAAAAACAATTGTACCTAGTATTTTAGTTATAATTTAGTATCAATGACACACAATGCTTTTAGATGTCATTTAAATCTATTTTTGTGAATGAAATAAAGAAAATAATTTCCCCCTTCTGCTAAGAATTAGGGGGGAATTGTCAGAAATGTGGGTGAATCCCCCCATCCCCCTCTCTAGAATAGACACTGCCAAAATATAAGCACTAATTTTTTGCAATTTTCAACTTTTGCGGTCCGCCATGTGCACGAAAATTAAAAGTGCTTGTATAAAAATGTCAAAGTATTCACAGGAGAATAACGTAGAAGTATTTTTTACTCTGATAATTATGTACATAAACAAGAAGACGGTATTTGTATAGTGGCTGTGAATAGAATAGATAAAGGTGTCATCAGCAATTATCAATTTGATTGGCACGAATCTATAATCGTGTGAAATTGTCGTGTAATCAATTAGCGTGTCAGTTTTTCATGCCCCGTTCTCAGAATTTAGTGCATGTATGTCTTAATTATAATTAGCATTGTGGATGAGTCGATGATTACACCCGTTAATGAAGTGTGCCGAAATTACCAAGGCAAACGGACATTGGGTTTACGGAAGACACTTTATCAGGACTTGGAAAATATTTGGCGATTTTTAATTTTCACGGTTTCATAGTGACTGCGAAATACCGCAAAAATTGGAAGACCCCGAAAATTACCGCGTACACGGTATTCTGTAGGTCTAATAATTTAGTTCAGTGAGTTGCCACCTGTTTGGGAATTCAAAGGAGTTGCTAACTTGGCTTATCGCCTGTGATTTTGTTGTCAGTTTGCATGTATATATATCAATCTTTCCCTTTTTGATGTTTGGGAAACGGTTTGGGATCTGATTCAGTCAGTTCCTGAAGTTTATCACTCAATTGACATGTACACTGTAGCAAAACTCAGTTGTAACTTGTTATCAAGAAATATTTTCAGTCTGTTTAATTACATGCGTAGAATTACAAAATGAAAAATCATTTACGAGATTAAAAAGAGAATTAAGACTTGCAGTATACCTTCTAAAATCCCTCTATGGAAGCGTTAGTCTGTGACTCTACAGTTTGCAAAGGCACAAAGACTTCTGTTTGTATTACTTTGTCTTTACCTTTACCACACCTGTACAATTGACAGTTACATACCGGTAGTCAACACAGCCTTTACAGTAAGACACTTTTGTAGAATGCTTGTCATTTTTAACAATCTTTCTAGTGTTCCTAGAATATATTTCCCAATTAAACTTTGATTTTCTGATCACCAATATCCCATTCCTGATGAAAACAAGCAGTTCCACATGTTTTTCCAAAACGACCAGCCACGTTGTTAATTATACCCCCACCATACGAAGTACGTCAAGGGGTATATAGTTTTTGTCTTTCCCTCCGTTCATCTGTTTGCCCTCCTTTCTGTCTATCCGTTAGTCCATCCGTATGTAAGTTAACATTTGCGTTTAAGTTTTGCATTAAGTTTTTTTATTTTGCTCCTGTTAACTGGAACTTGTTCATAGATGTTTATGTTTTTAGTAGAGGATGAAATCGATTAATTTGCAATATCTGGATGCTGCTGCTGGCCTGAGGTCAAGGTCACAGACTTTGAAATTTGTACAATAGCTGCGTTAAAGTCTTGGGTTAAGTTTCTGCTTTTGCTCTGTTTTTTTTTTTGAAAGACTTAATTGTTACTTGTTCACATGTGCTTAGTATTAGTACAGGATAGATATGTAAATATAAGTTTACATCATCTGGATGCTGCTGCTGAAACAAAGTCAAAGTCACAGACTTAGGAATTTGTATACCATTTGTGTTAAAGTTTTGTATTAAGTTGTATTTTATGCTTATATTTTGAATACTTGAATAGAACCTTTTGCAATGCTACCAGGTTTACTTCTAGGTTGAAACAGATTAGTTGACATCATCTGGATGCTGCGGCTGACTTAATGTCAAGGTCACAGACTTCAAAATTTGTATACTCTTTGTGTTAAAGTTATATGTTAATTCGTATTTTTGCTTATAGTTTGAATGTACTTCAATTCAACCTTTGGTTATGCTACTAGGTTTACTTCTAGGATGAAACTGATTAGTTGACATCATCTGGATGCTGCTGCTGATTTTAGGTCAAAATTAAGTCACAGACATAGAAATAATATGTAAATTTGTGTTGACACTTTGTGTTAAATTTGTCTGTTTTTTGCTGATGCAAGTTTTAAATGGCACCTTTTGTCTATAGGCCTTTCACTGGGTTTGTTATACAATGTAGATTGTCCGCCTGTCTGTTTGTAAACATTTGCTTTTAAGCTTTGTTTTTATTAGACAGTGGCGCTTGCCGGGGGGTTACGTTAGCCCCTGCTCATTTGCTCTAGTTAGCAATGTTTTACACCTTGAGTAGCTGACCACTTAAAAAGAATCTGTTCTCAAACAGGAATCACTGGTTCCTAAACAGGAATTGGTGCTTTCATAACGGGAAGCACTAATAGTTAAAATTCATTATATTAGGAGCCTCTGTAACCTTTGTTTCACTTTTTATGACAAATCAGAAGCACCAACAAGATGAAGAAATATTTTTGCCTTGATAGGACTTAAGATGGGTTGACAGAATCAAAATGCTCATTGCATTTTCATAGCATTTTGTTGGTACTGAATGCCTATATTTTAAGGTGAAATGAAAATATTCTGCGAAATGCTCCCGATTAGGAACATTGAGTTTAGATGTTGTTAAATGTTTCCCGATCAGGCATCTTCAACATTTTCAGTCCCCGATTGGGAATCAGAATTATTTTTAAAAATTTCATATTTTCATAAGTCAATAACTTTCAAATTAAGAACTTTAAAAAAATTCTGCACGGTAGAAATCTAGATATATTATTCATCTTTAAGTTTATAAAGTTTCATGCAGATTAAGTGAAAACTGTGACACATTTTTTGCGTTTTGTGAGGGCACTATAAAAATGACTGAAATGTTCCCGATCGAGTGACAATTTACTAATTTTAGTAACATTTACCTGTCAAATTCTCAAAGTTCACCAAAGGTCATTGATTCCCGATCGGGGGAGTTTCTTCTACTGTGCAGAGCATAACAACTATAACTCTTGCATTTATACTTTTTACTTATTATGAATCCCTGCTTCAGGGTAGGGAAACATATTGTTTTTCCCTTGGCGTCTGTCTATTAGTCTATCACAAAATATCTTTACTGGATACGAGCTCATTGTTTGCATGAAAAATGACCAGTATTTGCATTAGAAATTGTATTTAAAGATTCCGTTTGAAATTGTATTTAATGACTGATCCTTTTGACATCAGAAAGGGAGGAGACATCTGTTTTTTTCGCAGAAAAACAATTCTAGTTCCACCACCTCCTTTGCTTCAAAGCAGATATTGTACACAAATTTGCTTTTCATACATACCAGTCAAATAGCATTGATATTATTGCTGGAAAGTCATCTGTAGTGTGCCAACTACCTTTCAAGTAAGTAAGTAAGTAAGTAAGTAAAGTCTTTATTTACCGAGGGTGACAACATTTAGCAAATAACAAAGCTAATCTTCCATGAGGCCCTCAAAATATAATACAGTATGATACAGAATAATACAAATGAATGAGCAATTTATATGTACATTCAAAACAGAGCTATAGAAAAAGAAAAAAAAAAAAAAAAAAAAAATTACATGGGTGACTAAACAATAATGAAGTAATGTATCTGAATATGAATTATTACTAAGTCAAGTAAAAATAAAGAGGGAAAATAAACAAATACAAAGCACTGAGTTAACTCTTTTTAGACTGGAAACCTGTTGTGGGGACATACACAAACAGTGCAGACAAGGTTATGCAATAGAATAGATTTACATTGTCAGAAACGCAAATTGAAATTTCTTCAGCATATATTGAACACATACTTAAATCTGTAAATGTGCACATTTTGCTATAAACTATTGTAATATATACTCTGAACAGTCACTCTTTATTTATGACGTTTCGGCATACTGCCTTTATCAAAATTATGAAATTTGTACAAGACTACATTTTGAGCGTTTACATTCCTCTCAGCATTCACACATGGAATCACGGAAATGACGTTGCGTGAAGACATAGTACGGCTCACTGCCATCAGAGGTAAACATTGCGGCAACATTGACCGGATGAAACAAATGAGAACCTGTCCATCCTACAAGACTAAGTAACATCAACAGGATCTTAAATGCTCATTGATCAATATTCAGATGGTGCATATAATCTGCAAACATTCAAATTAATACAGTTGAAGATGCACAGCCCAGTGTGTGTCATCATCCGGCATGAACAAATTATGAAAACTGCACAAGAAGCAAACAAATGCGCAAACAGTTAAGCATTTGTTTGCTTCTTGTGCAGTTTGCATAATTCATGTATTCATGTTTTCATGTATTCAAAATGGCAGTAACAGAAAGGATTCAATCTACATGTACTCAGATGTATTTTAGACACTGCTGGAATGAAATATAGTTACTAGTATAAGAAGTTGATTAAGTTAGGAATTAGCAGTCCAAGACAGTCACTCCCCATTGTCATCACTAGTAGTGACATTTGATTTCAGCAGTAGTTAAAAGAGCTTTAAAGTTAAAAGAACTTTAGGCAAGATTATTCTGGGTATTGATGAGGTCGAGACACCTTTGCCAGGGATGCAAAGTCAGATGAGTTTATGCAAAGCGAACAAAGGAGAATAACTGTTATGGACTTAGAGACTTTTTGTTTGTTTTCATTACCTTTTGTAGCTACTAAGTATCCTGAGAGTGAACCATTGACAAGTAATTACTAATTTACGGCAGTGCGCCGTACTTTCTCTTTACGCTACGTCATTTCCGTGATTCCATGTGTGAATGCCGAGAGGAATGTGAACGCTCAAAATGTAGTCTTATACAAATTTCATAATTTTGATAAAGGCAGTATGCCGAAACGTCATAAATAAAGAGTGACTGTTCACAGTATAAAATGTTTCTTATCCCTACACGGATTCTTTTCATGATATTGTAAGATAGTCAACCCTCTTTTTAACGGCACTCATCACAACAGCAAAATTCTTCATAACGTCATTTTGATATGCACGGAATGGCTATATTGTTCTTAATAGGTATTCTATACAACAGCAAATTCAGTTTAACAGCAAAAAGTTCGGGAACAATGCTGTCATTGTAAAGAGGGTCCACTGTATATATATGATAGATTTTGTTTAAATGTTCATTGCTGGAATAGTAGCATTGGGGTCGCTCTAAAAGTTCTCACAACATAAGTGACAGCCCTCCCCCTGTATATGATGGTTTAGGGTTGTATGGCATTTTCATTTGTTTCAGTCATTTCATGCCAAAGGGGGAAGAGAAATGACAAGGAAGATTAAGTCATCTAGAGTCTAGAAAAGGATCGCTACATTGTTAATTGTCATAAGCTCAAACCCGCAGTGGTCCCAAATCCTTGTCAGTATTGATATATTCTAAGTACATTTAAAAACGCAACACTTAGTTTTTCGGAAATAACTTTTAGAATTTTTAAGACAAACATTTGAAACTCATGAGATATTTAGATTGACATCTTTTCTGTCACAGCGCTTAATTTCATGCAGTTTAATATGTAGTCCATTACGTTTACGTTCATTGTGGAGCGTTACCCCTAAAATCAAATTCACTAGATAAAAATCGTAATGTATGGGCATCGCTTCATCGCATTCACTGATTTTTGTTTTCATCAATTGCTGTGGAAATTTGTTCCATTTCTTAGTACATCCTTTATCAGAGCCTTTGCAATATTTGAAGATGATTCAGTGTACCCAAAAAGCGCCCTGCTTCTGTTAATCTAAGACATGTTATTTTGATTACCAGTCAAATGGCAAAGTTGGTCATTCTGGCACAATGATGTTATTTGGTGTCAGAAAGAGAAAGTGGCAAAAGTTATGTGTGAGATTGTTTACTGTCTTTCTCTTCAAAACGTTGAACGCCGATATTGCAGTTGTATACCGCCCGTAAAAAGAAATACATCACCAATTTTTAGTAAAGAGCGCAAAAGTTTAAAACTCCTTAAACTTTTCATTTTCTGAATTTCCTTCCGTTAAGCAAAGGGAAACATTGAATGGGTCCCAAATTTCTGCTACAGTGCATCAGCGTGTCGAAAGTACATGAGTTGGGATTGATGACAATGAGTGATCTGTCTTGTCTTCAGGGGCATTCTCTTTACTTAGTCTTTATCAGTCTTTAAGGGTGTACCGGTCAGTAGAAACAGCACATATTATCTGAAAATCATGGCCAGAAAATGGCAATCTTTAGGCGAATTTTCTTTCACCTTAAATCGTGTGAAAAGGATTTGTTTGTTGCAGTTTGTTTGGTACTGGCTGTTTTTCTTAAATGCTTATCTATGGACTATCCAGTAGCGTTGACCAAACGTTTTTAAGTGTTTACATGGTACGCGCACAAGCAAATATTGATTTTCATACTTGAATTATTAGGTACATGTGAGGACATTTAATTGTGCAAAAATCAAAAACCAAAAACCTTGCGTTTTTATATGTACTAAGTATATTAACAAAATGATACCCTTACCTAAAGTGCCAAAATTGAAAACAGCTGAATTTGCAGTGGAGATCCACATGAGGCAGCTCATTATGAGTCTTTGAATTCTCAAATTGAATTCTTACATTTTTCGAAAAATTTTGCAGTCATGAATTTTGTCATCTGCTATGTGGCTGTTAAATGGTTAATGGTTTGATTGATTTGTTATCAACAGGTGTCAAGCCTAGCTATGCTGTCCTATGACAGCTTCTGTTTAGATTTACATTATTTTTTTTATATTGTATTCAGGTGGGAAGAAGGATTCTTTAAATGTGAAGATCCAAAAGATCCATGAAAAGAATGCCGAGATTATTCAGAGACGAAAGGAAATTGAGCAGGATAGGCAGAAATATGGATGATTTGCAGCCTCATGAATTCACATGAAAGATCACAGATTTATGTATCCTTTATGTTGAAAGTTGTGAAGTTGTGATTATTTTCAGGAATGTTATGGACAGATTGTACATACGTCACGGAATACTGAATACTTCACAGAATATAATGTGTTTGAAACTGAGGCAAAGAGGCAGCAGACAGATGGGATAAGAAAGCTTGTATTCATTATACAGCTCTGGATGCAGAGGAGTAACATGGATAATTTTCCATATTTTTGTATAAAAACATGTTTTAAACACTGGTTAGAATCATCCCACTGACACTGCTTTTAAGGTGAATAGGCACACATTCAGGGGAAGCAACTCTTCCATTTTCAATTTTGCCTCTTTTCTCAATAGGGGTCAACTCTTACAGGAAAGAATTTGCTCCTCTAGGAGCAAATTCTTTCCTTTGAGAGTAGACCCCATTTTGGAAGGGTTTTATCATTTAGGGAAGCAAACAGGAAGTGAGAAAAGTTGTGTCTCTTTATAAAAATGGCAGAAAAACCTGGAGGTATATGTATTCACCTTAAAAGTACCCACAGCATATGTTTTCATGGAGTTAGAGAAAATCATCCCAAAAATTTTCACCAAGTATTACCCTTATCTGTTTCACTAACATTATGTTTCTGCACTATAATAACATTGTACAGGTTGTTTTAATATGCCTTGTTAAATTCTTTTTCAGGAGTTGACTGTAATGTAATTAATTTTGTTGCCTTTTGACTGACCACATCTTGATTGCTTGAAGTGCATTCAAAATGGCAGTAACAAAATGGTTTCAGTCTACCCAGATGTATTTCAGAAACTGCTGAAATGAGATCAGAGCTCTAGATAAGGGAGTATTTGATGATAATTAGGAATAATTTTTTTAATTTTTCATTTAAACCACATGTTGTGACCTCTCATCTGAGCCGTCTCATCGAGACGGTTTAGATGAGGGGTCACAACATATGATTTTATGCAGAATTAACAAAAATTATCCCTAATTGTCACAAAATGCTCCCTGTTATCTAGAGCTCTGGAAATGTAGCTTATGAGAAGTTGATCAAGTTAGGAATTAGCAGTCCAAGACAATCACTCCCTATTGTCAGCACTGCTTTACTGTTAGTAGTGACATTCTGATTTCAACACAATCTAAAAGAACTTTAGACAACATTATTCTGGGTATTGATGAAGTAGAGACACCTTTGCTTGAAGGTCAAATGTGATTATACAGAGTGAGCAAAGAAGAATAACTCTGTTAAGAGCTTTGAGACTTTTTTGCTTGTTTTATGTACCTTTCGTAGCTGCTAGGTAGCCTGAAAGTAAACCATTGACAATTATTACTAACTTACGAAAGACTTCCTTTTCATGTATGGAAGAAAATTTAAAGGCTTATATGCATAGTAGAAAACTAAAACTTAATTCACTGTTCAGATAAAAGCAGAATTAAATATTTTGTGAAATCTATTCTATACACATTTATTATTGTGATGTTCCATTTTTTGCGGTATTTTGCGGCCTTTTAGAAACCACGAAATAATTTCATGTTTCTTATAAAGTATCTTCAGTAGACACAGTGTTCATATTTTTTATTTCTGTATTCTGCGGTGAATTCTGGTACATTTCACCTGAGCCAGTTTTTTTCATTAACCTGCGACAGGTTAATGAAGGAACTGGCTCATGTGAAAAAAAAAAGAATAAATAAAAAAATTCACTTTTCATACTGTATTACATGTTGTTACTGCTAACATCAATTTTTATGTTTTTGACTAAACCACAAAAATTAGAACCCGTGAAAATTATCCCATATGGTATGTCATGCATGCTGTAATCTGTGATTATTTTTTGCCTTGCCTGCAAACAGCAGAAGCCAGACTTATCAGCCGTGACACGACAAAACCAACAAAGTGGCATCTATGCCCAGCTAAGCTTTAGATCAGTCTAATCAGAGCTGTCGCTATCAGCATGGAGGAAGGTTAGACCCTTAGCTACCCTTAAAGCGCAAAGCGAAGATTCTGATCAGACTGGGCGAATGCCCAGGCTGATCTGAGTCTTCGCTGAGCGTACATGCCATTTTGTTAATTTTATCAGGTCGCAGCTCATATGTACTACTTTTTAGCTCACCTGAGCCAGCGGCTCCGGGGGAGCTTATAGGATGGTAAGGCTCCGTCGTCCGTCGTCGTCCGTCGTCCGTCGTCCGTCCGTCCGTCAACAATTTCAAATGACTTCTCCTCTGAAACCGCTGGGCCGATTGTAACCAAATTTCATATAGAGCCTCCTGGGACCTTAGGAACGAAAAGTTGTTCAAACGGTCCTGGTCACATGACCAACATGGCCGCCATGCCCATATATGGTAAAAACCTGAAAAAATCTTCTTCTCCAGAACCAATAGGCCGATAGCCTTGAAACTTGGTATGTAGCATCGGGTATGCGAGTACTACCAAGATTGTTCAAATTATGACCTTGGGTTGACCTTGACCTTTTTTACGGTAAGGTCAAATTTGCTTCCTTATGCTTTTATATGGCAAGATGCTACAACATAAGATATCTTGGAAACTGTTGAAGATTTTGGGCTAAAAATTGGTATCTACAGTCATCTTAATGACTACATGAAGATTTACGAGCACAAGAGGTCAAGGTCATTCTTTGACCTTTGACCCTGAACTCTCATATTTTGACAAGTTCTAACAACCTCCTCAAAAGCCACCAAGCCAATTGAAACCAAATCTCATACAGAGCCTGCAGGGGTTGAGGGAACAAAAATTTATTCATACTGTCCAGGTCACATGACCAACATGGCCACCACGCCCATATATGGAAAAAAACGTTAAAAATCTTCTTCTCCAGAACCAGTTGACCGATGGCCTTGAGTTTTGGTATGTAGCATTGGGTACTTGAGTACTATCAAGATTGTTCAAATTATGACCTTGGGTTGACCTTGACCTTTTTTACGGCAAGGTCAAATTTGGGAAAATGCTAGAACATGAGATTTCATGATAAGTTTTGAAGATTTTAGCCTAAAAATTGGTACATACAGTCATCTTAATGAGTACACGAAGAATTGTGAGTACAAGAGGTCAAGGTCATTCTTTGACCTTTGACCCAGAACTCTCATATTTTGACAATTTTAAACAATCTCCTCAAAAACCACTGGGCCAATTGTGACCAAATTTTATATAGAGCCTCCAGGGGTTGAGGGAATGAAAAAATTTTCTAACGGTCATGGTCACAGACCAACATGGCCACTATGCCCATATATGGTAAAAACCTTTAAAAATCTTCTTCTCCAGAACCAATTGACCGATGGCCTTGAGACTTGGTATGTAGCATTGGGTATTTGAGTACTATCAAGATTGTTCAAATTATGACCTTGTGTTGACCTTGACATTTTTTACAGCAAGGTCAAATATGGGAAAATCCTAGAACATAAGATTTCATGGAAAGTTTTGAAGATTTTGGCCTAAAAATTGGTATACACAGTTGTCTTAATGAGGTCATGAAGAATTATGAGTACAAGAGGTCAAGGTCATTTCTTGACCTTTGATCCAGATCGCTCATATTTTGACATTTTCAACCATTTCCTCAAAAGTCAAAGGGCCAATTGTAAACACATTTCATATAGAGCCTACAGGGATTGATTGAATAAAAATTTGTTCATACGGTCCAGGTCACATGACCAACATGGCCGCCATTACCACTTATGGTATAAATCTTTAATATTTTTCTTCTCCAGAAACAATACACCTATGGCCTTGAAACTTGGTAAGTAGCATGGAGTACTAGAGTACCACCAAGACTGTTCAAATGGTGACCTTGGGTTTACCTTGACCTTTTTTACGGCATGGTCAAATATGGAAAAATGCTAGAACATAAGATTTCGTGGAAAGTTTTGAAGATTTTGGCCTAAAAATGGTATATATGGTTGTCTTAATGAGTACATGAAGATTTATGAGTACAAGCGGTCATGGTCATTCTTTGACTTTTGACCCAAGACTTATATTTTGACAATTTCAGACATGATAAGAAAAAGCCACCTTACCAATTGCCCAGGTGAGCGATTCAGGGCCTCATGGCCCTCTTGTTTCTGGTAGCAAACTGAATAGGCTTTTCCAAATTCGAAATCAAACGCTGAATATTTTTTGTAAATAAGGAAAATCTGACATCAGTGTTAAGGCTTGAAAGTTGTCATTTTGATGTTTGAATGGCTGTTCATTAAAGTTTATATTTGTTCGAAATTTTGCAACAAACATGATCTACATGAACGGACGTTTTGGTGGTTCAAGGTGTATAGGGATACATCCACTTTTACTGCCATTTTAATGATTGGAAACAGCATATGTGACTTCTTGTCCATTCCCCGAGCAATATAACCCTTTTAAAATGGAATCTACTCTTTGAAAAGAGTTTGCTCCTAGGCAGCAGATTCTTCCATTATGAGTTGACCTCCATTTGAAAGGGAGGCAAAAATGAAAATGGAAGAGTTGCTCCCCCTTGTCAATGTATCCACAACTCTCAAGGTCAAAGTATAAAGTAAATGTAAAAAAGTAAAAAAAAATGTATTAAATTGGGTAATATAAATTGGCAAGTATTTGAGAAAAAGTTTAATCATGAAACTTCAAAAATGGGAAATATTCACTAAATTCAGCAAATTGGGAGTTCAGCAAAACTAAAACTGTCACAAAATGGTTATCGCTCTTTTCAGTAGAAAGATTCACAAGAATTGTTAATGTAAATCTGTGCAAATATTTCTGTTAAAGTAAATTAAAAAATTAAGCACCTGCAAAATACTATCATTTCATAGTGTATTCCAAGAGTGAGAGCAAGTGTGTAGCAGAGCTATAACATATTCTATTTACTAAAAGTACTGTAATGACCCTAAAATTCTGGACACCCGAAAGTCAGACATTTATTGTTCGAAAAATCTTAGAAAGTGGATTTTACACAAATTTATGCAACCAAATGATGCTTAGAGAATGGCAAACGTTGTAGACCCTGATCAAACTGCTCTTTGAGGAGCAGTTTGATCTGGGTCTACAATGTTTGCTCAGACCTGTCTGTCCAAATATTTAGGATCGTTACGGTATTACAGTACCTATATGAGAAAAGCAGTCCACAATAGCCCAGCTCTGGGCTGGAAAATGCCTAGAAACAAGTTTCAATTTTCACTAAATTAGAAACTTTGTTTCTGAAATAATTTCAGTCCCGAGCTGGACTAACCAGTCGTAAACTGTGCTTAATTTTGACAAACTCGGCCAGTACGGACCAACTGGGCCAATACAAGCCAAACTCGGCCAATACAGACTGAACTCGGCTAATACAACTCGGTCAATATCATTGATGTCAACCTCGGCCAAAATCAATGACATTAATTAATTAAATGGTCATTAATCAAGAAATTTCTTATTGGCCCAGTTACAGGTCTTTGGATAGCTGTATTGACTCTCAGCCTTAGGCCTGGGGGCCAGTAAAGCAGACCTTGGAGCTGTAACTGGGCCAGTATGAAATTTCATGTTCAGTAACATTAATGCAATGAGAAGGAGTGCTAAATATGTTTGGTATATTAAAATCAGTTTATCAAACATACATAATGACATACCTTTAGCAATGCCTAACCAATGCAGCAGTTTGATGTGGATCACAACATACATTAAGAAAAATTATGCCAGAATTGTTATTGCATAGTCTTCTAATCTAGAGCTTATTAAAGTGTTCTTTGTGTGTAATTCAAAGTTCAGAAAACCACGCCTACTTTAAACAGGTATGCACCCCTTCAGTAGCTGTAAGGTAATATCACGTACTTAATGGGACATTGAACACGTGTGCTTTTGTTTTTGAGACTATGTTCCTTGCTAAAATTGCTGTTGCATTTGCCAGGTATACACTATCAGGTGACTGAGTGACATTCTGGGTGAGGCTTTGAACTATGTATGTCGGCAGAAGGTACTAAGAGCAGCATGATTGAGCAGAATGACCAGAGCGGTCACAATGTCTGTGGATTCCTGTTCCTCCGTACTATATATGGGCATATTGCAGAAAGTCTGACTAACTCGGCAGATACTCGGCCTGTTCATCTCAGCTCAGCTTACTATGTTTGGGACATTAAGAGCAAAATGGAAGTAGAAATTTGATGTTATGTTGCTTTAATTATTGGTTCAAACAATCTGTCCAGTAAATGCACTTTTAAATATTACAGTTGTTCTATTTTTATCCCCCGACCAAAAGGTTCGGGGGATATAGCGATGAGCCTGGCGTCCGTCCGTCCGTCCGTCCGCCGTCCGTCCGTCCGTCTGTAAACATTTTCTTGTCCGCTCTATATCTTGAATACCCTTTGGAATATTTTCATGATACTTCACAGTTATGTAGAACAGGTCATGACGATGTGTCGCGTACAAGAATGGTAACTCTTGCAATTGTACTTTTTGAATTATCTCCCCTTTGGTGATTTTTTTGGCAGATTCGTGTCCGCTCTGTAACTTGAATACCCTTTGGAATATTTTCATGATACTTCACAGAAATGTAGAACAGGTCATGACGATGTGTCGGGAACAAGAATGACAACTCTTGCTCTCTTACTTTTGGAGTTATATCCCCTTGATAGTTTTAGGTGTGATTTTTTTGGCAGATTCGTGTCCGCTCTGTAACTTGAATACCCTTTGGAATATTCTCATGATACTTCACAGATATGTAGAACAGGTCATGACGGTGTGTCGCGAACAAGAATGACAACTCTTGCTTTCATACTTTTTGAGTTATTTCCCCTTGATCACTTTAGGTATGATTTCGTGTCCGCTCTATAACTTGAATACCTTTTGGAATATTTTCATGATACTTCACAGATATGTAGAACAGGTCATGACGATGTGTCGCGAACAAGAATGACAACTCTTGCTTTCTTTTTGAGTTATTTCCCCTTGATGGTTTTAGGTGTGATTTCGTATAGGCTCTATAACTTGAATACCTTTTGGAATATTTTCATGATACTTCACAGATATGTAGAACAGTTCATGATGATGTGTCGCGAACATGAATGATAACTCTTGCTTGTTTACTTTTGGTGTTATTTCCCTTTGATGATTTTAGGTGTCCGCTCCATAGCTTGAATACCTTTTGAAATATTTTCATGATACTTCACAGATATGCAGAACGGGTCATGACAATTTGTCTCATACAGGAATGATAACTCTTGCTTTTATACTTTGTTAGTTATTTCCCTTTGGTAGTTTGAGCTGCTGTTTGAGTCTCTGCTCCATAACTGTATAACCCTGGCAGCTCCAGAATTTGAATAACCATGTACCTTTTAGAATATTGATGAGCATGCTGTGATATCTTATCAGTGTTCCTAACTCTCTCTCTGACCCCTCCACATTTCCATGCCCCCTCCCGCCCCCTCCCCCCCCCCCCCCCCCCCCCCCCCAAAAAAAAAAAAAAAAAAAATTTTTTTTTCCAGATTTGGATTCTTTGTCCAAATTCACTTACTAGAGAGCTCAAAATTAGGTTTGTAGGACTTGTACTTTAGAAGTTATTTACACATTTTGAAAATTGAATGTATCGTGTGCTATACATTTGTTTTTATGGTGGCTGTTTGAGATATTACCTCTTTTTAGCAGTCAAGCATACTGTTTAAGTCTGAGTGTTAGATAATCATGCATCTGTTAACAGTTAATGTCAATCAGAAGCATAAAAGAACGACAATATATTACTAATATGTGTTTTGAAGTGCACCATTTTTACCAAGGCCCATGGGGGTCTTCGGTCGGGGGATTTGCCATCTCCTCTGATGGCTATTTTTAATAAAATTTGATACAGTGAATTGTAATATCACGGCAGGGCTCAGCCTAGAGGGCGATTTGGGAGAAATAGTCTCCCTAAGCTTGCTGACTTCTCCCTTTTTTGAGCTGAGGGAGAAGTTAAAATGTATAGAACTTATAGGAACATCCAAAATTTGGGTCAAAACTTCTCCCTAAAGTCCAGAAAATGTCACAAAACTTCTCTTTGTCTGAAAACTCTAGGTTGTCCCCTGTCACTGCATTTTGCTAAGTTTGTTTTTATTATTAAACACACTTTCAACACCAAATTATTTGACTTGAGAATAATTATTTGTTTGAGAAAATCTGAAATTTCTGTTGAAAGAATTTCATGTGTTTTTGTCATTGAAGAACTGGCGTAGCATGGCATACACTGTTTGCCTTACTCCGGAACCAATGACATCATATATCTGTTACCTTAGCAACTAAGAGTCCATATTGATGTCAAGGTGACATCACCGAGACATCATTCTGACAAGGTACTATGCACAACAGTTGGTAATTCCATAGTTGTTATTGTAACAGATGTATGGCATCATCTTGCTCATAATTTTAGAGGAGCATGCCATACAGTGTATGCCGTGCTCCTCTCAAATTATAAGTTAGATGCTACATGAAATTCATACAGTGGAAAAGTGTGATTGTCTCAATCATATAATTCATTTTCATATAATTTAATTCTGTTTATCATCATGATCTTTCTGTACTTTTACATCTTCTGCAATGGTTGTGAGGACACAACTTAGAGAAAAACCTATGCTCCTAATGAGGCACAAAGACCCTAATTTGCTCTTCTTAGAGCATGTGTATTTGAACAGGGAATATGGTATGCGTGTTTAGGTTCATATTTCAAGACTTTGGTGTAATTGTTTTGTATTTTCATAATTCTCATACAAAACAAGTAATGGAATAATGATTATATTAACATCCTACCACTGAATTTTCATGCATCGCTATAGAACAGTAAGAATACTGCAAATAAGCTTTGTGGGTAGTTCTTTTTATCCCACCGCTGAAAGGTTTGAGGGATATAGTGATGAGCCCGGCATCTGTCAGTACGTAAACATTGTCTTGTCCACTCTATATCTTGAATACCCTTTTGAATATTTTCATGATACTTCACAGTTATTTAGAGCAGGTCATGATGCCATGTGGCATACAAGAACGGTAACTCTTGCTGTCATACTTTTGAGTTCTCTCCCTTTCGATGCCTGTTTTGGGCAGATTCTTGTCCGCTCTGTAACTTTAATATCCTTTGAAGTATTTTCATGATACTTCACAGGTATGTAGGACAGGTCATGACGATATATCACGTACAAGCAAACTGGCCTGCTTAGTGATTCCAAGCATGCCTTTGGTGCACTGAGGCTGTAGGAAAAAAAATCAGTATTCATATTTGAAATTAATTTGTGTATGGTATCACCTTTTCTGCCAGTCTTAAGTAGCATATCATTTACTGTTGTCACGAAATACATTTCAAATTTTGTACTGGAATATGACTTCTTAGCTCACCTGGCCCAAAGGGTCATAAGGAGCTATTGTAATACTGCATTGTCCGGCTTTTATGGTTGTTATGCATTGTGAGTCTTGTGTCATCCGTCAATAGTGGAAAAAAACTTATTCAAACTTCTTTTCTGAAATCACTGCATCAATGGTTCTCAAATTCCACATGGAGCATAACCTGACTGCAGGGTTTCAGAATCCGGTTTAGAAGCCAAGATGGTTGCCATTTCTGAAAATAGCAAAAACTACAAAATCAGCATCTCCTCCATTTGGCTGAAATTTGGCATGGAACATCAGTGGGACACTGGTTTTCAAAACTGTAAAAAAAAAAAAAAAGTCTATGGCGGAATTTGGACAAAGTGCTCTTCTATCTGTTAAAGAGTCTGATTTTGCAAAATTGCCAATTACTGAAAACAGCATTTTCAAACAATTTCTCCTCTGAAACCACTGCACCTATGGTTCTTAAATTTCATGTGGGGCATAACCGTACTGCAGGGTCTCAAAATTGTAAAATTCGGTCAGGTTGATATTTCAAGATGGCCACAGTTGCTAAAAAGAGCAACAACAGCAAAATCAACTTCTTCTCCAGAACCACTGGGTATTTTTGGCTGAAATTTAGCATGGAACATCAGTGGTTGTCTAATAGCCGCCATTTACCTTTGAATGATCTTACTCCTGCTGATTCAAAAAGGTCAGCTGTCATTTACTGGCAAAAATATGTGCACTTAGTACTGGTTAACTGCTTAGGAGGTCTAAGCCTGCCCAGGAATAGTGTGGTTAGGTTTACTGACCGTCCCGACATGACCATAGCTATTTACCATGGACATAAAGCAACAAATCAATCAAATGAACCATCCATGATGGCCACTATATATTACTAAATACAGCAAAACATGAAAATGACAGAAAATCAAGAACCCCTGGAGTTTACATTGACATTTGCAAATGAAAGCAATTTACCAGCCATTAGAAGAGTTTGATACATTGTGTTAAAATAACCAGGTGAGCAGTACCAAGCCCATCGGGGCCTCATGTGTGTAGGCAGTTCTCTGGGAAACAGGTTTTCTGATAAGAGACAAGGACAGAGATGTTCTAGTAAAGTCTGTATTACATGTACATGTATTCATTTTTGTCTCACCGGCAATTAGTAGGTATTACTTTAACGGTGTCAGTGTAGGCGTTGACGACAGAATTCTTTTGTTTGACTGTATTATTTTCACATTTAATTTACTAATAGATACATTTTTAGAGACTAGCTGCATGCAAATGTTAAAAACATGATAATCTGCATCCAGATTTGAGTCCTGTATAATAATGTCCCCAGCTTAATTATATTTTGAAACAATAAGCCACGACACGAGAAAACCAACAAAGTGGTTGTGGGCCCAGCGCAGACTCAAATCAGCCTAGCCATCCGCCCAGTCTGACCAGACTCTTTGCTAAGGACTTAAAGGGGTAGCTTAGGATCTAAGCTACTTCCATGCAGACAGTGAAGACTCTGATCAGACTGGGCGGATGCCCTGGCTGATCTGAGTCTGCACTAGGTGCACAACCACATTGTTGGTTTTGTCATGTTGCGGCTCAATTATTTTTTTTTACTTCTGTAAAATAAATTTGTCTCCCACCATGTCATTAGTGCAAGGCAATGTTTTGTGGTAATTGTATGTCTATACGTCACAGGTATATCATATGTACAAGATAATTGCTGCTGGAGAGGAAATAATAAAATGTTGTTTGGTATCAGTTCAAGGTCATTCATTAAGGTACAGAAAAATTGGGATTGCTTATGTTAGTTAACTCTTTAAGCCCCAGTGACGAAATTAGCAAAATTTGCAAACAGCGTAGATCCTGATGAGGCGGCTCATAAGGAGCCGTCTCATCTAGATCTACACTGCTTGCCCTCTAGTCTTTGAATTCTCAATATGAATTAAATGTCTTGGACAAGGCATATTTTTAATTTTTGCAGACGTAAATTTTGTCGTCTGCTTTTTGGAGTTTAAAGAGTTAATTGTAAGAGTAAGCTGAAAGAGTGTAGCACCTCTTTTAGAAAAAAAACAAAAAGGAGAAAGGTGTTGATAAGGAAACTTAATACATTAATTATGTAAAAATAAATAAACAAATGAAGTCATTTGTCCCTGTTAGTTGATATGTATGGTCTAACAATTATATTAATGAGCCGCAACACGACAAAACCAACAAAGTGGCATGTGCACCCAGTGCAGACAGATCAGCCTGGGCATCAGAGTCTTTGCTGTCTGCTTGTAGCTTGCTAAGACTCTTAGCTACCCTTTAAGCGCATAGCAAAGACTGCTCAGACTGGGTGGATGCTCAGGATGATCTGAGTGTGTGCTGGGCGCCCAACCACTTTGTTGATTTTCTCATGTTGCGGCTCATTTGAATTAATCATAAGAGTAAGTTGAAGGAGTGTTTCACCTCATTTAGAAAATGCAATTATAGGAGAATGGTGTGCTTGATTAGGAAACTTAATAAAAAAGTAAAAATTGAAGTCATTTGTCCATATTAGTTGATACGAATGGTCGAATAATTATACATGTATTTCATGATTCATAGAGACACATACACTTGCATTTAATTTTAAGTGCAGCTGTATGTAATTGCTCATTCATTTTGTTTTCAGCTGTACGCCGATAGTTTGCATGTATGATATGAACTGAGAGAGACCTAAAACTTACGGCTCTTTTGTCCAGTTGTGAAGTAAAGGCTCTCATACATTCATGCAATCAGTTGAGAGGCTTTATTTTTACCCTGTCACATTGTATGTATCTAGTGGCAACAGAGAATTAAATCATTGAGAATGAATTATAGTCTGAAATACCGTCTCAAAGAGCTGTTAAGCCCCAAACAACCAACCATCCAATCAACCCTATAAAATAGTCACCATACCATGGAGGTGTAGCTAGACACCTTAAGAAATAAGTGGGGAGGGGAGGGTGTAATTATTTCCAAATGATTGCCATATTCTACTTGTCTCAAACAAACCTCCTAGGCCTGGATAAGATGGGTGTTTGAAGATAATTTTATGGTAATTTTTATGGTAATGTTTCTTCTATTTAAAATATGAAGGTTATCAAAAACTATTGTAGAATTATCTTCAAAAACTCACCCTTATCTAGACCTGTGGAAGTTATCAGAATGGTTGTATGGATTAAAAGGACTTAAGATGAATTGGTACACTTTCAGGGGAAGCAACTCTGCCATTTTCATTTTTGCCCCTTTCACAATTTGGTTCATCTCTTAAAGGAAATGATTTGCTCTATAGGAGCAAATCATTTCCTTGAAGAGTAGACCCCCTTTTGGAAGGGTTTTTACACCCATGGAAGCAAAAAGGAAGTATCAAAAAGTGTTAACCTTTGTGAAAATGGAGGAAAACATGGAGGTGTACCCATACACCTTAATACGAAAAATATTTGTATATGTGTTGTAGAGTTCTGTTGATATTTTTTGAAGATAAAGTTTGCTTGAGATACTGACTACCTTAATGGTCCATAAATAAAAAACTGTGACCTGAGAGTTAAGATTCCTTATGATACATGCCAACAGTGAAGACATATACCGACCTGTGGATCTGTGATGATTGATATGATTGGCGTCACATGAAAAGGTACCATACTTCAGGTGGAGACATGAAAGACTCAGATCAGCATACTGGTGTGCGCATCAGAGTCGGCCCTCATTGCATATACAATCTACAAATTCTGATTAATCTTAAAATTTAAAAGTGAAGACTGAATAATTGGCAGAATTGCACAGGTCACTTATATATTTACTGTATAGGCATGGCTTAAGGTCTCTTTTCGCAGGACACCAATAATTGATCCACAACAGGATAAAACCAGTGCAGTGGCATGTACGCCCAGCAAAGACTCAGATCAGACTGGGCATGCACCCAGTCTGATCAGAGTCTTCACTGTAGGCATGTAGAAAGCTTAGATGCTTTGCTACCCAGGCTGATCTGGGTGATCTTGCCAGTTTGTTGGTTGGCTCAGTTATGTCTAAGTTTTTCACAATATAATTTCTTAGTATCACTAGATATAAACAGAAAAGCCTTATGCACAGATGAGTAAGTGGCTTCTTGCATGTGCCAAAAAGACACTTTTCTTGTAATGTTATTCTTATACTAGATAAATATGATCTTTGACCTTGCTTTCTCCTTGGTCAACAAGAGAATATCTTCATTCTTAATTGCCTTTCATCATACATGTATAATACATAGCCCCTTTTCATTATCAACCCTCGAATATGTTTGTCCAAAAAAAAAATATAAAAGAAAAGAAACCTAAAATTTTTGTCTGTGACTAGCATAAGTGAGACATAGGTATTACTTTTCAAGTGTCAGAGGCAGCCCTGTCATTAGCATTGTTGAGTTTTCTGGTTTAGCTCCGTTTTGTGACAATGAACAGACTGGCGAGACTTAGCATTTCGCTGCTTGTAGGTCTTTTGGATTTCTTAGAATATTGCCAACAGACAAAGTTGAATCAATGTTTATACATCAAACAACATTGTATCAGCAGTGATGGTGTTGCTATGCCATTGCACTGATGTAGATATGGTACTTCAACATTGTGTTCTCTTTTGGAACATGTAAAGGAATTTACATTATTCATTTTGAATTTGTTTATAATGATTCATGGATTTATAATGATGTTATGATTCCCTTAAATGTATGTCTGATAGAAACACTGTTGTTCAATTTGTTTATGTTGATGTCATGGATCTTGTAAATGTATTTTTAAAAAGGCAGATGTAACTATAGGTTTGTTGCACCAAAAAGCATTCAAAGCTCCATGTGAGCTGGGACACACAGAAAGGATGCTTAATACTCAGGCAAACAGCAAAAATTCATAATAGCCAGCACATTCGTGCAGTCTGGTCAGAACCTTTGCTTTTTGCCTTTATCATGCATTGTCCTTGAGGAATCTGCAGGCAAAAATGAAGACTGGGTCCGAGGTTATAAAACTTGAGAATAATCTCAAAGTCAAAATAAAGCACACTGATTGGCTGCTTCTGAGCATGTGCTCGGAAGCAGCCAATCAGTGTAATCTCAAACTCAAAATAAAGCACACTGATTGGCTGCTTCTGAGCATCAGTGTAATCTCAAACTCAGAATAAAGCACACTGATTGGCTGCTTCTGAGCACATGCTCAGAAGCAGCCAATCAGTGTGCTTTATTTTGAGTTTGAGATACATGCTCGGAAGCAGCCAATCAGTGTGCTTTATTTTGAGTTTTAGATTATACTCAAGTTTTATAACCTCCAATCCTGGTTTATCTGCATGGACTAACAGACTGGTTTGAATCATTGCTGTTTGCTAATGTGTTAGGCAGATTTTTGCATGACTTATGATGTCTTTGGTAATTACTTCAAAATCTATTTTTTTTTATTTCTCATCAAAAACATGCTGATGCATCAGACTAGAAGATAGAGAGAAAAAATATGCAAGAAGAAAACGAAAACTAAAATCTAAGAATTCTCATTTGATACACCAATTATTTGGATCAGTGAATTGTTTGAATAAAATACGAAATAGTTATGTGAATATGTTAGTTGTGAATATGTAAGCTTAAATTGTTTTGTTTAAAAAATGGTAAAAATGTAGAAAATTCTTTGTTGCTTTCTTCAATTTGTTATGTATATTTGTTGTGTGCTTTCAAGTTTTGGTATTCTGTTGCTGTTTTATTGGTCTACTGGAATTGGTCACTAGTAACCCTATAGCAAAATGTAGTGTCTTTCGAGTAAACTGTATACCGTTGCAAACCGTCCAGATTATTGGGTCAGTCCATTTCAGTGATGCGCAAGCATTGTTTAAGGCACAAGAGGACAAAACCAACAAAGTGGCATGTGCACCCATCGAAGACTCAGATCAGCCTGGACATCCGCCCAGTTTGATCAGTCTTCACTGTGCTCTTAAAGGGTAGCTACCTCCATGCTGGCAGTGAAAACTTCCATCAGACTGGATGCCAGGCAGATCTGAGTCTTTGCTGGGCATACATGCCGATTCGTTGGTTTTGTCATGTTGCGGCTCATATCTGTGAGATATCATCAGCCTGTCAGATGACCTGTTGAGTGTTGATATAGTTGTAGTCATTAATTAACCAAAGGTTTACAAATGTGTGAAATCAGGTTCTTTAACATTTCAGAAATGTCTCGGATACTTAGGAATATGGGTATATTTGAGCCGCAACATGAGAAAACCAACAAAGTGGTTGTGCGCCCAGCGCAGACTCAGATCAGCCTGGGCATCTGCTCAGTCTGATCAGAGTCTTCGCTGTCCGCGTGGAGGTAGATTAGACCCTTAGCTATCCTGTAAGCGCTAAGTGAAGACTCTGATCAGACTGGGTGGATGCCCAGGCTGATCTGAGTCTGTGCTGAGCGCACTACGACTTTGTTGGTTTTCTCGTGTCGCGGCTCATTTCTTTCTGCCATTTTTACAAAGAGAGACAACTTTTGTGACCTCCTGTTTGCTTCACTGGTTGAAAGAGTCCTTAGAAATTGGGTTTACTATTAGAGGAAAGGATTTGTTTCTAGAGATGTGAATTCTTTTTTTTTAAGAGTTGAGCCCCATTGAGAAGGAAGGCAAAAAACGGCAAAGTTGCTTCCCCTGAAAGTGTACCCTTTTACTTTAATTTTGCGGATTTGTCCTTAGATATACCTCTTAGAGAATTTCTGTGGTGTCTTATGTAAGCCGTTTGTGACCCAGATAAAATATATTTCTGATTTGATGTTTAGCATACAGCTAAAGCCAAGCTGACAGATGCAGCAGTTGAGCGATTAGTAGGGTCAGATGTCATATAAACTGTAAACCTGTTTGCATGCTCGTTAAGTAGAAGAAATATACAGTACCTGATTCTGGAGAGACATCCGAAATTGTCTTTGGAGATGGCCTGAAAAATTAAATGTATCCAAAAGAGAGTATCATAGGCTCCTTATGCTTTGTTTGTAATATAGTGTTTGTTTCAGATTTGAAAAAAAAACCATGTTACAGCTGTATGGTACATATGTTGTTGTTTTTCAAATCTGAATGCAATAAGTTGACAGAATAGGACCAGAAAATAAGGAATCGCCTTCTAGCCTAGGAGTAGTGCGTAAAATTAATGTAAAATTAATGTTTTGGCGATAAACAGACATGAATTTCTCACAGCTAAGTGTGTTCTTTGCAGTCAAGTAAAAATCAAGAAGCAAAGTCAAAGACGCCAGTGTTAAACTGGAGCCACATCTAAGGACTTTGTATGGATATTGTGGCCAGTTTGAGAGCTGCAAATATGTAACCATGTTTAGAGCCAGTAAGGAAAGAAATTCAGCCTTAAAAGTCACCCTTGAAGATTAGTACACGAATGCTTTACATAATAATATATGTTCTTCATAAAATTTGATTAAACTTCAAGTGGACTAAATTCTAAGTTAACGTTATCTGTAATGCCTGATATCTGAAACTTGATATTCACTCATTTTGTACAAGTTCTGATTTAATTGGACTTGGAAACTCTGCAGACCAATATCAGTTCCACATGCAACACAGCTAAGGTTATTCTTGAAGATGGGAATAATTTCGTTTTCAAAAGACAAATGGATAAATGTACAATATGTAAGAAAGTAGGTATTCTTCATTTTTATATCATTTGCTAAAAAAATCGGTGCTATTACCAGAAGTCTTTCACATATTGTTGTATTGTTTGAAATGTGTTTAATATATATTTATTTGTTGTTTTACAGGTTATTAAAATAGATGCCTCAAGAATCTGACGACTTGTCTACAATACTGAATAAAGAAATTAATTTTCTAGACATACCCGTTTTGTTTGTTTTTACCACCATCGAGACGACAAACTGCCCTTTGAAAAGTTAAACATGTTTGGAGTTGTGTATAAAATCCTACTCAAAGTATGACTCCATAATTGCATTTTGGAGGGGCTTTTTCACCCAGGGAAGCAAACACTACGGTAAGTTATAAAAGTTGTTCCCCTTTGTAAAACTGGAAGAAGAACATGGGGGTGTATCTGTACTCTGTACTGCATCATTCGGAACTCCACTCGGCCAATTCCGTGATCACGGAATTGATCTAGCGTTGTTCCGAATGTGTAATGGAACTCACCTTGCAGTTTGGACAGGTTCATTTCCAGTATGAGTGGTGCCTGATTAGGGCCCCGCCAGATGAAGTCTGCGGAGGCCCTATAGAAATTGCCATGTCTGTCTGTCTGTCCATCCCCATCTGTCAGCATTTCGTGTCCGCTCCATAACTCAGTTTCAGATATTTTCATGAAACTTGGTACACAAAAAGTAGTACTTGATGGAGCCTGTTCAGACCCTGCCCCTGTTTTGTCTGGTGTCCCCCAGGGTTCCGTTCTTGGACCCATACTCTTCTTAATGACCTGCCAGACAACATCAGTTCAACAGTCCGTCTTTTTGCTGACGACTGTGTCCTTTATAGAAACATTAGAAGGTCTGAAGACCAACAATTACTTCAGGAAGATTTGGATAAACTGGCCCGTTGGGAAGAGGCATGGCTCATGAAGTTTAATGTTGCTAAATGTCACACCATGAGGGTGACTAAGCATCCCCCTTCCAAGCAGATCATTCATAACTATGTTCTGCACAACCAAGTTTTGGAGAACGTTCCTTCTGCCAAATACTTGGGAGTCACGATCACTGATGACCTCGAATGGGGTCAACATATTAACATTACTAGCAAAGCCACGAAGACTCTTGGTTTCCTTCGCCGAAACCTGGCTTTTGCTCCTAAGGATATTAAGGCTGCTGCATACAAAGCTGTGGTCCGGCCCCAATTAGAGTACGCGGCACCTGTTTGGACCCCTCATCCTCAGACTGAGATTGGTAGAATAGAGAAAGTACAGAGGACTGCTGCACGCTGGGCCTGCAGACGCTGGCGCAACCAGAGCCATGTGAGTGACATGCTAGAGGAACTTGAATGGCCAGATCTGCAGGAACGGCGGCAACAGGCTTCTCTATCTCTGTTCTACAAAATTCATAATAACCAGGCAATAGTTAATAAGGATAAGTATCTGTCTGAGTCCGGTAGAGGGAAGATGAGAACAAGATCCCACCCCTTTCAGTATCACCGTCCAGTTGCTTATTTTGACGGTTTGAAACACTCCTTCTTCCCAAGGTCAATTGCAGCTTGGAATGGGCTTACAACTGAAGCTGTCTCTGCGGAGACAGTTGAGGAGTTTAAGTCCAAAATAGTGTAAACCTCGGGTTGGGCAGGGATAGAGCATGTAATGCCTATCCCTGAGGACTTCTTGTAAATAGTTTTTGATCGAGTGTGGCACAGAGGCCTTCTACATAAACTTCATTCTGTAGGAATAACAGGCTCTCTGTTGAACTGGTTTACTGACTATTTGAGCAACCGATCACAAAGAGTTGTACTTCCAGGAGTAAGCTCGAATTGGCAGTCTATAAATGCAGGGGTACCCCAGGGCTCTATACTAGGCCCCCTTCTCTTTTTAGTCTATATTAACGATATTGTGGAAGATATAAATTCTAAAATCAGACTCTTTGCGGACGACACAAGCTTGTACGTAATTGTAGATAACCCAGTCGAAACAGCCCAAATACTAAACGCCGATATGGAAAAGATCCACGAATGGGCAACTAAATGGTTAGTTACATTCAACTCTTCTAAATCTGAGTCTCTCTTATTCTCTAGAAAGCGTAACAAACCGTATCATCCACCTGATACAATGAATGGTGAAACAATATCTGAAATCGACACGCATAAGCACTTAGGTCTTACTTTTTCTAAGGACTGTACTTGGCATGAACATCTATCAAATATTAAACAGAAAGCTTGGCACAGAATCAATATAATGAGAAAACTGAAACTCATTTTAGATAGGAAATCGTTACAAATCATATACATTTCGTTCATTAGACCCCTTTTAGAGTACGCAGATGTAGTATGGGACAACTGTACACAATACGAAGCAAATGAACTTGAGAAAATTCAAATTGAGGCGGCAAGAATTGTGACCGGAGCAACCAGACTTGTATCTTTGAATCTTTTATATACTGAAACTGGATGGGAAACACTGGCTTTAAGAAGGAATAAGCACAAACTCGTCATGTTCTACAAAATGAATTCTGGCCTATGTCCAACTTATTTATCTTCACTTGTACCGCCTACAGTTGGTGCCAACGTAGCATACAATCTTCGCAATCCAAATAATATACAGACTGTGCATGCTAACTCTCAACTCTATTTCAACTCTTTTCTTCCATCTGTTATTCGTAGCTGGAACGAACTGTCAGAAAATGTCAGGAACTCTAATAATACAATAGCGCTAAAACGATGCCTTAACACAGACCTGAATCCTCCTCCTCGATATTATTTCGTAGGGAAAAGACTTGGCCAGATCCTCCATTCTCGACTTAGAAATAATTGCAGTTCATTAAAGCATCACTTGTTTTCTAAACACATTATACAGAGTCCACTATGTGACTGCGGAGCTATTGAAGACAACCAGCATTTCCTTCTTGATTGTTCTTTATATATTAACTTAAGGCAGGAAATGATAGGAACTGTTTCTAATCTCTGCACACCAACCTCAAACGTTCTTCTTTATGGTGACCAGACACTATCGTTTGACGCTAATAAACAAATGTTTTTAGCCATACAAAACTACATCATTAAGTCCAAAAGGTTTGAAAGTCAATCGTTAAATTATATCAATAATTAGCAGAATACAACGCCTCCTCTCTCTCCCTCTCATGTCCCAGAAATTATTAATGCATGTGATTATTGATAAGCATGTTGAGTGACCTTTATACTAGTCCATTGTATGACTAGTGAGCCTTGAGTAGTGGTTTGCGAGCTTGAAAATGGAATGGTATAAATAATACGACGTCAAAAGACTGCAAAAATGAGTCTATCTAATACTGCTAGCCAATTTCGCGACATATAACAATAAAGGTAAAACCAACTCTCTTTGTTCTTTTTTTTTTTTTTTTTTTTTTTTTTTCTAAAAATTCGATTACACTAAGCCATGTCCTTTGAATACTAATCAATACTCAGTCTTTGATTCTGGTATCTAGGGCGCGGCCTTTGAGCAAACGGAGTGTCGATCCATTCCCCGTGGAGCCACAGTTCTCAGCTTGTTCACTGTTATACTCCCGTGAATTAGTATTACAAACGTAGCACGTTACACCATTATAATGGTTTACTTCTGTTTTTCCTCTTTCCTTCCTTTCTGTTAACTTGAACTTTCTAGTATTACTACCGTACGGAATATTTATAAGTTATTCCAAAATACCGCTAATTAGATAAAACTGTATTGGTTTTTATTCGACTATCACATTTGTATGGAATTTGTATTCATTGCAATCATGGGATACAGATTCAAATAAGTTAATTGACTTTCTTCTGAATCCCTTTGTATATTCATTGTATTTGTAGTATTTGTATAATTTGTGCTATGTATAAAGTATACGAATAAAATGCTGTTTAAACCAAATAGTTTTAAATCTGTGTGGCCTTGTCATAGGTTGTGTAAATACTATCTTTTTTTTTTGGAAACTTATGCGCCACACCCCGCGCCTGCCATCATGGTCAGTTACTGACCGAGTGCAGTATCGAAAGAAAGAACACATATAAAACCTTTTCAGAGTATATGCAGAGAACAAGAGCCGTTACTCCACCTACGTTTTTTACGGAATTATGCCCCTTTGTAATTTTAAGTATGGAAATTGTGTCAGCTCCATAACTCTTACACCTTTCAAGATATTTTCTTGAAGCTCAGTACAAATATAAAGCATTATATCAAATGATGTGCAGAGAACAAGAACAGTAACTCCACCTTCATTTTGTACAGAATTATGCCCCTTTGTAATTTTTAGTATGAAAATCATGTCCGCCCTATAACTTTAAAGCCCTCAAAGATATTTTCATAAAACGGTTTACAAATGTAAAGCATCATCAGGCGATGTGCTGATAATAAGAACCATAACTCCAGCTACTTCTTACAGAATTATGCTCCCATGTAATTTTCAGTAAAGAAATCATGTCCGCGCTATAAGTTTAAAACCGTCAAAGATACTTTCATGAAACTGTACAAATATAAAGCATCATCAGGCGATGTTCACAGACCATTTACATATCTTTACAGAATTATGCTCCTTTGAAATTTTCAGTATAGAAATAGTGTCCCCTCTATTGCTTTAAGACTGTTGAAGATATTTTCACAAAACTTGGTACAAATATAAAACATAAATATGAAAGAACAACATGGGAATAGAAAGCTGTTATCAATATTTCTGGTTGGGGATACGACTTAAATGCCGTCAACAGTCCCATAGAGGCGGGCCCGTATTAGTTACCATGTTTCTAGTTTCACTGGATTTAAATTATTTTTTCTCGAGAAACTCCTGCGCTTAATGCAAACATTGTAGACCCTGGTCAGACTTCGCGTTCTGCGTCGTCTGCCAAGATCCGTTTGTATTAAAAGTTACATGTACTAGACGGACGAGGTTCATGCAGATTCATAATTTTAAAGGGGACCCAGCAGGCACACAAGTTTGAAACGAATCAACGTAGTTTCAACGTTGTGTGCCTGCTGGGGAGATTGTAGCTGCGTAAGACTGGTTTAACCCCAACGGTTATTAGAGAATAACTTCTCAAAATCATGCGGGTAGGTAAATCGTCAGTTGTATGGTTACACATATTTCTACGGTGACGTTTTAGCAGAGCTGTAAAACGCAATTGCGACCATATCCGACGATTTACCACCCCGCAAAACAATTGTCAATACAGTCGTTCCCATTCACAGTTTCTTTTCTCAAAGTGTACTATTGTATACACAAAGCAAGCGCTTTCAGCAACGTAAAACCAGACGTTAGCCAAGAAAAAGCGACGTTTCACCACAGGCGCTTGAAGTTCTATGCTCAACCCCTCCCCCCACCCACCCCATCAAAACCCATTTAACTAGACGCAGGCTATTTGCAATTTCGTAAGAAATTTCTTCAAAATGGCTCATAGCCTGGATGTTTATCGGCATCATTGAAATATATTTAATAGCATAAAACTTCAAGCGCCCGTGGTTTCACACTCAATATACTGTCGCAAATCGACGTTATTCAATCAGAAGTCGCCTTATATATACTGAAAGGATTTAAAAACTTCCACTTTTAATTGCTGGCTGCTGATCTGTTTACTCATGACAGTGTTGACTATTTAACGGCAAAATGCTTGAAACTTATCAAATTTAAAGATTACGCAGTTTATTTGTATCATTTACCTTAATGACGTCAGTAAAAGAACGTTACGTCACTGAAATGCATAAGGCGATTCCGGCGTTATCTTATGCAACGCTCTTTCGACCACTTCTTACTGTCTTAATATTGTGTTGCCATCAACGTTGATTTGCAAGTATCACTGCGGATGATGCTGTCGCGTAAAGCCTATTACGGAGACGGCGTCGACGTAAGTTAACGTCATGTCCTCTGGTTTTCAATCTTGGTTAGGTGCTTTTCTGACGGTCTTTTTATCTTTCTATTAACAGTGCACGTCGTCTGAGATTGTAAACTGCCGTCATTAACGTATAAAATTGTACCGCGACGTCACTTTTTGAAATTTCAGCATTTATCTGGCCCAAAACTCTGCGCCAGTTTGCGATATTTAGGCGCGATAGGCTAAATAAAGCTACTGACCGAGTTCAAATTTTTAAAAATCAATTTGATATTGTAAGAGAAAAGTTCCATCAGAAAACTGTATACATGAAGCTATTCATCATTATGTAAACGGTACTAAGAACACGAGGAGCACGTGCTTGTTCCTGACCGATTCGGTTGAACGATTTCAAATTCCGTATATAGATAGAATCAGGTATAATAGAATATATATGCTGTAAAATTTTGGTGGACGTAGCTGCATTCATTTTTGAGATATTCAAAATTAATGGGTGGAAGTTTTTAAATCCTTTCAGTATATTCGCACTTACGTGCATTAGAACAACAATAATTGTTCAGTGTCAAAGCGTCAAAAGATCATCCTTCCTCAGTTCTATAAGACCGAATAGTTTGTAATTGCTAATGTGTTGTTGCGTTTTGCAGACTAGATAGCGCCTTCATGTGCCAACGGCAAAGTTTCTGGTCCGATTTCTCAGAGTCTTCCCCTCACCTCTGCTTTCGATATCCTCCTTGGTTGTGGCCCTTCTTAGGTAGCTCCATAACCTGATATATGCTTTCGAGTGTGTTGCCTTACGAAAGGGGAATGCAGCCAATTATGCGCAAAAAGCAGACGACACATTTTATGTCATCGACTGGAGGACAAACACCATAGACCCTGATGACCTCACCAGGATCTACGCTGTTTGAAAATTTGGCTATTTTCGTCATCAACGTTTAAAATGTTAACCTGTTAGCTCACAAGTAACAAAATTACATAGTGGCGGAAGCTCATCAGTTGCGCACGTTTTGAAAAGTATGATTTTCAGCAATAGTTTTTGCGTTTTTCCCACGTAAAATCTGATATGAAATGTCTGGATTATTCTAGAAAACGCATAGTATTCTGCGTGATCGTACCGTAAAATACCTGAATTATTGACGCAGTTTAAAAACTAGTTCATGTATTTATCCGAAACTGTGAACAAATTAGTTCTGCTATCCAACAAAGGGTTAAAAAGTTACTAGCATAAAAGCCAGACATTCCAGTGGCTGCTTAGACTGCGTCGATCTGGGTCTACAGCGTTTGCTATGACACTTGTGCCCCAATATTTAGTATCATTACAGTACGGTACACTTTCGAATGTTTCATCTTCGTATTTCAGTTTTTTTTCCTCATCATATTGGCTAAGTTGTAAACAGCTTTATTGTAAATGCTCTATATTTGGTAATCTTTATCGTACTTTAACAAAACCTTTTGCCATGACTCATGCTCATAGTTACTTGTAACCCTTAGCAGACGACAGAATTTACATCTGCAAAATTTTAAAAATGTTTCTTCCAAGCCATATTATTTTCAGAATTCAAAGACTAGACTGCAACCAGTGTAGATCCAGATGATGCGGCTCATGATGAGCCGCCTTATCTGGATCTACGCTGTTTGCAGATTGAACTATTTTCCTCAATAGTCAAAGAGGAATCGGATTTCACACAGCCCTATTGCATTAACAGCTTTAAACAGCTGTCGGCATTTAATTTGGGTACAACAGGTACTTCCAACATTTGGTTAATGCTCATAAAATGTGGACGAGGAAAATAATCCCAATATGTTGGTGTGGAACTGTGACGATCAGAATATTACCCAGCAGACACATCACGTCAAAATGAGGTCGCACTGACGTTTATGCGACGTCATGACGTCGCATCGACACCAATTCAACGCCATGTGCCTGCTGGGTTACTGTCAGAAACCAGACATGCCTCAGTCTGACTTTGTTCTTGGGTGAAGTTGCAGTGTCTCACGCTAGCCCAGTGAGTAACTGCTCTCTGGCAACTGTCTTGAAGGTAAAATAGGATTCACAAAAACAAGTTTTCTAGACAAACAATAGATTACATGTATAAGAGAAATAAAAAATCAACTTTTTATCAATCGCTGAATGGCTTTCTTTTGAGCTCATAAAAGAGAGGTCTGTGAAGCTATGCTATAATTTCTTTTCAATCTATACACATTACTTGTGGATTGACGCAAACACGACTTCATTTTGCTGTTGAAATTTGTCGTTTTTCATATCCAAACATAATAAACATCTCCAAAAATATATATATATATCAAATTTAGACACGTTTTAATGACGTGTTCATACGAAGTTTATGAATTGATATCGAGGGGTCAGGGCTTAACCGGCTATGAGCAGGTTTAGTCGAAAAGCCTTTAAAACTCTTCTCCAGAACTAAATGACCTTTAGCCTTGAAATTTAGTATGTAGCATTGGGTATTCGTGTACTTATAAGGTTGTTCAACCAATGACCTTTGGTTGAGCATGATTTTTTACGGGAAGGTCAAATTCGCATCTCCTCAAAAGCAACTGGGCCAATTGGAATCAAATCTCATATGGGGAGTCCAGGTTTGAAGGAAACGAAATACGTGTATATAAAAATTCTGGTCAAATGATCAATAATTCTTCATGCCCGTATATGGTAAAACATTTTATAATCATCTTCTCCGTATCCAATAGACCGATGACCTCTAAACTTGGTATGTAGCATTGGGTATGCAAGTTCTACCAAATACATTGGAATTATGACCTTTGGTTGATCTTGACTTTGGTTGATCTTGACTTTTTTACGGCAAGGTCAACTTTGCTCTCTATTACTTTTATATGGGAAATTACCATAATTCACGATTTCATGGATCTTGTAGATGTTGAAATAAAAGTTGGTATAAAACTTGGAGTAAAACTAGTACACGAAGCTTTACGAGTACCAGAGTCTTTGACCTTTGACCAAGGTCACATATTTCAACAGCTGCAGACGTCTCCTCAAACTGGAACACCGCTCGGTCAAGTCCGTGAATCAGATTCACAGAATTGGCCGAGCGGTGGTCCAGTTGACGTCTCCTCCAAAGGGGTGAGTGAGTGAGTGAACTCGGGTTTAACGTCCCGCCAACAACGAGGTCATATGGAGACGGGACCTCGGTTTAAAGTCTCATCCGAAAGACCGGAGAAGCGGGGGATCGAACCTGCGACCCCTGGATTGGTAGTCTGGAGTGTTATCCACTACGCTGCAGCCGCTCCTCCTCCAAAGGGACTTATCCAATTGAAGCAAAATAATAATTATCATTTGGAATCTCCATGAGTTGGGGAAACAAAGTTTGCTTAAGTAGTGTAGTTGCATGACCAAGATAGCCGTCATGCCCATAACATTATGGCAAACACCCAGTCGGAGCACCACTCGGCCAATTCCGTGAATCGCGGAATTGGCCGAGCGGTGCTCCGATAGGGTTAACACTCCAGAACCAAATGATCCACTCAGGTGAGCGATTTAGGGCCCTATGGCATTGTTCTTTGCCTTTAAAGAGGGCTCTGATGAGATGCCGCATTCTGCGGATTATATCAAAATCAGTCTATATCAAAACCAAAGTCCAATTTTTAGAGAAATGTTCAAATATGGGAGACGGATTCAGATGTTTATTTAGAATTACATATTGCATGTAGTTAGAACTACAGAGGCCTATATGTAAGGAAGCCTATATGTGACATTGTGTTTTGTGTAAGGACCTTTTGAACTTTGTGCTTGAATCTTGTGACTCCTGTCTTTTAAATTTGGGTTTTATGTTTTGTGTTTGGACTTTGCTGTTTTGGTTTGGCCCATTATGCGTCTATATTGGGCCAAACCAAAACAGCAAAATCCAAACACAAAATGGACTTTGCTGTTTTGGTTTGGCTAATTATACGTCTATAATGGGCCAAACCAAAACAGCAAAGTCCAAACACAATAACATAACACACAAAATTTAAAAGACAGGAGTCACAAGGTCAAAATACAAAACTGAAAAGGTCCTTACACAAAACACAATGTCACATATAGGGTTCTGTATAGAACAGATAATCAGTGTTATTCCATAAACTTAAGATAAACCGTAACAAATGCTTAGCAGCATTTGTCCTTAAATGTTGAAAGCATAGGTCTTATCTATATAATATAAATGTAATTGATAATAGAAATTGTCGTTGCGGGGCTGAAATCGAAAATGCGAAACATTCTTTGAAAGTCCTTTATACGATGCTGAACCTGAACGTGAAAAAGTGTGTGTATGTGTGCAATAATCATTATTATACATACGGACATTTTCATTAAACATATCGAAATATTAGATATACACTTGTATTTTTCATTGATTGTTTTTCTCTATTTAACTTTTTTTGTGAAAACAGTTTTTTTTTGCGCAAATGAACACGTAACGCTTATAACGTCAATGCACATTAAGTCGTCAGGTTGCGGCATATTTTGTATTACTATGCACAAACGAACAAAGGTATTTGAGAACGGTTTTTTGCAACGGGTACCAGAATTATTTATCTAAAAGATGATTTATTTCAGTTATTCCCGAAATACTAGCTTTTTTCGTGAAAAATCACTGAATGACAGAAGGGTGGACCTGACGACCTTATATGACATTACATATTAAGTCGTCATCTTATGTATTGGAATGTCGTCAGTAGGATCTTAAGTTATAACTTTCGTGGATTCTTTTGAAAAGGAAACTTATTTAATCAATTAATTCGACCTCTTGCAAATAATAACACGTAATATAAAGAACAGAACTCTATCATGACGAAGGTAATTCAATAAAAGAGCACTGGAACCATAACCACATGTGTGTGTGTGTGTGTGTGTAGGGGGTGTATGTGTGTTTGTGCATGCATTCCTGTTTGTGTGCATTTCCTTCTGGGGTTCCAAGAAACATGGAAAGCGGTTCTGGGCAGTTTATTCAAACTATGTATCAGATGTGCTTGAGCATCTACAAAGTCTGAGACCTAACTGACTGCATGCATAAGCTTTAGGTCCTGTAGAACCAGGCCTTGAATGCGTTGCTGAAAATCAGATAATAGGAATAAGAAATTGAATAATTTGAATTAGAGAGAGAGAGAGAGTGAGTGAGATTATTTCGACATGTTTGCTGTTATAAAAAGTATCTAATGCTGTTGGAGGATGCTTGCAAGGTGCTACCACCATCCCATTCTTCTCAACTTAGCTCGTTTCGTGCGATTTGATTGGCTAGAAGAAAAAACTTTAAGACTTTGTAAATTCCAGCGTCATAATCTCGTAGAACTATTTTTTCCGGAGGCTTCTAAAATCAAGTATTTACAACTATTTTCCATGTTTTTATGATACAATTGGAATTTAAGGCACAAAATATTGTGAACTTTATCGATGTTTACACGCCGGCGATTCACCAACAAACATAACATAAAGCCTCTATGGCTTTATTCAGTTTAAGAGTGATTCGCCAGCGTTTACACATCGATAAATTCCATGGAAATAAAACTTATTTCTATAGTAACATCAATACAGTCGCTTTAATGAAGTGAAACATTCTCGCGATTTAAAGATCTGTTCGGTATCTAGTGTAAAAGAGTGGAGGAAAGAATACATAAAAATGTCACATTAAGTCGTCAGATGTCTTATTAGGTCGTCAGTGCTCTTTCATGGTAAATATTTAATTTAATCGCATGATTTGGTATAAGGGAAATCACTCTTTCGCTTCTTTTACCATTCTTCTGAAGGCCGAGCACTTTACTACGGCACATGGCCGCATCGGAAAGTTTTAAAACTCATTCGCCGTAACCCGTTAAATCTGGATTATTCCTTCGCCCACTTTTTGATCAGGGTCGAAAAACAGAACCCCTAAATAAAAGCCTATATCTTGCAAATATTATAAATAATAATATTTATGGCAAAAGAATATAAAAGCTGAATAATTGTATTTTCAATTTTTGACGCTCCTCCACTTCTATGATGACGTAGGCAAAGAGAGCAGTGTGGGAAAGGAAAGTGACGACTTAATGAGCCTGACGACTTAACCCGAATTTACGTTACATTGAGAAAAAAGCATATCTTTAAGTAGGCCCTATCTCTTGTGTAGCAGCATAAAGTTTAGTATGAAATTTATTTCACTTCCTTATTGGAAAGCGAAACAAATGAGCCGCGACACGAGAAAACCAACAATGTGGTTGTGTGCCCAGCGCAGACTCAGATCAGCCTGGGCATCCACCCAGTCTGATCAGAATCTTCGCTGTCCGCATAGCGGTAGCTTAGACCCTTAGCTACTCTTTAAGCGCTTAGCGAAGAGTCTGATCAGACTGGGTGGATGCCCAGGCTGATCTGAGTCTGCGCTGGGCGCACAACCACATTGTTGGTTTTCTCGTGTCGCGGCTCAAATGTCAAATAAATAAGCGGTAATCTTTTCCCATAAAAGTGCCAAAGTATTGTATTTTTATGACGTCATAGAAACAAAGTGTCTGTCTGTTGAAAACTGAATATAGTAATAATCACCTTAACATGTCAATACAATTCAAAGGCGTACAATCAGCATCATCTCCCTTTGACTGTTGGCAGTCAACCATATGCTTGAGCCATGACTCGACAAAACCAACAAAGGACTTCTATGATTTAGGCGAGGATTTTCCCCATTAGGCCGGCGCGACAGGTCCGAAATTTCAAAAGTATAAAGTGTGCAAATTTTTCTTAGCAGAGCTTCCATAAATATGTAAACCGTATGAAATCAGATAATTTGTGATTCAGACCCAAAGACATGGGGAGATAATCCAGTCTGACCCTACCCACCCTATATTCAAGGTTTTCGCATACCTCATTTTTTGAGGTAATAAAAATATTGAAATTAGTCATTCATCCCATAAATTTTTCTCATAAATGCATGCTAAATACACGCATATCACAATACAAAGCAATGGTTTTCTTCTTGTTACGCCTGATTGGCATTTAAACATGCAAAACCGTAGTTCCACTTCCGGTTAAAACGGCCAAAAGGGAACGCTTCACTATAACTAAAATGCAAGTACTCCCCCCCCCCCTCCCCCCCCACTCCCACCCAGCATTTCCTTCAAGCAGCAGACTTATGCGATGCAAGTACGCAATATATATGAGCGGGAAGCTGGGTCACGGGGGGGAACGATACTCAGTAAGCCAAACAAGAAGAAGGGTCAACAGTAGCACTGTGATCTTTAAGGATAATATTGTGTACCATGACCTTGAATTAAGGTCAAGGTCACATACATATAGTCAAAACTATCCAGTGTTGTCTGTTATGTAAGTAATGTAAGTCAAAAAAAAGGGTGAAAAGTATACAATCAATCATTATTTCAACGATCAGTTTGAGGATAATTTACCATTTATCTCGAAAATGACGTCAACGTCAACGTATGTTTAACGTATTTTACATAGACACAAACATTTAAAAATTCATTTGTCATGCAAGTTACATGTCATAGTCATAAATGCAAAGCAGAAGTAAGTGATCCGTATAACTTTTTAATCATGGGGAAAATCACGCTTTAAGCATAGAGGTCCTTGGCATGTGCGCCAAGCGAAGACTCAGATCAGTTCGGGCATCCGCTCAGAGTCTTTGCTGTGCACTTAATGGATAACTAAGGGTCTAATTATCCCAAACTTATCCCTGTTTCCTCTTCATATATGGAGTGCTGCTTATGATTGTCATTACACCAAAATATTGCTGTCTTTGCTTCATTGAAATGTTTAAAGGTATACTCCCTCGTATTTCATTATGACATAACCACAAAAGAATTAAACGGATTAGTTGTATGCAACCAATTAAGAATTGTCTTTGGTACGGAGGCAGAGACGATATATCATTGCGAACCCTTCTTGAATATTCATGAACATATTTTCGTCATTAATTGATTGACTCCCACATGGGAATAAAAAGGCGTTTCTGCATGCACGCTTTGCGTTTTATGAATAGTGGAGTAAATAAATTTACAATAGCATTAATCTCTAATCGTGAGATCTTTTCAGCCAATAACTGTCCGATGTTGATTAAAGAAAGGGCTTAAAATTATTCATGATATAACTTTTCTCTGATTAACCATGATAACTGGGCGTATCCAGTATTCGTTTTTGGCGGGAATGACGACCTGCTATTCCCGCGTTTTTATATATTTTCTTAAATTCTCCTACTTCCAGTGACCGGCACAAATTATAAATTTGGTAGATAAGAGAACTTTTGCTATAAATCATTCTTATGTCTTTGATACGATTTTTCGTGAGAAATTTTAAATTTGATAGAAACATATCAGGGCGTATATCTTTAAAACTGTCACCCGATATTGGTTTTGCTTCATGGGGATCGATCCTGTGCTCGAAATTTATGTCACCCGAAGGTAAGCTGCTTTGCCCTTCGACATTGCGTCGTAAAAAGGTATTTTTCCAAGGTATGTTTTTTGTTATTGTCTTTCGTTCGAAAATAGCTTTTCCTTACATATGCTACTTGTTTCCGAACAATGGCTATTTCATTGCGCAGGCTACTTTATTCCAATACGTGGGCATATCCCCACCAAAGGTGAGGGGCAAATGAGTCGGTGCGGATCTTGGGCGTCGGTGACATTTTCTTGTAATCACGAACCTCTTGAACCAACGCATAGAATTTCAGCAAACTAGCAAGAATATATCACTGAAAGAAGCTGAGGAAGCTGATTAGGTTTTGGTGAACTTGGCCTCATTTTCAAAGTCAAAAGCTAGCTTACATATGTCAGTGATTAGGTTTTGGTGAACTTGACTTCATTTTAAAAGTCAAGAGCCAGCCCAGCTTACATATGTCATTTTTATCCTAAAATGAGATGTTTCTAAAACCAATGGATGGACATTCATCAGTCTGGCGTGAATATATCAGTATGACAGGTTTAAGATATGTTTAGTTTTTGGTGAGCTGGACCTCTTTTTTATGGTCAAAGTCTTGTATATAGGAAAACTGTTGAAGCGATGGATGGACTTTCTCAAAACTTGCACAGATATATCATTTAGACAAGCTCAAAGAGCTGATTAGATTTAGACGACCCTTACCTCATTTTCAAGGTCACAGGACTTGAATAACTGAATTTTTTACTAAAATTGATATTTTTCTTGGAAGTTTTAGATGACCCTTACCTCATTTTCAAGGTCACAGGACTTGAATATCTGATTTTTTTTACTAAAATTGAGATATCTTTTTGATGTTTGGCGTACTCATTGGGATAAGATGGGTAGGGATGGGCTGGTGGAGGACATCTGTTTTTCTCTGACAAACATTTCGAGGTTCTTTATCGAAATGCCTGATATAACGTGGCTTTGCATGCGATTTTCAATCGAAAAATAAAAACGGTTTGCTCTAAATTATATTTTGCTGATTCAGCAGTAGTACTCTTCCGCCTACCTGTTGCCTACGTTCAATCTTAGGGCATATCAACGTATACGAGAACCGATTATTTATTACCACTTTTTATTCATCCATATAGAGTAATTTTTGTAGTTTTTACTACATTTTCCACGTTTGAATTATTATTTTAAAAAAAATCGAATCGCTAATATAGTACTTGGAAAAACGTTTTGTTTTAATGTGAAATGAGTGTTTTTAAAGGCAATCAAATGTTAATTAGAGAGACTTGCTACAGTTTTTTTTCTGGTTAATAATATGTCTGAGAAATACTATTTCCTTGAAAATATGAACCACACATCGTGCTAAAACTTGTCTTGATGGAAATGCAAACCGTACGCTTAAAACATGGTCAGTCTAGATAGACCATCTGCAGTTCAGTTTGCAAAACCTGCGAATGTATATAATATTGTATAGATGAATTGCACAGTCTGTATCTAGACTGCATATTCGCACTGGCTGATTTGGGCATGACCAGTTCACCGAGACCTTCAGATAATATTGTTCATGGCACTTTTCATACAGTTTTATTTTGAAAAGAAATTTGAGTCATTTATAGTATTTGTCTTGATTAGTACAGAGGTGAATAGTTTAGTAAGAATACAGAATAGCTTTGTACTAAAGAACAAGTTAGATTTTTTTTTCAACTTTTGAAATCGTTTTCTTCGTGTAGGGAAATGACCAACTACATTAAAATAGTATTGTCCATTTGCAAATGCTTAAAGTTACAAATGCATCTTAATGGATGGCTACTGCTTGCTTGGCGATATGTAATAGTTATACCATGGTTTGTCCGCCTGTACGAGGAGATAATCCACGAGCTTTAGCGAGTGGATTATCTCTCGTACAGGTGGACAAACCATTGTATAACTATTTTATACCACTCTTACCAGCGAAGCACTTTCTCATTGCGAAATAGTTCGTACTAAAGTTGGCATTTTCTGGTAAGGGTGGTACATGTATAAAAAAATCAGTGCCATTCGCCTAGCTTTCTTTTCCACAAATTACGATTTAAAGAGAGAGAGAGAGAGAGAGAGAGAGAAAGAAGGCCATAAATACAAAAACACTAACCAACCAAAATAGCGAAAGCAGAGAAAATGTGAAAACACAAATCTGGTCTCTGGTTCGCTTTACCTGCATGGCGTCAACTATTAAAGACTTTCTCATAGGAAACAGATTTCTCCATATTAAGAGTTGACGCCTAAGTAGGAAGACGTAAAAACATGCTTGAGTTCTACCCCTGAAAATGTACCTATTCAGCTTAAACCAATTAGCAAATGCAACGTCACTCTTAGTTCAGACGTTGCTCGAAATAAAAAGTAATTGTTGGTCTGCGTAGGGACTGCTTAACTAATCTTTGAGAAATTACATCTCGGTTCTTGCATAGCTGCCAGCCATAGGTCACATACTAGTAGGTATATCTCGACTTCCACAGAAGTCGGACAGTCCTTGAGTGTAACAACGCAATAGCCCTGCTTTATGACACCATAGTACACATTTGGTTGCAGGGTATCATTACTCTTCTTATTACTCGTACAATATAAGATGACTGCACTATACTTCTGCATGAACTTGATACAAGTCTCGGTCTCAAGATGAATGGTACATCTTCAAGGGAAGCAACTCTGTCATTTGCATTTTTGTATCCCTTCTTAATATGGGTCAACTCTTAAAGAAAAGAATTTGCTCCTATAGGAGCAAATTCTTTCCTTTTAGAGTTGACCCCTTTTTGGAAGGGCTATGTCTCCAGGGAAGCAAGCAGGTAGTCACAAAAGTTGTTTCCCTTTGTTAGAATGGCCGAAAAACATAGAAGTATAAATATTCATCTTAACAATCCTTGTTTTTCCTAGGGGCGTCTTGCAGTTCGTAGGAGCGTCTTAGACAACACCATACCAGAATCCTTCTCTCGGTTCTCTTTTGGTCTCTTGGGCGATTCAAAGTTAGCGTTTGTCCATTCCATGACTTGACCCTCTCTTCCAATCTCTTCAGCTGTCTCCTTCACTACCCTGATCCTATACCGTTCCTCGTGCTTTATCTTGACATGGGCTGCACACGGGTTATCCCGAGACAACGACCGCGACAGAAGACAACTAACGCAGTTCAACAGGTAAGGCGGAAAACAGATGTGAGTAGCCGTTTTTCCCTTATTTTCTCTTTAATCAGACTGAATCGAAATTTCTGGTTTCCATATAAAAGGGGGGAGTTTTCTACATGTCATGGAGAAATCCCGGGTTCTAGCACAATCAACAAAGCGACAAAAAACTTTGAAATGTCAGCGACGAGCAAAAAAAAATATAAATATCTGATTTCAGAGGGTCGTGAATGGTTTACCAAATGTACAAACTTGGGGATTCCGACAGTTTCAATGCTACCAGGGATTACAGAAAACATGCCAATTGTAATAAATCATAAATTACTTTGTAGCATGGAATTATAAGCAGTTGAAGTTAGGTACTGACTTTTCTTCTGTCAACAACTTACCACGGTTCACATTTTAGGCCAGGTATAATAAACACGGTTCGCCAGAAACAACCAACGCAGTGTTAAACCAAAGACAATCTATACCCTACTGTCTCTTACCCATTCCATTCCTATTTTTGTATTGTTGTAAGTAACATATTTTGCCTCATGCTTGCAGATGGGCACTACTCGATCCATGCGGCATTACGTATTGTCTCATTTGATGCACACATCTTGCTGTATCTGAACTGGTCTCTACATACGCGCTTATCTTTTAAGTGATTGAAATATCTCACCGAAACCGCTTGTCTACTATTCCTGTACTTGCTATTTTATACAAATGAGAAATCAATGCAGTACTAACATCAGCATAAGAAAAAGCATTAAGTTCTCTGCCACACACAGATGAAAGACGTTATGATACATCATAAATATTGTTGAAAGGCATTAAAACGTTACACTCACCAGCGCTCTCCAAGCTGAAGAAGCCGTGAGCTCATTCACCATGCAATCACCTAGCAAAATAGCAATATAAGGGTCACATGTTCGATCCGCTTTTTTTTTCTTTTATATTTTGGGAACGACGTCCCCTCTCAAAAGCTTGATTACTTTTATATTTTGGGAACGACGTCCCCTCTCAAAAGCTTGATTACAATGTATAAGTGAGTCTGAACCCCAAACTTACATACACTCACGCCTGGTTAACTATGTTTTCATGGATGTTACCAAACGAAAAGGAGCTGATAATTACGAAACGAAAAAGAGTTATAGTTATCAAACGACCAAGTCATCAGGTCGTTTGGTAACTCCGACTTTTTTTCGTTTCGTAACAGCTCTTTTTTTAGTTTCGTAACAGCCTTTGTATATACATAGTTAACCGGGGGTGACGCTTGCGAACCCTTTACTGTGCATACAGTAAACGTTTGAATGTCTATGCATAAACTTCACAAGGTTCTTATTTGATGAAAATTGCATGTAAGCCTTATTCCCAGAGCGTTAACTTGAATTTCTGAGAAACCTTATCGAACCAACAAAACCAACCCCATCTTATCCAAACAGTCACACAAACCAACGGCCCATAGTGAAAACAATTGAGCCGGTTCATGAGATATGGTGTCTTCAAGTGTTCCGATCAGCGTAGACACAAGCCAGAATAGAGTTACTCATGCTGGTTGAGGCTAGCTATTTGGCATGACCCTTCTGGAGACTTTGTTCTATCCATGCAGTGAACAATAAAGACGCTAAGACTATTCGGGTGCGCAGGCTAATTTGTGTCTTCGTTATTCGCAAATGGCATAAAGAACGAATTGTTATGTCGCGCCTGAAATATTATCGGGTGACTAAGGCGCACGTGCAAAGTCCAGCAGCCGAGATGGATGCAGGGATATTTTTCGATTTTATGTCCTTTTCAACAGTATTTCAGGACGATGAAAGGGTGATAATGAAAGGCTGTGTGCAATGGAACCGCGTTTACGATAGGAAGTAGTCAAGAATGGCCGCCATCATTCGCATACAGGTCAAACAAGCCTACACTTAGTATAGAGCCAGCTCTCACACAGTTTCAGCATATGTGCATCTGTGTGAACAAAAACAAATATGTTACAACCATTCGTAAGCCGTGTTTAGACGGACAGAATACACCCGGGTGTGTTTTTGCACCCTGGTGCAAATTGGCATCCCCGATTTTGCTTAAAACCTTTTTTAGATGGCCAAAGTACACCCCAAGATGACTTATTCTACCTATAAACGTCGTTTACATGGACAAAACATACCCCGGGTTCAATTTTGCACCCCAGGTGCAAATTTACACCCGGGTGTATTTTGTCCATCTAAACGCGGCTTTAAGTGTCAACCTTAGCACGATCTTGTCAACGTAATATTACCAAGATGAGATGAGTAATATAACTAAGACGAGAAAGATGGGTTCAGAGCCGGAAAAAGCACCACAGAGCAGATCTTCAACCTTAGAATCCTGTGTGAAAAGTATCTCCAACGTCAGCAGAATCCATACCATGTCTTCATTGATTTCAGGAAAGCCTTTGGTAGGGTATGGCATGCAGCCTTATGGCCCACCATGCGGAAACACAATATCAGAGCAAATGTAGTTCGCACCATTGAACAGCTATACGACAAGTGCAGTCCTGATGAATGGCAGCACAGGAGAATGGTTCAGAACAACAGTTGGAGTAAGGCAAGGATGTTTCACCCGCCCTCTTCAACATTTTTCTAGAACGGATCATGTCTGATGCTCTGGAAGAACATGACGGAAAGGTCAGCATAGGCGGCAGAAACATTACCAATCTGCGGTTTGCCGATGACATAGACGCTCTAGCTGAGGAAGAGCAGGAACTAGAAACCCTAGTTGAAAGTCTCGACAAAACCTGCAAAAGGTATAAGATGAAGATCAGTGCTGAGAAGACCAGACTGATGACAAACAGCGCAGATGGCATCCAGAGGGAAATCACGGTAACAGGACAGAAGCTGGATACTGTAATAAGCTTCAGATATCTTGGGGCAGTTGTCTCAGACGATGGCTCAAAACAGGAGGTTCTCTTAAGGATTGCATAAGCCACTTCAGCTCTTACCAAACTGAACCCAATTTGGAGAGATAACAACATATCTCTTGGATCAAAGGGAAACTTATGTGCTCGCTTGTCATTTTAATATTTCTGTATGGCTGTGAATCGTGGACCTTGACAGCAGAGTTAGAGAAAAGAAAGCAGGCTTTGAGATTAGATGCTACCGAATGTTACTGAACATTACGTACAAGGACCATATAATCAATGAGGAGGTTCGCAGAAAGATCCAAGCAGCCATTGGAGAATACGATGAACACCTGGCGCTGGTCAAGAAACGGAAACTAAGGTTGTTTGGCCACGTCTCAAGGTCTTCTGGTTTAGCAAAGATGATTCTACAGGGCACTGTGAAAGGAAAAAGAAGAAGAGTTAGACAGAAGAAGGGGTGGGAAGACAATATTAAAGAGTGGACAGGGATAGATTTTGCCAGCTCAACAAGGGCAGCTGAAAACAGGACAATGTGGAAAGGGGTTGTTTCGAAGTCATCTGTGGTGTCCCAACGGCCTAGTAAGGTTAAGGGATAGAATAGCATAGAATAGAGGAGTTAGTTGTTTAGCAGACAGCATCTTAAGAACGGAGCACGGGAAATATGTCTAGGCCGTCTTGCAACTGATAGACGAAGAGCGGATTACATGTATAACTCGACAGCTCATTGTGAAAGCTGAACGTTTTCGATTCTATGACTTGAAAATGCTATAATAATATTATGGTTCTCCAATTTACTCCACCCAATCCATCTATTCAGATTTCGTAAGTGTAACTCAGCCATATCGCTTATGCCAAATGTCACTCAGTAGTTTATACCCGACAGAGGCGAGTTCAGCAGCCCCAGCGCTGTCGGGCGCTCAGCTGAATAACTCTGACCATCAACAACCACTCACACTGCTGAACTCGGATCTACCATTTAAAGGGTGTCTGTTAGGTGTGTGCTTGATATCACAAATATCTTCATCGCAAATAATGCAGTTTCAAGGAAATCGCGAGTGGAAACATCGATTTTTTTCCAAGGACTTGATATTTTACAAACTGCGTTCGTTGTTCCCGAAGGATGCTGACGAGCCGCGTTCAGATGTTTCATGACCCGTGGTATGTTGTGTCCGGGAACAAACTCAGGTGTTCACTGTTCCATGGATTTGAACAATCGACAATAATTTTTCAGACGAATGCTTGCGATGAATTAGAACCATAGACAATATACTATATCTACATAAGAAAAAAATAAGAAATAAGATGTCTTCCATAGCCAAAGACTACAACCGAAATAGAAAGGGGTGGGTGAAATTGAACGAAATGAAACGTTGCGAGGTTTAGCTCTCATTTTAATGAACAAATCTCCGTGAAACTTCATCGGTTGGTACCAACATTAGTCTGCTTTCACTCTGCCAAATAGCTTTTAAAAGTATTCATGTTCAAGGTTAAAAATCGCTGTTTTCCTACCTTAGGTAGTCCTATGACGTCACCAAATCGAACTGCGTTGGTTGTCTTCTGTCACGTCCGTTGTATCGGGATAACCCGTGTGGGCTGGTGGATGGACTTCAGACATAAATTCAAACTTTCTCAAGGTACTTTTTCTCACAGCAACCAACTGCATGTTATCGGTTCATAGCATGTGTGACATCACAATATTAGCTGTGGGCTTTGTTGATATCTGTTGTATGACTGACTTACTTGTGCCATTATTACTAATTGATCATTAACTTGACTCCAGCCGGGCTCCAGATTTAATGGAATCTTTGATGATATATAAATATATTTGAATATTTTTCTTACTTCCCAATGAAAATATACATTGTTGTCCTTCACCAGAACCGCTCGGGTGAGGCGGTTCTGATGAAGAGCAACAATATATATTTAAAGAGAATTTAAACAATAACAGATTGTTTCTTTGAATTGTCAGAAAATGTTTCTTTTGTTTGGAGTTTTTCTCTTAGAACACATAACCTTTAGCAAAGATCATTAGATAACTGACGCCCATGTTTTTGTACTCATTTCTACGATATTTTTCATGCAGATCACTCAAGGGTACGTAGACAGAACAATAACGAGCATTTTAATTGTGCTATATGATATGTCACGTGAAACGTGATGTTAGAGTATGCGAATTATTTGGTAGGAAACTGGTGCCATTCGTATTTCAGAATCAGGACAATAAGAAACATGCAATTAGAACTAGATAATTATGTTTGAAAGTTTAAGCAGGTGTAATGTTCACCTCGATTTCTAGCCCAGGCAAAATAAACTGTTCATATAAAAATGCTGGAACATGAATTCGATTCAAACTCTGTTTTTGAAAGTAAAAAGTGTTTATACATTATTTTAAAAGCATATCAACGTTCAGTCTGTATCACCTGCATAATGGTTTCATTACAGTAACACAGTAATTATACAAATGAGCTGCGACACGAGAAAACCAACAAAAAGGTTGTGCGCCCAGCGCAGACTCGGATCAGCCTGGACATCAGAGTCTTCGCTTAGCACTTAAGGGGTAGCTAAGGGTCTAAGCTAGCTCCATGCGGACAGCGAAGACTCTTATTAGACTGGGCGGATGCCCAGGCTGATCTGATTCAGCGCTGGGCGCACAACCACTTTGTTGGTTTTGTCGTGGCACGGCTCAAATTCTTTATCTTTGCATAAACGGGTAGAAATGTACACTGCAATTTTCAAGTTTTCACGATCTCGCTACCCTGAAACATTTGTATAAACAAGGAAAATTTAAAAGTTCGAAATCTGAGGTGCGTTTTACAATGTGGGCTTTTTCAGGGCACTTAATGGACTAGTTCCAAGTTCTACAAACAAGAGGCCCACGGGCCACAAAGCTCACCAGATCTCTAGCTCAAAATTGCTATCACATTTGTATAGGCTTGAAATTGTACAGGCTAATACAAAATATTCAACTACAAAGTCTCAGTCTGAGTCTGTTGAGTTGATTACAAAATACATAGCTATTTTCCACATTTGATTGCCATGACAACAAAAAAGGATCATTTTCAAAGGATTTTTGCTATTTTTTTCTTTTGGTTGCCATGGCAACTGATTGAAATATGCAGTGTGCAGAAAAAAATATAGGGCTGATAGAAGACCACTCAAGGAAAATTTCTGAAAATGTAAGCTCAGACTATCTGCAATGGCTTAGCAATGAAGCCAATTTTTTGTTTTTCCATTATAAATTGCCATACCAAACATGTCCTTTGAACAATGACAATCCAGAACATAAAATCTATAAAGGCTAATACGATTAGTATGTCTATGAAGTCTCTGCCTCATAGAGCATATGGTTTCTGAGGAGATGATTTAAGTTTTTTTGTTGTTGTTTTTTTCTGGGGTTTTTTCATTTTGGTTTCCATGGCAACCAATAAAAAGAGCAATGGGCCAAAAAAAAACATATAGCTGATAGAAGTTTTCTCAAGGAACATTTCTGTAAAAGTTTTGTCAAAATATCTGCAAAGGCTTGGCAGTAAATGCCATTTTTCAATTTTCCCCATTATAAGTCTATGGGAACTCTAATGTGCCATAGCAACCAAACTAAATGGCCAATTTTCATAAAAAAACATCAATTTTCAGTCTCCCAGTCCAAAGATGCTACAGATGAAATTTGGGCCAAATCCGTCCAATGCCTTCAGAGGAAATAATTTTTAAGTAGTTTTTCGTTAAAGTTTTGCATTTTGGTTGCCATGGCAACCAATAAAAAGAGCAATGGGCCAAAAAACATATGGCTGATAGAAGACTTCTCAAGGAACATTTCTGTAAAAGTTTTGTCAAAATATCTGCTATGGCTTGGCAGTAAATGCCATTTTTCAATTTTCCCCATTATAAGTCTATGGGAACTCTAAGTCGCCATAGCAACCAAATTAAAGAGCCAATTTTAATAAAAAACACAAACTTTCAATCCCCCTGCCCAAGGATGCTACAGAAGAAATTTGGGCCAAATCGGCCCAGTGGCTTCAGAGGAGATGTTGTTTGAAAGTGTTGACGGACGACGACGACGACATACGACATACGACAGACGACATACGACGACGACGACGGACAACTGCCTATCCTATAAGCTCCCCCGGAGCCTTCGGCTCTGGTGAGCTAAAAATGTGCTCAACTTCGACCTGGTTCCAGTACATCAGGCGTTCGACGGCAAGCCCTTATGTTGATGTACATGTACGCACATCTGGTAGATTCATATGAGATTGTAGTTATCTTTTGTTTTTGGATACCATATGTTTTTTTTTCTTTAATAATTACTATCATAAAATATAATGAAATAAGGATTGTTCTCAGCTAATATAATAGTACAAATAAAGTCCATGCCCCTCTTGTTTTCTTTTGTATTTAGGTCAGTGCTTCCGAACTTGTCCAAGAAATGTTGTTTATGAGGTTTCCTTGTCAACGTTTCTTTGTCATATTACAAAATGAAAATTGTTTTCAATATCTCTTGCCATGGTAATGTCTCCTGGTCTAATTAACTTTCGTTCAGTGACTTACTCTAACAGATCCAATATCTATGTAAAATAATGGCATAATAATGGCATCCATGATATGAGAAGAAGCAGCTTCAGAACATTGTGCGAACAGAGAATTCTCAGATCAGCTTGTGCATTTGTCACGTCTAATGTTCGCAGTGACTGTTGATGTGTCCCGGAAAATCTGATCCTAGTCGTTTCGGTTGGCTAATTTGTAAAATGACCCATGTTGGTATGACATGGTACTGCTTTTAGAAAACGCAAGGTTGCAAAATGTACCAGCCCAACCATTCCTGTTTCAGATCGTCACGGTCTAATTGTTGTTTAACTGAGCCACGCATACCGATGCAATGCTTCTCTTATGACCTGCCTTCGGATGAGACTCTAAACCGAGGTTCCGTCTCTGTGTGACGTAAACGTCGATGCGGCGTAAATCCCGGGTTCACTCACTACTCTTATGACTTAATACTGAGCTGACACGAAGTGGCTGAAACATAATACAATTGAGAGGCGACACGACAAAACCAACAATGTGGCTGTGCGCCCAGCGCAGACTCAGCTCAGCCTGGGCATCCGCCCAGTCTGATCAGAGTCTTTGCTAAGCGCTTAAAGGGTAGTTAAGGGTCTAAGCTACCTCCATGCGGACAGCGAAGTCTCTGATCAGACTGGGCGGATGCCTAGGCTGATCTGAGTTTCGGCTGGGCGCATAACCACATTGTTGGTTTTCTCGTGTCGCGGCTCATATATTCAACCTTGTGGGCAAAGTTTATTCCAATAATTACTTGTAATAAAAAGAGGTTGACGAGATATTTTTCTAATGTGTCTGATGGTTGTTTACTCCATCAGAACGACTACAGTTCCGTTGTAACCACATCTTGGTTAATGTATTTCATATCGAAGTCTTAAAAACATGTAAAATGTTTTATACAATATTAAAGAGTATTTTCCACCGGCAAAGACATCCAAAGCATCATTTTAAGCAAATCTTCAAATAAATTCTGGTAAGTTAGAACCTTTTGAAGCAAAGAAATAAAAATTATAGACTCGGTTTAACTGTGTCCTTTCATGACCAGTCATGGAAATTGCTATACTGGCCACGCCCTGTAGCACCTCTATTTGAAATATGGCTTTAAATGAATTCAATGGTCTCAAGAAATCAGAAACCAGAAAATATATGATCTGCACTATGATAAAGTACGGTAGAAGTTTTACGGCCGCCCATGGCGCTGAACAGAAGCTGCAGCGAACATACATGGGAAGAAATTAAAATAGCATACTCGGTTTAATTGATTCTATTAATGACCGGTAATGAAAGTTACAAGACTGGCCCTGTCCTCCCTAGCACCGGCTTAAGTAGAGCACTGTTTTAAAAATTACTCTAAAGAAACTCAGTAATCTGAAAGATCAAGCCTTCCTTTCACTCTACTGTAAAACAGTTGATTCTGCGGTATCAAACTGTACCAACCATACATTGTTGCATCTTTAAAATGGCCTCATCTAGGCGATGCCACAATGTATAGTTAAATGGAAAGGTACAAAAATTCTAAAAATCTCATCAAATACTCTTTTTATTTGAACCTCCGTGTATGTATTAAATTTATGTAATATTGGCGGACTTATATTTTAGCGCTCTTTGCTTTAACTGCCAATATCGCCAAAATTCAGTAACCGCCAAAAATATGTGTTTTACAGTAATTAATTTCAATTATTGACATGTCTTAAAAACTGGCATAGGCCTACACTCATACAGTTTATGTTACGGAATGTTGAAACCAACACAACTAGCCCTCTTTTCCCAACCGAGGTGATCGCAATGTTGGACGAAGCAAAACTAACAACAGGACAAAAAACAGGACAAATTCTGAACAATCTCAAAGGCGATAAAAGCCTTGTAGCCACGCCAAGAGCCAGAATCGTCAGCTGGAGTGTTGGGGAGGGAGAGGGTAAATCGGTTGAAACTTTATTTTGTAAACAGTACATACAATTGTACATGTACACGTAAAACCGTTCTTTATTCGACTTTACGACGTCAAAGAACAAAAAGAAACGTCGAAAAAATTATTCGAACATTTATCCGGTGGTTTTTGCAGTATGGGATTACACGAAGCGAGACTGAATGGCGAACACAAAACCTTAGCTTCATGAGGTGACGCCTGTTTTGCAAAAAGTCAACGGAAATGTACCAAACCAATGAAAGTAGGCTCTGCAAATGTCATATTTCAAAATGAGATCCAAGTGATATACGGAAAAAAAGGATCTGCCCACTGCACAGGCTGGCTGATTTGGTTTTGAAAGCCGTTCTACTGATAACTCAGTGAGCCTCATTAGGGTCAAGTCAGGTATATTCGGACATCAGGTAAATTCGGACGTAGCATTGCAAAGAGTGAAAATCCAGATGAGACGGCTGATAATGAGCCGTCTCATCAGGATTTTCACTGTTTGTCAAGTTATTTTTGTTTTATTTTCAAACAACTGACATATAGAGGAAACAATGTCTCTGTCCGAATTTATCTGCTGTCCGAATTTACCCGACTTAACTGCCGTCAGAATGAGTTTTCCCATTGGATCTGCAGGAAGACCCATGGTCGAATCTGTGTTCTTTATTCTATTACATGTTGTTTGCAGCGGTCGTTTTGCCATTTGTACCTTTTAAACAGTTAAACTTTTAAACAAATCCTTAATTCGCATATATCTTACATATATTTAAACCGAAATATCATAAAAAAAAAAAAAAAAAAAAAAAAAAAATAACAATATTAAATGAAGCGTATTTAAAAAAACTCCTTACCGTCGAATTTACTTGAAACTACTTAGTCCTAAATCATAAATTGAAACTTACCAAAGTTTTGGAGTTGTAAAAAGGTGGAAAATGACATGGATTTATTAGGTTGTCTGTGAACTAAATGATAATAACATATAGTATTCCTCAAAATTATTGAGAATTTTTTGCAAAGTGAAAATTAAGCACTAGTAGTTGACAGATCATGTATATTCTTAATATCTTTGTTAACTTAGTTAACAACATCCCTCTGTAAACTTTTTAGCATACCAGTATTACTCATATGTTTGAGTTACAAATGTTATCTCCCCTTGAATTGTGCCACCCAGAGATTTTTTGCCCGACAGGAAAATTATGTACCCCTACCAAATAGAATCGATATTTGTGGAAAAGATAATGACAAATCAGTTGACTTTTGAATGGTTTTCTCATTTAGAGATAAGGTGTTGGCGAACTGAAAACAGAATTTTGTGTGAGCTTGTCAGCTGTAGATGCTGCTGGCATTCAAACAAGTGACTTCATTTAAAAAAAGTGCCCGAAATTGGGGAAAATTGCAATTTTGACAGAGGGTGTGTTGCTCTGATTCATTCTTATTCTATACATCTCAACGGAAACGACACAAAACTATATTTTTTGTAAGGCTAAGTAAACGTGCTTTAAAGGATATGAGTTTTGTCATGATTATCAATACCTTGCCAAAAATATTCCGTTCAGATCACTAACAGATCAGATTTTTTGCTGTTTCTGATGCCTTCAATATTCTTCCTTTAATATAACAGCCAGTCCCTGACTCGGAAACTGGAATTAGTAACTTTAAATCATGCAAAATATTAAAGGCAACGTTAATGATGTAGATGATGTTGAACAATGGAGAAAACAAACTATTTCACCAGAGATAGTCTGTTTCTAGCAAAGTTAGTATGGCAAAACATAGTCGAAATCAAGGGACATATTTTTACAGGGTGTACCCTAGCCCATCCTTACCTACCACTGACGACAGAAAATGCATTATATTGCCATTTTTGAATATCAAACTTGAAAAAGAGGTTCTTTTATTGTATTTTACGCGTTTAGAATATTGTTGAACATGTGCGGCTAGCGACTGTATGCCAAAATGCAATTCTCAATAATTTTGAGGAATACTGTATGTGCAAAAAATAAAATGAACGTTTGTTATAGTTAGCATAAATTACAATAAATAAATAAGTAAACAATAAACATCAAAAAACAAAAACAAACACCGCAAAAGCAAAACTCGGCAACAACTTGAAGGCTGGAATTTTAATATGTCTATGGCAAATATACGAATAATAAACAGACAAACATACAAACAAACATAGAAAAAAAACAAAGACCAGCAAAAAAGCAAAAGTCGCCAGTAACTTGAAGGTTGAAGTTTAATAATGCCCGATAGAACTGTGCTAGTTCCAGACATTATTAACTAATTGACTGCTGTGCATGTATCTCGAGCGATGTTGCTACTGCTTGAATGATTTCTTTCCCTTGGCACAATTTCTGACCGTTGGCACCACAGAACAATAGCCGTTTTCTCGAAGGTATTAACTCTCACTAAGTATTTGGACAATTCAACCATTTCTATGATACTCTGTAATAGACTGTTACTTCTTCAGATCTGGCATTGTTCAGATGGCTTATAGATGGGTTTGTTATTAAAACTTTTTGCAAACAGTGTAGACCCTGATCAGACTGCTCCTGAGGAGCAGTCTGATCTTGGTCTGCACCGTTTGCCTCAGCCTCCTCCAGCTCAAATATTTAAATAAAACACGGTATCTTAAAGGTACGTAAGTGCGTCACGACAGCTTGTGCTTCCTTCGCCAGTGTCTCAAATGTCACAGATTTCGCAATCACGGCAGACTCCATTGTTATCAACGTTACCATTGTCACCAGAGTCACCCGTATCGATAGTTGACTTGCCCAATGAATTTCTTGATATAAATCTCGGTTATTGCTGCACTGCTTCGCAGAGATGCTGATCAATATTGGACAAACATACTGACAATTTCTATCACAGAGAATTGATAACTAGGAACAGTGAAACTAGGAACAGAACAATATAGTGTTAGGATTTCAACATGTTGCTCACGGTAAATTTTAGCAATTTTAATTTTATTTTGTTTGCAATTGCATACTTAATGAATGCAAAGGTTTCAGTTTAAATATGTATAATAAATTAAATATGTTGTTTTTGATATTTGTTTTATATGTTATGCGTCTTATACTTATTTTTTCTCTTCTTCTACTTCTTCCGCTTTAATTTTAAATTCATTTCATCTTCCAAGTGAAACATCTTAAGTTTAGGTTCTCTTATCAATTCCCAAAGGAACCTTATTTCTAATTTCAGAATTTTATGCTTGAATTATAAGGTTGTATAATAAAATTGTACAATGTATCCCTTTTTCAACAGTCATTGACTCTTGACTGAGATCTAAAGACTCAGTTTAAAGTTCTATCAATTTAATCAAAGAAACAAAGAGAGTGTGGGGGCTGTATGGTTCTACAAAACTTTGATAAAATGCATTTTTTATAACATTAACACGAACAAATCATCATTACCATTGTTTATATATACATTTAGCGGGGAATTGTAAGCCATATAATTCCATGCATGAAGGATGTATCATGAGAAATGTTATTTACCTGAAAGCACGCAGAACTAGTGACTCAGTATAACTATACTGAGTACTAAGTATTTGAATGCACATGCTGGACTCGGTATTCGCTGTTGGACAATGATTCAAGTCCCAAAACCCACCTTCCACAATAAGTACAGCCTTACAGAAGCCGCGACACGACAAAACCAACAAAGTAGCATGAGCACCCAGCCCAATCTTAGATCAGCCTGGGCATCTGCCCGGTCTGATCAGAGCCTTCACTTGCGCTCAAAAAATAGCGAAGGGTCTAAGCTACCTCTATGCCGACAGCAAAGACTCTGATTAGCTTGGGCATCCGCCCAGGCTAAACTGAGTCTTAGCTGGACGCACATGCCACTTTGTTGGTTTAGTCGAGGCGCGGCTCTTATTTAATTTATTAATTCATTATTATCATTGCTTTAATATTTACATACATGTAGCCCCGAAAACAGTATAGGGATTCTAAGAAAGTTATTAGCGTTCAACGAAGATACTGGTCAGAATGCATGGAAGCCCAGGCTCATCGAAGCCTTCGCTGTTCGTAGAGACGCACTTTTTCGAGGGTTATATAATTTATCTTACATATCTTGTCATGTCATCTCCTATCTATGCTGTCCCTGAAAGTGTAGCACTCTTGACATTTAAGTAATTGATTTGTGGTTTAAATTCCCCTACTTTTAGCCTGCGGTTCGCCATTTATTAGTTGCAGTCACTAATTTATTATAAAGCGAGCCATATGGCACCATCTGAATCCATATTAATTATAATAAATACATGTTAATTCGATGCTGAGCGTGGAACGTATAACATACATGGACATATTTCCGATGCTTCAATAAATTTTATTCGATTTTTTTCCTTTTCGTTAACTAGGTATTTTTAGAGCAATTAACATCGGGCTGCTCATTTTTGCAAGTCATTCTTTTTAGTAACATCGATTATTCAAGGCACTGGCAACCTTTTATAAATTGTCATTGATTATGAAAGTGTTTTATGGAAATGGGAACACGCTGAGACGGCGTGACAGACAATGCAAACTCAAGATAAATGATAGGAGATCACGCCTGGCAAACGCGAAGTTCCATTCCCTGGAAGTGAATGGCAAGTTCAGGCCCTGGAAATGAATGGCAAAAATATAGCAATGCTGTTCGGCTCATGTATAAAAGCGCACAGCGAAGACTCTGATCAGACTGGGCGGATCCCCAGGCTGATCTGAGTCTTCGCTGAGCGCATATAGTTCCATTCCCACTTGGTGATCAAAATTCAAGCCCTGGAAATGAATGGCAAAAATATAGCAATGCTGTTCGACTCATGGCGCCAAGCGAAGACTCTGATCATCCTGGGCGGATGCCCAGGCTGATCTGAGTCTTCGCTGAGCGCATATGCCACTTTGTTGGTTTTGTCCTGTCGCGGCTCATATTTGGATCAGTGGAATCACTCTAAGACATCATTTTCAGGGTTGTCCTACTTGTCTTGCTCAGGAAATTTGGAAAATCACCTCTGGTATAGCAAAAGGAAGGAATAAGGTTCTTCATGTCACGCTATGATAGATGTTTTTGACCATTTGACCATGCTATAAAGGGAGATTTGACTCGGCGGAAAAAACTGCGCATTCTAATCAGAAACTTCCCTATTCACTATAAATATTAATTACTATCCACATATTGTTGATGAGCTGTTATTGCTCGCTTGTGCTATTTATATTTCTGGTACACGTAACACTGTCGTTTAGTAATACCTTGTCGTTTTAAGCAAATCCCCCACTTTCTGATTCGGACATAAACAAAAGATCAACTTTACTTCGTACTCTTCTACTCTTAAAGTGTGTTGGTAGAGGAATACATGTAAATTCATTTTTCCCGCCATTTTTACAAAGGGAAACACCTTTTGTGACATCCTGTTTGTTTGTCTGGCGATGAAGCCTTCCCAAAATGGAATCTACTCGGAGAGCAAATTCTTTCCTTTAAGAGTTGAACCCCATTGAGAAGGAAGGCAAAACCCAAAACGACAGAGTTGCTTCCCCTAAAAGTGTACCCATTCAGCTTAAAAGGTTTATTGAACAGGAAGTCCCAAAAGAAGTCCCTCCTTTAATATTTTGTCATTGTTTTTTGCCCATCTTTGTCGTCTATATTCTGATTCAGAACGCCTTTGCAATTGAAGGTATTTGAAAAGATCTGTACTAATATCTCATGAGTCAATCACAATTTTGTCTTTTCCATCCATTGTTTAATCTCTTTATCGCACCATAGCATTTCTCTTCTTTCATTATTGTGCCATATTTGGAAGCAGTGGCTTTTCTATAATGGAAGCTGCTTATGACTTATCAGACTATTCCAAAAATAGACAACAACTGACATTTATCGGTGTTAATGGCCTTTATTTAGAAACGGAATCTATTTCGTAATAATAGCTTTTCGGATCACCATGATTTTGAGTATCGGATATCTGGTTTGAAAGGAGCATATTTCAGTCATTTGAGCCGCGACACAACAAAACCAACAATGTGGTTGTGCGACCAGCGCAGACTCAGATCAGCCTGGGCATCCGCCCTGTCTGATCAGAGTCTTCGCTGTCCGCAGGAAGGTAGCTTAGACACTTAGCTACCTTTAAAGCGCTTAGGGAAGACTCTGCTGAGACTGGGTGGATGCCCAGGCTGATCTTAGTCTGCGCTGGGCGCACAACCACATTGTTGGTTTTTTCGTGTCGCGGCTCATTTGAGTTGCAGATGGATGGATCTCCTGCCCGGGCTTCTCAATTCGGTACCATTTCTAAAGTTACGTAAAATGCAATATCTAGCAAGCGCTATGCAGCGGTTTTCACCGACTTAAATAAGTAGGCGAAAGCCGCCAAATAGCGCTGGCCAGACACAGGATTCTTGCGTTGAACGGTTTCAACTTTCATGGTTACAAACTGGCGATTTTAGACGGTATTTGGCCGCCGCAAATGGAAAGCCATTTAGCGAAATTTTGGTTTGGCCACTTTCAGTGTGTTTGGTATAGCTCTATACCAATTCTTATACCCCATAGCACAACCTGTGCACAAATGCGTATGTAACTAGTGGAATTGAAGCTTGGACATTTTATAGGTATTCAGCTTTGCGGCTTGTCATAGCAATCAATAAGGAAATACATGGAAATAAAGAATTTCAGAAAGTTTCGCAGAAATTAGAATCGTTCCTTATTTTAGAATTCCTTTGAAATGGCATTCTTTGATTTGTTTGCCTCCAATAACCTAGCTCGTCTAAAGAAAAACTTCCTAATTAGGTATACACAAACTGCGCCCGGAAAGACCATCATGCTACATGTGCAGTCTTGTCATCATTCTAAGTAAGGTTTCTGAAATTTACGAAGTACGAATACTGTCTTGGCGAAGAGCTCATGCACTGACCAGACTGCGCATGCGCGCAGTCTGGTCAGTGCATGTGCAGTTCGCAAAAGCCTGTAGACAGATTTTCGTAAGAAGCACCTCATATACATCTATCTTCTTATTGGCGTTTAATACAAAGCCCAAGGCCACCAGACGGAAGATGGAGCAGCAAAGTGAATTAAGGCAAGAATCAATTTTGCATAAACGGATTGTAACTTTAACCGAGAATAAGTCAACTGTTGCTCCAAGGAAGATTTACTTTCGTATATAACGCTAAAAATTGGAACAATATGACTTCAGCAAACAGTGTAGCTCTACAACTTTTGCCATTCTCAGCAATTACCATCTCTAGATATAATTTAAGAAATGGCATTTGGTGGATTCCAGCCTGATATTTACTTGGCGACATCCCTTTTGCGTATTTTAGTGCATATCCACATAAAATACATTTATTTATTACTTTTATCTATAACAGTTTCTAACAAAAGTGGATCTATTGTCCTTTATCTAGACTTTAAATCTGCTTTGTCAAATAAGTCTAACGCAATCATGCATATGGTCCAACACCAGGATAGAAGTTTCCCTATAGAAATCTGGAACAAAAACTGAGGTTGTACTGACTGTACACTTGTTTCTTCCGTGGACAGTGTTCTCATACTTCTAAGATTTCAATTAACTGATTAAGAGTTGTCATGCAGCTTATCAAAGAGAGTTTTCGAAATACATGTTGGGTTTCTTTAACAATTATAGATGGAGCCCCGGTAGGTCAGTGGATTAAGCGCTGGCTCGCAAATCTAGCAATACCACATTAAATTCTTCTGGAGGCGGAAATCAGATTTTCTAACGTAAACGAGGTTTCCATTGCACACAATTTTTCATTAGCACCCTCCCATCGTCCTGATATGACTGAAATACTGTTGAAAAGGATACCATCACAGATATTTAGGGACACGAATATTAGACCCTACGATACCAGTAAATGAAAATTGCTTATGGTCAATGTACCGAAATCATAAATCCAATCTCGTAAATCTACCTTTTTGAAATCTGTTTGATACATGTACCAAACTCGAAAATCTACCATGTAAACATTTTGAACTCTAGAGATAGTAGTAAACTACAATTTGTAATTTGGGTCTTCGGTCATTGGTCATTGGTCATCGTTATCTCAGAAAAAACTGAATAACTTACTTCTTGACCGTTCAGCTCAGTATATTGACAGTAATTTTCTCGTTTGATGACCTGTGACTATCCTCTTTCCAAGAAATATGATCAGCGTCATTATGGGTATATATTGTTTCAGAGCATTTACCTCGGAAATAATGTTCTTTGCAACGCTAAAATAATACTTTTATTAAATGTTTGTTCTCTTCAGTTCTTCAAGGAAATATCAGCAAATCTTCGAGTGCGTCATGAGGAATATGACCTAAAGGTTTATAATTACATCCTCATGTTTAAACAATTTCGCTGGCTTTACAGATGGGGACTGCTTTTTAGTCTTTGTGCTTTCTTCCCTGGTCGAAGAAAGCCTGCCATAAAAGGGTCTACTTTTTCTGGAGCAAATCCTGTTTGTAAGGGTTTACTCCCATTTTAGAGATTTCTTTCTTTTAACCCATTCTATTCGGAATACCCCTTTAGGGGTATCTGGGCAAACAGTTTGGATTCAGATCAGGCCCCATAAATGTGGGGCCTGATCTGAGATCCAAACTGTTGCTGCATTAGACATCATTTCTACAGGGGTTAGTTAGACCAATATTGTCAAAATATTCTTGATTTTTGATGCAGATGACAATTTTAGCAGCCAACAAAAAAAAATACCCAGAATGCAATGGGTTAATGGTTTAAACCCATTGAGAAGGTAGGCAAATATGATAATTGCAGAGTTACCTACCATTAAAGTGTCACTCACCTTAAATAAAATGGGTAATGGAATGAATGAAAAACTGATAATTTGAGGAAACCTTCATTTTCAATCCAGATGCATCTTCGCAAGACAAAGGTAATAAGTCAACTTAGTGGCCTTAGTACCCTTGGCTAGCAAAGATATTCCAGATGACCCATACCTCAAGAAAGAGTGCATTTAGTGTGTGTAAACACAAACACTTGGTCAGCCTGCAAATCAATTTAGTTCTTTTGCAGAATCTGTACACACCAGGCACACAATGTTGAAACAACACTTAATCAAAGTTGATTAAATTTCATGATGTACACTGATTTAAACATGATGGAATGTTGTTTCAACGTTTTGTGCCCACTACAGGGAAAAGTGATGATTGGGACACACAGACTAGTCTGAGACATTGGTGATATGAAATTCCGTGTGACATGTTATCTCGTAGCGCGACTCAAAAAGAATAAGTTCAAAGAACCAAGCACACGCCACTTTGTCTGCGGCAAGCAGCATAATGTCCGAGTTTTACTACGAAGGTTGTGCTTGTTTACAAGTATAAGTTCAATGTTCTTTAAATCAAAGAAAAGACGCTGAAATTACTAGAGTATAAAAGATTGCTAAATCAATGGTGATAAACTTTTAGGTAACTGGATTAGACCTCATTTGAGCCACGACACGAGAAAACCAACAATATGATTGTGCGCCCAGCACAGACTCTGATCAGCCTGGACATCCGTCCAGTCTGATCAGACTCTTTGCTAAGCGCTTAAAGGGTAGGTAAGGGTCTAAGCTACCTCAACGTGGACAGCGAAGACTCTGATCAGACTGGGTGGATGCCCAGGCTGATCTGAGTCTGCGCTTGGCGCACGACCACTTTGTCGGTTTTGTCGTATCGTGGCTGATTCTTACAAAGGGAGACAAATTTTGTGACCTCCTATCCCAAAATGCACGCCGTAACAAATGACGTTGTACTGACGTCATTTGAACGTCATTTGCCCGGAGGGATGTATTTCTCTGGATAATGACACACCGTTCCTAAATTGGGTCTTCCTTTAAAGGAAAGAATTCGCTCCAGAGGAGTAAATTTTTTCTGTTAAGAGTTTACCCCTCTTGAGAAGGGAGGCAAAAAAGAAAATAGTAGAGTTACTTCCCTTGAAAGTGTACCCATTTACTTGTACCTTAAATTCCGATTTCTAATGCATGCTATGCTGAACCGGTTTACGGTCGAGCCATTGGTCCTGCTTTGGTTCATCAGACACCTAGTTGAGGAATCATAACTAAAGAAGGCACAAACAGTTGAAATAACACTGTGCCAACGGCAGTCGACGTTGACTCGACATTGTGTCTTCTTTGCGAACCATCTAAGCATATACATGTACTCTTATTAATCATGTTTGCCTCAGGTCAAGTCAAATATGCTTTTCACAGTTATAGAAATCATGCTAATGGAATCCGTTGGCCATTGGCTGTACTCCAGTGACCGTTTAGCGACTATACACTCCCTGATTAACAAATATAGTACCATGTACTTTTATGCCCTTTTGAGTCGTGAGGGCATCTGAGTACTATTCTTATTAGCGCTAAACCTTGCCTTAAATCCGTTAACAGGAAAATTAATTCGTAGTCATATTTCAACTGCATTTTGTACCGTTTTTGCAATAGGTTTAACAGGTTTAGGATAGCCATAAATTTACGGACAGTCTGTAAATTTACAGACTGTCTGTAAATTCATGGCTATCCTAGTCCTGTTTAAGTACTGCATAGATTTATCGTCATCAAATCTTCTATCAGGGATTTATAATTCGGCTGGCGAAAAGTGCAAATCCTGATGAGCCTTGTCTTGGTCTACAAGCTACTTGCTCAAGAATTGCCGTTTGAATATGTAAGGTATATGCGACACAGATAGCAATGGTGGCAAATAAATGATATGAAACTTGGAGAACATATGATTAAACTTTAATTAACAAACTGACCCCTTATTGTAATGTTGACATTTCGATGCCCAGTTTGTCCTTACTGTAGCTCTTCCTACGCTTGGTAAGTCCGCGATTCCATTCTCACCAAGCTTTGAAAATAGATTGAGCCGCGACACGACAAAACCAACAAAATAGCATGTGCGCCTAGAGAAGACTCAGACCAGCCTTGGCATCCGCCCAGTCTGATCAGATTCTTCTCTACGCGCTTAAAGGGTAGATAAGGATCTAAGTTAGCTCCATACGGACAGCGAAGACTGAGCAGACTAGGCGGATGTCCAGGCTGATCTGAGTCTTCGCTGGGCACACATGCCACATTCTTGGTTTTGTCGTGTCGCGGCTTATATAACGGTGCTGTTCGACTCTCATGCATTAGTATGTGACGTCATGAGTACAAAATCAGCTTCTCTGTGTGCTGAAAGGGTAGCTAAGGGTCTAAGCTGGCTCAATTAGGATGGCGAAGATTCTGATCAGCCTGGGCGGATACCCAGCCAGGCTGTTCTGAGTCTTCGCTGGGCACACATGCCACATTCTTGGTTTTGTCGTGTCGCGGCTTATATAACGGTGCTGTTCGACTCACATGCATTAGTATGTGAAGTCATGAGTACAAAATCAGCTCGGTAGAAGATAAACTGGTTGACTTCCTACAAGCCTCTTGAAAAAAACGTCTAAACGAAAATTTCGGTTTGGCCACTTTCGGGAGTTTTGTGAAAAATCCATTCAGTACATGGTCTACAACACACAGGTAGACAATCTGCGAATCTTGATATTAAAATCATGGGATATAAGGGAATACTGATGATTTTACTTTAAAAATAGACCAGCTCTTGCAGTCAATTTACTGTTTGGAGGTCAGTTGTAAAGTAGATCATATCACGACCGCCGAGCGCGAGTGATTTATCTACCTACACCTGATCATTGCTTCTATAGGCGCGGTGAGTTAGAATTAAGATCTACTGTATTGCAAAGTAATTTTTATCAACATCATGCTGGAAAATAATCTTAAGTTGGAGCTACAGTTGATATTTTATTTAGGCTGTGCAAGTTAAATATGTTTAAACCCTTAAATATATAACCATTCAGATCGACTAACCCTTCGTCACTATTCTAGATCTCAAGACTGGCACAAAGGCTAGGTTCGTGTCTGCCGCATTAAGACAATGGAGTCGTAAAGTGCTAGGAATCTGTCTTCTAAATTCACATTAGCTTGTAGAAATAAGACCAAAGCCTTGTTTTTCTCGAGATCCACGAATAACCAAATCGATTTCTACAATGTCACCATTGTCGCAGGCTTGCCGCTATATTGCTTTATCCATAATCAATAATCTCGAAGCTGCAAACAAGTCTTATCTGGAAATGATGGACAGACCAATTACTTGTCTTTTATAAAATACGGTAGTCAATCGAAATATTTGGATCAAACTGCCTGGACAAACAGCGTAGATTAAGATCTGATTCTACGCTGTTTGACATAAGCCAACATGACCATCTACAAATGCCGGATAGTAAAACAAACCTGCTCAATGTTTAGGATACACACGGTAATTGGTTGTGGTTGCTCAACTAATTAGGGAAAATACGGTAGCGGTTCGAAACAATGTCCATTAGGCGTAGAAGAGATTCATGCAAATGAGCTTCGTCATGGGAAATGACGCCTCATTCTATATAGCATGTGGAACACAGAACACCGTTCTCGCGCGAGGTAAACGAGATCTCGTTTTGACCTCTTGTATTAGGCGCATGGTCTTATGGGTATCATTCATTTTCGGATAAAGCTTGAAACAATATCTGCCGATTACATCCGAATGGAAATTGGTCGGGGCGGAAAGTGCCGACTGTTGGCGACGATGAGAGAACACAGATAAAATATGAACCAGGCCATGAGTCATGCCTCTAAGTTTTAGCATCTACTAATTCTGACTTATGTCTTTCCTGTTCGTATAAACAAACTAGTGGACCTTTAAAGGCTCTTTGAAATGAAACTTTTACGACTGTTCCTTAAGAGCACGGATAACAAGATGATGAACTAGTAACTGTTTCAGTTGCCATACACTTCAACTTTTGTTCAGGAGATTTTTTTTACAGAAACTTTAGGTAGCACTGTTGTTTTCCGTGCAAAAAGTTACTATGTGAAGATACTATACGGGAAACATGGCCAACATAAAAACATAACAACATGACCTTCATTTTATGAGTCACTTGAGCCCGTGAGATTGTGAAAGCGAAAACATAAAACCAAGAATATTGAAAGTAATACTAGTGCAAAACAGACAATTCTTGTTAAAATCAATAACACAAAAGACCGATTCCTTACAGTATTAATGCAAATTCTCAAATTTACAATTCTTATTGGAGTTGAATTACAAATTCATTATTCGTTTTCCCGCAGAACAAGAATAATAATACTCGTAAATCATGCTTGTTCAGCCAGGAAAAGTGATTGTAACAGGTCGCAACCATGTTGGTTACCAAAACGACAGAAGTGACTTAGCAAACAATGCAAACCCAAATAAAACTGCTCATATGGGCAGTTTAATGAGGGTCTGACCTGTTTGTCATTCCGTCCGCGCTTAAAGATTGACATTTTACTGAATACATGTAGTAAAACCCAGTTATCCTAGTAGGACTATATAATACTTCGGTAAAATGCCCAGCAGACACATCGCCTTGCATTGACGTCGTTTCACAGACAATGCGGCGTCATGACGTCGCATCGACCTCGACACGACGCCATTTTAAAAGTGTGTCTGCGAGTGGTTATGGTGTCCCAGAAGTGTATTTTGTGATATTATAATGTTATTTATCTCTTTATTTTGCAGAAAACCGCTAAGAAGATTTTGGAGGGAGTTAAGTCTATTGCTTGTTGTGACCTTGACTGTTGCGATTGTTGTAAAAAAGAACAAGTGAAAAAGAAAGGACTCACCAAATTTGACATTCAACATTCATTCAGAGACTCCATTTCCCGCCTTGATTCTACGTCAACAAATGAGTCATCAACACCGCGAAGTGTGCGAGAAAGAACCGAATCGGACAGCATGTCGCGTACCGATTCGGTCTCATCCGCCAGCCAGTTTTCATTTGACTATAGAAAGTCGACATCTACTCCTGTTATAGACATGAAACCTATTGAATTCTGGGCGGCAAACAAAGAAGCTATACAACCCAGACAAGGCCGACGACGGCTACCCAGTGAAACAGAAATAACGATTGAAAACTTCAAAAAAGACTTATATGAATCGGAAAAACTGCTAGATGAATCGTGTCTAACAGATGAAGAGAAGCTGACAAAATATCAGCTAGGACAGATTCACTTTGGTCTTCAGTATGAAGTATCTTCAAACGTTTTGGTTGTGAAAGTTATCGAAGCGAGAGAGCTTCCTCCGCCATATTGTTTAGACGAAAACAAACAAGACTTGGCACATTCTAACCCTTATTGTAAAATATCATTGATACCGGATCAAAAGAACTCCCATCAGACATCTGTTCAAAGAAAGACACAGGATCCTACATGGAATGAGTACTTTATGTTTGAAATTCCATTCAAAGAGGCAAACGAAAGGACACTAGAAATTCTCATTAAGGACTTTGATAAATACTCGAGACACTGTATCATAGGACAGGTTCTGTTTCCACTTCAAGACTTAAATCTTGTCAAGGGTGTCCACGTGTGGAAACCACTGTCACCAAGCACAAAGGTACGTAGCAATCGGCAACCTTTATATGATTCCGCTAGCGCCATCATTTGTCGACAGTGGTAACTGTCAACCTGAGTGGGCAAACATCACAGGGTATAAACTATCCCGCCAGTTTCGCTTCCTGCCGAGACTGTCCGTCATACTTGGTTTCCGCAGAGACCGTCCGCGATCTCTTGCTTCCTGCCGAGACTGGTGTGTAGGATAAATGGCTTCTTGCCTAGACTGTCTGTTTGATTCTTCTTCCTGCCGAGACACTCAACAGGAACCAGAATCATGCGGACAGCCTTTGCATGAAGCCATATTTCGTGGACGGTAATCTTGGAAGGAAGCAAGAGATCGGGGTCTTGATGCGGACAGCCTTTGCATGAAGCCATATTTCGCGGACGGTAGTCTTGGAAGGAAGCAAGAGATCGAGGTCTTAAAAGGAAACAAGAGACCGCTACATGGTCCACAGGTGGTGTAGGCTTGATTGTTTGTATATGCATTTAATAAGGCTTTGCTTCGACAGGTAAGCTTGCCATAACTGTATACAGATACAATTGTGGGCCATGGCGTAGGCATAATCCTCAATGACACTCTCCATACCCTTTCAAGCAGCTTACACTGCTGCAGTATATAATCATATAATATGAGCCGCGACACGACAAAACCAACAATATGGTTGTGCGCCCAGCGCAGACTCAGATCAGCCTGGGCATCAGCCAAATCCGATCAGACTCTTCGCTAAACGCTTAAAGGGTAGCTAAGGGTCTAAGCTACCTCCATGCGGACAGCGAAGACTGATCAGACTGGGCGGATGCCCAGGCTGATCTGAGTCTGCGCTGGGCGCACAACCACATTGTTGGTTTTGTCGTGTCGCGGCTCATATAAATTTTATCTGCTTATAAGACTGAACGGTTGTGAAATGACGTAAGCTACTCTCTGACGATGCTATTCTCATTGACCCTGCTCTGACCCTAATCTTGACTTTTCACTGCCAAGGACGCAAATAAAGGGTTAATTAGTTCGACTTATGCAGCATGTAAGCTCTTTTAATATATTTATAAGTCACGACAAGCTTCGTGTCAGTTAAATATATTATAATTACTTACCATATATGATTAAGCCTTAATGCAATTAGCTGGGATTGCAAGACATGCATTTTGCTAAAAGTGCCAGGTAAGCTAGCCAGTCCTTCCCGTCTCAACCACCACGATAAACATGTTGGTTCAGATTTTACAGATTTCCCACATTGATGTTAGTTTAACAGAATGACAAAATCCTCTGTTTTGCATAATTGTATTTCCAAGATAGTAAACAAAGCTCCAGATACAGGATGTATCTAAAAATTGTATCTTTTTTCATCAGAAACAATGAAATACAATATAGCTCATATTAAATTGAGCATAATTATTTCATTTGCAATCGTAAGCTTGACAAGATATGGGTCCGATATTGTATTTTGAGATTTTGAGAGGACCGTAGAACAACAGAACAACAACAAATGCAACAACCCGGAAATATTAAAAATAAGGATAATAATAACGACACACACGTGTATTAGTGTTGATTTCGTTTACAAGAATGCTTTTTTTTCAACGTGCGCATATGCATGTGATCCGAGCCTTCACTCGTTGCAGATATTATAGCTTACCAGATGCAGATCAAATCTGCACTAGAAATACTTTTGAGGCCTTCATAATTGTGTCCTCCGAAAACATAGTAGGAACTCTTTCGAATGAAGACATCAATATAATTACTTTCTAGGCCTAAAGAAACGCGCTGTAATATTCTATAGAATCGGATATCGGCTTCAGATTCCATTATCGTTCTAAATGCCAAATGTCAAGTCTGGAGTTCTAAGATTAGAAATACGCTGTTATCAGGCGTTGCGATAGCGCAGAAATATAGTGATATTTCTAGAGGGATTTTGTGTCTTTCTGAGGCCAACGAATCCTGGGGAGATATTACGTCAAAGCAATGATGTCTTTTATTGTCGCATGAAATGAAAACACTTCATTACGTCAGAACCGTGATTTTCAGCATCTTTTCTTGGCATATTATAAACTGTTTTCACAATGTCAGCAAGACGGCGAAAACATGGTATATTGCAGGGGTTGGCATGACTGTTGCTGGCGGCGACTATCTTATTATTTCTTCCAGCTTGCTTTCCTTCTAGTCTTTTTAGACATTGTTTCGTCAGAATAAACAAAATATTGACGCTTCTTTATTGATTAGCTTCATTATCATTACTTTTATTATTCATCTTCTTTTTTGTCCCCATACATATACGTATGCGCGTATGGGCTCAGTTTCAGAGGAAGCAACACTGCCATATTCAGTTTAGCCTCCCTTCTCACTTGGGGTCAACTCTTAAAGGAAAGAATTTGCTCCTCTAGGAGTAAATTCTTTCCTTTAGTAGTAGACCCTATTTTGAAGGATTTTGTCGTCCAGAAAACAAAGCAAAAAGTTAGATAAATGGATTTTCTTGGTACACGTAAAAATGACGGAAAACAGGGAAGTGTTCCCATTCACCATAATGACCCCTCTTACACCTCCCCCACCCCGCATCCCCTATCTCAGCATTTCTGCACATATATGCAAATTGATAACAGTAACTTCTAGATCATTCAGCCTCAGTTTTGTCCAAAATGTCGTCCTTCCCCGTTGTCACCCTTGCTTAACGCCGGCTCTAAGTATATTTTGGTTTCTTTGACTAATTAAATAATAGCAGCCATAAAGCCAAAAATACAGTCTAATGAAAACTGACCAGTACCTTGATTATATAACCTTCTACAATTAGCAAAAGCTGCACTCAAAACTCTGAGATATGTTATTTCTGTAGATTCTCTTTAGTCTATAAATGTGCTAACTTGAAATAATGATAACATGGTGTAAAATGAATTCACGCGATTCCTGACTTATTTATTTATTTATTTATTTCATGTGCATAAAGAACCTTTTGCCTCCCCGAAAAGAAGGATACATACTAGCAACCTTATTAAGTACCATAGGGTGGTAAAAATGCAGTTTATCGTTTTTTGAGAGGAAACCGGGTTTTTAGAAACTAAAGCAGAACACTGTGCTTTTATTCAAATTACATATAGCTTGTCTTTCTGTCTAATGACATTTAAAGGCATATATCTCAATTAATGTCATTTTCAGTTGATATAGCGCATGCGTCAGGGGAATCAAATATTGAAACCTTTTAAGGACATGTTATACGTTTCTGTAAAATTGATATCTGCTCAGGTATCTTCAGGTTAAAATGATGAAAGCTTTCTAGTGTGTAGAAATTGTATAGATTGAAGCATGAAAAAAAAAATAAAAAAAAAAATAAGGAAAAGAAACAAAGTTATGCCTTTGCGCACCATATTATCCCGCAGTGCCTGAACACTCTTTGGGCCCTGATAAATATTTGAAGCGATCAGTGAAGATTCAGTTCAGACTGCGCGATTGCGCAGTCTGAACTGAGTCTTAACTGTTGGCACATGATAGGAGATCCATTTTCTCATTTTCTCTTGACACCGATCAAATAACCAGCTGTTATCAACATCTGAAATTGAAGAGAATTTTTGATAAAAGAGAAGCCATAATATAAAGCTGCAAACCAGAATTGAAAGAAACTGGAAAACATTGACTCTGCAAATAAAAATTGAACAAGTAGTAGACAGATTAACAGCCACAATGCACTTGTAAACCTGCTGAGGTTATGGGCACTGTGTCCATCTAACATAGAAAAAGAGCGCGTAAATATGTCGTGTAGTGAGATGCATCGGTGAATATAGGAAACGAATGCGCGGTGAAAATAGTTCAACTGCATTTTGCTTACTTTCGTTTTCATAGAATCGAATTCGAACCTTTCTTTCGAAGAAATTATCTTTTGTCCATTAACTAAAACTTTCTCAAACGAGGACTTCTCTTGCTCCTGGAGAAGAAAATCTTTTAATGGCTAGCGGCCTCCTATTAAGAACAATGTAATAATGAAAATTCAAAGCAAATTATTTCCTTTGAGTGTAGACACCCATTGAGATGGTAGGCTTAACTGAAAACAGCAGAATTGCTTCCCCCAGAAGTTTGTCTAGTCCCCTTAAGATGTTGCTTTACAAGGACAGCGGCCGTATTTATAAAACGACTTAAGTGGTTGCTATGCTGTTGCTAAGGTTAAATTTCTATGAAGGAGGTACCCTACAACTATGAAATTTGCTCCGGAAGAACAGACTGTTCCTTCTGAGCAAATTTCATGGTTGTAGGGGATTTCTTTCATAGAAATTCTGCCTTAGCAACAGCATAGCAACCACTTAAGTCGCTTTAGAAATATGGCCCCTGATCCTAAGCAAACTGCTCTCTAGGGTAGTCTGGTAAGATTTTGCACTAGTCTCAGCCGACTAGAACGCTGAAACAATTTACGCTTATCGATTCGAGGTCTTTCAGCAAATAAGTTTGCATTTCCGCCTGGTTATAAAAGCGTATTTGTGTAAAATCTATATAAATCGACTAGGATTTATCAGCCTGGTCCAATTTCCGTTTTAGAAAATGTCAAACGTTCATGGTACCGATCTGCACTGAAATCACTCATAGCTAATGCTTTTCAAGCGCGCTGTTGATCTAGATGTCAGGACAAGGGTAACTGGCTTTTGATTGGTTTAAACCTGCTGATTGTTGTTCTTGGAACCTTTGCATGAAAAGAAACTTAAATAGGCTTCAAACAGCTTTGCCGTTTTATCCACGAAGACTAATCCGTCTTCGTTATATACATTCATACACACCCAAAGATTGTTGACGTGAACTCCGGGCATGATAAATGCCCGTATTCCCATACTCAGAATGACATCTTCTGACAACAATATTCAAGCCTCGTTTCAGAAACAGGTCTCTAGACCACATGACAATTTTTGAAAATGCCTAATATGTCCTACAGCTAATAGCTATGATTTCGATTTGTCTTCCACAGGAAATTTGATTGAGTGGAGGACTGGCCATTCTAATGTCAATTTATTTCTCTCTTACAGGATCGATATGACCTTGGAGAGATTATGTTTTCGTTGAATTATCTCCCTTGTGCTGGACGCTTGACTATTGACGTCATCAAGGCGAAACAGCTGCTCCAGACGGACTTATATGGCGGATCTGGTACGTATATTAATCGTAATAAGCATACATATTTCTTTTGTTATAAGATTGGGGTTTCACTTCCAAAATAATCCAAATAATCTAGATCCGTCTTACAAGACAGATCTAGATTTTGGGGATTGTTTTCGAAGGAAAGAAACATCCTCTGCAGAATTTCATAAGACTGATTTAGATACTTGTGGTCATGCTAGAACTAAACACACACACACACACACACACACACACACACACACACACACACACACACACACACACACACACACACACACACACACACACACACACACACACACACACACACACACACACACACACCGTCTTGTAGCCGAATATACAGGATATGTCCCGAGAAGAGTGACGCATTCCCCATATCTGTAACACAATGTTTCTCGAGATGAGACCATTTTCAATGTCAGTCAGGAATGGAGTTGTATTTTTTAATAAGGTTTCTGGGACGGGTTTAGGACTTTTATAAGGGACTTTCTTGGACTAGACTGTGGTTTAACAATAAAGTTCTTAAAAATGGGTTTCGTTTGAAAAGACCTAATCAAACAGAGTGGTGGTACGAGTGCTCAGTCGAAACACATTACCTAAGGGGCATAAGGCTTATTATATTAGTATGTGTATAATATCGTATGAGGATATAAGATTGCTGTCTATATGACAAACACCATAGAAAATTACCAGAAAGCAGTTTTTACTGAGAATCATTCAGGTTTAGTTTTCTCTGTCTAATTCTCATAACGATGTTGCCCAGAAGGCTGATACTTCGCACTTACTGGCACCAAGTGTGTCCACGTTCTCTCCAATTAAAAGGGTCATGACTTTGGCTTATCTTCTAAAGTTAATACCGAACAAGTAAATTAGAATGCGTGAGATTACACTTCAGTGTAACATTGTCCTTATTTGAGGTTTGCTCATAATCCATTTATAGTGTCATTATCTTCAGTTGACATTTTAAATCATAAAGGCAAGTCTTGAGAAGAAAACATCATTAAACCACAGGGGGAATGAATCATTGCAATGTACTAGGCGTTCTACAAGACAATGACATCCTGGTTCATTTTGCAACACTTCAGTACGACTGATGCATTACCAGAGGAAGCAACTCTGTTGTTTTCATTTGACCTTTCTTCTCAATGGGAGCTAACTCCTCATTAAAGTGTTTCATCTTCCAGGGAAGCAGTTAGGTTGTCACTAAAGTTGTCCCACTTTACCCAAATAATGGAAAAAAAATAGAGCAATCGGAGCATCGCTCGGTCAATTCCGCGATCCACGGAATTGACCGAGCGGTGTTCCGATTGAAAATAGAGGGGTACCATATACGCGTTAATTATATAAGCATGTTTTTAATTTCCAAGGTTTATGACAACTGAAATTATCTTTGCAGATCCGTTTGTGAAAATTACTCTGGTGCACTTTGAGAAGCCAATCAAAACGAAGAAGACAACGATAAAGAAGAATACTCTTGACCCAGTCTTCAACGAGTCTGTCAGCTTTAACATAAATCCACAACAACTTGAAACTTCCAGTATTGTGATGACAGTCTGGGACTACAACTCCAAGAGCAGGGACGACTTCGTAGGGAGAATAGTTTTAGGGAAATATGGCACAGGTCCGCACGAGTTTACGCACTGGAGTAGAATGTTACAATCACAGAGGTCGCCAGTGGCGCAGTGGCACTCCCTGCGCACGCGCCAAGAATGCGACCAGGTTTCCCCGGCATCCATCGCTGTGCCATGATTAACGCCAGTATTTGAACGTTGACAAGGTACTCACTGATAATAATCTGGCGAATCTAACCGAAATCCCCTGACGATTTCAGAATAGAATCACTGGTGAACTCAGAAAAACTATGATGCACTCATTGAACGTGTTTAATTAACATCAACGTTCCCCGTTGATGTAAACGTGGACCTACTTCCGCGGAGGAATACGTGGTTGTGACTTTGACTTGACTAGCCTAACTGAAATAAGACCTACCGAAAAGTTCCAGACAGAATTGTCTTGTGACTACCGTTGTAGTCTTTTGTTGTTTTGCCAAAACAAAGTTGTGTTCCCGATTTTGTTGTAATGTTTATATTGTTTCTAGGTGAAGGTCACGTGACGTACACAGGTAAATTTGTGTCAGTACTCGGATAGAACGGGTAAGAAAATTGATCATAATTTCCTTAATACTTGACGCAGTAAAGGGTGGCTACTCTTGCAGCGTCGCTCTTGCAGCAATCGATTACCCAAGACCGTTTCCACGTTCAAAGTCAGAGTGTCTGTTGAAAACAACAGGAGTAGCATAAACACATACTCGTTTGCTGCGAACGAGGGCACGGTATCTACACTACGCTGCTTGAATCGTATTCAGTAGTATAAAGTACGATCAGTTTTCTTACTCGTTCTGTCCGAATACAGGTACAAAATAACTGAGGTAAGTCACGTGATTACCCACCTTGTTGTTTGTCCTGTTCAGAAATGCTTTGTAAATAAAGCATACAAATATATATGTTGTTATAAAAATGGCATTGATAATTCATAATTTATTATTTTTGTTCGATTTTAAGGTTGATGTGTTCACTGTTGAGGACAGTAATTATTTCATTTTTGTTATTGCCTCCCTTCTAAAATTACTGTGGATCAACTCTTAAAGGTAAGAATTTGCTACACTAGGAGCAAAGAATTTGCATCCACTAGGAGCAACTTGTTCCCTTTAAGAGGAGCCCATTTGGAAGGGTTTTGTGTCCCTGCGAAACTGACAGGAAGTCTTAAAATTTTTATTTCCGGTTCTAAAAATGGCGGAAAACGTGCAGGTAAACCCATTTATCTTACTTTCTGTATACACAGCTAAGGTCGAGTCCCATCGGCATAATTCCCAATACCAGTACAATACTAAAACAATGATGTATCAACATCGACGCGGCGACATGAGGTTTAAATGTGTTCTTTTTTATGGGACTTAGACTACTGTCGGGAAATGGAAACCAAATAAATAAACCCGTTGACCCTGGGATTCAAGTCACTGGATTTGGGATCATAGGCGTTTGGAACTTAAGGCATGGAGCTGGTCAAGATAAACAAGTGTGCTTTGGACCAGATTCATCCAGCAGGCACAGGCGCCATAGTGACGTCGTATTGTCGTCGATGCAACGTATTGACATCGCATCGACGTCACTCCGATGTCATGTGCCAGGTCGGCATTTTCTTACATAAACGAATCATTTTTGTGTAAAAAGGAGCAAAAAGCACAGATGAAGATCAAGTCGGCTAAACACTATACCTGACCAGTGGGTTATTGGAAGGCTTGTCAATGCTGCACATTCTGGTGCAATGGTTTCCAACCATGTTACCATGGTTTGCATATACATGTATATTACTTGTATATCACTGACCCGAAGCTGTTTTTTTTTTCAAATTCGCCTAACGATGGTCTCTAAGAGGGCTTAAAGAGGCTCAGCGGAACGGAACAATGGCTGCTCTTCCAGACACCGAGTCTGTCCATTACTGACCCCAAGTTTACAACAAATGTTTTTAAATACAGAGTACTAGGTCATATGATTCACTTGTAAAAAATATGGGTTTGGCAAAGCTGAACTGAAATATAATTCTCAGCAGGCACACAAGGTTGAATCAACCTTATCAACCTTGATTCAACGTTATGACGTTGAATCAAGGTTGATGCAAGGTTGATTCAACCTTGTGTGCCCAGTAGGCATGGTGTATTCATATTAAGATAGCTGTACATTTAAGTTTGGAACCTTGATTTTTATAGACAGTATGTCGTAAAGTGCATTGTCTACAGCTTTATAGTTGAAAAATTAAATGTTTATTAATTTTGTAAAATTTTGTACAGTTGATGTGATCCTGTCTGTGATGTCATGAAACCTAAATATTTTGTTAAATGTTATTTTAGTAAAATAAATTTTATAAATAATACAGTATTTATAGTTAATGAATTCCTGTGTGTTTACGCTTCATCTGCTAGTCCGAGTTTCATCTCTGCTTGTAAAATCAGATCTTCAGAGACTGAATAGCTGCTCTTCTATCATGTATAGTTTCTACATATAAACAGTGCCCGTTAAAAATAACAATGTCCCTACAGAAGGTCTAAAAGGCTATTGTGCTGGTTGGTTGGTTGGTTATTTTGGCTTTAACGGCCCTTTGAGACTGTTTTGCGGTCTAAATCGGGCCGTCTCCCAAAGAAAGGGAGAAATAAAAGAAGAGAGACAAGAGAAAAAAATTCCAAACAACCCCCGCCCGCAACTTCTACAAGCACAGCAGGCGCTTGCCCTACTTTTATCCAGATTAGAAGAATTTTGGTCGGTTGGTTGGTCGTTTTGGGCTTATCGGCCCTTTGAGACAGTATTTTAGTCTATATCGGACCGTCTCCAAGGGAGAGAACGAAGAGTGAAATGATAGATTAGAAAAAAATAGCCAAACAACCACCACCCGCACCTACTGCGAGCAGAGTAGGCCCTTGCCCTACTTTTATCCACTTAAGTAGGACGCCCCGGCACCGGAAGTTATAACCAGCCCCATCACTCGACGACCACTCCCAAATTAGTAGGACACGCCGGCACGGGAAGTTATATCCAGCACCATCGCCCGACCACCACTCCCGGCTACTTTGTCAATGGCAATTACCTAAACACTCTACAGACTGAATTGGCTGAGCAAACAGTGTGGACATAAGTGAGCCGCGACACGGCAAAACCAACAAAGTGGCATGTGCGCCAAGCGACGACTCAGATCAGCCTGGGCATCCGCCCAGTCTGATCAGAATCTTCACTATCCGCATGCGGCTAGCTGAGACATTGGGCTACCCTTTAAGCGCACAACGAAGATTCTGATCAGTCTGGGCGGATGCCCAGGCTGATTTTAATCTTCGCAGGGCGCACATACCACTTTGTTGGTTTTGTCGTGTTGCGGCTCAATTATCAAATTTCGACCGGTTTTTCAAATGGAAACAACTTTTATGGCTTCCTGTATGTTTACATTGACGATGAACCTTTCTACAACACGCAAAAGGGGTCTACTCTTAGCTATGTTTAGACTGAAAACTCGTTTTGAGGACATATGCAAACAGTACAGATCCTCGTCAGATGCCACAGAATGCAAAATATAATTCCCAAGAAACCCGTAAAACTACAAATGGACTCATCCAGATAATAAGGATGGACAAGTCCTATCTTGTTCAATTCTATTCCATAAACTTACAAGGTCGTTGGGGTACTACAGGTGTCTTCGAAACGATCCTTTTCCACCTAGTCCTGCTTTCCGCTACCCTAGTTGAGCTGGTAAAGACCATCCCTGTCCAGTCTTTAATATTGTCTTCCTACATTTTCTCCTGTCTACCTTCTTTTTCCTTTCGCTCTGCCCTGTAGAATCGTCTTTGCTAAACTAAAAAACATTGAGACGTAACCAAACCACCTTGGTTTCCGTATTGTCCAGGGTCAGGAGTTCATCGTATTCACCAATGGCTGCTTAGAATCATTCTGCGAACCTGCTCATTGATTATATAAGCCTTGTACAAAATGTTCAGTAACCTTCGGTAGCATTTCAACTCAAAGGCCTGCGTTCTTTTCTCTAACTTTGCTCTCAGGGCCACAATCCACAAGAATACATATGAGCCGCGACACGACAAAACCAACAATGCGGTTGTGCGCCCTGCGCAGATTCAGATCAGCCTGGCCATCCACCCAGTCTAATCAGACTTTTCGCTAAGTGCTTAAAAGGTAGCTAAGGGCCTATGCTACCTGCATGCGGACAGCGAAGACTCTGATCAGACTGGGCGGATGCCCAGGCTGATCTGAGTCTGCTCTGGGCGCACAACCACATTGTTGGTTTTGTCGTGTCGCGGCTCATATGGAAAGGACAAGGAAGCGCATAAGTAAGAGATATGCTGTTATCTTTCCTAATTGGCTTTGGCTTTGTAAGAGCTGAAGTGACTTGTGCAACCCTTCAGAGAACTACCTGTATAGACTGTATAGAGCCATCATCTGAGACAAGACCTTAAAGGCATTTTAAGCTTGTTACGGTACCCAGCTTCTGCCTTTTTACCTTGATCTCCCTCTGGGTGTTCTCAGCACCGATCTCCAACCTTGTTCAGCTTTGCAAAGACGTCAACTAAGGCTTTTAGTTCCTGCTCTTCTTCAGCTAATGCGTCTATATCATCGGCAAACCGCAGACGAGTTAAATTTCTGCCGTCTATGCTAACCTTTCTGTTTTGTTTTTCCAGAGCATCATGCATGATCAATTCGAGAAAAATGTTGATTAACTGTAAGGTGGGTGACAGAAGACATCCTTGACTTACTCCAAGTTTTGTTCTCAACCATTCTCCCGTGCTGTCATCCATCAGGACTGCACCTGTAGCCTTGTCGAAGAGCTGCGGAATGTAGCAAACTACAGGGGCCGTATTCATAAAACAACTTAAGTCGTTGCTATGCTGTTGCTAAGGGCAAATTTCTATGTTGGAGATTCCCTACAACTATGAAATTTGCTCTGGAGGAACAGTCTTTGTAAGACTGTTCCTCCAGACCAAATTTCACAGTTGTAGGGAATCTCCTTTATAGATATTCAGCCTTAGCAACAGCATAGCAACGACTTAAGTGGCTTTATGAATACGGCCCCAGATTTGCACTGAAAGTGTACTTCCGCATGGTGGCCCTTAAGGCTGCATGCCATACCCTGCCAAGGCTTTTTTGAAATCAATAAAGATACAGATCTTGCTGATGTTGAAAATCTTTCATACAGGATTCTAAGGTTAAAGATCTGATCTGTGGTGCTCCTTCTGGCTCTGAACTCAGCCTGTTCCTCAGCGAAATCTCTTTGGTTGGCGTTTAGGCCTGTTAAAGATGACTTTCAGCATGACTTTGCTTGAATGACTGATGAGGCTGATAGTTCTGTAGTTCTGGCAGAGTTGTAGGTTGCCCTTTTTAGGGAGTGTAATAAGTAGCGACAGAGTCAATGCGGTAAAGCATTCTCCTGTTCTCCAGATTCTATCACGGATGTCTGTTAAAACATCAACATGGTCTCCCCGCCAGCTTGAACAAGTTCTGTTGGTATATTATCAACTCCGGCAGACTTCCCCTTCATCTGAGGGCTGATTGCAGTCCAGAACCGCATTGTCTCCATAACTCTTAAGTTTGTATAATTCAGAGCAATATTCTACCCATCTGCTGAGAATCTCTTGTTCTTCTGTGAGACATTTCCGAGACCTGTCTTGGATTGTTGCGGCTCTAGCCTGTTTCTCTGAAGTTAGATCCTCACCAGCTGCTATGCACTTTTGCTTTTTTTTTTTTTTCAGGCAAGTTTTGATCTCATCGTACTGAATATTTTTGAAGTCCTCCTTAGCTTTCTTGACGGCCTTCTGAATCCTCTTGATAGTTTTCCTGTCTTCTTTTGCTCCTTCGGCTTCATACCGCCTCTTCTTCAAATCGCTTCTCTCAACACAGAGGTTGAGAACATCTCCGGTGGTCCAGGTTTTTTCCTGCGACGCTCCTCCCCAAGTATCTCACTGACTGCATCAGTCACTACTGTATTGTAAGTGGAATTATCATGGTATCTATGTCCATGTCATCATTCCTATGACCAATGAGTGATGCGAACTTCTCCCATATTGTTGTTTGAAAATGCATGCCACATGTGGGTCCCTTTACTTCTCAAGATCAAGCTTTAGTCTTGGCGGGGTCGGCTTTCTCGCCTTCTTCAGACGAACTCGGAAGGTCACTGACCATCACCAGGTCATGGTCACTGCCTATGTCGGTTCCAGGAAAACTCAAAAGAAAAGACAAAACTTTTTTTCATACTTGAATCAGCTGAGCATGAAATTTCTCTGCTGATAAATATGAAATGGCAACTAATGTTGGCATTTTCATATCCATAAGCAAAGAAAATTTCATAGCTAAACTCAGCAAGAAAACAACTGTACATGTCAGTAGTTCGCTATTTATTAGCAGATAAAATTTCATGCTCAGCTGAGTTGAGCTTGAAAAAAAATTATAACCTCGGGGCCAGATGTTGTAGCATGAACCTGTATGATGGAGATATTGTATGGCTCACCTTGGTCACGAACACAAGACCGTTGAATCCGAAAGTTCTTCCGCCTGGCCAAGTCCACCAGTCACATAAGGGTTAGAGGGAATAAATTGCTGCTAGAAGAGCAAATTATTTAAGAGTTGAACCCATTGAGATGTGAAGCAAACTAGATATGGTGGAATTGTTTCCCCTGACAGTGTACCCATCCAACTTTAAGTGCAGTCTTATCAGAGTCTGCGAAGTGAGACAGGTTTACAAATCGTCTTATATCATGAAAACAAATTTGACCGGATTTGAAGATCGAAGACTCCGTTGTAAATAAACACGAACACTTTCAGACCTTCAAACTCACAGAACTCGAATGAGAATAAACAAATCGTAGTAAATATATTTTAACAATAATAACTTTATGGACAAAAGTTCTGCATACATATTCAAAGTCATTTTAAGTCTCTATAAAGATATGTATCAATTTCAATTAATTTATTTTATGAAATCTCGATTCATACCAAACTTTTCTTTGGAAATAATATGTTAAAAAGATTCATTTAGTTTGACATTACCCTCGCCTACTATCATTTTCAACGAACAAGGATTTTAGGGGTTTTTTTTGTTTGTTTTTTTATGCTTCGAACCAATGAAGAACAGAATCCTAAAAGCAAAAGAAGCCGTTTTAACACATGCAACAGAGTAAAAAGTTTGAACGCTTCAACATCGCTACTAACTTTACAGAATAAATCTTAAACAGACGTTTGTTCCGATTATACCAGACAGATGAAGTGCCCCTGTTTTACATAACAACGTAAATTATCACAATTTTTCACAGGACGCCTATGCGTTCAATGGGGAAACCATTAACGTCATGTTAGAATCTACAACAGTCCCTGTTTCACAGCGGGTGAGTCTAATTGCTGGCAATGGCAGTTGTTAATGATTTGAAAATCGGAGCACCGCTCGGCCAATTCCGTGAATCAGACCTCGGATGTACGTCGGCGGAGAAAGTATGTTGCTAAAATGCACCATTTTGTTCGCCGGAACAAGTATACGCCGGAAACGTAGCTCTCTGTGTCTCCGAACGATAATTAATTCTCGACCTGCGACCTTTTCAGCTATTGCACGGACATTCATTTAATGCCTTGCTGTTGTAAAACAAAACAGTCAATTATTGGTGACAGAAAATACATTTGTTTCTTTTCATTTTATTAATTACTCGGTGCAACATTGCGGCCATCTTTGTTTATGTCGTTGTTCCTAACAACAGTCGTGTGACGTAAGTAGTCCCACGTCATACATTCGAGGTTGATTCACGGCATTGTCCGAGCAGTGTTCCGATTGATGGTTTGAGAGACAATTTGATGACGTCCCTTAATGTCAGTCGGCGTAGCGTATCTTTTTCAATATGACATTTTCAGAACAAGGCATATTTGTCTGTGTAACAGTGAAAAAATTTTACGGGACTATGAATGCGCAGACGAACACGTTGGGAGAATTCGGAGGCAAAGATTTTTTACGGGATTTTTAATGTTAGGTTCGAAATTGTTCAGCTCTAGCACTGCATTGTTGCATTTGAGTAATGATCTACAGTATGTCGGTAAGGTGTAAGAAGATGTATCACTCGTGCTCCACGCACGTGATATGCTTTACAGCTGACCTCCAAACAGTGAATTATTGTGCATCAATTCACCAATTTATACTTATTTTATTGTCTTTGAATATACATATTACATGTATACAAACAATGGGTTCGAACTACAAATTCTCTCAACATAAGGTACAGTCCTTCCCCTAGCAATCCACTGCCAAAACTGTTCTATTTCTTAAACCTTACGTTGAAAATAACATGTAATATGACGTAAGTGATGCAGAATATGAACCAACAGCGGCAATAAAATGGATAATAGTAGATAAGGCAGGTGTTACTTCTCAAAATAGAATATGTCTTTATGGTCTTAATTTACAACGAAAACTATGTGATGCTACAGTGTAAATCTAAAAGTACCAAAAAACCGGCGGAATGATCTTATATAAATGATATTATTGTCGCCGTATCCTCTAATGACGTAATATTGCAAAACAGGTGCTCTGTTTATGTTAAACAGAGAAAAGTTTCTATCGCGTTTTGTGACTGTAGACAAGACTTGCGTCCATTACCATGAGTCAGAAAATAAAGCCAAAAGACGGTGGTGAGAAGGATCTGGTTCCCCGAGACCCAGCTCAATACGTTTAAGACACAATCCTCGGCTGGCAAGGTAATAACCACTGTATTTTGGGGACGTCGAAGAAGTAATTTCTGTTGAACTTAAATACCAAGAGGGTGTTTACGAACCGGCGTGAATTTGGCACACTTACGTGACTGATCATCTGCAAAATCGCAAGCCTTGGAAAAAAGAGTGAAAAAAGTTCGTCTTCCTTCAGACAATTGAGCCTTCACGAGAAAAACACGCGGCACGAGAAAAACAACAAAGTGGTTTTAAATGTACGCCCAGCGCAGATTCAGATTAGCCTGGGCATCCGCCCAGTCTCATCAGAGTCTTCGCTGTCCGCATGGAGGTAGCTTAGACCCTTAGGTACCCTTTAAGTGCTTAGCAAAGAGTCACAGGATGATCTGACGGGGCGGATGCTCAGGGTGATCTGAGTCTGCGCTGGGCGCACAGCCACTTTGTTGGTTTTGCCGTGTTGCGGCTCAGTTCATGAGTCCACAATGCAAGATTAATGGATATTGTAGAGCGAGGGAAACGCTTATGGCATAATATTCGTTCACTGGCACCCTTTACCGAGCTTGGAAGAAAAAAAGAACAGATTCACTGAACGGCTTCAAATAACTTTTTTTCCGAATAAATAAATAAATAAGTAAATAAATAAATGAGCCGCGACACGATAAAACCAACAATGTGGTTGTGCGCCCTGCGCAGACTCAGATTAGCCTGGACATCCGCCATATTTGATCAGACCCTTCGTTAAGTGCTTAAAGGGTAGCTAAGGGTCTAAGCTATCTCCATGCGGACAGCGAAGACTCTGATCAGACTGGGCTGATGCCCAGGCTGATCTGAGTCTGCGCTGGGCGCACAACCACATTGTTGGTTTTCTCGTGTCGCGGCTCAAATTTGTGTACTGATTGTTTTTATGAAATAGCAGAGTGCAAGTGAGTGAGATTTTCTCTAACATAAACATAAAAGTATCTATAGCACTCATTTCTCTTGGTCAAAATAATGCCGTAGATTGAAAAAATAAAAAATAAAAACAGTGTACAGTAGTATATGGTTGCAAATTATATATTTTACATGTATGTTAAACGCTTACATAAGTGAACTGATCTTCACCGATAAAAACCCATTAGTGCGCTAATGACACTGGAACATAACTTCTTGTAAAATCTGGTTGCATAACTGAGTTGCATGGGAAAACGTGATAGTGACTGCCATACTCAAAGATTAAAAAACAAAACAAAAACAAAACAATTAGACTTATTTTGTGTATTCCTTATAGCGTACTTATGTCTGACTTAAAGATTCAGAAGAACCTAAAACTGTCGGGAGAAGAATCTGAAATAACAGTTTATATTGCGGTTCCCTGATTCGCAGGTGATGAAAGGCACATTGTCCCTATGCGAGTTATATCACTTCCAGGACAGTTGTAATTACTTCCTGATATTGTTGTAGTTCTTGTCCAAGTTTATTGGTAAACATGGTTGCGCATATCAAAACACTGGCAAGCGACGGGAAAATATTAGCCGCGACACGACAAAACCAACAAAGTGGCATGTCCGCCAAGCGCAGACTCAGATCAGCGTGGGTAGCGGCCACGTCTGATCAGAGTCTTCGCTGTCCGCAGGGTGGTAGCTTAGACCTTTAGCTACGCTTTGAGTGCTTGGCAAAGAGTCTGATCAGCCTGAGCGGATGCCCAGGCTGATCAGTCTGCGCTGGGCGCAAAACCACTTTGTTGGTTTTCTCGTGTCGCAGCTCATATATTTTCCGTCGATTTCAGAACATGCTTTCAGTAGCCTCGACGTTAGGCATAGAAAATCATATCGTTTGCACGTTGGCCACCACATAAAATAACGATAAGTTTCAGACTGTTATGTCTGCTGTCCTAAAGTCCCAGATGGGAAGAAGGAAGTTTAGACGTTAACACTGCACATGGAAGCTGGTACATGTACATATAACAGGGGATGGATGGTTGGATGACTTGCGATTTTACGTCCTTTTCAACAGTATTTCAATCATATCAGGATGATGTGAGGATGACAGTGAAAGGCTGTGTACAATGGAACCCGTTTACGGAAGGAAAGATTCTCGCCTCAAGGGAGGCTCGAACCCAATCCGCTAGGTCAGTAGGCCAGCGCTTAACCCACTGAGCTACCGGGGCTCCGGTATAACAGGGGTGTATGCAGCTTTGCAAATGACAAACTGCTGTTATACTTTGATAAAAAGAGTCTTAAAACAAGCAGGCACATGATCATTCTTCCTGGAAGTCATTAAACTTTGTTAACACTGTTTTAATGATTCTTCCATCGTGTGCACAAAGTCGTATTGTCCAATGTAGATGTTTTGAACACAACATATGAGCCACGACACGACAAAACCAACAATGTGGTTGTGCGCCCAGTGAAGACTCGGATCAGCCTGGGCATCCGCTTACTTTCATCAGACTCTTTGATAAATGCTCAAAGGGTAGCTAAGGGGCTAAGCTACCTCCATGCGGACAGCGAAGACTCTGATCAGACTGGGCGGATGCCCAGGCTGATCTGAGTCTGCGATGGGCGCACAACCACATTGTTGGTTTTGTCGTGTCGCGGCTCATATAATATTTCTTATTAAATCATTAGATATGAATGTTTTGCAGTTGGTATTTATTGTTGTCGTTACTGAAGTCAGGCCTATTCCAGCCAATATTGCCAGCTTACATTTTGCTTTTTCTAGGGACGTAAGATTGCCGTGTTCATACCGAGTCTCTCACACTTTTGTCAGCACCGAACATTACAAGTTCGGCGTTGCTACTACACCCATAGTAAACGGTACCTTACCTGCAAAGCTGACCCAATGAATTGTTATGACTAGTCGGAGCTTAAGTACGATGCATATTTTAGAAGTGACACAAGGGGAATTTTTTTTTTTATCTGGCACAATATTTTACAATCGCAAAATCTGTGACAGAAACCCAACTGATCACAAGGACTTTTATATTTCGGGAACCCATAATGCGTACAATAAAATCACAGGGAAAGGAGGGGAGAGTGGTTTGCAATGTTGATAAGTAGCAACTTCCATGCTAACCGAAAATATGAAGTCACTGGTGACATGAACCGCGACACGAGAAAACCAACAATGTGGTTGTGCGCCCAGCGCAGACTCAGATCAGCCTGGGCATCCGCCCAGTCTGATCAGAGTCTTCGCTGTCCGCATGAAGGTAGCTTAGACCCTTAGCTACCCTTTAAGCGCTTAGCAAAGAGTCTGATCAGACTGGGTGAATGTCCAGGAGTCTGCGCTGGGCGGACGACCACATTGTTGGTTTTCTCGTGTCGCGGCTCATATATTTCAGGGCCCAGTTGTTCAAAACTAACGACGGCGTTAGTTAACAAGACAAATAATTTTCAAACATATTCTCTGTAAAATTAGTGACTTTTTTTTTTCTTCTTCTTCTTCTTCTTCTTTTTTTTTTTTTTTTTTTTTTTTTTTTTTTTGGGGGGGGGGGGGGGGCAAAAAAAGAAAGAAAAAAATTGAGGAGTGCAAACGGTCCTCTTATGTTCTTCTATTGCCGCAATGGTTGATTTTCTAAGTACTGTACGGGGTAAGGGGGTAAGCTCACAATACATTGAACAAGTGGGCCAAGATCGCTTATCAATTCATCTTGATTATAAACGTATTTGGTCGTAATGCCGCTTAGCCTAACACGGTATCACTAAGCGTTGGCACTGCAACGCTAAATGCTACCTGACCGAGAGTAGCAGTTAAGCATTACAATAGCAACTCGTTTTTTCCGATTGCCACAGAGCGTCGACGTTAGACTGACTGGCGTTTCAGTGGTTCACAACGGCACTACGTCATTGTTAATAAGCCCGGTTCTGACCCAACCGTGAACGACATCGATGTCTGGGTAAGATAAAAAGGTGAAGGTAGTTGCCCTACGGCATCTTGGACACAGCATATGAAACACGGATCCCATCCTTCTCTTTTCGCTGCATTTATTCGTTCCGGATATGCAAAGATACCATTTACTGGTAAGTGGACAGAGAGATTTTAAGTCGCTGACAGGTTCAACGAGGATTCGAACCCGCCACCTTCTGCACCATAGTCAAGCGCCTCTAGCCAGTCAACTACGTGCCTCTTTCTAAAATAATGCTGCATGTGAAATGGGTGAAATTTTATATGATTGACAGTTTGAAGTAACAACACATTGTTAATAACCTGTAAACACTGCTTATATTAATATTGTACCCTATAATGAAACGCCACTACTACAATAAACTAAAAGTAACAGTAATTAAAATACTACTACTACTACTACTAATGATAATAAAATGATGATAATGATAATATCATTAATAATAATAATAATAAAAGGAAATAATAATGATAATGATAGAGACATGTCCGGTACAAAATATATATTGATACCTAGTTTTGCTCGTGTAAGTACAGACACCTTTGTAGCCATACAACATATTATTAAAATAGATTCACAGCCCTCCGGGTGAAGATTCGCGAGTATTCCTAAACCAGACACAAAAGCCAGACTACTCTTATGAAAGTTAATCAAAATTTGATAATTATAATCTCACACCTATGTGACTAGTGTAAAATCTGCAACAGGGGACAGTCGGGTAACTTCGGACAGCGGGTAAATTCGGACAGTGACATTGTTTCCTTTATATGTCGGTTGTTTGGAACTAAAAAAAATAACTGGCCAAACAGTGAAAATTCTGATGAGACGGCTCATTATGAGCCGTCTCATCTGGATTTTCACTGTTTGCAATGGATATCCGAATTTACCCCCATGTCCGAAGTTTCCCGACTCTACCCTATTGCAGCCACCTCAGACAAGAAAACACCTTACAGTGTGGAAAGTGATGACTCGATGTGAAAAAAGATCATTAACCAGAAACAGCATTTCACTAGGTCAGCACAAAACATAGAGTTGCCTTTGCTTAGTTCACCTTTTTGACCATATACATGCACGCTAAAACATATTTGTCTCGCACGTCTTTACATTGTTTCGTCACTTTTGAAACAAGCCATATCCAAATCACACTTTTCCGCCGCCTAGAACAAGGAAGAAACGGGAGTAAGGGATGAACAATGACAAGGTGTGAACCGTTGGTAATGAGAAAATAGGTTTAGAAATTGGGTTTCGGAGGAACTCATTTTCAGTTCATTTACATGTTGAAATGAGGAGGAAACATTCTGGAAAGGTTGCCTTGGTGCAAAACATATTAGTATTAGTCGAGGATATGGGGGTCGTATTTATAAAACCACTTAAGTCGTTGCTATGCTGTTGCTAAGGCTAAATTTCCATAAAGGAGATTCCCTACAACTATGAAATTTGCTCTGGAGGAACAGACTGAGAAAGACTGCTCCTCCAGAGCAAATTTCATAGTTGAAGGGAATCTCCTTAATAGAAATTCAGCCTTAGCAACAGCATAGCAACCACTTAAGTCGTTTTATAAATACGACCCGTGCTCTTTTTTGTATGAATGATCTTACCCGGCCATCAATGATTTATTGTCTACATTGACACTTGTTTGACTTGCATAACTTACATAACAGACAAAACTGGATAAATTTAACTATATTTATGTGACCTTGACCGCATTTCAAGATCATGCTACAAATATAATCCTTCAAGATCGCAGTGCTACTTTTGATCATACTTCTTCTTTGACTTACTGTGTATCGCCGCACCCCCTCCCCCACCCCATGACTGTCACCCAGCTTCCCACTCATATATATTGCGTACTCGACATGCATAAGTCTGCTGCATAAAGGAAAAATTAAAATCATAATAAGAAATGCTGTCACCGGGAGGAGAGTATTTGTATGCTAATCATAGTGAATCGTTCCCTTTAGGCCGTTTTGAGCGGAAATATAACTATGGTTATGAAAGTTTAAATGCCAATCAGGCGTAACAAGAAGAAAATCATTCTGTGTATTGTGATATGCATGTATATAGCATGCATTTATGACAAAAACTATTGAAATGAATGACTGATTTCAATTTTTTTATTACCTAAAAATGGAATGTAGGACATTTCGGCCATGGACGTTTCGGCCACGGACATTTCGGCCTAGGACAGTTCGGCCATGGACATTTTATCCACGGACATTTCGGCCATGGACGTTTCGGCCAAATCTGAAAAAATGGGGCCATGAAAACATGCTACTGTAAACCTTTAAAATGACATATATGTTTGTTCTGCACACATGACACCAAAATATGTGACTGGGCTCAAAATAGCTCCAACCATCTCTCTGAAAGCCAAAATATGGGTGCACCACAGATTCATCAGCCATATAATTGCTTATAAAGATATAATATGCATCACATGAATGATAAAGGCCACACTGGTGCGTGGATGGGGATGGCAAATGTGCCAGATTATGCTCAAAATGACTTTAAAAGTGTTTAAGGGATATAAACCTATCGAAACTCTTAAGCAAATATCATATAAAGCCCTAGTTAAAGTAGTTGAAATAGTTGTTCACCGTGTTTTTCACCTATAGATGCTCACAATGACCATAAGGATGTTGAAGAACCATAAAACTTCAAGACAACAACAATATATCATTGGCATTTATTAAAACTTAGCTTTAAGTTACTCATATGACTCCTTAATTTAATTATAAAAAGTTGTTTTTGAGAAAGGCCGAAATGTCCACCCTTGACAATTTCTGTTGCCGAAATGTCCGTGGCCGAACTGTCCTAGGGCGAAACGTCCTAGGCCGAAATGTCCGTTGCCGAAATGTTCGAGCACGAGGTATGAGAAAACAATGAATTCAGGGTAGGTAAGGTCAGCCTGGATTATCTCCCCATGTCTCTGGGTCTGAAGCACAAATGGTCAGATTCCATACGGTTTACATATTTGTGGAAGCGCCTCTAAGGAAATTATGCACAACTTTTTACTTTTGAAAATTCGAACCAGTCTTGTCGGTCTACTTGGGGAAGTCCTCGCCTTAAGCATAGAAGTTCTTTACATGTGTTTGGCTCGGTACGCTGTCTTCAGTTTCCTTTAGAATGCATTGTACTTCTAAGTTGCATATTATTTTCTTGCACACCAGATAAGGATATCCACGTGCTTCTCCTGGACCTACAAATCTTATCTCATCCATGTTATCTCACCCAGGACCGGATAAAAATCACGAGCATTCAATGCACTGGTTGTATTGGACGTCACGTATCTTCGTCGTCAAGTGACGTTTGCCTTTTAGATGATGACGTCACGAAGACGGCAAAAATGACGTCAGTTTATGCACGCCATACGTTTACGTAAAAAACCGAATGGCGGTCGTTGAAAGCGTCGCCTTCTTTCAAAATCAAATACAAACCTCTCTAGCACTAAAATTACGCACTTTTACAAGTTCTAATGTTAAAACAAACGCGGTGTGCAAGAAAAAGTATCTATCACGGGTGTGAGGTGCAGATAGAAAAATCCGTCACTCGGGATCACTGCTCGGCATCACTCGGCAAGCCTCGTGATCCCGATCAGTGACCCTCGTGACGGATTTTTCTATCCACACCTCACACCCATGAAAGATACTTATATTCTCCCACCTTTGCCTATATAAGATAGGCTCTCAGCTCATATAAGAAATTTCTATCTTATACCTGGCAACATCTTTCTTATATTAGCAACCAGACTTTTTCATTTTTTTAATAATATTTTAATTTTAAATGAACAAAATGGACACGCAAGCATGTCGGTTGACGTTTGATAGCAGATCATGGGTTTGTGACGTCACTCAATTTTAATGACGTCACTAAAACCGGTTAAAAAACGTCGCTAGCAAACTTGACGCGCGTGACGTGAGAGGCTAAGTTGCATTTTGTTTTCGCCCTCTGGAAGATAAACTAGTCCACATATCGTGTTTTCCATCTAATTTTGAGGTGCAAACTGTGTTTACACCCATTTTAGGGCCCGATAAACACCCTGGGCTGGTCAAAATTTACTTCAGATCATTGGTTAAAAAGTTAGAATTTTCCTGTTATGAAGTCTAATCCGACTTTAGGTTTAAAATCCGCTAACAGTGGGAGAAAAATAATCCATCATGAGCCAGTCCATGTAGGATAGGTAAATCTCACCCTCGGGGTCAGAATTTTAACCAGGGACTCGGCAAGCCTCGTCCCTGGTTGAAATTCCGACCCCTCGGGTGAGATTTCCCTATCCTACATGGACACTCATGATGGATTGTTATAATCTTTTCGAGGCACATTCTGTATTATTTTTGGACACAGATCTCGCCTCAAACACCCAAAAATAAGAATATAGATCTATGAGCAAGTCAGAAAATGTCAATTTTTGCCTAACTGTATTTAAGGACGAAATGAAACCATGCTGTGGAATTGCATATAAATGTAAGAAATTTATTTTTATGTTACGGTTTCGGGTCATTACCTTGTTGAGGGCTTTACTTGACTGGATATTTCAACTTCCTTGTCGCTGGAATTTCTGCAGCGTTCTGCGCATTCGTGCGTGCTATAATGCGTCTTAGCCAATCAAATCCGTCCCAGCCTTCAGTAAACATGTCGAGATATCATATAACGACATATCTTGTAATAAATATGATAAAGTAACTGGTTTGTTATGTGATAACAAAAAAGTCATAGGCTTATCAACAGATTTAACAGATAGAGTAATGACTGTAGAAGATTTATTCGAAGATGAAACCGATACAAATATCAAATTAAGATATTTTCCAGAAGATTGTCATTTACAAAGATGTTAAACGTCGCGTTGGTCTTGAATATTGATTATCAGATGCTTAGTCAATTGACAATTAGTCCTTGACCTTCGGTGTTAGAACACAATAAAGAGTTCCAATGTACTGTATTTACACTGAACATTTAAACACCATGTCTGTGCAAACAGCGCATACCCGGATCAGACTGCTCGATGGAGCAGTCTGATCAGGGTCTGCACTGTTTGTCAATTGTAATGACTCATCCCATGATATTTTAAAAGATTCGAAGATGGAAGAGAACTTTTAACAGTTATTTAAGGTGTTTAGTTATTGAGAGTAATTACGAAAGTTGTCATTTAGTCAATGTACTTGATTATACAACTGTAAGTTAAGATCACGGTGAAAATCTCCAGAAACGATTATAGTTATATAAGCCTTTATATATGCAGACAAGAAAATGTATACCTATTAAAAAGCAGATTGTGCATATGCTCAGGCTCGGCTGTGCATACGCAAGAAGACGATTACTAATAAATTTCCTTGACCTTTGGAGTTTTGCTCTTAATAGCCAACACACAAAGCCATTAGAAATGGGCTTAACTTTGCAGAAAGTAAAGTAGCAAAATGCTGCAGGTGTATGGGTACTGTACGCGTCAATGAGTTTATGCTATTTACACGAAAAGAAACAACTTTTGTGACTTCCAGTTTGCTTCCAAGGAGGACAAAACCCGTCAAAAAGGGATCTGTTCTTAAAAGGAAGAATCTAGCTACCTTTGAAACGGAAGGCAGAAACTGAAAATGACAGAGTGGACCCAGCAGGCACATGCCCTCGTAATGATGTCGTAGTGACGTCGCATCGACGTCAGTGCAACGTCTTGTTGACGTTATGTGCCCGCTGGGGAGTTGCTTTGAATTTTCCTTAAAGTGTATCCATTATCTTTTGGAAGTGTCAAACACCAAAACAACAGCGGACATATCCGTAGCATCTTCAATTCTACTCAAACTTTTAATTCGTTTGTAACTCCTGGCCCAGAGGTTATAAAACTTGAATACATTCTCAAACTCAAAATAAAGCACACTGGTTGGCTGCTTCCGAGCACATGCTACGAAGCAAATGGTAAATTTCAACCGTTAGATAGTGATGAGTGCAGATGGATAAACGTAGCAATTAAATTGTGAGACTGTTGTTGACTTTAGTGCAAGTTTTATGTTTTAAAGAAACATTTGTTAAAAATAAATCTATACAATTCTTTAATGCATTAATGACGTCAAACAGAAGCCTGGCGTGTTTGTCTGACTGTCTTAATTATCTTTAAACCGCCACATTTCTGTAACTGAAGATAAAAAAATGATAAAATGCTTGACTGTAGATCCTGTTACACAAACAGTACAGTTTTCATGAAAAAAATCTTTTGTGTTTAAACTTTAAAAGATCTTAGATGGTCTAAAGCAATCCGCAACGTCACGATCTAGCATCGGGCACGGGTTCTTTTTGCAAATCCAGTCATCATGTCATTCATGATGATAAACGACCCCCCTTAAAAATCAAAACATGACACATTTTCCCATGCAAAGTTAGTTTAGTTTTCATCTTTTCTATAGTCTTGTTAATCAAGTAATGGAAGTTTTTTTCCCACGGTAGAATCTCTCCAGTACAAGTAATAGAAGGTGGTCTGTGACAATGTGAATGCGCCCCTCATGCCAAGTAATTAATTACTGACCGTTCCAAGGCGGCGTTCCAATTGTATTTATCGAGGTTATTAGCAAAGGTCTCAAAATTCGTGAGGAATATAACAGTAAGCACAAAGTAAGCCAGTTGCATAGACTAGTTTTGTGCAAATATGCTTCATTGTCTATGCCTACGCCTATTGGCGTAGTCAGACTTGTCATTCAGTCCGACACGGAAGTACGGCCATTAGTTACCAAAGTGAAAGTTAAAGTCAAAATTTATTCAAGACCCCTAGCCTGGCATTGTGAATTAAACATACATGTATATAACAAACAAACAGAATGACAGTGATGAAGTTCACAGTAAGTTACTACCACATGTGACTAACAATAATGGGAAGGTATAATGATTGCATTATTTAGAGCTCCAGATAAGAAGGGACAACAATGGCATCTCAGAGATATCCTCTTCCATCCTATAATGAAAACGCAAGTCCTGACCCCTCACTAGAACTGACTCGACGAGACGACTACAATGTTGGGCCACAACTCATGTTTCTACAGGAAAACAAAGAAACCATTCTCAAACCATCCGCCATCTCCTCTCATCAGGATCGCTTATTTAGTTAAACAATTCTAAAGTGAATTTACAGAATTTAGCAATCCTAAATACAATATTACGGTCATTGATATTAAACATATTACGATATTTTTGTGTGTTATGCTTCCGGAAATATTCAGGATGAGTATATCTTTTCCTGTCATTTTTTTCAAAAGGAACACTCAAAAATGTAATGATATTCATCACCTAAGTTTGCACTATTACACAAATTACAAATTCTATCATCCCTTGCAATGCCAACAACTATACCCTTTCAATCGGCAATTTATGGTTTACACATCTAAATTCACTGATGCGGCGAATTTGAGATCATTGGGTAAAGTGCATATATATTTTTCAAAACCATGTCAAGTTTAATTAAAATCATTTCGGTAGGTTAAAAATTGAGTATAACTAATTTTATTTAAATTTGTCAGTCAATCGAATAGCAGAGAATATACTCTTTTTGAAGCATGATATTTTATATAACTGCACAAGTAATGATTCAATAATGTCAAACTTTTCAGAGCCATAAAGGGCGGGGGAGGGGGGGGGTATCTATAAGGTGAGTTTTCTGCATGCTACCAAAGTTTTATTTTTTTTTGACTAATGGTATACTCCAGCGTGTCTAGTTTATTGAACCATATGTGACTTTGGTCGGAAAGCCCTAGTAACTAGGCTATGGGTCCACAGAAGTGGGTGGGGTAATTCAACATGGGTTTAGCTGGACTTGTAAAAATGTTCTCATTTGGTAGAAGTGTACAACAGACAGACAGTGTTTGATAAAATGATTAACAGAATATCTTAAATGTATTTCCATATCATTTTATTTGGTTTATTTGAACATATGTTGTCAAAAAAGACTTCCTTTGACATTCAGCATCTTTTTTTATATTTTTGTCCTCTATTTTCAATATTTCTTGACATCATTGCTAAATAAACTGACCAGTAATCATCAAACTCATGTCAAGGAAGCACCTTGACCAGTACCATTGGTTGATGGGATCAGAATTTTACTATGACCTAGATTTCATGGTTGACCGAACACATAAATTTGCTTAGAAGATAGGTATATTCAGTTTTATGACATAGAATTACGAAATTTTGGTCAAATTAATATCTTAACTGCTATATTGTGCCCCATACCTCCGCCACTAAAGGTGAGAGAATGCATACTGGCTTCAGGTCACATGATCAACATGGCCACAATGCCCATATATGGTAAAAACCTTTAAAACTCTTCTTCATAAAAACCAGTTGACCAATGGCCTTGAGACTTGGTAAGTAGCAATAGGTACTCAAGTTCTTCCAAGATTGTTCAAATGATGACCTTGGATTGACCTTGACCTTTTTTACGTCAAGGTCAAATATTGGAAAACGTTAGAACATAAGATTTCATGGGAAGTTTTGGCTTAAAAACTGGTATATACAGTTGATTTATTGGCGTGACCATAACATGGCCACAGTGCCCATATATGGTAAACATTGACCAAAGTGTCGTAATTTTTGGTCATAAAATTGAATATAACCATCTTCTAAACACGTTGATGTGTTCAGTCAACCAAAAAACTAGGTCATTGTGAAGTTCTGGTCCCATCAGCCAATGGTACTGGTCAAGGTGCTTCTTTGACACGAGTTTGATGATATCTAGTCAATTTATTTAGAAATGATGCCAAGAAATATTGAAAATAGAGGACAAAAATATCAAAAAATGCTGAATGTCAAAGGAAGTCTTTTTTGACAACATATGCTCAAATTAAACCAAATAAAATGATATGGAAATACATTTTAGATGTTCTGTTAATCATTTTTGCAAACACTGTCTGTCTGTTGAACTCTTCTACCAAATGAAAACCTTTTTACAAGACCAGCTAAAACTATGTTGAATTACCCCACCCACTTCTGTGGACCCATAGCTCAGTAACTAGGGCTTTCCCACCAAAGCCACATATGATTCAATAAACTAGACACACTGGAGTTTACCAGCAATCAAAAAAAATAAAACTTTGGTAGGATGCAGAAAATCCACCTTATTGATACCCTCCCCCTTTCTGAACCATACAATAAAATAGGCAATACCATGCAATCCAACATCTGCGACTGAATATCAACTGGAATATTAAGTTTTTTAGTCTTCCTGAAAAGACTAAACATAGCCTTAAGGCCTTGTTCCAGCAGACTTCTTTTATGCTTAGCAAAAGATCCGTTATGTGTAAGAGTCATACCCAAGTAAAAAAGGCATCAACAACAACAATGCATTTCCCATTGTAAGTAAAAACAGGGTTTTCTTTGACTTTTTTTTTCTTACCAAATATCAGAACTTTTGTTTTGGATGGATTAACTTCAAGTTTCCATGTTTGGCAATACAAATACACTGAGTTTAAAGCAGCCTGTAATTGTTCCCTAAATTCTGCTAATATTACAGTATCATCCGCATATAGCAAAAGAGACTTCTATATCTTCATTATCGCATAGTAGATGATTGTCTTAGTAACATCAGATAATCGATTAAACCCTTTGGATATAAATTCTACCAAGTCATTTAAAAATAGTGCGAAAAGTATCGGAGATAAGTTTTCACCCTGACAGACACCGACCATGCTATAAAAAAAGACAAATGAGAGTTTTATCATACACATGATTTAGCGTTATTTAACATACTGTAAATAGTTTTTAACATTTTACCATTGATGTTTTGTTGCAACAATTTCTGCCATAAAGCCATACGATTAACTGAGTCAAATGCTTTCCGGTAATCAAGGAAAGCACAGAAAAGATGTTTATGACGAAGTAGGTACAAGTCAACTAAACACTTTCGATTAAAAGCATGATCCATAGTACTATATCCCTTGCAAAAACCTGCCTGCTCTTCTCATAGAAGATTTGTATAATAATCAGATAAAAATTTAGCCTACAACTTAGTCAGCAGTAATCAATTTTCCAAAACAACTCAAAACAGTAATACCTCTATAATTTCCAGGGTTATTAATATCACCCTTATTCTTATAAATAGGACATATAATTCCTTCTGACCAATATTGTGGTACTATCCCTGAATCAAATTCAATGACGAACAGTTTACAAAGAACTTTCGACATCTTTCCACATGCACATTTCAGGGGTACGTGTACTCACCGGATCGGACCGGATCGGGCATAATCACCGGATCGGACCGGATCGGACCCGAATTTTACCATTTATAGCTATTTTATCATACTTTCTTGGACTATTATTGTTTATATTTTGCATAATATAGTGTATCCAACAGATACATTACTTAAATATGCGGGTTTGAAGGTTTCCTTATTGCATTTATGACTTGCTAATGTGGTGTATCCAGCAGGTTTTATATCTGCTCTAACTGCCTTAGTAACCTATACCCACAATCTATATTTTGAGCAAAAATAGAAAAAAATCACATTATTTCATCTGACGATTTTTATTTTCATACACATTGTATTGCATATATGCATGTTTACGTACCTGCCTCTGTGAAATGTCAAACATACTAACCCAATACTGCGGCAACAGTAAGTTCACCAAGTTCAAATCCTACTGTAATATATCTGTTGGACACACTATCTTATGCCAAATATAAACATTAAAAGCCAAAGAAAGTATGATAAAACAACTACAAATGGCAAAATTCGGGTCCGATCCGGTCCGATCCGGTGATTATGTCCGATCCGGTGAATTTACGTACCGACATTTCAGAGATTAATTTAGGATTAAATCATTTCCACAGCTTTTGTTGTTCTTTATAGCTCGTGATATTTATTCTTCAGTAAATGATCTATTTATTTCTAAGTTATTATCAATATATAAGTTTTCAATTGTAGTCATTGATCATTGTGAACTGTATTAAGATTTTTAAAATGATCATAAAAAGTGTCCAGAGTCACTTTACTAGCAGCAACTGACTAACTGACTCTCTGAAGACTGATTTAAAAGAGACCAGTATATACTTGTCTCATTTAAATTTTGGATCCAGTCCTCAAATTTCTCAAGCTTGAGATAAAGTCAGATCTGTATGCATTATATTGGTTGTTTATTTCTTTTTTGTATGCTTAACTACTTCTAATTAGATATACACGATTTTCGGAAGATTTGAACCTCCAATTCATATTACGAGCTTTGAAATATTCTTTACGTTAAGTACACCACTCTCCTTTATACCATGGCTTTTTCACCTTTTTTGACCCCTGTTTCTCAGTTAACAACATGCTAGCATTAGAAGCTGCATCTAACAATATCTTATCGCAATCCTCCACTAAGGAATCTAAAGTTTACATTCTCAGTGCCCACAGATGACACTTCAGAAATCTTTGTTTCAAGTAATAAAACTGCATTTAAGTCAATAGCGTTCGAAAATAAATCTTTATTCTCATTAATCCACTTTACTTTCTGACATTTTGCACTTCATTTTCAACAAACTTTGACTTTACAGCTTTACCCACAATGCTGCAAGTGACGTTATCATGCGACCTTAAATTTCGAGAGCTTCACTAACAAGGCATATATTCACATATATGTCGTGGCCGCTATTCGCATAGATATCGTGAGCGGTCATATGAAATACTGCTTAAAAATATTCGCTACTATACAGAACACATCCAAGTCTTTATTAGTTTATGACCCTGTTATGTCATTACCTGTGTGAGAAAGAGTATTTCCTTTGAAGAACTAGCAGTGTCACTGGACTGTTGCATAATAGGATTATGACACCCAGAACTGGATTTTTTGTCTTAAACTACGTAGCGCATCACCAGCGCAGCACAATGTAGCGCAGAATACAGATGAATAAATTACGTTTGGTGGTTCGGACTTTCAACAGTTTTCAACCATGGAAGGCTAATAACGAAAGCGAAGTGGTATGAAACCCACCATACGCACCCGTGCTTAAAATCTACCACTGGACTATTAGTGTCAGCTGTTGAAAGATAAGCGAAAGTTTTATTCCAGATATTTGCGATGTATTTTTTTTTTGGATAAACATCAACTATTAATGATTGCTAAGCGTAGACCAAGCTTTTTGTGAAAGCTATACTTGTATAGGAGTCGAAATAGCATTGCTATATTTTGGTTTTCAATTTGCAGAAGCTTGAGTTTATAATTGAGCCGCGACGTGACAAAACCAACAATGTGGTCGTGCGTCCAGCGCAGACTCAGATCAGCCTGGGCATCCGCCCAGTCTGATCAGAGTCTTCGCTGTCCGCATGGAGGTAGCTTAGACCCTTAGCTACCCTTTGAGCTATTAATAAAGAGTCTGGTCAAACTAGGCAGAAGCCCAGGCTGATCTGAGTCTGCACTGGGCGCACAACCACATTGTTGGTTTTCTCGTGTCGCGGCTCAATTTCCAGTGATGGAGTTGCGCCTTTACCAGTCGCAGACTGTGCTGTCTAAAAGGTGACGTTTAGTTTTTTAATTACATGTCCAAACTGAGGTGAATCACGCAAAAATTTCCTTACGTATTTGCGAACAGCGAATTATCATACAATCATGTAGGTCCATGCAACATAGCAAAAAACTTTTTTCAAGCTTGAAAATTTCTTAGGGTTGGTGCATTTTGTGTGCGAACGCGCAGGCTGATCTGAGCCTTTGCTGTTTGCAAATGTTATAAGCACAAATTTTACATGTCATGGCTCATCTACTCTTTTTTGATACCTTGAAGAGCTTTGTTTTATTTTTTGTGTCGGTGACCTTTTCTAGACTAAAACTCGATCTTATTTCATATGACGTCTTTAGCAGCATAACTTTGAAATGTGACAAATGTCACGGTCAAGTTTGCGACACGACATTGAAATTTATGCTGTAGGTGTTTTGCTTTTTTAAAACAACTCTTGCGTTGGCGCGTTATGTTTCTTATATCTCTGTTGTAGTGCCACGCAAACAACTTCCAACTCAGTACAGACAGGAAAGACATAGCGCAGCTTAAATGTTTCTTTCTCGCCATTTTATGACTGAACTACTGTTGAAAAGGACGTAAAATCGCAAGTCAACCACCAATCAGTGTAAAAGTGCTCAGGAACTTTCACAATCCTATTTCACACCCCATCCACCCACAACAACATGGGAGAAGACTGGAAGCACCACGTGCCAGCATTGATGTAACAGGACACATACAGAAAGCTAAACGAAAAGCTTTATCCCAGAATAAATACACCAAGCCTCTATACAACCAACAAATTGTCGAGTCCAACAGGAAAGCAGACAGTACAACCCAAAATTGATAATGTTGAGTCGATCAGAAATGAATTTACCGGGGGCTTGAGCCGTTTCTGAGACGTCAAGCTTCGCCCAATGTTCTGCCTTTGTTCATAAGATGTTAAGTTGGTTGGTGAGAATGTAGTCCTTCTGACTAATGCCTTAATCATCACAGAAAGAATGATATTGTATACCGGTACCAGGAATAAATACTTAGACAAAGCAAAAACAAGAGCTCCGCTGAGCGGGGCAATATACGCCAGTTGGGGCTTAAAGTTGGAAAGAAAACAAGAGATGACAGAACTTTGTCAGTAGCTTAAATCATCAATAATAAAACTACAAAACAAATGAAGCTAATAAGAAATTCCTAGACAAAAATTACAAAGGGGCATAATTCCATCAGAACTGAAAGTAGGGTCATGGTTCTTTTTCTCTGCATATCGTCTGATATTTGTAGAAACTTTCACGAAGAAATCTTAAACGGTTTTCGAGATATGGAGAAGACACAAAGCTAATATGAAATTACTATATGAAAAATACAAAGGTGCATAATTCCGTCAAAACTGAAAGTAGGGTTATGGTTCTTTTTCTCTGCACATTGTCTAATGATGCTTCATATTTGTATCAATTTCTATGAAGAAATCTTGTATGGTTTTCGAGATATGGAGTGGACAAATAATGTTATCTTTTGAACTTTGACCTCTAAGTGTAACCTTGACCTTTGTCAGACCTTCTTGAAATACAAGTTCTGCATGTTGCCTTGATAAGGTGAACATTTGACTCAAGTTTCAAAAACATTTTCCAAAGGGTTAAGGAGATATGGAGCAGACAGGAATTTAATACAAAATTACAATTTGAAAGAAAAAAAAAAAAAAAGGGGCGTAATTTTGTTAAAAATGAATCATAGGGTTATGATTCTTTTTCTCTGCACATTGTCTGATGGCGCTTTATATGTATGAAAACTTTCATGAACAAATCTTAAACGGTTTTCGAGATATGGAGCGGACAATTGACCTAAGTTTCAAAAAATCTTTCAAGGGGTTAAGGAGATATGGAGCGCACACAAAAAGTTAACGGACGGACGGACGGAGGCTCGACATAATACGACCCGTCTTCGACGGGTGTATAATAAAAGCATCACAAACGACTGCGTGATACCCCGCCACTGCAAGCCAATTACTTAATACATACGTCTTTTTGTCCTGATTTATTTTTACTCTGCATTACCCCAGGGTAGGGCAGCCAAATTCTATGGAAAAAAAATCATCACATGACACTTCATCAATCTTATCACTTGCTGTAAGCTTCGAAAAAACACGTTCCACCCTGATCGTATACATATTTCGTGATTTTAGACATGGATCTGACCATGGGGCAAGGATAGATAACCCCCTTAAGGCCAAAGTTTGATCGCCACTAGATGCTTTTATTATTTCTATCATCAGAATTAAGTTTAAGAAATATCTATATAGCTTTTGATTTTTTTATAGATTTTATCATCATTTTATGCATGTATATAGCCTGGAACCAGGGTGAGACAACCCCTATGGGATCAATTTTCGAGCACAACATGGGGCTTTTTTTTAATTTGATCATTTGCGGTAAGTTTTAGAATCAAAGGGCCAATAGCCCTGAAATGACAGATTCTATCAGAATAAAGTCATGCCACGTCGGCTTAAAATAATTTCAAACTTCGGCCCTGTTGCTTGAGTATGGTCCAGCTCTAAAATGTAAATTAACCATTAGCGCAAATCACGTCATGCACCTGCCAAAATTCTATCCTTGTACACAAGTAATTTCTGAATTCTGACAACCGTTACTGCTTTTCAATGACTTTTAAGCACACAGTGTTTGCGGTATTTCGCATTACCTATGGACCACGAGGGTGTCCACTCCAATGTTTACAACATGGCAGTTCTATAAATAGACACCGATTAACATACGATTACCGTATGGTGTCCAGCATAACACTTGCAAGAGATGTGGATAAACCTTCTTTTACATTACACTCTCTGCAATGATCGACGTGCTCGTAATACCGTTTTTGGCAAGTTTACAACTGTCAAACAGGTTTTTAGCGGCAGCTAATTTATTTCCTTGATAAAGTATGAGAGAAGCTTAAAGAGGCAGATGCACTTAAAGGGGGCGAATACGGTAATTGGCGGACTGATTTGTATTCGTTATATTTTTTGACCGCTGATGTCATTAGTTGGATACTTATCATTTTACAGAACTATATGAATAATTATACCTGCACAAGAATACGTTATATAAGTTCTCATTTAACTTTGTACAATTTTTTTTTCAATTTTAGATGGTTTTATCGAAATGAACTTACGATCACTTCATTTCTAAGCGGCAGAATACAGCTGTGAAAGTCACTTTCCAAAATACGCTTGTGACAGCTTTGAATAACTGATAGTATCAATCATTAAAACTGCTTCGAATTCTGATTAATACTGATTTTTTTTACGATTTTATACATGCGGGGTCAGGGGCAGATAACCCACACAGGGTAAATTGTGTGCATCACATGCGTCTTTTATTACTCTAACTTTTTGATGTAAGTTTCAGGAAATACTGTTTCAAACTCTGATTTTATATGTTTTTTTTTCTGGGCGTAGAAGTTAAGAAAAACAGAAGTCATGTATAGTTTCTAAGCCTAGAAGTTCTATTATAGAGTTAGTCTAACTAGTAGTTAATGAGTCCCATTGAATTCAGAAATCGACGTTACGAGTTGTTACGTCAATATTGACCCAGTTAATGTTAGGTTCCCCTCTTCATTAAATTTGTAAGTAGACTTGGAACCAATATTTCTTCTGGCCGGTTTACATCGCGGAATGATTATGTACAAAGTAGTTAGGTATTTTGTCAACGTATATAAGAAGTTTAAGATCTGAGTATCTCCATGTAATACATAAATTTACATAAAAGACGATAACAGATATTTCTAGACTAATATGCACAGTGGAAGGAAAGTAAACGATGATTATTTGAGCGTATGTGTATTCCGATCGGAAGAGTACTTCGGTCGACCTCCTAGCTGATGAAATATCTCCGTATTTTCCTAGAGAACATCGTTACGAGATTTGAACAACGTTATCTCAATATTCAATCGACCTTGATACCGCTAAATTATTAATGATCAAAAATAATAATTCAGTCCATGAAAGATGAATTTAATTGTTGAATTTGAGCTCGCATAACAAAATTTAAGCCGTGACCTAGATATTCGAGACCGTATCGGGACGTTTCGCGCCAGGGACGTTTCGTCCCAGGACGTTTCGTCCCAAACAGGCCAAAAACCCGGGACGATTCGTCTCAGGACGTTTCGACCCATATTCATTTAGATTTCATCGAGAGATCACCGTATCAAAACGAAAGAACAAATCTGAATACAAAATCCGATACTGTACACTCGTGATTCTCACTGGCTTTAACTTTAATGTTTAGTTCGTGAATTTATTGAAATTCAAACAGATTTCTCAGCCTAAAAAAACGAAACGCAAGGATTTGTCAGTGTAAGCGGAAGTAAATGTCACCAATACTGCGGTTTGAGCGAAGTCCGAGGAGGATAATCCAGACAGTTACATTATGCACTAGTCATCTGCAACCACGCCCCCCCCCACTGGGGCCGGGGAATAGCGGAGATATTGACTTTTCAATCTGCAAAGCCCTGGTATATGCCCTGCACTGTGGGGACATTATTTATGTCAAATCCCTGGTAAAGGTCTCCGCCCCCCAGGGGATCATATAAGTTTAACAAGAGTTGTCAGAAGTCAACAAAGCACGCCTTAAGGGTGCCTGACTCTCACAGTCACAAAGACCTACAAATATATCAGGTCATCTGCAGTGTCAGACTGAGCCATTATCCCAGGTATATGTTGAATACATACTAAATATAACTCAAAATATGAAGCAAAAGCACTATATGATTAAATTTATGTCTGAGTGACCTCAAATTCCCAAAGAAGATGTTAATCTATAAATAGTTTTGGCGACACAAGGCAAAATCAATGAACCATGAAATATAGGTCACAGTGATCTATAAATAATATAAGGTTATTCTCCATGTCAGACTGATCCACTATGCCAGATATGATGTTAATCCATCAAACAAGGCTTGAAATATAAGACAAAATCACTGGACCATGAACAAAGGTCAAGGGCACAGGAGACCATGGTAGCTTTGTAGCTGCTGCAATTATAGGGATATGCTATTTGACCAAGTATCAATTCTCTTCTGTCAAAGGTTTCATCAAAACTAAAAAAATTTGCCTTAAAAACAGTGCCAAACAGCAAAGTCAGTCAACTGTAACATATAGATCAAGGACATACAATTGTGTCATGCAGCTGCTGCAGTCATATGGATGTATATATGTACCAAGTATGATGATTGTAGCTGCTGTAGTTTGTAAAATACAGTGTTGAACATCGAGTTAAACGCAATTGTCAACATTGGTTAACCTGATCACGGCGCCGACGCTAACGCAGACGCTAACGCATACTCGGACTACGACGCCGGGGGTATAGCATAAGCTCTCCTTTGCTTCGCAAAGGCCTGCTAAAAATCAATATTCTGACAATTTCATTAAAAACACTCCACCATTTTTCTCGCCGTTTTGGCGGGAATCAAAAGCCCGGCGTATCCACGGGACTGCCAGGACACCTCTTAGGAAAAACACTGTACTTAAGCCCCGCTATGCCCCCGCTATCCCAGGCCCCATGGGGGCCGTGGTTGCAAATGAATGGTGCATTAGTTTTTCTTTTGTTTAATATATTATTAGAAAAGTATACCTAATATTGTATTCATATTTACAGGCATAGTTACTATATTGTACCGTTTGAAACAAGAGTAAAAGCTCTTTCAGTATGAAACTATGAAGTTGCAATCCATCCACACTTGGTTCAAAACTTCATTATTAACAGGATGGGGCACAAGGTAAATATTATATAAAGGTCTCATCTGGCCAAACTAGCTACACTTTTGACTCATCCTGATGTTGAAAGAGTTGTTTTGGGGTATATTGGTGAGTTCAGAGACAGACTCACTTAACACCGGCATAACACCTATGAACACTGGTCTGATTCCTACCTGCTTAGAGATGCATCCTGCATTACCCAGAAACTTATCGATGAATACCGGTCTGCTCAGACACACTCACCTAGAAACATGTTAATGAACACCGGTCTGATTCCTTATCTTAACTGCTTTAATACACTCACTGCATTAACTAGAACTATTTGGATGAATAATTGTCTGAAACCTATCTTCTCAGACACACTGACCCCACTACTTAGAAACAATCCGATGAACACCGGTATAATAACTTCACCATCCTACCTTAAAACATGTTGATGAACATCGATCTGTTTCCTACCTGCTTAGACAAATTCACCGCATTACCTAGAAACATGTCGATGAACACCAGTCATCAACATGTTTTTAGGTAGTGCAGTGAATTGTCTAAAGAGGGTAAAATCAGACTGGTGTTCATTGACATGTTTCTAGGTAATGCGGTGATTATGTATAAGCAGGTAGGAATCAGACCGGTGTTCACTGACATGTTTCTAGGTAGTGGGCTGATTGTGTCCGAGCATGTCAGGATCAGATAAGTGTTCTTCAGAATGTTTCTAGGTAGTGCGGTGAGTGTATCTGGGAAGTACATATCAGACATATATTAACTGACAGATTCCTACCTGCTTTGACAAACTCAGCGCACTACCTATAACATGTTGATGAACACCAGTCATCGACATGTTTCTAAGTAGTGCAGTGAATTGTCTAAAGAGGTAAAATAAAACTGGTGTTCGACATGTTTCTTGGTAGTGAAGTGATCATGTCTAAGCAAGTAGGAATCAAACCATTCTTCTTCGACATGTTTTAAGATAGCGGAGTGATTGTGTTGGAGCAGTTCGGTATCGGACAAGTGTTCTTCAAAATGTTTCAAGGAAGTGCGGTGGGTGTATCTGAGCAAGTACGTATCAGACATATATTAATTGACTTATTCCTACCTGCTTTGACAAACTCAGTGTACTACCTAGAAACATGTTGATGAACACCAGTCATTGACATGTTTTTAAGTAGTGCAGTGAATTGTCTAAAGAGGTAAAATTCAGGCCGGTGTACATCAAAATTTTTCTTGGTAGTGAAGTGATCATGTCTAACCAAGTAGGAATCAGACCGGTGTTCATCAATCTGTTTCTAGGTAGTGGGATGATTGTGTTTGAGCAGGCTGCTATCAGACAAGTGTTCTTCGAAATGTTTGTAGGCATTGCGGCTAGCAGTGCGGTTAGTGTATCTGAGCAAGTACGTATCAGACATATATTGATTATTAATTGACATGTTTAGAGGGAGTGCGGTATAGTTATTTGACTGGTTTTCATCGATAAGTTTCCAGGTGGTGAGATGAATGTGTCTGAGTGGGTAGGTATTAGACAAATGTTCAACCAAATGGTTCTAGGTAGTGCAGTGAATGTATTTAAGCCGTTAAAAATCAGACTAATGTTCATAGACATGTTTCTAGATACCATAAAATCGAAAAAGTGATATCACAAAATATGTACGATTGAGTGATATCACAAAATCCAATTAGTGATACCACAAAATAGAAAAAGTGATATCACAAAATTGATTTTGTGATGACACAAGATCACAGCTACTTTGTGATATCACTAATTCGATTTTGTATATCACAACATCTATTTAGTGATGTCACATTCGATTTTGTGATATCACTTAATCGATTTTATGATATCACTATATCTATCGAGTTTGTGGTCAGTAATTCGTTCCTAACTAGTGATATCAAGAAATCGATATTACAAAAACAATTTTGTGATTTCACTAAATCGATTTAATAAACATAAAATAACACATGGTTTATGACACTCAGGTGAGTCAGTGATAGCACATAATAGTTAGTGAAATCAGAAAATAATGTGATACCACATGTGATATCACAAACTTGAAATAGTGGTATCACAAAGTCGACATTGTGATATCACAAATTCGATTTTGTACGAATTAGTGATATCACAAACTCAGATTTCTGATATCGCCAAATCAAATAAGTGATATCAAACAAAAATCGAATTTGTGATATCGAAAAATCATATCCACTTTACTTTTTGATATATATCCAAATCTGTATAGTGATATCTATGGCAAGCCATTTTACTAATCATAATGCATAGTAGATATCTTATATAGTATATTAGATATCTAATATTCCAGTTAAGATATCTAATATAACATATAAGATATATAACATATAAGAAATCTTATGTCCTCTATAAGATATCTGATATAGGATATATCTTATATAGAAAATAAGATATCTTATATAGGATATGAGTTATCATCTTATTTAATTTTTCATATAAGATATCTTATATAATATATCAGATATCTTATATATTAGATATCTTAAATAGCATGTAAGATATCTTATATAATAAATCAGATATCTGATATATCAGATATGTTATATATTTAAATAAGATATCTCACATCCTATATAAGATAGCATATCTGATATCGATGTCTGATTTACAAAACAGGATATCTTATATGTCATACAAGACATCTTAAATGCTATATCAGATAACATATATTGTGTTGCGTCTTATGGAAAAGTCAAATAAAACATCTTATATACCTATACTAGATATCTTATATAGTATAAAAGATTTTTATATGATATCTTATATACCTATACTAGATATAGAAGGTCCCTTTGCACGCGACAATGATCAGCATATTCACATAGTTCATTGTTTTTTTCTAGTGAAATTATTTAATTCAGATTTTTATATACACGGGTGGGAAACTCCATAATCAGAGCCAATGGCTCTGATAAGGAAAGGTTATGGCGGTTTTCCGGAGCACGTGCGGCTATGATTATACCGGCTGAAATTTGGACTAAGAAAAGGTAAGTTTCGCAATCGTGGTATAAATTCGTTTTTACGGCGTGGGATCTCAAAAAAATGAGAATGTAGTTCAATGCTCAGGTCCTTTAAGTTCTTTTCTACGCTAAGGTAAATTGTCATATGCGTACGATTTTGTCTGAATCATTTGTGCCGTGGGGTGACAGTCGGCTAATTTACAGATAGGCAGCTAACAATTACGTTGAAATTCCTGTTGAAATGATATAAACGTAAGACAGTTGGTGGTCGAAGAGCGTGCACAGATTGACTGATCCTTCCCCATTCGCAAAAAGTACGAACTGAAAGCAAATAAAAGAAATTGATGTCAAGCGGCTCTGATTATATCGGCCGGCTCTACGTAGGATGGTTTCTTTTGTAAGAGTCGGTTACTACTGAAGTAAATATCTTGTAGTAGTGCTATTTACTGTTTGAGCGTTGTATGTCAGTAAGTATGGCTCGGAGAGGACTGCTCATGCCCATCACCTTTTTCCAACTTTTTGGGTTTAAGGTAAAGGTAAAGGTTTCCCATAGCCTAATAGCCATTAGGGGCAGTGGGGGTTAGAGACCCACTGTATTGCACAGCTGGTGAAAGGCGGAGCACATCCCTCTCCTTTCGCTGCCTTTGGGGTTTAGCGACACTGAAAAAGTTAAATACAGAAATGCGCGTCTGTCGCACTAAATTTGGTATAGTTACGTTTATATTCAACAGAAATATCAATGGCGAGGTTACCTGCCCCAAGGCACAAAACATTCAGACGAAATCATACACATATGAACTGACGGACGAACGAAAAACTGGACGCCTATATCGCACCTTGCTAAAACAGGTGCGACAATAAAGCATACCTAAAATACGCTGAAATATAATGCAGTACAAGATGTATGTTATGGACAACAACATCCATTCACGTGAAATCTAATGCACTCATTCTCCTCTTAATGATATTGGGAAATCAATCATCTATCAAACACTGCAACTAATATTTTTCGGCCCTAAAAACCCAAATAAACATCAAACACACGTCCCTGAACGTGGTGTAGACAACAGTTTTGTTTTACAACGCCCATACAGTAAATAGAACTACAAGACATTTACTTCAGTAGTAACCGACTCTTACAAAAGAAGCCGTCCTACGTCAGAGCCGGTGTAACGAAGTAAACTGACCCCCATAGAATAACGACCTCCCGGTCATTATTATTTAAAGAATAGTGACTCCCCGGTCATAATTCTATGACTCCCCGGTCATAATATTATGACCCCCACACACGAAATAAATCGACCCCTCGCGAAGAATTGTGACCCCCGTAGAATAACGACCCCCGATCGTATTCTTTAAAAAAGCCCCCCCCTCCCCTGCCGGAAATAATATTATTTCCCCTCTACGCGACGTTAAATGACATATAGCAAAAAAGAAAGAGCGTCATCCTGTCTCAACCCCCTCCCCACGCCTTCCCGTCAACCACCCCGTACAAAAAAACAACAACAAAAAACAAATAAATAAAAAAAAGTCATTCGAGTACACTGTACGCACCTATGGCTCATACGATTTCATTAACCCATTTAAGCTTAGCGTCCCTAAAAAGGGACAGAGGCAGACGTGCAGACCAAATTCAGACGCAGCTGAAATGCGCGTCTGATCACTTTCGTCTTTGTTTGCATAAAATTTACAGCAATTCCTATAAAATGAAAAACAAGAGGGCCTCGAGTCCTGAATCGCTCGCCAGAGTGAAAACGAGTGAACAAACCTGATACTCTATGAATCCCAAAATGCTTGACATCATATTTTCAATACCATTAGATGTTTGGGAGGTGAAGAATTTTAAAGGTTTATAATAGCACATTGGCATAATGGACATCTTGGTCATGTGACCAGAACTATTCAAGCAAACTGTTGATTCCCCGACTCATGGAGGCCGCATGTGACATTTTGCTTCAATCAGCTCAGTCGTTTGGTTTAACAGAGATGTCTGAAGCTGTTGAGATACGATCAAAGAATGACCTTGATCTCTGGTACTAAAATTCTTTGAGCACTCATTAAGATGATTTAATTTTGGCAATTCTTGTTGCTGTTGTTGTTGCTACTGCAGCAGCTGCTGCTAGCGTAGCAGTATTAGTGCTTACAAATTTCATGAAGAAACTTTGTTTTCGTGTTACTCAAGGAAATTTGACAAAATCTTCAACCCGGAAAAGGACCCGACACATGTCATTTCGATTAGTTTGTAAATAATACCATTCTACTCAAGGTACTTTTCTTTAGAAACTAATGGCCGGGGTCAGTTTAAAAATAAATAACGTGAAAGGGGTCGTTATTCTAGGCGGTCAAAATTCTTCGTGAGGAGCGATTTAACTTTGCGTGGGCAGGATGTGTGTGTGTGTGTGTGTGTGTGTGTGTGTGTGTGTGTGTGTGTTGGAGGGAGTACGTTATAACATTATAATGTTATGACCGCGGAGTCATTATATTATGACGGGGTAGGGGGTCACTATTCCTTAACGAATAATGACCGGGGGTCGTTATTCTATGGGGAACCCGTTAACCCCTCGATCTTTTTATAGCTATCATCGGGTGGTTAACGGGTGTCAGTATCGTTTAGAAACGGGGGGATTTTTTCTATAGAATAATGACCGGGGTCGTTATTCTATGGGGGAACCCATAGAATAACGACCCCCGGTCATTATTCTATAAAGAATAGTGACCCCCTACCCCGTCATAATATTATGACTCCGCGGTCTTAATATTATAACCACACACACACACACACACACACACACACACACATATCCTTCCCAACAACATCAACAAGTATATTACCAATAATAAAACTTGCAGTTGCAGTTGTTAATACATGTAGGTAGTGGTCATTTAGGTGGGGATTAATATTTTGTAGCCATCGTCAACAAGGGGGTAAACGGGAGACAGTATGTTTTAGAAACGGAGTCACTTTTTCTGTAGACTAATGACCGGGGGTCGTTATTCTATATGTTCCCCATAGAATAACGACCCCGGTCATTATTCTTTAAAGAATAGTGACAGCCCCCCCCCCGGTCATAATATTATGACTTCCCAGTCATAACATTATAATATTATGACCCCTTTTCCCTCCACACACACACACACACACCTTTCCCACGCGAAGTATAATGACTCCTCATAAAGGATTATGACCGCCTAGAAAAACGCCACCATCACTCTTTTTAAGAAAATTATTTTTGAAAGAAAATTACCCTGGACATAGTATTATGACTCCTCTGCGAGAAGTTAAATGACGATACGCGAAGAAATTGCTTATAAAGGCGTCAAAAAGGAACTTTCGGTATACTTCAAAATTTCCTTTCAAAAGGTGTTGTTCTAAATTCCCTATAAACAGCACTTCTTTTCATTTTCAAGCAGATACACTTAGACTAGGTGTTTTTATAATTGAATGTATTGAAAATAAACAAAGTTTTATAGAGATTCTTTCCCCTAACCCCCGTGCCTCAGCAAGCCACTTTGCATGTATGCGTGGACTTTTAATATATACATTATATGTGAGTGGCATACTTAGGCAAAGGGGAGGGGGAGATAGTATACAGCTGGAAAACTGAAAAGTGGGCGGGGTAATTGCATACTATGAGCATCTGTATTATTTTTCTTCATTTTAAGCATATTTAACAAAATAAATTCAGTTGATAAGAAAAATCAAAAAATATAATTGGGAGACTGAAAATGGCATGTACCCCCCCCCCCCCCTGAAAAAGGCAGTAAGAGTATATGTATAGGCGTGATAATTTTTCAAAATCAACAGTGCATAGTGCATAAGTCTACCTTTTAATGCTAAAATCTTATATTACATTAACACCATATGTCAAACTATACACATTGTTATTAATCTTACTTTAATTTTTGTTTGAGGAGGGGATCTATATCTTGCACGCGATATATTGTCTTTATGTGACTAACATTTGTTTCCAGTTATTTGAAATAAAAATCTTAAAGAGATCCTTCAAAAGCAGAGCACATATCAAATTCAATAGACGGACCATGGGTTATACTTCGAAGTTTCGGCTATTCAAGCCTCATCAGTGACCCTGAGAATATGTGGTTACGAAAGCCAGAGAAAAGCATTCTGTAATTTCTTTATTTTAATAAGGCAGACTTTTGATCGTAATTCAAAGACTGATTAGTATCAAAAAGTCTACCCACAAATGACAAAGTTACAGGTCAGACACGACATTCTGTTTGCCAGCGTCGTATAGCAGGACACTAAATTCTTTGAGAATGATCTCTGTAATCTTGACCTTCGAGTTAGGTACCTAAGTCTTGCGCGCGACATATCTTCTTGACTTTTATGCCAAGTTGTTTTAAAATCCATCATCAAACAAGAGAGTTGTAACAGACTGGACACAACATCCTATATGCCATAAGCATATATGAAGACACCATTGCTTCATGGGGAGTCATAATATTATGACGGAGGTGGGGATGGGGGGTCACTATTCTTTAAAGAAAAATGACCGGGGGTCACTATTTTATAAATATCATCAGGGGGGGTCATTATTTTTTAAAGGGACTCAGTATTTTATAGTAAGGGGGTCACTTTTTCTGAAGAATAATGACCGGGGGTCGTTATTCTATGGGGGTCACTTTACTTCGTTACACCGGCCGATATAATCAGGGCCGCTTGACACAATCAGAGCCTCGGTTAATTTATTCTCAATTCCTTTTATTTGCTTTCAGTTTTTAAGTTTTGACGAATAGGGAAGGATCAGACAATCAGTGCACACTCTTCAACCACCAAATTTCTCACATTTATATCATTTCAACAGGAATTTCAACGCAATTGTTAGCTGCCTATCTGTAAATTAGCCTACTGTCACCCCACGGCACAAATGATTCAGACAAAATCGTACGCATATGACAATTTACCTTAGCGTAGAAAAGAAGTTAAAAGACCCGAGCATTGAACTACATTCTCCTTTTTTTGAGATCCCACGCCGTAAAAACGAATTTATACCACGAATGCGAAACTTACCTTTTCTTAGTCCAAATTTCAGCCGGTATAATCATAGCCGCACGTGCTCCGGAAAACCGCCATAACCTTTCCTTATCAGAGCCATTGGCTCTGATTATGGAGTTTCCCACCCGTGATATACTAAGGCCCGATTTCACGTTAAACTTAGAACACGGATTAGCATTCGGAACACCAAAATTTTACACTGCGCCTTACGGTAAAATAGACCACGGACTGGTTAATACGAGTTATAACTGTGACGTGAAATCGGGCCTAAAACCAATTGTTATTTGCATTTCAACTAACATAAATCTCATTCATCTTAATCAGAGGCTTATAACTACTGAGTAGTTATAAGCCTCTGTCTTAATTTATCACTCAGTTTGTACTACGAATTTTGGAATTCAGAATTCGAAATTCAGAATTGTGAAATAAGAGAGGTAATTGGGCTATCGTAGGACATCGATACTTTTCGATTTTTATTGCCTTCCTTGCATTTTTATTTTGAATTAAAGGTGTTAGGTCCATATAGTTCAATTTAGCTGCACTAAGGTCTTTTTGCATATCTTTTAGTCTACATTAAACGCGGTCAATATTGTTCTGATTTACATGACCATGCATCATTCTTTAATATTAGTATATAGAGAAAATAGAGAAAATGAACAAAATGTTACTCAGTTTTATTTATTTATTTATTTTTCTTAAAATGCAAGTCTTAAGTCAAAAATTGTGTTAGCCTAGTATTCTGCACTAGCTTACAAATTTTCTGATCAAAGATATGTTACTGTGGTCATTTTTTTACAAAATTAATACATCCAAAAACTAAAGTTTTTTGCGTGGCTATATCGAAGTAAGATAATTTGTTGGGGTCGAAAACAACACGGAAGAAGCCTCATCAGTCTGCAATGAGATTCAAGTTTCATTTCAACAATCATTGCGACATTTACTTCTATAAACCTGCATAAACTGAGAAGTAAAATCAAACGCCCAATATAACATGACATTTCATGTTATAGTTTTTCTTGTTATGATTTTATACATGTATATAGCTCCGGGGCATGGACAGATAACTCTAGAGGGCAGCATTCCTATTGCAATATAAAGTTTCAATTAACTCGATAATTTCTGTGAAGTTTCATAATGATTCTCGAAATAGCAAAAGAACTGCAGGCAGAAAACCATTTTTTTGTACATTGACAAGTGCCATACCTCTGTCAGAAATAATCGAAATTTGCCCATTAACAATCCCAAACGAGACGTTCTTATTAGTAATGCATATGCAAAATTTGAATGAAATCCGTTTATAAATACTTAAGTTATCGAACGGAAAAGAAGGACGGACGGACGTACGTACTACGGACGGACAGACGGGCGGACGGACGGACGGTCACATGAACGGCCAACGTGAAAACATATTACATCGCTACTAACGTGTGGCGGGATATTACATGTATTAGGACAACATGGGATCATCAACACTTGAACTCTGGTGCCGGAAAATCTGCTAACTGATAAAGTCAGAGCCGTTATTGAGTTGGGGACCACTGAGAACCGATCTCTGAATATGAAATAATAATGAGTTCTTGATTAAATTTGAAAACAAGTTCAAAAGCAACGTAAAAAGAAAAGGGTAAACAAACTTGTACAAAATAAGTGTTGCTCTGATTATTACATATTTATTTATTTATATATTTATCTTTTTTGTTTGAAAATATCGCAAAATATTATAAAACAATAACCTTTTTTTTTTTAAAATATCGCCAAAATAAAACACGAATGCATGACACTCAGTCGGTTAAATGAAATTATTTGTGAAACGTGATACCTAACACAAATGAGCCTCGATACGTCACAACAGACAAAGTGACATGTGTGCCCAGCGAAGACTCGGATCCGCCTGGGCATCTGCCCAGTCTGTTTAGAGTCTTTGCTGCCAGCGTGGAGGCAGCTTAGACCCCTAGCTACTCTTTAAGCGCACAACCAAGACTCTGATCAGACTTGGTGGCTGTCCAGACTGATCTGAGTCTTCGGATGGCGCACATACCACTTTATTGATTTTGTTGTGTCATTAACAAGCAGACAAGCATATTCAAGACATGTGCATTTCGGTCAGACAAAAGTTACTGCAAACCATTATGAACTTTCATTGCCCTTTCTAGACGCCAAAGTGAACAGGTTGGTATGTGTGAGCGTAGGTGGAAAATGGTGTAACAACTACGTATTCAGCTGGATATATCAGTCAACCAAGAAACTGTAAAATTGCAAAAAAGGTTTCAGCTGCGTATTTAGCAAAGCCTAAAAATATCGAGGACAAGTCCGACACGTGACTGAGAATGCACGTGTTGTATGGTGATATTTGCGTCGGCACATAAAGCCCACGTCATTTCTAAAACACCATGCGCGCATGTCAGCGCGTTTTATTTCTTTGCCATACAGTAACTTCAAGTACATGTTGTATGGGTGGAACTATCCTTTCTTTCAAACAGCTATGGAATATAAATTCATAATTGAGCCACGACACGTGAAAGCCAACAGAGTGGTTGTGCGCCCAGCGCAGGCTCAGATCAGCCTGAGCATCCGCTCAGTCTGACCAAACTCTTCGCTAAGCGCTTAAAGGGTAGCTAAGGGTCTAAGCTTCTTTAATGCAAAGACTCTGATCAGACTGGGCGGATGCCAATGGTTATACCAATATCCTGAAAAATTGATGAAAATCGGTTGCGGCCAAAACATTTGACCAGCCTTATAAAGGGCCATAACTCTAGCAGAAAAGACTCAATTCCAAGCAGTGAAAACTGAAGGCGGAGTTGCAGCCAGAAGTTTTCATTAGCCTTACAATGGGCAGTAACTCTGACAGGAAGATCCTAATCATGACCCAATTGAAATGCGATCAACGTCAAACAGTGATAACAATAACCAAATACATGTAGTTTGATTAAAATTGGTTGAAAATTAAAAGAGGTACAACAAGGCCCGAAGATTTGGCCAGAATTACAAAAGCCTGTAACTCTGACAAAAAAGGACCCAACCATGAGTGTATCCCTTGCTGTCTAAAACCCATAAGCACCCAATGACTATTTGCCTCATGACATACGTGGAAATATAAAATATTGAAACCCGAACTATAAAATACAAAAGAACAGGAAAAATGTCATTTTCTATGACGTCTTTCAGACAGCTATGAAGCTTCATTGCCAAGTCCAACACATAAATGGAATGCCACATGCTCTTTTCAGTATACTTGCGTAGGCCATAAGCAATGACTACGCCTCTGTGCGTTGAAACTTAACATTATGACGACGTCTTGTATTTCACTGACATTTCGTCATTCAAGAAAATGATACGTTTATAGCTTAATAACCAATGGTTCTTTGGAACCCAAAACTAGTTTTGTTTCGTCACGTGGTCACGTGGTACTCGAACGAGAGCATAAACATCCCAAATCAGACTGCTTATAAGGAGTAGTTTAATCTGGTGATATACTATGTAAACATTACTGATCTTTCTTGAAATCCCTCACATACATTTAAGCATCACGTACAATCGACTGCATGAAACCAAACCATTGTGGTTATAAAACTTCGAACCGCGAGACGACATAAGCCACAAAGTGGCATGTGCGCGTAGCGAAGACTCAGATCAGCTTGGGCGTCGCTTATAGGTATCCTAGACTCTTAATTGCCCTTTATGCGCACAGCAAAGACTCTGATCAGATTGGGTGGACGCATAGACTGAGTTGAGTCTTCGCTGGGCGCACACGTCACTTTGTTGGATTTGTCGTGTCGCGGCTCACATATTTGACAGCTTGGTCTTTCTTAAATTTCATACTCAAGTAATAAGTGCAAGGTCTTGAAATTCCTACTAATAAATTGACTTCCTTATAAATTTGAAATAATGAGCAATATATGTCAGGGTGCATATCATGATACGGAGATTTCAACTCTTGTTCTAACAGGCTATTAAGAGAAAAAAATACTGTTACTTGTTTTTGTTATCTATCTCGGTGCTTTGGGTTCTCTGCTTTGTAAATGGTGTTTTTAGTTTGGGGTAGCTGAATGACTACCTGTTTGGCAAAGAAATGTTTATTCGGTTTAGCGTGCATGACTTTCATGAACTACAGTACACGCCTTTCCCTTTTTTTTTTAATTTTGAGGGCAACATATGGGGTTTGATTGTATTAGTTGCTGATCATGGTCTGTTTTTTTCATTACAAGTATTTATCGTCCTTGTGTGATGCTTCTGTTTTGATTAATCTCAGGTAGTGTTTATTTTTATTTGGACTTTTTGCTTCTTTTCAATTATTTTTATTATGGATGGATGGATGGATGGATTGATTGATTGATTGATTGATTCTTTTGATTTGAGTTGGTTGATTGATTGATTGATTGATTGATTGATTGATTGATTGAGTTTGCTTTACTGAGGGTTGCTTGGTTATACTTGTCAAGAAAATACGTTCTTTACTTAGAATTCCGCATGTGTTACATTAAGAGCCATCAGATACTGCTTTCAATCTGTTCCCATTGAATGTTTCGGGTGAGATATGGAATTTTCTTGTGGCAGTTTCTGATCATTTCCATAATTACTTTGAAGCTCATGTATTACAGTGAATGGGTACATAATCAAGGAAAGCAACTCTGTCAATTTTGCTTTTTGCCTCCATTTCAAAAGAAGTCAACTCTTCGGGGAAAGATATTGTGCCCTCGCGCAGCAAATTTCTTCCTTTAATAGAAGACCCCACCTTTGAAGGGTTTCGTCGGTCATGGAAGCAAACAGAAAGTCACGAATATCGTAACCCTTAGTGTATTGGTGGAAAAATATTTGTAGTTGCAGCTTTGTCTACATGATTTGTCTCATTTCACAACTGGATTGTTTTTGTGCGTTCAGAAGAATTCAGTGCTATTTGATCTGTTAATAGTTTAGGAAGAATTTGAACTTTGTACAGTTATTTCTCTCTTTCTTTTGGAAATCCTATAGCTGGTATCATATAATTGTCTTACTAATACAAGAGCAAGAATTGCTGATTGGAAAATTCTGCTGTGTTTCATATAGTCTGTTTTCAGCTCTTGTACGAGGGACGTTAAAAAAATCTGATTCTCGCCACAGCGGCATGCTGGGAACAAATGCTATACATGTATTGAAAGCACCACATTTTGCCTTTACTTTGATACCAAACACTATACAAAGATACATTTTCTTATTGAATCGCACCGTATTTTATTAGGTCCCAGCCAGACCCAAGGCTTATTTTATATGTGAATTTGTTTTCAACGTGTCATTCAAGACAGAAAAAATCTTCGCTAATGCAAACCTTTTTGTCGGTTGTTAGTCATTCTTTGCCCTCAATATCCATTTAAAAATTAGAAGGGTCGCAAAAATTATCGGTTCAGTCCTTGCAAAACAATGTGCAGTACTTACGACCTTATTGAAATCGACGTCATTGCAGTCATTTATGAAAATTGTAGCAGCTTCGTTTTTACCGTAATTTCAATTTTTCGTCAGTTTAGAATTTGCCAATGCGAAGGCTCTTTCTGACGAGATTTTGGGTGCTAAGCCACTTTATTTTTTGTTACAAAATCATTTGAACTCTTGTAAAAAGGAAGAATTTGCTAGATCTACTACATAAAATGCGGAGTATCCAATCTCCTGGGTATGGAACCTAGATTGAATTTACTTTCCCTCGATATTTACAGAATACAGTTGCCTGGGGACTGTGATTGAGCAGCAATGAAGAAAATCATTCAAGGACTGCTCATATCTGAACTATGACCTTTTAAAGTAAAACTTTGGCTTTAGCGTATACCTGGTTCAAAGACGTTAAAAAAATGTATACTTTAGAATATAGAATATTTACATCGCGTTTGCCGATCATAGTTTTATTGATTTTCATGATCAGAATGTCTGTCTTTATGATGGTTGCCAAATATAACGTCACGAACAGAACTTTCTGAACATGTCCTTTACTGGTGATCTAAGTTAAAGACATAACAGTTGAAGTTATAAACAACACATTCCATAAACCCACCTAGTTCATATAAACTATTTGATAACACATAATAACTTTGGTAATAAAATCAACAGTGTGAAGACTGCTTTTGTACGCCCTTTCTGGCATCAAAGCTGCGGTTATAACATCAGTCTCTGTTGTCTTGATAACGGACACACTGAAACGAATTTACTGAGAGCATGATATTAAATAAAAGGTTATATCATAAAAATATAGTATCAGAGGGCTGAATGAACCAAGATAACTTTGATTTTTAAGATAAACAAGACATTCTTAAGCTAACACACTGCCAGATTTTTTTCTGTTTGAAATAAAAAAAAAAGAAAAAAAAAAGAAAAAAAAAAGAGAGAATCACTCCCACATGTATGGGTGCAGACCTACTGGAGTGGGCTGATTTGATACTGCATGCTCTGTTGGGAGCGAACGCTGCCTTTACACGATGTATATGCTGAGAAAATAAAGAAAAAATAATAAGACAAATAGATTATCTTCATGGACTGCATGCAATGCATACAGTTACGTAAAACCGGATTTTGAACTCAAAAGTTCAGAAGAAAAAAGGGACTACATTCAACAAAAAAGGAAAAAGAGAGTTTTTATGGATCCATAGAAGTTCCCATTTACTCGTTTCGTTCTGGCGGACAAGAAAGATATAGATTTCACGGACATTTTCACGTAAGGCATGCTTCTAACTATCTCTAACCGACGCAGATATTTGACAGAGTATTTATGCCCCAGCACAAAGGAAGACACAGGAGAATAATCTCAAACTCAAAATAAAGCATATTGATTGGCTACTTCCGAGTATGTGCTAGGCAGCAGCCAATCAGTTTGCTTTATTCTGAGTATGAGAATGTACTCAAGGTTTATAGCCTCAGGGCCTGGTTTTGATATGGATTCCGTCGGCAGTAGCGTCGGTGTTGGCTCTTGTTTGCACCATATCTACGGACGAGAATTATGGAAATGAGCTAAATTTGCAGAGATTCATCATAGGATAGGGTAAATTTCCTTGGACTGATTTTAAGGTCACTGGAGGACTAAATCTGCTTAAGTTTCCCTTGGCCCCACAATAAATCTTTTACCAGTCTTAGTTTTCCTTGTCCCCGCAATATCTCGTGAATCAATGGGTTAACCTTTCACCAAACTTGAATAGATACATTGTTGGATAAAAAAAAAGAAAATGGCTGAATTTTCTTTAAGCGATTTTGACTGTTTTCAAATATACAGATTGTCTTTGGAAATAAAGAGCACATACACGATGTGCAAACAACAAGAACGAATCTCGCACCGAACGTCAGAAGGACTGATTTTATTGAAAATTGAATTTTGTAAACACAATAAATATACTACCATCTTAGCGCTTTTTGTTTCTGTAATACCGATAAGGGATTGGAACAGTCTTCCTTATTTTATCAGAAAATGCAGACTCTTTCAAGTGGCGCATAAAGAAAACGCGGAAAAAGTTATCCCAAAATATTATTTCTCAGAGAGGCGCCTGATAGAGTGGTTACAGACGCGAGGTTATGGCGCAGAGTCAGCGACTGGAAAATCCTCTCCGTCAGCTGTCAACCCCATAGCAGATGGGTACCTTTCGAATCAGGGAAAGATAAGGCATTGAATTATATGTGCCCAAGACACGACTGTCCCGCCCAAAACTGCCCCTACATTTTGTACGCCCAGTAGACAACCGAAAACATTTTCCTTTTTATTGCTACATGTACTTAGGAACCAGACGTAATAAAATCATACATACACGTCTTAGGACAGCGTATATTTAATTTTTACTATCTAGTTCCCAAGACGTTTTGGATAATCTCTTTTGTAGATGCAGTCTTGGTTACATTGAAAACGCTCAACACATCCTCTTAAAGTATCGATTATACCACGAACAACGAACTGAGCTATACCGGACTGTTTCTCTACTATTGACCATCGTCTTCTTACCCCCAAGCAGTGTAAAAAGGCGATGACCGGAACTTATACAATCGAGTGAGATGAGCAAAAGAAAATAAATATGTGAAAGAACTGATTGCAAATCAGTCACAGAGGTTTGGAATAATAAGAACATCAAATAGATTTACGGGGAGGCCTTTTAGGGCCGTCACCCGGCACAAAAATAATAGTTCCGATATGCAATATCTGTACGGATATTTAGTCGACGGCTTGAATTTTGATGTTGTCATAGTTATGCAAATTATGCTGTATCAATTTTCTCATATTTAAACACTTCAATTCTTAAGAAAGCCAAATACCTTTATTTTCATTTATTTATTGCTAACATAGCTTTATTTTAGTTAAAATCTTAGCTTCAAACATAGCTAGTTTACCATTTTTAGATAATGGTGTTCCACTTGCGACATCATATTTCTCAGCTTGTTTGGTCTGGAAAAGCATCGCATTACGTTCATGATTTTAGCAATCGGAGTAACTTTTAACTGCTTAAAATCTAAACCAAAGCTGTAACTCACAAACTGTGTTCATGTTTTAGCTCACCTGAGCCAGCGGCTTCGGGGGAGGTTATAGGATAGGCAGGCTCCGTCATCCGTCCTCCGTCCGTCGTCCGTCCACAAATTTCAAGCGACTTCTCCTGGAAAACCGCTTGGCCAATTGTAACCAAATTTCATATGTATCCTCCAGGGGTCTTAGGAACAAAAAGTTGTTCAAACGGTCCTGGTCACATGACCAACATGGCTTCCATGCCCATATATGGTAAAAAGCCTTAAAAATCTTCTTCTCCAGAACCAATAAGCCAGTGGCCTTGAAACTCGGTATGTAGCATTGGGTATGCAAGTTCTACCAAGATTGATCAAATTATAACCTTGTTTTCAATAAGGTAACAAGATCTGCACATTGTTTTGCAAGTGAGTGTTTAAATTATGACCTTTGGTTGACCTTGACCTTTTTTACGGCAAGGTCAAATATGGGAAAATGCTAGAACATAGATTTCATGGAAAGTTTAGAAGATAAAGGCCTAACAAATTGTATATACATTCAACTTAATAAGTACATGAAGATTTGTGAGTACAAGAGGTCACGGTCATTCTTTGACCTTTGTCCCTGAAGTCTCATATTTTGACAATTTCACACAATCTCCTCAATAGGCACGGGGCCGGTTGAAACCAAATTTCATATAGAGCCTCTAGGGGTCCTTGGAACGAAAATATGTTCAAACAGTCCAGGTCACATGACCAACATGGCTGCCACGCCCATATATGGTAAAAAGATTTAAAAATCTTCTTCTCCAGATCCAATTGACAGATGGCCTTGAAACTTGGTATGTAGCCTTGAGTACTCAAGTACTGTCAGGATTGTTCGAATTATGACTTTGGGTTGACCATTACCTTTTTACGGCAAGGTCAAATATTGGAAAATAAGATTTCATGGAATGTGATGATTTAGGCCTAAAAATAGTATAAACATTCAACTTAATGAGTACATGAAGATTTGTGAGAACATGAGGTCAAGGTCATTACTGACCTTTGACCCTGAACTCTCATATATTGACAATTTCGTAGAATCTCTGCAAAAGCCACTGGGCCAATTGTAACCAAATTTCATATATAACCTCCAGGGGTTGAGGGAATATAACTTTGTTCAAATTGGCCAGGTCACATGACCAACATGGCTGCCACACCCATATATGGTAAAAAGTTTTAAAAATCTTCTTCTCCAGAACCAACTGACAGATGGCCTTGAAACTTTGTATGTTACATTGGGTACTCGAGTTATATCACGATTGTTCAAATAATGACCTTGGGTCGACCTTGACCATTAAATGGCAAAAGCAAATATAAGAAAAGCTAGAACGTAAGATTTCATGGAAAGTTTTGAAGATTAAGGCCTAAAATTGGTATATATATTCATGTTAATGGATACATGAAGATTTATGAGTACACGAGTTCAAGGTCATTCTTTGACCTTTGACCTTAACTCTCATATTTTGACAATTTCAAACTTCTTTTCAAAAGCCACTGGGCCAATTGGAACCAGATTTCATAAAGAGCCTCCAGGGGCTGAGGGAACGGATTTTTTTCAACTGGTCCAGGTCACATGACCAACATGGCCCCTACGCCCAATTATGGTAAAAACCTTTAAGAATCTTCTCAAGAACCAACTGGCTGATTGCCTTGAAACTTGGTATGTAGCATTTGGTGCTCCAGTAATACCAAGATAATTCAAACAATGACCTTGGGTTGACTTTGACCTTTTTACGGCATGGTCAAATATGAGAAAATGCTAGAAAGTTTTAAAGATTTTGGCCCAAGATAGTTCAAATGATGACCTTGGGTTGACTTCGACAATTTTTTGGCAAGGTCAAATTTGCTTTCTGGTGCTTTTTATGAGAAAATAGTAAATATAAGAGTTCATGGAACTTGTAGAAAATTTTGGTACAGAAGTTAATAAATACAGTCTAATAAATAAGTATTTGAATGTTGTTGTTTTTTTAGCAATAGAGGTCAAGGTCATTTTTAAAGCTCTAACCAATGTTTGTCATATTTTGACAGTTTTAACAATCAGGTTCGTTCAAATGATGATCATTGTTTGACCTTCGACCCTTTTTACTCAGGTGAGCGATTCAGGGCCTCATGGCCCTCTTGTTTCGAAGTTTTATCGCAGTCCTTTAGAATTGATATCCAAATACAACGTTGGCTTGAAAACCTTTCTTCGACATATAATTCGGTGCTTTTGTGTATATTTTAGACCGACCTTCCATTAGTTGGACATGTATAAGGAACTCCTTAGACGGGTATTCAGTCTCATAATCAGCAATGATTATGCCTCTTTGATCCCATTTTAAGGGCAGCTGAATAAGACTTCGAGCCAATCTATAGCTGGAGCTCGATCAAGATTGCAAATATTCAGCAAAGTAAAAATTATGCTTTAAGTAGGAGACTTGTATAAATTTAAAGAGTAACTACACCAGGAACTGACTGTATCAGATCCCAAACCCTATCCCCAACATCAAAGGGAAAGACTGACAAAGACATCCCAACAAACAAAAAATTACAAGTGATAAGCCGAGTCAGCAGCTCTTTCCCAAATAAGTGGCAACTCAGCTATCTTTATTGAACTAAATAATTTAGACCAACAGAATGGTTACAACAGACTAAGCAAATTATACGAAAAACATTTAACAACTATTTTTACCTATTTTCTATTTTTATGATAGAGGGCTGGGGTTAAAATTAGAACACAATAAATTAAACAGCACCGAACATAAAACAAATGCAACTAGGAACTCCTCTATCTTTGAATTTTCACAATATTTGAGTTTAAGGCGTATGGGTACACCTCCATCTTTTGTTTACCTCTTTTGACCAAGGGGACAACTTTTCAGGCTTCATGTATGCTTCTCTGTAGAATAAAGCCCGTCCAAAAGGAGATCTATTCCTAAATAAAATAATTTGCTCCAAATGGAGCATTTATTTGTATTTCGGATTTAAAAGTAGCAAAATTCACAGGAACTGACACAATTTAATCCCAGATCCCACCCAAGATACTATGTTGGAAAAGACAACACAAACCTGGTCACAACCAAAGACACCATCAGTGGCAGCCAGTTGAACAGCCGTTTCCCATTTAGGTGGTCACCAGGCTAGCCTTAACATCACAAATAAAATATCAATGACAGACATAGCAACAAACAACTCATAAAACAACCAAGAAGAACCAAAACAGAGTTACCGGTTTGGGACTGTCAGCAATGAAATTACTGTGGGGAAGGGGACAAGGGGCGGGGGCGGGGGCGGGCGGGATGGGGCTTTGCTAGTTTTATGATCGACCAACTCTCGCCCTTGGTCCTGCTGTGGTTCATCGAACACTTAGTTGTTCAATCCAACCAAACAACCAAAAAAAAAAAAACAACAACAAAAAACAAAACCAACCACCACACGCCCGACGAACAAATTACACGAGTAACGTGTTTTCTAGCTAGCCTGTACGTCACAAACAGTATATCAATTAAAGACAAAGCAACAAACACATTAAACAGTCAAGAAAAACCAAAACAGAAGTACCGCCTATGGACGGCCAGCAATGAAATTGCTAACTGTGTGTAGAGCCGGTGTGGTTGGGGGTGTCGGGGCTCTAACTAGTTTTGTGGTCGACCAGCTGAAAAGGGAGGTAAACATCAACATGGCAGATGGAAGAGTTGCTTCCCCTGAAAGCGTATCCATAAAATGAAATATCACAAGTTTATTGAGTACATTTATAATAACTGGTTTCATTACAACAAACACACTTGTTTAATCTCAGCTTGCAGCACGATATTGGTAAATAAAGTTCGTTTTGTGGACGGTTTGCTTTTTTAAAATAAAAAGGAAATTAATTTGAAATATTAGCAGATGTTGTTTGCTGTAGGGTTCTTTGACTTAAAGGAACCCTGATGATTTTTATGAAATCGAAAATATGAATGAAGATGCCCAGGAAAATGTCACAGTCGCAAAGTACAGCCAAGCATATCAGCACTGTTAAAAATAGAACACCGTAAAACATCTAAACATTGGGACACCTAAAATAATTACCGTAATTGGCCTAAAATGGGACAGTTTGGTATTACATTGCGATAACCCGTCCAATAAAAGCAGATGGAATAGCAAACTGTGTAGTCCCAGATCAGACTGCTTAGCAGTCTGATCTTGGTCTGCACTGTTTGCTCAGACATATCTGTCTCAATATTCAGAATTTTAATGGCACGCAGCGGCATCTTCCCCTTCATCTGCAGAGACAGTCAACAGGCTGGCACTATGTTACGGACTATTTTTGAAAAAAAAAAAAAAAAAAAAAAAAAACTTTACTTCTTTGAAATAAATATCAGCAGGTGCTGTTTGATGACAGTATATTGACTCAGAAAGGCCTTGGTGACTTACGTACATTTCAGAAAAACAGGAACTTTTGAAGGCCATATGTCTAATTGAACACTGTTTTTGAACTTACGACAAATGACTTGACACGACTAAAAGAACCTTATAGCGTACGTGCAAACAACAATAAAGTAGGTCAATCAGCGCAACTCTGCAGTCTCATCAGGATCCTCCCGTTCCCGATCATAATCTAAGAATTGAATCCTCTGAAATGTAAAGGCCCTGATCAATGGGAACATAACAGAAAGTGGATCAGGAAAAATGGATAAAGATGTACGGGAAAGCCAAAGATACAGGGTTTATTATATCAGAGAGGCTTCGTAGTCGAGTGGTTAGAGTGAATTAAAAGACTTAAGAATAATTATTTAAGAGAATCTGAAGTTTCAGTTGAAAGAATTTCTGTTTGTAATGTCATTGAAAAAAATTGGCGGAGCATGGCATGCTCCGGAACTAATGATGCCTTAGACCTGTTACCTTAGCAACTAAGAGTTAATATTGATAACAAAGTGATGCCATCAAGACTTGATTCTGACAAGGTACTATGTCCAACAGTTGGTAATTCCATAACTGTTGCTATGGTACCAGATCTATGGCGTCGTCTCACTTATAATTGGAGACGAGTGTGTATGCCATACAAGGCATGGACGGACGAACGGCGCCCCGTTACTGCGGCTATGGATTCGTTCCGCTGAGGTGCGGGGGCAGCGTCGATATGAGAATTGAAATACTACAATGCCATACTCCTCTCGAATTGTAAGTGACGTGCTACCTGAAGTTCATACAATAGACAAGTGTGATTTTCTCAAGCCTATTATCAATTCTCAAATAATTTAATTTTCTTTTCTACATGTATCTACTGACCCTTGCGTGAGAAAAGCCTGTCTTGCAGCATTTGAGAAGAACTATCTTAACCCTGTTGGCCCAATTATTCTTCGTGACTTCAAATATTGCTGCCTGATTTTAGATGGCATCTGTTATCAACGGTCGCTTTACAAAAGTAATCGGAGAAAGGATAGCAATGAAACTAATACGATTAAGAGATGTATGAACCCAAAGATTACAAAAATCAGTTTTTCATAAACCTCGTTTCCTACAAATATTCATATGGCTTCAGGCTTGAATATCCATAGGTTCAACTCGGATTAACCCATTCCATTCGGGATACCCCTTTAGGGGTATCTGGGCAAACAGTTTGGATCCAGATCAGGCCCCACAAACGTGGGACCTGATCTGAGATCCAAACTGTTTGCTGCCTAGACATCATTTCTACACGAGTTAGTTAGACCAATATTGTCAAAATATTCTTGATTTTTGATGCAGACGACAATTTCAGCAGACGACAAAAAATACCCATAATGCAATGGGCTAAAGATACATTCTAAAGAAGAGGTATGCGTTCTGCTAAGACATTGGCATAAATTCGAGACATAACATATCAACATTCGAGAACAACAAAACGTTATTAGATTTTAGCAGCAGCTATCTATTCCTCTAAGAATTACAAAATTTGATTTAAAAGTCGCAGCTGCGTATTTGTGGTATATAGACGGATTCTTGTTTCTGCCATGTCAAGCGAGAATATACACATTATTACAATAGTAACTTGATCTGGCGTACTGTATCACGTCTAGTTGATGAGTTCATACCATCGGATCACCCTCGACGCTCTAGTTGATGAGTTCATACCATCGGATCACCCGAGACGCTTGCGTCGAGGGTGATCCAATGGTATGAACTCATCTACGAGACGTGATACAGTACGCCAGATCAAGTTACTATTATAATAATTTGTTTATTATATACCTTAGGGAACAGCCAACCATTCATACTTACCAGCGCTAATGCATCGATCCGGATTCGAACCTGCGCGGCAGAGGTATATAGCTAGGCGTGAGACAAACGCTACCGCATGAACTATCGAGACGCGCCATTTTTCACGTGTTTGTTGACGTTACGTCACTTGTTTTGTTTCTCTGGTTCTCGTTTCTACGATGCACGTTAAAAAATGACGCGTCTGAAGCTGGAACTCAGGCATAGCCTCGTTTTAAAGGATAGTGATACGGATTCAGAAAACGTCAGTTTGATACGGCTGTCTATGTCAGATGGCCAGAAAACAGGCATTTCACAGGGTGTATCATTGATAGGTATATGATAAAGTGGGTTATCCAGTTTGGTGTTTGTAATCGGAACAGAAATTTGCTCTTCACACGACTAAACTGTGAGTTAAAAACAGTAACAACAAAAACAGCTCTTCAGTCAAGAAGAAGATCCATATACAGAACCACCACCATTAATTCAACATCATGTCGTTGAATCCACTATGGATTTTGCATAAAAAGTAGTGTCGTACGGTGTTCACAGCCGTGCATCAACTGGCGAAAAGCCGTGTATCAACAAGGGATTCGCCATGCTGTTGATGCACGGGTACGCTACTTGTAATATGCTTGTGCCCGGGCCACTAAAATAATTGGGCCATGCAGCACTTGCCTTCGGTCAGATTACAAAAATTGGTGGTTCGCTGTCAATATATTCTTATATCATCATGTTTTTGTACGTACATTACGTCATCAAGTTGTGACACAGGTTTCAAAACGATGTTGTATACATTCTTTCGATGCCAAATGAAGAGTAAATACTCTTAAAGAAAACATGTATCCCAAGCTTTCAGCAATCAATAGGCTAAGATTCCTGAACATTTTTCTGAAAGTTCCAGATTGGAAGACGAATTCAGAAACCGTATTTTAGTGTTTAATATACTTCGGTAGCCTGGTGTAACACCTTCAAATTCTGTTAGATTTAGAACACGTACTCCCGGAAATAACTCAATAAAGCTAAAAGTACCCAAACAGGACGTAATTCGAGCCGTCTAATGGCCAGCTAAATATCTTACATCACACGACGTCAAATGAAGCCATTCATGTTGTCAGCTGGTCTTCACCGACTGAATTAGGCATGCAAAAAAAGGCTGTGGCAGATGAACTATTACTTTTAACTTTTATTTTCAAGTCTAGATTATTTGTAAATACTTTTACAGAGTCACGTACTCTCTAGAAAATTCATCATAACTAGCCAATAAAGCACCGATGAGAAGCTCTGTTACGTTAAGATAAAGAACTTTTGCACTAAAACCCTGTTTTATGGTGCACTCTCTTTCTGTATTGCATTATAAATCATTTGTTATTAAAGGATATTACTGTTACATTCGAACCCAGGTGGCATTATTCTGCCAATATTGTAGTTCAAAGGCATAATTCAATAGGTGATCATAACTGCAATTTAACTATTGGATTTAAGGTGCATGACGATATTGTACAACAACCTCCGTGACCTCCTTATTGGTTCCCTGGCCCTGCAGCTCTGTCAGAATGGGGTCTACTCTTAAAGGACAGAAATTGCTCTCGAGGGAGCAATTTCGTACCTCTAAGAGTTGACTCCTAATAAGATGGGAGGAAAAATAAAACTGAAAGAGTTGCTTCCCCTAATGATGTACCAATTTATTCAGATTAAGGTTAACTCAGTTTAAAAAAAAAACTCTTTGCTTCTTCTGATCGTGTTAGCGATGCAATTCAAATGGTAACACAGTGCAATTTCTAAGATTCATTTAGTAATGTTTCAGCACTGCAATATGGAATAAGAAACCTATATCTAACTTGACACGAGCTTTGAACTAGAGCTTTTCTCTATGTATGAGAAAGACTACAAGTGTATCGTCATTTCAATTTCATCTCAGCTAACAAGCCAATGCCCTCTCGAAGGCAGCAAGAGGATGGATGGATGACTTACGACTGTACGTCCTTTTCAACGGTATTTCAGTTATATCCGGACGATGGGACGGTGATAATGAAAGGATGTGTGCAATGGAACCCCGTTTATGGTAGGAAAGAATTTCGCCTCAAGCGGGGCTCGAACCCGGTCCGCTAGATCAGCTGCCATCGCTTAACCCACCGAGCTACCGGGGCTTCTTCCGGAGGCAGCAACTGAATGGGAGACGTTGATGAATTCCAAAGTAAATAAGGTGAGTAAATATTCGGTAAAGGGAGAGCAACAAATAGACTCCCATTACCCGAATATTAACAACCGTTTATAGTTATGTTGTTAAGATGAATGGATACGCTTTCTGTGCAAGCAGTCATCAGTCTGCCATTTACATTTTTGCTTCCCTTTTCAACAAACTTTAAGTTTTAAAGGAAAAACAAAATGTTCCACTGGCAGCCAATTCCCCTCTATGAGAGTAAACCCCTTTGAAAGAAGTGTTGGGAAAACTTAGCGCCGTACAAATACACCTTAAAGACCTGGATTTTTGTCATTAGTAAGTTATGTAATCCTTATCTAATCCAATAAACAGTCTCCTCTTGCTAGCCTGTCTTCTCTAAACCAGTGTCTCAGCAGTCTCTTTCGGAGGCCCAAAATGGGGGAAATCAAAAACAGAGATACCTTGATTTAATTACTGGCAGTATTCATCAAAGTTTGGTGTAACATTTAAGATACATATATTCTGGTAATGCTTACAAAATCTTAAGTTCACATCTATCCCTCTTCACAAGCAAAATTCATTATTAGAGAAGCCAAAATAAAATAATATACTCTGTGGAAACACAATACTGATATTTGATAAATCCATAATTGACAAATCAGTCTAAAACCAACAAAACTACAGTGTCAGTTCTTGTACAAACAAATGAACTTTGACCAATTCACTGTTTTCAAGAAGTGTCAAAAAAATGTTTAATGTCACCAAATTGCTCAAAACACAGGTTTCACAATTTAATTAAATTGAAGTCTTTTGGGTTTCAGAAGTGATCCTTGAAATAAAATTTCATCTGCAAATCTTGCATATTTTTTCTCTTCTTGAGATTATTATAATGGCTAATGTTAAATTACAGAGCATTTGACTTACTACACAAAGAAAAAAAAAAGAAAAAAGAAAAAAAAAAATATAAATTATAAAAATAAGGAAATAAAATTTAAGAAAGTCAAATTAAAAATAAATAAAATTATGAAAATAAGGATATCAAACATATGTAAAAAAGTTACAGTAGTTAGTGAAAATACAAAAAGGTATTAATTGTAAAATATATTCAATTATTTTTTTATTCTTCCTTAAGTTCTTTTCTTTTAATTTATTCATTTTTTTTTCATTTTTTTTTTCTCTTTTTCATTAATTCTTTTTTTTTTAAATTAATATTTGAGTATTCTTTGACTGCTAATCAGCAAATTATACTTTACAAATTATAGAATATATTGTTCTAATCTCTTATGTATGAATTTATCCCATTGGGGCCCCACAGACAGGCAGTGGTTTCAGCACTGCATTGTTTTATGACCCTACTAATGATGTGATTAGGAGCTGCCTTTGATTTTCTTATCGCTTGTTTATTGGAGGGGATTAGATTGGGGGGGTCAAAATGATAGAACAAAATCCAGCCCTTTAAGGACGGTAATTTTAGCATTCTGTTTGGGTTAATCCAGTTTTTTTTAACTCTCACTGTCAACGTCTACCTAGTACAAATTAAAAGAAATATAGGCAAATCTGTCATTTCTTGAAGCAGTGCATCTAGAAATTAGGAAAACAGCTGCTTTAGTTTTATGAATGCTTACAGTCTTGTTAAAGCTCAGTCATTATGCATGCACTTATGCTTCTTTGGACACTTATAATGCATCACTTAAACAAAAAATCTCGGAAGTGAACCAAGACCAGATATCAGACCAAAGCCTTCTTGAATACCAGTCACGCAGTATGCACGAGAACGTATGTTACAGTTACAACGTATTAAGCCATGATGAAAACGGTAGAAATGTCGATGAAACCATAAAAAAAACTTGAGTATAATCTCAAACTCAAAGCACACTGATTGGCTGCTTTCGAGCATGTGCTAGGAAGCAGCCAATCAGTGTGCTTTACTTTGAGTTTGAGAATGTACTCAAGTTTTATAACCTCTGGGCCAGAACATAATCAGCTCCTAGGATTTCTGAATGGTATAGTCCGTTTGCTCCCAAATGCAAACGGCATCCCCAATATTTTCTCAAAATTGGTGAGAGGTAAAAGATTTTCGAATGGCTCATTCTTAATTTTCATCCTGTACATAACAAAATCATAATTTTGCAGAAACGTGAGGTTTTGCATAAAAAAGTTTCTATACAAAAACAGGACCTAAAATATGTCATTTTCACCTCTTAATTACAAGGGAGTAAAAGTTGGCTGTTGGAATTCCGTTTTGTTTTACGTGTTAGAGCATGTGACAAATGTATGCTATTCCTAGAACAAAATTTGCATAATTAATTGAAATTTTAGTCTCTTTGCTAGTAACTTGAGTACCTTAAAAACTCTAAATACTGGGACATGAGTGTCTTTGCAAACTATGCAAATCAGGATGTGACTGTTATTTACTTATGGTTTGGTACACCTCTACGTCAGTCCACCATTTTTGAAAGGGAGACACTTTTACGACTTGCAAATGCTTCCCCGGAAAATGAAACCTTTCCAGAAAGGAGTCTACTGTAAAAGGAAAGAATATTGGAGAAAATTCTTTTCTTTCAGTTCTTTTCATGTTCAGGCCACCTACATGGGAAATGGCTGTTCACATAGCTGCCACTGATGTTGTCTTTGGTGGTGACTAATTTTGTGGTGTCTCTTTCCCACATGGTGTCTTGGGTTGGATCTGGGGTTGAATTATGTCAGTGCCTGAGAATTTTCCTCCTTAATTTTGCCAGCTATTTAAAACGGAGGCAAATATGAAAATGGCAGAGTTGGTTCCCATGAAAGTATATCCATTCACATTGAAGAGCAATATGGACATGCCTTTTCTCAAGACTCTTCCACGTATCTAAGTTCAAAGCTTTGTGTATATGCAGTGGGTTAGATATCCCAATGCTTTAAAAAATACAGTGTTATAAGATAATACAAGACTGAGATCGGTTGCACTAGGCGCACCCGAATAAATCACGATCATAAACCAAGATGTCATTACTCTTTCAGACAAATCTGCAGTTTATCAGTTCTAATGTAATTAAGTTCCGGAATTTTATAGCATCTTATGAACGTGCTTTGCTGCATAAGGACTTTCATTAGCTCCTGATCTCGTAAACATTTGTTTAGCTAAACATGAAAGTACCGCAAGCCTAATTTTCTTGACTAATTATTTACATCCGTGTCATACATGAAATGTATATTAATCAATCGCAAATAAAGCAATCTATCTGGCACACCCAAACATTCATATCAAGTCAGTTATGAAATTGGTAAAGTATCGTTATACATATTATAGAGACAAACACAAATCTTCAAAGCTTTGAACTTTCAAATCTGCTTTGACTCCAGACAAAAATGTGAAAAAAAAAGTTCCATACAACAAATAATAAGGTACATGTACTTAATTTAATATGGCTGCATAGCTTTTGTCTCACATACGAGCCATAAAGCACCAATATAGACAGGATACTTGCACGATGTTAAAAGCTGCTTCAGAATAAACCCATTTATGCATAGTGGATTATTCTGTTCTTATAAATAGGATGAGTCCATATGTCAATTAAGGAGTGTCTGGCTTAGTTTCCTTTATTGTTACATTACACAATAAGATTGCTTCTCCATGTAACTATGAACGGCTTAACTATCACTCCGTCGCGCACCTATTAAGGTACGTTTTATTATAAATCATTGTTTTAGTGTTAGCTTTGAATAATTTTATTTAGCCACCAATAACAAGAAGTGCAAAACACTTGTTAGTATGGAAATCTACCCTTGAGTGGCGCACTGTCAATGATATGGAACCTGAAACTCTTCAGACTGAGAAAATCCGAACAAGGGTTGCTGGACGGACTATATTGACATAAAGCTTTAGGTATTGTAATACATTGCCGATGCTTCAACTAAAATCCTTAAAGACCTGGATTTTTGTCATTAGTAAGTTATGTACTCCTTATCTAATCCAATAAACAGTCTTCTCTGGCGAGCCTGTCTTCTCTAGACCAGTGTCCCAGCAGTCTCGTTGGGAGGCCCAAAATGGGGGAAATGAATAACAGAGATACCTTGATTTAATTATTCGCATTAATATTTATCAAAGTTTGATGTAGAAAAACATTTTAGATACATATCTTCTGGTAATGTTTACAAAATCTTAAGTTCACATCTATCCCTTTTCAAAATCAAAATTCATTATTAGAGAAGCCAAAATAAAATAATGTACTCTGTGGAAACAAAATATTGATAATGATAAATCCATAATTGACAAATCGCAGTCTAAAACCAACAAAACTACAGTGTCAGTTCTTGTAAAAACAAATGATCGTTGACCAGTTCACTGTTTTCAAAAGGTGTCAAAAACATGTTTAATGTCACCAAACTTCTAAAAACACAGGTTTAGCAATCTAATTAAATTGAAGTCTTTTGAGTCTCTGAAATGATCCTTCAAAATTTCATCTTCAAATCTTGCATATACTTTAAATTTCTTCTTGAGATTATTGTAATGGCTAATGTATTAAATTACAGAGCATTTAACTTTACAAAAAAAATAATAAATAGAAAATATAAGAATAATTAAATAGAATTTAAGAAAGTTAAAATTAAAAATATCATAATTAAAAATATAGAAAAACGTTATAGTAGTTAGTGATAAAACAAGAAAATATTTGTGTATTTATATTTTGCTTTTTTTCTCGTTTTCTTTTTTTTTTCTTTCTTTCTCTTTTTAATTAATATTTGAGTATTCTTTGACTGCTAATCAGAAAATTATATTTTACAAATTTTAGAATATATTGTTCTGATCTCTCATATTTTGACTGATGCATGAATATATCACACTGGGGCCCCACTAGCAGGCAGTGTTTTCAACACTGCATTGTTTTATGACCCTAATAATGAGGTGATTAGGAGGTGCCTTTGATTTTCTTATCACTTGTTTATTGGAGGGGATTAGATTGGGGGAAAAATTGATAGAACAAAATCCAGGCACGGTACGAATTCATTTCGCTACGCTGCAGTTGTGCTTAGGAACTCCTGACGGGATGCTATTTCAACTCAAACTAATTTTGGTGAATTTAAGTCACTTGTACCCCGTTGGAATGGGAAGAATTGTAAATGCTTAGCCTGTGATGAAGTTGCGTCAACGTTGGTGCAACGTTGCCAGAACGTTATGTTGCCGCTGACTAAATGATGAAACTCTTATTTATTTAAGACACCAAGACTCTGTTACCTTCGACAGTATGTTTTTAAGCATATTTCTTGTCATCATTTTATTAGAGTTTAAAGAGAAATACCCACTTGTCATATGCAAATAGTGTAGACCCTGACCAGACGCAACGTTGTGTGGCGTCTGATCTGGATCTGCACTGTTTTCCAATGCCCCGTCTATGGGACACTGGTCATACACGTGTTAAATGTGGTGTTGCATCAGTGTAAATACCCAGAACGGGAAACAAGGAAAACGCACAACCCACCCACCAAAGCATAAACAACAAAATGGAAAAGCATTTTTTTGATTACCGGCTTTCAGTCCAAGAAAAACAAACAAACGAAAAATTTAACCCAAAAGCCTTACAAGACATATGAAACAAACAAAGCATCCATTTTTACATGTTTTATAGTTTAAATACAAAAAAAAGCAAAGCGGGCAGATACAATGTACCAAGAAACAGAACCCGAATTAGAAGTCTGCTCCATGACTCGGACCCAGTAGTCATGTTTCCAATCGTTCAATGCGGTTCTTTTATATGTATTAATAATCACTAAATGTGATGTTTTTCGTCATTTTGTCTTCTTTTGCTGTCTCGCGAGGCTGCACCCTGTGAGTGTAATGTTTTATTTTTGTATATTATATGCTCCGACATTTTAACCCTAAAAGCACCAAAAATTAAAATTGTTGAATTGGCAAACAGTGTAGATCCTGTTGAGGTGGCTCATAAATTATGAGCCACCTCATCTGAATCTACACTGTTTGCCCTCTAGTGGTCGAATTCTCAATGTGATATCGCTTGGACGAAACATTGTTTGAAATTCTGCAGACGTAAATTTTGTCGTCTGCTTTTTGGCGCATTAAGGGGGTTAAGACTAAAAAATCACATGAGTGATATTTCTAGAAAATGTTTGAGACACTTGAGACTTAACTAGCACGTGCAGGAATGATATTATCAATTCTGGTTAACCTGACATTAACATGATTAAAACTATAATAGTCGAAGTGAAAGTGTTGAATAGAACTGTCATATTCAGAAAAGAACCTGATTAGATTTCCTTTTTTATGTTATTATATGTTTAAAACAGAAAGGCTTGTTGAAATAAGGAGGCGTTCACGTGTTATATTCTCCGCTTCGATTTTATAAATAGACACTTGTTCTGAAAACCCGTTGATTCAGAATTCTTTTTTGTAATCACCCATTAATAAACCATACAGTATTCCAGCTAGGTGTCAACACTACGGAAGCCTATATGTGACATTGTATTTTGTGTAAGGATATTTTAGAGTTTTGTCTTTTAAATTTTGTGTTTTATGTTTTTGTGTTTGGACTTTGTTGTTTTGGTTTGGCCCACTATAGACGCAGGGTTATTATTACTTTAAGCCTTCGTAATCACAACCATATTTTATAAAGCTATTAAGTCTGCTTACATGCAGATATCACGAAAATCACACCAGAGACAGAAGTATAATACAATTTTTTCATATCAGCATAAAAAGCATATGTTCCCTTGTTCCCAGACTCCACCATGTGCACTCTCTGTGGATAATTGACTTACCCATACTAGGCACTTTTGTGTTTCGAGTTTTGTGTTTTGTGTAAGGAATATGTATTCTGAGTTTTTACTTTTGTGTTCTGACTTTCCTATTTATTGAATGCGGTTTCTGATGTACAATTCAAATCTCATCCTATTCGACATCCTTTAAACATAGATTACTTTATACTAATCCCTATTGATCGTTTAAAATTAGTAAACACATTCCAAAATAGGAAAGTCAGAACACAAAACACAAAAGTAAAAACTCAGAATACATAAGTCATTACACAAAACACAGTCCACTCAAGTACCTAGTAGGGGTTAGTCGATTACCTATAGAGGGTGTAGGAGTCTGCAAACAAGAGAACATGTGATTTTTACCCTGATATGAAAAAGTTGTATCATAATTGCTGTCTCTCCTGTGAAATTATGGATAGCCTTAAAAAGAATTATGTTGTTTTCAGTACCCAATTCTGGTTTACCAAATAGTACAGTGTCAGTACTGAGAGGGTGAAAATTTCTTGTAGCGTTAAATAACAATAGCCTCTCCGTAGTGTATTTTGGGCATCGAAAGAAGTAATGTTCGGCATCTCCTATTTCATTTGAACAGGAACAGGTAGGATCAAGTGTTAAGTAGTTTGTAAAGAGATCGAAATTCAGATTGCTACATTTGTTACGTAGTCTAGCATGCAATACAGATATGTATCTACAGCCATACGAATAATAACTTGGAGTTGCAGAAGCATTCGTGTATATTTTCTTAGTATTCGATTTAAAACTTGTAAATGTGTTTATTTCTCTCAGATTGTTGTCGATCGAGTTCCATAGTGAAATTGACGAGGGAATACATGATTTTCGTGAGATTTCTGTACGGGTATAAGGTACAGAATAATTATTTTGATTTCTAAGCTGATAATTAGAAACATTTCTAACTAGTGGTGGGATAAGGTCAATGATATAAGAAGGGGCTAGATTATTATGGACTTTATACATAAAATTTAATTTCTGTAGACGCCTCCTTTCTTCTAATGAGACCCAACCACATTCTCGAAAAAGGAATGCTATTGATACAGATCTAGTTAAGCCCGTTACAACGCGCGCGGCTTCATTTTGAATTTTGTCTAATAGATATGAGTTCTGAGCTGAGCAGCCATCCCAAACAATGGAAGCATATTCTAATATAGGCAATAGATAAGAGGTATATATCTGATTAAGTGCTTTTCGACTAAAAGTGTATTTAAGTTTACGCATTATTCCAAGGACTTTTGAAGCTGAAGTTATAATATTATCAATATGAACAGTCCATTTACCATCGCTGCTAAGAGTTAAACCAAGGTGTTTATGGTTTTCAACAAATTTTATTTGAGTATTGCCAAACGTTAGACGGGACAGTGTATCAAAACGTCTTAAGGTGAATAAAACTGCTTCGGTTTTGTTAGGATTAAATGTAACTAGCCACTGGCTAGCCCATGCAGATAGCAAACTGAGGTCATGATTTATAATACCGTCAATATCATGCAGGCTAGTGGCTGAGTAATAAAGAGAACTATCATCGGCAAACAATCTTGTTAAACTAAAGAGGGACTCAGAAATATCATTTACATATATCAAAAATAATACAGGGCCCAGTACAGATCCTTGTGGAACACCAGCGTTTAATATTTTAGGAGAAGAACTACTTGCTTTAAGCACAACCTTTTGTTTTCTGTTGTCGAGGTAATTAGATATCCAGTGTAATAAGCTTCCGTGTACACCATGTTGTTTTAATTTAAACAATAAACCTTTGTGCCAGACCCTATCAAAGGCTTTGGAAATGTCGCAGAAAACCATACATGAGAACTGATGATTGTCAAAGGTCTGACATATACTATGGTAAATATCAATAAGCTGGAATACTGTTGAATGGTTAGGGAGAAAACCAGACTGATATTTATATAACAAATTATTTGCATAAAGATATTTATATAAGTTTTTAAAGACAATACGTTCTTGCAATTTACTGACATTACTCAATAAAGCAACTGGCCTGTAATTCGACGGCGATGTTTTATCACCTTTTTTGGGAATCGGGATTACATTCGCTTCCTTCCAGGGATCTGGAAATATACCTTCGGAAAAAGATCGATTAAATAGTAAAGCTAAAGGTTTAGATATAGTTTTGGATACTCCTCTCAACATTCTATTACTTATACCATCATTTCCATTCGCCTTATTTGGATTAAGATTTTCGATTAATAGTTCAATTTCGCTTTCAGAGCAACTAACAGTAGAAATATTTTGAGGTGTCTTGCTTTGAAAAATAGGTAGCTGAGAGTTTTTGGTCATTCACACTAGATATTGAGACAAAGTAATCGTTTAAACACTCGGCTTTTTCTGTGTCAGTATAATAATAATTTGAATCACCGGTGTCTGATAATGTACATAAAGGCGGAATAGATGAAGACGTATTATTATTTTTAACAAAGTGACGAACTACTTTCCAGAATTTTCTTTTATCATTATTTTGAAAGTCGCAAACTAATAGTTCTAAATTATTGTAAAAGTTTTCTTTTGCATATTTTATTTGATTATTAACTTTGTTTCGTGCTTTTTTATATTTATTCCAATCTGAGGGGTTTCCAGATTTCGCTGCTTTTGTTTTAAGTCTATCTCTAGTCCTAGATGTGCTTCTTATTACGGAATCGTACCACGGCTTGTCATCTCCCCTCACTATAACAGTTTTATGTGGGATACATGAGTTAACAAATTCAAGGAAAATACTATTAAAGCATAAACAAGCCTCGGTTACAGTTCCATTTAGTAAACACGACCAGTCGAAATTTCCTATTCTTTGATTTAATAAATCAAAATTAGCATATTTATATTGCCAAACGGTTCTTTCAAAAGACTCATTTAGATCGTAAAAGAAAGGTAATGTAATATAGGTTGCGCTATGATCACTTATAAAATTTGGCAATTTTATCGTGCGTTTATCGACAAAACTCATTTCTTCGGGAATAATAATAGGGTCTAACAGTGCTTGTTGTCGGGTTGGTTCATCTATGATATTGTGGAGAGAGTTTAACATTAAAACATCTTTTAGATTGCACACATTTTGGAGATATAAGTCTTCGTTTAAATCTCCAACAATGATAGTATTCTTAGATATTTCTAATGCCTTTTCAATATTGAGATTCAGCGGCTCAAAAAAATTAATATCTGAAGTACGGGGACTGTAAAAGGTTCCTAATAAGTAAATTTCTCTATTAACCTTAATTTCTGTCCAGACAGATTCATTACAAAATATTTCAAGATCTATACGCCGAGAGTGCAAAATATTTGACGAGACATAAACCAGTATACCCCCTCCATGGCAAGTACGATCTTTTCTATATGGTGGGTCAAACTTATTAGAAAGTATTAAGGAATCCATATTTATATTGGCATCAAGATGTGTTTCACTAAAGCAGAGTATATCAAAATCCAAAAAAGTGTCTTGTATATATTCGATTTTATTTCTGATACTTCTAATGTTACTATGAATGATAGAAAGAGTGTTAATTCGTGAATCTGGTCCCGGGTTACGTTCAATATCACCAGCTTGTAATAAAAGTAAACCTAAAATCAATATGACATTTATATTAATTAGCCAATCATTAGGAATAGATGATAAAAAACGACATAACTCTGAAAGTATCTTCAACAACTCGATTATAGGACCAAGTAAAACGTCGACTGGTAACTTAATTCTACAACTAGAGCGATATATGATGCCACCGCTGTGAAACAGACCAATGCAAATACGCCATTGTTGCAGTCCGTTATCCATTCGGCATCATTATAAGATCTTCAGTCCAGGTTAACTGCACCGGATCTGCATCACACCGGCACCATCTGCCCAGATCACCTGACAAGACTGGAAAGTAAACAGTATATACAGAAAAAAGGTGGAGTGACAAAAACAAAAGAAACAAATTTATAAAAGCAAAAAACATATGAAAACACACGACTAGTTGCCATGTAAATTTGGAAGCAAAGTTGTAATCGAAAAGCAAAATATGTAAGACAAATCTCATCGGGAACGTAGTTTCGAAATACCACTGTAGCAGCGCTAATTCGGCGCCGTGACGTCGAATCAACATTGGCACAGGGACACGTCGACGCCACGCTTCCGATGAGATTATTCTATAATATTTCTACAAGTATCTTCCATAGCACAAAAGAGTAAACCTAAAATCAATATGACATTTATATTAATTAGCCAATCATTAGGAATAGATGATAAAAAACGACATAATAATTGTTTAATAAATTATGGTTGTGGTTACGTAGGCTTAAAGTAATGATAGCCCTACATCTATAATGGACCGAAGCAAAACAGCAAAGTCCGAACACAAAAACATAAAACACAAAATTTAAAAAAAACTCAAAAGGTCCTTACACAAAACCCAATGTCGCATATAGGCTTCCGTACAACACTGATGGCTTTAAATAAAAAAAAATCAGATACCCTTACAATGGGCCCAGCGGGCACATGACGTCGTCATGATGTCCAACCGACGTCCATGCGACGAAATATAAAGTAGACCCGAAAAGAGTGAGACGTCGTTTCGACATCATTATGACGTCACGCTTGGCCCAATGTTAGGGTTATCTGGAAGCAGAAAGCTTAAGGAACTTATAATCGCGATTTGGAAGGCACGGACGTTAGCGTTTTATGGTCTTACATGGTTGGGGAAACCGAATAACCTACAGAAAAATACTGACAATGGCTAGCCTGCCAGTTATACGAGAGACGAACCCCTGCGCCGCGTGTGTTAAAACACTTTTAAATAATTATACGCTAGGATATGTCTATAACATGCCGTGTAACTATAAATCCCCTTTTTGTGATATCAAGAATCGAACTTGCGATATCAATTTATAGATTTTGTGATATCCATTTTTCGAAAATGTGATATTACATTATGTTGATATCACAAACTACTATGTGGTATCACTTAACCGTTTTAATGATGTCAACAAATCGGTATTGTGATACTAAAATATCGATTTAGTGATATCACTAACTAGGAATGAATAAGTGATCTCACAAAATGAAATTTGTGATATCACAAAGTCGAATAAGAGATATCACCAAATAGATGTTTGTGATATCAGAAACTGGATATTATTTTGTGATATCACTAGTTCGATATTTTGATATCACAGAATCAATTTTTTGATATTACTGATTCTATTTTGTTGTATCACAAATTCGATTTGAGATAATCGCTAAATCCCACATATTTTGTGGTAACATTAATTCGATTTTGTGATATTACTCATTTCAATTGGTGATATCACAAAACAGAGAATTCATATCACAACGGAACCTCATATATGTCTTCTGTCTATACATTTCGTCAGTTGTTTCCGTGCATGTTTTGGTTTATTCTACAGCTCGTTTCACACTTTTCATTCGCACATATGGTACATTTTATAAATTTAAATTTTGCCCTGTTGACCCTCATAGCCTGAAATAAGTTCATGGCAAGGCTATGCCTAATAAATGTTTCATTATATGGAATACTATCTATCTGATATTCAGACCGTCATTTAGAATTTTTTTTGTTTCATTTGAGCAACGACACGACTAAACCAACAAAATGGCATGTGCGCCACGTGAAGACTCAGATCAGCCTGGGCATCCGCCCAGTCTGATCAGAGTCTTCGCTGTGCGCTTTAAGGGTAGGTAAGGGCTAAGCTACCTCCATACCGACAGCAAAGACTCCGATCAGACTTGACGGATGCCAAGGCTAATTCGCTGGGCACACATGCCACTCTTTTGATTTTGTCGAGTTGCGGCTCATTGTACATGTGGATGCTGGTAACACAGCAAGAAAGCACCGGAAGTTCAGCCCGATAATCCAATAAAAGTAAAAGCCTTGTAGTTTATAAAACCTCTGAGCCGGTGTATGATTACTGATAATTTAGAGATTTTGAGGGGATTCGGCGGTCAGTAGAATAAGAAGAAACACAAAAATTAATGTATTAAGCAAAAGACATTGTTTCAAGGACAATATAATTAATAAGTGAATCGGATGATGATTGGAAATTACATTGTAAGAGAAAAGTACATCAAAGAGTGCGAAAAGTTCCGGACAACGCTAAAACAACATCGTATCACCGTCGATGCATTGCCATGACGTTGCATCGACGTTGCTTCGATGTGTTTCAATGCTGTGTGTCCACTGCACTGGGTTGTTGTTAAAACATACTTACTTCAAAGTGATAGCTTAAATGTACATCTACCAGCGCGTATCTGTGACAGTATGCGGCAAAATTTTTCATGGACGCCCGCTGGGCACACAAGGTTGAATCAACATTGATTCAACCTTGATTCAACGTCACGACGTTGAATCAAGATCGATTCAAGGTTGATTAAACATTGTGTCCCTGCTGGGCGCTTTCATGACAATGATATCGTTACAACAGTAGACTCAAACCACATTTTAAATATGTCCACAATATGTATGCAAAGTTTAGAAAAGATCCATTAGAAACTGTGATAGGAGTTGATTACCCAAACTCAATACTGTAAAGTGTGACGAACGTACGGACAGAAGACGGATGAACAGATATACAAGAGTAAATCTTAATGCTCCCTGACGGTCGTCACGGGGGCATAAAAACTTTTAAGAGGCACAGAATGCAGAATACAACAACCAAAAGTTCAAGAGGTCAGCTCTTTCCCAGCAATGGCAATGCGGCTACTCAAAATAACATATGAGCCGCGACAGACAAAACCAACAAGTGGTATTTGCGACCAGCAAAGACTCAGGTCAGACTGCGTATTCGCCCAGTCTGATCAGAGTCTTCGCTGTCGGCATGGAGATAGCTTAGGCTCTTAGCTACGCTTTAGTCGCACAGAGAGGACTCTGATCAGACTGCACGGATGACCAGGCGGATCTGAGTATATTCGCAGGTCGCACATGCCACTTTGTTGTTTTTGTCGCGTCGCGGCTCATATAACATTTCAAAGACTGAAAGAAAGTCGATCAACAATGACAATAATAACATACAACAACAGACGCATCGCCTTGGAACGGTCAGTAAATAAATTACTTGGAGGAAGAGGTGGGTTGGGCGGGGGCGCTTTAGCCGAGTTACGTTTAACGTGACTGGATTCTGATGCGGTGCAGATGTAGTTGTAATAGTATAGTTTATTTCTGCCTCTCAAGTGTATACAGGAAAAAAACCTGCCATTTTAAAAAGAACTGTGAGGGACAATAAAACTGCAATATTGACAGATAAAACTGCAGTTTAAAACAACATAAAGACCTGTCATGAGAAACCCATCTTCAGAGATTTGTTGTGCATAAACATTCAAGTTATTTGGGTCTGTGTGAAGGGGCTTCTAACCCATTGATTGATGCAAACGTCAAACATATAAATCAGTCCCCGAGGTTATATAAGAAAAAATTTCGTTCTCAACTCAGCTTAGCATGAAATTTGCTCTGCTGATAAATATGAAAATGCCAACTAATGTTGGTATTTTCATATTCATAAGCAGAAAAAATTTAATACTCAGCTAAACTGAGCAAGAAAACAACTGTTACAGTACTTATCAGTAATTTACTATTTATTAGCTGATAAAATTTCATGGACAGAAGAGTTGAGCATGAAAAAAGTTTTATAACCTCGATCCCAGATTTAAGTACTAAGATGGAATTAGACGAACAGTCAGCAGCAAAAATAACACTTCAACTCTGTAGCAAAAGAAGGCCAACAGTTGAATCCCGATCGGCCCGACCTAAGACAGATCATCAAGCCCCAATCTACTCCCCAGCCAACGTTGTACACTGTAAAAAATAACTGTAGAATTTACGGTAGAATAACTGGAAACCAGCTGCCAGTCCTTTTCCCGTTATTTTTACGGGCGTTTGCCTGTAAGACATTGTTGAAAATCACCAAATGGAAGTTTTGTGTTAAGTTGCCACACTCGAAAATAACTTTGTATTGGTGAAGGGCTATCTGACCAAAACGACACCTGCTCTATTCTGTCACACTCTGCTTGATGATTCCTGCAATGTATACAGGCGCCCGTAAAAATAACGGTAAAATGACTGGCAGCTGGTTGCCAGTTATTTTACCGTAAAATCTACGGATTTTTTTTTACAGTGAAGACAGTTTTTAGGCCCGACCCAGCGAAATGCAGTTATTGAGGGCAGCAAACGTGCATGCTGTCTGTCGAATTACATCTATGTCGTGTCCGTTTTTTTTTCTGTAATGAGAGACTGTTTTCCTAAACGTGAGCTTATAATTTCTATCACAAGTTATATGCTCCTGTCCTAATTGGATCAGAAAAATCATTTCGACCCACACTTTTTGTATTTATACGCTAATTCACCATAAAATTTAAGTTCCGACACGCCAATTTACTGCGTATTTAATCAGATACCAAGTCATAGTGATAAGGAGTTTGTGATACCGTCCTTCTGAAATGTAGCACGTCAGTCAAGCAGCTGACCTCACACTTTGAAGCCACTTTTACATTTTGCGTATCGCTAATTTGCACGCGACGTCAATCCGACGGCAGCTGCAAACAGGTTTCTTAAATTACCGATTTCTTTTAATTCAGTCATTTAAATGACAATATAAATCATTTACTAGGTGCAAACCGTGTTTACACCAAATAAATCTATTTAATGCGCTGAGCCAAGCAAAGTTAACGAGAAATGTCTAGGAGAAATGTTATTTTTGAAACGGTCTATGGTCCGTTATTCTCCTTTACAGAAAAACAAAAAGAAACCTTACTTTTTTCGGTTAAGACCAAAAAGATTACATCGCATGTGTTCAAAACATCAGCGATTTCAGTCGTGCTGCGCACTCGTAAATTGCTGATATTTTCAACACATTCAAAAAAAATTATTTGGTATTCACCTAGAAAGAAGTAAATGAATCTTATTTCAGTGTAAATTTGGGGTTGTTTTTGTCTTAATGATATTTTTGGGGGGATCTCACAACTAAGTACAAGTAAGATAAAATATTTATTTGCTTCTATGCAACTGGTAATGTGGTTATGAAAGTGTGTCTTTAGTTTATTTTTGGGAGAAAATAGCTTGTTTTCGATGTTTCAGTGCCAAATACAGAACGATATGAATTCTATTTCCTGTTGTAAAATGTCAAAATTGAGCCGCGACACGACAACACCAACAAAGTGGCATGTGCGCCAAGCGAAGACTCAGATCCGCCGAGTCTTATCAGAGTCTTTGCTGTGCGGTAAAATTGTAGCTAAGAGGCTAAGCTAGCTCCATGCTGACAGCGAGGAGTCTGATCAGACTGGGCGTATGCCCTGGCTAATCTAAGTCTTCGATGGGCACACATGCCACTTTGTTTGTTTTCTCGTGTCGTGGTTCAAACGTCAAACGTTCAATGTCCAGATTCCTACACACATCATAGTAAAGAGCAATTAAGGAACAATCAGTACACCATAAAGCATCGCCTGGCACCATGCAGTGTCAACTATTAATTCTATTCAATTTATAAGCAAAGTGGACAATTATTTTCTATTTGAGGACTGACGATGTTGAAAATAAAGTTTCTAACCGCTTCGGGACAAAACAATATTAATTGATATTTTTGTCTTTATTTACGGATATAGATTAGGTAAATAATTAAAACTATCAAAATAAACTGCTGCAACAGACCAACATAAGCTTTTTAGTGTGGCTGAACTATATGAAATTGACAATAAACATAATATTATGTACGATAGAAGTACGATAATAATTTTTCGTATTTTGAACTTTGTACATCACGGTGTTTGATTGAATATGAAAGGTGTACTCTCTGATTAGACTAACTAATGTCTTAGGAATAAATAGATTTTTGGTTTTCACTTGTTTCTCTTCTTCTTACTAAGTACTTTGTTTACAGTAAGTATTTAAAAAAAGAAGAAAAAAAGCAGCAAATTCTAAACTTCCTATAAATTTGACATTTAAATAACGAAACAGACACTAGGAAATCTCTATTTCGTATTCACATGCCCGAGTGGTAAGCGCCCCAGAGTTGGACCGAGGAGTTACGTGTTCTAGTCCCGCAGAATGTGAAATTCTGTCCGAACCTACATGTATAAGGCACTTCATTGCACAGAACTCTTCATAATCACCTTCTCATCGTCCTGATTTTATTGAAATGTTGTTGAAATGGTCTAAATACGCCAAGTGAGCCGTCCATAAGGCAGCATATTTGGCATCGACAGAATCTTGAGAAAGCCTCCATGGTAATGATTGAAACTGTAGGTCAAGGTAAAAACATTTCAGACAGCTTCGGAGGGATCTGCTAATATAGTACTGTACATGCAAACGCATATGAGATCAACAACGTGTTTGAGCATGAATGTTTGAATTAGACCCTACAAAAATTTCTTCCATATTTCATATAGAACGCGAATATATTCACACAAAAAAAAGAATAAAAAAAAAGAAGCTGTGGTTTCTTCTCAATGGGATAGCTGCATCCTCCAGAGAAGTAAACAAGAATTATAGTGTTTCTCCTTTGTAAAACTTGTGGATTTTTCATGTCTTTGAGTATGTATACATATGTGTGGGTAGCAATCCTAACTATCCAATCCACAATTTTTACGCCAAACTGAAGTAGAGTACGCCAAAATGACGTTACATTGATTGCGACGCCGCCTAAGGTGACACCATGATCAACAACGTCATAACCAAGAAAGTGGAATAAAAACCAGCACAAGGAATGTAAAGTTAAATTATGCTTGCATTTTCCTCTGAAGAAGGCCGGTATAGGCCGAAACGTCAGGAAATGAAAAATGTTAACAACCAACAAAAAAAAAAAAAAAAGGGATCTATGTGCATTGACTAACTTTATTGCACTTTACTGAATCGATATCTCTAGCTACAGAATGAGCTATACTAAATAATATTGTAACCATCGAACTGAGAGCCCATTAGGGTAAAATCGGGTAACTTCGGACGTCGGCTAAAGTCGGACATACAGAGGGTGGACAGGAGTGTTCGTTAAATCATGACGTTACCATTAACTTTAATGCATTTTGTCTTTTAGCGCAAAAAATATTGTGAGAAAAATATAAAAGATATTTACATGAAAATTGCACCAATGTCTAGCAAAATTATTTGTGCAATATTATTAAATTTCTTGTTTTCCTGGTATCTATAGTTTCTATTTGGCACGACTTGAAACTCATTTAGGTATTTTCTTGCGATAAATTTTGCTAACGTCACCATTGACGTCAATGGAAACAGGGTTTTCTAAAAATTTACGCGATCTTTAAATAATCACAACTCTGCAACCGTAGAGATCACAAACGTATAAAAATATTTGGTATATTGCATAAATCATATAGCTACACATAAGTATAATTTTTATGATGGTATAATTCGTGCTTCTCATATAATTAATTTCTCAGCAAACGTGGAAATGCACTGAAGTTAACGGCAACGTTACGATTTAACGAACACTTTTGTCCACCCTCTGTACCATTTCAAACAGTGAAAATCCAGACGAGACGGCTGATAACAACTGACATATAAAGGCAAAAATGTCACTGTCCGAATTTACCCGCTGTCCGAATTTACCCGACTTTATCTAATAACTTGCCACATAAAACATCCCATAAGATGCCATCCAAAAACAGCGTACTAGGTTAAAACACTGCAAACGTAACTATAGCAAATTCAAAAAAAAAAAAAAAAAAAAAAAAAAAAAAAAGCTTCCAAGTAAGTGTATCGGGACAGATACACGATCGTTTTGAGTAGCATTGTAAAAGGACCATTTTTGACAAAGCTGATGGATTCATTGCGGCAGAGACAATAATTTTTTTTCTTCTGGAAAACAACAAAACAAAGCGATGGTGCTGGGTAACTTTTAGTGCCGGGGTGTCCTACTAATGTGGATAATAGTAGGGCATGGGCTTACTGTGCTTGCAGTAGGTGCGGGCAGAGTTGTTTGGATATTATTTTCTATCGGCTATCATATTTTTTTCTCCCTTTCTCTGGGCGACGGCCCGATATTTAAATGAAATACTGTCTCAAAGGGCTTTAAACCCAAAACAACCGACTAACCAAGGTCACATGCAGACAACTGTTGTAGCTTCCTGTTTGTTTTTTGAAATTATTAGGACAATGTCCTTTCGAATGAGGCTAGTCTGTCTGCTCCGGAAGGAAATGTAAATTCTTTCCTGTAAGAGTTGCGAGTAAGACTTTTTGGAGAGGGCGGAAAAAATGAAACCGACATAGCTGCTCCCCTGAATGTGTGTTCATGCACTGTAGTACTTAACAAGTCGTCTCAGCAGCATCGGTGAAAAATGCATTTTTGTGTTACTTTTCTTTTACGGAGTAAAAATATACGGTCCAATCAACTACGCTGTGTTGCAGAAACTGTATTGCATCTTTCGCCCGATATTGTTTTGTAAACCGTGAAATTATATGGATTGGGACATCTGAATCAAATTTCTGCAAGGAACATTCTGAATGTACACTGTGCAAAGTTTCCGTAGATTTTACTGTTAAATGACTGGCAGCCAGCTGCCAGTCTATTTCCCGTTGATTTACGGGCTCCCGTAAAAATTTGCAGGACTCATTAGGCAGTGTAGGGTAGAATGTGATAAGTATTGTTTTGGTCATATAGCCCTTTAGCACTATAAAGGTATTTCCAAGTGCAGTCAGTTAGCATAACCAGGTAATTGTGTCTTATACTTCCATGGCATAACCGTACCATATCGTTTCCACAAATGTTCTACTGTAAAAATAACAGGAAATGGGCTGGCAGCTAGTTGCCAGGTATTCTACCGTAAAATCTACGGAATATTTTTACAGTGAAGACGAGTTCTCTTATATTGTTTCAGAAAATGCCAAAAGGCAGAATAGTCTGGTCTAATCTGGTTGTAAGCTGTTTTGCTAATGCAAGGTTGTCCTAGTTCTTGATGTGCGTGAGTACACTTTCAGGGGAAGCCACTCCACCATTTCTATTTTTGCCTCCCTTCTCAATGGGGATTAGCTCTTAAAGAAAAGAACTTCATCGTCAGGGAGCGAATGCTTTCCTTTAAGAGTTGAACCTTTAGGGAAGGGTTTTGTTGTCCAGGTAAGCAAATAACAAGTCAAAAAAGTCGTTCCCCTTTTCAAAAATGGCGGAAAAACACAGAAGTGTACCCATACCACTTAAAGTGTTTATCTTGCTTCCTCTGTCATTGTCTTTTGTTTCTTATGGTTGGTGTCTGGTTGCAGCATGACAGACTCTTTGAGTACGGAAATAAACACGTTAATGGAACTGGGTACATCAAATTACACAATATCTCAGCCTCAACATGCGAAACTCTACTAGTTAGCACACGCAGTCAAATATAATCTATACCAGACTGCATAACCACAATCTTATCAGTGTCTTTATCTTTGTCAGCATAATCATTTCGCAACAACGAAAGACCTCACGTAGAGGTCGTCGATATGATATACCAATCTGTGGACCATTATGGTCTCATATTGACATTCATGGTGCAAAAACACGGATGTTTTTTTTTATGAAAACAACAAATCAGCAAGAACATTAAGGGTAAAGCAATAACAACCGTATTGCGTACGTGACATTCTTGACACAGATACAATATAACTGAGCCGCGACACGACAAAACCAACAAAGTGGTTGTGCGCCCAGCGCAGACTCAGATCAGCCTGGGCATCCTCCCAGTGCGACCAGACTCTTCGCTAGCGCTTAAAGAGTAGCTAAGGGCCTAAGCTACCTCCATGCGGACAGCGAAGACTCTGATCAGACTGGGTGGATACCCAGGCTGATCTGAGTCTGAGCTGGGCGCAAAAAGCACTTTGTTTATCTTCTCGTGTCACGGCTCATTTGTGACTCAATTGTAACCAAACTACTCTGCAGTTACACGGGAATGTCTTTTTCATTATGATCTTTATTTTATACAATTTTTTGGAAGTTTTAAACTGAGGGATAAACTTTTGATTTTCACCAGTCACCCCCATAGGTTCAGCTTGACCTGCAACTATTGACCATAGCTGAGTAGCCAGCTTACCATGTAAAAGGTAAAGGTAAAGGTTTCCCATAGCCTAGTAGCCGTAGGGGCAGTGGGGGTTAGAGACCCACTGTATCTTGGGCACAGCTGATGAAAGGCGGAGCCCATCCCTCTCCTTTCGCTGCCTTATCCTTCCCTGATTCGAAAAAGGTACCCATTTACTGCTGGGTGGACAGAGAGAGTTTTCCAGTCATCGTATGGCGATAGTGAGCCGCGAACTCACGACCTTACGGTGACTTACTGCACAATAGCCGAGCCACTCTAACCACTCGACTACCGCGCCTCTCCAACCATGTACATGACTAGAAAAAGAAGACAGAACAGCGAGAAAAATGCATCAAGACAATTTAAGGTAAATGCGAACACTTTGCTATTTTCTACCTTTACAATGGGATTAAACTCTTAAATAAAATAATTGCTCCTCTATCATGACTATAAACAGAAAATTGAGAATAAAAGATGAGGCGGTTCCTAATGAGCTGCCTCATCGGGCTCTAAACTGTTTGCCTTCTAGTCATTGAATTCTCAGTATGATACAGCTTCCACGAAACATATTTTATGTTTCAGACGTAAATTCTGTATTTCGGCACTTTGCACAGAACTCGCGCTATGTGGGTAAACCGCAGATAATTTTTGTGTATACAGACTTTTTCTCACGACATGTATGAGTTGGGCTAACAAGAATGCAAACCCACAACAATTACCAGTTCTGTGAAATCTGTTCACTGTAGAAACATGATCTTTGCTCACATCACAACTTGTAACAGGGCGGAATTGTGAATGACCGCCAGCAATTTTCAGACGAAACACCTATGTCCCGAATGTTTCATGTGAAAACATCTCAGGTAAGTTTACGCATCTTTGAATGATGAATAAAAAAAAACCCAGATACCCCCATATATGTACAAATGGGTCAGTCCATAAGTTTGAAAATTGAAATGGTATAAAAATTCCTAAATCTTATAAATTAACTCTTCCGTCAAGGTTTTTGGAGCAGCCCATTTATCATAATAGGGGTGTTTGATTAAAAACTCGCTAAACGAATAGTACATCTGTCATCCCGAATGCATTAGATGGTACCTTCCATCTCAAAAATGGAAGATTGCATTCAATATATTCGAGGAGGGGGGATGTAATGTGCTGTTGGTGATTTTTTCTACATATCACACCCTATAATAAGTAATGGACTGCTCCAAATACAGTTCAGTGATGGAAGAGTCAATTAAATGTATTTAGGGGTTTCGTTTACAATTTTGTCTAACACCCTTACTTTAAATAATGGACCGTTCCCAAGTCTATGAAAGAGTCGAATAAAGGTATACAGGGTGACAAGGCTATGCCAGGGTAAAAAAATCCCTTCTGAATATAATGCACTGCTCCGCATTAAAAGGCATTAGTGTCAATTTCAAAACTGGAAACGTCTATTCTATGGCATTGAGGGTTCATATGGTTGAGCCCTCGAGAATAACTCATGTTTTCCATAATGAACTTGCCGGGCCGGGTAGCGCAATCGGTAGGGCACCTGACTCGTAAGTCAGAGGTCCTGGGTTCGAATCCCGGTCTGGCCACATACTTTCGTTTCTCCTTCCGCTGATTCAAGAAGGGCAGTTGTCAGTTACTGGCGAAAGTATGTGCACTTAGTACTGGTTAACCGCTTAGGAGGTCTAAGCCTGCCCAGGAATAGTGTGGTTAGGTTAACTGACCGTCCCGACATGACCTTAGTTGTTTACCGTGGACGTTAAGAATCAAATCAACCAACCAACCATAATGAACTTATCTCACGTCAAATATGGATGAGTCCATTTTAACAGTTCGGTTGAAAGGAATAATCATGCACCCATTGATATAACCCAGGCGTAATCACTCAAAATTGACTGCATGCACCGTAATAATTCTAAGTATTGTGACAGCATTGTCTGAGCAAACTGTGCAGTCCCAGATCAGACTGCCCCAGAATGAGCAGTCTGATCAGGGACTAGGCTGTTTGCCACCCCATCTGCATGTTTTGGTTGTATTTTTGCAGTATAAAACCAAAGTTTTCCATTTTAGGACAGCTACTGTATGTAATAAATTTCGGTGTCCCATTTTGAGAACCTTTACGGTAACAATAGGGTGACTTTTGGTGTTCACTTTGTCGTGAGTGGTCTTTATATCCACAAATTCACATGTGCTGTTAAAGGTAGGTTCCTGTACTTTGGAATGCATCATAATCTTGATGAACTTTCATCCAAGTTGTTGGAAAGCACTTATAAAAGGGAATTAATAAGTTTCACTAAAAAGTGTAAATCAAAAAAATATTAGAAAAGCTGTTTTGCAAGGGATTTCCTAACTCTGCTTCGCACACCAGTTAGCGCTATTTTTAGTTCGCGCCAAAAATAGATTACGCAGCTGATGTCATGCTGCATTGCATTTTGGGATAGTTTTAACCCATCCGCCCTGCCAGGACCTCTAGGAGAGCTCACGTCAAGGGAAAATTGACCTTTGGAGAATGGCAACAGAAATCGCGCACCTATAGAACTAATAAACATAGTTATTTTTAGAACTGGAATTCCAACGAAAGTAATAAACCAAAAGGGAAAACGACTATTTTCTTCAACATCTGACGAGTTTCTCAGTGGCAACAGATTCAGAAAAATAAGAGAATTCAATACTGCTCAGAAAAAGACGAAATTATTCTGTGGAAATAATTGACATCGCTAGCCCAGGAACCTACCTTTAACCTATTTACGCTTAGTGGGCTCCTCTGTCACTATAAATTGGTCGAGTCTATTTTTTAGTTATGAGGTGCCTGGTTGAGTTTAAGTTAATCTTTTTTATTTTGTTTTAGGAGAAGTAACCACTTGTTTTGAGCAATGTTTGCCAATGCCAGGCTGATCAGGATTTGCCATTCTATCTGCATCGTTTTGCATTGTTAAACCAAAGGACTGTAAAGGTGACTATTTTCAGTGTTCCATTTTTTTTAGTATTTTTAAGGTCATAACTTTTTTCTATGAGGAGCCCAGTAGGTTAAGCGCTGGCCTACTGAACAAGCGGTCCCGGATTCTAGCCCCGGGGTTCCATTGCACATATCCTATCACTATCACCCTCCCATGGTCTTGATATGACTGAAATACTGGTGAAAAGGACGTAAAGTCGCAAGTCATCTATCCATTTTTTCTGTGGCGATCTGAGCTGGTCTTCGGGAAAATATTACCTTTACCTGTCTATGGAGAGTAACTTCACCAATATTGTTGGAACTTGTGATACGATCCAATTGGTTGTACTTTTTGACAGTTAAGTCTATAAAAACTAAACTTTTCAATGGTGTCAACTTTTCTGGAAAAGAATTTGCTCCTTTAGACGCATTTTTCTCTCCTTAAAAAGCGGACCCCTTTCCCATTTTGCATGAGCTTTGCCGCCCGGAAACGCAAATAGAAAGCCACAAAGATCGCCTAAATTAAACTATATCGCAAAAAAACAACAACATGGAGGTACATTGGACACCATTCACCTTCAGAGTTCGCTATATGTAGGGTCGTTGCGGAAAAAATATTCATGCATGATTACTAATCGTATACGAATAGAAAACGCATTCATTTTGCGTGACAATTAATAGGATGTTGGGGCATGCAACTCATGAAACTGTATCTGATGATATTTTGCATTAATACTAAAAGGTCCAAACGTGAAAATAGTTGAATTTGTAAACAGCATATATCCAGATGAGGCAGTTCAAAATGAGCCGCCTCATCAGGATCTACACTGTTTGCCTTCTTCTTTTCTTTGAACTCTCAGAATGAAATAATTTAGATCAATCTTTTTCTTAAAATTCTGCAGACGGTAATTTGGTCGTCTGCGCTTTGGTGATTCAACAGTTAAATTTGTAATAGTGTTAGTAATGAAGATGAAAAGTATGTTTACTTTCCAGAAGCAGTTTTAACTTTCATCATCCTATTATTTTATGTGTTACGTTCCAGTTTCTGGCACATTAATATGTTTTCTCGAAATGAATCAAGCAATAAACTCCAAGGTTATAAACAGTCATAAATCTGCGACTGCTCGATTTCTAGCTTTATTTTGTGGGTGGACAATAAAAAATATTGTAATTAAAATTTGACATGGTACTGTGTGAAAAAATAACATATAGTCCGAAATGATTGTCGCAGTATGATTCAATGTCATGTGCTAGCTTATTTGCATGTAAAAGTAAAGAGGAAAATTCTCAGGAACTGACATAATTCAAATCCAGATCCAACCCAAGACACCGTCATGTGGGAAAGAGACAACACAAAACTAGTCATCACCAAAGACAACACCAGCGGCCGCCATTTCCCATGTAGGTGGTCAACAGACTAGCCTGAACATCAGAAACAGTATATCAATAACAGATATACCAACTAACAACACATAAAACAACCAAGAAGAACCAAAACAGAACTAGTTCACAATCCTTCCGAAGAATGGCCACAGGGATATGTCATAAGCACAGATTGCTAAATAGGAGAGAAGGAAGACGTTTAATGCTTCTCATGTAGACTGATATTCAGTCTCATATTCAGCAATATGCCTCTCTGATCCCGTTTTAAGGACAGCTGAATAAGATTCCTACTTCGAGCCAATCTGTAGCTGAATTTGTTTCAGATTACAAAATATTGAGATAATAATGATAATAAAATATGCTTTAAGTGGAAGACTTGTATGGGTCTACTTCTAATGGGCCAGTCACATATGCCTTTCCATGGATACCTATGCGTTTAACAATTTGAGACTAACGTCGAAGTTCCATTGCTCGTTCTATTTGAGTCTCGTTTTAAGTCTAAATCTTTACATTCCTGGCCGTATTATGATGTAATAACAATTACCCACTACTAGATCTACATGTTTCTGGTCGTTACTCGCTCACCTGTCATTTCCTGTCGTTACGCTAGAATAAGCTGGGCTGGAGGTTATAAAACTTGAGAATAATCTCAAACTCAAAATAAAACACACTGATTGGCTGCCTTCGCTCGGAAGCAGTCAATCATTGTGTTTTATTTTGAGTTTGAGAATGTACTAAAGTTTTATAACCTCGGGGCCAGTTTGTTTAAAGAAATCATATGCGTCAAAGTCCATCCTTTTTTTCGCGAAATGGTATCACTGCAGTCTGTGAAAAACAGAAAAGCTTCGAAAGTTAAGTGTGTATTTTATCGCGTTTGTGCTGCTTTTTCGTTTTCGTATTAATCATATAATGAAACATAGTATCACACGCCCTTTTCATTCGCATGCCATCCATTCCCAACTGGCAAATAAGAAATCAGTTTTGCTTCTGCATATAGTTAGTCAAACTGCAACAGTGTCAGTTGGCGCGTAAGTATAAAAACATATTTGAGCCACAGCATGTAATTTCCAACAAATGTGATTGATATTCAGATCATCCTGCTCAATCACACACACAGGATAACCGGAGACCTGGCTGTTGGCTGCATGGCTTTGGGCCACTTCCATAAATGGCTGAGGTGAAAAGCGAAGGCTCTGATCAGACTGCACTTATGTGCAGTCGGATCACAGCCTTTGCTTGTCACCAATGCCACAATGTTGGAAATCACATGATGTGGCTCATTTGTGCACAATACTAGCTTAAAGGTAGGTTCCTGTACTTTGGAATGCATCATAATTTTGATGATCTTTCATCCAAGTTGTTGGAAAGCACTTATAAAAAGGGAATGAATAAGTTTCACTAAAAAGTGTAAATCAAAAAAATATTAGAAAAGTTGTTTTGCGAGGGATTTCCTAACTCTGCTTCACACACCAGTTAGCGCTATTTTTAGTTCGCGCCAAAAATAGATAACGCAGCTGATGTCATGCTGCATTGCATTTTGAGATAGTTTTAACCGTCCGCCCTGCCAGGACCTCTAGGAGAGCTCACGTCAAGGGAAAATTGACCTTTGGAGAATGGCATTGGAAATCGCGGACTTATAGACATAATAAACATAGTTATTTTTAGAACTGGAATTCCAACGAAAGAAAATAAACCAAAAGGGAAAACGACTATTTTCTTCAACATCTAACGAGTTTCTCAGTAGCAACAAATTCAGAAAAATAAGAGAATTCAATACTGCTCAGAAAAGGACGAAATTATTTTGTGGACATAACTGACATCGCTAGCCCAGGAACCTACCTCATTGAAGAATAGTGTAATGTATTCACCAGTTATCTTTGACAAAGCTAAATTTTGTTCTTAAAACTTATATATGAATTATTATACATATAATATGAGTCGAATAGCATTATTGTAATCTAGTCAGCGTTAGCAGACGCTTTTTTCCTAAAGAAAATGAATTGTGCCGTTACCAGGCGTGTTTGGGTGTAACTTTTGCCTTTTTGTACTCGTAGCGCCTAAAGATACATGTATGCCGTATACCACTTTTTCATGCAAATCATATGAATGATGAGCAGAACGTATTTGGGACATTGTAGGGCAAGGGCCTACAGTGCTTGCAGTGGGTGCGAGTGGGGATTGTTTGGACATTTTTTCTCTCATCTATCATTTCTCTTCTTTCTCCCTTTCTCTGGGAGACGGCCCGATATAGACTGAAATACTGTCTCAAAGGGCCGTTAGACCCAAAACAATCAATCAGAACGTATGTCCGTGCCAACAAATGAAAACATCGCATTAGGCGCATAAACTGAAACGTTCTTTATCAAATTATGGTTGGATCTTAAATTTAAAACAAAACTCTGGGAAAAGGAAGTCCATTCAAGGCCATTCTCAGAAGATGCAAACGTATTGCGAAACCTTATATAAATCGAGGCATTATAACATTGTTTTATTGATTTGTGTACGTGATATGAATACTTTTGAGAAGGAGATCAATGGAACAGTCCTGTACGATTTTTTGGCCTTGAGATGAAAAAAGGGTCCTTTCGGCACCTGCGCAGGTCTGACAAAAATGTACCCATGTCGCATGTTTGCATCCGCAATCTATGAATCCTGAAAGTCTGTATAGCGGGTCAGTATTCTGATTAGGCTGCGTAGATGCGCAAGGGGGAGGGTGTAATACTTAGAGCCATAATTTCTGTCATCACCTGCCGCAAGTCGATTATTCCCCTAGCGGAGCTCATTTAATAAACTCGGATTAGGTAGATTTACAAAACCGGATATTAGGCGTCGACGCTTTTTCTAGGCTAAGCTTCTTAAGCCGTAATTTCTGGTCATCGACTTACAAGAACCTTTAGATAGGGAAACTGGACTAATGCTAGAGCTTACTTGTTTCATTCAGCTAATGGATTATAAGGCATGAATGAAATAGAACTGCGGGTAACAGACATTGATCAGATCTTTTTGTTATCGAAAAATAGGCTAAGAGGTCCAAGTTATACAAGACATGTAAATATCTCCCCCATCCCCTTTTGCGGTGAAAATATTATGTACAATGTAAAATTGTAAAATGCCCATATTTTTATGTAATTAATTTTTATATTTTGTTTTCTGCTTAAGTCTGCGAGATTAATCCAGCCGTATTGAGAACTGAGAGTTTAGCCTAGTTCGATAACAACCCGTTTACAATAAAATATCGGAATCAGTGGACATGCTTCCCCAATAGCCCATCAAAAATATGGTTTTAATCAGCCAAAGTGTTTCAGAGGAAAATTCAATTTTTATTATTGACGGAAGACCATGGTAACAACAACTTTACGCAATCATTTCGTTCAGGTGAGCCGACTTTGATTAAAAACATACATGTAAGCGCGCTGACAACTGAGTGTTCCATGCTTGCATCCTTTCACATGGGACCGCTCATTTGTTGACTGAATTTCAGAAGGACTGCCTCGTTGACCTGTATTATAATATAAGGCATTTAGGCATTCACTGTGATGTGCAGAGTTTGTAGAATATCAGACGCTGTATGAAACAAATGATAAATGAGCCGCGACACGAGAAAACCAACAAAGTGGTTGTGCGTCAGCGCAGACTCAGATCAGCCTGGGCATCCGCCCAGCCTGATCAGTCTTCGCTGTACGCATGGCCGTAGCTTAGAACCTTAGCTACCCTTTAAGCACACTGCAAAGACTCTCATCAGGCTGGGCGGATGCCCAGGCTGATCTGAGTTTGCGCTGGGCGCACAACTAATTTTTTGGTTTTCTCGTGTCGCGGCTCATTTCTCCCTTGCCAAGCAGGAACAATCAAAATCATCTGTAGCTGCACTATTGTGACCCCAAACATGCCTTTTGTTGAGACATTTTAATTGTTATACTATCCCTGCGGGCTACATTTTTTGTACAACAGATTGTATTCTAATATATCCCTATAATGGAATGGTAAGATTACCTTAATTCTACTTTTATAGATCACTTTTAGAATATACTGGAACTTTATGTTTTGTTTCTTTAGTGACTTTGTTTTTTCCTTGACACAGAGGGAATTCTGAAAATATTGCGTCTTTTGTTTCGCCTGCTAAGCAAATATGCATGAGCTCATTTAGGTCACGTTGCCGAAGAAGTACATGTACACTTGCCTTGAATTGTCACATTAAAGAAAACAAAGCCGAATTACAATAAATTGTAGAATTTTCTTCTAATGTTCTATAACGGGCTCATAATATTATGTACCCGGAACTAAACAAACATATCTGCCACAGCAAATGATTTCAGTTCAGTTCAGTTCATTTCTCTTATCGACGTTACCCAAGTGGCTAAATGGTACGTAACCATAGTTGCACACACTTGGCGCTGTGTGTCCGTCCAACACAGCAAATGAGGTAGCCCCTGTTCCATTTATACCTACATTTATCTTTAAAAATACACGACACTACTGTTATGTGGTTTCTCTGTTCTACATTTATACATGAAAATTTTGTCATTGTATATATCAGTTTCTCGGTTCTTTTTTAAAAGTGGCAACAAAACATGGACGTGTACCCAGACAGTTTAATAATAAGGTTCATGTACAGGATCATTTTACCCACTTTAATGTCGTAAGCGGAATTGGTACGTTTCTAGGGGAAGCAATTCTACAACAACAAGTTTTCCATTAGTTTCAGTTGAGATATCCCACTGTTTTACAAGGCTGCTTTGTTCGCTTAATGTCGTAAGCGGAATTGGTACGTTTTCAGGGGAAGCAACTCTACAACTACAAGTTTGCCTCTATTTGCAGTTGATATCCCATTTTTAAAGGGCTGCGTTTCCGGGAAAGCCAGTAAGCAGTCTCAAATATTGTTACCCGTTGTAACGATAGCGGAAAACATGAAGGTAAATCCTTACACTCTGATAATGGCTCTTGCAATGCATTTTATGACTGTAGCATATTTTTTGTGGCGGTTATGAATTAATGAAAAAAAAGTTTGCAATCATGGAAAATTAAAATCTTAAAGAGTTTCTTCAAGAGCAGAGAACAAATTCAGAAGGAAATTGGCCATACTTCGAAGTTTCGGCTATTCAAGCCTCATCAGTGACCCTGATATCTGGGGCCGTATTCATGAAACGACTTAAGTCGTTGCTATGTTGTTGCTAAGGCTAAATTTCTTTGAAGGATATCCCCTTCAACTATGAAATTTGCTCTGGAGGAACAGTCTTACAAAGACTGTTCCTCCTGACCAAATTTCATAGTTGTAGGGAATCTCCTTTATAGATAATTAGCCTTAGCAACCGCATAGCAACGACTTAATTGGCTTTATGAATACGGCCCCTCGTGACGAAAGCCAGAGAAGAGAATACTTTAATTTCTGAATTTTAATAAGAAGTCAATATCAAAGACTGATTATTATATAAAAGGGTCTAAATGAATAAAAAAGTGATGATCTAGAATAAGAGTCTAAACCAATCAAAAATTTTAGATTCTCAGAATATATCCTCTGATCTCAAAGGACAAAAATAAAATATAACCTGCACTATGGTTGATGTCAGAATATATAACATCAACATACGTCCATGAACTCACTTGCGTGATGATATCCTTTTGTGCTTCATTCTGTTAACAGTGTCACGAAATCGAATAATTGAAGCTTTTGGTTGCTTAAGTTGTTGACATGCCACATTCTTAATTACTGCCATTAAAGGCGGAAGGACAGTGCACATGTCCCATGCAATGGTCTTCAGCAATAAATGCATACAGTTGGATTCCTCAATATTTTGTCCAACGAAAATTATAATATGAAATAGGCGCCACATATAATGTAACTAACCAACATTATGACTCAATTACTGAATACTTTGCAATTAACATACCTGTAAATGCCTCGTTCAGACCTTTTTTGTTTCTATGTAGGTGTATACTAGTTGTTTTTGCATCCAGATACGTAACAGTATACATCTGTTAACCAGCTACATTAGACAGACTCTTGTTTGAGAAGCTGTAAATTGACGGTATTCCTTTTATAATGTTATGAACGGCTGTGTAAGTGGGACATAGATATCGAGAAGTCACCGAAGTCTTTATCCAAATTTGATTTTTTGTGTGTTTGTATTGTCTGTCGCCTCAGCAACGGCGGCCGTCTCTTGGTTACAAGTCACTCATGGAACATTCCAGCCTATTACTTTTACAATTAAGTGAGCGATTACTGAGAAAAACGTTTTAAGCTCGCCTGAACGAAGGTTCAGAAAGAGCTATTGTTGTCACCCTGGCGTAGGCGTCCGTGTCTGCGTCGGCATCGGCGTCCAGATTGGATGTTTTGGTTAAGTTTTTAGAGACCTATATCTCCTTAACCCAAGGATGGATTCTTTTGATACTTGCACTGTACTTAGATATTTGTCCAGAGTTTAACAGGGTACTACCTCCACCACTCAGTGACCTTGATATCAAGGTCCTGGACTTAGAAAAATAAATTTTTCTAAACTGGATGTTTTGGTTACGTTTTTTAGAGACCTATATCTCCTTAACCCATGGATGTATTCTTATGATACTTACACTGTACATGAACATATAGTTAGATATTGGTCTAAATTTTTCCAAGGTACCACCCCAACCCCACTCAGTGGCCTTGATGTCAAGGTCATGGACTTAGAAAAAATGTCTTTTTATCGATTTGATGTTTTGGTTAAAGTATTGTAAAGAGTCATATCTGCTGAACCCATGGATGGATTCTTTTGATATTTGCACTATAGTTAGATACTAGTCTAAAGGTTTACTTAGTACTAACCCAACCCCGCTCAGTGACCTTGATATCAATGTCATGGACCTAGAAATTTTGTTTTTATTAAAGTTTTCTAATTGCATACTGATTCATAATGCTTGGCATAGATTTAATTTACACTTGAACTGATGTCAGACACTTAATTGAATTGTTACAAAACACTGTACACTTACTCCAGTGGATGACCTTGAAGTCGAAGTCATTAATTTAGAATTTTGTTTTAAAGATTTTGTTTAAATTTATTAATGAAGACATAATTTTACAGTGACAAGATGGAGTCAATTGATACTAATACTTGAACTGAGGTAAGATAATGGTTCAGGGTGTTGATACATTCTGCCTCCCCCTACCCCTCAGTTCTTTGACAAGCTCATGAACTTTGAAATTTCATGTCGATTTTTTATGTTAATTATATTTTAAGACTTATTTCTGAGATAGCTTATATGTGTTGTCATTATGGACATGCTTGCCTGAAGTTTTATGCGTAGCAAGCTACACCACCATAGCGACTATGCGTTGGGCAAGCACCATTTTAGGTGAGCTATGCTGTCTGGCGACAGCTTTTTTTTTTATCTTCATAGTGTAACAAAATTCTACGGATGTCGGAATTGAAAGTGAAACATCCTTCAAGCCATAATTTCTGCAAGTTTACGGCTATACAGTATTGCCAAAAAGACCAGAATTTTAACTGGACATATCATTTTGTATATCATTCTGTGACAAGTATACTACCCAAGGTTCTCTGATAGATTTTTAACACATTATATGCCCCATATTAACTCCAAGCACAGTAAATCATTCTGAAATAATCAATTTGAGCCGCGACACGAGAAAATCAACAAAGTGGCTGTGCGCCCAGCGCATACTCAGATCAGCTTGGGCATCTGCCTGGCCTGATCAGACTCTTCGATAAGCGCTTAAAGGGTAGCTCAGGGTCTAAGCTACCTCCATGTGGACAGCAAAGACTCTGATAAGACTGGGCGGATGCTCAGGCTGATCTGAGTCTGCGCTGGGCACACAACCACTTTGTTGGTTTTCTCGTGTCGCGGCTCGTTTGTAAAACCAGCATTTCGAATGGTGTTTAGGACAGTAAATGTCTCTGAAGCCTTACAGCATGAAACAACACTGCACCAACGTTGATTCTAAGTCATGACATTGAATTTATGTTGATTCAATGTTGTTTGTGCCTGCTGAAATGCTATCAAACCATAAATTTCTTGTTAATAAATGTTCTAATATGAGCCATGAAATTCAAAAAGTTCACATAGGAGATACAAAAACGGTAAATACCGAACTCAGTCTGCTCATCCGCGCAATTTTAGCTTTAGAGCTTCTTCGAAATCAGCTTATTGTTGATGCAATTAAGGACTGTGCCTTTTTTTTTTTTTTTTTTGGGGGGGGGGTGGGGGGGGGGGAGAGGGACATTTTCGATGAATTTTATTGGTTTCATACAGAATCTGGAAGTAGTTTGAGCACTGGGCGTACATAACTCATGTTCAGACAACTTCCTAGGGACCCAATAAACGTCTACACATCAAAATATTCAACTTGAGTTCAAGATTGTGTGAAAGTTTTGTTACTGGGAAGTTTACTACGAGACTGTGCGGTCTCGCAGGCTGGTCGTGGTTCTCTTCATCTGCATATGTTGTGTACATTAATTGTAGTTGTCTTGTTTGTAGTGTAATAGTTTCATTGATCTGTATGCTTGACTGCTTCACGTGCTAAGTGGTTTCTAGTTAGGTTTTACGATGACTCTGTTTTCCGGGGTCAAGCCTGAGCTTGGGACAACCCTCACGCTTTGCATCGGGCACACAGTGGTTGGTCGGCATTGAATCAGCATTGACTCAACGTCATGACATTGAGTCAAGGGAGATTCAATGTTGATTCGCCGTTGTTTGCCTGCTGGGCCAGGTCCGATATTTCAAGGTCGTCGTCTGTGGATTTACAGTAACAATATGTCTGAATACTTACAATGTTCTCACGGCGATACATTTAATTCTTGAACTCAAACTTATTCTCTAGTTGCTGATTAAATATTATTTATCATGACTCTTAAACTTGGACAGAGTAAGGACTAGAAACAGCTGTCATTCTACGAATTATATAGATCTGTGTCCGTTTTGGTGTCGAAAAATATTTACTCCAAATATGTTCCGTTTCTTACACTATGTTTTCATTGAGTATGGCTATCACATTGTGTGTAAATTATTTTGACCTGTCTACAATGATGTATTGTATTCGCCCTAAATATTCGAATGGTTAATATGGGTATGTACTGTCTGCTTTACAACATTATTTAGTTAATGGGCTTGTCGGGTAATGATAACTGCAGATATACCGAAGGTACTTGAGTATTTGTGGCAAATGCGTCAATATTTTTGGTCTTCACACAACATACACACAGTGTAAGTTGGAATCGTTGCGCACTATTTTGTCTGCTATTTGCCTATTTCAGTCACGAGGGAGGTGCATATTCAGTGCAACGTTTTCTTAGTAAGTAAGTAAAGTAAGTAAGTATTTATTATGTGTATATAAAATTTGGATATGAATAATCATGATACGGCAATGATTTGTATATTACATACAACAATATTGATAAAGCTGAAAATCCTCTTCCCACGAAACCTTGTGTTGAAATGGATCGTTTTCTATTGATCATGTTTAATATTCTGATGTTATTTTACCCAAATTTAACTGTCGTGTTTTACTTTAGGTTATTGAGGCTCCACGGGGAATCGTTAGTGCTGCTCAATCTTATTTTCATGGATAAGAAGTGTCATTTTAGGAATCCATCCGCATCTGTGAAACTTCTTTGGGCTTTAATTGATAGTATCACATAATGATAGAAATTGAAATTTATCGTATGCGGATTGGATTACATTATGGTCGCCATCTTAAAGTTAAGGGCCTTCAGTACTTAAATTTCTTTGAACTGTTAATAATTATGTCCTTATTGCTTCTCGCAGGTATCGAACCCAATCCCGGTCCGAGTTCCGAGAATACCGTCAGTTCCTCTACTCTGTCAGTATCTTCTGACGATCTTAATATAATTAAAAACAAATTTTCAGTTGTTCATTACAACGTCCAGAGTATCTCAAATAAATTAGACATCATTGAATCTGAATTTTGTAATTTCGATATCATATGTTTGACTGAAACTTGGCTTGATGGACGGACCTCAAATAATGCACTAAATTTAAACGAATATAATCTTTACAGACGTGATCGAAATGGTGATAATCATGGTGGTATCTGCGTGTATGCGAAACAAAATATTTACTCGCGTCGTAGAAATGATATTGAACGTCCAAATATTGAATGTCTCTGGCTAGAAGTTTCTATTCATAACAAAAAAATTCTAATAGGCACTTTTTACAGACCACCAAACTCTACCCAGGAAGTTCTGTCGTCCATTGAAGATTCAATATCACTTGCCTTTGATACTAATACCCAAAACATACTCATCACTGGTGATTTTAACTTAGACATTTTAAAACAGCCCTTTAATAAAAAGGTTCTTGATCTTTGTCAACATTTTAGTTTAGATCAGCTTATCAATGAACCAACGCATCACACGGAATCATCGTCTTCCATTATTGACCTTTTCTTAACATCAAATAAAAATAATATTCTATTGAGTGGTGTCGGAGACCCAATCCTTGACCAAAATATTAGATATCATTGTCCTGTATATTGTGTGCTTAAATTTGATAAACTTCTAACCCCTGTTTACACGAGGCATATTTGGGTATATGATATGGGAGACTATCAGTCCCTTTCGCGTGACTTAAATGATACTGATTGGAATTCAACTAAAAATAATGATATAGATGAATATGCAAATGATATAACGGAATGTATTACTAAACTTGCAAAGAAGCATATACCAAATAAAGATATTAAAATACGTAAATCAGATCCTGCTTGGCTTACTACTGATATAAAACGATTGATGCGCAAACGCAAACGACACTATGACAAATATAAAAGTTCAAAAAATATCACTGATTTTGAGAATTACAAAAATATTCGAAATAAAGTTACATTTGAAATTCGAAAATCCAAAAAACGCCAGCTGGAAAAGCTTAATGAAAAATTAAAATCTAACGATCTCAATCAAAAAGACTGGTGGAATACGTTAAAGTCATTTATTACACCTGAACAGCAATCAACTTTTCCTCCACTCTGCAAAGATGACATAATTTATACCAATGATGAAGATAAAGCAAATATTCTAAATCAGTTTTTTACTGGCCAAACCATTTTGGATGAAAGTAATGCCTCTGTACCCTTAGTAAATCAGATACCTTCTCATAAACTTGAGTCCATCTCCATCTCTGCTTATGAAGTTGAAGACATATTAAAAACTCTTAAAACAGGTAAGGCCGCTGGCCCAGATTGTATTGGTAACCGATTGTTAAAAGAACTTGCTCAACCTTTGTCAGCTCCTCTCTCTGATTTGTTTAACTTTTCTCTCTCGAAAGGCAAAGTTCCAAGTCTCTGGAAACAAGCCAATGTTACTCCTGTTTTCAAAAAGAATGACCCCTCGGATGTATCCAACTATAGACCCATATCTCTTCTTAATACTATAGGAAAAGTTCTTGAAAAAATTATTCATAAATATGTTTTTAATTTCTTACAAGAACACCAGGTAATCACTACTCTTCAGTCTGGTTTTATCCCAGGAGATTCTACCGTAAATCAGTTAGTTGATATATATAACACTTTTTGCCGAGCCCTGGACGATGGTAAAGAAGTTCGTGCGATTTTTTGTGATATTAGCAAGGCCTTTGACAGGGTTTGGCACAAAGGTCCTCTTTTTAAGTTATATTCTGTTGGTATTTCTGGGTCTCTTCTTCAATGGTTTACCGATTATTTATATAACAGGAAGCAAAGAGTAGTTACTCCTGGTGCAAGTTCTAATTGGTCTTCCGTTGAAGCCGGTGTTCCCCAAGGTTCTATCCGAGGTCCTCTGTTATTTCTTCTGTATATAAACGATATTGTTGAAAACATAAACTCTTCAATTCGACTCTTTGTGGATGATACTACCCTTTATATTATAGTTGACAACCCATTACATGCTGCAAACCAATTAAATGCCGATTTATCTAAAATACATCAATGGGCCACCAAACGGCTCGTCACATTCAATCCGTCAAAATCCGAATCTATCATTTTTTCAAGGAAACGTAACAAACCCTATCATCCTAATGTGGTTATGGACCAACAACCTATTCAGGAAGTAAATTCACATAAGCATTTAGGTGTAGTTTTATCTAGTGATTGTACATGGCACGACCATTTAGAATATATTAAATCAAAAGCATGGACCCGCATAAATGTCATGAGAAAATTAAAATTTAAACTCGATAGAAAATCCCTTCAAATAATATATTTCACTTTCATTCGTCCCATTCTTGAGTATGCTGATGTTGTTTGGAATAATTGTACCCAATATGAAGTAAACGAGCTTGAAAAAATTCAAAACGAAGCTGCCCGTATTGTTACTGGTGCCACTAAATTAGTTTCAATTAATTCTCTCACTCAGGAGACTGGCTGGGAAACCCTCTTAACACGTAGGAAAAAACATAAACTTCTTTTGTTTTATAAAATGCAACATCATATGTCCCCTGATTATTTGTCTTCATTAGTACCACCCACTATTGGAAGTACTACTGATTATCAGTTACGAAACTCTTCTAATTTACTTACTGTGCATGTAAGTTCTCAGCTGTATTTTAATTCTTTTCTTCCGTCTGCAATAAGGGAATGGAATCAACTCTCAGAAGTAACACGTGAATTACAAAGCATAGATACCTTTAAACATGAGTTAAATGCAGATATCATGAAAATACCTTCGTACTATTTTGATGGAAATACAGTTGGGCAGATTTATCATGTTCGACTAAGAACAAACTGTAGTTCCCTTAATCATCATCTTTTTACCAAAAATATAATAGAAAGTCCGTTATGTGTCTGCCGAGCAGTCGAGGATACCAATCATTTTCTATTTAACTGCCATCGCTTTGATAATCTAAGACAGGATCTCTTTGACAAAATTACTCCTATTTGCCAGCCTACTGCTAACATTCTTCTTTACGGTAGTGAACACTTGACTCATATTGAAAATAAACAAATTTTCGCTGCTGTACAAGAGTTTCTGATCAAATCTAAACGATTCGAAATTGCATAAGGTATAAATTATGATTGTATAGATATATGAAACATAAAAAGAGAAGTCAAATTTTGGCCTAATAACAATAATAATAATGTTGATAAATTTTAATATTGTATTAAACATTTTTTTTATTTCCTGGCGACTAAAGCTGTGATATTATTGTTGTTTATCTATCTTTAATGGTAATGCAGAATATCTGATTGAAACTCACATTCACTCCCCGTGGAGCCTTGAGAGACCAGAAATAAAACCTAGTAATCTTGTTGAATATATTCTTAAATTCGTAAATTTTCTAGTATGAAGAGTCTTCTTTTCGAAAATATCGATATTTATGGTAGATTTGCAATTCCTCGAAGATTCTTCGATTTTCATACTAATGTTTGTTAAACCAGTTTCAAAATTTAATAGTGGAAATAATGTATTTCAAATCACTTATTATATAGTACTTTATTTACAGTAACAATGGGATACAGATTATACAAGTCGCAAGACTTTCTTCTGAATCCCTTTCAAGCTACTGTAAAATAGGTTATCTTATTGTGAATTTGTATTGTTTTGTATATGTACAGTAGTTTGAATAAAATATTGTTTACACTAAGATTGTGTGCTTGTTGGCTAATGCTCTTTTCGTTAGTTGCATGTTCGCAACTGTTTGCGTGAAAGTTGAGAATATTAACAACTGAGTAAGACTCTTTTCTTGTAAAGGATTAATTTGCTTTGAAATAATCACATTATAGAACTTCTATACATGCTATAAGTCTAATGGTTTCGGGTTGATGTCAAGGGCATAACAAAATTATTTGTAAGTAACCTTAATACCGAATAGAACCAATTATAAACTTTTCATGATATACTGTAATAACTAAATGTCAAGTTATGATGAAATACTGTATAGGAGATATACTTTTGAAGAAAATAGTGCATATCCTGATCTGAATGCTCTTTTCAAATAACAAACTGATCAGGGTACTGACGTTCTTATGCGTCAGTGTTAGAAAACATCTACTAAGAAAGAAAGTGGTCTTAACTTTTTAAATAAAAACTCTTCATAAAATTGGAAGGGCCCTAGTGGAAAGATTGATAATGACAGCAGAATACTGAATCTGCTACTGAAACCTACTGATGCTGATGGGCTCAACTTTATTGCTACAAAGTACAATATAAGCATGAAAATGTGCAGTCTCGCTGCTTTTTGCTACGTCATAGATACGAATATTTGTCAATACACTGAAAGAATTAAAGTGCATGATCTTAAAGAATGCTTAGGTCAGCAATAAACGGGTAAGAAGATACAGTATTAAAGGATTCACCGCCAACATGTATTTTCAACAGGTTTCAAAAAGAGAAAACTTTCCGTGTAAAGTAATGGCTACCCGAAGGGAGAGGCAAAGTTGATGCCTTTGTAAGTGTATACATTTACTTCAGTAACCGTGATTCTTATATTTCTAAGCGGATCGTCTCTTACAATATTACTGTTACATGTAGTTTGGACAACAGTTGAAATGCACCAAAGCAAACATAAGGACAAGACCAAACTCAAAATATATTATTGCAGCTTGGGATCACGTCCCAAGAAAGCTTTTTTTCCCCATAAGTGTTCTTTTAGTCTCAATAAAGATCCGACATATGTTATCATATGTAACCAAGGTGTCGAAACAAATGCAGGTTTAAATGTACAAAATGTCTAGAAAATGTTTACTTATTTATTGCATTCTAAAGCAAGCAGTTCCAATATTTTGAAAGGATAAGGCGTTTGGAAATGACCTCTGAAAAGGAAAAGAAGGCGTGGGAAGTGTCAAAAGCTTTTTCTGGCGGAGCACTTACATAGATTCCTTACTCATGTATCAGTGCCTGGCCGTGGGGACAACCATTATCACGTCTTGCTAAAACCGTTTTTGCTGATGCTGAAAGATTTAGATGATTTAAAAACGGCCCTATTTAGAGTTCTACAGTCTTTACTGTGTCTATGATTCCACATTTACTATTTTGTAAAACCGTTGTTTCGTTGACGATATAATCATTCTTCAAAGTATGATATTTCTCGTATCATATGAATAATGACGAAGAAAAAGTAAACAGAGGGATAGATCTTTGTGCCCCCCCCCCCCCCACCACACACACACAAATAAAAAATAAAAATAAATAAAAATAAACTGCATTTTTATATTGAATAGAGGCTGAATGCATCCTGCGTTTACAATGCAGACTTTTTTCCCGTGAGAGCAGCGAATCCGATAATTAAACGAGCGTGATAGCACGAGTTTTTTTGATAAGGTTTTGAAATTTTTTTTCCAAGTCAAGGTAAACAAACTAATATACTGCATTTCTTTTTTGCTTTCTTTCTTCAAAGTTAAACACACCACCAAGATATGAATTCACAACCTACGTGCCTGCTGTTACTTATTATTATATCGTCATGATTCGTGTCAGTCACGTAATGAGTCCTGTATACAACGGTTTTACAAAAAAATAAACGTAGAATCATACATGTAGTATATGAAAATTTAAAGAGTAACTACACTTCAGGAACTGACTGAATCAGATCCCAAACCCTATCCCCAACATCAAAAAGAAAGATTGACAGAGACATCCCAACAAACAATAAATTACAAGTCTTCCGTTTGCGGTTATAAAGGCACTCTTTTTCATGTGCTTATGCCAACGAAGATTGTGTACGTGTCGTTTATTCTGCTATTTTGAGAAAAAAAAATGGGAACAAATAATGTTTAAAGTAGAGCGGCATTCTGCATTCTATGTTCGAGTCATGGACTAATGATTATGATGGTTATAATAATAATAATAATAATAATAATAATAATAATAATATTAAGAACTAATTTAGAACCAAATGCGATGCATTTAGGGCTGGTCTTCATTAAAAATAAAAATATAAAGCACTAAAGTCTTCGTCGTATTTTTGCACAGAATTCAGTGGGTGAATCAGAAAAAGTATAAGGATTTCCTAAAAAATCTTCACCCCCACCCGCCCCAACCGCTTCTACTACCACCTCCCCCTCCCCCCTCCCCACCAAACAAAATGTGATAAATTATGACCTTCCCTAAAGGAAAGGATTGATTGATTGGTTTGGGTTTAACGGCCCTTTGAGACACTATTTCAGTATTTATCGGGCCGTCTCCCAGAGACAGGGAGTAAGAAGAGAACTGATAGACGAGAAAAATGTCCAAACAACCCCACCGCTCCTACTGCAAGCACAGTAGGCCCTGCAATGCTCCAAATCAGTAGGACGCCCCCCCCCCCGCACTTAAAGTTATGCACACCACCATTGCACCACCCGACCACCTTCTAAAGGAAAGTCCATAAAAAAATCCCGATGATGAAAATCTACGTTTACAAAGTTTCTCAGTTTCTTTTACCATTTTAAAAGACAGTACTGTGAAAATGTTGCAATTTTTTTACATTCATCTGTCGTATCTGTCGTAAGACTCAGAGTAAGATTACTCGTTTCTGTAATAAGTAACACATATATTTCTTTACGCTGGTGACATCTTCTTTAGACATGACATCTAAACACACCAGACTCGCGTAGGCAGTATTAAACGCCTCTTCACCATGGCTGACCTAGATTAAGTCATGTTTCGCTTCCGAGCTGCAAGGAGAGGCTGTAGTGTTGTGGATAACACTCCGGACTACCAATCCAGGGGTCGCAAGATCGACCCCCCGCTTCTCCGGTCTTTCGGATGATATTTTAAACCGAGGTCCTGTCTCCATATGACCTCATTGTTGGTGGGACGTTAAACCCTAGTTCACTCACTCACTCCTAGCTGCAAACTTTCATTATGGCTGCTTTAAAGTTATATAAATACACCTCCCTGCTTTTGCTATTCTTACGAAAGGGAACAACTTTTGTGATCTCTTGTTTGCTTCCCTGGACAATGGGACTGTCCAAGTCTAGTCTTAAAGAAAAGAATTTGCTACTAAAGGAGCAAATTGTTTTCTTTGAGAGTTGACAGAATAATTATTGGAAAAAGAGGCGTAAATGACTGATGTGCTTATTGATACCCCCCCCCCCCCTTTGTAGATGCAACTCCGGCAATAATCAATGAAGGGATGTCTATTATCGCTGCCCTGTGCCTACGATATCTCATGTGCTAATAAACACAAAGAAAAAATCTCCAAGTGATTCTTTCCATTTTAAAGAGTTTACAGCATTTCGTAACCTCAACTATATGCAAACAACGCCATAGGAAAACTTGGTCATGTTCTAAGTTCAAAAGCTTCATAAACGTATAATATTTCATATTCTGAAGCATATCTTTACTGCAGTAGATCATGACAATGTGTTCTCAATCAAAATTTCAGAAAAGATCCCAAAAATGAAGGCACAGTGGGTCCTTGAAAATCACGTGACTGTGAATTTCACCATATTTCATATATCAATATTTTGCATCGCATATAATTGACAGAAGTCGCTGGTTTTTATGTAGTGTCCCACAAAATGCAACAGACAGCAACCCTGAAAAGTTCAGATTCCTGCGACATGTAATTGACGAGAAATGCAGCATGAAGCAAGCCAGCAGAAAAACAGAAATCGTGAAAATAGGCCAGTGTCAAATATAAGGTCTGCATCTGAGCTTACAACTAAACCAGATGGCATGTTTTCACCATTTACCTGATATCACTATAGAGATAAAAGATTGTTCTTTTGATTGTTGCAAACCGTGGTAAGCTATCACGTCTGTGAGCAAAGTTATGAGTCCAGTGACATAACTTTTTGGACGATCCTCGTATAAGGCTCTGTCATGAGTGTGAGGTGTGGATAGAAAAATCTGTCACGAGGGTCACTGTTCGGCATCACGAGGCTTGCCGAGTGTTGTGGAACAGTGATCGCGAGTGACGAATTTTTCTATCCGCACCTCACACCAATGATAGATACCTTTTCTTGCACACCACGTTTTGTTTTAACTTCAGAACTTCTTAAATGCGTAATTCTAGTGCTACAGAGGTTTCAATTTGATTTTGAAAGAAGGCGCCGCCTTCAACGACCGCCATTCGGCTCTTTACGTCGACGACTGGCCATTCGGAACTCCTCGGCCAATTCCATGAATCAGACCTCGGGCGTATATACGGCGGAGCAATATGCAGCAAAATCCAACATTTTGGTTTAAACAATATTTTATTCAAATAAATACATATATGTAATACAATGCATAATGGTACAGGATCTGGCAGTAAGCAAAGTGCTTATATATAAGCCATCTCCTGAAACAATCTGGAAATTACAATATGTGTGAATGGCTATGCACAAAATATTGCAAACAAATAAACAAGCGTCACATAGAGAGAGAGAGAGAGAGAGAGAGAGAGAGAGAGAGAGAGAGAGAGAAAGTTTTAATGTCTGTTCACTGAACTGTTTGCTATTTTACAGAAATATGACAGATAAGATAAAAATGGTGTACAATACAGTTTCTTATCATAAGAAATATAGTAGACGAGGTTGATATAGCTGCTTATAAGAAAAGAACGAAGAAGCAATCAAGAGAGCCTTTGACCGATTATTACCTAAGTATCACTCCCACGACAGGCAATTGAAAGTAATGAAGAGACGTCATGAATTTAGAACTAGTAAGCAAGTAAATGTTCAAAATCAGAGCCGGAGCCGGTCAGAGGTAATTTATTGAAGAAATCTTCCTGACCTGATGATGTAATCTTGTACCTTTAGGAATAAAGCTTCGTTTTCGTGGTCTGTCATACTATCTCTCCCAAACAGAAAGTCGTGGGTATTGTATCTATGAATATCACTGGGTAAGTATCTGTTTCTAGCGGCTGTGTACTTAGGACAACAGAAGAAGAAATGATGTGGACTTTCGAAACCGCCACATTGACAGGAAGGATCTGGAACTATATTTTTCCTATAAAGATGTGAGTTAAGTGCGCTACATTCCATTCTCATTCTTGCTTGAAGTATTTGCCCAATTCGCGTACCAGCATTATAGTATCTTGGAGGTTTCTTTATATCTCGATTTAAACGGTATTTGAAAGAAGCAACAGATGTGGCTTGTTTAATGTCCTCCGGTAGGATGTTCCAAGCTCTAATAGTGGAGGGGGAAAAAGAGTTGTAAAATAAATTCGTATTAGCATGGAAATTTCGGATATCATTTGAATTTCTCAGGTTGTAATTGGTAGTTTCTTGCACCAGAGGGGGTAGACTTTCGGAGAGATAGTTAGGAGTAAGACCATTCAAAATCTTATAAAAAATAACAAGTTTGTGTTTATTTCGGCGACTTTGGAGTGAGTCCCAACCAATATCTGAAAAAAAGTTTGTTAATGCTGCACAATTTAGTTGCCCCAGAAATAATTCTAGCCGCTTCTATGTGCACTGCATCTAATTGTTTCTTTGTTTCAGTTGAGCAGTTGTCCCAAACTGAGTCAGAATATTCAAGCACAGGTACATGCGTTCTAGGGCCGTGCGGCTTACTCTAAACTTTAAGCTCTTCATAAGATTCAATCTTGCCCAAGCTTTACTGGTTATGTTTTGAATATGCTGAGACCATGTACAAGATTTAGAGAATGTAATACCTAAATGTTTGTGAGTGTCTGTTTCTGTCAATTGCACATTATTCATATATAAGGGTGGGTGTTGGGGTGGATTTGCTTTCCTTGATATAGTCATAGAAACTGTCTTACTTGCGTTAAAAGTTACCAGCCAATCATCAGCCCAGTTGCTAATTGCACGTAGGTCAGAATTTAAGAAATTTGCGGCTATTGGAGGAGACTCTACTACAATATACAAGCTTGTGTCATCTGCAAACAGACGGATGGGACATCCAATATCGCTTACAATGTCGTTTATGTATAAGAGAAACAAAATGGGTCCAAGAATGGAGCCCTGAGGTACTCCTGCCTGAACAGGAGTCCAATCAGAGCCTTGTCCATTGAAAACAACACGTTGCTTACGGCCCGAAAGATAACTTGCAAACCACCGTATAATTTTATCTGAGCAGCCAATGCCTGATAATTTATGAAGTAGACCCCTATGCCAGACTCTGTCGAAGGCCTTGCTGATGTCACAGAATACTGTCCTTACTTCTTTGCCATTGTCTACAGATTCACAGAATGTGTGGTAAGTATGAATCAGTTGGTATGTTGTTGAATCACCTTGTACGAATCCTGACTGGAATGGTGTAAGAATTTGATTGGTAATGACAAAATTATATAAATATTTGTGGACACAGCGTTCCATGGTTTTCCCTAATATGCTTAGAAGAGTAATTGGCCTGTAATTGGAGGGCAAAGATCAGTCGTCTTTTTTATGAAGTGGGCATACATTGCCAAGTTTCCACTGATCTGGAAAATAGCCTTGGTCTAAAGAGCGGTTAAATATAACTGATAAAGGTCTAGCTAAAACACTAGAGGCTTCTTTTAAAAGGCGAGGACTTACTAAATCTGGACCACATGATTTGTTAATGTTGAGGTTACGAAGAACATCACTGACATCTTGACTTAGGATTTCAGTAGAATTTAGAACGTGCTGGACGGGTGGAAGCTGGGGTAAGGGCCTGTTGTCGTCAGTCACAAGCGCCTGTGAAGCAAAATAATTGTTTAACATGTTCGCCTTATGAATGTCGTCGTCGGCATATTCGTTATTCAGCACTAAAGTAGGTATGTTGCTAGAAGATTTTGACAGGTTAAGTAATTGCTTTGATGTTTTCCAGAAGAGTTTCATATTTGATGTTTCAGTTGACAGGAAAACATCAAGCTTATCAAAATAGTCTGTTTTAGATTTTCTGATAGCTGATACAACTTTATTACGGATATGTTTATACTTCTCCCAGTATGGAAAGTCAGAAGTTCGTTTAAATTTCCTAAAGTTTCGTTTTCGTTTACGAATTAAGTTTCTTATATTAGATGTTATCCAGGGGTGGACAGTAGGTCTGATTGTAACAGTTTTATTTGGTATAGTATGTTTAGCTGCTAATAGTAAAATTTCTGTAATTTGTTAGACATTTTCATCAATATCATTTGTTGATTCCATCTTTTCTACAAGGTTACTTTCAGAGAGAACTGTGCGGTATCTGTCAAAATCAGCGATTTTATAATTCCATATAAGCCGTTGAAAAGTTTTGGTACGTGGACGTAGAAATTTTAAAAGTACGATAATAGGGAGATGGTATCTAGTTTGATCTGGTATGAAAGAATCAATCACACCGCTTGACAAAACATTAGTTATGTTACGTACCAAAATCAAATCTATTAGAGAGGATGAGTTTTCTGTAAAATGAGTAGGTTCATTTATCAGTTGCCTCATGTTAAAGTCCTGTAAAAGTTCTATCATTTTATTACTGTTATTTGGAGTCATATTAAAATCTCCTAGTATAATAGTATCAAGTATATTACTGTTATACGCCCGGTCAATACTTTCATTTATAAGCTCGAAATAACGCGTATTGCTATTTGGAGGCCTATAGAAACCACCTATGAGAACTGTTTTCGATTTTACCCGAATTTCAACCCACACCGCCTCGAGACCTTGTATTTCTAGGCCAGGGCGACGTTTGCATAAGAAAGAGTCCCGAACGTAAATTATGACGCCTCCACCAAGACGATCGCACCTGTCTGCACTGAATGGTGGCAAAAAGTTAACAATACTGATGCTTTCATCACGAACTTCCGGTTTAAGCCAGCTTTCAGAGAAAACAAGTACGTCGTATGCATCGGCTTCACACTTTATTAGATCTAATTTAAGTACTATACTTTGGATATTCAAATGAAAGATACTCAGGTGATTGGAAAGCATCTCAACTGAGCTAAATGAACTATCTGAACTGGAATCAGCACTGCCTTCGACTGAGCCTGGGCCAGGATTCACTTCCACGTCCCCGCTTAACAGAGTGAGAAAAATTATCCAAGAAGTTAGAACAGCTATAATAAGTAACCTTAAACAATTGATACTAAATGACCGGTTCTTTAATGGTGAACATTTCATTCTGCTATAAGGTAGTTTTATATTTTTGTACATTTCATTACTGCGTTGCAAAGCGAGTATAAGACTGAGGCATCCCACACCATCGTTGGTATGAAATGATCCGAAAAATCCAACATTTTGTTCTTCGGCCGAAAGTATACGCCGAAGTCGTAGCTCCCTATGTCTACGAACTATAATTAATTCTCGACCTGCGACCTTTTCAGCTGTTGCACGGACATTCATTTAATGCTTTGCTGTTGTTAAAACAAAATAGTCAATTATTAATGCCGAGACAGAAAAAAACATTTGTTTCTTTTCATTTTATGATTTACTCGGTGCGACAGTGCGGCCATCTTTGTTTATGTCGTTGTTCCTATCAACATTCGTGTGACGTAAGTAGTCCCACGTCATACATCCGAGGTTGATTCACGGAATTGGCCGAGCGGTGTTCCGATTGGACGACTGGCGTGCATAAACTGACGTCATTTTTCCCGTCTTCGTAACGTCATCATCTAAAACACCAACGTCACTTGACGGCGTAGATACGTGACCTCCAATACAACCAGTGCATTGAATGCTCGTGATTTTTATTCGGTCCTGGGTAAGAACACCTGGGTAAGATCAGATTTTCTATCCCAGGTGAAAAGAATGGCATTTTCTATCCGGTGTGCAAGAAATACAATTTTGAACCATCATGACGTTGAAACAATGTCGAATCCATGATGTATCAATGCTGTGTTCAAAGGGGGAAAACCTTTTCATGGCAGAGATTTTATGTGGAAAGTAAATAAGAAATTACAGTATTACTATGTTATTAGATGTAATATTGGATTATTTTTCATTTCGTATTTCATTAATTTATTGTTTATTGTTATCATTATTATTTTCTTTTCGCCCATGTCATCGAAAGTAATCAAACAGTATTTGATAACTGAGCGTTTAGGCTAATTATGGGCCATCATTAATCTATTACTGACATTTTCAGGGCGGTAATTTTGTTGCGGTTCCTCAATGTTACATGTTATGTCAGCTTGTCTATGGTCTCTATAGCAATATGGTCACCGGAATAGCTGTCCTCTCTGCTTTCTGTTTTGTTTTGTTCTGTAATTTGAAATACAGAATAGATAAAAATTGATGTTGCTGCTGTTTTCAAGTAGGGTACCTATTTGGGAAAGAGCTGTTTATTCGGTTGACCGTGTGACTATTTCGTGAACTTTTGTGATTTGTGTATGCGATTCTTTCCAGTTTGGGTTTGGGGGCGGGATGTGGGATTTGATTGTATTACTTTCTGATCATTGCCAATCTTTTTAATTTTAATAAGCCGAAACAACATAGTCTGACCCATATTTTTTCTACGACTGTTTTCATTGCTATAAATTGAAATCATTTATTATCTTTGTTTGAGTATAGTTCATATAGAATAAAATATCAAAATATAAACTATCAGTGGAAATAAAATCGAATTCCTGTTTCCGGAAACTCCATTAAACTAATGGATTTAATCAGCCAACTAGTTTCGTAAGAAAGGTTGGTTTTAAGGTCGAGTCGGTTTGCTTCGGACAGCGGGTGAATTCGGACATACCATGGCAAACAGTGACAATCCAGATGAGAAGGCTCATCACGATTTTTACTGTCTGCCTAGACTGGTTTCAGTCAAATAAATAAAACAAGACCATAAATGAATACATGAAAATGAATATACTCTATCACCACATTTCAAAAGATGTTGGATTTAAGGTTTCAGTCCATTAAATAAAACAAGACCATAAATGAATACATGAAAATGAATATACATATCATACTCTATCACTACATTTCAAAAGATGTTGGATTTAATGTATTTCAGGAATGGGCAAGTAATAAAACATCTTGGTGAAAGTAATGTACCGGTTATGTACCTTGCCATACACAAAGCTAGGACCTAAATACATGGGCCGAATGCCAGGCTACTGTTTGCCCAGTTATTTTTGTTTTTATTCCAAACAACTGACATATAAAGGAAACCATGTCACTGTCAGAATTTACCTGTTGTCCGAATTTACCCGATTCGACATTAATTACAAAACGGAAGACTACGGTTTTAACAAACCGTAAAATGTTGTATGACTGTCCAAACGACAGCCTCAATGACATAACAGAGGATAAGTACAAGTGTATTGATAATATGGCTGTTTTTGTCATGTTTGTGATTTGTAAAGGTTGTCACCAATCAGCACGCTTGCTAAAACAAATAATTAACTTCCTCCTTATCAAGGCAACGCAACAGCATTAGAAAAAAAGCACTACTGTGACCTCAGACATACTGTTTGTTGATAGGTGTTAATGGTTAAGACTTCCCTACGGGTTACAACAGATCATATTAGTATATATTTAATGGAATAGTAATTCCCTTTAAGAAGCTGCTGGAAATTATGGTTTCTCTCTTTTATGCCTTTGTCTTCCCTGAACATAAAGAAATTTCTGAAATCAGTGCATCTGTTCTTTTGCCCGCCGAGTAAGTATGCGTGAACTCACTGATTTAGGTCATTTTACTGTTGGTTGGTTGGTTGATTTGATGCTTAACGTCCACGGTAAACAACTAAGGTCATGTCGGGACGGTCAGTTAACCTAACCACACTATTCCTGGGCAGGCTTAGACCTCCTAAGCGGTTAACCAGTACTAAGTGCACATACTTTCGCCAGTAACTGACAACTGCCCTTCTTGAATCAGCGGAAAGAGAAACGAAAGTATGTGGCCAGACCGGGATTCGAACCCAGGACCTTTACTGAATAGGTACATTGTACATTTGTAAGATTGCTTTGCTTATATTAAATTGCCAACAGTTACTGAATAGGTACATTGTACATTTTTAAGATTGCTTTGCTTATATTAAATTGCCAACAGTTAAGAAAACATAGCCGGACATACGATTAAGCTGAAAGCCTGTTTGCTATGCTGTCTTTCTCAGTGCACATATTGCATCCAGACTAAGTAGCACCATAGGCACAGCAAACCATTTTCCTTTTATTTGGTAACAATAAGGTTGCATGCATGAAACGATTTCTACCACCTATAGGTCACGGTCTTAAAATGAACATTAAAGGGACACAGCTCTGCTAACCCCTGTGTTGCCTCCCTTCTAAATTTGGGAGGGCTACTCGTCAAGGAACCAAACAGGGACAAACAAATGTTGTTGTTTACCCACCCGTGTTAGTTTATAGTGACCACAATCTCTGAAAATATCCATCTCCGTGTGTGTCGTATTTTGCCTACACTAGTAAAGTTTTAGGGTAAAGTCGGGTAAATTCGGAGAGCGAGTAAATTCGGGCTGTGACATTGTTTCCTTTATATGTCAGTTGTTTGGAATTAAAACAAAATTAACTGGGCAAACAGTGACAATCCAGATGAGACGGCTCATGATGAGCCGTCTCGTCTGGATTTTCACTGTTTGCAATGGCATATCCGAATTTACCCACTGTCCGAAGTTACCGACTCGACCCCACCGGTTTGACCAGGTGGACGCCACCGCCGACGTTCGGCAACAGTGCGATCACCGACCACCACTCTGATATCACTTTTCTAGCTCAGGGCACACTAGATGCAGATGATCTGGTCTGTTGGGTTGAAGAAATTGATTGGACATGTGCCGCCCGCGGGAGTTGAATCCACATAACCATGTGCTAAAGGCAAACACTGGAGCTCCATTGGAATACCTTTTCTAAAGAAACTGGGAAAAAACATAAGAGTACAGCCATAATAATAATAAAACCATTTCAAAGGTGTTCAATCTATTTCAGTTTTAACTGTGTCGGTTATGGCACATTCTGTCGTTTGAGTTTTTTCTTTTCCTTCTCTTCTTCTTCTTCTTCTAGTGATTAATGTGGGTTGTGGTTCTATGAGTATAATGTCTTCCAAGTAACTTTATCTTTTTTTTTTATTTGTAGCGGCTTTATGTATTTAAGCTATGGAAAATAGTTCTGCAATATATAAACTTTAAAAGTCAGAAAATGTAACACCAGCATAAGTCCTTGTATTTGCTAGCGTGATGACCAATTTCGTTTGCTTCGTTCATCGAACAGTGTCACGAAACATTATAACTCTTTAAGCACCAAAAAGCAGACGACAAAATTTACGTCTGCAAAAATTAAAAAAAAATGCCTTGTCCAAGACATTTCATATTGGGAATTCAAAGACTAGAGGGCAAACCGTATATATCTAGATGAGGCGGCTCATTATGAGCCACCTCATCAGGATCTATGCTGTTTGCATATATTGCTAATTTCGTCACTGGGGCTTAAAGAGTTAATTGAAGCTTACACTGGCGCTCGAGTATTTGTACACATTCAAAACGCGTCGGGGACGCAGTTGATGCGCGCGGGATACGCGGTAATTATGAACGCGAATATTTTAGTAGCCAATGAAAATTCGTTCTCAGTTTTGCGTATACCGCGAAGCGACGCGTGCAACGCGCATTTTATGCAAATATCATGGACCCAATCAAAATTGCGCACATGATACCGGTAGTGACGTAGTCCTTTGCGTCTGAACGCGCGAGTACGGGAACCAATCAAAATCGCGTATTGAATGCGCATTTTAGGGAGGTAAACTTTAAGTAAATCATGTGAAAGAAAGAGCCATTAGTCTACATCAAGCTTGATGTCGAATGCTCATTTGGTTTTACTTGAACCATAACGGGAAAGAAAGAAAAAAAAGAAGCCTAGAAACTCGACCGGCAACTCAAAACTAAATGCGACTGGGACAGTCCCATGACACTTCGCCATTGAAGTGGAAATAGCCTAAATCGCACTCTTCAGCCATAGATTCCTTTCGTATCAGAAATTAAAATCGTGGAATCTGAAATTAATATGGCCTTTATGGAAAATAAGTGCCAGGCGGCAGTCACTTTGAATCTTAAAGAATTCAAGTCAGGGTGGGGGGATAAAAACCTCTGATCAGTGACCTATAAATAGCAGTGACCTGGAGGGCTGATTGGAGTTTTACGAGAGCATGTTTGGGAGAGGAGTGGTAGGTCACTGCTCTGATCAACATGACTGGGAAACGGTTGTCTCCAGGGCAGTGTCCTCAGCCCTATCCTATTCATTGTAATAATAAATACCCTTGATGATGCTGGGGGGGGGGGGCTGTGGGGGGGACAAACCTATCTCTTTCTCAGTTTGCAGATGACAGTGCTATCTGGACCTACCAATCCTCTCCCAAACATGCTGTCGTAAAACTCCAGTCAGCCCTCCAGACAATCGAGATATGGTCCACGCTCTGGGGCTTCAAAATACCCACTATTAAGACAAAGGCTATAATTTTCCCTTAAACAAAGACTTAATATTGAATCACTTTAAAAAACTCTCCCTTTTTGGGACAGAAATAGAATTTTGTGACCATATCACCTTCCTGGGTATGATCCTAGATAGCAAACTAACATATGGGGTCAGCATATTCAAAATCTGATTGAAAAATGTTATAAAGACCTAAACCTCATGAGGACGGTTTCAGGCACCTCCTATGAAGCAGATAAAAAATCCTATTGACATTATATAAGGCCCTAATCCTCAGTAAAAGTTGATTATGGTGCGCAAGCTTATAACTCGGCACCCAAACATCTACTCTCAAAGCTCAAGACCTCATCCAAAACAACTTAGCACTCCGTATTGCTACGAGGGCATACCACTCCGCCCCTATTAATGCTTTAGAAGTTGAATGTGGAATTAAACTCCTACAGCTGAAGGTGCCGGGCAGCGTAGCGCAATCTATAGGGCACCTGACTCATGCCAGAGGTCTTGGGTTCGAGAACCCGGTTGGGCCACATACTTCGTTTCTCCTTCCGCTGATTCAAGAAAGGCAGTTGTCACTTACAACCATACCAAACCCTCAAAACTGGACGTTTATCCCCTAATAAATGAAGCAGTAACCAAAAAATGGCAATCCCAATGGACCAATAGCAACAAGGGCCACACCTTCCATTTCGTCAAACCAAAGGTTAAACTTCAATGTGACGTATATAGTCTCAATAGACGTTTCGACATAGCCTATTCCGGACTAAGGCTAGGACACTGCGGGCAGGGATGCCTTCACTACAGTAACCAGTCCGCCCTATGCCCCCACTGCAATGATGCAGAAGATCTCAACCATATCTTCTTTGATTGTGTGGCCCCATAACATTCAAAGGCGAGACCATAGAATCCACAATATTCAAGTTAGGCTATCACACAATAGACCTGAGACTGCTCCTGTCTCCCCCAAAGAAACATGCTAATACAATACAGAAGGTAGTCTTTGAATACCTAGACAAAACCAATATCATTGCCAGGATATAGATAGATTCCATTACAATAGGGAAAAAATCCCCCTAATTTTCTCTAATTCTAGCCCCTGTCGCTAACCACCTACCAAACCCATTTCCCAAAATCCCTGGATCCACATTAATACCCTACTAAGTGCAATGCTCATGACAAAAACTCCCATTACCCAGTAAAAGCCCCAGAACCCATCTGTACGACTACAATCTGACTTTCCCTACGGTCGTATAAATAACTTTTGTCTATTGACAATAAAGGGTAAAATTAATGGGTATCCAACCTCCTTAATTTCACACCCAGGCTAAGTTACCTGGAAACTAAATGAACCATAATAAGGTTCAGCACATTTGCTTCCTAGAAACAGCCAAAAGAAACTGCCCTCTTTTCCCGTCAATCTGCAATAAGAGATAAGCTATAGTCCTCTGGTCCTTAATAATACTCTCCATTTCTTCCCCACCCCAGAATTAATGTGTATCCAACCTCCTTAATCTCATACCCAGGCTTAGTTACCTGGAAACTAAATAAACCATTATAAGGTTCAACTAATTTGCTCCCTAGAAACAGCCAAAAGAAACCGCCGTCCTTTTTGAACAACCTGCAATAAGAAATAAGCTACTGTCCCCGTGTCTATTAATAATATTCTCCATTTCCCCTCCAAAAAATAATGAGTATCCAACCTCCTTAATCTCATACCAAGGTTTAGTTACCTGGAAACTAAATAAACCATTATAAGGTTCAACTAATTTGCTCCCTAGAAACAGCCAAAAGAAACCGCCGTCCTTTTTGAACAACCCGCAATAAGAAATAAGCTACTGTCCCCGTGTCTATTAATAATATTCTCCATTTCCCCTCCAAAAAAATAATGTGTATCCAACCTCCTTAATGTCATACCCAGGCTTAGTTACCTGGAAACTAAATAAGTCATTATAAGGTTCAACTAATTTGCTCCCTAGAAACAGCCAAAAGAAACTGCCGTCCTTTTTGAACAACCCACAATAAGAAATAAGCTACTGTCCCCGTGTCTATTAATATAATTCTCCATTTCCCCTCCAAAAATAAAGTGTATCCAACCTCCTTAATCTCATACCCAGGCTTAGTTACCTGGAAACTAAATAAACCATTATAAGGTTCAACTAATTTGCTCCCTAGAAACAGCCAAAAGAAACCGCCGTCCTTTTTGAACAACCCACAATAAGAAATAAGCTACTGTCCCCGTGTCTATTAATAATATTCTCCATTTCCCCTCCAAAAGATAATGTGTATCCAACCTCCTTAATCTCATACCCAGGCTTAGTTACCTGGAAACTAAATAAACCATTATAAGGTTCATCACATTTGCTCCCTAGAAACAGCAAAAAGAAACTGCTCTCTCCTCCCAACAATCCACAATAAGAAATTAGCTACAGTCCTGTTGTTGACTAATAATATTCTCCATTTCCCAAAATATTAGAACACTAAAAAAACTCCCATGAAAAAACAGGACCCTAAAAATTTAAATATGCAATATATTTTGGAACCAACTAAACCAAGATAAGGTTTAGAACAAATGCTACAGTCCTAGGTCCCAAAAGGAATTTTTACCCGACCTACCTCCCTCCCAACAGAATTAAGCTACGGTCGTCTCTGAGACCAACGGTCGCAATTCATGATGTAACCCAGGCAGTCTCAATTACTCATGAGGGCCACAAAAACATGAGACAACTGCATTCCAGATCACCCTCAATTTCTTTTCCCCCACTGCCTATTGCATTAGTTAATAAGGGAATTTGCTCCCCACCTAAGAATTTGCTCCCCATTTCCCCCTAGACCTGCCCTGGGCCCAGCCAGGACAGGGGGCTTGTTCCGGCAGAACTAGCAAAGTGAAGTCTGATGGAGGCCTGCAGTTCGGGGAAGATGCATTTTGGCTTGCCTCTCATGCCATGCGTTTCCAGAAGCCCTGAATTGTATTTCTAAAGCCAACCCACAGTGGGTCGCGAGGGCTGTGTGCATGGGAAGTGATTTATGTGGATTTGTGCACAAGTCCATTTGGGTTCTATCCCATTATTACTTAAGGTTCCGCAGTACACTTCGGCCATTTTGGACCATATTTCTGCATAAAATCACATCTAATCACAGCCCAAATAAAGCAAATTTTTGAAATAAAAGTGGTTCTTTCTCCTAGATATAATGAAACTGTATCTCTAAATGTACAGAATGCTATTGTAAAAGGTACCTTTGAAGAGTTCTCATTTTTTTCGTTTTTCTCTCACATGGTCAAAATTTGTCTAAGTCCATTTTATACAAGAAAGTGTTGACATATACCCTGCTTAGGCTTACATTAAAAAGTTGCATGTTTCAGGCAAGTCAGTGATGTCTAGAGTTTTTTCCACTGCAACACCGACATGTTTGGAAAGATTTCTTGGGTATTCCCTTAGTCATCCATATTGGCTCCCGATTGTCTCAATATAGTTTTTTTTTATATAAAACGAGTCTGATATACCATCTTTATTGGAAATCAAATGTTACTGAAAACACACGTATCATTTTATTGGCCTTATATTTAATACCCATTTCACCTGTGGAAGTTACCTGTGAAAACCGTTGCCATATTTACAATCTTATAAAGTCCTATAGCAAACAGCATTGTTTCTTCTGACCACACATGTCAGTATGCATCATGTCTCTGTCAAAAATTTGGTGTGTGGGTATGTGGATTTGGTTGTGTGTTTGTTTAAACATACCGTATGTTGTGGAATAACCCTGAAAATATCTTTGATATGCAGGTTGAATATTCCACATTTAAAAGTGGATAATACCAATTTTCCTTCTCCTTCCGCTGATTCAAGAAGGGCAGACTGGGCAGTTGTCAGTTACACGCGAAAGTATGTGCACTTAGTACTGGTTAACCGCTTAGGAGGTCTAAGCCTGCCCAGGAATAGTGTGGTTAGGTTAACTGACCGTCCCGACATGACCTTAGCTGTTTACCGTGGACGTTAAGCATCAAATCAACCAACCAACCAATTTTCCTACCTGCGCTGTCGACCGAAACATTCATTAGCCATACATGCAAAAGTGGCTGTTGACAGAGATAATCAACAGCACTTTCAGCTGGGTCGACAGCCACTAACAATAGTATCGTTCATCGTTACTGGTAATTTTTGCTACCGTGTTCTCGGTCAACAGCCACTTTGTATAGGTAGCTAAAATGGTATTACCATCGTTTTAATGGCTGCATAATTTTGCCTGTTGCAGCCCTTCTCTGGCTGTTTAAATTTATACTTTGATGTGACACTGAATGAGTGATGTGGGGGGGGGGGGGTGGGGGGGGGGGGGGGGGGGAGGTTCTCGTCAAAAACAATCCAAAAAATCCATAACTTTCTTATCAAATGGATTTAGATGCATGATACTAACATATTCTGTTTCAGCCACATGTTTGTGAAATTTATTTTTTAAACTCTGTATCTAAATTATAGCATGAGATTTTTCATGAATCAAGTTTCTGACTCAATATCACAAATGCAAGGCTTTAAATGTCTACAAGCAAATATATGTATCACAGCATAGCTGTCAAACACTCGGGATATCCAGTTGTACACAGAACAATTGAAATAGGGGAGAATATATGAAAACATTCATTCTATGGGCAGTTTTAATTTCATGTCACAAATATACCATTAGTATTAATTCTAACACTTGGAGATAAATGGGAGGGCGAAGATGCCAAGACAGCCTTTAGCACTGGGGAGTACTGCTGATACTGGCCACTGTTGGGACAAGGCTCTGCTGTTCTTGCAGTAGGTGCTTTATGGGGATTGTTTGTAGCTGACTTTTTCATCCAATTCATTTTTTTTTCTATCCAATCTTTCTGGGCAGGGGTATATGGGCAGTAAAGTTGCAAATTTAAATAACTGCACATGAACAGAGTCTGCTAATTTCATTCTTTGATTCCAGAAGCTCATCCATCAGATTTATTTTATTCTCGCTGCATTAGGTGATAAATGTTTGGTAGGGCCATAAAAAACTCCCCTGCAGGTATGAGAGACTATACAATTTTATACGAAAAACAAACGCGCAAAGAACTTCCATAATTAGCTATCCATAATGGCACCCTACTGAGAAAGTACTGTATGTGTCTTAATAAATGCCAGGGGCAGTGCTAGTCCTAGGGTCGATATATGAAACTTTAGACAAAACTATGTCAATGAATAAAAAATGGTGGTCTGGAGCCAATCTCTTTGTTATTTTGTCAATCTTTAAAGAAAAAGAAGGGAAGGAGTGTTTGTTTGAGAGATTTATTGGAAGAAATACAATAGGCTTTAAATTTGCAAAATGCATGACAAGATTAAGCTTTTATATTGATTTAAGTAGTACATGTTTGTGCCAGAGCTTTTCCAAGTTTTTTTGAGAATGTTGCCTTTTTCCCAAACTTTGTTTTTTTTTAAACATTGTCAATTCTGCACGATTTTAATGATATTTCCATCGACAATAGGGCTTGGCATTTTCGGCCCATGTGAACAGAAAGAAAATCCCTCCAGGGTTTTCAGTAGGATGTTGAAATAAGAGTCGCTTACAGATATCTTGAGAAAACGTAGATGTCCCATAATGCAGTTTTTACGATAATGCAGTTTTTTACGATATAGTTAAGTTAACTCTTGTTATCTCAAACACTGATATTTCAAAGTACCCTCTTAAATCAAAGAAAATGGTTTGGACATATTTCATCTCCTGTTATTATAAACTAGTGGTATCTCAAAATAAATTTTCCGGGATCAGAAAATTGACTTTGAGCTACCAGTAGTTTGAGATGAACTTTGACTTTCAGATATCAAGAGTGGACTACTCTCTGAAAAAAGGAGTGCCCAGCCAAACAAATGGTGTAAAGGGCTCCAAGTAAGGAGCAAATGAGAAGTCTTGGCTGTTTATCACTTGTTATAACATGATTTTTAAAAGACAAGTAAATCACAGAGATGGATGTTTTAATCATTATATTGAATTGTTAACATTAGAGAATAGAAAGAATGATTCATAACTGGTATATGGCTTCACATTAGGCTCGAAGCCCCCACAGTTTCAATTACTTGCCCAGGCTTAGCTGCTGGAACTTGCTGTCTTCAACACTGATGGCAAATTCCTAGCACTTCTGTAACAATATACAGACAAATAATAGCGGCATGCACTTCAAAAAGTGCATTTTCCCATAAACTTATATGAGCATGTTTTGGCATGTGCACCAACTTGTTGCATCTGGGTGAACAGTGTGTTCAGGAGGACAAACTCAGTAATGCTTGAATAATATCATGTGACATTACAGGGATAATATCAACACTTTCTTGTATAAAATGGACTTAGACAAATTTTGACCATGTGAGAGAAAAACGAAAAAAATGAGAACTCTTCAAAGGTACCTTTTACAATAGCATTCTGTACATTTAGAGATACAGTTTCATTATATCTAGGAGAAAGAACCACTTTTATTTCAAAAATTTGCTTTATTTGGGCTGTGATTAGATGTGAGTTTATGTAGAAATATGGTCCAAAATGGCCGAAGTGTACTGCAGAACCTTAATGTTTCTGGAAGTTTTTGCTCCCCACCAAAGATTTTGCTTCTCCCTTTTTCTGAGACATCACCTGCCCAGGTCCACTTCGGTGCAACCCCACTAACACATGAATCTGGGCAGTCATTTGCACCCGCCCCCCTCCCCACCAAAGAATTTGCCTCCCATCCAAGAATTTGCTCCTTGTTCCCTCCTCCTCCTCCCCCTTTTTTTCCTCCATAGAACTGCCTTGGACCTAGCCAGGACATGGGGGCTTGTTCCAGCTTGGGTCTAACTTCGGTTAGAAAACCAAGTTCTTCTTGTAGAGAGTCAGGTGTTTTTTCTTGCCGGGGTTCTCGGTTTTCAGTCACCTTGATGATCATTCCTCTCTGGCCCCATATGCTGAAAATTTTTGCAGCATTAAATTGCTTTCTGGAAATCAAGGTTTATCTTGGAATGTAGGTTACTATTCTGCCCTCAGCCAAAACTGCATGCTACAAATGAAATATTCTTAAACTTTATTTTGTTTACTTTTACTCTGTGTAGAGGATATCTGTTTCGATTCGGCACAGATTGCTCTGCAATAAGGTAATCCGAAGAGAACCCACTTGTCTGTTCAGACTATACCATGTCCAATTTAATGCAAGTTACTTCGTAGTAAAATAATGTTTTTGATTGAGTGCAAGTTACTTTGCAGTAAAGTAAATGCAGCCTGCTCAAATGTTAACATGACCTAAAGATGCCCGAGGTCAGTTCAAAAATAAATTTTAATGCGGCTTTGCTTCGGTTTGCTGTTTAGACAGGACTTTTAACCCGAAGTAAAAGTTAATTCGGATTCGATCCAAGGTACTCTGTAGGATTAGTTTAATTACTCCGAATTAGTTTTTAATTCGAATGAGATTTGCTAGTCTAAACAGCTAATTCAAAGCAAATTCTGATTCGATTCGGATTAAAACTCTAGTCTAAACAGGATTATTGAAGGTATAGAAAATTCAGGCATGCGAATGTTTTTACATTGTCTCAAAGGCAAGGATAATTGTGCTTATTTGTGGCCTTAATTGGTTGTGGAGAAAACTGGAGTACCTGAAGAATACCACCAACCTTCCTGCAGAGACTGTCCGAGTGATTCTGCTTCCTGCCGAGGATCTCGGCAGGAAGCAGAGTTACGTGGACAGTCTCGGTAGGAAGCCAATTTTCGAGGACAGAAGTCTCTGCAGGAAGCAAGAGATCGCGGACAGTCTCGGCAGAAGCCAAATATGATGTGAAGTCCGCCGAGACTGTCCGCGAGTTCTTGCTTCCTGCAGAGACTTCTGTACATGATAATTGGCTTCCTGCCAAGACTGTCCGCGTGACTCTGCTTCCTGCCGAGAGGCTCGACAGGAAGCAGAATCACGCGGACAGTCTCTGCAGGAAGCCATTTATCATGTACAGAAGTCTCGACAGGAAGCAAGAACTCGCGGACAGTCTCGGCGGAAGCTAAATATGATGTACAGTCTCTGCAGGAAACGAAAATTAGAGGAATCGATTATACCCTGTGGTATTGTTTAACTCAATATAATAGTCTGGGTCCACATTTCACTGGTCAGTTTAATTCTTAGCGAAGGTTACCGTGTGTGTTCTGGCCCAGATAAGTTGTGACTTTTTTTTTCTGTTTGTTTGTTTTCTGGGCTGAAGTTAAGAAAAATAGAAGTTATGTATAGTTTCTAAGCCTAGAAGTTCTATTATAGAGTTAGTCTAAATAGTAGTTAATGAGTCTCATTGAATTCAGAAATCGAGACGTTACGAGTTGTTATGTAAAAATTGACCCAGATAATGTGGGACTACTTTATGGTTCCCGTCTTCTGCGCATCGATTCGGTCAGATTCCCGGTAGAGAGATCGATACAATATTTAATTAACTTAGTAACTTATATTGTTTTAAGCTATATTAAAACTATTTTATTTAGGCCAACGTACAATCTGCGGTTGTACGCGTATTGAACAAGTCATGAATATTCATGTTATCATCGTTTGCGTCTCCCGCGTCGAGACGCGTCAGGGCGCGTCTAGACGCGTCTGATGCGCGGTTCTAGGTGATACGCACGCAGCACGCGCATGCAACGCGGTACGAACGCGTTTTTGGTGTACAAATACGTGAGCGCCAGTGTACAGTAGCGTTACTTGCTGACATGCTATACACTTAATTAATGGCATTAAAGACGGAACAGTTCACATGCTCCATGCAGTGGTTTACCACACTAAATGCATACATTTGGACATCTTAAGTTTCTTGTCTAATCTATCCATCTACATTGTACCTCGCAAGGTCGTTGGGGCACCACAGATGACTTGACAACAATTCCTTTACACTTAGTCTTGCATTCAGCTGCCTTAGTTGAGCAAGCAAAATCTATCCCTGTGCACTCTTTAATATTGTTTTCCCACCTCTTCTTCTGTCTACATGAACCTCTTCTATTTCCTTTCACTGTGCCCTGCAGAATTGTCTTTGCTAATCCAGAAGACCTTTTGACGTGACAGTTTCCGTGTCTTGACCAAGGTCAGGAGTTCGTCATATTCTCCAACGGCTGCTTGGATATTTCTGCGAACATCCTTATTAGGGTCCTTGTACGAGATGTTCAGTAACGTTCGGAAGCATCTTACCTCAAAGGCCTGCTTTCTTTTGTCAAATCCGCTGTCAGGGCCCATGACTCACAGGCATACAGTAATCTTTTTCTGACCATTCTAAGCGATACTTCTGTTGTAGCTCCTCAGTTTTACAAGTTGTTATGTCCGCTTCTCTCTGGTCTTTAGCATCCTGGTCACCCAAAGAGCTGCCCATTCTGTCTTCTGTCTTGTTTTGTAATTTACATTAATAAAATTAAAGGTAACGAAGATGGCACTGTTTTTAATTATGACTGCTGAATGACTAGGGTCGAGGGCAGTATGTAGCCAGTCTGTATCACATTTAATCCAGGAGTATGTCACAACAAGGGGGCAGGTTTATAGGTTTTGTCTTGCAAAATCTCTAGAAAATGTTCAGGAACTCAATACATTCTTAAATTTACCCAAACATTTCCATTATTTTGTAAGGGTAAGGTGTTTAGCAATGTCTTCGAGGGAAGAAAGCTACGTAGGCAGTATCAAACGCCTTTTCATGAGCACATACTAGATTCATATATCACTGACTGACTGTGAAGGCTAACATTGTCACTTCTTGAAAAAAAAAACATGTTTGCTGAGGCTGTGTGAACTATCTAAGACATCTCCATTTAGAGTAGTGTAGTGTTTACTATGATTCCTTTAATTTAAGTGGTTGAATGGCCGACGTAACGTTCGATAAACGTCATGTCACAGTGACGGCGGTTGTCATTGTCATTACCAAACACGTAGGATAATAACGATTTTCTGTCCTTTCATAGGCGTTAAATTGGTCAAAACTTAATCAATAAATAACAAAATTGATGTGAAAACATTGTATAAATTTAAAACATTTTCATTTTTCGGAAGTACATGGACGTATGAACGAAATGGGTTCCGTGCAAATTTCACGTGGTGCCCTTCGAACGTCACTTACCTTGCACGTTACCCATTGCGATCATAATTTCATGAACATCCGAAAATTGACATTTATTTTATAATTCTATCGTTATATTTGGAATATTTGGAACCCCATTGTTGTCTTCACAGATGTGTCATGATTTTCTAATGTCTGTTATCCGCTACATGTTTTTTATTTTTGTTTATTTATTTATTTATTTTATAATTTTATGTGCATGTACAGTTAGATAATGTGGAGGTTTCGTTCTTCTTTTGCTGCTTGATGCCCCCTAACTGCAGCTTAGCTAACGCTTTTCCAGCCCGTAGAAGTTATATAGTCACAGTAAAGAAGCAACCAATATAACGGATTACGAAGAAATTTGTCGAAACAAAGGCAGGATTATAGTTATATGTAGTGTCTTGTAAAATGTTCAGTGGCTGAATGCACTCTTGAATATACTCAGATGGTTTAATTATTCTGTAAGGATATAGTAACTGGCAATGGCTTCTTAAAAGAAAAAAAACAATGCGTAGGCAGTATGAAACGCCTCTTATGGAGCACTTAAAAAGTCTTCTCAATGACATGTTCCACTGCCTGGCCCTGGGGGCTACCATTATCACTTCTTAAAAAAAATTGCTGATGCTGCATTAACTATACATGTAATTGAGCCGCGACACGAGAAAACCAACAAAGTGAGTGTGCGCACAGCGCACACTCTGACCAGCATTGCCATCCGCCCAGTCTGATCAGAATCTTCGCTGTATGCTTAAAGGGTGGCTATGAGTCTAAGCTACCTTCATGCGAACAGCAAAGACTCTGATCAGACTGGGCGGATTCCCAGGCTGATCTGAGTCTGCGCTGGGCGCACAACCACTTTGTTGGTTTTCTCGTGTCGCGGCTCATCTAATCAAGTGTCACCGTCTAGTATTATATAGTGCTATTATGATTCCACATTTACTTCTTAATAAGACATTTGTTTCATTAACGATTCACAGTGTGACATTCCTCATGTCATATGAAAACAGAAAAAGGGAAAGGAGGATCAGATCTCTTTACCCTATACACTAAAACAAACCTTCGTTATTTTATTAAGTAGAGGCTAATGCATCTTGAGTTTTCAGACAGAAAATATTTCCCGTGTATGCAACAAATCCGATTAATCAATCGAGTGCAAAAGCACGAGTTCGTTCATAAGACTTGCAAATCTCGAGGGAAATATTTTTTTATAGTTTTAGCTCAAGGTTTATTAACTAATATATTTGTGCATTTCTACTTTATTTACTTTTATATATCTTTGCTATTTATTCTAACTAAAACACACCAAGAGCACTTTGCCCTACTGGGCATATGTATACGCAATGTACGTGCGAGCTGAACCGTGTATACGTCAGTCATGAACGGCGTCCTGTATATACTTTTCATTCGCAGTTATACAGATGATCTTTTTATGTGCAAATGCAGATGAAGATTATGAGCATTGATGTTTATTCTGCGATTTTGAGAACAGTTCGGAACTTGACTTGACAATCAGGTAATGTTAAATGTTGAGTGGCATTCTGCATTCAGTATTCGAGTCAAGAGCAAGTAATTGTTATAATGATAATAAGTAGTGACAGTAATGACACAAATAATGTTAACAACAGAACTTATGATAATATCAAAAATAAAATAATACTAAAGCGAAATGAGATGAATCCAGGGCTGGTAAACAACAGAAACTGACAAAAATGCCATGTCTAAAAGATTACACAAAGGATATAGAGAATACCATGTTAGTGTCTTTTGATATCGAGTTTATCATGCAAGACAAGAAACAGCGTAGGAATGGCGAGGCTTGCCGAGCCAGTCCGACATGTTTCTGGTCGAGCCTGATAAACTTGATATTAAAAGACACTATCATAGTTTTCTATTTATCATGCATTATTAGATGATTTTACGGCGTAAAGAGAGTCAAACAAACTGAAAGCAAGCGAACTTATTGACGTCGCGAATGCATTATGACGTAAACGATGACGTCATTTAACCAATCGAACGCTTTATCATGCCCAACGTTAGCATATAGCCAATCGTCTTCAGAGATCGCTTTTAAAGGCATCGCATGATAACATTCGCGCAAGCGCAGTTCTACAGTGACATGATATTACATTATGTCATCATACCTCTGTTACATGTATCAGGCGGGATTTTGCAGCAAATGCATGATAAAGGTCATTAGCATGCATGTATCACTAAAAGATTGTATGTTTACAAAGCTTCCAGTGCCATTTTAAAAGACAGTATTTTGTAAATGCTTTAAAAATTTTAATTGATCTTTCCTCAGAGTTTTCATTTCCTCAAAACAGTGCACATACTTATATTCTGATAAAATATTTTTTGACCATGACATCTGGAGTGAGTGAACTCGGGTTTAATGTCGCACCAACAACTACAGTCAAGGGACATAATTATTCGCCACTTTCAAAATGGCCGCCATCAACAAAGAAATGGTGCACTGAATTCAAACTAGCACTGTGCTATTATCCTGAATTGTTCTTCATTGAAATTTTGAATAATAAATTTCCTTTCTATTAACTACATACCACTTTCCTTTAATATTTTGCTGTTAATCTTTGAGAAATTAAAACTACATGTTTTTTCAAGCAGGCTGAATTGGTTCCATTTGTTAAACGAGTGAGGTTGGCTTTCAAACATAAATTTCTTGACTTCACTTTGTGACAAACCATGATTTTTGAGGAAATTTCGGGATTTTAGTGTAAAAGAAAAATACAAATAAACTATTTAGTTCCAGGGCCTAGTGGAAATTTAAGGGCTATATAATTTGTACAGAGGGGGTCCTGATTTTGAAGACTGATCTTTAATTGCAAATTATTTGGTACTAGTTAATTTTGAAGTTTGTTTGGTATCTTTTCATACTTTAAGGGCATTCATACTTTATCACTCCAGAGCAAGATTCGTGAAAGCTTCAAAAACAAACAGTCACAAACCAATAGTATTGACTTACTGTCTACAGGGAACTTCCTGCCAGTGACGGGCATGTAATAAATTGTCTCTCCACATCCAAGATTTGTAAGAAAATAAAACATTAAGTAGCTGACAATCATCACTGGATGTCCATTCATCCCCATTGTATGTCATTAATCCAGTCCCTCTGCTCCTTATCCTATGCCATCCTCTTTATCATCCCACCTCCCACAACCCCACCCACCTCATATGATCCTTGTATTTTCTGACAGCCCTTTGTCATTTTCTCTTATTTATCTTTTCTGTAAAATCTGTACCTGATAACAAATTTCAGTATACCACAGAATTCTCCCACAGTTGCCTTGCTGTTTATTATCACTAAACTCAAATTTAGCTATCTGCTTTGGATGTAAACAAACGTCTACCATCACAGTCTGGCTTCATTTCCTCACAACACAAAAATATTTTTTTTCCTTCAACAGTCATGAAATTGTGGCCCCAGACATGCAAAATATGTTCATTAAGTTTTATAACTTTTTGTCGACTATAAATTAACTTAACATTCCCTTTAACAGCCCACCTGTCAAAATTATTGTGCTTGGTAGTCATGATGTTTACCCATCATGCACTCTGTATCCATGGTAATGATGTCATCAAATACCCTTGTGACATCATCATGAGGTTATAAGCAATTAACTCATATAACTTCCAATTATTGATTATTTGTGTGTGAGTAGCACAGAGCAAAATATCAATTCTTTATCTCAATTCTTTATTACACTCTGTTTTACAAATGTAAACTACAAGAGGAGCATTTATAGAATACACAGTTACAATATACATAGTGGCGAAATGACCGATATAAGCATTTCAATTCAATTATCAAATACAAACAATTAACCCAAATAATAAATATGTACGTATATGTATCTCTAAATAAATAGATAAAACGCTTTGGTGAAAGTTCCAATCGGTAGATGTTGTTGTGTCTGAATAGAATCGCCTCTAAAGCGGTGCCATTTAGACTCACAACTTAATACATGTACGGAACCTCCACCGAGCGTTTCCCAGCTGTAGTTCTGATCTTAATCTACGTAATACTTGTGGGAGGACAGTCAGTTGATACTCATCTGTATTTATATTTGTTTTTTCCTTTTTCTACAGTGAGTTTTAATTTAGGTACAGCGATCATTTTCCTCGTTCCGATCCCAGACAACATCACTTTGAGTGTGTTACTCAAAGTAATGCTGCCTGCGGTTGAAACAGAGGAAAATGTCCGTAAACCTTCCTTCAAACCATATCAATTTGATAAATTTTAATTTTGGATATATATAAATTCTCTAAGTCTAGAATTCTATCTAGCTAAATAGTTAATAAGATTAATTTCCCCGAATAGGTCTACATAATCTGACTAGTAAAACGACCCTCAGGATTTTCTTAATCTTATGTGATTCTGAAAGGACACCTTTTCTCATACGTGTATACCTACATACACATAAACTATTTGCGAAAAATAAAACGCATTGTAACCATGTATTTATAATATTATACATTATATAAGTTGACTTTCTCATTTCAGTGTTATATATAATATGTACATACACTTAAGCTGCTGAAACTACAGATTTTAACAATATTTCAACGAATTTACATAATTTCTTCAGTTCACCCTCGTTTGTTTTGTTCATTAGCTCTCGATATTTTAAAATATTTGGCCGATCATAATAAAATTTACTTATATAACGTTTTCTGTCTTCTTGAAAATTTCTGCAAACTAAAAGATAATGAAACTCGTCACCTAACTCGGTTTTACAAAAATTACATTCGCTCATTTAAAGGTTGACCGGTCCATCTGCCTACTTCTACCGGAAATCTATGGTTACGACATCGAAATGCAAATAACTTTCTACACATGTTTGCTGGAAGTATTTTCCAGTATGCACTACTTTCAAAGGACTCTTTGAATAGTCGGTAGTTATTACTACTCGAAGAAACATCAAGTATTGAATGCCATTTTTGAATATATACATCTTTAAATTTTTGCTTTATAGAGTTTATGAACCATTTAGAATTCATATAACTTTGTGAATACCATACCCCCGAAAATCCCATTGAGCATATAAGTTGTTTAACATTTTCAATCCACTTAGACTTAGCATGTCGATTTTCATGCATAGAATTAACCACATTATAAACAATGGATGAGAGTCTATATTTTTCTTGGCCATCTAAAAGCTTACACCAAAATGAAATAACCCTGGAATTTATTTCTAGAGTTAGTGGGAATATACCTAGAATAAACACACTGTGTAAACCAAGCCTACTAATTTTCTTCTTGGGTGGCGAATAATTATGTCCCTTGACTGTAGGTCATACGGAGACGGGGACATCTGGGCAGAATAAACTCACGTAGGCTGTATCAAACGCCTTCTCAACATAGCTGACCTAGACAACTCATGTTTCACCTCCATGCTGGAAGCTTTCATTATGGCTGCCTTTAACTCTTTAAGCCCCAGTGACGAAATTAGCAAAATTTGCAAACAGCGTAGATCCTGATGAGGCGGCTCATAATGAGCCGCCTCATCAAGATCTTCACTGTTTGCCTTCTTGTCTTTGAATTCTCAATATGAAATGTCTTGGACAAGACATTTTTTTTAATTTTTGCAGACGTAAATTTTGTCGTCTGCTTTTTGGTGCTTAAAGAGTTAAGGATACACCTCCATGTTTTATGCCAATCTTACTGAGGGGAAAAACATTAATCTTTTTCGACATCCTGTTCGCTTCCCTGACAATGGAAAATTCTAAAAAGGGTCTGCGCTTTTCTTTAAGAGTTGACAACTGTTGAAAAAAAGAGGTATAAAATGACAGAGTCGCTTCCCCTGAAAGTGTACTATTACGCCTTTAAGCAGTGCAGATATTATTCTGCACTTCCTGCAAGCACATATTGTTGAAACGTCATGACGTAGACTCAGTGTTGTAACCATGTTGTTTCAGTGCGGTGTCGAACACGGTGGGGATTCAGATGATATTTTGTACCTTTATTCGGACAGCACAAGTAAGAAAATTGTTCACTTTTTCTTTCATACTTTACTGAATATTCAGGCGGATAAGTGCAGATACCCGCCTAGTCTGATCAGACTCTTCGCTAAAGCCTAAATAGGTAGCTGAGAGTCTAAGCTAGCTTCAAGCGGACAGCGAAGACTCTGATCAGACTGGGCGGATGCCCAGGCTGATCTGAGTCTGCGCTGGTCGCACAACCACATTGTTGGTTTTGTCGTGTCGCGGCTCATATATGCTCGAATTTCTGGGGGAAAAAGTACGGTGCGTAGCATGAAAACAATAAGTCTTTTGCTGCAAATAAAGACAAAGTATTTGTACATTAACGCATTTAAATTCATTGGACAATAAAGAAATAATGAGCAATTTTCTTACTGATTCTGTCCGATTACAAGTACAAAATATCTGTAGTAGGTCATGTGATTCTCCGCCTCGTCAATGGAGGATAATGTTGCCCTTTAAAGCTGTTCCCAGTGCTCCAAAGAAGAAGGGGGTTATAGGAATTATTTAGGGATACTTCTAAATATTTCTCCATAAAAGCGGCCGTTGTGAGCCCTCATCAGAACAGTCCCGCCGAACGGTTCTTATGAGGGGTTACAAAATATTTTATATTGAGAAATAAGAAAAGTAGTCTTGGGTTTATCCTTAAAACCCATCTTATCTGGAGCTCTGTGTTCCTATAGGAGTATATGGGCAGCAACACGACAAAACCAACGATGTGGCATGTGCGCCCAGCGAAGACTCAGATCAGCCTGGGCATCCGCCCAGTCTGATCAGAGTCCTTGCTGTGCTCTGAAAGGTTAGCTAAGGGTCTAAGCTACCTCCATACGGACAGCGAAGACAGACGCTGATCAGACTGGGCGGATGTCCAGGCTTGTCTGAGTCTTCACTGGGCGCACATGCCACTTTTATTATTGGTTTTGTAGCGTTGCGGCTCAGTAAAAGATTTTATCTGATTTTACCATTTTGTTTCTTGTAAAATAAAACAACAACAACAAAAAATGAAATCCACACATGCGTAAAAGAGATGTCAACTACCATGGCTTGCCACACTTAGTTAAATACAAGAAAAACTGTTCAGAAATCAAAGTTAACCATAATGGTTAACTTTGATTTCTGAACAGTTTTTCTTGTATTTAACTAAGTGTGGCAAGCCATGGTAGTTGACATCTCTTTTACGCATGTGTGGATTTCATTTTTTGTTGTTGTTGTTTTATTTTACAAGAAACAAAATGGTAAAATCAGATAAAATCTTTTGATGTATTAGAAGCAAATCAGTAGTATTATATACAAGGAAAACGAACTATACTGAAAGGAACCAAAAAAAAAAAAATGATTAGATACATATGCGTTAATCTCGCCAAGACATTAAAAAGTGGTTTAAAGTAATATAAAAAAACAACAAAAAGATTCTTCATCTTATTTTTTACTGCCTTTCTTGAACTTAACTTGAAATAAACTATCGGAAGCACCACATGAGACAAAACAAAGCCATTAGTTTAAAATTAAGTGACTCAGCGTTCCTTATAATTACAAAGTCATTATGGCATGGAGTCTCGACCTATAATTTATCAATTCATCGTAACCTTTATTTTAATGCCAATAGTCAGGCATCAGAGAGGTTTTGATCTAGAAAATATTTCGCTGCTAGATGAGCAAATTCTTTCATTTTCGATTTGACCACTTAAATAAAAGAACTTGCTCACAGAGAGGCAAAATGAAAATATGAGCCGCGACACGAGAAAACCAACAATGTGGTTGTGCGCCCAGCGCAGACTCAGATCAGCCTGGGCATCCGCCCAGTCTGATCAGAGTCTTCGTTGTCCGCATGAAGGTAGCTTAGACCCTTAGCTACCCTTTGAGCTCTTAACGAAGAGTCTGATCAAACTAGGCAGATGCCCAGGCTGATCTGAGTCTGCGCTGGACGCACAACCACATTGTTGGTTTTGTCGTGTCGCGGCTCATATCAGAGTTTCTTCCACAGACAGTTTACATATTTGTCCTAAAATAGCGTCGGATTTCTTAGCATGAGCATGTTTCACATTATAGTGCGAACATTTTGCTCTTCTCCGTGATGTTTTCGTCCCCGTTTCGTATCTTTTTCAGGTATATAGGCTCATCGCCATGACTGTCCGTCGTTTTACAAATATGAGAATTTTTACTTCCCCAGACGTCAATTTTACCTCCATGCTCCTTGGGAAGCAAATCTTTTTCTGGATGAGTTGATCCCTGATGCGAAGCAAGGCAAAACTGCAAATGAGGATTTCTTCACCACTGACTTAATGGTTGGTTGGTTGTTTTGTGTTTAACGGCTCTTTGAGGCACTATTTCAGTCTATTTGAGCCGTCTCAGAGAGAGAGAGAGAGAGAGAGAGAGAGAGAGAGAGAGAGAGAGAAAGAGATGATAGGCAAGAGAAAAATGTCATAACAAGCCCACCTGCACCTACTGCAAGCACAGTAGGCTCTTGCCCAACTATTATGCAAAAGACCTCTGACAGTGTAGTTTCCATGGAAATTTGCCTATTTTTCGAGAAATCACTGCAGCAGTCTTGGGAAGCGAATGATAAAGCTTTTAGCATTAACAGGTGGGCATACGCTTTGTAAAGAGGTTTTGATACTGATTTTGAACATTTATCACATCTGCACTCTAACTCTCACTGACTTTCGAAAGAGGGGTAAGTGAAATATTCGGTCATCGAAAATAGATCTATTTTTGGCTTTTTCCTATTTACTGAGTTATTTTTGTTGAATATGCTTAAAATGAAGTAAAACACTATAGGTGCTAATGGTATACAATTACATGTAATTAAAAAGTATGTTCGCCTATTTTTACATACAGTGGGTCTCATTACCCCACCCACTTTTCAGTTTTTCAGCTGTAGACTATCCCCCCACGTGCCTCAACTTGCCACTCATATATAATTATATAATGTGTATATTGACAGTACACATAAGCATGCAAAGTGGCTTGGTGAGGCACGGGGGGTGGAGGGAGCATCTTTATAAAACTTTTCCTATTTTCCATACATTCAATTATAAAAACCTGCTGTTTGCACCAAATCTAAGTCTGTGTGCAATATAATCGAAAAATAATTTTTTTGCCAATTACAGGGAGTTCAGAGCAAAACATTTCAATGAAATTTTTGAACTATACCTCAAGTTCATTTTTGACCATTTTTATAGGCAAATTTACATTACTACCGTCAGAGGTCCTTAGTAGGACGCCTGGCACTGAAAGTTACCCAGCACGACCGCAACCAAACCCCATCTTTGACTTATATTCTGGACTCTCTTTTGTCGCTTAATGAACAATGCCATTGATTGGAAGGGTGAGTGCTTTTGTTCGTAATGCGGTCAAAAAGAAAACTTAGATGGAATACTCTGCAAGCATATATTAGGGTAAAGTCAGGTAACTTCGAACAACGCGTAAATTCGGACATACCATGGAAAACAGTGAAAATCCAGATGATTATGAGCCGTCACATCAGGATTTTTACTGGTTGCCCAGTTATTTTTGTTTTAATTCCAAACAACTGACATATAAAGGAAACAATGCCACAGTCCGAATTTACCTGATGTCCGAATTAACCCGACTCGATCCTAATGGTTTCATCTGCAGACAAAATCTGCAGACAAAAAGAACGGCGGCAAAATGCGGACATTAAGCCGGGTGTAACGGGCGTTCTTAAAGACGTCATTTCGAAATGGAAAAAAACTGAACTTCCCTATTCGACTCCAGTGAACAGAAAGCCTGAAACTCACATAAACATAACACCGAGCAAGCGCGATTTTTTTAAGTGTATATAGCGCTTTAAAGAGGAGTTTAAACTTTTACGAATTATTAATAATCAAGTACTCAGATGGCTGGATGGATGATTTCCTATTGTACGTCCTTTTCAACGGAATGTCACTTACATGTTTGTCAGGACGATTGGGGGATACTTATGACAGGGAATCCCGTTTCCATTTGAAAATACATACGCATCCAGCGGGAATCGATAGCAGACCAGCCCTTAATTCATAGAGCTAGCGGGGCTCCAAGGGCCTAGAGTTTATTTCTAACAGACACAGCTACAAAAAAACATTCATGACTGGAGGCCTGATTTTTATTGTCAACAAGCTTCAATCGTGAAAAGGAATGGCAAAAACAGCTGAGCCGCAGAAAAGGGGCTAAAATATTTGCGATCATTCACGAATCAAACGAGTGTGTTAACATGTTAAGTATAGATACAACACCTTCGTTTTTTATGTGCAGATTCCACCGTAACAATACTTGATGTGTGTGAACAGCAAGGGCGCTGATCAGACTGCGCGAATGCGCAGGCTGGTCTGAGGCTTTGCTGTTAACATACGCGGTAAGTCCCCTTCTTCGTGTAGCGGCTAAAATTGTTTGTTGTCTTCCTTTGAAGTCTTCCTTTGCACTGAAATACAGAGCAAGCCTGAGAAGAAAACAGCTTTTTGGTGTGTAAATATTTACATATTTATGTTTATTACAGAACTTAAATAGTCTTAAATAATTCTTGTAAACTAGTGTAATTTACTATGAGCGGAAAATAAAGTACTAAGGATTGTCATGTGTCTAGCTAGTTTAAATCAAAATAAACGCAATTCTATGACCAAATTTAGGCGAACTGATTGATGCACACACGCTTCAATATGACTTTTAATTAAAAAAAAATATGTTGCTACTTCAATTCTTCAGTTTCAGAAAGGGAATTAGGTTCATTTTAAGCTAAGGAAAAGATTTTTAGCTCACCTGAGCCAGCGGCTCCGGGGGAGCTTATAGGATGGTAAGGCTCCGTCGTCCGTCGTCGTCCGTCGTCCGTCCGTCCGTTGTCCGTCCACAATTTCAAACGACTTCTCCTCTAAAACCGCTGGGCCGATTGTAACCAAATTTCATATAGAGCCTCCTGGGACCTTAGGAACGAAAAGTTGTTCAAACGGTCCTGGTCACATGACCAACATGGCCGCCATGCCCATATATGGTAAAAACCTGAAAAAATCTTCTTCCAGAACCGATAGGTCGCTGGTCTTGAAACTTAGTATGTAGCATCGGGTACGCGAGTACTACCAAGATTGTTCAAATTATGACCTTGGGTTGACCTTGACTTTTTTTACGGTAAGGTCAAATTTGCTTACTCATGCTTTTATATGGCAAAATGCTGCAACATAAGATATCTTGGAAACTGTTGAAGATTTTGGCCTAGAAATTGGTACATACAGTCATCTTAATGACTACATGAAGATTTTGTGAGTACAAGAGGTCAAGGTCATTCTTTGACCTTTGACCCAGAACTCTCATATTTTGACAATATCAAACAAACTCCTCAAAAACCACAAGGCCAATTGTAACCAAATTTCATATAGATCCTCCAGGGGTTGAGGGAATGAAAATTTGTGCATACGGTCCAGGTCACATGACCAACATGGCCACCACGCCCATATATGGTAAAAACCTTTAAAAATCTTCTTCTCCAGAACCAGTAGACCGATGGCCTTGAAACTCGGTATGTAGCATTGGGTACTCAAGTACTATCAAGATTATTCAAATTATGACCCTGGGTTGACCTTGACCTTTTTTACAGCAAGGTCAAATATGGGAAAGTGCTAGAACATGAGATTTCATGGAAAGTTTTGAAGATTTTGGCCTAAAAATTGGTACTTAGAATCATCTTAATGACTACATGAAGATTTATGAGTACAAGAGGTCAAGGTCATTCTTTGACCTTTGACCCAGAAATCTCAAATTGTGACAATTTCAAACAATCTGCTCTAAAACCACTGTGCAAATTGAAACCAAATTTCATATAGAGCCTCGAGGGGTTGATGGAATGAAAACATTTTCTAACGGTCCTGGACACATGACCAACATGGCCGCCATGCCCATATATGGTAAATACCTTTAAAAATCTTCTTCTCCGGAACCAATTGACCGATGGCCTTGATACTTTGTAAGTAGCATTGGGTTCTTGAGTACTATCAAGATTGTTCGAATTATGACCTTGTGTTGACCTTGACCTTTTGCAGCAAGGTCAAATATGGGAAAATGGTAGAACATAAGATTTCATGGAAAGTTTTGAAGATTTTGACCTAAAAAAATTGGTATATACAGTTGTCTTAATGAGTTCATGAAGAATTATGAGTACAAGACTTAGAGGTCAAGGTCATTTTTTTACCTTTGATCCAGATTGCTCATATTTTGACATTTTCAACCATTTCCTCAAAAGCCAAAGGGCCAGTTGTGAACACATTTCATATAGAGCCTCCAGGGGTTGATTGAATGAAAATTTGTTCAAACGGTCCAGGTCACATGACCAACTTGGCCGCCATTACCGCTTACGGGATAAATCTTTAATATTTTTCTTCCCCAGAACCAATACACCTATGTTCCTGAAACTTGGTAAATAGCATGGAGTACTAGAGTACCACCAAGACTGTTCAAATGGTGACCTTGGGTTTACCTTTACCTTTTTTGCGGCATGGTCAAATACGGGAAAATGCTAGAACATAAGATTTCATGGAAAGTTTTGGAGATTTTGGCCTAAAAATGGTATATATGGTTGTCTAATGAGTACATGAAGATTTATGAGTACAAGTGGTCATGGTCATTCTTTGACTTTTGACCCAAAACTCATATTTTGACAATTTCAGACATGATAAATATAAACCACCTTGCCAATTGTTCAGGTGAGCGATTCAGGGCCTCATGGCCCTCTTGTTTTGTCTACCTACACCCCAGTCATCCCCCGTCTTTTTTTACTTTTTTGAGGGCCGGGGTGCGTGGGGATCCTTCATATTTTAAACGGTTTACCGAAATTTGGTTAACTATGGTAGCCACTGCTTTAGGCGATAAGAAAGAACATATCTGGAATTCATGCTCTTTTTTAAAAGCGCTTTTGTTGTTGTTGTTGTTGTTGTTGTTAGCTTTGCATCCGGGCTTTCTTGAGTTCACTGTCGGACCCAGTAAACAGTGCCTCATTCAGTTTGAAAATATACAGAAATATAAATTTAAACATAAGTATATGATAATGTCATTAGTCACATTGCTCGCTTCATTATAAAATTATATAAGGCGTCTGTATAAGATCGTCTGATTAGTACTGCCTTACTGTAATGTTTGTAATCTGTACGCATACAAGCAATCTATTTGGAAGATGTTGTTAATATCAATACATATTTCGTCTAAATGAACCAGCATGCACGCAAGAAATTAATGAAACATGATATGCATTAATTGAAACTGGGAAACTGGTATCAATATCTTCCGCAAAAGATACCTATTTTTTTTGACCTACAATATGTACGTACGAAGTATTCGGCAATATCAAAGCAATATTTTCTGGTCAGTTTCTGAAACTGCGGTCAAATATTACGTAATATGACGCACACGATATGAGGTAAGTATGATGCAGAAGTCTTTGTGAAAGAAGGATGGAAACTTAGCATTACTTTTGTCTTAGGGCCCTTACTTGTTGAGTGCTTATACCAGCAGTAAACTGTACTGAAGCGCAGTGAGGTCAGACAGGTGTTTGTTGCTGAAATATCCAAATAAATACAGCTCTTGATATCTCAATGTCGCAGTTTCTCCCAAACTACTGATATCTCAAAGTAAATTTTCTGGTTCCAGAAAATTTACTTTGAGATATCAGTTGTTTGAAGTAACAGGAGTTGAAATGAAAGAAAAATAGGAAATATGTCCAAACTATATTCTTTAATGCTAGAGGGTACTTTGAGATACCAGTGTTCGAGATATCGAGAGTTGACTGTAGAAGCCTGTTCTATAGATAATGAAAATTGAACTAAAGTCACGTCGAAACAACAAGTACACTCCAGTAAATAATATTATAATGATATTTACGATTTTACAAAAAAATCTTCAGGGTAAACTGTCTTGTTTCTGTGAAATGTGTCTATTAACAGAAAAGTCATAAAAACATAAACAGACAAATTTCGACTAAATTTAACATAACTGGGTTAAATTAGGCAAGAAGTTTGTAAATTTACGAAAGTATGATTATCTTTGTTAAATTCTCATGTCTACAAGCTAACTTTTACATTGTCAAAGAAACTTTTGCTAAACTTGTAACAGGAATAATTGGTTGTCTGTACTCAGTCTTTAAATAGTTCTCGTTTGTAAGGTTTCCCTCTAAAATAGAATCGCAATGTCTATTTCAGAAATCAAAATACTTGAATTAAATTGTAAACAAAAATATTTACGAATTGATGTTTATTCCAAGATTTGTTCCAGGCATTGCTAAATTACAGTCGAACATACAAAAACACATGCACGCCTCACACACTTGTTTAAATAAAGCAGGGCATGAAAACATTAAGAAGGCTAGTTTAATTGAGCCGCGTCATGACAATACCAACAAATTGGAATATGCACCCACGGAAGACTCAGATCAGGCTGGGCATCAATCCGGTCTGATCAGAGTCTTCACTGTGCGCTTAGAGGGTAGCAAAGTGTCTAAGGTATCTCCATGCGGACAGCGGATACTCTGATCAGACTGGGCGGATGCCCAGGCTGATCTGAGTTTTCGCTGGGAGAACATGCCACTTTGTTGGTTGTGTCATATCGCGCCTCATATGTTGTTGGTCGGTGCCTGGTTTAATTTATTTATTCTATTTTTTTTCTCTTTTGTCGGGTTCGTCTGGGTTCAGCTGATGGTTTTCTTTCGCTCCAGAAATCCAGTGCCTATGTTTATATTGAACCCTCACAGTGTAATAAAGCCATGCATTAATGACTGATTGTGTTGGGTTAAACGGCCTTTTGAGACAGTATTTCAGTCTATATCGGGCTGTCTTCCAGAGAGAAAAGAGAGAAAGAAAAGAGAAATGATAGACGAGAGAAAATGTCCAAACAAACCCCACCCGCAGCCACTTCAAGCACAGTAGGCACTTGCCCTACTATATTATCCAAACCAGTAGGACGCCCCGACACGGGAACTTACAAGCAGCACCACTGCACCACCCCAAAGCCATGCATTACGTACGATAATCAACAAGTGGTTAAAATATGCAAATTACGTCGTAACGGTAATGCATTGACGTCCACAAAAACGTCGCGATTTCAAATGGAGAAATCTTGACGTACATGTACAGAGGCTTATGAATTACATGAGTAGTTATAAGCCTCTGACATGTATTAGTGCAAAATTTGCTATTAAAATGCGATATGTGTAAAATGATAAATGGAATCTTGCATGTGTGCTCCTTCATGTTTGAATTTATCAATGGAGTTGGGGAAAACCGATAAGATGCTCGGCATAGCCTTGCATCTTATGTTTCACCCCAACACGTTTAATAAATTCAATAATGTTGATATATGAGCACTCGCAAAAGATCCTCTATTTACTAACTGATGTCAGTGGCTGCTATGTCTCGTGAAGTAAGCCAGTAAGTGTAGCTCAGAGACAGAAGACAAGGGAGAGGGTTGGTCGACCGTTCAGCCGCAAGTGATTTCATTGCTGGCCGTCCCAAGACGGTACTTCTGGTTTGATTCTTCTTGCTTGTTTATCAGTTATTTGTTACTACGTTTGTTATCTATATATTGTTTGTGATGTTATGGAAAGCCCAGTGACCACCTTAATGGGAAATGGCTGTTCACCTGACTGCCGCTGATGGTGTCTTTATCCACATGGTATTTTGGGTGGTATCTCGAACTGAATTGTGTCAGTTCTGAGAATTCGTTTACTTACTTTATCATAGAAGCTGTTTGTTTCAAATCTTTGGGCATGGACAAAATCCGTTTGCCATCATATGCCAATCCGGCCACATTTCTACCTATACATGAATTTAAGTGAAAAAAAGAAGAAAAGGAAACGATCCCATGTTTTGTTATGCCTAAGTTCAGACACTGGTAATGAATACTACCATGATTGTGTAAGCCCGTCTGTGTTATATGTCAGTTTTAATGTTCCTTTACAAGAAGTGCTACGTGACAAGAATTCCTCTAATGTACAAGATTAAGCCGAAACGTCAAGAACATTCTTCAGAATGACGGGAGAAGTAATTCTTCAAGACGTAATGGAAGACACAACAGAGGTTAAATATAAACAGCGCATTAGCTAGCGGCTTTTATTGGATTTGAAATTTTGAGGAGGGCTCGTAGAAGCGGCCTTTCGATATATTTTAGAGGACAACGATTAGCCTAAATATAGACTTTTGAGTTCGGTGATTTTGTTATTTGCGTTTTTGTTATTTGCGAAACATATATACATGTAGCACGGATGGACAGACGAAGCATAATAGAACTGTGCCATCAGAATTTTGTTTGAATTCCGACAGCTGAGAAAACATGACTGGAACTTGGCTTCCATTCCAAATGTCATTTGTAGCACCGAAGTCGTGTAAATGTTTTAGGGAGTGCAAGAAAGAAATTATATTTGCGTCTGAAATATCAGCGTCTTCAAGTTGTCTTTCTAACCTGATTCTGGGTCAGAGAGAGACGAATAAGAACTACTTTTTGAAATGTATTTGGGAAGTCATATATACTGAACAAAAACAGAAACGTTACATAGATTATTTATGAATTTTAAGCTGAAGAACAATATTTTCTAATATTTCTGAGTTATTCTCTCCCATGTCAGACGTCAGACAACTTTATGAACTAATCGGTTTTCGATTTGCATCAATTGTTGCGGAATTATTCCAAATTGACTGAAAACACAACATACGAAATGAAACGTTTAATGCGCATGCGCAAGCGCTTATATTTTTTCACTTTCGGATTTGGCTTGAAAGCGCCAATAACAACCCTATGAACCTTATGACATTTAACCAGTTCAAACAGATAAGCTGTTAAAGATTTTGTGTCTTTGAAATTATCTCCCTTGCAATTAAAAGTACAGTTAAACCTGCTTATGTGGTCACCTCTATTGAGGGATCACCTGCCTTAAGCAGCCACCTTTTCGGGGTCCCCTGAGCCAAAATACTGTGCAAATCACCTGTCTTAAGGAGCCAATTTTGTCCTTCCCTTGAGTGACCCATTAAGACAGGTTTAACTGTATAGAAAATCATTTACTCCGATTACCCAGTGCGTTTCAATAAAAGTGTCAAGTTTAGGTCATGGATCTTATTCTAGCTTCTTCAAACAATGGTCCATCATGAAAAAGTTTAATTAAACTGGGTAACTGTCCGTGCTATATCACCTTGCATTGTCTCTCGGATTTTCAGTGCATAGCATGAAAGTCAGAGTCAAGTGTCCTGAAAAGCGATATGCCAAGCCTCGAGCTTCACGGATCAACCCTTTAGAAGCGGTGATTGGACCGTTTTCATAAAAACTAGTGCCCAATAAACGTCTCAGAAATGACTTGCTCACATGGGTTGACAACTTGAGTGAAATACGGGTATATAAAAGGCACCTCAAAATTGCCCTTCAAATTCTGACCCCTCATTGAATCAAGCTGATCTGGAGACATTAATCACGAAATTTTTGACGTGATATTCATTTTCGGAACTTCGAATACTTTTTATCAGTTAGACATAAAATAAAATTGGCAAACTCTTTATTCAGCTCAAATAAAACATGCATTGAAAGTATATGTAACGTTTCTTTTTTTTGTTTAGTATATATAAAACATACTTCACTTTGCCGTGCACTGCTCTTGTGCGTTTCATTTAGCGCCCCGTTTAATCCTATTTTAATAGAATCAAAGGCAAAATAAAATTTTTTTTAGAAAATTGTGTCTGTAGGTAAGAATAATGCCCCCGTGCAACACTTGTCACAGACCAGTGCACATCATTGGATTGTCCATTATCAACAAACGTTACGTCCATTACCAACAGACGTTACGTTTCAAAGAACTTTCCTGCTAGGCTGACTGTCAAAATGGCTAAGTATAAAGTACATACCCTACAACGCCAAAACCAACTGCCTTAAAGGTAGGTTCCTGTACTTTGGAATGCATCATAATTTTGGTGATCTTTCATCCAAGTTGTTGGAAAACACTTATAAAAAGAAAGGTATAAGTTTCACTAAAAAGTGTAAATCAAAAAAATATTAGAAAAGTTGTTTTGCAAGGGATTTCCTAACTCTGCTTCGCACACCAGTTAGCGCTATTTTTAGTTCGCGCCAAAAATAGATAACGCAGCTGAGGTCATGCTGCATTGCATTTTGGGGTAATTTTAACCCATCAGCCATGCCAGGACCTCTAGGAGAGCTCACGACAAGGGAAAATTGACATTTGGAGAATGGCATCAGAAATCGCGCACTTATAGACATAATAAACATAGTTATTTTTAGAACTGGAATTCCAACGAAAGAAAATAAACCAAAAGGGAAAACGACTATTTTCTTCAACATATGACGAGTTTCTCAGTAGCAACAGATTCAGAAAAATAAAAGAATTCAATACTGCTCAGAAAAAGAAATTATTTTGTGGACATAATTGTTATCGCTAGTACAGGAACCTACCTTTAAAAGACTAAGATCAAATGACAGTAATTCAGTAAAAGCTAATTCCAGTTCAATCAAAGCTCACAATGCATATCTTCAATATGTCCACAATATAAAGGCAAAGTTTGAAAAAATCAATTTCAAACACAAAGTCCTTATCCTACAATGAAACAATTGTCAGAAATATATAGGTTCAAAAGGCCTAATTCCATCAAATTTGGTTCTAGCTTTATAAAACTCCATATGCACATTTCCAATATGTCCACAAAAGGTATGCAAACTTTGAGAAACATCCATTGAAAATTGTAGAGAAGTTGATGACACAAACTCCATACCCTACAATGCACAAAAGCCTGCCTAAAATGACTAAGTTCAACATGCCGTAATTTTGTCAAAATCAGTTCTAGCTCCATCAGAAACCCACATGCAGATTTTCAATAAATTCACCACATGTCTGCGACGTTTGAAAAAGATCCATTGAAAACTGTGGGAGGAGCTATTTACACAAACTCTATACCCTAAAGTATGACGAACGGACAGACGGACAGGCAGACGGACAGACAGGAGCAAATCTTAATGTCCCCTGACTATCGTCACCGGGGCATAAAAAGAAAAGAAAAGTCACAGATTTTGATTTCATACAATTATTGACTTTTGTTGAGGTGGACATGAAGTGTTATTGAACAGTAAACTTCATAATTGTATGTTCAGTTGAACGGACTGCCATTGTAGTTATCGACGTCAAAGTTATGTTGACATTACTTCACAAACTGTTTGCCAGTGCGAAGTTACGTCACCAACCATGCGACATTCAGACATTATGTGAAACTATGCGACATGAAATAATGTCTACCGCACGTGATCGGCCTCTAAACCAATGGAATGAGTTTTAATTATAGATTATATAATAAAATGAGAATGTGGCTGTTACTTTCTTTTTGGTAATTATACTAGTAAGGTGCTGCCGTATGATGTGTGGGTATTTCTCCATTCAGAAAAGAAACATGTAAATGGTCTAATCATTATTCATCTGACTTGAGCGGTACCTGTGGAACTTGAGCAAATGTAAACGAAAAAAACATTTACAATACCATTTGCTAAGTTAAGTTTTCATAGAAAAGTAATACATGACATCTGTGCCTTAATCTAAATAGTAAATGCTAAGCAATAATTTTTTGCCTTAATAATGCTTCTGTAACGTTTGTTTAGTCAGCGATTTTAAATGCTAAACTTAGAAAATGCAAAAAATAAAGTTTTGCATCAGAAGTATTATTTGCATTTTACAGGAAAGTAAGTTGGCAGAGCGAGTTGAAACTTATAGGCAAATATTTCTTTTGATGTACTGACGAAGAAAATTGAAAACAGAAAAAGGACAAGAAGTGTCTCATACATATAATACCGATTTATAAATTATAGCGCAATATAACAGTGGATGCAGCAGTTCTTTTTTCTTCCTCTTCTTCTTCTTCGCTCTCTGTCTCTCTCTGTCTGTCTCTCTCTGTTTCTTTTTCTCTCTCTCTTTTATTAAAAAAAAACAAACAAAAAAAACCACCCCCCCCAAAAAAAACAAAAAACAAAAAAAAAAACACAGGTTTCATTCACGAAAGCACGTGTGTCTGTAGTAAGCACTATTGCAATGATGCCGTATATTGCCCTTCTATGTATTTGCGCTTAGAAAGTTGACTGAACACGACCATTTTTGTTTGTTTGAAAAGTTAATCACTTTTCCACTGTGTCATTAAACGATCCGATGGAAATCGCTACTGTGTCGGAAGAAGAATGAGGAGTTCTCTGAACAGAATCTGCAATAGATATGATCCTGCCATTATCTATTTATTTAGCGAAATTATCGCACTAACAGACTTTCGTCAGAACTTACTTGTTTAATTGTAAACATTTAAGTGTGCCTATAATTTACGAACTAGGACTTAGTCGGTGAACATGTGTCACTTGGGTACAGAGTATAAAGAAATTTGTTAACAGTTCGATAAAGGGTCTTAAAAATGTGAAACTAACATATACAAACTAGTTTTAGCTTAAATAACAATGGGTTATTGTGTAAAGTACACATAATATTAATGCACTAAAGCAATGTTACACAAATTAGGTCTGATATCGCAGAAGGTCTCTCTTTTATTCGGAACATGACTGAGCTTAATTGTGTACGTCACAAATGTCGCAAGTGTTTGCTTTTCTATGTTTTGTCTACAGACTGTAGGTGTGTTTGTATGTACGACATCATTCAATATTACTGAATGCCAATCAATTCTGTCACAGCTGACATTAACAGCAACTTATGAATTAAGTCGTGTTGGTGAAACGACATCACTTTAGGTAAAAAAGTTGTATAACCTTAACTCCGTGGACAGTAGTTTCAAAATATATGCTTCGGAATAACATTTACTATTAATATCGCTTCCGTGAATATGCAGCGTGATATTGCCTTATAAATAGTTCGCAATGTATTGTAAAACACTTAATATCTGCGGGAACAAATTTCGCAGTTTAATGAAAATGACATATTTGCGAATTTAATTTGAGCGTTCATGATATACATTGAACATGTACCATGGCCGCAGACAGTAAAGAAAAATTGATTTAAATTTGTAATAATTATTTTTCATTTCTCTGAATCTGCATTGTGATTAAAATATAATGGGATGCTACAATGTATAGTTTCATGGAAGGGAATAGTACAAATAGTATAAATACTTACCAGATTCTCTTTTCTATCGTAGCCTCTGTTAAACTGTGCAAATGTAAGTGTATTAAATATATTGAACCCTGTCAATTGGAAGACTAATAATAAATGAATAATTATTATCACTTACTTTTATGTAAAACCCAGTCCTGCACTGGATGTCCATAGATGACAATTCAACCCATGAAAAACACCAACCGAGATGGCAAAGCTACCGGAAACAGATTGTTTGGGTCCCCCTAATCACCGGAACAAGCTGGACCCCAACGCACCGAACAACATACAGCTTTCACTACAAATATGAAATATTGGCGGACTTACTTTTCAGCGCTTTTCGCCCTAACCGCTATTATCGCCAAAGTTCATGAATTGCAAAATGCAAGAGCTTTACAGTTAGCAGGCATATTAAATAAGTGTTCCACTTCCCTTATAGCATTGAGGGCAGGAGGGTGCATATATTAGAGGTCTATTATATCTTGGGAACATTATATGAAAGGCGGGCCTAAATTTTCCCTATTTGCTGCCATTATATTTTCCCTGATTCGAATCACGTGCCCATTTACTGCTAGGTAGACAGGGTGGTTTTTGTTCGATAGGTCGGTAGGCTACAAACCCCCAATCAAGTCTCTCTCCGCGTTTTAAACTAGAAAGTGTGATCAAATTTCACACTTCAGCAGTGGTCGACCCTGGCTAAAAGTTTGCATTTAAAGTGCTGTTCTCTCCTTAAAAACATCAAAGGTCACCAAAACTGTCCCTGCATATTTGGGTAAAACAAATCCACCAAAAATTTAATAGATATAAGGCATGCAAGAAATCGTCGCAAACGGAAAGACAGATGACTTTCTTTCACAGTTTTGTGCAAGCCTTCATAAATTGTGCCTAGTGGTTAAGAGTGCTACATGTAACTCTTAAAGACTGGATCTCTCACCGCTGTGTTTCCGAACCTTGGATGGCGCACAACATGAGAAAGCCAAGTTCTGCTTACAGGTCAGGTGGGCTTTTTCGCCGGAAGCTCCGGGGATTGCCCAATTTCGCGTAACGATCGGCTCTACATACGTGTATATGAAATATTCTTTTAAAGAACCATAAAACCTATATCAAAAAAGACAAAATAGATAAAATGAGCCGCGACACGAGAAAACCAACAATGTGGTTGTGCGCCCAGCGAAGACTCAGATCAGCCTGGGCATCCGCCCAGTCTGTTCAGAGTCTTCGCTGTCCGCATGGAGCTACATGTAGCTTAGACTCTTAGCTACCCTTTAAGCGCTTAGCGAGGAGTCTGATCAGACTGGGTAGATGCCACATTGTTGGTTTTCTCGTGTCGCGGCTTAAACGTAAATGTCACCGAAACCAACCAGTTCTTAAGCCTATTCAGGCTATACCTCTGCGAATTCGAAAGGCGAACGTTCCTTTGCATATTGGATTTCCGAAGGATTCGTTGCTCCAAGTTCAGTTGATGATAAGGGCGCGCCATAGCGCCGAGAGAATGAATCTGATCATAAGAACGGTGCAATAACTTAACGGTTTTTGATAGATTGATTGTTTTGTGTTTAACGTCCCTTTGAGACAGTATTTCAGTCTATATCGGGCCGTCTTCCAGAGAGAGGAAGAAAGAAGAGAGAAAGGATAGACGAGAGAAAAAATGTCCAAACAGCCCCCACCCGCACCTACTGCAAGCGCAATAGGCCCTTGCCCTAACATTATCCAAATCAGTAGGACGCCCTGGCACTGGAAGTTTACACACAGCACCAATGCACCACCCGACAACCCCTTAACGGTGATTTCTATGTACTCGGTTGAAATTTTGAAGAAGATTGTGATCACAGGTTAACGGAACACAGGAGACAGATTTATATAAACCTGTTGGCTTCACACAGAAGCGGTACTATATAAGGAGGATTAACTTCCACAGCGCCATACACAACAAGGATAACAGGAAACATCAAACGTCACTCTTATTATTAACCAGGTTAAAGACAGAACTCCTCTGCCGGAAGGGGGAGGGGGTGTCTGGTTCTCAGCAATAGCATATTTAACCAGTACAGGTAAAGGTGTGAAAAAATTTTCTACCAATCAGTGGACCAGAATGACCAGTTGAATAATTTCATTGGCTGGCTAGAGGTGTTGACACTATGTGATCAACAGACAGGATGGCGCTGTTCAGTTCAGTTCAGTTCTATTCTCTTATCGACGTTACCAGAATGACCAGTTAAAATAATTTCATTGGCTGGCTAGAGGTGTTGACACTATGTGATCAACAGACAGAATGGTGCTGTTCATTTCAGTTCAGTTCTATTCTCTTATCGACGTTACCAACCATTTACCATTTGTAAATTCTATCACATAACACAAATATAGTCATACAGAACACAAATAGGATTCAGAAAGAAGCCAACAGGTTTATATAAAACTGTCTCCTGTGGTCCTTGCACATAGCCTTCTATTATCACTCTCCTGTCGTCCTGATGCAACTGAAAAAATGTTGGAAAGGACGTAAAATCGCAAGTCCTCCATCCGTTTTGTAGTGTTATGACTTCAAACAAGAAAAAATCTTTAAAAAAAAGATAATCGTCGCAGATTAAATGGACGTGTGTGTTTGTTATATGTCTCTAGTTGAAGATTTGACAATAAATTTCATGAATAAGTGAGCTATGTCGGTAGGCACCCACAACAGTAATTTTGACACTGGGCAGCGACAACGACCAATCTCAAAATTGAGCTGTCCAATTTGGGATTATAAAAATGACCGCGGTCAATCTTGAAACTGACCCGATATCAAAATACTAATCAACATGTTGCACTATTTGTTTGTTTGTGTGTATTAAACCGAAAAAAGAAATCGAAAGTAGATCTACGACGAAAAAAATAAAGTTTTGAATATCTGCGTCTGCTTTCTACTGTAAAATTACCAACAAGAGAAACATTTTTATTCAATATATGACAGAGCGCTAGTATTCACAGTGCATGCGACGGGAAAAAACGAATATTAAATATTCCTTGACCTTCGATATTATTGGCTAAATGTTGACATACGCGTTATTTGACCAATAAATTCTTGTGAAATGTGGAACAATATCGAAGTTTTACGAGTCTGCGACGTGAAAAAAGCATATTATGATGTAAGTACGTAGTATTGTAATTGTTTACAAGAAACATTTCTACGATATTGATAAATAAAACGCTCGTGCGGACTTATAGAAGTACATTGAAAAGTATTGTGTCATATGCTGTTTACTGGATTGAGCCGCGACACGGCAAAACCAACGATGTCGTTGTGCGCCCAGCGCAGATTCAGATTAGCCTGGGCATCCGCCCAGTCAGATCAGAGTCTTCGCTGTCCGCATGGAGGTAGCTTTGACCCTTAGCTACCATTGGGCACTTAACGAAGAGTATGGTCAAACTGGACAAATACCCGGGCTGATCCGAGTATGCACTGGGCGCACAGCCACATTGTTGGTTTTGTCGTGTCGCAGCTCATATTATTCTGCTTCGTCGCAGTTTATTGCATATTTAACAAGCTTACGATGTAGGTTTTCAGACAAGCCGATTATGCCAGCTTACCTAACATTATATCTCTGAATTGAACCTTTCTGTGCAACTTTTGACTTTGTCAGACTGAGTGTGAATGAACACAAGCAGATATAAACAGATTTATTTTATGAATTGGAACAGCTGCATTATGCGGAAATTAAATCTGTAAGAGTTTTACTTTAATACATTAAACATATATCATACTCCTCGAACACATTACCATTATATGGGATTTTCTCATTTGTAGGACTAAAATGTTGTATCCGCCGCCTGGTTCCAGGTCAATTTGAGAACATTACATGTAAATGACTCTTCCGTTCGTCTGTTGTTCCTTTCATTTATCCATCAATGTTTTAGTGTTATGTTTTGTCGTCACAACTCCCACTGCTTTACGGTGTATAGGTTACTGTGTATGGATACACCCTATGTTTTCCAGCATTTTCGCAAAGAACAACACTTTTAATGTTTCCACCCTGGAGCTAAGTTTTAGTTGCTTCCAATGAAAGTGTTCAGCTTAAAGAGATAGAACTGAAACGGAGGATTTATACTTTGCAACATCTGATTTAACTTTTGAAATTGTGATTACTTGATTTAATTAGTGTACCTTCCTGTTTTACAATCTCCTCAGACAATAACAAAGGAAGCACATGAGGTTTTACAACAGTTACTATGATTGCCACTACCCTAAAATGATCACATAGAATATACGAGGGGATGTCATATACGAGGGGATGTGAAGTTACTATAATTGTCACTACCCTAAAATGATCACATAGAATATACAAGGGGATGTCTTAAAACGTTTACAAAAGTTACTATAATTGTCACTACCCTAAAATGATCAAATATGAGGGGATGTCTAAAATTTGTTTACAAATGTTACTATGATTGTCACTACCCTAAAATGATCATATACGAGAGGATGTATATACAGGGTGTCTCAAAACGTTGTTTAGAAAGTTACTATGATTGCCACTACCCCAAAATGATCATATACGAGAGGCTGTATATACGAGGGGATGTCCAAACGCTGTTTACAAAAGTAATTATGATTGCCACTACCCTAAAATGATCATATACGAGGGGATGTCTGAACGTTGTGTACAAAAGTACTATGATAGCCACTACCCAAAATGATCATAAACGAGGGGATGTATATATGAGGGGATGTCCAAACGTTGTTTACAAAATTAACTATGATTGCCACTATCCAAAGATGTTCATAAACGAGGGGATGTCCCAAGCGTTGTGTACAAAAGTTACTATGAAAACCACTACACTAAAATGATCATATAGGAGGGGATGTATATACGAGGGGATGTCCAAACGTTGTGTACAAAAGTAACTATGATTGCAACTATCCTAAAATTATCAAATACGAGGAAACGTATATACGAGGGGATGTCAAAACGTTGTTTACAAAAGTTACTATGAGTGTCATTATTCTAAAATGATCATATACGAGGGGATGATGTCTCAAAACGTTGATTACAAAAGTCACTATGATTGCCACTACCCTAAAATGATCATATACGAGAGGATGTATATACGAGGGGATGTCCAAACGCTGTTTACAAAAGTAATTATGATTGCCACTACCCTAAAATGATCATATACGAGGGGATGTCTAAACGTTGTGTACAAAAGTTACTATGATAGCAACTACCCAAAATGATCATAAACGAGGGGATGTATATACGAGGGGATGTCCAAACGTTGTTTACAAAATTAACTATGATTACCACTACCCTAAGATGTTCATAAACGAGGGGATGTCCCAAACGTTGTGTACAAAAGTTACTATGAAAACCACTACACTAAAATGATCATATAGGAGGGGATGTATATACGAGGGGATGTCCAAACGTTGTGTACTAAAGTAACTACGATTGCCACTATCCTAAAATTATCAAATACGAGGAAATGTATATACGAGGGGATGTCAAAACGTTGTTTACAAAAGTTACTATGAGTGTCATTATTCTAAAATGATCATATACGAGGGGATGATGTCTCAAAACGTTGATTACAAAAGTCACTATGATTACCACTACCCTAAAATGATCATATACGAGGGGAAGTCCCAAACGTTGTGTACAAAAGTTACTATAATAGCCACTACACTAATATGATGATATACGAGGGGATGTATATACGAGGGGATGTCCAAACGTCGTGTACAAAAGTAACTATGATTGTCACTATTCTAAAATGATCATATACGAGGGGATGTCTGAAAATGTTGATTACAAAATAACTATAATTGCCACTATCCTAAAATGAATATATACGAGGGGATGTCTCAAAACGTCGTTTACAAATGTTACTATGATTGCAACTATCCTTAAATGATCATATACGAGGGGATCTCTCAAAACGTTGTTTAGAAAGTTACTATGATAATCATTGCCACTACTCTAAAATCATATAATACAGAAAGTATATACAAGGGGATGTCAAAACGTTGTTTTCAAAAGTGACTATGAATCCCATTACCCTCAAATTATCATATGAGAGGGGATGTATATACGAGGGGATGTCACAACGTTGTTTACAAAAGTTACTATGATTGCGACTTCCCTAAATTAATATACGAGAGGATGTATATACGAGGGGACTGTCAAAACGTTGTTTACAAAATTTACTATGATTGTCACTACCCTTAAATGATGATATACAAGGGGATGTATATACGAGGGGATGTCAAAACTTTGTATACTAAAGTTACTAGGATTGCCTATACTCTAAAATGATCATATGCGAGGGGATATCAAAACATTGTTTACAAAAAGTTACTAGGATTGCCACTACCCTAAAACGATCATATACGAGGGGATGTCAAAGCGTTATAACACAGATAACTGGACAGTGGAATCACTTGCATGAATCAACTTTCTTTGAAGCTAACTGAAATATTTTATTTTTGCAAATCGATATAGTAAAAACATGCAATAATAATAACTGCAAAGTTATTTTTAGTTTTGTTAAGGTGTCTCAATATTTAGCTATTAAATTACATGCTTAAGTATTTTTTCTTGTCATCTATGTTGGTGAGAGGGTAATGATCAGGAATCGCCATTATCGAGTTCCACATCCTGCCCTAAACACCAAATGAGAATGAAAAGAACAAAGACGACACAAAAGAAAGATAGAATAATAAAATAAAATAAATGTAAAACAAACAGAGCAAGAAAAGCAAAAAGCCCAGCGATCAGCTCCTTCCCAGCATGTGGCCAAGAAGTTATCCTCAATAACCTTGTAAGAAGGCCTACGTGACAAGAAGTCGTTCTAGGCATATTATCCAGGCCTCGCGTCAATAGTTTGTTTCCTTACTGACGGCTGTTATAATTCGTTCAGACTTAATGGATATCACATTATACATTATATATTAATTCCGTATTATAAGGAAATTTTATTGGATTTGGCATATTGAGTCTTGATATAGCGAAAGATGTGCAAGGACGAACGCTATAACATACCAGGAAATACTCGTAATGACCGTCTGGTACACGCGCATTTTTATCCCAACCTAGAAATTACAAATTTCTGTTTCTGCAGATAGATAGCTATAATCTGCATATGCCAATGTTATTCGAATACTCTCTTGTTGAGGCACTCCAGCAAGTGGTTTTTAGTGGAACTTTTTTCTTTTAAGATGCTTAAATATCAAAATCTTAGGTTTAACATACCCAGAACCATTTCTCGTAGCTAAATACTGACTTGCAGCATATTGCATGACCTCTTTTGTCTATTTTTATCATTTTTTGTTTGGAGGTGGGTTTTCCAATAGTAAAAATATTCCTTCTGGTTTCCAGCCTTTGATGAGGTTCATTTTAATTTTAATTAAGCTGGGAACCACCCATTACGACATCACAACAGAAATGATGTCATCACTAATCACATGATCTGTTTTGGAATATGATCATTTCAGCAAAGGGTTGCTTGCAGTGTCAGCTACACTTATGCATCTTTTTGTTTTCCCAAAAGATATTACTTATGAAAATAACTGCTCTAAGATATAAGAATAAATTCTTCTGAACTGATTTCATGTTAATTTTATGTGAAATGGTAATTTTCAAGAATGTGCTTGAAACATGCCACCCCTACAGCAATAATGGTTATCTTGAGGCCGCCATTTTGAAACTGAAAATAAAAATACATTGCAAGAGATTACTTTCCAAGCTTGAGAGCATGCCAATGAATTTCAAAAACTCTACTGGACAAATCTGGCTACGAGAAATGGTAGTAAATTGAACCATGTAAGTGGAATTTGCTGTTTCTTTATCCTTTCAGTATAAACTTCGAAAAACCACTTGCTGGAGTGCCTCAACAAGAGAGTAGTTTGTATAAAGAAGAAGATTAATTTAGTGCATACTATTTGCGCTGAAGTAAACGAACTGATGAAGTTACCACAAAATCCTGAAATTGGCCATATTCAGTGTTTTTTTTTTTTTTTTTTTAAATCGTACTGCATGCAATATGCTTTATCTACACAAAATTATTGCTTTATCTTGTCCATCCGATTATAGTTTCAAGTTGAGAGTAGTTTTACGCGTTACCAGGAGTGAAATATAAAATACTGCGGGCTGTTTATGGGTTTTATAAAAGCAAAAGAATAAATGCGAAGAACCAATATGAAAACTGCTACTTCAGAGCGTCTCAAATTAATTTTTTTTTATATTATCTGTATGTTTGTGTTTAAAGACATTCCCGAAAATAAAGCAGTTGACAGTATGCCCAAGAGCGGGACTAGCGAACACGTTATTCAGAGGCTAGAACACTGAACACAAAGACCAGAGTTTCAGATGTGCTCGATTATAAGCCATCTCTCGAAAACTCAAACATTGATATCTCAAAGTACCTCTTATATAGAAGAATGTAGTTTTGAAATATTTCCAATTTATTCTAGGTTTCAACTCCTATTATCTCAATCCACTGACATTTCAAAGTAAATTTTCTAGGGCCAGAAAAATTACTTTGAGATATCAGTAGTTTAGGACGAATTTCGGCTTTGAGATATCGATAGTTGACTGTAGTATTGTTGAGAGTCGGAAAATATAAGCAGCGAAAGTCAACTTTCAGCTTTTATGAGGTTTTGAGAGCTAATAAGGCATCCTATATGATCTGAACTGTTTATAGAGGTTCCTCAGTTGTTCTGCCGAAACTAAACGATTATACTTTTATTAACACAATTGTAAAAGTGCAACAATAAGCTTGTCGGAAGACTCGGTTGAAAACCTTTAAATATGTGTATATCGGCATATCTAACGTTTTAAATATTCTCCAAATATGCTACTGAATATGAGGCTTTGTAAAACTCGCTTATAAATTACTTTTGTGTGTGAAGGTTTACATATCCTGATAGTGGAAAATCACTTTCGTAAAGAACATAGGTGAATATGGGCCACTATGAGCCAATTGAAGTCTAATGACATTATTGCTATTAAGCAAAGTGGCCTTTGAATAGAAACTATAGGCTCTAAGCATACAACAGTTATTGCAATTTAATTGGCATTACTGATATAGGTAACCCAGTAAAGATACAATGATAGATGCCGGAAAGTTTTACTCTAATTATGACATTACTGTTGTTTAGAAAGTGGCACATTCTCTTGAACTAAAGATTGAAGAATTGAGTCCCAAGGTGCTCGTTTAAATGACAATTTATTTATTCATTTTTTTTGGCATATACATGTATACATACATAAAATATACATACATACATAATATATACATACATACATACAAGGACCAAAGGATTGGACATTAGGCTAGGCCTAAATGACAATAATGCCAATGTAAGATTTCTCAGAAAATGCTTATTCGCGCGTTAGAGTAAGTGACAAATAAATATAACACCCAAGACTTACAGATGATGCACCAACTTAGAAAATACTTCGTTGCCACAAACATTCACATTTAATGTTAAATGTAAGATGCAAGGTAGTTTGAAGATAATCGGAGAAAGAATGGTGGTGCATAGGTAAATATATTGGCTACAGAATGGCCTATTATTGTTGCCTTTGAAAGTAACCTCCTTTTGGGTGTGTTTTGTCGTCCTGGAACGCAAACAGGATTTGTTTTTGTAAAATGACAGAAAATAGCCATTCCTCGTGAATGAGTCACCCGCACTTAACAGAGAATTAAATTATTAGAGAATAAATTATAGGTTTGTGGATATCCCTTTTTTCATTCTATGAATTTCAGGTTGCACCTAAATGATAATTTGAGGGGAGCAAGGCAGACACTGTATGCCATGGTCACCTCGAATCATAGGTGAGATGACGCGATAGATCTGACAATAGCAACCGTGGTATTACCAAGTGTTGTGTTTGATACCTTGGCAGAATGACGTCTCGATGACGTCACTTTGATATAAATTTGAACTCGCAGTTGCTATGGCTACATGAATATGACGCCATTGGTTCTGTAACATTAGCATGGCTTACAGTGTATGTCATGCTTCGCCAATTTTTCAGTGGCATTACAAACTTAAATTCTTTCAACAGATTGATTGATTGATTGATTGTCGGGGTTTAACGGCCCTTTGAGACAGTATTTCAGTCTATATCGGACCGTCTCCCAGAGAGGGAGAAAGAGGAGAAAAGATAGACGAGAGAAAAAAAATGTCCGAACAACCCCCACCCGCACCGACTGCAAGCACAGTAGGCCTTTGCCCTACAATGTTCCAAATCAGTAGGACGCCCCGGCACTGGAAGTTACACACAGCACCATCGCACCACCGGACCACCCCTCTTTCAATAGAAACTTAGCGAAAAAATGACATGATTACCATCATCAAGTAAACAATTGCTTCCATTAGTAAAAGCGACAAGGCCATGTTCTTTTCATTTTGTACTTTTATTTTCATGGTATCAAGAGAAAACAGCAAAGATACAGGATGGTCCAACTTTAGCGGCGTGGATTCTGGGGAATATATATATATTAAGTAAAATGAAAAGCTTTAATGACTAAGAATGTATTCATATGCTGACAGGAGTCTTTAATGTTGGCACACGCAGACAGTGCATTTTTTTATTTCATTTACTGGCTCATTTATAAGAACTGTAAAAACAAATATCAAAAGACATCAATGAGTTTTTTTTATCAGAATATACGTCACTGTAATGTTAAGCTTAAATCTTGTTATGTTTCTGAGCTTGATGACGAAATATTGGTAATCTGAATGACATTTACAATCATATCATTCTACCAGAGCGATAAACGATAATGATATATTCGTAAGAAATTTCTATCTCGTTAACTGTGATAATACTTATTATTTACATTCTTATTGTAATGCCTAAATGAACTCGTGTTTCATTGCTCGAAGAAAAACAGGGCGGACACGAAGCGCCTGCTCCGGTGCATCATCAAATAAATAGAAATCTTACACGAGTGGTCATTTTATATGAAATTTATGAAACGAGCCTTAGGCGAGTTTCATACATTTCATATGAAATGACCACGAGTGTAAGATTCTGTTAATCTTATGACCATTAAGAATGGGATTTTAACGCCTTCAAACTGAACATTAATTCAATAAGAAAACGCATTTTTGACACGGACGTTGTCAATGACGTTACATGTACGCGCCAAAGTGTTATTACACGTGTGGTCATACGCTGTTTTTGACGCGACGTTATCTACTGAATAACAGCGCCGTTATATGATAAATGTTGTTCCTTTGTTAAGCTGCATTGCAGTTACGTGTTGTTGTAGATAATTTCAACGTCCGTTATTCCGTGAAGATTCACATAAAAGGCATCAGTCACATAGCATAGCTCATCAAGGAAACGAAAGAAGAAATTCGAAACTCAAAATTTGAGCCGCGACACGACAAAACCAACAATGTGGTTTTGCGCCCAGCGCAGACTCAAATCAGCCTGGGCATCCGCCCAGTCTGATCACAGTCTTGGCTGTCCGCATGCAGGTAGCTTAAGCTTAAGACCCTAAGCTACCACATGAGCACTTAAAAAAGGGTCTGGTCAAACCAGGTGGATACCCAGGCTGATCGCATGCTGCACTGGGCGCACAACCACATTGTTGGTTTTGTCGTGTTGCGGCTCATTAATTGCAGTACCACTTGTGACCGTCTGTATGCATAAGGTGTATTGGCATACCTCCATCATGTTTATTTCCACGGTTAAACAAAGGTGGGGGGGGGGGGGGGGGGGGTATTTTTGCGAATTTCTGTTTACTTCCCTGGGCAAGGGAACTCTTCCGATAAGGGGTCTGCGCTTCAAAGGAAGAATTTCTCCTTTCCTTTAATGGTTAATTCCTCTTTATAAAGAAAAGTACAAATCAAAATGACAGACTTGCATCCATTGACCATTCGACTACTGTATGGCTTGTATGTGCAACCTTACTTTGACGCCATACAGGTATTAAGATTTGCATACACCACAGTTTGCGAGTGGACTAGTACAACTAATGCTGCTATCGGCTATTGACTAAAGACTAAACTCACTGTTTAGAATAGTGAACGGCTATATATATATATATCCATTGAAGCGTCCAATGTGACTGTAGATTTCGACGTTGCCAAACCTGATAAAAATTTACATCCTTTGCGTCACATCAAATATAAATCATATTGAATCGGGAAAACTGATTTGTATAATACAATGTAAACTTTAAATGATGGGGTATTCGCCCCGAGGTTCTTGAGCCGGATAACATTAAATTTTGACCCCGTGAAAACATGACCCCACGCGTCAATTCTCAATGTTGAAACTTGACCCAGGTCAATTTTCAACACTGAAAATGCTCTATGGGTCGATATTCAACATTGAAAAGTGGCCAGTTGGGTCATTTTTTCAACAGGTTCAAATTTTAATATTACACCAGCAGCACACCTGGTAGGAGGCAATCGAAAACGCTCATGCAGTCGACAAACGCGGGTCAAAAACCATTAGAAAAGCGTTTTCGATTGCAAATTGTCCCCAATTTGCAATCGAAAACGCTGTTTCTAACGGTTTTTGACCCGCGTTAATCGATTGTTAAGAGCGTTTTCGATTGCCGCCTACCCGGTGTGAGCAGTGGCCCAAGATTTAGGTATATGGCTAAATTAAAACGAGGCCTACAGAGACGAGTGGAAGCCTGGACTTTTTGTAACAATACGAGACGCGTGGAAAGTTTGAACCTCAGTGTGAATTATGTTTAGAACTTGTACTCAACATTTCCCCAATCCTCAACAATAAGTAAGAAAGGCTAAAGGTCACCTGAAAAAAATATGTAGGTAAAAGAGTACACGTTGATGTTTTTCCGCCATTTTTGGAAAGGGCAACAACAACAATGTTAGTGTCTTCCTATTTGCTTTCCTGGAAGATAAATTCCATTAAAATGGCGTCTGCGCTTAAAGGAAAGAACTTTTCTACACGTGGGGGGGGGGGGGGGGAGAGAGGGGGGGGGGCAAGTTATTCTGTTTAACACTTGACTCTCGTTGAAAAGGGAGGCAAAAAATGGAAATGGCAGAGTTGTTTCCTTTGAAAGTATACCCATTCACCTTAGGGTAAAACATTGACTCTTATTTGTTAAACGTAACTTCTATCACTCCAACTTCAAAACGTTCAAGTGTAACGTCACGACATGGCCGAGCCCAAAGCGATAACTGCTCTCTCTTTTGCTAGAGCTGTTGCCTGGATGACTTCAAAATGTGATAGATAGATTATGCGATGTACGAGTGCTTTTGTTAAGCCGACGTCAACATTAACTTTGCACTGCACGGCGGTCCTGAACGTTGAGTGACAGTAAATAATGAAAACCTAAAATATAACTGGCTTGATGCCAATACTTGAATCGGCATTTGGTTTGATGGTTTGTTGTTTGTTTTACTGAGTAATAATATTTGAGTTACGTCGAGCCGTCTCACAACGCGATAGTAGAAAGGAAAGATAGGGTTGAGACAAAGACGAGGCAGAGAAAATTATAATCCCACAGGACACCCAACCCCTCCGCCCTCCCCAACTCTCCGCGCCGATCTGTTGCAAGCATTTTAGTCTTGAAGATGTAGTTTGTCCCTATTCGAAAGTCCATCACACCAAACAGTGGCAGTCTGATGAAAGTCATTACTTAGCCAGTTAGGAACCATTTTAAAATGAAAAACTTGCTACCCCTGGACAATTTTAAAAGGCAAATGGTCCCTTCATTTAAAAGTTGTCTTCTGCATTACTTAGACAAGACACGTGAATTTTATTTTATTTATCTAGGGTTGGCCTAGAGTCGCAACTCGCTTTGTTTCCTTGAAACCTGTGAATACAGTCCAAACATATTTGTGATAGAATCTTGTATAGCATTTTTTCCTTGGGAGGGGGATTCATCTAGCGTCAGTCTAGAGTCGCAACTCGCTATGTTTCCTTGAAACTTGTCAATACAGTCCAAACATATTTGTGATAGAAACTTGTATAATATTCACGTATTGCGCATCTGAGCCTAAATGTTACATCGGAATGAGGTCCTGTTCATACATTCACGTTTCGTTCACACATGGACAGTCCCATTAACACGTAGAGGATCCGTTGAAAAATGCAAGCCCCGTTCCTATATGGACATCCCGTTCGCATATGTAGTTCCCTTTCGCAGGTACAGCCTTGCAGATGTCGTTCACTTGTGCAGGCCCCGTTCACATGTAGCGGTCCAATACACATGTGGAGGTCCGTTCACTTGTGGAAGATCCATTTACAGGTAGCGGTCCTGTTCGCAAATGCAGTTCCTGCTCACATATGGACGACCCGTTCACAAATGAAGGTTCCTTTCTCACATGCGGATCCCGTTAACACGTGGAGGTCCCGTTTACACTTCACAGGCGCAGAGCCCGTTCAACCATAGATTGTCTGTTCGCCTGTGGCGATCCCTTGCATACTTGGATAATCAGACTGCATGTCCCGTTTTACGTGCTGGATCTTTGAAAAATACAGGACCCGCGAAGGTCTCCATCTAGCGTGCAGCACCTTTTCACAGGTGGGTGTCCCGTTCATACGTACATATGTACCTATCTCGTTCACACGTCCCGTCCCGTTTATATGTGGGTATCTCGTCCACACCTGGAGAAGCCATTCTAACAAGCAGAAATGTTCATACATGGAGGCCCTGTCACACGTAGAATACATGTTCACACGTGCAGATCAAGTTTACATCTTCTTGTTTGGTTCACCTATAACTGGAGGAGATTCAATTCACATTACCTGTTTTATTTTTTGTTGTTTTCGTTGTTTTCATTGATAAACCGCCCATTTACATGCCAAGGTCTCGCTCACACATGGAGGACCAGTTCAGGCACGAAAGGCGTTACATGTGGAGATTCTAGAAATCACCTTTACCCTATGCAGAGAGTTTGGTACCCTCAGAATTTGACATGTGTCCTACTAGACCTTGAGCTGACCATAGACCCCCCTCCCCCCCAGGGGGAATTTTGGACACTATGATTTTCTGAAACTACATTATATAAGAAACAAAATGACACATGTTAGCCCTCTGTACGTTGGGGCATTAACGTGTAACGTCAACGTTACTTACACTACCCAAATTTACATATTCACGTTATAATAGAAAATACACATTGGTATACAAATGTTAGTATTCGCCCTAAATAATGTTGGGTTTTGTCTGCTAGTACATAAATTGCTGTTTCAAGGTAATTGACATTGTCAATGATAAGTTGACTAGCCCGTATAACGTAGTTTACGTTGTATTTGACGTTTTTCCCCTTCAGTGTCTAAATACATGTAATATAAGGAGAAAATTGTAAGAATGAAGTGAAGAGAAAAGTAATTGTTATATATATGTCTGTTTCAATAGTCTGGTATAAAAAAAAAAAAAAACTAAAGTCTTACAAAACTCATCAGCAGTCACGATAAATATGTAACGTATATAACCACTACAAAAATTCGGGAAAAAAACAACCAGACTAAATCTCTGAAACGGTGGACTGAAGTTTATACGTGCTCCATCAATCTTCTTTGATTCATACACAGCTTAGATAAGTTAGGCAGCAGTTAGCAGTGGATATATTAAATGTGGACAGAAACTTATTTTTGAAGAATTTAACTTACAAAATGACGAGAAAAGCTAAGAAAGCCAACATCAGCTGCATTTCGTTTTTAATATTATCTATATTATGTCTTAAGTAGACACTGTTGTATATGTAAACATGAATAAACGCCCGTTTTATATGTCCTCAAACTATCAAAAAAATCATTGGATAGTGTATATTTAAAATCAATCTAGCAGTAATGTTACGTTACATAATTGTAATATGTCGGGGGATAAGATTTGTGAGTCATCTGTTATCAAAAATTTAGTTCCCGGGCAATATGAATTATTTATTGCTGTAGTATTAGCTTACCACGGTAGTCAGATGGCAATTTAGCTCTTTGAAATACACAAAAACTCAGCAAGACCCACATAGATTGTTATAGCTGAAGCATTTCGACCTTGCCTTCAATTCAGTTTCACTTAAAAGTGACCTCATAAACATGATTTTTTTTTTAAATTTTATGCATAGAATGAAATAAGTAAGAGTTGGTATATGCTGCAACTGATTAATATTTAGGTCCTCGTCATGATGGGGATAAAACCAATTTCGCGACCTGTGCTGTTGGCTGAGCCATGCAATTACCCTACATACAAATATGCAACTGTGACTGCCAGCAGAGGCAATCAAAAGCAGTACCAACTCTCCCAATAGGGATAAACACCATTTTTCTATGCTGTCAGTCGAATCGTCAGCCACGAGCCTCTTTGCACAGTAACTGCTGTACATAGATGAGCAAATATGTGTGGCTCCCGTGATCATAACTTACATATTAATTTGTGATCTACATGATCTGTTTATGCAGCTCCCGGCCATAAAATACATTACAAACTATTAACAATGTGAAAATTTAAGGCTGATAGAAAGTGACATACTTTATAACGCATACATCATTCTGTCATCAGCTTGTTCAGGAGTTCTATTTTTCATTAGGTTGTTACAAATATTTAACTGGTCAGGTAATTTTGCAAACCGCATGGTTTTATTCCCACTTGTTGTTACTGTCACGGACTAGAGGTGTTACGAAATACAAATTTCAGTCAGACAATTTTTTAATATGTAAGCAACTAAAATTGTTGTTTGGATATTGTCAAAATGCTGTATTCCCTAACAGAATTTAATAAATTTGGACAAAGATGATAAGATAAGCAGTAAGATGTCATAAATAAGCAGTTTTCAACCATATTTATTGCTAAAAAGTAAACAATATGGTAATACAAGGTCACAGAGATCAAATGCAGTAAGTTATTTAGGTTAACCCTTCCTTGGCATGTATAGGTATGCACTATTTCTATTGTTTGATTATTTGCTCTTTAGAAATACTGTTTTGCTAGTTTAGGATATCGGAAATGAAGAATCCATAAACTCGCAATGAATACGTTGTATATGTTACTTGTTCCGCCTGTCTTTCTTTTTTTTTTCGCAATATTATGCTGCAAAGCATAGCTACAGTGTAGGCGAATACATTCTGAAGGAGAACAACTAAGATTTGCTCATAGATATCTGAACAGCGAGGACTAACATTAATATATTCTGTCATTTTCATTTGCCATTTCATTATGTCTGTGTGCAGAGCTACTGGAACACTGTCCCTGAAACATTTTGGTCCAACTAAACGTATATTTATGTTCTTTGGTGAATAGATGCTTTAATAGATGGTTGAATGTAGTTAGATTCTTTAAGAGATTATCCAAAGTACAGTCAAACCTGTCTTAAGGGGTCATCCAAGGCAAGGACAAAAATTGGCTGCTTAAGACAGGTGACCCCTTAATACAGGTTCATTTGCACTGTATTTTGGTTCAAGGGACCCAGAAAATGTGGCTGCTTAAGACAGGTGACCCCTTAATAGAGGTGACCCCATGAGCAGGTTTGACTGTATTTAGACTTTAAAAAGAAAGAAACAAAAGCATAGAAATATAGTTCATCTTAAACATAGCATTAATAGATTGCTAAAGTATGCTAGTAAACTGCCAGTGTCTCTTTTCTGTATTAAATGTTTCTGATACTATTCTCCCAAACTCCTGGTTGACACATTATTGTTAAATACATAAATAAGCTAAATAAAGCAATGAATTGTCACTACCATTAATTATTTTCAAAAGTTTGTTTCTTAACTGTAACTCAGCAATGTTGTTTCCCTTGGTAACGTAAAATATACGATAGTCTTACAACAGTAAGAATACGCTGCCAGCAAATATCTACATTAGCTTTGATGCAGAACTGTATTTGGCTTAAGTCTTCAAACTTCAGGTTTACTGTTCTGCTTTATAGTTTTTTCAGTGTGCACGTAAAAACTATACCAACTCCTGTCAGTAAACAAGGTGGTACTACATTTGCATTGTTAATTACTGATTATTTTATAATTTTATACTAAACACGCCAAAAGCGCTTAGCTTTTAATGTTATCATACTGATTGTATATCATTTTATTCGAGCCCTATATGCAAAATCTATGCTGGCTTAGCTGCGGCTTTATCTTTTTTATCTTTTCTGGTGTGGTATTTTGTTTATTTTTTTTTAAGTTGTATATAACAAAATTTAACGTATGTTACTGTCTTTAGAACTCAAATGTACAAATTGTAAAAGAAACAAACTGGGCAACGCCATTATGAAATACTTTTATCTTTGATATAATAACAAAGTTGCCCGCAAAAAAAACGTTTTACGTGTGCAGAATATATCTATGCCCTTAACATTACAGTTTGTAGTATACTGGTTTTAATCACGTATAAAACACACCTCATGAATCTCTAAGAGAAATAACTGAGAGAAGTGTTGCTAGGTCCAAGTACACAGTATATCATAAGAACACCCAGACTTATATATGTTATTGTTTTTTTATGTGACAGTGGGAAAAACCTGATTAAAGGTATTATAATGAAATATTTTAAATATTAATGTTATTTACGTTACTTCTAGTGATGCCTTATCATAGAAAATAAACCAGAATGCATTTTTTCTTTTATATTTAAAGATTCTTTCTTGAAGAAAGTGCTATCAACGAAAATAAAATGATTCTACCATCAAATTATGTGAGTTTAACAAAATAGCTCTCGGTAACGTATATAATCGATCATTATGGCCGACTAAAATGCGTTCAAAATATTGTGGAACTGTTCCTTGCTGTTTAGATAGGCTGGCATATTTAATATTACCTTTTCCTATTGTTTTTTAATTCATACAGTGTAGTTCAAGCACTTGAATTATACAGAAAGTGATAATTGTAATATGGAACATTTATAAGGGGGTACTGTGTTAAACATCCAATTTCTCCCAAAGTATACAAGATAGGATAATAATTTTTGCAGATCTGAAAAGATCAATAAATTGTCTTTAATACAGTAACAAAGATATGGTCTAATAATAAAGGAGTAACTTACAAAAAGAAAGTATTTTGGATAGAAATAGCAATTTTAATGGAGTGTAAAGACAAATGTCACGTATATGACACCATGTGAGCTAAAGTGACCTGTCAAACATCATAACTTTTAGCTACTGGATTGTTCTATTAGACTCCACTATAACTTTAAACATAGGAAAGTGATTTCTATTTTTTTACAATTTTTTATTATTTTTATTTTATGTTTATTTTTTTAATGGGTAACGTTTGTAACAGGCTGTTACAGCTAAACGCCCCACTCGCCAGAGGGCTAACATGCTGCAAAATACTTCTAAGATGCTGGGCTTTAAGAAAAGTATGGTCTACAAAATTCCCCCTGGGGGGGGGGAGGTAAACCATTTCTGGCTCATGGCCTATACCGAGCCGTCTAGCGCAGTCGGCAGCACGTCGGTCTGCAGATCAAGCGGTCGCGAGTTCGATTCCAAAGCCCGGCCCCTGAACAGTCGTGAAGATTGGTCATGAAATATTTTCTGCGCTCATTCTCTCCCTCCCGCTGACTTAAGGGCAGTTGTGAGTTTGTTTGTTTTGTTGAGCATTTACGGCCAAGTAAACAGCTAAGGTCATGTCTAGGCGGTCAGTTAACCTACTCAAACTATTCCATGACACTGTTCCATGGTATGGCCCATGTTCCTTCTTTCGAATGTGTTCTCTGCTCTCGAAGAAGCTCTTTAAGATTTTAATTAGATCTCCTAAACGTTTAACCAGTACTTAGTTCACATACTTTCGCCAGTAAATGACAACTGCCCTTCTTGAATCAGCAGAAGGGAATGAATGACCGTAGAAAATATTTCATGATCAGTCTCCACGAGCGTTATGTGGCCTGTCTGGGAATCGATCTCAGGACCCCTTGACCTGCAGTCTGACGCGCTGCCGACTGCGCTAGCGGGCTGCCGGCAAGGGTAGTTGTCTGTTACTGGCGGAAGTATGTGCACTCAGTATTGGTAACCAGGTTAACCGCTTAGTATGTCTAAGCCTGCCCAGACACAGTGTGACGGCAGATGAACTGACAGGCTTGTGGTCCCTCATCCAGCCTCGTTGAGGCGGTTCGGATGAGGGGTTTATTAGCAGAAATGGCAAAAATTGTCACCCATTGCCCACTCGCATCTAGAACTCTGAATGTCGTCATTCTATTCTATTCTGAAGCTTTCTTCGAAGTGTTTTACATGCAATTATGTTGCATTTGGACCTATACCTCGGATAGTGGTGCTGGTCTTGTAAGTCTATTGAGCGCTTTACACAAAGCATTGCTTAGCCGTTCGTATGAGCGTTCTTGTCATAAATTTCGACGTTTCGCTCTTCTTCTATTCCAGATAATAATTTAAACCGAGACCCCAATCAATCGATCGTACTCAGGCACGTTTTGGGGCGGCTAGGTCGGATACCGATCCCAGGAACAACGTGCACACTATCTTTGAATTTGACACAGATGACAGACGGACTCGGGCACCCAGACGGTTCTATTATGGATTCGTTCCGCGGAGCCGCTGGGAAGGACCCGTTGTTGGAGGCATTGGGGAAAAATGTGTATGCTAGGTCACTATCGCAGTATATTTATATAGGCTCTACACTGTTAGGAGCTTACTAGAATTGGCAAAATATCTGATTTGCCCCGCATGCTACGAAATTTTGCAAAACAATGAGAAAAATTGAAGGCTCTGGAGGTGATGAAAACTAATGAAACCATTCCATTGATAATTTTGTTTTCCTTTTTTTGTGTGTGTGTGTGTGTGGGGGGGGGGGGGGGGGGGGGAGGAGAGAGAAGGGAAAATAAAGAGCTGTAACGCGTTAAGATGTTTAAAAATATTTGCTTTCAGCCGGAGCCCATATACAGGTCCGACTCTCATACCATTGCACCAGGGTACTATATGTAGTTGTAGGATATTTTCTAAAAAAAATATTTCTTTGTTTACGACAATGACAGCGGGAGGTAATTAGTTGTTTGGTCGTTTAGGTTTTTACGGCCCTTTGAGATAGTATTTCAGTCTATATCGAGCCGTCTCCCAGAGAGTAGGCGAGAAAGGAGAAAGGACAGATGAGAAAAAAACGTCCAAACAACCCTTCCCGTATCTACTGCAAGATAGCAAGCACTGCCGGTCCTTGCCCCAAAATAATCCAAATAAGTAGGACGCACCAGTACTGAAAGCTACCCATCACCATCGCCCGACCCGACTGCCCAGTCAACCCACTAGAAGTAGAAAACACTCCAAGGCTTTCTCGCCCTCGGAGGACTTTTCCACTCGAATTTTCATCCTACTCATGCTTGTTCCACTGGCTTGTTCAGCCATTTTCAACCCAAATGTCAATCACACAAATGAATAACAACAACTCATTTTAGTAAAGATGTACAACTATGCGCAACGGTGAAATACACGTGACTGGACACGGTTAAATAAATAACAAAACGTGGCGGATCTAGCTCGTTTTCCTTTTTTGCTTTATTTGAAAAGAAGGGATTGTGATTTATTATTTGATTACTATTCAAGAAAGAAACTGGAAAACTTCGTTCACGAACTTAGAGACCTTATATATGCCACCAAAGGTTTCTGAAGTCGGGAATTTCGTTTTCGCAAACTTGTCAGACAATCCGCCATCGTTAGTTTTTGGCATAGCATTTAGTCTTTAGTCTTAGTCGCCTTAGTTGTACTAGTCCAGTACTAAATCAGCTACAGAACATTGGCGCCTACTACATAATGTACAGTGATGTAGGCGACTTCTGCGCGCCTAAGCATTAAAGCTGGAATCAAACAATTTTAGCTGGACCACATGTATGATTTATTTGTATCAGAGTAATGAATGATTAAACCTTTTTCTAACATATACTTTTCAGTAATATACGTTTGGTAAAATAATGTACAATGGGTTCCAAACTTCAGTACCCTGTCTTTTGGGATTATCAAAACATTTCTACCAATCCTGCGCACTTTTTGAATTTGTCCACCTCCTTGAATGTAGAGATGAAATGTAACATTATATATTTTGTGTTTGTTGTTCATATCTTGATGACATCCAACATTTTGCATTATTGTTAATGATAAATTGTCTTTTATATGACCTGTTTGGGAAATGATGCCATTTTGAAAGTTAAAACAACATCTTTCTAAATATTTGGAGAAAATTCTATTTTTTTTCGATTCAAACATGATTTGAGTATACTTTTTTAATAAGTTAAATCAGTGTTAACCTCGGATCAATGAATCTGAGTTGCTTTTAGAAAAATATTGAAATGCGAAGAATTTGCGGATGTGCAGAATAAGGCTACATGGCTGTATTAGGTCGGGCCCATCGAGATCCAACAACTCTGAGATGAGATTGCACTAAGCCCTAAACGTGCCTTCAATATAGTTTTTGGATGATTTTAGTAAGATTTACTGTTATACTATCTGAGGCCTCATCTTCGCAGGGTATAAACCAGTCCGCCAATTTTCGCTTCCTGCAGAGACTTAAAGTAAATGAGGGTTCTTACCTTTACACCCGCATTACTTCGTATGTCTGAATCCTGCCAGAATCATCTCTCCAGAGCCCACGAGTCACTCACGTGCTATCTTGGCGCCAGTCTTCTTCCTCGAGCGCGGCTCACTTGTTTCTTCCGGTCCGACGGTAAACCGAACCTGTTGGCTGAACCTGTTCGCACAACACTCTCCCCCATTTTATTCTTAAGGAGTGCAGCCTGTCCTCTGATCATCAATGGCTCGTCTTCTCTGGATCGTCATTCTGGTCTCCAAAAATTAAAAGACACCCTCTCACTGGATATCTCCATCCAAAAATTAAAAGACACCCCTCCACGGGATATCTCCTCCCCTCCTTAATGATAGGAAGGCTCTGTTCTCGGGGTACCGCTCCATGTCTACCTCCCTAATGCTAGGAAGGTAAACTCCGCCGGTACGACTCCATGTTTCCCTCCCTAATGCTAGGAAGGTAAACTCCACCATTTCTCTCCCTCTCCCACAGCTGGAAAAGAGAAAGGACATCCATATATCCAGGTCTGCTACTGCACCAACCCTTGTTATAATTGTGGAACCTGAACTGTGCAGGACTGTGGTACATCAGTTTCTTCTTCTTGCTGTAATGTCCCTAGCCCCAGTTGCTGCACACATCTGTCATGGATCCAACAGCACCGTCAGCAATTTAGAAGCACTCCCCATGTGCTGTTGCGGACTGATCTTTACTATTGACGGTACCGCTTACCACTGCCTTTTCTGATGTCTTCAACATCACCATCAACGCCTGTAGCAATCTAAGTCAATCTTTAGCTAGAAATCTAAATAGATCCTACGTCGCCCTCTCCATTCCTGACATCTTCTGTGGTACCAGTAAGACTGTACAATCACCTGTTCCAAAAGCTTCACAGCAACACCTTTTTTAACTCTTTGCTGATCATTTGCTACAGGACATCCACTGGATTAGACTCAAGTACTCCCGGTAGTGCATCGACATAGTTCTTTCAGTATTTCCGTCATATTGTTGAGCTCATAGCCGTTTCCAAGCATTGCCAACACCCGTAGAACACAAAAGTGCACCGACATCGTACTTCCAGTATTTCTGTCATGCTGTTGAGCTCGTAGCCATTTCCCAGCATTGCCAACAGCCATAGAACACTGACCTCAATCCTTGACTATCAGTCTTGTCCTGCATTCTAATCTGGAAACTATTATCATTGATTCACTGCTGCATCACAAGTCCATCTCACAAATATCGCATCTATTTTGCATAGAGCCTACTGCCAGCCTTGCATCTTTCGACGATGAACCTTCCGACTATGAACTGGTTTCACCCAGTCATATTCTGTTGTCGGTTTTCTTTGTGACTAGCTGTCCACCATACAGGCTTCACCATTGCAAATAGAACTGGCTTGCCATCTTATCTAACCTGGTTATTCTACCAGACGACTTGGTCTCCGCTGATCCTTTGATACGACTGCCCCACTGAATTCTATTTCACATCCAGCATTGTATCATGTAAACCAATGGACCCCCAGCTCCCCATGACTGCCGCCCCGGGCCTCTGGTGTCCCAGCAGTGTGCACCCCGCCTCCAACACCAGAAGTATATCCGCGACATCAACAGAACTGAGTACAACCTCCCAGGTAAAGGCTCCCCATTGGCTATCAGCCCTTACGCAGTTCGTCAACACCATAGCATTTAACCCTAATAACTATATCAGGCTCAATGGTCAGTCCCAATGCAAGAAGCTCGCTCTGTAGGTGGCTCTAGAACTGTAGGTAGCTCTCTCCACTATCTGGCGCATCCGATGACTCTGGCTCTCATGTGGAATTTCTGATTCTGACGCTAACATGGCCTACTTCTAGCATCTCATCTGCATGGCTCATGAATGCACTTCCAATAACTTCGGCTCTTAGACAACTCCTTCTGTTTGGTCATACAACAGGGTCCATTTCTTGATACTTGGCCTCGGATCTGATTCTCTTCCAAAACCATGCACTGCAATCACAGCACAGACCCATGGAAGCTCTCCCTCAGATCCTTGCCACACGGTATATATCTGCAGGATGCCAACCAAGCTGCCAAGCCATCCTTGCCTTCTTGCTCGAAATTCATGGCCCATTGACTTGCAGATTTAAGACCAAACCTCTTTGTGGTTGTACATTGCTAGAAGTTTCCTTTCCTGAATGAAGGCCATTGTTTCTGGAACCCATCTTCAGTCAATGAACTTCCAGTTCCATGTAGCTGCCGACTCTTTACCAGCTAAAAGTGCAACAGGAATTGTCCTACTACACCGTAGCTACGAGCTTGTAGTACTCTCGCTGTGTTAAACTGTCTGCCTTGTGCCCTTAACTGCCCTCTGCTTCTGCTTTCCTTCCATGCCCATCAAATTTCCAAGCTGCAACCTTCTTTATCCTGGCTCTCAGATACCACTTCAAAGCTGAAATCTTCACTCTGCCTGCTTTGTCCACTCTCCCACTCCACCTCAAAATTGAAGCTCAAGGTTTAGTCGAGACAAGCTAACAATTTGTTTTCAGCTTGCATGTTGTCATTTTGCAGCTAATTTGATCTTTGACGAAAGCTAGAACTTGTTTCCTGTGGCATATTTGGACAGCATTATCACAGCGATTGCGGCTATAAAAAGCATATCGGGAATGGATTCGGATATGCTGCCACCAATAAAGTGAATGAGGGCTCTTACCTTTACACCCGCATTACTTCGTTTGTCTGAATCCTGCCAGAATCATCTCTCCAGAGCCCACAAGTCACTCACGTGCTATCTTGGCGCCAGTCTTCTTCCTCGAGCGCGGCTCACTTGTTTCTTCTGGTCCGACGGTAAACCGAACCTGTTGGCTGAACCCGTTCGCACAACAGACTGTTCGTCATATTTGGCTTCCGCCGAGACTGCCTGCGATCTCTTGCTTCCTGCTGAGACTTCTGTACATGATAAATGGCAACCTGCAGAGACTACTGTACATGATAAATGGCATCCTGCAGAGACTGACAACGTGATTCTGCTTCCTGTCGAGGCTTTCGTCAAGAAAGCGCGAAATGATGCAGCTGACAATGCAAAATAGGTATTTTTCTTTTTTTACTTTTTTTTTTTTTTTTTTTTTTTCATTTCCTTCCTAAGCACAAAGACAACCAGGTAAGTATATGTGGCGTAAGAGCTAAACCCTGTCATAGTCTACCTTGAAGCAGTTCCTTTACATTATATTTTAAAGTCCTTATTTCTAAATATGCCTTACAATTTTTAATCAAATATAGAATAGTTCCTGCTCAAATGACGCGTTTTGCGCCATCTGCTCTGCGTCACCATTGTTTACAAAATGTCTATTTCGTGAACCTTATGTTTTTATGTGTTAATGGAGCTCGCGGATAAGACATTGTACAAGAAATAGAGGAGCCAGGAGCAATTAGTTTTATGCCAAATGTCAAGTCTCTTAGCAGGAACTATATAAATAGTTTTAGCAGTACAAAAAGGGCTGTCAAATTTAGCCTACTTGTTTGGAGTTAAAGGCAATTGGTTTATAGTGTAAATATCTTCCCGTAGTGTTAATCTGATATGGAAAAAAGGTGCAGGGAGAAGAGAGTTGTTTCATATTCATCAGGAAGCTGTAGTGTATTTTGCCCTACAGTGTAATTCATCACAGGGTATAATCGATTCCGCCAATTTTCGCTTCCTGCAGAGACTGTCCGTCATATTTGGCTTCCGCCGAGACTGTCCGCGAACTCTTGCTTCCTGCAGGGACTACTGTCCCCGAAAATTGGCTTCCTGCCGAGACTGTCCGCGTGGCTCTGCTTCCTGCCGAGGCTCTCGGCAGGAAGCAGAGTCACGCGGACAGTCTCGGCAGGAAGCAGAATCACGCAGACAGTAGTCTCTGCAGGAAGCAAGAGTCCGCGGACAGTCTCGGCGGAAGCCAAATATGATGTACAGTCTCTGCAGGAAGCGAAAATTGGCGGAATCGATTATACCCTGTGTTCACTGAAACTTACGGCGCGTCAAGCTGCTTGATTATCTATACTATGGTAATTACTTGCCGTTCCTTTGTATGCACGTACAAGAACAAGATGTGGATGCGCAGTCTGACCTGAGTTATTGCTGTAAGCACATGTCTCGTTTTACTTTTTCATGCCTGGAAGGCTATTCCCAGCGTGCATACAGCGTTGAATCTACAGTGAATCAACGCTGATTCAACGTTTTATACCCAGTGGGTTTATATCTGTACAACGAAAAGTACCAGAGACACTATAATTCTTCTTTGAAAACGACATCTAAATGAGTTATACGCTTTTTGTTTATCAGAAATGAGCCTGTCTGTGAAGTTCATGTTATTTTTCACCTTGGCAATTTTGCACAGCATTTGACAGAGTCGTCTGTAATCTAGAACGATTATAAGATCAAGGCTAGCCAGATTTCTAGACAATTCTAAAAACAAAAGAAACGGCAACCAAGAAACGTTAACCCATTTATGCATAATGGAATGGTCTATCCTAATCAAATGGATGAGCCCATTGTCAGTTAAGGGGTACCTGGTTTGGTTCTCATTTTTAATTTTTTAAGGAGAAATATCTATCTGACTTATGCAAGTAGTGTAGATCCTGATCTGACGCCGTCTGGGTCTGCACTATTTGCATATGTTCTATTTATGGGCCGCTAGGCATTTATGGGCTAATTGAGCCTCGACACGAGAAAACCAACAAAGTGGTTCTGCGCCCAGCGCAGACTCAGATCAGGCTGGGCATCTGCCCAGTCCAATCAGACTCTTGGATAAGCGCTTAAAGGGTAGCTAAGGGTCTAAACTACCTCCATGCGGACAGTAAAGACTCTGATCAGACTGTGCGGATGCCCATGCTGATCTGAGTCTGCGCTGGGCGCACAACCACTTTGTTTGTTTTCTCGTGTCGCGGCTCAATTGTTAGTTTTACAACTGTTTCAGTAGACCACTGCATTGAGCTTTTGACCTACACGTATTTTAGTTTAAATGTTCATAGGTGTGCAAGGCTGTGATCTATGATTGTGTCTCTCGTTTGATATCACCAATATAATAGTACTTTTAAAAGAAAACACCTTAAAGCATTTTCAAATCTAACTAGTCATGATGATTTACATTCGTTTTTACTATTATCTTATTTCTTGTACTTTTTTTCTGAGAAGTGGCGTATTCATAAAACGACTTATGTCGTTGCTATGCTGTTGCTAAGGCTGAATTTCTATAAAGGAGATTCCCTACAACTATGAAATTTGCTCTGGAGGAACAGTCTTTGTACGACTGTTCCTCCAGATCAAATTTTATAGTTGTAGGGAATCTCCAACATAGAAATTTACCCTTAGCAACAGCATAGCAACGACTTAAGTTGCTTTATGAATACGGCCCCAGAACTCATTATGAACTTTTTTTCTGAGAAGACTCTGGTTTCCGAGATGAAAGACACAAAAACTTAGATTTGACGAATTTGCGCTATAAATTAGACTACTATTGCGATTTAAACGCGAAATTGCTAACAAAAGAAAAGGAAAGTCTATATCCTGGTGGAAATACTGACGGTAAACGTAAAACCATAAAGCGTTTGCCGAAGAAAATTAAGAAGAAAAATACAAGCGTTGTCGGTGTTTGTCTTAGTTGATTACTCTTTATTTATCATATAAATGTACATTTTTCGAGAGTGTCATTTTTGAAAGAACTTGCAGATATACTCGACAGCAAAAGGAAGGTATAATTTTAGTGTCTCGTTTTGCCCCATTAAAAGTAATGCTATTTTACTGAATTTTCTATACGATTTTGCTGCACATGAGATTATTATGATATAACCAACTGATAGACGGTATAAAACTTTAGAAAACTTGACTTGACTTGACATTTAAATTGCACATTTTTGCACAGATTTTGAACATCGACTAAATCATCAAAATCTTAGAAAAATCGGGTAATTTGGGTTTCAAAAAGGGTAAAGCTATGGTAGAAGGACCCGTTTTAAATAAAAAGGATTTGAAACGTGACGGCGTTTGGCTCACTTCCTGTTTGAGATACGAAAATTAAAGGCTGAAAAAAAGGTTTTCTTGGAAAAAATCTTGTCCCCCAAATTACACTAAACGAAGACTGTCCCTTATGATAAAGATGCAGTATGATTTGTATTCAGTTGTGCCCTGTGATTTCAGGGATCCAGCGCCAAAAAGTTCAATTGATGGTTGCATTAATTTAACCTAGAATTGGCCTCCAGCTCTGATTCGGTTCGATAGAAATACACAAAATTATATTTTGCTGTCGCGAAAATTGCCTACTTCTCGGCATTTGCCAAAGGAGGCTAAACATTGTTTGTTATAGGTTGGCAATGGTGAAAGTTCTTAATGATGTTTCTGGGACATATTATACACGCTGAAGAAAGCGGGCATCAGTTTTGAAGTCAATTCAAGTACAACTCGGCTCTAGAAAATGAGTTGACTGATCAGAATTTGTGATAGTAAAGTTTCTTGATTGTTTGCGCTTTCATTACGCCTGAATTTTGATAATTTTGCGATAAAGTGTACTCCGTGCATTCATAATGCCTATCCGAATTGGGCATTTTCAGCAGATTTCTATTTTGACATAAAACATAAAAAGAAATATATGCGATATATATATGATATATTGACCTTATTTTCAAGGACAAGATATGGCTAAAATGAGAAATTAAGACAGTTCATTACTATTCTGTCCACATTCTATATTTTTGATATTATGATCATTTCCAACTTATGGAATGGTACAAAGTAATTGAGAAGGCAATGATCAGGAACCGATATGACCCGCGACACGACAAAACCAACAAAGTGGCTGTGCGCCCAGCGCAGACTCAGATCAGCCTGGGCATCCGCCCAGTCTGATCAGAGTCTTCGCTGTCCGCATGGAGGTAGCTTAGACGCTTAGCTACTCTTTAAGCGCTAAGCGAAGAGTCTGATCGGACTGGGTGGATGCCCAGGCTGATCTGAGTCTGGACTTGGCGCACAACCACATTGTTGGTTTTTGGTTTTCTCGCATCGCAGCTCATATAATCAATTTCCTCACCCTTCCCAAAACAGTGAATAGGAAAAGGAAACAATATAGGCCGCGCACAAGCAAAACAAGACAAGCAAAAAGACAAGAGGTCAGCTCTTGCATAGCAGATGGCAGCGAGGCTTTGCTGAATAATGCAGAAATAAGCAAAATACATTTAGTTTAAGCTGTCGAAATAAGTTTCCGATGACATGTAAACAAAGTATGTAAAATATGCACTTTGTCTCTTTATCGCGGACGCTAAAAAGAAGTGATCTTAGCGTTCATATTGGTAATACTAAAGGACGACACGCACTATACCCATTCCCCTAAATTGATTCATCTGCACGAGTCAATATGATATGCCATAGACTTTAGACTCTTGCCTTCGTTCAAATTAATGAATAACATCAGGTAAAGATAACCAAAAGGATCAGATATAAAAGAAAGGAATGTACAAATATGTAAAACTTTTAAGGTGAATGGATACACTTTAAAATGGAGCTAATCAGATAAGAAGGTAATGCTCTTTAACCGACACGATTGACGTAGAGGTCCTGTCATTAACACCAGAAGAGGACCAAAAAAAAAACATAAAAATGACACACAAAACAAAACAAGATAAGCGAAAATCCAAGAGGTCACCTCTTCCCTAGCGGATGACCTTGAGGCTATCCTAAATAACGTACCAAGACTAATGGCAAGCCGGCATCGAATGACAAAAACAGTTAACCACAAAACAGAATCACGGCCTTGGAACGTGCAGTAATAAAATGCTGGGGGCTTAAACTGGCTTTACATGGGCATGACCCTGTCTTGGATTCTTTTTTTTTTCATAAACATAAGATGTTTGGTCCGCGTAAATGACTCTTTAGAAACCGCAAACACATAAATCAAGATAAACAACTGAGATGAAAATGAACAACAAAAAAGCTAGAGCAAAACAAACTGAACCACGATTGGCCCAGACCATAGACAGATCGTCAAGGCTTAACCAACTGACTGAGTATTGTTTTCTAGATCTAGACAGTTTGCCCTCTAGTCTATGAATTCCTCAATTTGATGTAGCTTGGACGAAACCTTTTTTTTTTTTTTTTTTGAAAATTTACAGACGTAAATTTTGTCGTATGCGTGTTGGTGCTAAAAGTGTGAAGTGGTACCGTTCTTATACAACAGACACAACTGAACCGTAAATTTGCTTTCTTTAGAAGCAACAGGGGGTGAATCTTTTCACCTTAAACAATCGTAAAAGTTCTAAAAACTGGTACACCAAAATATTTACCGTAATTGTTATAAAATAGAACTTCTTCAATATTTCTTCAAAAAGCTAGTTATTCATGATAAGCTTAATCTAATGCACTCTTTATTCAAATCTTATACTAAGATTATTGAAAATTTAAATAGAGTCATTAAGATTAAGATTATGAAAATTTGAAATAAAGAGTGATTTAGATTATCATGAATAACTTCCCTTGTGAAGAAATATTGAAGAAGTTCTATGAATATGAAAATTTGAAATAAAGAGTGATTTAGATTAATGTTGTTCTAAAATAAAACAGTTTCGGTTTAAAATGTAGCAGTTGGTTCAAGAGATGGATCATACAGCAAGCCATATAGGGCTGGATAGAGCAGTCTGATCATACCCAGGCCAACATTTCGCATTATTTTTTTATTATTATTATTCCTAAGGTTCAACTGTCTTGTGCAATATATACCAAAAGATGAACATTGAAAAGCTACAACAGAAATAGATACTGAGAAAAGAAAGTAGCCAGTATGATTGTGTATGTCATTATCATTTTTAGATATATATAATATAATCAATTGATAATATAATCAATTAAGTTGTTACAGTTAATATAATCAATTAATTGATAATATAATAATCAATTAATCAATAATCAATAATTAATAATCAATAATCAATAATTAATAATTAATAATCAATAATTGATAATATAATCAATTAAGTTGTTACAGTTCTTGTCATTGTTTTAGTATTTAATGTATGTCGTCCTAATATAGCGTTAAAATCCAGAAACGCCATTTTCTTTTAGATCTAGTGTACTAAAATCCAAGGAAACAGAGCATACATGTAAGAGTGAAAGAACTGAAAATAATACGTCGCACTTTACCATAAAAAAAGAAAGAAAACATTTGACATTATTACTATCATCAAGTAAACGATTGCTTAAATTGGTAATTCCGACAGGGCCATGTTCTTGTCGTTTTGTACTTTTATTTGCAGGGCATCAAGATAAAAAGGGCATTATGACATGTGAAAGCAGGGACGGACTCAGGAAGGCCTGAATACAAGCGTCCCTGTTCGCATTGATGCTAGGGAACCGACAAGGAAAATAAGAAAACTTTGATGAGTAAGCATGTATCCACATGCTGACACGCGTCTTCATCGCTCACAGTCACATATGCAGTCAGGACAGCTTTCTCATTAACTTGCCCATTTATAACAATAAACACCAATAATATAAATACTCGAGCCACGACACGAGAAAACCAATAAAGTGGTTGTGCGCCCAGCACAGACTCAGATTAGCCTTGGCATCTGCCCAGTCTGATCAGACTCTTCGCTAAGCACTTAAAGGGTAGCCAAGGGATCAAGCTACCTTCACGCGGACAGCGAATACGCTGATCAGACTGGGCGGATGCCCTGGCTGATCTGTGTCTGCGCTGGACGCACTACCACATTGTTGTTTTTCTCGTGTCGCGGCTTAATGTCTTATACCCGAATCCACGCCACTGTAGTGTTAAGCTTAAATCCTGTTATGTTTCTGAGCTTGATGACGAGATATTGGGCGTCTGAATGACATTTGCAATTATATCATTCTAGCAGAACAGTAAATGATAATGTTTTAGTGACAAGACATAACTATCCTGTTAAGTTTGATAATACGTACTATTTACATTCTTATTGCATTGCTTATTGCAATGCTAAAAATGAAGTCATTATACTTATTCTGCTCCATTTCTCGATGAAAATAAGAGAGAAGTAGAGTCCACTTCCGGCGCGTCATCCAACAAATGACCTTGCTTGAAATGTTGGTTTGTGGTTTGACGTTACTAATAATTCACCTTCTCTTGTTCCCAGTCTGTCGTTACGGTAACTACGTCTTCTTTCTTTAAATACCTTCAGTGTAAATTCACGTTGTGAAAAGTAGTACATTAGAATGAATAAAATAAAGTTTAAATCACAATGTGATTTAAAATGTAAACCGTATTATATACTCAAAAGCAAAACTAACGCATATTTTTCTTTTTGGTATTTTTATGTCAAAATAAAAATCTGCTGAAATTGGAAAAACAGGGAAGACCGTATCAATGCATGGAGTAAACTTCGTCACAAACCTATTGACATCTTATTTGTTTATTCATGCGTAACGAAAGCGTAAACAATCAAGGGGTCAGTCTCAAAATTCACAAATACTGATCAGTTAAATTAGTGTCCTGAACTGAGTTGTGCCTGGCTCCCAAACTGATGCCCTCTTTATCTGGGACGCTACAAGGTCTCCCAAACATCATCAAAAGTTTTCAGCATTGGTTACTTGTTACAAACAAAGTTACGCCCCTTTCTGCAAAACCCGTAAAATAGGCAAGTTTTGCGATAGCAAAAGAAACTATAGTGGAATTTTCAGCAAACCGAATTAGAATCCATTTTCGATTCGGGTTAAATAAAAGGGTAAGTGGTCACAATCAAATGGAGTGAGTAACAAAGGGAAGTAACTCTGTACGTCCTCCCAATTATACAACCACAGATTGAACTTTTGGGCGCTGGACCGTTGAAATCACTGGGCAAAATGGAATGAAAATCATACAGCATCTTTATCATAAAGGACAGTCTACTGTAAGAGATTCGGAAGACAAGATTTTTTTCAGGAAACAATTTTATCGGCTTTAAAATTTCGTAACTCAAACCGGAAGTGAGCAAAATGCGTGCTTATTTCAACCCAAAATTTGTTTTAAAGGGTTCTTTACCAATAGCCTTCTTTATTTTGAATCCCAAATTACCAGATTTTTCTAAGAATTTGATGATTCAGACGATTTTTAAAAACTTCGAAAAACTTTGGAAAAATGCAGATTTTTGCATGTGCGATTTAACTGTATAAGAATCAATTTTTTAAAGGTTTTATACCGTTTTCCAGTTGGTTACATCATGCTGAACTCACGTGCAGTAAAACCGTATAGATTATTTATTTTTTGCCAATGTGAGCCAGAATTTTGTGATTTTTGCCTTTTTGACAAAAATCTTCAATTTTTTTTTTCGAAGAATTGCACTGTGACAAGAAAATGCTGCAGAACTTATGGCCACGTTGAGGCAGTTCCCAGTATTAAGATAAAAGGAAAATATCATTACATTTAATAAGGCAAAACAGGACACTTAAAATATGCCTTTCTTTTGCTGTTGAGTATAGTATTTTTTTGGAAAAAAAAATCCAACAACATTTCGAAGGTGCATCTTTTAGAAAGTGCATTTTATTGAAAAATAGGAAAATAGTGTAGATCCAGATCAATTTAAATTTTTCTTGCCATCTGATCTGCGTCAATAAATATGAATAAGGATTTACACGGATTGAAGTAAGGCCAGTGTTCCAGGAACTCTTTAACATTTGATCATTATAAAACGTTTCTTTCTTGATCTTTATGTTTTACTGTGTAAATTGTTTTCGCGGAGAAGAAATTGTAGAAGAAGGACATGAGACAGGAGCAATTAGTTCTATGTTAAATGTCAACCCAGTAAATAGGTGCTACATAAATAGTTTTAGGAGTACAAAGAGGGCAGTTCAAATCACTGTTGTTTGATGTAAACAATATTCTTTATATATTTGCCCATTATAATTGCAATTGTGATAGGGTGCTAATATATTCCTGTAATGTTAAACTGAGACAGAGAAAAGTGCACGGAGAAGAGTTGATTATTGCTATATATATTGCTCTTCAGTTTAATCCATTTGATGCGAAGACCGACTTGCAGCTTTATTCCCTGACACACTGAGATCCGTTAAGAGTGCTTTTTCTTTGTACACACGTATAAGAGCAGAATGCGGATGCGCAGAGTGACCAGATTTTTAGCGCGACTTTGCGAATCAAACACTGGCTTATGCAATACCCTTCGTGTTCGTGCGAGTTCTAGTCTGCGTATGCGTGCGCTAGAACACGCATGCGTTCGCCGTTGTAAAAGTATTTACCTGTTGCGTTTAGTTCAGTTTCTTAGAAACCGCAAGGGCTAGAGTCGTCAATCTTGCTCCATAGATAGGTCTGGGAAAGATCAACTGAATGCAGCGATGCATATCGGCCCCATGTGCTAAATTTCACGGTCGACTGAACATAGAAACAAGAGGACCATGAGGCCCTGAATCGCCCAACTGAGCTATTGGCTAAGTGTTTTTTTTTTCTTCTTTTTTTAATACCAGTAAGTTGAAATATCTAAAGCATTACAGTAATGCTTTAGATATTTCAACTTACTGGTATTAAAAAAAGAAGAAAAAAAAACAACACTTGGCCAATTGCTCAGTTGAGCGATTCAGGGCCTCATGGTCCTCTTGTTTCTATGTTTCCCTGTGTCACTAACAAAATTTACTGTCTCAATCCTCAACGGTTTTCGAACATTAATAAACTTGTAACGAAGATTAAAACAAAGGGGTTCAATCTTTTCTCTCAATAATATCTCATTAATGGTAAATTGAAACGCAGCTGCCTCTGCCTTATTCATTTGAACCGCGACACGAGAATACCAACAAATTGAATGTGGTTCACCCTGTCCAATCGAAACACCGGTTACACGATCAAAACACCGGATAAACGTTATTGTAACACCGAATAACGGCTGATTCGCGCATAAAATATCATGGCGGCGCCCACACTAGGTAAGAATTTTGTTGTTTCTTTGCTTACAAATAAATGTTTTAGCTGAAATAAAAAGGGAAATCGGTGGAGAATTGATTTGTTTTACCATGTATGCTTCGATGCAGAGTGATGTGTATCTGATTTCTTCAAACATTCGATCCAGAGTTGGCGCAGTAGTTTCGGCCATGAACACTTTAGCCGATTTGTCTGCAAACAGTTCGTACTTTTGAAAATATGCAGCGATTATGTACATGTGAGGGGCTTACGATGAATTTTGGGGTACATTTAATAGTAATTTTACCGTTTATAATAAAAAGATGCATTGGTCCCGCAAAAAAAGAATTTTAATACCAAAATAAAAAGTAACACCGGATAAAACGGTTAAGAATTTGTCTTCTATCCAGTTTCAGAATCAGAATCATAACTGTTTACTGGTGTTACATCCAAAGAGAATCATTTACTAGGACCTGTGATCGGGAGAGCATGTCCATAGCCTTTAAAAGAGAAGTAAACTTAGTAACTGAACCCTCCGCACACTCAGTAGCAGAGATAAGTGAATTTGCCAGGGAGGTCTGATCTCAAATAGTCTGGGGGAAGAAACTGGGCTTGTAAAAGTCAGTTCCAGCCGATGGGATTTGAAATGCCAGTGAATGATGCTTCCTGGTACGCCTGCTTGGGGGAACAATGTCATTTGTGGGTAAACTGGTTGCACCCTTCAGACCTTTATTAAGCATTATGAGCCTACTATCTTTCCACATACAGTAGTAAGGATAGTGGTAGTGGGGTAGTTACGCATCATGGTGTAGAGATTGAAATGCTGATGTAGATGACCTTAAGAACAGCCATTGACAGTTACAAGACGGACTAAAAAAAGTTAAGTCTAGTGCCATTTAGGTTGTCCTATTCCTCGGATAAAGGTATCAAGGGAAAACTTTGCTGCTATGGGAGAAAAGTTTTCTCTTTATCTGTTAAAGATGGCTCCTATGTGAAGCAAAATGGCATAGATGGAGTTTTCCCCCTGGAAATGCACACATTCATCTTACAAGAACGTGTGCCTTGTTGTCATTTACCCTAACCCTACAAAAACCCTATTCTGTTACATAAGGGACTTTCCCATTTTCATCTATGGACAAGTCTGATAGCTCTGTCAGAGTAAGCTTTTTTAAATGCTGGTAGACAATATAGACCCTGACAGAATGATCTTTGGGAGCAGTCTGCTCTGGGTCTACAGTGTTGCTCAATTGTTCTTTCTGAATATTCCCAGGTTTGCAGTATCATGATTGAAAGCTATGAAAAAAAGAGTCTGGAAGTAAATGGTATACTTTTAGGGGAAGCAATTCCACCATTTTCTATTTTGCCTCCCATCTCAGTCAGGTTTAACTCACTATTTGAAGAAGTTACACCTTTAAGAGAAAATTTTCTTCTTTCTTTGTAGACCTTTTTAGAAGGGTTTCTTTGTCAAGGAACAAAGAGGAGGTCATAAAAGTTGTTACCTTTTTTAGAAACGGTGGAAGAATATGGAGGTGTATCCCTTCACCATAATTCATTCCCAGACCAGCCAACGTATAAACAGACTCTAGACAGGACATGCACGCATTGCATATACACCAATTCAACATTGTACAGTTAAAGATGCATAACTACACCACCATATTCTTCTGCCATTTATTACAAAGAGAAACCGTTTTTGTGACTTCCTGGTCACTTGTTCACTTATATAGGTGATGAAGCCCTTCAGAAATGGGATCAGCTATTAAACGAAAGAATTCAATTTGCTCCTAGAGGAACATATCGTTTCCTTTAAGAGTTGACTCCCATTAAAAAGAAGTCAAAGTGAAATAAATGACAGAGTTGCACCCCCTTCCCAGCCCCCCCCCCCCCTTACACACACACCTAAACACGTATCCATTCACATAAAAAACGTTTCATTCCGGACAAGACTTTGTATGTGAACAGACTAGTCAGGGCTTGTACATTCCTACATTCGAAAAAAAAAAACAGGTGTCTCGAGAGACACCTCATAGTAACTTTCACATTGTTTTAAGGTGTATGGGTACGCCCTCAGGGGAAGCAATCTATTGTTTTCTTTTAAGCTCCTTTCTTAGTGGGGATCAACTCTCGAAGAAGCAGATTCCTTCCTACAATAGCTGTACAGGGAAGTAAACGAGGTGCCGCAAAATTCATTTCATTTTGTACAAATGGAGGAAAACATGGCGGTATACTAGTACACCTTTACTAGGTTAAAAATGGCTAGAAGATAACTTCTCGTACCGTTTTAACCGGTGTTACTTCTCATTTTGGCCATTAAATTTTGATAACGGGTTTTCAACGCATCTTTTGTTTATAAACGGTAAAATTACTATTAAATGTACCCAAACATTCACCGAAAGCACCTTACATGTGCATACGCTCTGCACATTTTCAAAAGTACGAACTGTTTGCAGACAAATCGGCTAAAGTGTTCATGGCCGAAACTACTGCGCCAACTCCGGATCGAATGTTTGAAGAAATCAGATACAAATCACTCTGCATCGAAGCATACATGGTAATATAAATCAATTTTCCACCGATTTCACTTTTTATTTCAGCAAAAACATATATTTCAAAGCTAAAAAACAACAAAATTCTTACCTAGTATGGGCGCCGCCATGATATTTTATGCGCGAATCAGCCGTAAACCGGTGTTACTTTAACGTTTATCCGGTGTTTTGACCGTGTAACCGGTGTTTCGATTGGACAGGGTGTGGTTGGGCGCCCAGCGCAGACTCAGATCAGCAAGGCCATCCGCCCAGTCCGATAAGACTACACGCTAAGCGCTTAAAGGGTAGCTAAGGTTTAAGCCACCTCCAAGCGGACAGCGAAGACTCTGGTCAGACTGGGAGGATGCCCAGGCGGATCTGAGAGTGCGCTGGGCGCACAACCACTTTGTTGGTTTTCTCGTGTCGCGGCTCATTTCTGTTGCGTTTTGTTTGTTTTTAAAAGTACCTTACTTTTTAAAACTTGTTTCACTTAATCGCAGCTTGTATTAAGTGCCGTGGGACGGCCGTAAAACTGCTTCCTTACTTCATCATAATGCAGGTTAGATAATTTCTGGTAGTTTGTGATCACTAAGTTTAAATAAGAGTCATTTTGCTTCAGTCGTTTTAAATAAGAGCCAATTGAAAGTAGAATTTTGCTTCAGTCGTGTTAAATAAGAGTCATTTTGGAAGTGGAATTTTGCTTCAGTCGTTTTAAATATGAGTCATTTTGAAAGTGGAATTTTGCTTCAGTCGTTTCGAATAAGAGTCATTTTGAGTGTGGAATTTTGCTTCAGTCGTTTTAGATAAAAGTCATTTTGAAAGTGGAATTATGCTTCAGTCGTTTTAGATAAAAGTCATTTTGAAAGTGGAATTTTGCTTCAGTCGTTTTAATTACGAGTCATTTTGAAAGTGGAATTTTGCTTCAGTCGTTTTAAATAAGAGTCATTTTGAAAGTGGAATTTTGCTTCAGTCGTTTTAAATACGAGTCATTTTGAAAGTGTAATTTTGCTTCAGTCGTTTTAAATTAGAGTCATTTTGAAAGTAGAATTTTGTTTCAGTCGTTTTAAATAAAAGTCATTTTGAAAGTAGAATTTTGCTTCAGTCGTTTTAAATAAAAGTCATTTTGAAAGTAGAATTTTGCTTCAGTTTTTTTTTAATAAAAGTCATTTTGAAAGTGGAATTTTGCTTCAGTCGTTTTAAATAAGAGTCATTTTGAAAATGGAATTTTGCTTCAGAAATACGAGTCATTTTGAAAGTGGAATTTTGCTTCAGTAGTTTTAAATAAGAGTCATTTTGAAAATGGAATTTTGCTTCAGTCGTTTTAAATTAGAGTCATTTTGAAAGTAGAATTTTGCTTCAGCCGTTTTAAATAAAAGTCATTTTGACAGTGGAATTTTGCTTCAGAAGTTTTAAATAAGAGTCATTTTGAAAGTGGAATTTTGCTTCAGTCGTTTTAAATAAGAGTCATTTTAAAAGTAGAATTTTGCTTCAGTTGTTTTAAATAAGAGTCATTTTGTAAGTAGAATTTTGCTTCAGTCGTTTTAAATAAGAGTCATTTTGAAAGTGGAATTTTGCTTCAGTCGTTTTAAATAAGAGTCATTTTGAAAGTAGAATTTTGCTTCAGTCGTTTTAAATACGAGTCATTTTGACAGTGGAATTTTGCTTCAGTCGATGCTGGGGCGAGATCCGTATTCCACATTAATTTCATTACTGGTCATGAACAGGCCCAGTTAAACCGAGTCTGTCGCTTTCAGTTCTTTTATGTATTCGTCGCTTCCAAATGGTCTAACTTTTCAGAAAGCAGTTGAGCCGTGTCATCACAAAACCAATAAAGTGGCATATGCGCCCAGCAAAGACTCTGATCAGCCTGGGCATCCGCCCACTCTGATCAAAGTCCTTACTGTGCGCTTAAAGGGTAGCTAAGGGTCTAAGCTACCTTCATGCGGACAGCAAAGACTGATCAGACCTGGCGGATGCCCAGGATGATCTTAGTCTTCGCTGGGCGCACATGCCACTTTGTTGGTTTTGTCGTGTCGTGGCTCATTTATCATAATAGTACGATACGCATTGATGCATAGCCTGCCGACAATTTGCCAATATAAAACTTACAGCTGGACATACCGTAGAAAATGAAACCCCTTTCCATATTCCGTGCCTCAGCAAGTGTGGTCCGGGGCTCCCGCAAAAGTTCGGTCATAAGGTGTGGATTGCAGAACCGATCAAATGCTTCTATAACAAACCTTCAAAGATTTCCCTTTAACACATATGTTTGTCATATTTTCTTTACCCAGTCGTGGAATTCATTTAAATAGTTTTTTTAGAATCGGTGAGAAACACTGAAATATAGAGCTGCCAAGAGGACTTCTGGATTTCTAGCCTTGAAATTAAATCGAAGTCACAAGCACTCAGGTCTGGAGAATAAGCTGGGTGGTTTACAACATGATCGTTTTCATACGCGGAGAAAGCCTTAACATCCTTACACTTGTTGGCGGAGGCGCTGTCAGGAATCAGATGGACCCTGACCATGCATTGCTTGCACGCTTCTGACTTGCAATAAACCGTTTCGTTTTTGTTTTTTTGTTGTTGTTTTTTGTTGTTGTTTTTTACACAAATTTCTTAAAGTAGTGTTCAGGAACTGGCTGGGGTGACCAGTTTGAAATGACACCTGAACGACTGGCCGACTGGAATTTAGGTAAGTAGCGCACAGTATCTTACTTTTACTGATTTTTCTTTTGGCAGCACATGGCCGCGCTTAATTTTTTCCATATGGATTGCATGTTGTCAGCCCTCTCATGTGCCTCCACCATGCGAACCCAGGTTTCATCACCTGTTAGCAAATAAGAAATGACCCGGTGCGGTTGTTATAATTTTGTCAGAATTTCTCGGGCACATATTAGGCAATGTTTCTTATATTCGTTAGAGAGCAAATGAGGTACCCACCTGGAACAAATCTTTCGCACATGCAAACTCTGCTTTATTTGCCCGCTGTCTTTAGATATACAAGTTCTACTACATGTAGCTATATCAGACGTCCTGATCCACAAAAGCGCTACAGCAGTGACGTGTACGTTGGTAATAGAGGTTTTTGTCCTACCAAGGCGTGAATCATGTTCAATGGATCATATTCCATTTTTAAAAGCTCTATTGTGCCCATGAAAATGGACCGAGGGTCATATATATTACACAGTTCAGGAAATAGCTAAAAGAATGGCATTTTATATCCTATCGACGGCCGGAGGTTTTCAGAAAATCGCTTGAAAAGCGGGGTGGGTCGGATATTTGACCCTGAATTTTGTTTTATCTACTTGATGAGTCAAATCAAATGTACATTCGATAGGAGATACTAAGCTATTCAATATATGAGCCACGACACGACAAAACCAACAATGTGGTTGTGCGCCCAGTGCAGACTCTTACTAGCCTGGGCAATCGCCCAGTTTGACCAGACTCTTCGTTAAATGCTCAAAGGGTAGCTAAGGGTCTAAGCTACAACCATACGGACAGCGAAGACTCTGATCAGACTGGGCGGATGCCCAGGCTGATCTGAGTCTGCGCTGGCCGCACAACCACATTGTTGGTTTTGTCATGTCGCGGCTCATATGGAACTTAGTTTTCTCATGTCATGATCTCAGAGGTCACCGCGTAAGGGTCACGCTACCAAGACATACAAAAAATACAGGCATGCACTTGTATCTTTTTTTCTTTTTCTCGACTTTTCTACTCACCTTTCCCTCTTTTTTGTTTTTTTTTTCTTGTTTTTCTTGTTTTTGTGCATTTTTCCCATATTTTTGTTTTGGCCCTGCTAGTTTAGTTTGATCACTAAGACATTTGAAAGAAAAAGTTAGAGTCGATTTTCAGACTAAAATAGATTTTTAAGATTTTTTTAGCCTTTAAAGCTTCTGTTGGCCTCCGAACATGTGTTTTAGGACTGATACTGAGAGCACACAAGGCAATGGTACTGACATATACAGAGAAGTCAGCATTAATAAAATAATAGAATATATGATGTCGAGAGGGTCGTTCAAAAAGTCATTGTCAGTAATTACATTAAGATAAGCTGCTGTTGTGGAAAGGATATGGCCGTGAATTTCAATTTTTTTTTGTCCACTGTGCACTGGTCGGTGTGTATTACTGAATATAATTCAAATTGAAACATCTCGGTCATTTTAAAAGCAATTAGCACAACAGAATATGTAGTGAAAACGGTATTAACGTGCAATGAAGCGTCTTGCAATATGCCCGATAGAAAGCTACTAAATCCTATTAGTGAAAGATTTTGCTTTTAAGGACCCTTGCATTTAGGGTAGCCTAAATTAGCCAATTAGCCTATGAGTCTGGCATCCAATATAAGCGTTAAATAAAGTACAATTTATGTGTAGTTTTTGTTTTTATTTTGTTATGAAAGAGATTTCATGACTTCTCTTTCTGTTGATAATCAAGCTGATATCATTGAGGCATTTAACTCAACCTCTAGATATTTAGACGATCTTCTGAATATTGATAATCCTTATTTTGAAAGTATGGTTAACCAAATTTACCCACCTGAACTTAAATTGAATAAAGCTAATACTTCAGATACCGAGGCCCCCTTTTTGGATTTACATCTATCTATTTCCAACGGTTTTGTATCTTCTAAAATTTATGATAAACGTGATGACTTTGACTTTGATATAGTTAATTTTCCATTTTTGGATGGTGACGTTCCACGTCGTCCCTCTTATGGAGTGTATATTTCTCAACTTATAAGATTTGCTAGAGTGTGTAGTCATGTAGATGACTTTAATGCTCGTAATAAATGTTTAACTGCTAAACTTCTTCAACAGGGCTATCGGTATCATAAGCTTAGAAAGGCTTTTTCTAAATTCTATCGCAGACACCATGAATTGGTTTCAAAATTTGATGTCGGATTAAAATTTCTTTTACACCAAGGCCTATCGGAACCAGAATTTTATGGTGACTTACTATACAAATTCAAAAAGATTAAGGGTAGGACTGATTTTTCTGATCAATTCCGAAAAATAATAATACGTCACAAACGTATTGGCTATAATTTAAATGTTATGCGACAGTCTGCATGCTTAGTGATTAACCCAATCACGGTTGATAACTTTGCTGCACGCTTTAATTGCACACCGGGGGATCGGTCGTCAGACTCTATGATGGCCCCGACCTAAAGCTATATATTTTAGTTGGTTGGGACCGGAGCCTTTTTGTCTGTTGCTTGGTCTGGTGACCTTCTTTTTGCTTCAGATTTCCAGTGGGGTTGTTTGGCCCGTTGTATCTGTTGAGTCCCCGTCTTCATGGTGTTGAAATTTGATTTATGTGTTTACCGTGATGATTCATTGACGAGTTAGAGGGTTATCATGCGAACCGAACAACCAACTAAATGTTTTGTACCACTTCAGAAACTGAGGGTGAGGTTGGGCCTGTAAAATCGATTTAAGCCCCCCAGTAATTCATTACTGACCGTTCCAAGGCGGTAGTTCTGTTGTGGTTCTCTGTTGCCTGTTTTTGGTGTCAGAGTTTCTGTGATGTTTTACCTTATGTATGTTCTTATTATTTTTGGTCCGGTTTGGGTTGCTGAGTGGCCACCTTTTGGGAACAAGCTGCTCACTCGGTTGGCCATACGTTCTCTGTATCTTGATTATTTGTAATCTTAGTTGTTTCCAACTATGGTTTGAGGGCTGGATTTGGATTTTGATTGTTTCAGTTCCTGGTCTTTGCATACTTTTTACTTTCATCGTTGATATAAATATCATGCCAATGTTGTGTTCCTTGGTATGTTCCCTGTTTCCTAAATTCCATATTTTTTATGGATTAAACATGTTAAATGGTATTCTGTTTCGTCACTCAAATTTGGCAAGTCGCTTACAAAGGTATAATAAAAATCTTCGCACTGCATGGCGCGTAACATCGGGTCTTTCTTTTTCAATATTTGCGTCAACAAAAATGATTATACCTATTCTTAAACCATACGCATCATTATAAAACTGCTGTCCAGCCTGCATATTCGAAAAGTGAGGTCAAACTCTTCTCTCGGGTACGTCTATAACCGAAGACTCAGATAGGACTGTGTGGGCTGAACCGCGTTTTCGCTGTCGTTGTTACTAGGCCCAGTTTTAGTGGGAACTGCGCAATTGTTTTCTTAAATGGTCGACTTCGGTAGTAATTTTAGAGTTAATGGATGACATAACTACAAGAAATGATATATGAGACAGTCGCTATAATTGTATCTGAAGTTACAAGATAACGGGTCTCGCAGCAGGAAGTAGAGTAAATAGAATTACTATAGTATACAACTGTGTTGTAAAGTAGTGTCAGGGTCGCAGTCATTACCCTTGTACGTATAAACCTAGAAAAAGAACAGTATTGTTTCCTAGCACAGATTACAGACACCTTATAAGTAAAGGAAAAATATACAATCCAATAGATTATTTAGCTAAGTATCAATTGTTATAGAATGGTACAGATACATGTATACCAGTAAGTAGTTGCAGAAGTTTTCTAGAAATCCTCCTCAATGATGTTGTATACTAACTTATAAAAAGAAGATATTTTAGGTTTTTACCATATATAGGCATGGCGGCCATCTTGGTAATATGATCTAGACCAAATATGCAAACTTTCTTTTCCCCTTTGCCTGAAAGCTGCATATGAAATCTAAATAAAATTGGCTTATTAGTTTCAGAGGAGAAGTTAATTGAAAATAATGACGACGGACGGATGACGGACGCTGAAGATTATCGTCCTATAAGCTCCGCTTGAACCTCAGGCTCAGGGGAGCTAAAAACTTCTGCATTTATTATTTGATTCTTTGTGTTTTCCAGATGCTCGTCTTCATCAGACCATCAACAGAGGCAGAACTACTTATATAGATGAATCTTTCTATTTATGGCAAGTACCTGGGGCCGTATTCCTTCTTCTGAATATGTTCTCTGCTCTTGAAGGAACTCTTTAAGATTTTAATTCATAAAACGACTTAAGTGGTTGCTATGCTGTTGCTAATGCTAAATTTCGTTGAAGGAGATTCCCTACAACAGTTACTATGAAATTTGCTCTGGAGGAACAGTCTTACAAAGACTGTTCCTCCAGACCAAATTTCATAGTTGTAGGAAATCTCCTTTATAGATATTTAGCCTTAGCAACCGCATAGCAACGGCTTAAGTGGCTTTATGAATACGGCCCCAGGTTTTGACTGATTTCGCTCAGTGAAGCAATATGAGGGTTCTACATGCTGTTCCTGGGTCAAAATATCTCAGCAGATGCATTCAGTTTTACAGAAAATGCTTTGTTGCCTTTTCTACTTTGCATCATTTTATGAGTTTTACTAAAAGCGGTAAAAGCTAACAGGAATTTCGGGCAAGTAAATAATTTCTGAGGTCAGAATACTCCTTTGCTCTTCTGGTGGCATAAGTTTTACAATAATCTTGATATTCAGTATTTCTTGAAACAATAATAATTTACATTGAAAACTCTTAATTTCCCCGTCATTTTAGACTCACTCGACTCTTCGCATGAAGCTTTATGTCTTACACGAGACGCGCTACAGCAGTCAGGTACATAACCTTTAAAAGTTAAAAAAAATTACAACTTGAAGCAGTTATAATTTTTTGCGACTATAGCAAAAGTAACCTGTTTAAGTTAAAGTGTCTTTTTTTCACTTTCATATTCTGGAGTTATAGCAATTTTTATGGACAGGTGGGTAATTTTCCCTGAAAGATCGCTTACATAACTTTATGACTAAGCAATAAAATTCTGTACGCATCGTCTAGAAATTGGTACGCAAGGCCCTTGAAGAGTAGGAAATTAACTACTTTTTAACTTAAAACAGTTATGTTTTGGAGATTGCAAATCTGACCTTGGCCTAAATAATTTCAGACATAACCTAAATAAGTTATTTTCTACAGCCTCACTTTGAAATTAGTGGTAAATAGGATAATTTTTAACTGCTTCAAGTTATATTTTTTTAACTTTTAAAGGACAGTGGAGAGATAAAATGACAAAATTATACTATACATCGCCGACTTAAGTAAATGAGATACTTTCAGAAAAGAGACTCTGTCATTTTTATTCTTTGTCTCCCTTATTCTGTGGTGGGCCAGCATTTCCAGAAAAATGTTTTCTTCAAGTTGGAACCAGTTTTTTTTTTTCAATTAAGAGTATAATCCGTTTGACTGTGGACACTTCCAACATGGAGTATAGTCCTACATAAAGTAAATGAGCCGCAACACGACAAAACCAAGAAAGTGACATGTGTGCTCAGCGAAATCTCAGATCAGCCTGGCCCCGAGGTTATAAAACTTTTTTCATGCTCAACTCAGCTGAGCATGAAATTTTCTCTGCTGATAACTATGAAAATGCCAACTAATGTTGGCATTTTCATATTCATAAGCAGAGAAAATTTCACACTCAGCTAAATTGAGCATGAAAATAACTGTATTTATCAGTAATTTGCTATTTCTAAGCAGGTAAAATTTCATGCTCAGCTAAGTTGAGCATGAAAAAAGTTTTACAACCTCGGGGCCAGGGCGTCCGTCCAGTCTGATCAGAGTCTTCGCTGTCCGCATGGAGACTTAGCTACCCTAAAAGCACAAGTGAAGACTCACATCAGACTGGGAGGCTCCTCAGGCTGACTGAGTCTTCGTTATGCGCACACACCAGGGGCGTAGCTAGGGACAAATACACAGTACGCACAATCATGTTTTACACTCATTGAGAGCAATACTAGGGGGTTATACCGCTAAGATATTTCAAATTTTCGAGGCTGTTGGCAGTTAGTATTGAAATTATACCCAATTAACATTTCAGCAAGAAAATACGCAGGTGTGTGTTGAAATTTTGTCAATTTGACAAAATTTCAAAACGCACCTGCGTATTTGCGTATAGGCAGCTACGCCCTTGCACACTTTCTTGTTTTGTTATGAGCTGATTGGGAGATAACGGTTAGGTTGCAAGCACATTCTGCTTTCTACTAAAATCTCTTGCAGTTCATCTTTGTTAAACTAACGGTATATGCTACTCGTATCATAGTATTTCCAATGTTTTTACATGCCTTCTTCTTTCGTTGTCTTCGATGGGCCGTACGTTGCGAGATTGGTAACTTCAATCATCGTCTTGCTTTTTTATAAATGAGCCGCGACACGACAAAATCAACAATGTGGTCGTGCGCCCAGCGCAGACTCAGATCAGCCTGGGCATCCGCCCAGTCTGATCAGAGTCTTCGCTGTCCGCATGAAGGTAGCTTAGGCCCTTAGCTACCATTTGAGCACTTAATGAAGAGTCTGATCAGACTGGGCGGATCTCCAGACTGATCTGAGTCTGCGCTGGGCGCACAACCACATTGTTGGTTTTCTCGTGTCGCGGCTCAAATTTGTTTGCTTCTTCTCAACCAAACACTGGGATGGTAAGACCTGGAGATGACGCCGGATCTAACTAACTTTCAGTCTCGGGGCGTCCTACTAATTTGAATAATAGTAGGCAGAGGGCTGCTTGTACTTGCGGCAGATGCGGATGGGTTTTGTTTGGATTTTTTCTCTCTATCCTGTCTTCAGTTTCTTTCTCCCTGCCCTACGGAGACGGCTCCATATAGACTGCACTACTGTCTCAAAGGGCCGTTAACCCAAAATAACCAGCCCACATCCAAACCAAACTCGTTCTACCAGCCAGAAAGACTGCGGATATCAAAGCCGTTTTGGATGCCATTTTAGAAAGTAAATGCTTCCCGTATTTATTTTAGCCGTTGGGACAGTGGGTGTTAGAAACCCACTGTATATTCGACACAGCATATGAAAAACGGAACCCATCCCTCTTTTTTCGCTGTCGTTAATTGTCCCTTTTTCGGAGAAAGGTAGCCATTTACTGCTGGGGTGACGAGGAGAGCTTTCCATTCGCTGTCTGGCCTGTTGTTGATTTTAACCTGGCCCGGAGGTTATAAATCTCCAGTACATTCTCAAACTCAGAATAAAGCGCACCGATTGGCTGCTTCCGAGCACATGCTCGGAAGCAGCCAATCAGTGTGCTTTATTTTGAGTTTGAGATTATTCTCAAGTTTTATAACCTCGAACCTGACCTTCTGCACCATTGCCGAGCGCCTCTAACCACTCGTCTAAAGTGCCTCTAATTTATACATTTATGGTATTTTAAGCGAGACCAAAATGATCTTCATAGAAAACAGCCTACAGAAAGAAGAAGAAGAAGAAAAATAAAATAAAAAATAATAAAAAAACAACAACAACAGATTCCGCTGTATCTCATCTGAACACTCTGTTCATTCATTTGGTGTATTTGGTGTATCCGCTGGCCAGTTTGAGTCTGGAATGTCATTTATATTATTGAAAACAAGAAGTTCTAGGCGGATGAGCCTGCGTGGTTAAATAAACGTGTTCTCATGATATTTATCCAGAGATTAGAAAAAGAGTTCCTATGTACTGTGTAATAAATATCACAACACAATTCTAACGATGGTTGAGCAGCGACACGACAAAACCAACAAAGTGGTGTGTGCGTCCAGCGAAGAATCAGATAAGCCTGTGGCATGTGGCTACCGACTAACATTTACAATTAGTCCGCCAATCTTGACATTGACATGCGTCTCTAAAGTGTTTAAGACGTTTAATTAATACCGGCTGTCATGATTGAAGCTTTTACCCCACCCTTCCCACTCAGTTGCTTTTTACTGGGACAGCCTAAGGCTGGTTGTTTGTTTTTGACGTAATGGCTCTTTGAGGCAATATTTTGGTCTATATCGAGTCGGCTTCCACAGTCAGCAAGAAAGAAAAGGAAGAAAAGACAGAAAAGAGAAAAAAGTCCAAACACCTTGCTGCAAGTACAGCTGACTCTTGCTCTAGATCTACTACTCGTATTGGTCACCCTGGCATTGAAACCTATTCAGCACCATCGGCCGACCTGACCACCTCACAAAACTAAGGTTATTTATGGTAAATCAAAACGGAAACTAGAAGTTTCAATTTTGTCAAACAGAGTGCTTATAGCAAATATATACATATAAATATATACACTAATATAGATTGGTACATCTTCTTCTTTCCGCCTTTTACTAGCCCGCCACACTTTAGGGGCGGGGCATGATGATATACCTTTCGGTGTCTGTCCGTCCGTTTGTTCGTCCGGCCGTCCGGCCGTGCTCACCATATCCGATCGATAACGAGTATTTATTCACGATTTTTTTTTTCTAATTTGGCATACACATTGTTAGCGACGATGAGTGGTATGGAATAGTTAATGGGCCAAATCCGTTCATTTTAGCAGAGTTATTGCCCTTGTTCGTAATGGAAAAATGGTTTCTGGCCTGTTATTCCTTTACTATTTATGATATTTGAAAGAAACTTCACAGATATGTTGAACATCAACGGTTACATATTGTGACTAAGGACCATCGCTCTTACCTTCTCAGTTCATGAGTTATCTGCCCCTGATAGGTTTGAAAAATATTTTTTTAACCTGTAGACCTATATGGGGTATTTGTATGAAGCTTCACAGATATGTTGAACATCAAAGGTAACATATTGCGACTAAGAACCATCACGATTACCATTGAGTTATCGAACCTTTATAGGTCTGAAAAAAGGTTTTTGACCCGTAGTTCCGTTACAATATGGAATATGGGAATGAAACTTCATTGATATGTTTAACATCGTCTTACCTTTCCAGAGTTATTTGACCCTTATTAGACCTGAAAAATGATTTTACCTGTAGTTCTGTTACTATATGGAATATCTGAATGAAACTTCATAGTGAGTTATCTGCCCTTGATATGTCTGAAAATGGTTTTTGACTCGTAGTTCCCTTGCTATATGGGATACGGGAATGAAACTTCATTGATATGTTGAGCATCAAAGGTTACATATTGTGATTAAGAACCGTCACTCTTAACTTTCCAGTTCCTGAGTTATCCGCCTTTGACTGGTCTGAAAAATGATTTTTTTTTACCTGCTGTTCCTTTTCTATATAGAATATCTGAATGAAACTTCATATTATATATCTCAAAAAATAATTTACGATGCCAACCAGTGACGGGGTGTCATGCAGTGCCTGCGGTGCTTTTATTACATAAAGATACACAATTTTCATGACTTCCTGTTTGCTTCCCAGGACAACGAATCCTTTCCAAAAAAGATTCTACTTTATAAGGGAAGACTGTTCTCCTAGAGGGGCAAAGTAGTTTTTTCTATAATAATTGACATTTAAGAAGGGAGGCAAACCTAAAAATTGCAGAATTGTTTCGCATAAGAGTGTACCAGTTTCTCTGAAAAAGATCTGATGGATAAGGTTTATAGTATACTTTTTTAAGACGTATACATCAGTTAAATACATTTCTTCTAAATATAGAGATTGCGTTCTTCCTTGATTTTTAAGGAATATTTGTTAACCGTTAACCCATTTATGATTAGTATTCCATATATTGAACACATGCAAACAGGACGGACCCAGATCAGACGCCGCAAAAGGCCGCAAAAAGCGGCGTCTGATCAGAGTCTACACTGTTGTGAAAGGAGATGAATCTTTCTCTTTAGAAGAAACTTGATATAATAAAAATCAACGAAACCATTCACCCTTTAAGTAACTGCTATAATAATTCGCTATACCAGTGTTAAAGAATTCAGAATGCGTAAGTTGGTAAACCCTAAGCACTATGGTGTACCAAATGGGTCAAAAGCGACGGTACCGTTCGAACGCTATTTTTTTACCGTTCGAACGCTAAATTTTACCGTTCGAACGCTATTTTTTACCGTTCGAACGGTTAAATTTAGCGTTCGAACGGTAAAAATTAGCGTTCGAACGGTAAAAATAGCGTTCGAACGGTAAAAAATAGCGTTCGAACGGTATTTTGTAAAGACCCTTTCAAAGTACCGTTGCACCGGTATCTCGTAAATTGTATTAGCCAATCAATTTCAGTGTAACATGTCCATATTTACTGCGGACTTACCAAAATGGCGGCGCCCTGTTATTAGGCATGGCAACTGGCTGTGCTTTCGAAACGAAATGATTTCTTGTTTTGCATTGAAAATTATGTTGGTGTTACCATTCGAAATCACGGACACAAAATTTACGCGACTTACTTTTTCAGTGTTGTCATTTCAAATATGAAGTAACAGTGTGAAAATCAGTAAAGATTCAGGTAGGGCACACAAGTATTAGCTTTTCATAAAAAAACTCTCAAATAGTAAACTTTAGTAGATTCTCGAACAAAAAGCAGTTTAATCTCTAATAAATATCAAAGCATGTCGGTTTAAATGGCGAGTGCAGCACTTCACCTGTCACTAACTTGAATGTGTCATTCAGGCACAGAGCCAATGGCTAGCCTCACCTTGGTTCCCGATTCTTAGCGCCGGCAACCAAGCAAATTAGATAAAGTGTGGGATAGGCGAGAATTTCATGTTCCCTTGCATTTGCCAGTTTCCTTCTAAGTTTTGTTGCTTTTGTGCATATTCATAGCTTACCCCAGTACCCCAGTCATTTGTGACCCGATTCATAGCACCACCCCCCCCCCCCCCCCCACACACACACACAAAAAAAAAAAAATCCAGTGGCCATATGACAATCAGAATAGTTTACTGGTGATACGCCAAATAAAAATATGGAAGGTCCAGGGAGTGCCACAATAAAATAACGCAGCCGATCCCAAGCACCAAGAGGAAGAGAAAACTCCTCCAAACAGAAACCACACAATTACAAGTAAACAATAGCAGAAAAACAAGCTCTCTCTTTCCCAACCGAGGTAATTGATCTGCTACAGCTTACAGAAAATAACAAACAATAGAATACAAAATACGACATGAAACACCTACTCTAAACAACATAAAGTAAGAATTACATCAAAATCACCGCCTTAGAATGGTCAGTAGCCACAGCTGCTGGGGGCCTAAGGACATCATCCACAGTGCGCACTAATCTTCGCCCTAGATTTAGGTGTAATTCTTAGTACAAGAAACAATTAATGTTCGGTTTGCCTAATGGTTCACTAACTCATCAATACATCATCATAGAAACACTTATAAATCAACTAAAAAACTATGATGAAACAATGAAGAGGGCTCATGGCTATAAACGGGATGTTCCTGTTTCGCCTATTCCCATTTCGCCTACTCCCGTTTCGCCTATTCCCATTTGGCCTACTCCCATTTCGTCTACTGTCAAATATGACTTCATTCCTGTTTCGCCTACTCCTTTTTTCATACCAGATTTTTTTTATTTCTCACTTTGTTTTATATTTTTTAGCAAACCTACCTTTACAGTACTTGTTGATCAGCATTGTACTAATAATGTTGATTAATAATTACTGAAGGATTATAGAGTTAATAATTAGCTCATACTGTGAGCTTGTATTATGAGGGACCCTTACCCTGGTGAGATTTTCTGTTGTGTAGGATGGGGCTAAGAGCAGGGCTGTTATGGTCAGCTTGTCCCAACAGGGCAGGGCTTATACCAGGGCTCTAAAAAGTGAAAAGTTGTTGTTGTTGTGAAAATTTGTTGTTACGTTAGTCTATCTTTTGAAGCATTATCACGCTGCTTACAGTGCGACTATGCCAATATTGGTCATGCACTAAATTGGTAGATGTAGATGCTTATAGCCTCTGAGTGCATTATCACTATTCCCGCCCATCCCCGTAGGTGGGGTTACAAATGACTGGTGCATAAACTTTAAATATTGTACTGTGAGCAACACTACAAAAACAAGTTGATTCAAAATCAGTTCTTTAACATAAAACTTGCCACTCTCTTATTTAGTATTTCATTTTATCATTCCTATTTTTATTCTGACATTTTCATTTCTACTTTCATTTTCATTTCTTGGAGAGAATTCAATGAAAGTAAAAATGTAAATATCAGCATAAAAACATAAAATATGGACGTAAGAATATCCGATATCTCATATTATGGGAGTAATTCAAAATTAACCAGATGATTACCTTTAAATTAGCTAACAATACAGATTTTCACTAATTTTTTGCGAGATGGAATCTTTGAATATATATGGCGGCAGCAGTCACGGAGTAAATCGTCTTTCGATTAAAAAAAAATAAAAAACAAAAAAAATCATTTTAGGATAAAAAAAATCAAAGATAAAATAGGCAATTTTCTATTATGATAATAAATTTATATTGATAAATAATAATCCTTTATGCTTTTAAACATTGTATTGTTTTTCATTTTATTTTGCACTTGCTTTTGTAAGACGGTCGTTGATTGGTCAATCACAAAGCTTACATTAGCGGTGCAACGGTAAAATACAATTCCAACGAATATACCGTTGCGACGCTATTTTTTACCGTTGCAACGCTAAATATATCGTTGCAACGGTAAAAAAATAGCGTCGCGACGGTAAAATATAGCGTTCGAACGCTAAATATAGCGTTCGAACGCTAAATTTACCGTTCGAACGCTAAATTTTACCGTTCGAACGGTAAAAAATAGCGTTCGAACGGTAAAATTTAGCGTTCGAACGGTAAAAAAATAGCGTTCGAACGGCACCGTCGCTTTTGACCCATTTGGTACACCATAAAGCACAGTATCCGAACGCACTATACCAGTCTCTTCCGGTTTTCATAGCGTTGTATCGAGAGTACAAAATTCGCTTATAACCAGTAGTTTTATAATTTGCTCTTCGGTCTATTACTTTATTGCCCTGTACAATGTCGTGTATGGGTGGATAGTAAATGGTACAGTATTCAAATCGCCCTCATATAAGTACCGCTCTACTAGTAAAAGACCGAGGAGCAAATTAAATTAAACTTACCTCCTTACAGTTTCGAAGCTGAATAACTATAAATGACGCAGCAGATTCCGGATAAAATCTCAAAACATAATGATTTCCTTCTGCTGGTTTTAAGCGAATTTTGTACTCTCGATTCAACGCTATAAAAACCGGAAGAGATGGTACAGTGCGTTCGGATACTGTGCTAAGCAGTCAACACAACACTAGATCAAGGGGACCCTCTCTGAAGAGGGAATATAAAAATCATTGCATACATTCTGCTTTCATTTTCTTTGGTTTAGTACGAGCCTTTGAATTCATCGACAATAAATGAATTCCTAATAATATGAGGCTGGTTCAGGAAAAATTAAAACATAATATGATCCACGACACGAGAAAACCAACAAAGTGGTTGTGCGCCCAGTGCAGACTCACACCAGCCTGGGCATCCGCCAAATCTGAGTCTGTGCTGTTCGCATGGAGGTAGCTTAGAGCCGTATCTACCCTTTAAGCGCTGAGCGAAGAGTCTGATCAGACTGGGCGGATGTCAAGGCTAATCTGAGTCTCCGCTGGGCGCACAACCACTTTGTTGGTTTTGTCGTGTCGCTGCTCAATTATTTGTCTGGAAGATAACTTGATTTCAACTCTCTGTAATTTTAATGTCGCTCAGAGATAAAAATAGATGGGATATAGAAGAAATACGCTTTTACTTAATTAGCTTATACTTTATTGCGAAATGTCAGGTCTAAGAGCAGGAAGTAGATATTGCAGGACATAATATGTAGGTCATACGAGCCTAATTATATGTCGGTCAAGAACATATACTTCGGGGATTTAACCCGAGTAAAAGAAATTGCTTTTGAAGTGCCATACAGTTCACCTTGATATGAGCCGCAACACGACAAAACCAACAATGTGGTTGTGCGACTAGCGCGGACTCAGATCAGCCTGGGCATTCGCCCAGTCTGAATAGAGTCTTCCCTAAGCGCTTAAAGAGTAGCTAAGGGTCTAAGCTGCCTTCATGCGGACAGCGAAGACTCTGATCAGACTGGGCGGATGCCCAGGCTGATCTGAGTCTGCGCTGGGCGCACAGCCACATTGTTGGTTTTGTCGTGTCGCGGTTCATATAACTATGGACCGAGACAGATGTTATTGCAGGAACAATAATAGTATGCCATCAGACAGTAAAGTACAGCACTTGTCTTGACAGCTTGAAGGATATTCTATTCGGAATTACTTAATACAAGAAATATTCAGAGAAATTCTATGCCCCCGCTAGCTATCTACATGTATGTAATTTACTTTAAAAGATAGGTGTCGTTATATATATTCTAACAGATACATTGGTTGGGTGTTTGGGGTTTAACGGCCCCTTGAGACAGTTTTTCAGTTTATATCGAGCCGAAAGAAAAGAGGAATAATAGACGAGAGAAAAAAAATCCACACAACCGCAAGCACAGTAGGCCCTTGCCTTACTTTTATCGACATGCGTAAGTAGGGCGCAACGGAACTAAGAGATACAACTCTTGGAAGTAATGATGACAACATACATTAACACGCACGTACATAACGTGTATGCTGCGTGTGCGTGTGAATAAAACTTTCCGAGGTCAAATGCAGCTGCACACAAAACCGTGCAAATACATGTAAGGTAACCGCACTACGGAAGTAAGTTAACTGTATTACATTATTTCAGGATCAATTTTAGTAAAGGTAAAATTGAATGTCACGTTGCTTTATAATATAGGGTCTGGAGACACAATGTACTGCAGTGATAGTGAAAGCATATCGGCACCCTTGGTACCAGATTACGTGATTATGGACTTCTATGAAGTAACTCGTTAAATGCAAAGTATAAAGGCGCGAGCGCGAATACAAAACAGGAATGGTCGGACTTACTAGTGGTGTTTTCATTGACCTTCAGTGATGCTCTCACAGTTACATGTAAGTTCAGAGGCTTTATCAGAAAGTTGCAAATGTAGCTAATTATACAGTCAGGTACATAACCTTTAAAAGTTAAAAAATATATAACTTGAAGCAGTTATAATTTTTTGTGACTATAGCAAAAGTAACCTGTTTAAGTTAAAGTGTCTTTTTTCACCTTCATATTCTGGAGTTACAGCAATTTTTATGGACAGTTGGGTAATTTTCCCTGAAAGATCTCTTACATAACTTTATGATTAAGCAATAAAATTCTGTACGCATCGTCTAGAAATTGGTACGCAAGCCACTTGAAGATCAGGAAATTAGCTACTTTTTAACTTACAACAGTTATTTATTTGGAGATTGCAAATCTGACCTTGTCCTAAATAATTTTAGACATAACCTAAATAACTTATTTTCTACAGCCTCACTTTGAAATTAGTGGTAAATAGGATAATTTTAACTGCTTCAAGTTATATTTTATTAACTTTTAAAGGTTATGTACCTGACTGTTATATTGGGACCAAATTAATGATACATTTTACAAACATACAGTTGGAACACTGTTGAACAATCAGACTAGGACAACAAATTCAGTGCAGTACATTTGGCTAAAACCTGAAAAAAGTAGTAACATTCTGATTTCAAAAACTCTAAAATACCATTAAACATCGTATTCGCCCTTTGCAAAAGCCTTCATTTGATTTAAACCCCATTCATGCAGAGCGTTCCATAAATGGGACATATACAAACAGTGCAGACCCAAATCGGATAGTAGGTCTACGAGGGGTTTTCATTAAGTTTTGAATCTAGCCGCATAACTTTTGTGGTTTGCTGGGGACAAATGCTATGCATGTATTAAAAAGACATCATTTTGTCTTGACAGTAATACCATATACCATACAAAGATACATTTTCTGAGTGAGTAGCAACGCATTTTATTAGGCCCAGTCATACCACTGGGCTAACTTGATATGTGAATTAATTTTCAGTGGGACATTCACATAAAAATCATTGTTAATACAAAGTAAATTTGTCAGCTTTTGTCAAGCTTTGCCTACAATAGCTATTCGAAAGTTAGAAGGGTAAAAACTGCTATAAATTGATTCATTCCTTGCAAAGCAATGCGAATTTCTTATGATGTTATTGAAATCGATGTCAACGTCATTTTTGAAGACTTTAGCAGCTTTGTTTTTTACATTGATTTAATTTTACGACGATTTGTCGATCTGGGGCCGTATTCATAAAGCCACTTAAGTCGTTGCTATGCGGTTGCTAAGGCTAAATATCTATAAAGGAGATTCCCTACAACTATGAAATTGCTCTGGAGGAACAGTCTTTGTAAGACTGTTCCTCCAGAGCAAATTTCATAGTTGTAGGGAATCTCCTTCAAAGAAATTTAGCCTTAGCAATAGCATAGCAACCACTTAAGTCGTTTTATGAATACGGCCCCTGGCCCGTGCAAATGCTCTTTCTGACAAGATTTTGAATATCAAGACACAGGTTACAAAATCTTTGAAACTTTAGTCGAAAGGGAGAATTTGCTACTTCATAGAACGCGCATAATCCAAATTAGCAGGACAGTATGCAACCTATATTGTTATTTTCGCGATATTTACAGGACACAGTTGCCTGGGGATTGTGTTTAAGTAGCAATGATGAGATAATTCATAGACTGCTCATATATGGAATATGACCTTCTTAAGTAAACATCCGCTGTGGGTGTAGGGTATTTCTCTTTCAAAGGCGTTCAAAAATGCGTCTTTTAGAAAATATAAACCAAGTTTGCAGAGTTGTCCAGACATTACATAGCTATATGTATTTTCGCTATCAGAAGTTCTGTCTTTATGATGGTAACTTTATGATGGTAACCAAAATGACGAATGGGTAATGAAATAAAAATAATAATAATTATAAGCTAAATCAGATACCCCTTATTGATAAATTGACTCATCTGTTTGATAAGGCTAGAATAGTATACTCGGCATAAATGGGTGAACACTAGTGAAACACGGACAAACATCATACACTGACCCTGCCGTTGCAAATTTACTTTCGTACGCCGGTGTTAAACGAAGTTGGCTACCTCCAAGTACATGTATGCTCTTTGTAGATGTTTGACCGTATTTTCGATTTAAATAGTTTAGCCATTGTTAGTCGAAGAGAGTAATACCAAAATGACTAAATTTTAAAGTTTCCATAATAATTATTATTGTTGTTGTAAATTAAGATTGAGATTATGAACTTGAGAAGGTGTAGAAAAGGGCAGCTAGATTTGTAACGGGAAATTACACATAAGAAACTGGGAGTATGACTGACATTCTGTAGAAACTTTAGTGGGAATCCCTGAAAAAGAGAAGGAAAGATAGTAGACTCGTAATGCTTTACAAAGGTCTGAGGGGTGTAGCCAGTATACCCATAAATGACCTTGTTCCCCCAAGTAGGCGTACCAGGAATCATCATTCCCTGACATTTAAAACCCCATTGGCTGGGATTGACATGTACAGGTCCAGTTTCTTCCCCCAGTCTGTCAGAGATTGGAATTCCCTGGAAGATTCACTTATTTCTGCTGCTGAGGGTGCAGAGGAATCAGTTACTAAGTTCACTTCTCTCATAAGGGCTAGGGACTAGCTTCCCTGATTCACAGGTCCCGGTGAATGATTGTCCTTGGACGTATCACCAGTAAACAATTCAGATACTGATTCTGATTCTGAGATGCTATTCGGCAGCACATCGGAACACATCTGAATATCCTATCTATGTGCACTGGCTTCCTTTCTGCTACGAAACCTTTTTTTGTTGTTGTTGTTTTTAGCTGCATTAATTTACATTAAGCCCAAAGTAACTTAAGCTACTTTCCGATCCATGGCGGAACCCTCTGATGCAGATCCCGTTTGTTGTATATCTAGTGTTGTGGCTACCTGACAGTGCACAGATCTTCATTTAGCTTCTTGAGTTGTTTTCCAGTTTAAATAGAAAATAAGGTAAAACATATGCTTTACATCATTAAATTTAAGCCACATCAAGTGAAAATGTGCAATATGGCATCGGTGACAAGCAAATGCTCTGATCAGACTGCACCAAAGTGCAGTCTGATCAGAGCCTTCGCTTGTCACATCAGCCTTCTATGGAAGTGACCCAAGCCATAGAGCTAACAGGAGGGTCTCTGAATACCCTGTATAAATGAGAAGGATGATCGGAATATCGCATGACAAAATTGCCACATTGTTGCAAATCACATGATGTGGCTCATTTATGTATTTTTTCTCGCTTTTGATGTGTTGTATTTATGCAAAATTACTAACTGTTAAACTATGTGTTTGTCTGTTATCAAAGATTTGAGCCGCGACACCACAAAACCAAGAATGTGGTAGTGCGTCCAGCGCAGACTCAGATCAGCCTGGGCATCCGTGCAGTTTGACCAGACTCTTTGTTAAGTGCTCAAGGGGTAGCTTAGGGTCAAATCTACCTCCATGCGGACAGTGAAGATTCTGATCAGACTGGGCACATGCCCAGGCTGATCTGAGTCTGCACTGGGCGCACAACCACATTGTTGGTTTTGTCGTGTCGTGGCTCATTTATCATTCCGTTTTTTTTTTGTTTCATTTGCTGTTCTCCCACTGCTTTTCTCCTGGTGTCTTGGGTGTGTTGTGTTTTGTGCCTGTAATCTTTCTTGGACATCTTTATCTGAATGTATTTGCGTTAACGGAGTACATTTCTAGAACACATTTGTCCAAATGATAAATGTAATTTGGTCTTTAAATTCAGATAATGTAACTTTATGTAAGATTAGTTGAAAGGTATTTGATAATAACATCGACCTCGACAATTCTTTTTAAAGTACCGATGACACTATATTTCACCGCTGACCATGTTTTTATTAAGTTATTTAATAATATATGAAACTGTACTTATCCTAAACGAGACTGTCTGAAGTGTTCATGTTAATTCTCGCGTGTACTCATTAATCAATCTACATGGCGGCTATGCATCATATGTCTTTTATACCATTGTCTGCCGCTTTCAAACACAATTGAGCCGCGACACGACAAAACCAACTAAGTGGAACATGCGCCCATGAAGACTCAGATCAGCCTGGGCATCCGCCTAGTCTGACCAGAGTCTTCACTGTCCGCATAAAAGTAGGTTAGACCCTTCTCTACACTTCATTCCCAGGCTGATCTGTGTCTGCACTGGGTGCATATGCCACCTTTGTTTGTCGTGTCGCGTCTCCTCCCATCATGTTCAAGGGCGTAGCTACGTATACGGCAAATACGCAAGTGCGTAATGAAATTTTGTCAAAATTGACAAAATTTCAAAATGCACCTGCATATTTGCATGCTGAAATTTTATAAATTAGACGAGATTTCATTACCAGTTACCAAAGTGGCTGAAATACTAGCTTTCCTTTCAAGAAGTAGAGCATAAAACAAGGTTGTGCGTATCATGAAATTGTCCCTAGTTACGCCCCTTTTGTTTTCAAACCATTTTCCCAACGGGGATCAACAATAATTTAAACCATGGTTAGCGATATTTTCACATATACAATGTACTCTTCAGGATTTCGCCAGTTAATCTGCTACAAAGTAGCAACTTCAGCATAGGTCAATATGGAAATGTCATGTTTCAAGTCTGTCGAAATGCAGAGAATTACAAATAAAGATTGATATGATACGTCTTTTTCTTGGTCGCGCCAACCATAGTTCAACTAGTGTTTTATTGTAATGTCAATGTAATAAGTTATGAGTCTCTAAACAGGACGTACACTTGTTGTTATTGTTGTGTTGTTGCTTTACGTCAACGTATGGTAAACAGTTATGGCTAGGTGGGAACTGTCAGTTAGCCTAACCACACTATTTCTTGGCAGGCTTAGACTACGTGCACATGTTTCACCAGTAACTGCCCACTGCCCTTCTTGAGTCAGCGGCAGGGGAAAAATTGATCTCCACGAAAGTAGGCGGCCGGACAGGGTATCAAACCCGGGACCTTTGGCCCTTGAGTCAGACGCGCTACCGACTGCGCTTCGTGGCCCGGCTACTTATACTTTGAGCTACATCAGAAGTAAGTATAAGGTTAAAGTAAAATGAGCCGCGACACGATAAACCCAACAAATTGAATGTAGGTGTGCGCCTTGCGCATACTCAGATCAGCCTGGGCGTTCACCCAGTTTGACCAGACTCTTTAAGTGCTCAAAGAGTAGCTGAGGGTCTAAGCTACCTCCATGCGGACAGCGAAGACTGATCAGACTGGACCGACACCCAGGCTGATCTGAGTCTGCGCTGGGCGCACAACCACATTGTTGGTTTTATCGTGTCGCGGCCCAAATGTGTTATTAGTCTTTGACTTTTTATACATTATTCATAGTAGTCTCATGACCAGACTGTGTATGGGTTCGCTTGTCTTTTTTTTTTTTGCTTTGCATACCGCCTTTATTTTACCTTTCCCGCTTGGTATTTAGGGCAGGATGTGTTGAAGACTGGGTTGGTTTCTGATCGTTGTTTTCTTATATGCGTTTACCAATCAAACGCATAATTCTTAGCATGAACATTAATATTGTTCTATCAAAAATATCTTGTGTGAAATCAGAAAAACATATTTTGTGTTAACAAAACATTTATTTTTTACGCTTGACGTCATCTGTATAACGAACTGAATGAGTATGTTCAATAGAGAATCACTCAACAACATCCAAGAAGTGCAATGGTGCAACATAAATAATTGGAAGTTTTTTTTTTTTTTTTTTTTTTTTGCTAAGAGTGCGTTAAATCTGAGAAACAGTTGTTCTTTCACTGCAGATCCAATACAATTTAATAGATCTGGAATCATTTCAATAATTATTTAAGGCAAGTTACGCTTGGTACCTAGCATATCCATTTCAAGAACAATGCAGTCCTCGTCTGAACCAACTCCCAACTCTGTCTTGACATGTTTTTTCTATCACACCGGATAAGGATATCCGCGTGCTTCCCTTGTACCTATAAATCTTATCTCACCCATGTTATCTCACCCAGGACCGGATAAAAATCACGAGCACCCAATGCATTGGTTGAATTGGAGGTCATGTATCTGCGTCGTCGAGCGACGTTGGCATTTTAGATGATGACGTCACGAAGACGGTAAAAATGACGTCAGTTTATGCACGCCAGTCGTTGACGTAAAGAGCCGAATGGCGGTCGTTGAAAGCGGCGCCTTCTTTCAAATTCAAATTGAAACCTCTCAAGCACTAGAATTACGCATTTTAAGAAGTTCTGAAGTTAAAACAAAACATGGTGTGCAAGAAAAAGTATCTATCATTGGTGTGAGGTGCGGATAGAAAAATCCGTCACTCGGGATCACTGTTCGGCATCACTCGGCAAGCCTCGTGATGCCGAACAGTGACCCTCGTGACAGATTTTTCTATCCGCACCTCACACCCATGACAGATCCTTATAATATCTTCCTGTTCGAACGTAAGCTCTCAAAGCATGCATTTACATCGCTCTCTTCAAGATCCATTTCCTGCTACATGTAGCGCTGTTCGTGAAAAAATAATTGGTATAAGTCGTCTTCATAGTTAAAGACAATCTTGGAGTTTTATTATTACTGGCCGTTCCAAGTCTGTTTTTGTGTTGCAATTCGTCATTTTTAGACTAAGTTTGTCTGATGTCTAAAATGTACTGATCCGTTTAGTCGTTATGGTTTTCTATTCTTCTGTCTGTGTTTCGAGTGGGGTTGTATTTTGTGATAAGGGCCTTTGTTGATCATCTTTGTTGTTGTTGTTTTTCAATTCTGGTGCCGATGTTTCCCCCACAACTCAGCGGAACGTATCCATAGCCGCAGGATGGAGCACAGTGCGTCCGTCACATTCGTCGTCGTTAAAAACAGCAACCATCACTACAGCTGTTTTACCGTGAGCATCATCCTGAGTTGTTAGACAGCATCTGGCTCTTTCAAAACAACCCCGATTATGACCACACCTCAGAAGATCTTCGCTACCACGTGGCTGGCTTGCCACGTGGCATTGCCGCTCTTGCACTGCACCGAGGTGTCTTCTGTCCGAATTCCGCAAGTAACAAGGTACTTTCCTGGGTATCCTCATTTGTATATTTCCTTCTCTTTGTCTCTGACTTTTTTTAATGAAGGAGGTTTGAAAAACTAGAGGTTTTATTTGACATTTAAATTATTCGTAATGAACGTTTCGAACGTCTGATATGTCTAAAATAATTTGTTAAAAACGTCAGTGAGGTGCCCTCATCACTAATTGGATACAATGAGGTGAACAAATTTAATTTATTAATTAGATACACTTTATATTTTTATATTGCTTAATTCCACCTGATACATTTCTCTCACGTGTCTTGTCTGTAACGTTCAGCACTCTCATTTAACTTGTTAACTGAAATGGACACAATCACAAGATACTCGTAAGGAAATATGAAACAAACACGTGTTGATGTTTTTCAAAGGAGGTTATACATGTGAAAAACTGAAAAAGGATCGTATTAGCACTTCACGTGAAAATAAAAACCTCAACATGTTTTCGCCATTTATTTTTCCAGAAGGAAATGTCACGGCGCCAATGAAAGTCCTGATATTTATGTATGTGGCAAAGAGTGTGAAACATGTAGGCATGTGAATTACTTAAAAATTCTTCACCGAATTACTGTTTAGAGCTCGGCTGTTTCACATATGACAGTTGTTTAACTGTATTTTTATATCCAAGACAGCAAAACTGTGCTAACAAGAGGCCAGCTGTTTTTTTTTTTTTCTTCTTCTTCTTCTTTGGGTACTCTGGGTTTCGACCTTTCTTTGCTGAAGGGTTGACATAGTATACGTGAAAGGGCCGGAAAACCTAAATACAAAAGAAAAACGATCTCACATAGAAGACCAGAGGGATGGATAAAATACATTCTTTGCTAGAATACTTGACTAAAATATTCTAGATGAAAGATAAAATGAAGTAGAATGAAGTCGTAAAATGTCACAAGAAGCCTGAAAGGTAATGGTAAGACTATCAGGTGGAAGCAACTCTGCCGTATACAGTTTTGCCTCCCATTTCAATAGGGTTCAAATCTAAAAGGAATTTAAGGTTTGCTTCCTAGTAGCGATTTTCCCATTCAGAGTAGCCCCTCTTTGGATAGGCCACTTTGTTCAGGGAAGCAAAATTTTGTTCCCCTTTGTGAAAACGGCAGAAAAACATAGAAGTGTGTCTATACACCTTAAGCCATTTTGAAATGGTGTTGTCATCAGTTTCATTTATGTTCGGATGTCCTTTCAGGACGAATCCCGGAAATATTCTAAGCCCTGCAAGAAGAAATATGCCTGAAGCATCTTTTCGTTATCAGTATCAGGTCTATGGTCAGGAACACTGACCTAATAACGATGTACCCCAAGGTTATTGTCTTCACCTCGATCGTGACTACTGAAAAGCCGGATATCACTTGACGAGTTGTTACATTTCAAATTCTTCAATACTTCTTAGATTGCGTGTGAATATGCATTATTGCATAACCTTAAGGCTTGTGAATAGTTCTAATGACATTATCTTGTGGCAACGGTCATTTACCTTTATGTTTAAGCTGCTGACCCTGATAACATTGACATACATGTATGATTCGATGCTTAGTTATACATGTATGTATTTATACCTTTTCGCAGTTATGTTATAGGCTACTAGATTAAAATATAACAAGCTAAATATGCCTTAGAGAGAAGTAAATTTCAGTTCTGGATGCACAGGCGTTTTGGATTTTATAAGCTCGTTTGTCCTATAGTTTTTTCTGTCTCTCGGGACTGCAAGAAAGTCACCTAAGGGTTGCTGATCCCTACTTATCCAAATATTTAAGGTAAACATAAAACAGTAAAGAGCCACATGAGACGAATAATGAGTGCCGTACACGTCACCTCTGGATCTGCGCCATTTACATTATGTTGTCATTATACGCCCTGAGGTGAGTAAAACCAAGTTCAACTAGAGCTCCAAATAAAAAGGGGTATACATGTAACAGGTACAATGTAAGTATAATTTTGCATATTTCTCCAGAAAAACATATTTTGTGACTCTTATTAGAGGGGTAATGACTTATGTGAGAAAAATATCAAAGATACCGGCAGCATATGTTTATTTTGTCTATGAGCGAAGATATGGGATTTTTTATGTTGAGATAACTTGAAGAATGTCAAAGAAACTATTCTTGGGCAGGCTTAGACCTCCTAAGCGGTTGAGGTGGAGATAATCACTGATTTGAGACAAAGACAAAAATCTGCATAAAACACTCAAAATACCACTGCTCTTTCCAAAACTTAGCATATGCCTTCTTTATGTTGTTGTCACAATTCAGACTCCCAAAATGCAGCATTTGTTAATGTTAAAAAGTGTTTTATAAGGAAAGATCAAAGGGTAATTTTGTGCGCAATAATCTGAAAAAATATTATTGTTATTGAAAACATACCTAGTGCTGAGAGTTCCTCGTTGCATAATGGAGAGCGTCCTAGCAATTATTTTTTCAAACTCTTTCACACATTATCAGGCTGAGCAGATGAAAAAAGATGCGGTCTGTGTCCAATTTTTTTTGTCAAAACACACAGGTGAGACAAGTGAGACAATTTTTACAAGGTTGAACAATTTCATCTACACACCAGTAGGTTCTCTCAAGGATAGCACAAGCCACTTCAGCTCTTGCCAAGCTGAAACCAATTTGGAGAGATAACAACATATCTCTTGGATCAAAGGTGAAACTTATGCGCTCCCTTGTCATTTCCATATTTCTGGATGCCTGTGAATCATGGACCTTGACAGCAGAGAAAAGAACGCAGGCCTTTGAGATGAGATGCTACCGCAGGTTACTGAACATTTCGTACAAGGACCATATAACCAATGAGGAGGTTCGCAAAAAGATCCAGGCAGCCATTGGAGAATATGGTGAACTCCTGACGCTGGTCAAGAAACGGAAACTAAGGTGGTTTGGCCACGTCTCAAGGTCTTCTGGTTTAGCAAAGACAATTCTTCAGGGCACAGTGAAAGGAAAAAGAAGAAGAGGTAGACAGAAGAAGAGGTGGGAAGACAATATCAAGGAGTGGACTGGAATGGATTTTGCCAGCTCAACTAGGGCAGCTGAAGACAGGACAAGGCGGAAAGGGATTGTTTTGAAGTCAGCTGTGGTGCCCCAACGACCTAGTAAGGTTATGGGATAGAATAGAATAGAATAGATCATTTAAGCATTGTATTATTTATACTGTAGGTGTTACATATGTATGCTTGCCTACCCTATATTTAATAAATGCATCCAGTGTACATTACCTTGTACATGGTTGAACATTTGAGAAAAAGCTACCGTTTTCATCTGGTCTACATTACAATTTGAGAAAGAGTTGGAATAAATAATTGCTAGGACGCTCTTCATTACGCAATAACGCACCTTCAGTACTACGTATATTTTCAATACCGATGTTATTTTTTTTTAATATTGCGCAGAAAACTACCCTTTAATCTTTCCTTATAAAAACACTTTTTAAGCAGCATGTACGTCTATTTTGTATTCTTAACTGTAAAGAACAACAATAATAAGAAGTCTGCTAACTTTCAGGGAGATACCTTACATTTTTATGGTTTTATGCAGACTTTTACATTTACCATAAATCACCACCTTAACCAGTACTAAGTGCACTTACTTTCACCAGTGACTTACAAACATCGGCAAACATCGATGTGAACCGTTGTCAACTTCGCCTGACACCTGCGATCCTTAAATTTACGTGTCTTAAACCTTCCCTACCTTTAAACAGCGGAGAAGGCACGGCTGCCGGTATTTTTTCTTTAAAATCAAAAGGACAAAGAGGGTGGTCGGTTGGTGAGATGGTGTTGTGTGTAACTTCCAGTGCCGGGGCGTCCGAGTGATTTGGAACGTTGTAGGGCAAGGGCCTACTGTGCTTGCAGTAGGTGCAGGTGGGGGTTGTTTGGACATTTTCCTCTCGTCTATCATTTCTCCTCTTTCTCCGTCTCTGGGAGACGGCCCGATATAGACTGAAAACCTCTCTGAAAGGGCCGTTAAACCCAAAACAGTCACTCAATCAAAAGACAGAAGGCTGCTAGAATACAGCTTTTAGTAGGACATACAATTTTATTGACTGGTGAAAAATTGTTTTTGATAGATGAACAATATAGAGCTTTGCAAGTGACAGAACTTTACGGTAAGAGAAAACATCAGGGTTCGAGATTATAGAACATGAGAATAATCTCAAACTCAAAATAAAGCACACTGATTGGATGCTTCCGAGCATGTGCTCGGAAGCAGCCAATCAGTGTGCTTTATTTTGAGTTTGAGAATGTACTCAAGTTTTATAACCTCTGGGCCAGTCTATATTCATTTTGTAAATATTAACAAAAACAATTCTAGACAGATTGTAGGCCTCATTAAGCATACAGGTAGACAGTATTATTTCTCAAAGTTAGCATTGTCTGTAATCAAACAACAGCCGTTCTTTGAGGCGCGTCATGGGAAAAACTGTCATATAACGGATAACTGCACAAGTCAAAGCCATCCAGCACTCATACTAAGTCTGATCAGGCTAATGCAGTTAGCTTTTTAAATCTACATGTCTTTGTCAAATGAGCATCCCAGGCCAGTTATTAATGTAAGCAGTACATTTTGGCAGGAGTGGGGTTTCTGGATGTTTCTCAGAGTTATTAGCTAATGGAAAATATTTGTACAAATGTTACTGACATTATAACGAAAGTTTAAAATGTTGTTTTTCGAATATCGTCGACAATGTTAGCTTCTACACTTCCTGTTTTGACTGGTATCTTTATAGAATAGACGATAAAATAAAACCATTGGCATGTTTGAACTTTAATAAAGGAAAATTGTGTGTTATCTCATCAAAGCAAACTTTTTTTTTAAGTTTAACGACTAACCCAGTAAGACTGTATGTAGTTCATCAATATCCTCCTAACTATAAAGTAGGTCAAGAAAGTGCAGAGGCCGTATTTATAAAACTATGTAAGTGGTTGCTATGCTGTTGCTAAGGCAAAATTTCTATAAAGGAGATTCCCTACAACTATGAAATTTGCTCTGGAGGAACAGTCTGAAAAAGACTGTTCCTCCAGAGCAAATTTCCTATTTGCAGGGAATCTCCAACATGGAAATTTAGCCTTAGCAACAGCATAGCAACGATTTAAGTCGTTTTATAAATACGACGCCTGGTTGCCCCGCAGGGTTCATATGCGTCAGGGAAATGTCAGAATTTTTTTTCAAGGTCAGGGAATAGTCAGGGAATTTAGTGTTGTGTCAGAGAAAAATGAATTTTTGCTAAAATGTCTGGGAAATGCCAGGGAAATTTTACAATTCCAGTCATGATGGATAAACAATAACTGAACATGACTAGGGCAGTTTTCTTAACTTTTTGGAACAAAAAAAAAAACTTAATTATTTTGATAAGTTCTAAATTGCTTCTGACATAAGAAAACTGAAGGGTTTGTCTCCTCAGCTGCCTTTTATTTCAGGTAGCTGGATGACTTTTTGAAGTGATCCGAAAGTCGCTACTGGACTTCTGTCATACATTTTATTTTCAGATGCTTACTCGCAGCAGCTTTGAATTTGTTACTAACTGGGTTTACATGGCTTGTTTGCTACACCTGGGCTAGGTTTATGTAAACTGTCATACTGATTGCCTCTAATCATTATTTTGTTGTTTTTTTTCCATATTTAATGTTGTGTATGAACATGTATACATACAATTTCCAGTAGGTCTGACAGTTTAACAATGAACTGTAAGAACTAACAGTCTAACACCATTATTCTATTTCATTTTTTCGAATTCCGTGTAGTATATTTATTGCTTTTCATTGTAACATCTACAACAGAACATAGCCAGATTTCTGGAAATAAGCACCCTGTATAGCAGAGTTCAAAACTTTGGAAGTTATATTCTAAACATTAAATGAATACAGGATTATAGTAGAATTTTATATAAAAAAAAAGCCGATCTGTTGTAGCTTTTGCATTGAGATATTCCACATCCAGCTCTAAAAAAGTAAAAATTGCTCTGCATTCCTCTATATACTGATTGCAATATGGGTGGCTTGGGTTGGCTGTATGGGAGGTTTGGAGGCCAATATCAAAATATTTATTTAATTTTCTTTTCTGTACCGGTTGCACTGTGACCACATCTTTTTGGGAAGAGAGAGCTTGTTGCTGTGCTGGTTCTGATTCGTTTATTCCTATATTGTTTTCTTCATCGTTAATTACTTTTCCTCCTGGTGCCATTGGTTAAGGTAAGTCGTAATCTTTGTGGAATTTCCTGGGCATCTACTTCTGTATTTGTTTTTTTAAATAAAACATGTTTCTTTATGGGTATCGTAATGTCAGGGAAATTTGGATTGGCGTCAGGGAAATGTCAGGGAAGTTTGTTTTGTCTAGTCTGTATGAACACTAAGGATAGAAAGGTAGGGTCTGTATGCTCAAGCTGCCCTCCAATATTTATCACGACATTGTTAGGACACCAGGCATACTATGTTATCTTTTTTTTGCCTTAGAATATTGTATGCTACGAGTGTATGTTGAAATACTGTTCAACTGCGTTTTAGTCCCCAACTGATGGTTCACCAGAGAGTTCTTATAGTTTCCCTCGGTTCGTTTTGGTGTCCGTCCGGCGTCCGTCTATGTGTCTTTACGTGATTCAGGTCCCAATGGGGCTGACAAACAACTTGAAAACCATTGAATGTTTATCATGAAACGTAATGAAATGGATAGATGGTGAAGTGCGATTATACAAGCATTTAAATTACCTTTGGTTTAATGTGGCATCCCTCACAATTTCATGACGTCATAGAAAAAGAAGTATTTGTTTCACATCTATAAGAAAATCATTTCGTGATTTAGAAAATGCTGAATTTTTTTATCATTGTTCTTTTTACACAAAAAATGAAAATTTTGTTTTTGTCCTATGCCACCTTAAGGAGAAACTGAAACTGCAACACCAGGATTCCGAGGGCCGTTGTCTTTTTGTTAAGTCGTTACAACAGAGCTTCGAATAATTTCCTTAAAATGAAGATTACTTGTTTTTTAAACAAGAACGACGACAGTAATTGTCCTTGTATAAAACATTAGGTAGGCTAATTCTGTCTCGAAAATTGATATTAGGATGACTTCGTTTTACGTTTGATTCCTAAGGAGGACAAAATCTTTCTTTCAAATGTTGATCAACTTTGAAAGAGCGGCAAATGTGCAAATGGCAGAGTTGCTATCCCGGAAATTGCATTCATTTTTCACCCAGACAAAACAGATACCAATTCAAACACCCTATATCCAGTACATGTACTACGAACGCTTTGAATTACCAAGCGAATATCAAAGTTCACAGCGAAAATTAGTTTTATACAATAATTACAGATAGCATGTCAGTGTATCATTACCATAACGGTCAGTGTCTTTATTGAACGAAATCTTTAATCATAACACATTGTCATAAAATGAAACTCCGAAATGTCAGACAGTTAATTAGTTTTTCTTTCTTTTTTTTTCCAAGAAAGTAAATAAGAAAAGAAACACAAAACAGATGCTATTAGATTAGCGGTTCGAAGTCAGTTCAGTGTATGACCTATTAAAACAATGGCAGATCTTATCCAGTCAGATTGAATTGGCAGCTGCCATATAACTGGGTCATTTACTAGCTTCATTACACCGAGTACCCGATAGGTCTACCACTTGACCGAAGTAACTGTGTTATTAGTAAAATTCGCCCTTAAACGCATGCCTGAGCACGTGACCTTAGTCGGCGCATATTATTGAAACCTAATCTATGAAAATACCAGTCACATGCGTTTCTTGATTCATTCTGAACCTTTATTAACTACAGATATAACTTTACAAGAAGCGAAAATTTTCCGTTATTTGTATACTAGAAACCAATGTGGAATTTTCGTCATACATGTATCAGCCGCGACACAAGAAAACAAACAAAGTGGTTGTGCGCTCGGCACAGACTCAGATCAGTCTGGGCATCCGCCCAGTCTGAACAGAGTCTTTGCTGTCAGCACCGAGGTAGCTTCGATCCTTAGCTACACTTAAAGCGCAAAGCGAAGACTCTGATCAGACTTGGTGGATGCTCAGGCTGATCCGAGTCTGCGCACAGCCACGTTGACTGAGCTTATGATATGCACACTGCCCCATTGTTGCTGCCTGCATATGTTTTAAAGAAAATTAACGAAAATTCGACGCAAACAGATAAGAAGACACATTAAAGAAAAGCAACAACAAAGGTGAACCAATTCAAAAGGACCGCCTGACAATGATGAGAAATACTCATTGTGTGTGAAAATGGGGGAAGGGCCTAGGGATGATAAACACTTCTGGATGCGCCAACGATCGCTCTTGACTCCGTCATGGCTAATCCAGGTCCAGTTGTTCAAAGCGTCGTTAGCTAACGTCTTCTAGTACACATAAAATCAGGTGTGCTAATTTTTCTTGCTTTACGGCACGCAGTAACCGATACACATGTAACAGGAGTCAGTTCTGCTAATTACAATAATTAGATGAGAGTATGGGTACTTCTGAGTATCTGTAACATTTGTTGTCCAGGACAAAATGTATATCAGCACGTGCATGTACATCGTATCTTAAGATCATTGGCTTTCTCGTTCAGATTATTAATTAACATGTCTTCATGATATTGAAAGTGCCTCTGTCCTTTACCGCTCCGTTTTAAAATCAATATCATATTTTCTCATTTTTTTTTTACATTATACGAGGATGATTCAGTAACAAATGCGAAATACCTTATACCTTCCGAACTAAAAAGTTGTATAGTTTACCTTTTTCGAAGTAATATTCCTTGCCTCAATGACAGAGTTCCAACGACTTGGTAGGCCAAGTTAGCGACACCGGTTACTAGGCAACCACGTTCATATACCCTAAGTTGATTGGCCATGGTAACTTCTAAGTCTTCTAAACGAATTTCTCACAGCTGTTCCTTTAGTGTAGGGAAAAGATCATATTCACAGGGGCTTATATCCTGAGGGTAGGTAGGATGAGCTAACTTTTACCAACCATAGGAGCACAGAAGTGACGTCACAGAAGGAAAACTTAAAATGTTGATGATATTTACATACGACATACATGGACTGGAGGAGATAAACCAAATAAGTCATTGCTTCCGTTCTAATCCTGTTATAGTTATGAATATACAATGATATTGATACTGCCATGAATTTTTGATTTTTGAAATAAAATATATTTAAACCGAGTGACGTCACCCCCTTTGAAATATGCGGTGCAGCATTGTCATGAAAGATAATTGGATGCGCTTTTAACAGATGAATAGCCAGTCTTAGGCATTTTTGAATTTATTTCGTGTAGTATTTGTTGTTTATAATTGAGCCGCGACACGACAAACCCAACAATGTGGTTGTGCGCCCAGTGCAGACTCAGATCAGCCTTGTCAGCAAACCAGTCTGATCAGACTCTTTGCTAAGCGCTTAAAGGGTAGCTAAGGGTCTAAGCTAGCTCCATGCGGACAGCGAAGACTCTGATCAGACTGGGCGGATCTGAGTCTGCGCTGGGCGCACAACCACATTGTTGGTTTTTTCGTGTCACGGCTCAATTATATACATGTAGTTTAACCGGTCGACACGCGATGGCTTGTCAGTATTCCACGGATAATCGTATGCAAATACCATCAACATTTTAAGATTTCCTTGTGTTCGGCAAAACTTTGCTGGCCTGGGAGAATCTGACGTGTGCCATTCTGCCGCCTGCGACTTAAGCTCTAGTTCGCAAAACTTCGTCCATGTTTCGTCTATCGCTACAATTCAAGATATGAATTCATTTCCATCTTCTCGGAAGAGAGAGAAAGTAGATCGGTGACGACCTCCAGGGGACGTTGCGCTTTTTCTGACGTCAGATACTGACCCCACACTTATGCCATTTTCTGACGCTAATTCATCACATGTCAATCTACTATCTGATCTCAATACATCACACCAAACAAATTCAGAGCTTGTTTTACTGAGTGTTTATATGCAGCAGAGCAAGGTGCAGCAATAGCAGCAATCTGAGTTAACCTGTGGTTTAAAAATCACCCAGACTTGGCGCAGGCATCCCAAAATATCCGAATATATAACAATCAAAGCTGCCACCAAACATTTAATACCATTAAGTAGGACGATGAATAAATTCTACAAGCACTACCATTATCATCCCCAAAGAACGTTACTTCTAAATCATAGACAGCTAAAGAGTTTAAGATTAGATTAGATTAAACATATCTTATTGTATAAACACAATGGCATTGGACACAAGTTCTAACAACATTATATTATTAGTTTAAGAAAGCAAAGTAAGAAACACATCAGATGCAAACAGTTTCCATTCATATGCGTGTCCTGAATTTCGCTATGTCGAACCAGTTAAATGCCCCTTTTCTCTCATATTGGTGTGAGCATGTAGGCCCAAATCATACAAAAATGTCTGAATTATATTTTGCAAACTTGAAAAAAATGATAGCTTAAAACTTTGAGCGAGGTTGACTATACAAACCTGCCATCATGGAAAAGGAAATATTTTGTGAAGGGATTTTTCATGTTTCAAAGGCCAATTTTGCCAGTCAATAATTATACGTATATCAAACGACAGCTTGTCGTCAAATGCGACCGTTCTGAGCTTTTAACAGATGATAGTGATATTTTTGGTTTAGTTTTCTTACCTTTTAGAGTTGGTGTTAATATCTATCAGGAACCCATTTCATTCCTACGACGCAGACATCATCACGTCTTACAAAACTGCGAAAATTAATAAGCCTACTAACTGACATATTGCTTTCTTCTTTCTTCGACCTGTTTGGTGCAGGTAAAGGTTTAAATATGGATGTGTTAACCAGACGGCGCCCTAATGTTGAACTTAAAGTGACTGGATGCAATTTCAGTAGAAGCAACTGTCTTTTCAGTTCTGTTTCTGTAAGAGTATAATCAGGCCCCGAGGTTATAAAACTTGAGTACATTCTCAAACTCAAAATAAAGCATACTGATTGGCTGCTTCCGAGCACATGCTCGGAATCAGCCAATCAGTGTGCTTTATTTTAAGTTTGAGATTATTCTCTAGTTTATAACCTCGAACCCTGGGGAGCAAATCCCTGTGTAGAGGAGATTCGTGTAAAATTTCTGTTTAAAATCAAACAGTGAATATCATCAAAGGCCCGGTTCTGTGGCGTCTGATCTAGATATACACTGTTTGCCAATCTATTTTAGTAAATTAAGAGCAAGGCATCAAATGAGTTAGCTTTTCCCGGGTCCATACATTCTGCATATGACATATTTGATATTACAAAGTAGGTGCATATTGTCTTAGGTTTGACTCATTAAATGTTTCCAAAATTGTCAGATGTAGTTTTCATCTGGAATGGAAGAGAAATTTTAACAATTTCTCCGATGCCATTCCAGACAGAAACATTAACGTTATAGCACATAGGAACATGGACTGGAAATCATCGGCGAAAGTAATTCTGTGCTGGATTTGCTATACAACTACGAGCAACATGTGCATAATTCGCTGTCAGAAATGATACTGTCCTGTAGATGTTAGGGAGCAGCGAGAGACGGATACCTCACTGAGTGTGAAAACAGCATCCAAGACCCAAAGCAGTCCGTAGATTTGAACAACAGCCTGACATTTTTTGTCTATTTTCATTATTATTATTTGTAGTAGCAGTGTGCTTTTTAGCTCACCTGAGCACGAAGTGATCAGGGTGAGCTTTTGGGATACCGTGATGTCCGTCGTTCGTCGTACGTGTGTCCGGACGGACGGCCGGCCGGCTGGCCGTCAACTTTTGCTTGTGTACAGTCTAGCGGGCTCAGTTTTGATCAAATATTTATGAAACTTTGTTAGAATGTTAGTCTTTATAAAATCTAGGCCAAGTTTGAAACTGAGTCACGTTGAGTCAAAAACTAGGTCAAATATAAGAAAAACCTTGTGTACGCTCAAGAGGTCAAGTTTTGATCCAAACTTCATGAAACTTTGTCAGAATGTTTATCCGCACAATATATAGGAAAAGTTTGAAACTGGGTCATGTTGGGTCAAAAACCAGATCACTAGGTTAAATCTTAGAAAAAACCTTGTGTATGCTCTAGAGGACAGAGTTTTGACCCAATCTTTTTGAAACTTTGTCAGAATGCTTATCGTCACAGTATATAAGCCGAGCTTGAAAGTAGGTTATGTCGGGTCAAAATCTAGGTCACTAGGTTAAATATTAGAACGACCTTGTGTTTGCTCTAGAGGGCCAGTTTTGATCCAATCTCTATGAAACTTTGTCAGAATGTTTATCCTCACAATATCCCGGCCAAGTTTGAAACTGGGTCAAGTTGGGTCAAACACTAGGTCACTAGGTCAAATCTTAGAAAAACTTTGTGTACACCCTAGAGGGCACAGTTTTGATCCAATCTTCATGAAATTTTGTCAGAATGTTTATCTCCATAAAATCTAGGTCAAGTTTGAAACTGGGTCATGTCGGTCAAAAACTAGGTCACTTGATCAAATCTAAATAAAGTTATGCTGCAAGAATCAGAACTACCATTGCAATGATGCCAGCCACAAACTCCTTGGAAAACATTAATTTCACCACAGTGAGATAATGGTGCTACCATTCTGTCATCTGTGTTCGCCTAGTTCAATCTTGTTCAAATCCATCAAAGGAACTCAACATGAACGGATACTTTTCGGGGAAGCGACTCTGCCATTTTAGCTCACATGAGCCTTACAATATTGGTGTTAGCTGCCTCTGTCATCCATCCATAAACGTTTTCAACTATCTCTGAAACCACTGGGCAGACTGAACTCATATTTCATATGGAGCCTGCATGAGTCAAAGGATTGAAAGTTCTTCAAATGATCTTGGTCACATGACCAAGGTGGCCGCCATTCAAATATATGGTAAAAACTCTTATAAATCTTCATCAGAGCCAGTGAACTGATTAATGCTCAGGTGAGCGATTCAGGGCCACAATTGCCCTCTTGCCATTGTATAGATTCAGTGCCCTTACAAGACAGACTTGGATACAACTGCGTGGAAACGCAAGCGCCGTACAATGTCGCTGTCTACAGTCTTTTTAGCTCCCCTGAGCCGAAGGCTCCGGGGGAGCTTATAGGATGGTAGTCTCCGGCGTCCGTCGTCCGTCGTCCGTCGTCAACATTTTCAAAGGACTTCTTCTCTGGAACTACTGGGCCAATTTCAATTAAACTTCATATACAGCCTCTAGGCAAAGGGGGAAAGAAAGTTTATATATTTGGTCCAGGTCACATGACCAAGATGGCCGCCATGCCCATATATGGTAAAAACCTTAAAAAATCTTCTTCTCCAGAACCACTGGGCCGATTGCCTTGAAACTTGGTATGTAGCATCTGGGGAACTAGTACTACAAAGTTTATATAAATGGTGACCCTAGGTTGACATTGACCTATTTTATGGCAAGGTCAAATTTGGTCCCTTAGGCTTTTGAATGGCAAAAACTGAAAAAGTATGTTTTTACGTTGCTATTGTGCTATGTAATATGGAAATGCATTCAAATTCAACCCCTATGAAGTTCTAGAGGTCAAGGTCATCTAATGACCTTGGCCAAAGGTCACCTGTCTGTTGTAGGTCAACATTTTCAAAGGTCTTCTCCCCTGAAACTAATGGGCCAATTTCAATTAAACTTCATATGCAGCCTCCAGGCAAAAGGGGAAAGAAAGTTTATATATTTGGTCCAGGTCACATGACCAAGATGGCCGCCATGCCCATACATGGTAAAAGCCTTAAAAAATCTTCTTCTCCAGAACCACTGGGCCGATTGCCTTGAAACTTGGTATGTAGCATCTAGGACATTAGTACTACAAAATTTATATAAATGAAGACCCTGACTTGATCTTGACTTATTTTATTGCAAGGTCAAATTTGGTCCCTTTGGCTTTTGAATGGGAAAAACTGAAAAAGTCAGTTTTTATGTTGCTATTGTGCTATGTAATATGGAAATACATTCAAATTCAACCCCTTTGAAGTTCTAGAGGTCAAGGTCATCTAATGACCTTGTCCAAAGTTCACCTGTCTGTTGTCAGTCAACATTTTCAAAGATCTTCTTCTCTGAAACTACTGGGCCAATTTCAATTAAACTTCATATGCAGCCTCTAGGCAAAGGGGGAAAGAAAGTTTATATATTTGGTCCAGGTCACATGACCAAGATGGCCGCCATGCCCATACATGGTAAAAGCCTTAAAAAATCTTCTTCTCCAGAACCACTGGGCTGATTGCCTTGAAACTTGGTATGTAGCATCTGGGACTCTAGTACTACAAAGTTTATATAAATAAAGACCCTGACTTGACCTTGACCTATTTTATGGCAAGATCAAATTTGGTCCCTTAGGCTTTTGAATGGGAAAAGCTGTTAAAGTGCATTTTTCTGTTGCTATTAGACTCTATGATATGAAAATGCAATTGGCCTCAATTCCTTTGAATTCAAGAGGTCAAGGTCATTTAGTGACCTTGGCCAATTGTCACTTGTGTTGAATATTTAAAGTTCTTTTTCTCAGAAACTATTAGGTCTGGTTGTTTTGCTATCACTATTTTGGCACTGCTATTTTATGTCTACAAAAGATCAGTAAATTCATAGCGAAAACAAATGTCCAAAAAGTTCATATCACATTCAAGTCTCAGGGCTCCACATTCAAGTCTCAGGGCTCAGGGGAGCGTTCAGGACCTAATGGTCCTCTTGTTTCTAATGGTCTGACTGATTTTTCATATTAAAAAACGGCACATTGTAAGGCTCCAAAATGTCAGACGTTTGATTAATTTTAAGAAACCAAAGAAAAGAAGAAAAGTAACAAAAGTTAATAGATTAAAAGAATCTGTCTGAGACCTCTTCATCATACAATGTGACTTCAGTAATTTACCATAAAACTTCTTTAAAATTGGGACACCTACATGTAAGATGGTTACAGTAATTGTTCTAAATATGAAACAGGTTGGTTTTACAATGCGGAAATCCGTCCAAAAGATGCATATGGAATGACAAGCAGTGAAGACCCTGATCAAACTGCTCCTTTTAGGAGCAGTTTGATCTGGACCTGCACTGTTTGCTCAGACCTATCTGTCCCAATATTGAGAAAAGTTACCGCATTAAGAAATGCAATTGTAAAGAAGCCATAACACAATCTTCAGAGAAAGGCGCCACACAGATGGAAATTAATTGAGTGCAGTGACATTAATTCTTGTGAAAAATTGAAATATTATATAAACCAAAGGTCTTGGCAAATCAGTGACTTTGTAGTCTAACATCTTTAACAGTACTAAGTCCAAAGTACTGCATGATAGGCCCAAGAGCTATCTGTGCATCTACTTAAGAAACGTCCCTCTTAGTTTATTTTTCAATATCGGACACTACTACATTGTAGTAAAAGTGGCAAAACAAAAAAAATCATTAAACTTAGCTTCCAAGCAGTGGGAACGCAGACTCATCACATTTGAGTAATTCATTTTCTGAATGGTCGTCTACGCACAAAAAAGTAATCCCTTTTTTCGCCGGAGAACAATGGCGGGAAATTTTTGTCAGAAACAGCCCCAAAATAATCCTCATTTGAAAAGATATGCAGTCGTGGTTTTCTGACGGACCAGATCACAATGAAATTTTATGTTTTATTATTGAAATCAGATGCATATCGGTACCTCAATGCAGTTTGCACACCCAAAACAACGATCACAATTTGACAACCGTTTTTCAGAAAATTAAAACCCTAAGACAGTACCCCAAAGTTATTTTGCAAAGAAAATTGTCCCAAAAACCAAATTAGATGCCATTATAACTGAACCGTAGTTCATACATTCGACCGTCTTTCAGCGAGGTATATCTACGGGAGAAAGTCTATTTACGTTGAAAATCGATAATGAAGTTGGTCATTTTTACAGCACGTGCGTTTGTCAACACACGGACATTTTTCTGCTGGATCGACTTGAGCCAGTTGAGGAGATCAACTGTTTCTTCATTTATGGTACAGTCATTTAGCATACTGTGCATTTATTAAGATTTTGCATAAGTCTGCCTGCCTGTGATTTTTTGGGCTTCTGAATTTAGGCTACACGCCGAGAACGAGCGAGAGAAAGCAAAACAAACACACTGGTACTCGAGTAAACCACAAAGTTTGACAAACGAAAAACATTGAGTGATTGACCGGCTGTTTTTTTAATAGTGGAACAAGAAAGAGCAAGCGGAATGATAATAAATATTTCAAGTGAAACCTACATGCTTTAGTCGAATTACGGACAACTCGCCCCACAAAAATCTCGCCCCAAGACAAGTCGCCCCTCCTTCAGGTGACAACTCGCCCCACATTCTGAGACAACTCCCCCAGACAACTTCCCCCAAGACAACGCGCCCCACATTCTGAGACCACTCGCCCTTCTAAAGAATTCTGTCCCGGACGACGCCCCCCGCCCCTCCCCCCTCCCCCAACACACACGTACCCTTTCAGAAGGCATCCCACAAAAAAACACAAGAGACAGCTTGCTCTTACTCATAAATCTGTCAAAACCCTGTCCCGTTAGGCGCTAAGGGACCGACCATTTGATATTCTGGGGGGGGGGGGGGGGGGGGGGCGGAGGGGGGCTTTGGATATGCAAGAAAAAAAATAAATTAGCTCATAAGGGGATTTAAAAAAAATCAGACATCGAAAAACAATGAAAAAAAGAACCTGGCTCCACCCAAAATTTCTGAAGAAAAGTCTGCAGATAATTCCATTTGAATTGAGTTTTTAAAATGTCACTGGCTTCTGGGGGCGCAGACTCCCCATATTTATAGTAATGTTTTAATATCTACAATTTATTTTTTACACCAGCAGCACCCCCCCCCACCCCACACCCCATACACATATCATATGTTCATACATTTTACCAAAAAAATCCTATACAACATTCACATACATGTATTATTGATCAGCCGCATTACGAAGTAAATGTTTCTACTAAATAAAACTGAATTGCAAAAGAATCACTAGCATGTGGGACACAAAGCCATTATGGCAAAATAAACACTCTAAAAGGAGGCAAAATTCCTAAAAAAAACAACCCTTTATTTCTTTTATCATCATTCCTAGTTTTGCTCTATTTTTTCCAATCTTAAAATTGCCATTAAAATTGGGAAATTGCTTTGGCTTCTGGGGGCGTTGCCCCCTAGACCTCCTTTGTTAACTTCTTAGCAAAGAACTTTTAGCCATTTATTAACTTGCATTCATTTATAATGTGACTCTATCAATAAGTATTTACAAGTAGCACATCGCACTTGTGTGATAGGCTCTTGGTATTTATCAAACTTTCAAAAGTGCGAATAAAAGCATACAGGGATGTTTGCATCTGTACCATAGATGAACAGGGTAACATGCTCCAGGCACTGGTTTGCAAATGCAAGCTAACCCATGTCCTTATTCTTATGATCGGTCCCTAAAGGGGACAACAAATACTAATAAGCATTAATGCATGATTTTAGCATGCCTCCCAGCCACAGTTTGATAATTACTCTGCAGCTGCAGAACCCTCAAAACCTCGCTGCTCAGCCCCTGGGTGTACCAGGTTATCGTTGAAGTGCTTTGGGTATTTAATGTATTTACCAAGGTCCACCCATTCACAACCAGGGTCACGGCGAAGCTCTTCCTTTTTTGGGGGGGGGGCACAGGGGTGGGGGGAGGGGGCGAGTTGTGTTCTGCATCGGGGACAAGAACGTAGATATTCTAGTAAGGTGAGTGTCTGAGAATATGGGGCGAGTTGTCTTCTGAAAGTGGGACAAGTTGTCTTCTAAAAGATGCAGTTGTAATGACAAACAGCGTAGATCCTGCTTCGGGATCTATCGCACTTTCATCGCACTTTAATCACTTTTGTCATCAAATTCGGTAATTTTCCTTGAAGGAATATGGAGGCTTCAATTCAATTCATTTCAATTCAATGTATTACTTAACATTGATTCAACACTGACTCTCAACATTTTGCTATAACAGGTTTACCCAAGGGAAGTCAGTTTCTGTGCACAAGGCAGAAAGTATCTGCCATATTTTTGAATAAGTGGGTCAAATTTTACCAAACTTCCATGGATATATCGTTTAGACAAGCCAAATAGCATCTTTGCAAGTCAAGGGTACTAAGGCCACTTTGTTTCTTATGTATGTAAGGAACAAAGTGGTCTTAGTACCCTTGGATTGCATAGTGGTCTTAGTACCCTTGGTTTGTAAAGATGTCTAAAAAGTTGATTAGGTTTTGGTGACTTTGACCCCATTTTCAAGGTCACAAGAGGCCTTAGACTTGACCTGTGGTCTGCGTCAGCATGACAATTTCTTGTACCCACAATATTTCTTGAACCAATTTCACCAAACTTGCATGGATAAAACATTAGGACAAACATAAGAGCATAATAGATTTTGATCACGTTGACCTTATTTTCAAGGTCTTCGGAGGATTTAGTCTACATATGTGAAAATTTCACTTATACAGTATGCTGTATATCTCTTCAGCCCCCACTTTCAATATCTTCAGTAAGGGAAAAAAAGGAGACCGTGTTTGCCAACACATGGGAAGAAACTCGTGCAGAAAGAATTATAATAGTGATTTGAGGAGTAACTTCCCTTATATTGAACTGGCTGACGTACCATAAAGTCTCTAAAGATTGGAGTGAGTGAACTCGGGTTGAACGTCCCACCAACAACGAGGTCATATGGAGACGGGACCTCGGTTTAAAGTATACGAAAGACCGGAGAAGCGGGGGGTCGATCTTGCGACCCCTGGATGGGTAGTCCGAAGTCTAAATAACTGTCTTAAAACTGATGTTTGGTTTTTCACTGCAGTAATGCGTCTAAAGTTGCAGATGGAATGACAAACAGCGTAGATCCTGCTTCGGGATCAGTCCGACCAAGATCTGAAGTGTTTGTCTCTATATTATATTACTTTGTATCGAACTGCCCAAATGTACTCACGAAAACGCTAGAAATAGGCTAAAACTTTTGCGAATTTGTTCATGGAGTATTGAGGCTTCAGTTCAATTCAATGAATAATTCAACATTGATTCAACACTGACTCCCAACATTGATTCAGCATTGAATGTCTGCTGGGCCTTTAATACTTCTGTATTCCATGTCAGTCCATTGGCTATCACCCCATGAATGCCATAGGGCCTAACCTATTTTGAGTCGACATTTATTAAAGAGAAAGTCGACTGATCAAGTAAATTTTACCGGCGAGACTCCACTTGGCAGCTGCGCTACCGAGACTCTTTGGACTATGGGAGTCGGTATGAGCCGAACAAGAGTTGCAAACAATGTTTGGTTTGTAGATTCAGACTCTAGAATGGGTTGAGTTTTCACACGATTTCTAGAATGAGGAAATTACAAATTTGTAGATCTTTGTAATCGTGTCTGTTCCGCGTGTTGTCGCTGATGACATCACACCAAAAACACACATACACATACTTTTCGATATTTGTTTTATATTTGACCTGAGAAAAGGTGCAGACTTGTCAAAGCTGCCAGGCGACAGAGTCGATTCCCCCCCCCCCCCCCCCCCCCCACACCCACTCCGCCTCCCCGTTCCTCTCACCAACCAGCACACCGGGCCTGTACGACGGAGAGCGGAGGGTGCACCTCCCATAACCGAGCAAATTACATAAAAAAACATGCAGTTTTCTGCCAGAAAGCGAGTTTACACCCCTAAACTAAAGCTCTAAAAGTGTCCTTAAAATCTGGATTTTCTTAACTTTCTTACCCCCTTTAACCGACCCCAACCCCCACCACCCTAGGGCACCCCTCCCCTCCCGCCACCTCCCCACTCACACTGAAATTCGTTCCAGCCACACCTTCTTACCCTCCGCCCCTAATCCCTTGGCAAAACCTGCACAACCATTCCATTTGATCCTTCAGATGTAGGACCCATTAAGTTTTCTCTCCCAAAGTGAAATTTCACGTGCTGTCTTAATTGAATAGTTGTTTAGTGGTGTAGCGATATTTGTCTTGCTTTAATTTTTCAAACAGGGTCGCGCGATATAGCATTTGAAATATTGGCACACTGGCTGTCAGCTGACTCACAAGTTAATATCAGTAATACAATCAATTTACTGTTTACGTCACAATTTCATGACGTAACCAGCACTACTGAGCTAGCTTCCTTGTTTACAAACTCTGCGGGTGGGTATGGAATTGTGGTTATTTGTGAATAAAATATAAAGATAGACTTCTGTCATGCATTGTATTTTTAATAAACATATTTAATTTAATCGCGCTTGGTATTCTAGCAATACATGGAATAATGATTCTCTCGATTTTGTCGCAAACGTTGAAATGCATAGCCGGGCCAGTGATGTAAACACTGTTGTCCGCCATTTTGTTGAAACAACAACAACAAATTGCGTAGAGTACCCGAAGATTATTTTGCAAAGAAAATTGTCCCAAACACCAAATTACTTGATTTTTGTCACAGGGAAAGGGCGAATACCATGGTTTTTCATGGTATATGTCCGCCGACGGGAGAAAGTCGAATTGTTTTGAAAATTGCTTTTGAAGTTGACTTAAAAAGTCGTCTTTCGACGATCGTGTCAACTGCTCGAATGCCGAGTATCTCGGTGTTCAGTTCGGATCTCAGAGAACTAGGAAATTAAACTAAGATGTAAGGAATAAAACCGTGTATTATTTTCGGCTGTGTGTAGTTTGATTCGCCGACAAAGCAACACTGAAATTACGACCCGTTCGTCGATTGAATCTGAATCTGAGGAATTTCGAACGTTTTTTCGTTGCTATCTGTATAAAAAATATCACTCCGCCATGGATACGCGTTCCCACTGAAGATAAGAGATAAAACGTCTTTCTCGCAAAACATTTGATTCATATCGTTCGCTATGTAACGTTTATGACATACAGTTTAAACTGCTCAAGCGAGTTTGACCACAATTTTCACTTATGTACGTATGTATACTGTATGTTACAATATACGTAACATAAAGCAGTCTCGGTGTATCTGGCAACATTCTCCATTCATCATGCGATTCCCCAGAGGTCAATCTTGTGCTTCGCTCGTGCTAACCAAGTGGATTGCATTTTGCTCAGTGGTGTTGAGATCAGAGGAATTCACATCAGCAACTTTACACCACACATTAAATCTTCTCTCTATAACAACCGAGACTGTCCTGGTTTCTCATGATACCACATCAGCCCAATGCATTTCCTTGCCTCGAACAAGTCCTTTTCAACAACGGATCAGTCTGCATATGTTCCATTTCTTGCGTCTGTTAACGAGTATCTGCATCTGAAAGACCGATAACAGATTGAGATTCGATTGGTAAAAAAAATCCGTTCCTCTGTGAATACTGCTCAGCAGATGACGTGGTGCCCCTAACAAGGGTGACAGTCTACGTCACAGCGCTGTCATAATCGTATTATCAGCGGTCATCTTGACCTAATAAAATAAGATAAATTTTTGGATATTTAAAGTTTGGCAAACACTGAAACAAACAAATGACTAGTCCACAATATACAGGAAGATGATTTAGACTCGATATTACCAAAATTAAGTATAAAATACTTGCTAAATCTGAAAACACTTCACAGCAGTAACCTGTATCGACTCTGCTTAATAATGTTAATCTTAGATGTACACAACGGAAATTGTAGTGAAGTGTTTTATTATTTTTCACCTGTTGAAGAGTCATACTATACATGTATGGAGATCCAAGTGCACAATAAGTCTACAAACAAAGGTTTGTGAGTTACAAACCTGTGTTTGAAATTCTTACCTTTGTTTGAAAATCACTTTGATGGAAGCATTTGATAGGTGATAAAGTTTACTTCTAGGTTCATACAATGTATAAGATTGGTTTCATTAGGGTGTGGTTTCATTAGGCGGTCGCGCTGGTCGGGGGTATATGTGAGCCCCTGCTCACTTGCTCTAGTCATTATTATTTTTATTATTATTATTATTATTTTAACTCTGCGGAACCTTTATCCGCTGTGATAAGATAAATCTATATGTAATGCATGATGTACATAGTCTCTTATAATTCTGTACAGAATGGTTTGGTGTGTTTTCATATGTCTGTATATAAACATGTATGCACTGTGATGTTGTACACCAAAATGAGACTTTAATAAACTAATAAACTAGGTTTCATAATTTGACATTTTGAAACCTGTGATTAAACTTCCAAACCTATGTTTGTACAAAATTATGTAGGTCATGTGCACAATAAGTCTTCAAACCTATGTTTGTTAATTACAAACCTGTGTTTGAACTTGTAACCTATATGCTATTATTGACTTTTTGTTTTATAATATGGGTTTTAAAAACCTATGATTGTAAATTTAAAACCTATGATGGAACTCGAAACCCATATTTGAGATGTATATAACCTATGCTTGCAAATTACAATCATAGGTTTTTATTCAAATCTATGTTTGAAAACCGCTATCATAGGTGTTTAGTTTTCTAACATGAGTTTTAAAAACCTGTGATTGTAAATTTAAAACCTATGTTTGAACTCAAAACCCCTGATCGAGATTTATAAACCTCTGTTTGTAGACTTATTGTGCACATGGCATACATAATTTTGTACAAACATAGGCTTGAAAGTTAATCAGGGTTTTGAAATGTCAGCTATGAAACCTATGATAGAGGTTTTAAAATCAATATTAGAACACCATAAATCTATGATAGTAGATTTCAAACATAGGTTAGAAGTTCAAACATAGGTTTGTTTTTTATATTTGTACACTTATTGTCCACTTGGCTTGCCCATATCCTTTATATCTGAACCGTATGTTCATGTAGGCACCCTATCGCCGTATTATCTTGTGTTACAATCATGTCTCCTATAAATCTGTCAGATTTTCTTAAAAATAGCCGTCTAATGATAAATTCAGGCACGCACGCTATGGCGTCTGTTGTTACCCCTGAATAAGGCTAGTAACGGGTCCTTATCTTGAAATTGTATGAGCGCCTTGCTCTTGTTTAATAAGCATTAGGATGCAGAAGAACATCAGGAATAACCTGCCCGTGACACAGAGCCGCATTGCCGTTGCCTTAGCTGGCATAGGGATAGACAAAGTTACATAATTAACTATCTAAATGACAGAATTTCCAGGAATATAAATGTATGTACACTGGATATAATTGAGCCGCAACAGGACAAGACTAACAAAGTGGCATGTGCGCCCAGCAAAGACTCAGATTAGCCTGGGCATTCGCCCAGTCTAATCAGGGTCTTCCCTGCCCGCATGAAGCTTGCTTAAACCCTTAGCTACCCCTGAGCGTACAACAAAGGGTTTGATCAGACAGGGCGAATGCCCAGGCTGATGCGAGTCTTCGCATTGCATAAATGCCACTTTGTTGGTTTTGTCGTGTCGTGGTTGAAATGCGTGTACTCCGGACATAATACTGTAAGCGCAGACAAAGTAGTTTAGAAGACAATAATCAGAAACAGACAAAACCTTTTCTACATCCTACCCTAATCATGGAATAAGCCGCGACATGAGAAAACAAACAAAATGGCACGTGCGCTCAACGAAGACTCAGATCAGTCTGGGCATTCGCCCAGTCTGATCAGAGTCTTTGTTTTGCGTTTATAGAGTAGCGAAATGTCTAAGCTACATCCATGCCGACGGCCAAGACTCTTATCAGACTTGGCAACTGGGTCTTCGAAGGGCGCACATCCCATTTTGTTGGTCTCCTTGTGTCACGGTTCAAATGGGAAAGGAAAAAAATAAAGGCGGTACATAAAGCAAAACAATTTTAGCGAAAAGCCAAGAGGTCAGCTTATTCCCAGCGGATGACCGCGATGCCTTCCTAAGAATGAGCAAAACGCCAAATACTAATAAAAAGCCACCAAACAATCATAGTACAACAGAACCACTGCCTTTGAACGGATTGCAATACATTGCTGGAGAGAGGCGCTCTTAAGCCGGTTTTTACGTGCGTTACCCTCACCCTGGAATCTGTTGAGGCTCATAAAAATACAAGATTTGAGTCGCGACACGAGAAAACCAACAAAGTGGTTGTGCGCCCAGCGCAGACTCAGATCAGCCTGGGCACCTCTTTCAGCGCAAAGCGTAGACTCTGATCAGACTTGGCGGATGCCCAGGCTGATCTGAGTCTGCGCTGGGCGCACAACCACTTTGTTGGTTTTCTCATGTCGCAGCTCAATTTTAGGTCCTTGTAAGGGACTTCTAACTCATCTGTGGAGCAAAGCAGCAAATATATTAATCAAGATTTAACACTGAGAACATGATAAGCATATAACAGCAAGACTAACACTGCAACGCTGAAGCAAAGGATGTCCAATAGTTGAGCCCCGTTGGACCCGATCATCAATCCCTAACCAACTACATGTAAATGTAAATAGAAAGGTTTCAGGCCGCAGCCATCATGTAGTCAGAGGCTTAACCCACCGGCGTGCAATTTCAGAGGGCAGGCCATTTATATCCGTTATAAATCGGGAAATTTCTATTTTGGTTGACTTTAATATGCTGTACAAACTCGAAGATGACAGACTTGCAACATCTTTTATGACAAATGTCAGGTTGCTTACGTCACGTATTAACTATACTGGAAAGTGCATTTCCAGAAATACAACGCCAGTTCCCTGAGATATTATACGTAATGGCATAAACAAACAGTTAGGACATCTTTAACGGCCACACATCCCCAGAGATGATATCGCAAAAATATTTGTCGGACCTTCTTTCGTAACATAGTTTGAAAAGCACTCAATACATCTGTTGAACTAGAAGGCGGTGTCTGAAGAGCCGCTAAAATCATGACAGCCGCGACACGACAAAAGCAACAAAGTGGCCGTGCGCCCAGCATCTGCCCAGTCTGACCAGAGTCTTCGCTGTCCGCATGGAGGTAGCTTAGACCCTAAGCTACCCTTAAAGCGCTTAGCGGAAGGTCTAATCAGACAGGACGGATGCCAAGACTGATCTGAGTCTGCGCTTGGCGCAACCACTTTGTTGGTTTTCTCGTGTCGACGCTCTTGTTGTTTTATTTTTTTACGTTGTACAGGTACACCTCCATGTATTTTGTCATGTTTTCAAAGGGAGACAACTTTTATGACTTCCCATTGGCTTCCCTTGGCAGCAGAACACTTCCATAAAAAGGGTCCACTCGAAATTCCGATATAATAACCCTATCAATTAATAACCCCAAACACCTCTGTTTTGAGGTCCATGTCTGCGTATCTAAAATATTCCGGAATTGTCTAACGAGCTTGGACTTATGATTTCGGGTACTTTGACCACTTTCATTTGAGCCGCGACACGACAAAACCAACAATGTGGTTGTGCGTCCAGCGCAGACTCAGATCAGCCTGGGCATCCGCCCAGTCTGATCAGAGTCTTCGCTGTCCGCATGGAGGTAGCTTAGACCCTTAGCTATCCTTTCAGGGCTTAGCAAAGAGTCTGATGAAACTGGGCGGATGCCCAGGCTGATCTGAGCCTGCGTTGGGCGCACAACCACATTGTTGGTTTTCTCGTGTCGCGGCTCATTTAATTATGAGTAAATGTTAATCTGAGTCTCTTTCACGTAACACACACTTTCATCAGGCTTCAGAACGTCATTACTTTCTTATTATTTTTTTTTTTCAAGATACTAAAAAGTGCCTCTGTCCTTTGCCGCTCAATTTCAAAATCATTGTCAATGTATGCTTTAAAAGCTTTTCATATCTTGTTCCGTTTTTATGGCAATAACTTCCGAAACCGATTAATTTCAGAGCCCATATTCATGCAATTTTAATGTGTGTCACTTTAACCAAAAAGATTACATTCAAGATAAGAAATAGAACAGATACAACATGTACAACATACATGTAGGTGAGGGTCATTTGATTATTACATTTAAAGTGAATTGGTACACTTTTAGGGGCAGTAACTCTGCCAGTTTTAATTTTGCCTCCCTTCTCAGTTTATTATATATGAGCCGCGACACGATGAAACCAACAAAGTGGCATGTGCGCCCAGCGAAGCCTCAGATCAGCCTGGGTATTCGCCCAGTCTGATCAGAAACGTCGCTATCCGCATGGAGGTATACGGCAGACCCTTAGTTATCCTTTAAGCGCTTTGCAAAGACTCTGATTAGACTGGGTGGATGACCAGGCTGATCTGAGTCTGCGCTGGGCGCACAACCACATTGTAGGTTTTCTCGTGTTGCGGCTCATATATTGGAAGAGCTACGTTGCTCAGGGACGCAAAGTGGCCACTATAAACGCTGAAATTAGCAAGGGCATATTGCTGTTCAAGTTCTCTCCAATGAAATATTCATAGCTCTCAATTTTCACTCTTTTCAGCACTTGTTTCGCTCATCCACTCTTTTGAGTGCTTAGATATACATGTTAGCGTAAAATTTCTAAAAATTGGGACATCTAAAATGTTCTTAAATGGGACAGCTTGATTTTGCAATGCAGTAATTACGTCCAACAGATGCAGATGGAATGGCAAGCAAGGTAGACCCTGATCAGACTGCTCCTTTAGGAGACAGCTGATGTGGGTTTCAAATGTTTTCTCAGACCTATTTGTCTAAGTACTTAGGAGCCCCGGTAGCTCGGTGAGTTTAGCGCTGGCCTGCTGATCTAGCGGACCCGGATTCGGACCCCACCGTAGGCGCCAATCTGTTCAGTCGCAAACGTGGCTCCATTGCACACAGCCTTTCATATCATTTACCCATCGGCCTGATATGACTGAAATACTGTTTAAAAGGGCGTAAAATCGCAAGTCATCCATCCATCCATCCATCCAAGTACATAGAATTTTACCATGTTGACACCAAGGGTGACTTTCTCTTCGAGAACTTTTGTACAGTTTACTTTAATTGCACTTGTTTTCGCGGAGACGAAAGGTCGCCGGGTTTGCATGATTTGTTTTACGAAATACAAATTTTCCGAATCTGCCTATAAACTTATGGCCCATGGGCTCTAGGCACATGGGAAACGTTTACCGGTTTTACCTAGCATCGTATCCAAAGATATAGGCTGCATTACGCACTTTCTTTTAGATTATGGGACAGAAACCTTATCGGCGAACACCACTGATCCGAAATTAAAAAAGTCGGGACTCATGGGTGCAATTTCCTTTTGTATCTCAATTTTGGCAAACGTTAACCTCTTCATTCAGCTTAGATTGAAAATTAATCACTCGCAGAACTGCTGATGGGGAGAAATGCAGCCGCTGCTGGTTTACCGTAAAATTCTAAATACTGAGACACTTAAAGTAATTACCATAATGGTCCTAAAATGAAACGGCTTGTTTAACAATGCACCAATCCTTCCAAAAGATGCAGATGGAAGAGCTAACAGTGTAGATCCTGATTAGACTTCTCCTATAAGAGCAGTCTGATCTCCGTCTGCACTGTTTGCTCAGATCTATCTGTTTCAAAACGCAGATTGTTTACGGTTAGGTTGTTATTGCACTAACATAACGTTCAATGACATCATCAAACAAAGGTTTCTTGTAAAACAGTTAATGGAACATTTAAAAGGTTTTCTCTAATCCGGCCTAGGATTTGGGGAGACGAACCATGCCATTGATATGGTTTATCTTGATATCTCAGAATTGTGTATTTTTTTTCTCTCAGAATCGTGGTCTTCTGACAATCAACCGTCTATTTGGCTGCAAAAGTGTCGTTCTGCTGAGCGCATGGTAAGGAAAATGGGTGCACTTTCAAGAAAACACTTTCTTGCACACCGGATAGAAAATGCCTTTCTTTTCACCTTGGATAGAAAATCTTATCTTACCCTGGTGTTCTTACCCAGAACCGAATAAAAATCACGCGATTTCAATGCATTGGTTGTATTGGAAGTCACGTGCCTGCCTCGTCAAGTGACGTTGGCTTTTTAGATGGTGACGTCACGACGATGATAAAAATGACGTCAGTTTATGCACGCCAGTCGTTGACTTAAAGAACCGAATGACGGTCGTTAAAAGCGGCGCCTTCTGTTATTTTCAAGTTTAACCCTTTCAAGCACTAGAATTACGCATTTTAACAAATTCTAAAGTTGAAACAAAATGTGATGTGCAAGAAAAGGTATTTATCATGGGTGTGAGGTGCGGATAGAAAAATCCGTCACTCGGAATCACTGTTCGGCATCACTCGGCAAGCCTCATGATGCCGAACATTGACCCTCGTGACAATTTTTTCTATCCACACCCCTCACCCATGAAAGATACTTATACTCCCACCGGGAGAAACGACATCGAAACGAAAGCGAAATAGGTTCGTAGCAGGTTTGATTGACACGTTCTTTCTGAGCATCACTCACCATTTCATTATAGATGCGTAAGCCAAGTGAGCAAGAGTCAAACAGACTGACCATGATTTCGTTATATGACTATCAAGCGGAAAACGGAGAATCTCACTTGAGTATCACTCATCTTGAAATTCATTGCACTGTTTGCGTTATTTTGGTAAATCGTCTCCTCAAAATAATGGGCTGACTCATGTCAAAGAAGGAAGAGTCTATTTAAGGAATTTAGTGTAAAAGGTTAACTGTGCTTCTTTTACTGAATACCTCTATCATAACTAATGGACTGCTCAATAATGGAAGAGTCAATTTAATTTAAAAGGTACACTAATTTATACTACCATTAACCCCCTCTATATAATGGACTGTTCCAAGTCGAAAATGGAAGTGTCTTCTTTATATATAGAGGGGTCATAAATGAATTGCCCCTTTTAACAATCCTATTGTAAATATTGGATTGCTCCAAAATCATTGAGGGAAGAGTCAATGCAAGATATTAAGGGGTGAAATGATTTGTCCCATAAGTATTTTTGTTGGAAACTCCTTTTCTTAAATAATGAACTCGTTCAAACTAAGTGGAAGAGTCGATCTAATATATTGGGAGGTCAGGTCCAGTCCCACCACCCCTGTTTTACATGATGGATTGCATCGCACACAAAGGTGGGTTAGGTCTATTGCAAAGCTAGATAGGTCAATTATTCAAAGAGTTCAAACCTTTTAATAATGGGCAGATCTGAAGTGAACGATAGAAGAGTCAATTACGAAATGATTAATCCGTTTGTATTCTTAAATGCAGTCCCAATCAAGCTGAGTGAGATAATCCTGGTAGTCACTCAAAGTTAGATCAGGTGACAATAGGACAATCTGTAACCTGGGACACCGTGTGGTGAGAAGGTTTATACCTTCATACACCATGCGTCCCAAAGAAGGCCCTTGGCAAATAGAGAAGACCCAGATCTGACGCCGCAGAACGCGGCGGCAGATCAGTTGCCGTAAAATGCAGACCTTTCTTAGAAACTAGAGGACCGTGTTAGTCCTGATCAATGGCTGGATGACGTGCGATTTTACGTCCTTTTCAACAGTATTTCAGTCATATCAGGGCGGTGGAAGATTGGTGATGAAGGACTGGGCAATGAATTCCAGTTCACGGTTGAAAAGATTTCCGCATCTAGAAGCAATCGAACACAGGAGGGCTGGGTCAGCAGTCTAGTCTAGTCTATCTCACAACCTTGCGAGGTCGTTTGGGCACCACAGATGACTTTACAATAACCCTTTTCCCCCTAGTCCTGTCTGCAGAAGCTGCTCTGCTTGAGCTAGCAAAGTCCATCACTGTCCACTCCTTAATTTTGTCTTCCTAGCTCTTCTTCTGTCTGTCTATTCTTTTCTTTTCTTTCACTGTGCCCTGTAGACTCGTCTTTGCTAAGCCAGAGACTTGAGCTGTGACCAAATCACCTCGGTTTCCGTTTCTTGTCCAAGATCAGGAGTTCGTCATATTCTCAAAAAGCTGCTTGGACCTTTCTGCAAACATCCTGATTAGTGACACTGTCCTTGTACGAGGTTCTAGTAACTTTCGGTAGCATCTCATCTCACAGGCCTGCGTTCTTTTCTCTAACTCTGCTGTCAAGGACCATAAGTACAGAATATGGATATGACAAAGAAGCGCATCAGTTTCCCCTTTGATCCAAAAGATAAGTTGTTATCACTCCATATTGGCTTCAGCTCTGTCAGAGCTGCAGTGGTGTATGCAATCCTTGAGAGAACCTCCGGTTTTGAGCCTTCATCTGAAATAATTGCTCCAATGTATACTTAAGGACAAAAGTTCTGCACGGATGTTAAAGGAACATCCGTGCAGAACTTTTGTCCTGAAGTATACTTGAAGCTTGTAACCGTTCTCAGCTGTTGTACTTCAACTTTGACATCCCTCTGGATGCCATTGGCGTTGTTTGTCATTAGTTTGGTCTTCTCAGTACTTATCTCCATTTTATACCTTGTGCCGGTTTTGTCGAGACTTTCAACTAAGGCTTCTAGCTCCTGCAGTCTAGTCATTGTCGTTAGCAAACCGCAGGATGGTAATAGTTCTGCCGCCTATTCTAACCTTTCCATCATGCTCTTCCAAAGCATCAGACAAAGGCTCAGACTCGAGTCTCCCGTTCCATGGGTCAAATAGGGATGGTGTGAACACAACATCAAAGAAGAGCCCATGACCAGGGTGGAATAACTCTTTGACACACTTCCATGTATTGTAAGGCTCAAGCTTGTCTTGAAAACTTGATAAGTGCTTTTTTGTTTAGCTTTGAAATCATTCACACGTTGCTCAGGACTAACACGGTTCATGCATAACTCATTGCTTTTGGAAACTTAGGAGAGCAACTACATCCTCCCAGTGCAGGCGAAATCCTGCAAACTGCTTCTGAGCATATTCTCTTCCTCGGCCAAAAAATGCTTGCATCGCCATAACAATACTAAAACAATATGACAGGTGTTAACAATCCCAGCGGTATATTTTCATCAGTCCTGCAGTCCTGATGCTAATTAATAAATCTTATGCAAACATCTGTTGTTTCGACAACTTCTATGATGCCTGTATGTTCTGCCGTTTGATGCAATTTCACAGACAAAAATGCAACAGGCAGAATTTTATCAATCTGGTGGGCCCATTTAATGTTATCAATTCATAATTTAGAACAAAAATAAACTTGGAATTTCTCTTGAAACATGCTGTTAAGATACTTATTCAAATTTAAAAAGTAACTACACTTCAGGAACTGACTGAATCAGATCCCAAACCCTATCCCCAACATCAAAGGGAACGATTGACAAAGACATCCCAACAAACAATAAATTACAAGTGATAAGCCGAGTCAGCAGCTATTTCCCAAATAGGTGGCAACTCAGCTATCTTTATTGAACCACAGGCGCTTGAAGTTTTATGTTGATGATGCCGCCAAATATCCAGACTATAAGCTATTTTGAAGAAATGGCCAGGTGTGCAAGCATGTGTTCAGACTCCATTACGGTCTCCAGTTTCCGGTGTATCAACGTCGCACAGCAACGTCATTAGGTTCTATTACGGGAAAAATGAAGTGATTCTGCAGATAACGATCTTCTCAAATGTACAGCCTCCTACTCTGTCCAATCATCAAACAACAAAATCGCCGATCAGACTATGCGGATGCGCAAGCTAATCTGCATCTTTGTTTTTCGGAAAGTTTGTACATATAGGCCTCAGTCAACAAATTAAAATTTTACGCCAACGTTACTGCGCAGTTTTGACGTTGTTGACGCGAAAATCATGACGTCATTTTCATCATGTTTGCTTCAAGTTTTCACTCGTAAGAAACATTTTGACTGAAATTAGGACAAACAAAATATTGTATATACATGGAAACAGTGATTCAACGACATTGGTCATATCTAAAAGAGTAATTGAATGATTTCGCTGATGTTTGATTTTCAAAGCGTACAAGCACATGCTCAACTTTGGCGCAGCACAGTAAACCGGAAACTGGACACCGTAATGGCGACGAGATTTTGAGGCAAATTTTGAATTCTGGATTACAGCACCGCATAGACCATAACTGAACAAATTTATCATGTGTATAGATACATTTTGAAACGATGTTTACAGGTAAGAAGTTTGCTTTTGTTGGGGTGTTTCTAACTGGCAGTTTTAGCAGTCCAAAAAAATCGACCGTGTTTGCTTGCATACCTGGTACATGTAATTTCTTACGGAATGTACTATAGACTGCGTCAAGTTTAAAGGGTTTTGAGTTTGTTTTTTTAGCATAGAACTTCAAGTGCCTGTGATTGAACTAAATAATTTAGACCAACAGAAGGGTTACAACAGACTAAGCAAATTATACGAAAAAACATGTCTTAAAAAGCTTTCGACTCATCTTTATTGCTGTAGTGTTTTCTCTCCTTGCTTCCCCTAAGTGAAAAGTTTGTTAAAAATACATCATCATAAAATTAATTTGCCGTGTTGCGATGTTTGATGCCAACGCAAAAGTGCCAATGAGTTGAGAGACGAGAATTGTACCATACTGTACGTATGTGCGAACAAAACAAAAAAAAAGAATGATAAAAAAAATTATTAAAGCATCGTAAACGACTGCATAATACCCCGCCAGTGAAATCCAATACCCTTTCTTTTACCTTTTATACATTTTTACACGATTCTTATTATCATTTTATACACGAATATAGCCCCAGGGCAGGGGCAGATTGCAAGATTCTATTTATGACTCTAAAATCGAATTTATTAGCAAACTTTGCTCTAAAATGCCAAGATTTCGCCATTAGAAAACGCGACGTTTATATCTACGCCAACGCATAACGTACCATGTAATTTCCATATTTTAACCCACTAGTGGATTATCGATTTTAATGCATGGCTTTATTACACTCTCATATGCGACATCATATGAGCCGCGACACGACAAAACCAACAATGTGGTTGTGCGCCCAGTACAGACTCAGATCAGCCTGGTCATCCGCCCAGTCTGATCAGAGTCTTCGCTGTCCGCATGAGGGTAGCTTAAACCCTTAGTTACCCCATGAACCTTTAACAAAGAGTTATCAATCTGGGCAGATGCCCAGACTGATCTGAGTCTGCGCTGGGCGCACAACTACATTGTTGGTTTAGTCGTGTCGCGGCTCAATTCTGATAAAGGAGGGTACACTCCTAGGTGCAAAGTCTTTCCTTTAGAAGTTGACCACTGTTGAGAAGGGAGGCTACAGTGAAAATAGCAGAGTTGCTTCGTCTGAAAGTGAACCCATTCACCTTAAATCTTATAAGACTTCAACATGTTAGACTGTTAATTAATTCTAAGAAACCAGAGGAAATAAAGGAAATAACAGAAGCTAGTAAATAAGAAAAATCTGTCTTTGAACTCTTTAACACATATTGTGAATTCATTGTGATGAAAGTCATCAAGAAATGTAATTGAAAAAGATACCTTAATAAAACAGGTCACCTAGTTCGCTGTTAAGTGCACTTACATTTAAATCAGAGTAAGGCTGAAATATACATATTGTGCGAGGTTGCAAGAACTTTAAACTATTATTCTATGTTAGTAAACTGTACTCAGATCCAAGAGAAAGTATACACTTTTTGAATGTCCATATCTTAACTTCAACTGCTCGGGTCTAAAATTCTGCATGATTAATGTTTACTTGAGGTACACAAATGTGGAGTAGAAAATTACTGAATACAAACGCCACTGTGACAAACGCTTGACTAGCTGCAACGACCGTACATGTTGATATGTTGATTTTGAACGTTTTCTGCGTGCACCAAACTTGACAATAAGATTTTGATGCTGATCGTTATTTGAAAACTCGTTTTTATTTTTATTTTCTTGTTTTTCTATTTTTCAAAACAAACCACAACGCTGGGGTTTCATTTGCATGATGATAAGGCTCGCTATGGCATAAAGAAATCAATTACTCAGAGGCAAAAGATCACCAATATTTCGTGACTCAAGCCAGGCAAAAAATCGCTTTAAGCGACCAGGTTCAGAAAAGCAACGGTCATTTCAAATACAGATTAACAACAAAATCGAATTGTCATGAAAACGTGCACGTTCGACGAGTACGTTTAGTGCCGCTTGTCAAGCGTTTCAATCGGTAATATTTGTTGAACTAGCATGTGTGTTCCGGTGACAAATGCAGATTACACAACTAATGAAAATAAATAAATTTCAAAATAATTATTTAGTCACAGTTTTGGGGATCTTGAGACGACTTGAATTTGGCTTCGTATTATATTAAAAAGTGATAAAAAATATAAATGACATTTCATAGAAAAATATTCGGGTCACCACAAAACAAAAAAAAATCTTAAAAAAAAGATAATCGGCGCAGATTAAATTAGTGTGTTTTGTAATATGTCTCTAGGTGAAGAGTTGACAATAACTTTCATGAATATGACTCAAGTGAGCCATGTCGGTAGGCACCCACAACCGTAATTCGGACATTGGGTGGTGACAATGACCTATCTCAATATTGAGCTGTCCAATTTGGAATTCCAAAATGAGCCGCGGTCAATCTTGAGATTGACCTGATTTCAAAATAGTTACCAACATGATGCACTGTTTGTTTGTATGTATTAAAACCGAAAGTAGAAGTCAAAAGAAGATCTACACCGAATACAAGAAAGTTTTGAATATCTGCGTCTGTTTTCGATAAAATTTATATTATAAATTTACAAACTAGAAAACATTTTGAATTAATGTCTGACACTGTGCTAGTATTCACGCAGTGCAGTACGACGGGGAAAAATAAGATTTACTATTCATTGACCTTTGATAATATTGGCTAAATTTTGACAATAATGAAATTATACGCGGCTGCGCCGCAAAAAAATTATACTGCAAAATAACAGACCTGAAAATAGGCTGCTACAAGCGAATGTGTAATATCTTTCGCTAGATCACTGCCTTTTTATATGGATGTATGCATTCTACATACGTTGATATTCGGTTCGCCTGGCACTATAGCTTTTGGTGCTTTTTATGAATAGGTTAAATCAAGTCGATGTTGCCGTTTTCTAGGAATACCTTACGTTTTTGATAATACACAGTTACATGTATACAGGTGTAAAGCGTTCTAAGGCGGTGGTTCTGAAATTGCTTGACATTGGTAGGTTTTCAATTAGTGGTACCTTTGGAAAGTAGATTATCGTTTACAACACCTTTACCAGTACACTAAATTTACCCAATAGTTTCTATCCATATTATCTAGATTCAAGCAATAAAAGTAAGGGGGCATATAATCAGCAACCCAATTAAATGCATATAAATATGTTGGGTGGATATTGTTCTTGATATACCACATAATTCATAGGACCCGTATATTTTAGCCATCAAGTCAGTTTAACATGTGGAAAGTTAACCGTATCACACAGTCACTTGTGTGTTATCTGTTATTGTTTTAATGTCCACGGTAAACAGCTATGGTCATGTCGGTACGGTCAGTTAACCTAACCTAATCCCTGGGCAGACTTAGACCTCCTAAGCGCTTAACAAGTACAAAGTGCACTTTACTTTCACCAGTTACTGACAACTGCCCTTCTTGGATTAGCGAAAGGGGAAATGAAGGTAAGTGGCCGGACTTGGTTTCGAACCCGGGACCTCTGGCTTATAAGACAAATGCGCTACCGACTGCGCTACGCGGCCCGGTCACACAATTAAAGTCTGTTACCTGTCTTTATGAAACAAATTGATTTTACTATTTGTCTACGTGTCAAAACTTCTGGAGGAATGACAAATGGTACCAACATTGATCAGAATTTCATTTTACTGTTTTCTTAAACGCATCTTTTAAAATCGTATATCTTTGTCACTTAACTGTTGGAATGAAACATGAAACGTAGCTCGCAATTGCAATGAACTGAATATAATGATCTACAGCTTTCATACTTAAAAGTTCTAGCGTACCCGTCTTTAATGTGGATCCATTACAAGATAGTTACAGTGCGATAGTTCAATTCAAGTCAACAAAACAGCCATTTGTTCCAGTTTGTAGTAAAAAGTGTATAGAAATAAAGTTGTTATAGGAATAGATTGTTCTCATGAGCATAGCTAAATTTTGTTGAAATAAACAAAACATCACTGCTTTGTACTTTTAATGTTACAATCGATCTCAGTGTATTGAAACAAAAGCTAATATGAGAGGTCATATGTACCTACTCTCTGAAACTTCATGAAAATAGTAGTAGCTTATTTCGCACGTAGAGCAACCTTACGGCATGTTCCAAATCTGACGACTCACATCTATCTGCGCATCCAATCGGTCTGATAAGTCTTCTCTTTGCGCATGTACAATGTATGGTTTCCTGTGGATTCTGAAAAGTGAAAAGCAAGACTCTGATCAATCCGAGCTGAAGCGCAGAGTCATATAGTACCAACAATATACACACTGGATTAAGAACGAGTCATTTATTATCAGGGGGAGGGTTTCGGGGTGGTCGGATTTTGTCCTGGTAATGTACTGGGGGTCCGGAAATCAAAAAGCCTTGGAGCAGATTGGGGTCTTATATTTTATTAGGCAGATGGAGGTTAGAATTCTTCCATCAGTCTTCATTTCTAAAAAATGCCTCAGCTGCTGGGGGCAAAACCCCGATTACTTATATTCTTGCAAAATCAAACTCAAACTTAAAGACATTTATGGAATGACACACAAAACTTTGGCCGCTTTATATCGAAAAAAAGATACTTTCCATAATTTGCTGGTATGACAGTATACAATTATCTATAAAACCATGTCGAACCGATAATTTTGTTCTCGATTTTTAGCTCACCTGAGCCGAAGGCTCATAGGTGAGCTTAGTGTATAGGCAGGCATCCGTCGTCCGCCGTCAACATTTTCAAACGACTTCTCGTCTGAAGCCATGAGGTCGATTCTTTCCATATTTCACATATAGCATCTTTAGATGGGGAAGGGATGAATAATTGTGTTTTTGTTCCAGCGGCATAAGAACTCTGGTTGCTATAGCAACTTATAGTTTCCATTGACTTATAATGGGAAAAGTGGAAAGTGGCAATTTTTGCTACCTCACTGCAGTTATTTATATTTTTTTTCTACAGAACTGTTTTTTGAGTAATCCTCTACGATTCATATGAATTTTGTTCAAATCGCTGAATTTGATTGGTTGCCATGGCAAAATATAGGGTAAATTTTCGAAAAAATATATAAAATCTTCTCCTCTGAAGCCATAAGAGGGATTAAGCTAATACTTTGCATATCTGATATTAGCCTCTACATAAATTGTGTTTTTTTCTTCCAATCCCATAGGAACTCTGGTTGCTATGGCAACTTATAGTTTCCATTGACTTATAATGGGAAAAGTGGAAATTGGCAATTTTTGCTGTTTCACTGCAGTTATTTAGATTTTTTCTGCAAAAATGTTTCTAGAGTAGTCCTCTACAATTCATATGAATTTTGTTCAAATCGCTCAATTTGATTGATTGCCATGGCAAAATAAAGGGTAAATGTTTGAAAAAATCAAAATAATCTTCTCTTAAGAAGCCATAAGAAGGATGAAGCTGATACTTTGCATATATGTTAAAGACATAAGCCTCTACATAAATTGTAATTTCTTCCAAAACCGTAAGAACTCTGGTTGCTATGGCAACTTCTATTTTCCATTGACTTATAAGCGGGAAAGGGGAACTTGGCAGTTTTTGCTGTCTCATTGCAGTTATTTAGAATTCGATTCTATAGAAATGTATTTTGAGAAGTCCTTTATGATTCATATGAATTTTGTCCTTATCGCTAAATTTGATTGGTTGACATGGCAAAACGGAAGGTACCTACTTTGAAAAAATATTCAAAAATCTTCTCCTCAGAAGCCTTAATAGGGATGACGCTCATACTTTGCATACATGTAAATGACATTAGCTTGTACCTAAATTACATTTTATATTACCGTTGCCCATGTGAATTCATGGCTATGGAAACTTAAATTTCCTTAGTCTTATGATGGGGAAAGTGGAAAGGACCTGGTATGATAAGGCCCATATTTGGCCCCCAGAAAACTCATTTTTCAAAAGTCCTATTTCCATAATAAAAATGTATTCATATGAAAGTTCAAACCTTGAATGTAACAGCAAACACAAAATTAACCAGTTCTTGCACAAAATATTTGTGATATTTGTATTGAACATACCCATACCTCCAGCGGATTCTGACGAAAATGACGAATTTGGTAGCCTTTGTGGCTTTCAAAATATACGAGCCCGGCCTCCAGCACATTTAATATTTTGTATACAGATAATATTTTAATATATTCACATGTCATGAAAATATTAAATGTGCTGGAGACCGGGCTCAGTGCTTATTTTTAACTTTTGGTTACCAAACTGGCAGCGTTTGGAACATTTTCCCAGCGTTCTCAACATAAAAACGCCCATATCTCCGCACATACACAAAATAAACATATGTTGTGGGTATTCATTTTCTTAGTTAGACCACAAGGAATAATCTGGTATACATTTCATTTTGATCTGTAGGAATTTTTTGGTAAGCGTCTCTGGACTTGCAAACTTGAGTGGGTGGGGTATCTTGACAGGCCTTGTGCAGTGCACATGTAATTAGCAGTGCAATCTTAAATATAAGCATGTCATCAAAAGCCTATTGTTAAGAGCTTTCAAAATTTATTGTAAATGACTTATTTCTTTAAAAAAAATGTATTAAACTCAAATTTTATCGCAATTTTCCCTTTATTTTATTGAAACAACGTAGGCATGTCAGAAATCATGCTACTCTGAGAATTAACAAACACGAAACATATTATTTCTGCTTGTTCCCATGCGCACAAATAATAAGCAATAGAAACCATGCATTTTTAAAAGAATTTGAATGGGGGCCAAAAACGGCCCTTATCATACCAGGTCCTTTGGCATTTATTTCTGTGATATTGCAGATATTTTGACATAAGCTTTATAGAAATGTTCCTGGAGTGGTCCTCTACCAGCCATACGAATTTGGCCTAAACCCCTGATTTTGGTGGGTTGCCATCACAACCGAAAGCCAAAATTTTATTTTTATTTTTTGCCAAATATCTTCTCCGAAACCATTAAGGGGGGATAAAGTTGAATCTATTTTGCATAAATGTTTGTGATATTATCCTCTACATAAATGGGTATTTCATTGCTGTTGTGCATGTTGTTTTGTTGTTGTGGCAACTTAAGTTTTTTCAGCATAACCTCAGTGCTCAGGTGAGCTACAGGGCCAATGGTCCTCTGATTAATGTTTGCGTTTGTGATATCAGCTCTCCAGTTGCCTTGACATCAGCAAACCTATAGTGGCTTCTGGAGGCGCCCCAGAACCCCCTCTCCATTACTATTATTAGCAGTTGTATTGAATATTCGACAACAGGTTTCTAGATGCCCATAAGCAAAAGAAAGTGCAAAATAAGCTGACAAAATTTAAAGACCATGGATCTGCATGATTTATCAACCTGTCAGAATAAGAAAATGTTCTTTGTATTTCATACAGGGTTGATTGAGGTCAGCGTGACATAAAAAAAAGTGTTGATGGTGTGTGTATGTGTGGGTGGGGAGGGGGTCATAAACTTTTTTGTCACCAATCTGGGGGTCTGAAAAAATTCTGGTAAGACTTGGGGGGGGGGGGGGGGGGGAGTCGGGAAAATATTGGTTACTCATGAAAATGTACCCCGCCCTCCACCTGATAATGAATGACTCGTCCCTAAGGTACTTTTTATCACGACGCCAATCATTTGCAACTGTACATAGCATCCCTGTAGGACACAATGTTAAATCAACATTGACTTAGTGTTGATTCAGTGTTGATTAACCGTAGTGTGCCCAATTGGATGGAGCTTCGGATGTTATTGTACGGTCGTCTAAATGTATTTCCGGTTCTTGCAGTGCCACATGTGCATGCATGTGTGTGTGTGTGTGCGTGCGTGTGTGTATGTGTGTGTTGTTGTTTCCAACGGCTGCATCTGTTACAATCTGACAAACGTGATCTCTCTCTCTCTCTCGCTCTCTCCCTCTCAGTATCTTACATGTACTACTTTTTATTTTCAAATTTGGTATACATCGCCCATATTTGCTCATTCAGTCAGCGCTTGCTATAAAGGCTTGCACCTGTCCGTCTATTCTGCAAGCAACCAAAAACGGTGATACAAATACTTGTCTTAACCCTTCAAGCGCCAAAAATTAATATTGTTGAATCGGCAAACAGTGTAGATCCAGATGAGATGGCTCATAATGAGCCACCTCATCTGAATCTTCACTGTTTGCCCTCTAGTGTTCGAATTCTCAGTATATCGCTTGGACGAATCTTTTTTTGAAATTCTGCAGACGTAAATTTTGTCGTCTGCTTTTTTGCCGCATTAAGGGTTAATGAGAGAATATTGTCTATTGAAAACCTCTTCCGTCATTGACATCTGCATGAAAGCTGTTAATATAATCACTATTATAATCATATTTGGTGACACACAAAGGCTTCAAACGCGACCTAAATTTTGCCTAATTTTAGAATGGTTTAAGCAAAATTAAATCTTTGATGTCTCTGCTCTTTCATAATTATCTAGAAAGCTTGCTATTGGCTCCTTATAAATACTTCCTTCTGCAATGTGATTACAGCTGTTGCTACATGTACCTTTCGCAAACACACTGGTTTGCCAATTAAAGCGTCTCATATCTTAGCGGCATTTGGCTTCCATTCTTTTGAGTAGTTTTGGCTTCTTGCAGGTTCTTGCTGCATCGGACATCTCTTTCCAGATTCCCTTGTCTGTCGCTTTTCTCGAGTTCTTCTTGGTTGTTTTATGTTTTTTGCGTTGCTGTGTCTGTTATTGATGTATCGTTTGTGATGTTAAGGCTAGCCTGATGACCACCTACATGGAAAATGGCTGTTCACCAAGCTGTTGCTGATAATGTCTTTGGTGGTGTCTAAGTTTGCTTTGTTTTTCCCACATGGTGTCTTCCGTCATTGGGATCTGGGATTGAATTGTGTCAGTTCCTGAGAATTTTCCTACTTACTAATGAGTAATAGGGCACACAAAAGTCATCAGGGGAAATAACTAAAAAAAACGATAACAGCAAACGATACAAGCTACATGTATCTTATAATCATATCATTTAAAAGGTTTCTGACTAGCAGCTACGAAACAGGGGCCACTTGAAATATTGATCAGGGGAGATAGTGTGCGAGTAGCAGTCGTTCTTGTTGCATGCAGCACCATGTCCAATATCAGTAAAATGTTTAAAACAGTGGTTGTGGAAACGAACAAACATTATCAGCGGAGGTAAATGAAAAAGGAACAAACAAGAGAGTTTTTGTTATGCACAAAACATCTTAGCTTGAGTCATACGTATAAGAAATTTTTAGAGCTGTTACTGAGCTGAAATCCTTAAAGGTTAGATCCTTAATGCAATACAGTGACTGTATATTTTACAGATTTCAATTTCAGAGTTTTCCTTAAGTTAGTTTTGTCCCAATTGTGAACGTAGTCGCCATCATGAATGAGTGTCGACCATCCTTGCTTATAACAGATTTAAGAAAAACATTGCAATTTTTAAGCTGATGTTTTCATTTGTTTGAGCCATTATATAGTAAAATTATTTTTAAAGGAGTCTTAGCATACTAGGTCAGATATTGCACGTTGTATCTGCAATAAGCCAGGCGGTAGATATTTAATTAAAAGGCAACTCGTTGTAAATTAAAAGTAAGGAGGAAAATTCTCTGGAACTGACACGATTCAATCCCAAAATTAGTCACCAAAGACAACACCAGCGGCAGCCATGCGAACTGCCATTTCCCATGTAGGTGGTCAACGGGCTAGCCTGAACATCACAAACATTAAACCTTTTTTGATGAAAATTATTTACGGTTGTCCCTTTATTATGTCACTGTGTCAGTTGAAAGGTGACTGCCCGAAAAGGCAGTTGTTTCTACGACATTCTGCTAAATGGCAATTAACTTTAATTTTCACAATTATCTTGTTTGATATTTTAAGAAACTTGACAATTAAAGACAAGAAGCATTTATTTGGGTCAAATTGTCTTCAATATCTTAAGTGAGTGATCTCGGGTTAAACGTCCCACCAACACATAGGTCATACGGAGACGGGACCTTGGTTTTAAGTCTCATCCCAAAAATGGAGGAGCGGGGCGGAGGCAAGCGGGGGGGGGGGGGGGTTCGAAACTGCGAGCCCTTGATTGCTAGCCTAGCACATAAACCACTACACTACTGACGTCCATGTCTTCAATATGATATCAGTAAGCTAAATGAAATTTAGAAGCTGACTGTATTCATATGCTTCCGCAGTTGGCCTTTGACTGCCAGCACTTAAAATATATTCGTATATGGGAATCGTTGGCTTGTGATCATTGTGAGTCCTTTGAATGTGATTGGCACTTGCTAGTTGTTCGCGCTGCTTATCGTATTTATTCGGTTTTAAGACGGGAATTTAGCCTTCAAAGTTCAAATTTAAATGAAGAATTTGAATTCTTTATTTGAATTTGTATTTGGAAAGGTAATATGTAAATCAGTCTTGTGTTATTCAACTGTAAAATAGGGTTTTCTCTTCCAGATCAATCCCAAAGATCTAGATCCGTCTTACAAGATGGATCTAAACCTTAGAGATTGTTTTAGAAATGGGAAAAAAAACTAGCCGTGTAACCGAAGAAATACCGTATAAGTATTGGGCGCTGCTTAAAATTTGAGCCGCGACACGACAAAACCAACAAAGTGGCATGTGCGCCAAACGAAGTCTCAGATCAGCCTAAGCATCCGCCCAGTCTGATCAGAGACTTCGTTGTCGGCACGGAGGTGACTTAGAACTTTAGCTTCCCTTTTCTGATCTGAGTCCTTGCTGGGCGCACATGCCACATTGTTAGTTTTGATGTGTCGCGGAGGAAAACATCAGGGCAGTCGTGTCCGGTTCAAATCTAAAGCCCCAGTCACACACACACATTACGGATAGGGCGGATAGTTGCGGATAAAATCCTCAGTTTTTCCGCAGAATTTGTGGGCGTGGCCTAATTTTATTTAATGAATTTACGGATATAGTTACCAATAGAAGCGTATGGATACGGATAGGTACGAACTACTAACCTTCCGTTACCTACTTTAACCTTTAGATGCGGATAAATATCTTCAGATGCGGACTGTTGCGCTTGCCTAGCGGATAGAAGAATAGAAAAGATTAACTGCGACGTCCACATCTGTGTCTACTCCTTGTATGCTCCAGTCACACACACACATACGGATTGTGCGGATACTACGGATGGCCCGTCCGTATCTATCCGTTTTATCCGTAATGGATCCGTATCAGATCCGCAGAGTCCGTAACTGTCCGTATCATATCCGCAGAGTCCACAGGATCCGCGTCGAAATTTTGAAAAGTTTCAAAATTCGGGCGCGGATGAGTAAACCGTAATAATGCGTTACTAAACGCATATATCAGCATCTATCCGTATCTAATCCGTGTCGCATACGTATCTATTCCGTATCTTATCCGTTATTGAACCTATCATTCCGCAGTCCCACTCCAAGTTGAGGACCGATACGGTTTCAAGCGGATCGTTACCTTTAGTTACGGAAGTTACGGGTCTCGTTCGGCGTACTGTAACGGACTGTTTTCTACAGTAACGTTTCAATACAAAAAGGTTGCATTCCAATACTGACAGATACCTACAGGATGGTTTGGAGAGGCGGCTGTACGGCAACAACACCAGTAGGGCGGCAAAGAGACAGAGACTATCTCAATGACTACTACAACTGAGAGGCCGGGTCGGTGCAATGGCAGTGACGTATGGTGCAGTTATGGTGCGATGTTATGTTTCTTATTTGTAACAGTGGGGTCATCTTTTCGTGAACTTGCCAATAGCAAAAGTAGGGCCATCATTTCATAAACTTATTTGACTTTTATCAATTCGAATTAGTTGTCCAATATAGGACAAAGTAATTCTTTTATTAATTCCAATTAGTTGTCCAATTTAGAACAAAGTTTAATGGTGAAATGAAGCAATAAATATCTACTGGCCAGGCTTGAGTAGACGAAACTTCGAAGATGGCCCATGTTCTTTCTTTCGAATATTTTCTGTGCTCTTGAATGAACTCTTTTAGATTTCTATTTTACTTCAGTGCAACTGGTTTCGTGCCGTGCGGCACCGTAAAACGTCTCCCCGTACGTCATCTATAGTGCAGATTATATATAATTTTTCCTTTTAGGTCAAGAAAATATTCTGAGAAATCCGAAATTTTTGATTGGTTTAGATTTATAGTCTAGATTTTTTTTCTTTTAGATCTTTTATGGTACTAATCAGTCTTTGAATTTACTGCCTTATCAAAATTAAAAAATTACATTATGCTTTGTCTGGTTTTCGTAACCAAATCATATCGGGGTCACTGATGCGGTTTGAGTAGCCGAATTCTCTAAGTATGGTCCATGTACCTTCCATCGAATGTGTGCAGTGTTCTTGAAGGATTAGAATAGTATCTACTTTATCAACTGCCGACTGAATATCTATGTCAACCAAGCAGTAAATGGGTACCTTTTTCAAATCAGGGAAGGACAAGGCAGCGAAAGTAGAGAGATGGGCTTCGCCGTTCCTACGCTATGCCCAAGATACATTGACCCTATGCCCAAGATACATTGACCCTAACCACCTACTCCCACCCCTCCTCCCCCAAGCCACCGCCCCTACGGTCATTAAGCTATAGGAAACCTTTACCTTTACCCAGTTTATAGTTTGAATCCAGGTATACAAATTTAAATAAAAATCTAATCCTTCATGAGCACAGAACACTAATCATATTCGAGGGAAGGAGCATGGGCCATACTTCGAGGTTACGATTACTAGAGCCTCATCAATGACCCTGACATGACCCATAGCTTCCGTTACTAAAGGTAAAGCCCCGTATGAAACCGTTTCAGTCCTCAAATTGGGACTGCGGAATGATGGGTTCAGTTACGGATAAGATACGGAATAGATACGTATGCGACACGGATTAGATACGGATAGATGCGGATAAATGCGTTCAGTTACGGATTTTTACGGTTTACTCATCCGCGCCCGAATTTTGAACCTTTTCAAAATTTCGACGCGGCTCCTCCGGACCCTGCGGATATGATACGAACAGTAACGGACTCTGCGGATGCGATACGGATCCATTACGGATTAAATGGATAGATACGACTAGATACGGACGGGTCATCCGTAGTATCGCAGAATCCGTATATGTGTGTGTGACTGGGGCATAATACATAAAAATATCGTGATACTCGTGTCCAATTTATATCAAATGTAGGTAAACATCGTGAAGCAGTGTAAAATTTCAATCAAATGTAGATAAACATCGAGAAAATCGTGTCCAATTGAAAGTTTACCGTTCGGAATGAGATAGTATTATCACTTGAAATTTATTGCCAGTTTTTTTTCCACCAAGCCATATATATTTACTTGTGGTCCTTTAGGATCAGCGAGAATAATCTGAGAATTTAGAAACAGGCTCATATTCTGGACAAGTTTTTAATTATTTGCATTGTTTTGAATTACATCAGTTTTGAATCGACTGCCTATTGGAAATTCGCTAAATTGGGACATGGTTCTCCTAGCTCTCGTTGTCAGGTGATTACAGAATCGCTGATAGTTCTTGATCGACCATCTTTATTCTCATGAACATTTCCTTTTTTTTTTTTTTTTTTCATTTTCATTTGCAATAATAAAGATAGCAGACTTTCTTGCCAGAACTTGTTCGCTCAGAAATAATCGCATAAACCCCCAGATTTCACCTCTCTCATTTTATTGATGCTTTCACGAAACTATCGTTCAATAATGTTCCGCCTCCCGATTAGCAAGTACCTCGTTGTTTAATATTATGGCTTCGATTGTGTACCTTGTTTATTGACAGATACGCTTTGATTCTGATGTCAGAACCCAGACAGTGGCTCTTTAACTCTTTTTAGACTGGAATTCCATTTTGGGGACAAAAGCAAACGGTGCAGTCCCATTTCAGACGCCGCAGAACGCGGCGCCTGATCAAGGTCCACACTGTTTGCTTATGGGAAGCTCTATGCAAAACCAATACAAACAAATACATCCACCATGAAGCCCTAAAACTAAAAAAGGACTCATCCGTATGATATGAATGGACAAGTTCACTTATCAAAAAAGGGTTGATTTATATACTTAAACACAAGAATTTTTAATGGCAGGAGTGTTGTCAGTTTTGCAGAAGTTGTATAACGTCCTTTGAATGGGTTAGCTGCACATATATTCATTCTTAATTGCCGAGATGTACATATAATTGATCTAAATATACTAGTATACAGTTTAAGGCGGCGATAATCACTGATTTGGGGCAAAGACAAAAATCTGCATAAAACGCTGAAAATACAACAGATCTTCCCAAAACTTAGCAGATGCCTTCTTTATGTTTTTTCTCAAAATTTAAAATCCAAAAATGCAGGATTTGTTGATATTAAAATGAATTTTTAGAAGGAAAGATCAAAGGGTAATTTTCTGCGCAGGAATCTAAAAACAAAAACAAAATCGTTATCAAAATGTACTTAGTGCTGAAGGTACCTTACTGTATTACGAAGAGCGCCCTAGCAATTATTTTTTCAACTCTTTCACATACTATCAGGCTTAGCAGATAAACAAAATGTAGCATGTGTCCCAATTGTTTGTCAAAATCACAGATGAGACTATTTTAACAAAGTGAACAATGACATTTATACATCTGTCCTAGTATCAGTAATGTATTACTCATATTGTATGTGTTATATAGGTATGCTTGCCTGCCCTATATTTAATGAATGCACCCAGTGTACATGCACCAAAACATGGTTTAACATTTGAGTATCAGGTACTCTTTTTATCTGGTCTACTTTACAATTCGAGAAAGAGTTGGAACAAATAAGTGCTAGGACATTCTTCGTAATGCTATAGCGTACTGTCAGCGCTAAGTAAATTTTCCATAACAAGATGTTACTTTTTACGATTTCTGTGCAGAAAATTACCCTTTGATCTTTCCTGATAAAAACCTTTTTTTAAGCAGCATGTACCTCTAGTTTGTATTTCAAACTGTAGTAAACAACAAAAATAAGATGTCTGCTAACTTTAAGGGAGATATGTAAATTTTTATGGTGTTTTGCAGATTTTTGCAATTACCACAAATCACCACATTAAATTTGTGGTAAGTTAATACTTAAGACTGGAAGACCTGACGCAGGAGAAACGTAGACTTTGAAAACAACCTATTTACAACATTAAATGCAGTTATGTATAAACTACAATGATGTGATGTAATGTTACAGAATTCCCCTACATTTCGGGAGAGGGAAAACGACAACAGGCCGCGCATGATTTTTCATTGCGCAAGCGTCGGTCAGTTACTTTTAATAGACATTGGTAAATCCATTTTTAGTTATAAATAGCGTTCGGAAAAGCCAATAATAATTGTATAGCGCTGCACTTAAAACAGTGTTAAAGCTCTCTGCAAACACTATTTCAGTAGATTTATTTATTTATCATTTATTTATACATTTATTTATTTTTATTTTATTTATTTATTTAGTTATTTTTAATTCTTTCTTTTTCCTAAATAGATTAAAAATGAGCAAAATGAGCATTGGGCACGACGATATAATGTTCTACTATCGTAAGGGTTTGCTGTTGGGGAGATGGAATTTAGAGACCCTTCGTACCAACAAAAATGTTGGCCAGTTTGATATATTTACCTGTAGATCTAATAAACAATTGACTTTGTTTAATATGTTTCATTGGCCCTTTACTGTATGCAAGTATTAGGGACGAGTCACTAATTATCAGGTCGGGGCCGGGTTCATTCAGGAGGGTATGTGTGTGTGTTTGTGTGTGTGGGGGGGAATTTTATTGGTGATCTACTGGGAGTGTGTGGAGGGATAGGGGGGAGCCTTGCATAATTTCTTTTTTAAATAAAGACAAATGGAAAAAATCCATGCTCCACCTGTTGTCATGAGATTATAATAACAGCTGGAGCATAGTCTCTGTTAAGTGAATAGGAAATCATGCGCCACCTGTTGTCATGAGAGTATAACAACAGCTGGAGCATGGTCTTTGTTAAGAATAAAGGAAATCATGCTCCACCTGTTGTCACGAGAGTATAACAACAGCTGGAGAAAGTATAAAGAAAATCCGGCTCCATTTGTTGTCATGAGAGTATAGCAACAGCTGGAGCATGGTCTGTCTTATGTATATAGGAAATCATGCTCCACCTGTTGTCATGAGAGTATAACAACAGCTGGAGCATGGTCTCTGTTAAGTGAATAGGAAATCATGCGCCACCTTTTGTCATGAGAGTATAACAACAGCTGGAGCATGGTCTTTGTTAAGAATAAAGGAAATCATGCTCCACCTGTTGTCACGAGAGTATAACAACAGCTGGAGAATGGTCTCTGTTAATTGAATAGGAAATCATGCGCCACCTGTTGTCATGAGAGCATAACAACAACTGGAGCGTGGTCTTTGTTAAGTATATAGAAAATCCTGTTCCATCTGTTGTCTTGAGAGTATAGCAACAGCTGGAGCATGGCCTGTCTTATGTATATAGGAAATCATGCTCCACCTGTTGTAATGAGAGTATAACAACAGCTGGAGCATGGTCTCTGTTAAGTGAATAGGAAATCATGCGCCACTTGTTGGCATGAGAGTATGACAACAGCTGGAACATGGCCTTTGTTAAGTATATAGAAAATCTTGCTCCACCTGTAGTCATGAGAGTATAGCAACAGCTGGAGCATGGCCTGTCTTATGTGTTTAGGAAATCCTGCTCCACCTTTTGTCATGAGAGTATAACAACAGCTGGAGCATGGTCTATGTTAAGTATATAGAAAATCCTGCTCCATCTGTTGTCATGAGAGTATAGCAACAGCTGGAGCATGGTCTGTCTTTTGTATATAGGAAATCATGCTCCACCTGTCATGAGAGTATAACAACAGCTGGAGCATGGTCTCTGTTAAGTGAATAGGAAATCATGCGCCACCTGTTGTCATGAGAGTATAACAACAGCTGGAGCATAGTCTTTGTTAAGAATAAAGAAAATCATGCTCCACCTGTTGTCACGAGAGTATAACAACAGCTGGAGAATGGTCTCTGTTAAGTGAATAGGAAATCATGCGCCACCTGTTGTCATGAGAGTATAACAACAGCTGGAGCATGGTCTTTGTTAAGAATAAAGGAAATCATGCTCCACCTGTTGTCACGAGAGTATAACAACAGCTGGAGAATGGTCTCTGTTAATTGAATAGGAAATCATGCGCCACCTGTTGTCATGAGAGCATAACAACAACTGGAGCGTGGTCTTTGTTAAGTATATAGAAAATCCTGCTCCATCTGTTGTCTTGAGAGTATAGCAACAGCTGGAGCATGGACTGTCTTATGTATATAGGAAATCATGCTCCACCTGTTGTAATGAGAGTATAACAACAGCTGGAGCATGGTCTCTGTTAAGTGAATAGGAAATCATGCGCCACCTGTTGTCATGAGAGTATAACAACAGGTGGAGCATGGTCTTTGTTAAGAATAAAGGAAATCATGTTCCACCTGTTGTCACGAGAGTATAACAACAGCTGGAGAATGGTCTCTGTTAATTGAATAGGAAATCATGCGCCACCTGTTGTCATGAGAGCATAACAACAACTGGAGCGTGGTCTTTATTAAGTATATAGAAAATCCTGCTCCATCTGTTGTCTTGAGAGTATAACAACAGCTGGAGCATGGTCTCTGTTAAATGAATAGGAAATCATGCGCCACCTGTTGTCACGAGAGTATATCAACATCTGGAGCATGGTCTCTGTTAAGTATGTAGGTAATCATGCTCCACCTGTTGTCATGAGAGTATAGCAACAGCTGGAGCATGGCCTCTCTTATGTATATAGGAAATCATGCTCCAGCTGTTTTCATGAGAGTATAACAATAGCTCTAGCACGGTCTCTGTAAGTGAATAGGAAATCATGAGCCATCTTTTGTAATGAGAGTATAACAACATCTGGAGCATGGCATCTGTTAAATATACAGGTTTGAAGACTCTATCCCTTTTGATTACTTAGAACCTGAGCTAAACTCAAAGAAGAATATTTGTTCTATGTTCAGTGATCAGTGCTTTATAGGTCATGACCCGATTTGCATCATTGCACTCAGTAGATCTTCACCAGATGTACCTATGGAGCAAGTTTGAAGAAACTATCCCTTTTGGTTACATAGAAACTGAACTAAACGCATCAGGTGAATATTTTTGTCTATGTTCGATGATCCGTAAAATATAGGCCACAGACCAATATGCATCGCTGCTTTCAGTAGATCTTTCTTAGATGTATATATGGAGCAAGTTTTGAAGACCCTATGTTAAAGTTAGAAACTAAGCTAAACGCAACAGGTGATTATTTTTGCTAACGCGCATAAAGGCGCACGCGCACGCATACGCAGACGCACATGATAAGCGCTACTTTGCTTCGCAAAGTCGCACTAAAATCGACAAGAATTTGGGATACATATATATTACTCAAACAGTTTGGTCAATATGACAAAACATTAATTCCTATTAAAAATTGTTCTGAGTTTTTCATATCACAAAAACTATAATGAGGTATCATTAATTCAAACCTGTAGTGTCAGTAAATGAACACAACGTTGTGACAAGATTTACTGTATTTTGTAGAAAAATTCAGGACAAATAAGAGATTTATTGATATCACAACATCATCGCCACTATATTGCAGTTTTGCTGACAATCATCCAGTTTGTGATATCTCAGACTCTTCTGAGATATTATAACATCCTGTTTAGAGATATAACAGAATGGAGCTTATGATATTACCTGACAAGAAATAAAGAACGTGAGAAGATCAATCTGGCCATATTTACTCGGAAGCTGAAATTATTGTATTTGCCGACATCACCTAGGGATCGGAGGGTCTCGTTTTAACTTAGAGAATAGGGTATTCTATAGTCTTGTGTTCGAACAATAAGGAATATTTTAGTAATGTTTTAAGGGACGAGTCATTTATTATCAGGTGGAGGTGGTGGTGGGGGGGGGGGGGGGGTCACCAAAATTTTTCCGACCCCCACCCCAGTTTCATCAGTATTATTTTGCCGACACCCCCCACCCCTAAATAGATGACAAACAATTTTATGATCCCCTACACCCAGCTACCCTTCACACACCTACGCCATATTACCTATTTTATGTCAGACTGACCTCATTCAAACATACATGAAACACAAAGAACATTTTCTTATTTTAACAAGTTAATTAACAGGTTAATTATTCATGGTCTGTGTAAACTTGTCTTCATTTTTTAAACTTTCTTCTGCTTATGGCCATCCAGCAATCTGTTGTCCACTGCTTAACAGCTTAATAATTATAACTGTTAAAGCTAATACTTGGGCGTCTGGGTCGCGGGGATCTGGGGGCTGCGGCCCCAGAAGCCACAGTAGTTCTGCTGATGAAAAGGCACCTGGAGCGCTGATTTCACAAATGCAGGCATTAAATTTAATTGAGAACAAAATCATCTACTTGACATGATTTTATAGACACTTTCATACTGTTGTTTTCTAGCAAATCAATGAAAAGAACTGTCTTTTTTATATGAAGCTGCCAATGTTTTGTGTGTCATTTCCATATATGCCCTTAAGTTTTGAGTTTGAAAGAACTTTTTTAAAAATGAAGGTCGATTCTGACCCCCCCCCCCCCCTCAACAATATGTTTGATAAAATATATGACCCCCCTTGCTCCAAGGCTTATTGATTTCCGACCCCCCCCCCCCCCCCCCTCAGTACATCACCACATCACCAAAAACAATTCCGATCCCCTAAATGTACTCGGTCCCCCCACATCTGATAATAAATTACTCGTCCCAAATTTCAAGCAAAAAAAAGTGTTACAGTTGTCGGGATAGAGTGTAACAGTCGACAGCCTGCGCTTGATCGCGAATATATGAAGAAAACACTCTATATTGTTCTGTTTGTTTGATATGAAAGATGTTTTGTGTAATTAGCCTTGTAAACAGCAGACTGCATGTAACATAAGAGCATTTTCGGTAACAAGCGGTTATCCAAATTGTTAAAGCCGTTCCGGTGAAACTTACAAATAGAGACTATGTTCCACCTATTGTTGTTTTCTCATGACAACAGGAGGAGCATGGATTCTTTTATTACTAAAGGAGACAGAGCTGCAGCTGTTGTTACATCATGTATCATGTCATGACAACAGGAGGAGCATGGTTTCCTATAGTACGTACAGAGACCGTGCTCCATCTGTTGTTATAATCTGATGACAGCAGGTGGAGCATAATTACCTATCGTACTAACAGAGGCCATGCTCAAGCTGTTGTTATAATCTGAGGACAACAGGAGGAGCATGGTTTCCTATAGTACCATCAAAGACCATGTTCCAGCTGTTGTTATAATCTGATGACAATAGGAGGAACATGGTTTCCTATAGTACTAACAGAGACCGTGATTCAGCTTTTGTTATCATCTGATGACATCAGGTATTGTACTTATAGAGACCACGCTCCAGCTGTTGTAATAATCTAATGATAACAGAAGGAGAATGGCTTCCTGAAGTACTAACATAAACCATGCTCCAGCTGCTGTTATAACCTGAGCATGGTTTCCTTTAGAACTATCAGAGCTGCTTCGGTTAACTATGCATGTCTAAGGTAAACTTGTGACAATCTGTGTGTATGTGCTTCTTTCCCTATTGGTTTTGAAAGCGGAATGTGGGATTTGATTGTATTAAATCCTGATCATTGCCTATATTTTTACTTTGCTATAGTACTAACAGAGACCTTCTTCAGCTTTTGTTTTAATATGATGACAACAGGGGGAGCATGGTTTCCTATTGTACTTACACAGACCACGCTTCAGCTGTTGTTATAATCTGATGACAACAGGATGAGCATGGTTTCCTATAACACGTACACAGACCATGCTGCATATGTTGTTATAATCTGATGATAACCAGAGAAGCATGGTTTCTTAAAGTACTTACAGAGACTATGGTACAGCTGATGGTATCATCTGATGATAAGAGGAGGAGCATGCTTTTCCCATTGTTCTAACAGTGACCACACTCTAAAAGGTAAAGGTAAAGGTTTCCCATAGCCTAATAGCCGTAGGGGCAGTGGGGGTTAGAGACCCACTGTATCTTGAGCACAGCTGATGAAAGGCGGAGCCCATCCCTCTCCTTTCGCTGCCTTATCCTTCCCTGATTCGAAAAAGGTACCCATTTACTGCTGGGTTGACAGAGAGAGTTTTCCAGTCATCGTATGGCGACAGTGAGCCGCGAACTCACGACCTTACGGTGACTTTCTGCACAATAGCCGAGCCACTCTTACCACTCGGCTACCGCGCCTCTCTACCACACCCTAGCTGTTGTTATACTCACATGACAACAGGAGGAGCATGATTTCTTATATTACTTTCCGAGACAATGATCCAGCTGTTATTATAATCTGATGACAATAGGAGAAGCATGGATTTCCATGCTCCATTTGTTGTTACAATCTGATAACAACAGATGGAGCATGGTTTCCTATATACTTAACAGAGACAATGCTGCAGCTGTTGTTATATTCTCATGGCAACAGGTGGAGCATGATTTCCTATATACTGAACATAGACCATGCTCCAGCTGTTGTTATACTCTGATGACAACAGGTGTAGCAGGATTTCCTATATACTTAACAGAGACCATGCTCCAGGTGTTGTTATACTCTCATGACAACAAGTGGAGCAGGATTTCCTATATACTAAACAGAGACCATGCGCCAGCTGTTGTTATAATCTCATGACAACAGGTGGAGCATGGTTTCCTATATACTTACGAGAGACCATGCTCCAGCTGTTGGTATACTCTCATAACAACAGGTGGAACACGATTTGCTATATTTTGTAACAGAGACCATGCTCCAGATGTTGGTATACTCTCATGACAACAGAGGAGCAGGATTTCCCATATACTTAACAGAGACTAAACTGAAGCTCGTGTTATATTCTCATGTCAACAGGAGGAGCATGATTTTATATGTAACAGAGACCATGCTCTAGTTGTTGTTATATTCTCGTGGCAACAGGTGGCGTATGATTTCCTCTATACTGAACAGAGAGAATGCTCCAGATGTTAGAATACTCTGATGACAATAGGTGGAGCAGGATTTCCTATATACTTAACAGAGACCATGCTCCAGATGTTGTTATACTCTCATGACAACAGGTGGAGCATGGTTTCCTTCATACTTAACATGGGCCATGCTCCAGCTGTTGTTATATTCTCATGACAACAGGTGGAGCATGAATAATATATACTTAACAGAGACCATGCTCAAGCTGTTGTTATACTCTCATGACAACAGGAGGAGCCTGATTTCGTATACACTTAAAAGAGAACACGCTCCAGCTGTTGCTATACTCTCATGACAACAGGTAGAGAAGGATTTCGTATACACTAAAAAGAGAACACGCTCCAGCTGTTGCTATACTCTCATGACAACAGGTAGAGAAGGATTTCCTATATACTTAACAGAGACCATGCTCCAGCTGTTGTTATACTCCCATGACAACAGGTGGAGCAGGATTTCCTTTTAACTAAACAGAGACTTTGCTCAAGCTGTTGTTATATTCTCATACAACAGGTTGAGCAGGATTTCCTATATATACTTAACAGAGACCCTACTCCAGCAGTTGTTATACTCTCATGACAACAGGAGGAGCAGGATTTCCTATATACTGAACAGAGACAATGCTCCAGCTGTTGTTATACTCTGATGACAATAGGTGGAGCAGGATTTTCTATATACTAAACAGAGACCATGCTCCAGATGTTGTTATACTCTCGTGACAACAGGGGAAGCATGGTTTAATACATACTTTACCATGGACCATGCTCCAGTTGTTGGTATACTCTCATGACAACAGGTGGAGCATGATTTCCTATATACTCAACAGAGACCAAGCTCCGGCTGTTGTTATATTTTTATGACAACAGGTGGAGCATGAATTCCTATATACTTAACAGAGACCATGCTCCAGAGGTTGTTATACTCTCATGACAACAGGTGGAGCATGAGTTCCTATATACTTAACAGAGACCATGCTCAAGCTGTTGTTATACTCTCGTGACAACACAAGGAGCCTGATTTCGTATACACTAAACAGAGAACATGCTCCAGCTGTTGTTATACTCTCATAACAACAGGTAGAGTAGGATTGCCTAAATACTTAACAGAGACCATGCTCCAGCTGTTGTTATACTCCCATGACAACAAATGGAGCAGGGTGTCCTTTTAATTAAACAGACACCTTGCTACAGCTGTTGTTATATTCTCATGACAACAGGTGGAGCATGACTTCCTATATATACGTAACAGAGACCATGCTGATGTTGTTGTTATATTCCCATGACAAGAGGAGGAGCAGGATTTCCTATATACTGAACAGACACCATGCTCCAGCAGTTGTTATACTCTGATTACAATAGGTCGAGCAGGATTTCCTATATACTAAACAGAGACCATGCTCCAGATGTTGTTATACTCTCATGACAACAGGTGGAGCATGGTTTCCCTAATACTTAACATGGACCATGCTCCAGTTGTTGGTATACTCTCATGACAACAGGTGGAGCATGATTTCCTATATACTCAACAGAGACCATGCTCCAGCTTTTGTTATATTCTCATGACAACAGGTCGACCATGTTTTCCTATATAATAAACAGAGACCATGCTCCAGATGTTGTTATACTCTCATGACAACAGGTGGAGCATGATTTCCTATTTACTCAACAGAGACCATGCTTCAGCTTTTGTTATATTCTCATGACAACAGGTCGACCATGTTTTCCTATATAATAAACAGAGACCATGCTCCAGATGTTGTTATACTCTCATGACAACAGGTGGAGCATGATTTTCTATACACTTAACAGAGACTAGCTGTTGTTATACTCTCATGACAACAGGAGGAGCCTGATTTCGTATAGCCTAAACATAGAACATGCTCCAGCTGTTGTTATACTCTCATGACAACAGGTAGAGTAGGATTTCCATTTTACTAAACAGAGACCATGCTCCATCTGTTGTTATATTCTCATGACAACAGGTGGCGTATGATTTCCTCTATACTGAACAGAGAGAATGCTCCAGATGTTAGAATACTCTGATGACAATAGGTGGAGCAGGATTTCCTATATACTTAACAGAGACCATGCTCCAGATGTTGTTATACTCTCATGACAACAAGTGGAGCATGACTTCCTTTATACTTAACAGACACCATGCTCCAGCTGTTGTTATACTCCCATAACAACAGGTGGAGCATGACTTCCTATATACTTAACAGAGACCATGCTCCAGCTGTTATACTCCCATAACAAAAGGTAGAGCATGATTACCTATATACTTAACAGAGACCATGCTCCAGATGTTGTAATACTCTCATGACAACAGGTGGTGCATGATTTCCTATTCACTTAGCAGAGTCCATGGTCCAGCTGTTGTTATACTCTCTTGACAACAGGTGGAGCATGATTTCCTATATACATAAGAGATACCGTGCTCCAGCTGTTGTTATACGCTCATGACAACAGGTGAAGCACAATTTTCTATATACTGAACAGAGACCATGCTGCAGATGTTGTTTTACTCCCATAACAACAGGTGGAGCATATTTACCTATATACTTAAAAGAGACCATGCTGCAGATGTTGTTATACTCTCATGACAACAGGTGGTGCATGATTTCCTTTATACTTAACAGAGACCATGCTCCAGCTGTTGTTATACTTTATGACAACTGGTGAAGCATAATTTCCTATATACATAAAAAAGACCATGTTCCAGCTGTTGCCATAGTCTCATGACAACAGGTGGAGCTTGATTACCTGTATACTTAACAGAGACCATGCTCCAGAAGTTGTTATAGTCTCATGACAACAGGTGGCGAATGATTTCCTATTCACTTAACAGATACCATGCTCCAGCTGTTGTTTTACTCTCATGACAACAGGTGGAGTCAGGATTTCTTATATACATAAGAGGGACCATGCTCCAGCTTATGCTTTACTCTCATGACAACAGGTGGAGCAGGATTTTCTATATACTTAACAAAGACCATGCTCCACCTGTTGTTATACTCTCATGGCAACAGATGGAGCATGATTTGCTATTCACTTAACAGAGACAATGCTCCAGATGTTGATATACTTTCATGACAACAGGTGGCGCATGATTTCCTATTCACTTCACAGAGACCATGTTCTAGCTGTTGTTATACTCTCATGACAACAGGTGGAGCAGGATTTCTTATTTACATAAGAGAGACCATGCTCCAGCTGTTGCTATACTCTGATGACAACAGGTGGAGCAGGATTTTCTATATACTTAACAAAGAACATGCTCCAGCTGCTGTTTGCTCTCATGACAACAGGTGGCGCATGATTTCCTATTCACTTAACAGAGACCATGCTCCAGCTGTTGTTATACTTTCATGACAACAGGTGGAGCATGGTTTCCTATATACTAAACAGGGACCATGCTCCAGCTATTGTTATACTCTCATGACAACAGGTGGAGCATGATGTCCTATATACTTAATAGAGACCATGCTCCAGCTGTTGTCATGGTTTCCTATATGGCAAATAGAGAGCGTGCTGCAGCTGTGCTGTAGTAAACACTAACAGAGACCAAGCTAGCTAAAGGAGATCGTGCTCCAGCTGTAATCATGAATTTTATAACAACAGCTGCATCACGGTCCCTATTTGTCATATAGGAAATCATACTACCTACCAGTTAAATTATATTTGGTTTTCACCCCCCCCCCGCCGCTCCAGATAGGTGACAAAAATGTTTATGACCCATTCCCCCCCCCCCCCTCTTCCCGCCCCAAACCCCCACAACCCTAATGTAAGACAGACCTCAAGAACCTTTATAATAGACAGACCTCAATCAAACTTTTGGGCACAAAATACAAAGAAATTCCTCTCATTGTTACAGGTTAATTATATATACCGATTAATAGTTCGTTATTTTTTTTTTTTTTTTTTGCAAAATCACCAAGAAACTGATGCTGAATACTCTATAAAGCTGATAATAACATAAGGGCTTTGTTGGGCCCAGTCCCCAGATTCCATAGCAGTTTTTTACTGATGACAAGGAACCGTCACAAACGCAGGCGTTAAATTTACTTGAGAACATATCCTCTGATCGACATGTTTTTTAAAACCATTCATTGTATATTTTCCTACTAATACATCAATGTTTTATTTTTTTTTTTTTGGGGGGGGGGGGGGGGGGGGGGGATAGAGCGACCCTAGTATTTTCTTCTTTGTAAGCGTTTTTAAATCATAAATTTGAAAGAATACAATTAATTTGAAAGTGTACGTGTAATAGGGAGTCTTGAACATTTTTTAAATTAAGACAAATGGATTTTTTCCATTTGTCTTTATTTAAAAAAGAAATTACGCAAGCTCCCCCCCCCCCATATCCCTCCACACACTCCATCCCCTCCCCTCCCAGTAGATCACCAATACCCCCCCCACACACACACACACACAAACACACACACATACCCTCCTGAATGTACCCGGCCCCCCAACCTGATAATAAATGACTCGTCCCTAATACTTGCATACAGTAAAAGGGCCAATGAAACATATTAAACAATGTCAATTGTTTGTTTATTAGATCTACAGGTAAATATATCAAACTGGCCAACATTTTTGTTGATCGAACTTCGAAAAAAGATGAACATGTTTCGTATTCAAATTCTTAAACGATAATTTTGCGTGATCCACACACAGTCATAAAAGCTGTCTGTTTTAATTGAATACAGTTCCTAAATTGTCTATTTTTAAACTCAATGGATGCAGCGGCTTAAAAATAGATCGGTCGATATGTGCTATATTTAAACTGGAGAGGGAAAACGACAACAGGCCGCGCATGAGTTTTAATTGCGCATGCGTCGGTCAGTTACTTTTAATAGACATTGGTAAATCCATTTTTAGTTATAAATAGCGTTCGAAAAATCCAATGATAATTGTATAGCGCTGCACTTAAAACAATGGCTTATCTAGCATGTTAAAGCTCTCTGCAAATTACTATTTCAGTAGATTTATTTATTTATCATTTATTTATATATATATATATTTATTTATTTATCTATTTATTTTTAATGCTTTCTTTTCCCCTAATTAGATTAAAATGAGCAAAACTCACTGGGCAAGACAATATATTGTTCTACTATCGTAAGGGTTTGCTGTACGGGCGATAGAATTTAGAGACCCTTCGTATCAACAAAAATGTTGGCCAGTTTGATATATTTACATGTAGATCTAAAACAACTGATATTGTTTAATATGTTTCATTGGCCCTTTTACTGTATGCAAGTATTAGGGACGAGTCATTTATTATCAGGTCGGGGGCCGGGTACATTCAGAAGGCTATGTGTTTGTGATTGTGTGTGTGGGGGGGGGGAAGGGGGGCGGGGGGATTTTATTAGTGATCTACTGGGAGTGTGTGGAGGGATAGGGGGAGCCTTGCATAGTTTCTTTTTTAAATAAAGACAAATGGGAAAAAATCCATTTGTCTTAATTTAAAAAAAAATGTTCAAGACTCCCTATTACACCTACACTTTCAAATAAATTCTATTCTTTCAAATTTAAGATTTAAAAACGCTTACAAAGAAGAAAATACTAGGGTCGCTCTATTCCCCCCCCCCCCCACCCCCAACAAAAAAGTCATTGGTGTATTAGTAGGAAAATATACAATGAATGGTCTTAAAACATGTCGACCAGAGGATATGTTCTCAAAAAATATTTAACGCCTGCGTTTGTGACGGTTCCTTGTCATCAGTAAAAAAACTGCTCTGGAATCTGGGCACTTGGCCCAACACTTTTGATGTTATTATCAGCTTTATAGAGCATTCAGTATCAGTTTCTTGGTGGACATTTGCAGAGAAAAAATAACGAACTATTAATCGGTATATATAATCAACATGTAACAGTGAGAGAAATTTCTTTGTATATTTTGTGCCCATAAGTTTGATTGAGGTCTATCTATTATAAAGGTTCTTGAGGTCTGTCTTACATTTGGGTTGTGGGGGGTTGGGGCGGGAGGGGGTGGATGGGTCATAAATTTTTTTGTCACTTATCTGGAGTGGGGGGAGTTGAAAACAAAATATAATGAAACTGGTAGGTAGCATGATTTCCTATATGACAAATAGGGACCGTGATGCAGCTGTTGTTATAATTTCATGATTACAGCTGGAGCACGATTTTTTTAGCCTGACAACAGCTACAGCTTGGTCTCTGTTAGTGTTAACTACAGCACAGCTGCAGCACGCTCTCTATTTGTCATATAGGAAACCATAACAACAGCTGGAGCATGGTCTCTGTTAAGTATATAGGAATCATGCTCCACCTGTTGTCATGAGAGTTTAACAACATTTGCAGCATGGTCTCTGTTAAGTATATAGGAAATCATGCTCCACCTGTTGTCATGAGAGTACAACAACAGCTGGAGCACGGTCTCTCTTATATATATTGGAAATTATGCTCCACCTATTGTCATAAGAGTATAAAAACAGCTGGAGAATGGTCTTTGTTAAGTATATATAAAATCCTGCTCCACCTGTTGTCATGAGAGTATAGCAACAGCTGGAGCATGGTCTCTCTTATGTATATAGGAAATCATGCTCCACCTATTGTCATGAGAGTATAACAACAGCTGGAGCATGGTCTCTGTTAAGGGAATAGGAAATCATGCGCCACAAGTTGTCATGAGAGTATAACATCATCTGCAGCATGGTGTATGATAGGTATATAGGTCATCATGCTCCACCTGTTGTCATGAGAGTATAGCAACAGCTGGAGCATGGTCTCTCTTATGGATATAGGAAATCATGCTCCACCTGTTGCCACGAGAGTATAGCAACAGCTGGAACATGGTCTCTCTTATGGATATAGGAAACCATGCTCCACCTGTTGCCACGAGAGTATAACAACAGCTGGAGCATGGTCTCTGTTAAGTGAAAGGAAATCATGCTCCACCTGTTGTTATGGGAGTATGACAACATCTGGAGCATGGTCTCTGTAAAGTATATCGAAGTTCCTGCTCCACCTGTTGTCATGAGAGAATAGCAACAGCTGGAGCATGGTGTCTCTTATGTTTATAGGAAATCATGCTCCACCTGTCGTCATGAGAGTATAACAAAAGTTGGAGCATGGTCTCTGTAAAGTGAATAGGAAATCATGCGCCACCTGTTGTCATGAGAGTATAACAACATCTGCAGCATGGTGTATGTTAAGGTTATAGGTAATCATGCTCCACCTGTTGTTATGGGGGTATAACAACAGCTGGAGCATGGTCTCTGTTAAGTATACAGGAAATCATGCTCCACCTGTTGTCATGAGAGTATAGCAACAGCTGGAGCATGGTCTCTCTTATATATATATTGGAAATTATGCTCCACCTGTTGTCATGAGAGTATAACAATAGCTGGAGCATGGTCTTTGTTAAGTATAGAGGAAATCCTGCTCCTCCTGTCGTCATGAGAGTATAAGAACAGCTGGAGCATGGTCTCTGTTGAGTATATAGAAAATCATGCTGCACCTGTTGTCATGAGAATATAACAACAGCTGGAGCATGGTCTCTGTTTAGTATATAGGAAATCCTGCTCCACCTGTTGTCTTGAGAGTATAGCAACAGCCGGAGCATGGTCTCTGTTAAGTATATAGGAAATCCTACTCTACCTGTTGTCATGAGGATATAACAACAGCTGGAGCATGTTCCCTGTTTAGTTTATACGAAATCGTGCTCCTCCTGTTGTCATGAGAGAATAACAACAGCTGGAGCATGGTCTCTGTTAAGTATATAGGAAATCATGCTCCACCTGTTGTCATGAGAGTATAGCAACAACTGGAGCAGGGTCTCTGTTAAGTATATAGGAAACCATGCTCCACCTGTTGTCATGAGAGTATATCAACAACTGGAGCAGGGTCTCTGTTAAGTATATAGGAAACCATGGTCCACCTGTTGTCATGAGCGTATTACAACATCTGGAGCATGGTCTCTGTTAAGTATATTGGAAATCCTGCTCCACCTGTTGTCATGAGGACATAACAACAGCTGGAGCATGGTCTCTGTTAAGTATATAGGAAATCATGCTCCACCTGTTGTCATGAGAGTATATCAACAACTGGAGCAGGGTCTCTGTTAAGTATATAGGAAACCATGGTCCACCTGTTGTCATGAGCGTATTACAACATCTGGAGCATGGTCTCTGTTATCATATAGGAAATCCTGCTCCACCTGTTGTCATGAGAACATAACAACAGCTGGAGCATGGTCTCTGTTAAGTATATTATAGTAAATCTTGCTCCACCTGTTGTCGGGAGAGCATAACACAAGCTAGAGCATGGTCTCTGTTAAGTATATTGGAAATCATGCTCCATCTGTTGTCATGAGAGTATAACAACAGCTGGAGCATGGTCCTTGTTGAGAATATAGGAAATCATGCTCCACCTGTTGTCATTGAAATATAACAACAGCTGGAGCATGGTCTCTGTTAGGCGAATAGGAAATCATGCGCCACCAGTGTTCATGACAGAATAACAATTGCCGGAGTATGGTCTCTGTTAAGTATATATAGGAAAGCATGCGCCACCTGTTGACATGAGAGTATAGCAACAACTGGAGCAGGGTCTCTGTTAAGTATATAGGAAACCATGCTCCACCTGTTGTCATGAGCGTATTACAACATCTGGAGCATGGTCTCCGTTAAGTGAATAGGAAATCCTGCTCCACCTGTTGTCATGGGGATATAACGACAGCTAGAGCATGGTCTCTGTTAAGTATATATGAAATCACGCTCCACCTGTTCTCATGAGAATATAACAACAGCTAGAGCATGGTCTCTGTTAAGTATATAGGAAATCTTGTTCGACCTGTTGTCATGAAAGCCAAACAACTGCTGGAGCATGGTCTCTGTTAAGTATATTGGAAATCCTGCTCCACTTGTTGTCATGATAGCATAGCAACAGCTGGAGCATGGCCTCTGTTAAGTATATAGGAAATCCTACTCTACCTGTTGTCATGTGAGTATAACAACAGCTGGGGCTTGTTCTCTGTTTAGTATATACGAAATCATGCTCCACCTGTTTTCATGAGAGTATAACAATATCTGGAGCATGGTCTCTGTTAAGTATATAGGAGTTCCTGCTCCTCCTATTGTCATGAGAGTATGACAACAGCTGGAGCATGGTCTCTGTTAAGTATATAGGAAATCATGCTCCACCTGTTGTCATGGGGAAAATAAGTACAGCTGGAGCATGGTCTCTGTTTAGTATATAGGAAATCCTGCTCCATCTGTTGTATTGATAACATAGCAACAGCGGGAGCATGGCCTCTGTTAAGTATATAGGAAATTCTACTCTACCTGTTGCCATGAGAGTATAACAACAGCTGGAGCATGTTCTCTGTTTAGTATATACAAACTCATGCTCCTCTTCTTGTCATGAGAGTAAAATACCAGCTTGGACATGGTCTCTGTTCCGTATATATGAAATCATGCTCCACCTGTTGTCATGAGAGTATAACAACATCTGGAGCATGGTCTTTCTTAAGAATATTGGAAATCATGCTCCGCCTGTTGTCATGAGAATAAAACAACAGCTGGAGCATGGTCTCTGTTAAGGATATATAGGAAATCATGCGCCACCTGTTGTCATGAGAGTATAACAACAGCTGGAGCACGGTCTCTGTTGAGTTTATAGGATATCATGCTCCACATGTTGTCATGAGAATATAACAACAGCTGGAGCATGGTCCCTGTTAAGTATATAGGAAATCTTGTTCCATCTGTTGTCATGAAAGCATAACAACAGCTGGAGCATGGTCTCTGTTAAGTATATTAGAAATTCTGCTCCACCTGTTGTCATGAGAATATAACAACAGCTGGAGCATGGTCTTTGTTACGAATATAAGAAATCATGTTCCACCTGTTGTCATGAGAATATAACAACAGCTGGAGCATTGTCTCTGTTAAGTATTTAGGAAACCATGCTCCACCTGTTGTCATGAGAGTATAGCAACAACTGGAGCATGGTCTCTGTTATGTATTTAGGAAATCATGCTCCATCTGTTGTCATGAGAGTATAACAACCTCTGGAGCATGGTCTCTGTTATTATATAGGAAATCCTGCTCCACCTGTTGTCATGAGAATATAACAACAGCTGGAACATGGTCTCTGTTAAGTATATTGGAAATCATGCGCCACCTGTTGTTATGGGAGTATAACAACAGCTGGAGCATGGTCTTTGTTAAGAATATAGGAAGTCATGCTCCACCTGTTGTCATGAGAATATAACAACAGCTGGAGCATGGTCTCTGTTAAGTGTATAGGAAATCATGCGCCACCTGTTTTCATGAAAATATAACAATAGCTGGAGCATGGTCTCTGTTAAGGATATATAGGAAATCATGCGCCACCTGTTTTCATGAGAGTATAGCAATAGCTGGAGCATGGTCTCTGTTAAGGCTATATAGGAAATCATGCGCCACCTGTTGTCATGAGAGTAAAACAACAGCTGGAGCGCGGTCACGTTGAGTTTATAGGATATTATGCTACACCTGTTTTCATGAGAATATAACAGCAGCTGGAGCATGGTCTCTGTTAAGTATATAAGAAATCTTGCTCTACCTGTTGTCATGAGAGCATAACAATAGCTGAAACATGGTATCTCCTAGTACCCTAGATCTCGTCAAATATAAAATCTACTCATGCAAAAAATGCATCTATTGGAGCAACTTCTTATCTTCAATGTTTTACCCCAATAACAGTGGCAGATTTGATTCCTCTAAACGTGTACCCATTTCTGTTAAGATTCAGATCCTTCTGAGAAAAGACATACATGTGTCTTGGCCATGGCCATGGAAGTTATGGGGATTCATATGAAAGACGGTGTAGAAGAAAATAGGTATAATAACTAGAATACTATATGGGTACTTTCATATCACATCATAGTAGAACTGAAGTTCTAGGTCAGAGGGTTAAGCGCTGGCCTGTTAAACTCGCTCTCGGGGTTCGAATCCTACTGAGGCGGCATTATTTTTAACCGTAAACGGGATTCCATTGCACACAGCCATTCATATTATTACATTCCCGTCGAGCCGATATGACTGAAATAGTGTTGTTAGGTCCACCCATATCACATCCTATACTCGTATATGCCTTGGACCAGTGATACTGGTGTTGGGCAGATGCTCTGTAGTAAGAAAATCTATTGAGACTTTTCGTATAAGTAAAACGTCGATATGACGTCGGTGCAATGTTGACACGACGTTTTGTCTGGGTGAGTTTAAAGTGCATAGGTACACCGTAATGGTTTCTGCCTTTTTTAAAAAAAGGGGGAACAAATTTTGTGACTTCCAGTTTGCTGACCTGTGTGACTAAGCCCTTCCTAATAAGGTTTACCTTAAAGGAAATAACTTGTTCCTTAAGAAGCAAATTCTTTGCATGAAAAGTTGACTCCAAATGAGAAAGGGGACAAAAATAAATAATGACAGAGTTGTTTCCCCTGGAAGTTTACACAGTCACATTAATGCGTATGGAGGCTCATTTATGTTTTCTCGCCATTTTTAAAGCTCAGACATGCTGACTTCTTTGACGTAAAACATTAAAAAGTGGATTTGACGGTAGCATCAAAAAGAAGAGATGTTCCTCATATATGTAATATGTAATTTCTGATGAAAAAGACCTCTTCAAAAGGAAAAAAAAAAAAAAAAGAGAAACTCAGTGTGAGGTATGCGAGTTTAGGCGACCCGACGATACCTGCAACCGTATGCTTCTTTGATTAACAAACCCATTGTATTGGCCACTTGAAGCGCTGGCACCATTTTAAAATGCGGACTGAGTCTGGTATCAGCGTGCATATCATTCCCTCCAACAGACGCAATAGGTGCTGTTTTAAGTAGAAGAAAGTTTGTTGAAAACTATGTAAAATTCCAGGCTCGTTGCAGATACAAGAACAGACATGTAATAGGCCATCGCATCGTACACAGAGAAGCACTTGATGACTCCCTTGGAATCCAAATAGAGAGAGAGAGAGACAGACAGACAGACAGAGAGGAGAGAGAGGAGAGGAGGTGGGGTCGATCGGGCTTTATTATATATTTTTGTTTTGAATCGAAAAAAACTGCATAACAGATATAAAATGGAATTCGCATATAGGCCTATATGGGTGTTGGTGAGATGCAATGGATTTAATCTAAAACAGCCCTATTAAATTACTACTATTGTTTATGTGTCTCAACAGCAGCAGTATCTGCATTATGTCCATCAACTATTAACAAACTTTTGTGGGGTAACCCTGAGCTGACATGCCAAACAAAAAGAATTTTTTCCTAGCTGTTCAGAATTTTATAATGAAAGCAAAACGCTTCGAAAAACAGTCAAGGTTAACTCCGTTTCACATTACTTACAAATAGAATATAAAGTTTCTTCCTTTAATTGTATTATTATTCAATTGTTAAATGTGTAGAATCTTATTCCATTGAGCTGTTTATGTGAACGAACCTTTGGCTTAAAACCACTGTGCCTCGACTGCTGTACAGAAATATGTACTTTTATACATGTATTTCTAAAAAATGCTAATTAATAGCAAGCCTAAAATTCCACTCCCCGTGGAGCCCTCCTACCTATCACTTACCTGCTACTATGTTGTATATTTTTGTATAACTTTACTGCCATCTCTCTAAAGTATCTTACTCTCTAAATACCTGATCATATGTTACATTACTATTCCAGACATGATCTTATGTCAGTTTTAGCAAGCCTCAAAGTTCAAATGACTATATACTTGTTATACGATCAATTGAAACATAGGATACAGCTTCATATAAGTCGTATGACTTTCTTCTGAATTCTATTTGTACTGATTTCATTTACATGTACTTGTATCTGTATTTACTCTATGTATCTCAGTTTCAAATAAACTATTGTTTAAATCAACAGCAGTAGTGGCACATAAAATATTTGTCAGCGCATATACATGTTTTTACAGCTTTAAATCTTGTGCGCCCTAGACATCGAAAGGCCGAAAAGTTCCAAACACAACCTTCCTTTTATATATTCCTAGATATCAGAACAATTATAAAATGCAAAAAAGGGCAAACTCGCAGTCTTGGAATTCATTAAGGTGCAACCTATATTAAAACGAATGTAACAGAAGCTAAAGGGCTTAAAACGCATTAAATTGTTGAAGGAGCTATATGCTTGTACGTGAAAATGGGGTGACAAAATCATTAGCAGAATTTTACCCTTCGATGAAAGCTTAAACCTAACTGGCAATAACGTTTAGCCTAAAGATTGTTTATGCTTTTACCAGTTAACTGGCAATAGCTACTTTTGGTCTAAAACGCTGTTACCATTTAACTGGTAAATGTAATTTTACGTGTAAATGGCTGTTAATAGTCAACTGACAATAGCAATTACAATCTTATATGGCTAACAGCAATTTTTGTCGCCCCGTTTACGATTGAAAAGATTCCCTCCTCCAGCGGGACTCGAACCCGGGACCGCTAGATCAGCAGGTCATTGCTTAACCTTCTGAGCTATCGGGTCCCCTTTATACTACATGCATCAGTGTAGGTCTTGTTCTTAAGAAAGTATTTCTTGCTAAAATGGGGGTATTTGGGGACTGTGATGCAAGATATTTTTATGTTTAGAATAATAGTTTTCTGTTGAAATATCCCCCGCTTCATTTTGGGGTAATTTTTCTTTCTTTTGTTTCTAGAGTTTCATGGCCTTTTAATTGAATTTAAGCACCAAACAGTCATTTTGCTTTCTGAATCTTATTTGTTAAATGCTGTGCATCAACATTTCATATTAAGGTTTGGCGATATAAAATAAATAAGAATTATCAAGTCCAGTTTGTTCTACGAAATTCGGAATTCAGAACTCGGAAATAGTATTGAAATGAAAAGTGAGCCCGATGATTTGGGCCATCGTAGTTCTGATAGAAATAGGCAAAGAAAAAAAGCCATTTTTATAAACAAAACATTTTCTCGCCGTGTCCTGCGCCGGGAAAGCAGGTTGAGCGAGATTCAAAATATTTGTCTTCTTCGGGGCAAGTCAAACCAAGAAAAAAACGCATAGGGGATACAGGGAGCTATAACAATATATTTAGGGATCTAGTGAGTCCTGGTTGTGTGGTTGAAACACAAACACTTATCTTCTATCTATTGAACTGAAAAACTCTCGACTACGGAATGAGTAAAAGAATACCTAAGTTAAAATGCTGTGAAACTTGTAATATGTTGTGTCCAAGACTCAATGGGTTTCTAACCGGTTAATGGGGTTAAGGGGATGGGGACTAATCACAAAAATTAATGAACTAGGAGAGATATACGCATTATTTTCTAAGAGCTGGGTATAGTATACTCACTCCGCCTCCGCCCCCCCCCCCCCCCCCCCCCCCCGATAGCCTAGTAGCCGTAGACAAGAAATAAAGAACGTGAGAAGATCAATCTGGCCATTTTTACTCAGAAGCTGAAATTATTGTATTTGCCGACATCACCTAGGGATCGGAGGGTCTCGTTTTAACTTAGAGAATAAGGTATTTTATAATCTTGTGTTCGAACAATAAGGAATATTTTAGTAATGTTTTTAAGGGACGGGTCATTTATTATCTGGTGGAGGTGGGGGAGGGGGGGGGGAATTTTCATATGGTTCACCAAAATTTTTCTGACCCCCACCCCAGTCTCACCAGTATTATTTTGCCGACGCCCCCCCCCCCCCCCCCCCCCGCAAATAGATGACAAACAATTTTATGATCCCCCACACCCAGCTACCCTTCACACACCTACATCATATTACCTATTTTATGTCAGATTGACCTCATTCAAAACATGTATGAAACACAAAGAACATTTTCTTATTTTAACAGGTTAATTATTCATGGTCTGTGTAAACTTGTCTTCATTTTTAAACTTTCTTCTGCTAATGGCCATCCAGCAATCTGTTGTCCACTGCTTAACAGCTTAATAATTATAACTGTTAAAGCTAATACTGGGGCGTCTGGGTCGCGGGGGTCTGGGGGCTGCGGCCCCAGAAGCCACTGTAGTTCTGCTGATGAAATGGCGCCTGGAGAGCTGATATCACAAATGCAGGCTTTAAATTTAATTTAGAACAAAATCATCTACTTGACATGATCTTATAGACACTTTCATACTGTTGTTTTCTAGCAAATCAATGAAAAGAACTGTCTTTTTTTTTATATGAAGCTGCCAAAGTTTTGTCTGTCATTTCCATATATGTCCTTAAGTTTTGAGTTTGAAAGAAAAAGAGTGAAATTTTAGGAGTAATGGGGGCCTGGAAGCCCCCCCCCCCCACTTAAGAAGCCGAGACATTTTTAAAAATGAAGGTCGATGTAAGAATTCTGACACCCCCCCCCCCCCCACTCCACAATATGTTTACTAAAATATATGACCCCCCCTTGCTCCGAGGCTTATTGATTTCCGACCCCCCCCCCCCCCCCCCCCAGTACATCATTACATCACCAAAAACAATTCCGATCCCCTAAATGTACCCGGTTCCCCCACACCTGATTATAAATTACTCGTCCCAAATTCAAGCAAAAAAAATTACGTTTTCTAACCTCAAAAAAAAGTGTTACAGTTGTCGGGATAGATTGTATCAGTCGACAGCCTGCGTTTGATCTCGAATATATGAAGAAAACACTCTTTATTGTTCTGTTTTGTAATTAGCCTTCTAAACAGCAGACTGCATGTAACATAAGAGCATTTTCGGTAACAAGCGGTTATCCAAAGAGTTGAAACAGTTCCGGTGAAACTTAAAAATAGAGACTATGTTCCACCTATTGTTGTTTTCTCATGACAACAGGAGGAGCATGGATTCTTATATTATTAAAGGAGACAGAGCTCCAGCTGTTGTTACATCATGTATCATGTCATGAAAACAGGAGGAGCATGCTTTCCTATAGTACGTACAGAGACCATGCTCCATCTGCTGTTATAATCTGATGACAGCAGGTGGAGCATAGTAACCTATCGTTCTAACAGAGACCATGCTCAAGCTGTTGTTATAATCTGAGGACATCAGGAGGATCATGGTTTCCTATAGTACTATAAAAGACCATGCTCCAGCTGTTGTTATAATCTGATGACAATAAGAGGAGCATGGTTTCCTATAGTACTAACAGAGACCGTGATTCAGCTATTGTTATCATCTGATGACATCAGGTATTTTACTTTTAGAGACCACGCTCAAGCCGTTGTAACAATCTGATGATAACAGAAGGAGAATGGCTTCCTGAAGTACTAACATACACCATGCTCCAGCTGCTATTATAACCTGATGACAACAGGAGGAGCATGGTTTCCTTTAGTACTATCAGAGCTGCTTCGGTTAACTGTACATGTCTTTGGTAAACTTGTGACAATCTGTGTATATGTGCTTCTTTCCCTATTGGTTTTGAAAGTGGAATGTGGGATTTGCCTGATCATTTTATCATTTCTATCTTTTTACTTTCCTATAGTACTAACAGAGACCTTCTTCAGCTGTTGTTTTAATATGATGACAACAGAAGCAGCATCGTTTCCTATGGTACTAACGGACGTGACGTTACTTGTTTTTCAAATACGGTCTAGTTTCTGAAGAAGACGAAATTGGAAACGTGAAAACCTGTGTTTTGTCTTATTTCTGAACTTTATGGTACTAAAAGAGAGCACGCTCTAGCTATTGTTATAATCTGATAAAAACAGAAAGAGCATGGTTTCCTATAATACTGACAGACTGTTGTAATAATCTGATGACAACAGGAAAAGCTTGGTTTCTTAAAGTACTTACAGAGACCATGCTCAAGCTGTTGTTATACTCTCATGACAACAGGAGGAGCATGATTTCGTATATACTAAACAGAGAACATGCTCCACCTGTTGTTATACTCTCATGACAACAGGTAGAATAGGATTTCCTATATACTTAACAGCGACCATGCTCCAGCTGTTGTTATACTCTCATGACAACAGGTGGAGCAAGTTTCCTATATACTAAACAGAGACCATGCTCCACCTGTTGTTATATTCTCATGACAACAGGTGGAGCATGATTTCCTATATACTTAACAGAGACCATGCTCCAGCTGTTGTTATACACTCATGACAACAGGGGGAGCAGGATTTCCTATATACTTAACAAAGACCATGCTCCACCTGTTGTTATACACTCATGACAACAGGGGGAGCAGGATTTCCTATATACTTAACAGAGACCATGCTCCACCTGTTGTTATACACTCATGACAACAGGGGGAGCAGGATTTCCTATATACTTAACAGAGACCATGCTCCAGCTGTTGTTATACACTCATGACAACAGGGGGAGCAGGATTTCCTATATACTTAACAAAGACCATGCTCCAGCTGTTGTTATTCTCTCATGAAAACAGGTGGAGCATGATTACCTATATACTTAACAGAGACCATGCTCCAGATGTTGTTATACTCTCATGACAACAGGTGGCGCATGGTTTCCTATTCACTTAATAGAGACCATGTTCCAGCTGTTGTGATACTCTCAGGACAACAGGTGGGAGCATGATTTCCTATATACATAAGAGAGACCACGCTCCAGCTGTTGCTTTACTCTCATGACAACAGGTGGAGCAGGATTTTCTCTATACTTAACAAAGACCATGCTCCAGCTGTTGTTATACTTTCATGACAAAAGGTGGCGCATGATTTCCTATTCCCTTAACAGAGACTATGCACAGGTGGAGCATAATTTCATATATACATAAGAGTTTCCTATAATACTGACAGACTGTTGTAATAATCTGATGACAACAGGAAAAGCTTGGTTTCTTAAAGTACTTACAGAGACCATGCTCCAGCTGTTGCTATACTCTCATGACAACAGGTAGAACATGGTTACCTATATACATACCGGGGACCATGCTCCAGATGTTGTTATACTCTCATGACAACAGGAGGCGCATGATTTCCTATTCACTTAACAAAGACCATGCTCCAGCTGTTGTTATACTCTCATGACAACAGGTGGAGCATAATTTCCAATATACATAAGAGAGACCATGCTCCAGCTGTTGCTATACTCTCATGACAACAGGTGGAGCATGATTTCCTGTATACTTAACAGAGACCATGCTCAAGCTGGTGTTATACTCTCATGACAACAGGAGGAGTATGATTTCGTATATACTAAACAGAGAACATGCTCCACCTGTTGTTATACTCTCATGACAACAGGAGGCGCATGATTTACTATTCACTTAACAGAGACCATGCTCCAGCTGTTGTTATACTCTCATGACAACAGGTGGAGCATAATTTCCTATATACCTAAGAGAGACCATCCTCCAGCTGTTGCTTTACTCTCATGACAACATGTGGAGCATGATTACCTATATACTTAACAGAGACCATGCTCAAGCTGTTGTTATAGTGTCGTGACAACCGGAGGAGCATGGTTTCGTATACACTAAACCGAGAACATGCTCCAGCTGTTGTTATAATCTCATGGCAACAGGTAGAGTAGAATTTCCTATATACTTAACAGATACCATGCTCCATCTGTTGTTATACTCTCATGACAACAGGTGGAGCAGGATTTCCTATAAACGTAACAGAGACTATGCTCCAGCTGTTGTTATATTCTCTCCATGACAACAGGTGGAGCAGGATTTCCTATATACTTAACAGAGACCATGTTCCAGCTGTTGTTATGCACTCATGATAACAGGAGGAGCAGGATTCCCTATATACTTAACAGAGACCATGCTCCAGCTGTTGTTATACTCTCATGACAACAGATGGAGCATGATTTCCTATATAATTAACAGAGACCATGCTCTAGCTGTTATTATACTCCCATAACAACAGGTGGAGCATGATTTCCTATATTCTTAACAGAGACCATGCTCCAACTGTTGTTATACTCTCATGACATCAGGTGGCACATGATTTCCTATTCACTTAACAGGGACTATGCTCCAGCTGTGTTATACTCTCATGACAACAGATGGAGCATGATTTCCTATAAACATAAGAGAGACAATGCTCCAACTGTTGTTATACTCTCAGCCCAACAGGTGAAGCAGGATTTTCTATATACTTAACAGAGATCATGCTCCAGATGTTGTTATTCTCCCATAACAACCGGTGGAGCATGATTACCTATATACTTGAGAGAGACCATGCTCCAGATGTTGTTTAACTCTCTTGACAACAGGTGGCGCTTGATTTCCTATTTACTTAACAGCGACCATTTCTAGTTGTTGTTATACTCTCATGACAACAGGTGGAGCATGATTACCTAGACACTTAACAGAGACCATGCTCCAGATGTTGTTATACTCTCATGACAACAGGTGGCGCATGGTTTCCTATTCAATTAATACAGACCATGTTCCAGCTGTTGTGATACTCTCAGGACAACAGGTGGGAGCATGATTTCCTATATACATAAGAGAGACCACGCTCCAGCTGTTGTTATACTTTCATGACAAAAGGTGGCGCATGATTTCCTATTCCCTTAACAGAGACTATGCACAGGTGGAGCATAATTTCATATATACATAAGAGAGACCATGCCCCAGCTGTTGCTATACTCTCATGACAACAGGTTGAACATGATTACCTATATACATACCGGGGACCATGCTCCAGATGTTGTTATACTCTCATGACAACAGGAGGCGCATGATTTCCTATTCACTTAACAAAGACCATGCTCCAGCTGTTGTTATACTCTCATGACAACAGGTGGAGCATAATTTCCAATATACATAAGAGAGACCATGCTCCAGTTGTTGCTATACTCTCATGACAACTGGTGGAGCATGATTTCCTGTATACTTAAGAGAGACCATGCTCAAGCTGGTGTTATACTCTCATGACAACAGGAGGAGTATGATTTCGTATATACTAAACACAGAACATGCTCCACCTGTTGTTATACTCTCATGACAACAGGAGGCGCATGATTTCCTATTCACTTAACAGAGACTTTGCTCCAGATGTTGTTATACTCTCATGACAACAGGTGGCGCATGATTTCCTATTCACTTAACAGAGTCCATGCTCCAGCTGTTGTTATACTCTCATGACAACAGGTGGAGCATGATTTCCTATATACATAAGAGAGGCCATGCTCCAACTGTTGTTATACTCTCATGACAACAGGTGGAGCATGATTTCCTGTATACTTAACACAGACCATGCTCAAGCTGGTGTTATACTCTCATGACAACAGGAGGAGTATTACTTTGTATATACTAAACAGAGAACATGCTCCACCTGTTGTTATACTCTCATGACAACAGGAGGCGCATGATTTCCTATTCACTTAACAGAGACCATGCTCCAGCTGTTGTTATACTCTCATGACAACAGGTGGAGCATAATTTCTTATATACATAAGAGAGACCATGCTCCAGCTGTGGCTATACTCTCATGACAACATGTGGAGCATGATTACCTATATACTTAACAGAGACCATGCTCAAGCTGTTTTTATAGTCTCGTGACAACAGGAGGAGCATGATTTCGTATACACTAAACAGAGAACATGCTCCAGCTGTTGTTATAAACTCATGACAACAGGTAGAGTAGAATTTTCTATATACTTAACAGATACCATGCTCCAGCTGTTGTTATACTCTCATGACAACAGGTGGAGCAGGATTTCCTATAAACTTAACAGAGACTATGCTCCAGCTGTTGTTATATTCCCTCCATGACAACAGGTGGGGCATGATTACCTATATACTTAACAGAGACCATGTTCCAGCTGTTGTTATACACTCAACAGGTGGAGCATGATTACCTATATACTTAACAGAGATCATGCTCCAGATGTTGTTATTCTCTCATGACAACAGGTGGCGCATGATTTCCAATTCACTTAACAGAGACCATGTTCCAGCTGTTGTTATACTCTCATGACAACAGTTCGAGCAGGGTTTTCTATATACTTAACAGAGACCATGCTACAGCTGTTGTTATACTCTAATGACAACAGGTGGCGCATGATTCTCTATTCACTTCACAGAGACCATGCTCCAGCTGTTGTTATACTCTCATGACAACAGGTGGAGCATGATTTCCTATATTCTTAACAAAGACCATGCTCCAGCTGTTGTTATAATCGCATGACAACAGTGTTACGAAATGGATCTAATCGTCCACTATGTCGTCGAGATTATTTTAATCCTTTCAATCAGTAAGGCTACAGTTTTTAGGGTAACTGTGGTAATAAAACATTTACGGAAATTGTGGCTACGTTATGCATGGGTTGTTTGTGAATACCTCTCGTGGACAGCGTATTGCATGATTTTAAGGTGAATACCTGCACGAGTCTTTTGATTGTGGAAAGCGTGTTGCATGATTTTAATGTGAGACGCATAGTATTTATACGCCTATCTTTTAATGAAAAGTTAGACGTGGCTGTTTAATTCTTGATGGATGTTATATTGTTGTGTGCCCAGATTCTGTGTTAAGACCTAGAAGGGTAAGATTTTATTATATTTATTTAGAATAGTTTGGCTAAGAATGAAAAATGTGACTTCTGATTGATATGGTATGATTATATGTGTCGACTGATTTGATTTTGTTGGCAGTGATCAGGCTGCGCATGTGTCGACCGATTTTGTTAGTAAGCATGCTGCGCATAATATTTGTATATTAGGAAGTTTTGTAAATTTCGGAATTTGTTTATATCACTGATGTTGGTTGCAATGGTGTGCGTCTATTTGACGTCCAGTGACGTCAGTTGCATTCATGTTATTCATGTGACGTCAGTTGCATTCATGTTATTGCGACGTCAGCACTTTTTATATTAGTTTCACGTATACGTGGCCTATAGAAGTAGATTGATTTGTAATGGAACTAATTTATATACTCGTGACGTCAATTGACGCCATAGCATGCACCGCATTAAGGGTTTTTTCCATAAGTTATAATGGTAGCATTTGGTCATCATGCGTTTGATTTGCCTTCATTAGACGGCGTCATATGGTATAACATCATTGATGTCATGATGTCAGATCAAACGTTATGATCCCAAATGTGTGAGAAACGCTTATTCAGCTATTATATTCTATGGCAAATGGTATTACGCTTAGTTTAAAGAAATGAATTAAAACATATGCGAGTTAGATTTTGGTGAATCAATTTAATGTAAATAGGACATTGTTTAGATTATTCATGTTTTATGTTTAGATTATTCATGTTTTATGTGGGGTATGTCATGGTAATGCCTGTTGACGTCAGTATACTTCTTGACAATGTTTGACGTCAGATCCTTTGACGCACATGCGTGGTAGGATCTACGTTTCTTCATTGGCGGAAGTGGTAAGCACACTTTTAGCTTTACATCGTGAGCGCGAGTCGTGTCTAGTGACACGGCTGGCGTGTGCACGTTATGCTCGGCATTCGCCGAGGGCGTTGTATGGTATTTCCAAGACAGGCCCAAGTCTTACGTATTGTTATTATGTAGTTACAATGTATTAAGTGTAAGTTCGTTATTTTTAGGCACATCAAGTCCGGCAGTCAGCTGTTAGGGCTTAGAGCCACGTCTCACCTGGAGAATCGATATGTCTCCAGGTTAATACCAACCCGGGTAGAGGCAGTTACAACGCCGTTTGTGCATGGTTCCTAAGCAGAGGCGGGAAGCACAAAATGTAGGCGGAAGTGGTTAGCACAGTTTTGCCAGATTCTGTGATAAGATCTGAAGGTCACATCAAGTGTGGGACAGTGTTCGTTCACTAAGGCGTGTTAATATATATAGACTGGTCCCTGGTACGATCCAGGGAGCGACCAGTATATAATCGTGCACGTGTTAATAAGAGTTGGTGTTCCTCATGATATATGGACTGGCCCATGACATGATCCAGGGAACGACGAATTGAAGTCTACCAACATAAGGCCTTGTTTTTTTCTATGAGCTCAAACTAACGTTTTTTTGTTCTTTGTGTTTTCCTTTGGTTCATGGCGCTGAGCCGAGTACGGTGTTGACGTCAGACGGTAATCTATTTGCGTATTGTACGCAAATCGATTACAGATTTGAAACAAACACCTTACTTGGGCCAGCGAAATGAACTAATATGTGTTGTATATTATTGTAATTGTGACAGTTGTAAATTGTATTGTTGTATATAGAATTTACATTATATATAAACTTCAAAAATTCTAACGTTGTTAGGGTTTCCTTGTTAGCGTATTACACTAGTAGATAACCCTTTAACCGGAAGTCACCCTCCGCCGTCCTGGCGACGCATAAGGCTCTACACCCGTGTCGACCGTGTGTAAAACCTTCTGCGTAACATGGTGTCAGAAGTGGGATTTGATTTCCGGTTAATATCTGCCAGTGTAACACATTGACAATATATACAGAATCTAGGCACAATTTTGTCAGTCATTTTTTTTATTATTATTGACTTTCTGATTGTTCTTTTCTAAGGTGACGTAAGGCTGTGAATTTTAGGGGAGCAATTTTGCCACTAAATTCTTTGTAAATGTAACCTACACTCAATTAAGGTCAACTATCCTTATTCCCTGCGTGATGAAGTGCGATAGCCCATGCATTAATTTGTGATAAAATGTAACAGGTTGCATATCTGAGTGGGGAAACTGAGGTATATAGACCTGAATTGTCTTGGCACGGATGATACGTATTTAGTTTTAAGGTCCGGTTGAGTACCTTGGCACTGCTGTTGCATGACAATCTGTAAGTTTATTAACCTAAACGTTTTGTACGTTGTGTCGTAACCGTTACTGAGGTCCATTTTATGTCCTGATTTAGTAACGTAGGTTACTCGTAACGTAATATAATATCGTTACAATTAAACCTAATAGCGGAATCTTAAGTTTGATTTACCGTTGGTATCTTATAAGGTTTTGTAATGTAGGACGTACAGTTGTCGTGTCAGTGTTAATACGTTGCGTTACATACGTTACGTTTGTATATCCGATACGCTGGATCAAGTTGGGCGTAATTGTAATGTGGGTTATTTACGTCATCTAATTACGTCATTTAATACTGAAAAGTAATTCTCGGCAAAGTCAACGTCAGTTTATGACGTCATTTCCGGTCTGTTATGAACGTAACTTTAATAGCTACGTCTAGTTCGCAAGTATACTAATTAATCAACGTTTTAGTTGGATTAGTTTGTTATTATTATTGTTAACGTTTTAGTTAACGTGTGTGACTATAAGTGAACGTCGGTTTCAGTTAAGTTAACGTGAGCATTACGTTAAGCGTCATGGATCAGTTAGTTAAGACGGGAAGGGAGTTAGGTTATGAAGGGCAGGCATTGCAGGAATTTGTAAAGCAACAGCAAGAGACTGAGAGGGCAGAAAGGCACGCGGTAAGGGCACTTGATAAAGAAAAGATTGCGCAGGCCGAAAAAGACAGGGAAATTGAGTTAGCTAAAATTGCGCAGGCCGATAAAGACAGGGAAATTGAGTTAGCTAGGATCGCGCAGGCCGAAAAAGATCGGGAAATTGAATTGGCTAAGATTGCGGCGGATAGGGAAATCGAGATGGCGCGAATTGAAAGCATAGAGCGGCAAGCCGAGAAAGATAGGGAAGCTAAGTTGTCTCAAGTCGAAAGCGATAAGGAAGCGAAGTTGTCGAGCGAAGTTGAGTTAGAAAAGTTGAAGTATAGCTTTGAATTGCAGCAACGCGAGTTAAAGAATCAGATAGATTTGCAGAAGGTAACGTTTAGAGTTGAATTAGAAAAACAGAAGGCTGAAAAGTTAGCGCATGCGCGAGATCCCAAATTACCGTATTTTGATGAAAGTAAGGACAAAATGGATAGTTACTTATCAAGGTTTGAGAAATACGCGACGGCGAATAAATGGGATAAAAACGTTTGGGCTGCATATTTAAGCGCATTACTTAAAGGTCGCGCGCTTGATGTTTATGATAGATTGTCTGTAGATGATGCAGCAGATTATGACAAGTTGAAAGATGCGTTGTTAAAGAATTTTGATATGACTGAACGCGGATTTAGGAAGAAATTTCGCTATGATAGGCCTGAAAAGTCCGAAACGTTTATTCAGTTTAGTAGTAGACTTAGGTCGTATCTTAATAAATGGTTGAAAATGGCGAAGGTAGACCAGTCTTATGAATCTGTTTGCGATTTTTTCGCTAGGGATCAGTTTTTAGAATCCTGTAGTAAAGAACTATATGTTCATTTGAAACCGAAAACATTCACGAATCTAGGTGAGATGGCTAGGGAAGCAGATTTATTTGCAGAAGCACGTGGCGGTGTCTACGCTTGTGTTAATAAGGGGCAGCGTGATAGTAAGGGCGTAACTCAGAGTAGATCTGATAATAAGCCGAGTGCGAAGTCAGAGATAAAATGTAGTATTTGTGGTAAGGGACATTTAACATATAAATGTTTTAAGAATCCCGATAGGAAGCAAGCATATAGTGCGGAGGTAGGTGCAAGTGCAAGCGGGTATAGCGGAAGTAAGGGGAGTAGTTATGCACCGAAAGAGGAAACACAAAGATCACAGAGTAAGAGCGATACTGTACAGACGAAGGGTAGTAGTTCAGATCGTGGCCGTGGTCGGGGTTATTCCCGCGGTCGTGGTCGGGGTGGCGGACATCAAATGAGTTTTTGTAAAACTACAATGAATAGGTCTCATGAAATTGAAGGTCTCTATAAGAGTAAGGAAGAAAGTCCACTAATCAATGATAACGTGGATAGGGAAGGTGTCTGTTACTTTTTAAGGTCGCGATTACCAACAGCGCAGGGTACGGTTAATGGTAAGACTGTTGTAGTTTTAAGGGACACAGGTTGTACTGGGTGTGTCGTTCGTAGAAACTTGGTTTCTAATGATCAATTACTTGGTAGAGAATCTGATGTAACTTTGATTGATGAATCTACCCAAAGGTATCCCTTAGCAATGGTTGACATAGATTGTCCATTTTTCACAGGAAAAACTGAGGCATTGTGCATGGAAGATACATTGTATGACCTGGTTATTGGAAATATTGACAGGTCAAAACTTCCCGATATGTCCCATTTTGCAATGGCGGCAGTGACTAGGTCACAAGCTAAGCAAGGTGAAGAGGTCTATAAGAAACTTAAAGTTCCTGATCAAATTATTGCTAGTGATAAGGAGGCATTGAAGCAGGCCCAAGTTGTTGACTCTAAATTGAATGGCATAAGGCAAAGAGTGGAATCTGGGAATGTGACTATTAGTCGTGGAATGAACCGAGGTGAAACTAAGTTTATCCGAAAGAAAGATTTATTGTATAGGCAGTTTACTAAGGGAAACAAGGTCACTTTGCAACTTATTATCCCTGAAGGTTTTCGTGAAAAGGTGTTAAGATTGGCACACGAAACCTTGATGTCAGGTCATTTGGGCATAAAGAAAACTATGGATAGAGTGTTAACTGAGTTCTCTTGGCCTGGAATTTGTGGTGATGTGGCAAGGTTTTGTAAATCTTGTGACATATGTCAAAGGACTATTCAAAAAGGTCGTGTCACTAAGGTTCCTTTAGGAAAGTTGCCACAGATTGACACACCATTTAAACGAGTCGCTGTTGATATAGTTGGACCGATAGAACCTCGTTCTGACAGGAAATCCCGCTATATTTTAACAATGATAGATTATGCGACGAGATATCCCGAGCCGGTAGCGTTACCCGGCATTGAGACGGAACGCGTAGCCGAAGCGTTAGTTGAGATGTTTAGTAGAGTTGGCATACCTGATGAAATGTTAACAGATTGCGGAAGTCAGTTTACTGCTGAAGTTATGAAAGAAGTAAGCAGGCTGTTATCACTCCAGCAGTTAACCACGACGCCGTATCATCCTATTTGTAACGGTCTTGTAGAGCGTTTTCACGCGACGTTGAAGCAAATGCTACGTAGGATGTGCGCAGAACGTCCAAAAGACTGGGATAAATATCTCCCAGCACTACTGTTTGCAATAAGGGAGGTTCCGCAAGAGTCATTAGGGTTTTCTCCGTTCGAATTGTTATACGGACGTAACGTTAAGGGCCCTATGGCAATATTACGTGAATTATGGTCTGAAGAGGTACAGGATGAGCAGGTTCTGTCTACGTACCAGTACGTAATTGAGTTGAGAGAACGGTTAGAGCAGACGTGTAAGTTAGCACATGATAATTTACGGAAAGTACAAGTAAAGCAAAAGGCTTATTATGACAAACGCGCTAGGTCGCGTAAATTTAACGTGGGAGATAAAGTACTGTTATTACTGCCAACTGACAGTAATAAACTGTTATTGCAGTGGAAGGGTCCCTATGAAGTAGTGGAGGTGGTGAATAGAATGGACTATAAAATCGACGTCAATGGTGTCGTGAGTACATATCATGCTAATATGCTGAAACAATATGTCGAACGTCGTAGTGTGCCGTCACATTGTTTATTGTCTACTGAGACTACAGAGTCGGTTGATGACGATGGTAGTGATGAATTTTCTCTTGATGATTGTGCTTTTCCGACAGCTAAAGAGCCGGAAACTTATAATGACGTCAGTATTTCAGATACGTTAACGTCAGAACAACGTATGGAGGTTCAAGCGTTGATTAAACAGTACCCGGATGTACTCTCAAGTTTACCCGGTCGAACTGATCAGATACAGCACGATATCAAACTACTCACGTCAGAACCCATACGGACGAAAGGTTATTCTATCCCGTATAAGACGCGTAACGTCATGGAGACGGAGATACAGGATATGTTAGATTTAGGGGTAATCGAGCCGTCGATTTCACCGTATTCATCTCCTGTTGTCCTAGTTCCGAGGAAAGACGGATCAGTTAGATTCTGTATCGACTTCCGGAAGCTTAACAAAGTGACGGAATTCGATGCAGAACCTATGCCAAATATGGAGGAGGTTATCAATAAAATGTCGGGACATAAATTCTTTACAAAGATGGACCTGAGTAAGGGTTATTGGCAAGTCAGTCTTACTGAAAGGTCTAAACCTTTGACGGCATTTGAAACGCCTAAGGGTTTATTCCAGTTTAAAACTATGCCCTTCGGTTTGGTCAATTCGGGAGCCTCATTTTGTAGGTTAATGAGAATCATATTGTCCAATCTCCCAAATGTTGACAGCTTTGTTGATGACATGTGGATATTCACTGAAACATGGAAGGATCATGTGACGTCATTACGTCAAGTGTTAGATCGGCTCAGGTCGGCCAAATTGACGGCAAAACCATCTAAATGCATGATCGGATATGGCAGTATCGAGTGCCTTGGTCACAATATCGTCGGACAGACGGTACGACCGCAAGAGGACAAGATACAGGCTATCAGAGATGCTCCTCGTCCATGTACGAAAAGACAAATTAAATCTTTTCTGGGATTAGCTGGGTTTTACCGTCGTTTCATCCCAAATTTCTCATCCATAGCTTCTCCTCTGACTGATTTAACTAAACGGGATAGACCTAATTCTATCAGAGATTGGCAAGATCAACATGAAAGGGCATTTCAAACCCTGAAGAGTAGGCTCACGTCTAGTCCTATTCTTCGCTTACCTGTTTTTCAAGAAGGTAACCCGTTTGTACTTCGAACAGACGCTTCAGACGTTGGTCTTGGAGCTATTTTGCTTCAGGAGTTCGAAGGTGAAGGTCGTTTGCCGATTGCTTATGCTAGCAAGAAATTGTTACCTCGGGAAAAGAACTACTCTGTAATTGAGAAGGAATGTTTGGGTATTATCTGGGGTGTTGAGAAATTTCGTAAGTACCTGTATGGGGCGGAGTTCCTACTTGAAACTGACCACAAACCTTTGTCTTATATGCAGACAGCTAAGGTGCTCAATCCCCGAATCATGCGTTGGGCCATGAAATTACAGCCGTACAGATTCAGGATCGTTGCTATCCGCGGCCAAGATAATTTGGGGGCGGACTACCTTAGTAGATAGTTTGGCCACGTTATGCATCGCACCGTTGTAGTGTATATAGCTAGTTTTCCAGTTTTGACATAGCCTACGATTCGATCGCATTTCGTACTATTTCAGAAAAGAAACATTGTTATGTTTTTTTCTCCCTAAGGGGAAACCTATGTTACGAAATGGATCTAATCGTCCACTATGTCGTCGAGATTATTTTAATCCTTTCAATCAGTAAGGCTACAGTTTTTAGGGTAACTGTGGTAATAAAACATTTACGGAAATTGTGGCTACGTTATGCATGGGTTGTTTGTGAATACCTCTCGTGGACAGCGTATTGCATGATTTTAAGGTGAATACCTGCACGAGTCTTTTGATTGTGGAAAGCGTGTTGCATGATTTTAATGTGAGACGCATAGTATTTATACGCCTATCTTTTAATGAAAAGTTAGACGTGGCTGTTTAATTCTTGATGGATGTTATATTGTTGTGTGCCCAGATTCTGTGTTAAGACCTAGAAGGGTAAGTTTTATTATATTTATTTAGAATAGTTTGGCTAAGAATGAAAAATGTGACTTCTGATTGATATGGTATGATTATATGTGTCGACTGATTTGATTTTGTTGGCAGTGATCAGGCTGCGCATGTGTCGACCGATTTTGTTAGTAAGCATGCTGCGCATAATATTTGTATAATTAGGAAGTTTTGTAAATTTCGGAAATAGTTTATATCACTGATGTTGGTTGCAATGGTGTGCGTCTATTTGACGTCCAGTGACGTCAGTTGCATTCATGTTATTCATGTGACGTCAGTTGCATTCATGTTATTGCGACGTCAGCACTTTTTATATTAGTTTCACGTATACGTGGCCTATAGAAGTAGATTGATTTGTAATGGAACTAATTTATATACTCGTGACGTCAATTGACGCCATAGCATGCACCGCATTAAGGGTTTTTTCCATAAGTTTTTTCCATAAGTTATAATGGTAGCATTTGGTCATCATGCGTTTGATTTGCCTTCATTAGACGGCGTCATATGGTATAATATCATTGATGTCATGATGTCAGATCAAACGTTATGATCCCAAATGTGTGAGAAACGCTTATTCAGCTATTATATTCTATGGCAAATGGTATAACGCTTAGTTTAAAGAAATGAATTAAAACATATGCGAGTTAGATTTTGGTGAATCAATTTAATGTAAATAGGACATTGTTTAGATTATTCATGTTTTATGTTTAGATTATTCATGTTTTATGTGGGGTATGTCATGGTAATGCCTGTTGACGTCAGTATACTTCTTGACAATGTTTGACGTCAGATCCTTTGACGCACATGCGTGGTAGGATCTACGTTTCTTCATTGGCGGAAGTGGTAAGCACACTTTTAGCTTTACATCGTGAGCGCGAGTCGTGTCTAGTGACACGGCTGGCGTGTGCACGTTATGTTCGGCATTCGCCGAGGGCGTTGTATGGTATTTCCAAGACAGGCCCAAGTCTTACGTATTGTTATTATGTAGTTACAATGTATTAAGTGTAAGTTCGTTATTTTTAGGCACATCAAGTCCGGCAGTCAGCTGTTAGGGCTTAGAGCCACGTCTCACCTGGAGAATCGATATGTCTCCAGGTTAATACTAACCCGGGTAGAGGCAGTTACAACGCCGTTTGTGCATGGTTCCTAAGCAGAGGCGGGAAGCACAAAATGTAGGCGGAAGTGGTTAGCACAGTTTTGCCAGATTCTGTGATAAGATCTGAAGGTCACATCAAGTGTGGGACAGTGTTCGTTCACTAAGGCGTGTTAATATATATAGACTGGTCCCTGGTACGATCCAGGGAGCGACCAGTATATAATCGTGCACGTGTTAATAAGAGTTGGTGTTCCTCATGATATATGGACTGGCCCATGACATGATCCAGGGAACGACGAATTGAAGTCTACCAACATAAGGCCTTGTTTTTTTCTATGAGCTCAAACTAACGTTTTTTTGTTCTTTGTGTTTTCCTTTGGTTCATGGCGCTGAGCCGAGTACGGTGTTGACGTCAGACGGTAATCTATTTGCGTATTGTACGCAAATCGATTACAGATTTGAAACAAACACCTTACTTGGGCCAGCGACATGAACTAATATGTGTTGTATATTATTGTAATTGTGACAGTTGTAAATTGTATTGTTGTATATAGAATTTACATTATATATAAACTTCAAAAATTCTAACGTTGTTAGGGTTTCCTTGTTAGCGTATTACACTAGTAGATAACCCTTTAACCGGAAGTCACCCTCCGCCGTCCTGGCGACGCATAAGGCTCTACACCCGTGTCGACCGTGTGTAAAACCTTCTGCGTAACAAACAGGTGAAGCATGATTTCCTATATACTTAACAAAGACCATGCTCCAGCTATTGTTATACTCTCATGACAACATGTGGAGTATGATTTCCCATATACTTAACAGAGACCATGCTCCAGCTGTTGTTATGGTTTCCTATATGACAAATAGAGAGCGTGCTGCAGCTGTGCTGTAGTTAACACTAACAGAGACCCAGCTGTAGCTGATGTCAGGCTAAAGGAGATCATGCTCCAGCTGTAATCATGAAATTATAAAATTAGCTGCATCACTGTCCCTATTTGTCATAGAGCAAATCATGCTACCTACCAGTTTCATTATATTTGGTTTTCACCCCCCCCCCACACACACACCCTCCTCCAGATAGGTGACAAAAAACGTTATGACCCATCCACACACCTTATGTAAGACAGACCTCAAGAACCTTTATAATAGACAGACCTCAATCAAACTTTTGGGCAGAAAATACAAAGACATTTCTCTCATTGTAGCAGGTTAATTATATACCGATTAATGGTTCGTTATGTTTTTTCTGCAAATGTCCACCAAGAAACTGATGCTCTATAAAGCTCTATAAAGCTGATAATAACATTAAGGGCGTTGGGCCCAGTGCCCAGATTCCAGAGCAGTTTTTTTTTTACTGATGACAAGGAACCGTCACAAACGCAGGCGTTAAATTTACTTGAGAACATATCCTCTGATCGACGTGTTTTAAGACCATTCATTGTATATTTTCCTACTAATACATCAATGTTTTTTGTTGGGGGTGGGGAGGGGGGGGGAATAGAGCGACCCTAGTATTCTCTTCTTTGTAAGCGTTTTTAAATCTTAAATTTGAAAGAATAGAATTTATTTGAAAGTGTAGGTGTAATGGGGAGTCTTAAACATTTTTTTTTAAATTAAGACAAATGGATTTTTTTCCATTTGTCTTTATTTAAAAAAAGAAATTATGCAGGGCTCCCCCCTATGCCTCCACACACTGCACCCCCTCTCCTCCCAGTAGATCACCAATAACCCCCCCCCCCCCCCCCCTCAAACACACACTTACATACCCTCCTGAATGTACCCGGCCCCAACCTGATAATAAATGACTCGTCCCTAATACATGCATTCAGTAAAAGGGCCAATGAAACATATTAAACAATGTCAATTGTTTGTTTATTAGACATCAAATTGGCCAACATTTTTGTTGATCGAAGTTCGAAAAAAGATGAACATGTTTCGTATTCAAATTCTTCAACGATAAGTTTTGCTTGATCCACACACAGTCATAAAAGCTGTCTGTTTTAATTGTCTATTTTTAAACATGGATGCAGCGACTTAAAAATAGATCGGTCGATATGTGCTATATTTAAACGAGCTATTAATAGTATATAGTTGAGCATGCGCATTGCCAGATCATGCGCGGCCTGTTGTCGTTTTCCCTCTCCCTATTTAAACGAGCTATTAATAGTATATAGTTGAGCATGCGCATTGCCATATCATGCGCGGCCTGTTGTCGTTTTCCCTCTCCCCTAGATTTCACCAATATTCTGCCAGAGTATAAGCTTGCTGAGTCTGAAATACGTGAAGAGGAAGACATCGATATTATAGAAAAAAAAGTACGAATTAACAATTTTATGTAACTGATTCAAAAGGAGCTACTATCTCAAAATATGTGAAACATACTACCAATATCAAATTCTGACGTACGAATGGCAGTTTTTTTTTTTTTTTTTTTTTTTTTTATTCAATGTAGTTACACCAACTGGCTTCTATTGTAGTACCTTGACCTCTGTTCTTCACACTGCATTTCTTTTCTTTCTCTTTGTTAATGTTACAAAAACGCCGGAGATTGCGTTTTATATTGTGTTTCTATGGCTTTGGTTATTCCAGTTCAATGCCTTGACAGCAGGAACAACACCATTTTCAATTGGAGCGATTGTCCTTTGTCGAACCATTTTGTTTTGCTGAATCATATGTTTCCATTGAAAGATTTATTAGCTAAAACAATTTTAACGTAAAGAAGCATTTCTTGAGCTTGAAAAGAGATGAACAATACAAGCGTCAATGACTTTTATTCAACATTTTAACTTCTTGTGCCCATGGAAGACTCAGATCATCCTGAGTATATGCCCAGACTGATCAGAGTATTTGCTGTCCGCACAGAGCTAGCTCGCCCCTAGCTACCTTTTTAGCGCACAGCAAAGGCCCTGCTCAGACTGGGCGGATGCCCAGGATGATCTGAATCTTCGCTGGGCGCACATGCCACTTCGTTGGTTTTGTCGTGTAATGCCTCAGTTTGACTGCAATAAATATGTTCAAACTAAAGGTTGCGTCTAAACAAGTAACTAAGGTGATTTAAAATCATGATTCTCTTTTTTCAGGACACGGTTTTTTAAATGTTTGCTTGAGATACTAGAAAATCAAGCACTTTAAACCTTTTGCATGACCTTTTTTGGTATGTTTATTTTCGTAGGTTTGACAGTAGCTGGGGTATCAATATCTGGTGCTATGTTTGTTGTCCCATCAAGCGTGCGAAATCACGTGTTTTGTCTTATATCACTTTTTTGTTAGATTTTGGCAATTACTCCTCTGATATGATGTGAGAAAATTCCATACAACCCATCCTCGTTCAAGACAGTCAAACGTAACATGTAATACCGTATACGCGGTAATTTTCGCGGGTTCAAATTTTCGCTGTTAAGGTTAAAAAACATAAACATTAATTTTCGCGATTTTTAATTTTCGCGGTTAGCAACATGCGCGGAAAGCAAAACTACTTATTTTTAACTTGAGCCATTTCGTTTATTAACCTGCGACAGAGCTGCAGGTTACTGAAAGAACTGGTTCAAGTGAAAAGTACCAGCAATAACCGAAGCAAACAGAAACAAAATATATGAACATTGTGTCTACAAAAGACTTTGTAAGAAACAGGAAATTATTTCGCGATTTTAATGTTCGCGGTTTCTAAGTGACCGCGAAATAACGCGAAAATGGAACACCGCGAAAATTATCTGGCATACGGTATCTAAGGTCAAATTATACATGTTGAAAACGTGCACTAGTTTTCTTAATCACGTCCTCGCAAATAAATTATATTCAACATCAAAATGGATCAGTGTGTCAGAACCATATGTTTAGCTGTAAAAGTAACGGCGAATTTTCATCAGGAAAAATAATGGAACACAGTTCATGGTTACAGAAAGCTTCTATCGAAATTGGCTTGTCAAAAGCCGCAGATGAAGTTAATCTCGGAGGCTAAAATAATTTAAATATTTCTCTCTTTGATTTCCCGTGGCATACACTCTGGTGAAAACCTGACAGAATCATCGAAGAAAAAAAATTACAGTAAATAAGTTTTCGAATTGACCACCGATTCATACATATACATTTTTGTTGTTGTTTTGTTTTTGTTTTGCCTGTAGTCCCTTGACTTATTGGAATTTCATGGCGAAACTTTATAGAAACCACCGAAGTAAGGTTAGGTTACGGTCTGAATTTTGTCCAATAGAAATTTTGGCCTTTTACTACTTGGCAGAGCGTAGTGAAGCTAATACAAGATTTCTGTTTCAATTAGAATCTTGTCTGATAGGGATGCTTGTTCTTACTGCTAGGCTATGTACATGTCCAGAAAAGTGGTTGATTGCCTTTAAGTCCTCACTAAATGGAAATCTTCGTGAAACTTTATAGAATTGATTAAGCTAGGTATGCTTTCTGTTGATATAACCAGAATGTTCAATCTGGGCGGGCTGTCCACTCCCACCACAGGTCTATTTTGAAATATTTTTCCCATGTAATTCTATTACCATTTTAATGAAACTTCACACAAGTGATCTAAGTAATCTAAGCTAGTAAAACTCTCTGTCAATAAATCATTAATAAGTCGATTTAGACCTTTAGTTCAATCATTTTTCGGAATGAATTTTACAGTTAAAGCAGAAAAAAAGTAAACTTGTTTCTGTATCATTCAAAATTTTGTCTGACGGCAGTATCTATCCATAACAAGAGGCTGAATATATATACTTGTCCTAAACAGTGTTTTTGGTATGTCCTTTCTTTAACGCTCGGAATACCTCGATGAAAGCTCACTAAATGATCAAAGTAAGGTAAGGAAGACTTTCTGTAGTAGTCAGTTTTTTGTTTAAAAAAAAAGAGTTATCTGCCCTTGCTCGGGGCTAAACATATATCCGAAATGTGGTTTTGGCAAGTAATTCCTTTGCTAATCCAAATTACTTGTCGAAAGTTTACAGGAATGATTGAAGTACGGTAAGCATACTGTTACAATAAGAATTTAGTCTGAAAGGGTTTAGTCTGTAGTTTCTTTATTGTTTAGAATAATCAAGGTAAGGTAACTTTCAAAATTATATCAAACATTTTGCTAGAAAAAGAAGTTAAGGGGGGGGGGGGAAGAAACAGGCGATATGAGTTTGCAGTGGCAAGGTATTTTATCTACATTGGCGTGAACTACTCTAAATGATGCAATACTGTCATATTGAAGCCATTACAAAAGCTTTTGCACAAATCGGCAAATCTTACCTGCACTTTTCTACGTTTGCGCACGTTTGGAATATTACATATTTGATTATTTTAAGGGTGTTTCGTTATAAATACCTTTTTTCATGAGCCACACTTAACCTGTTATGCCAGTTAAAGTCGTTGTTCCCCGTTCCTCCCTCGCTCCCCCTCCACCCCCACACACACTCCCCCCTGCTCACCACGGGAGTAGAGGGATGAGCAGGATCAGTCAACTGTATGAAAATCAGCAAATAAACGTAATGTTACAATCACGAACTGGTACATGTACAATCAAATTCCGCTGCCCATTGTGATTCATGTATTCATACGACGGATGTTATAAAAGAGATGATATCCTCTTGGGTGCATCTGTCTTTTTAGGATAAGATGTACTTTAGTATCAGTTTGCACTATTAACCTTACTGTACTGTATAATATCCATTGAGATTAGACTTCACTGACACTTGTTTTCTTTCTCTTTTATTACAACAACAAGACCTTGTTCGACAAAAAGCATCTTAACGACAAGCATGACACATTATCACCAGAAAGCTCAGCGAGATTTCACTGAGTACGAGCATTTACGTATTATATAGAAATAAGCTGACATAACTTAGCCGCAACACAGCAAAGTGGCAAGTGCGCAACGCCAACACTCAAATCAGCCTGGACATCCGTCCAGTCTAATCAGAGTCTAATCAGAGTCTAATTGCCACGTGTCAGTCTTATACATTCTAACGTATGAACTTTTTCCAAATTACTTTACTATGCTAGCCGCAGAGCCGCACCAAACCTTTCGGTTACCAGAAACGACATGTCTCCAGTTCTTCTCCTCTGTTTTCGTCAATAACATTGGCTGGTATTGCTTGGTAAGTAGGAGATAGCCCCTAATCTCACGTCAGTCTTTGGTCGGGCCTATCGAGGTTCAGTTGATAAATTTCTTTTACTCTAGCGTTTCAGTGTTGTCCTTGCTATTGAGTTCTCACCTTCTTTCATCGCAGTATTTAATCCTGATTTATATGTTTGCTATTTTGATCCATGGATGGGTTAGAAGACCTTCAGGCGGACCGAATAACTTGTATGTGTATGCACCGCAACAGAATCCAGACAGAAGGTTCTGATCACGTGTAACCAATTTAGTTCACACCCCCCCCCCCCCTCCACACCCCCACTCCTTCTCAACCCCCGCTATAGTTATTTATCACTGATGGTTCTACTGCAGTGCTTCTGTTGTGGTTTATAACTGTTTGTTATAAGCTAGCATTGTGGTCCCCCGCTTAGCTGCCCGCTTTATGTTTCAAGTGACGTTTTGGTTTAACTTGCTTGTTTATGGACAAATGCAGAAACTAGGGCGAGGGTTATGAGCATGTAAAATCGGTTTTAACCACCCCCTCCCCCAATAATGTATTACTGACCGTTCCAAGGTGGTGTTTCCGGCGTAGTTTATTTGTATAATTGCTATTGTTTGTCAGCTTTTCATAAGTCTTTGACGTTTTGTACATTATCCAATTCCATTCAGGATACCCCTTTAGAGGCAAACAGTTTGGATCCAGATCAGGCCCCACAAACCCAAAAACGTGGGGCCTGATTTCACATCGCAACTGTTTGCTGCCTAGAAATCATTTCTGCAAGAGTTAGTTAGACCAATATTGTCAAAATATTCTTGAGTTTTGATGCCGACGACAATTTCAACAGACGACAAAAAATCCCCAGAATGCAATTATGGGTTATTTAAAATAGCCACGTGGCCATCTGCCGGGAAAGAGCTAACCTCTTGGCTTTTCGCTATTTGCAATTTTGGAATGATTTAAGCATTAACCGTAGACGTTTTCTTATTACTGACCATCTCAATGCGGCAATTCTGTTTTGATTTCTCTGTGTTATTTCTCAGTCTGTTTTGTCAGCTTTTCTTTCGACTACTTGTTGGTTATGTCAAGGTGTATTAGGTATGTTATTGTTTAACTTCCACGGGGTAAACATCTATATTCATGTCGGGACGGTCAGTTACCCTAACCACACTATTCCTGAGCAGGCTTAGACCTCCTAAACGGTTGACAAGTGCTAAGTGCACTCACTTTCGCCAGTAACTGGCAACTGCCCTGCTTGAATCAGCGGGAGGAGAAACCAAAGAAAATGACCGGACCGGATATTGAACCCGGGATCTCTGCCTCTTGAGTCAGACGCGCTTCCGACTGCTCTACGCGGCCCGGCGCGGTTATGTCAAGGCTAGGTTGATGGCAACATGTTTCACATAACTTCACCCTTGTGTTGTCTTACATTTGGTTCTGATCCGAACTGTTCTGTTCTCTTCCCATTGGGGCAGTGGGTAGGATGTAATATTTGACTTACTAAATATTTATAAAGTGACTGGGGTACGATAAAAATTGCCATGCGAATTTCAAGTCTAATGCGCTTTAATTTGAAACATTTTTGTTCGCAAGCAAAAGTACTTAATATACTGGCTGAACTCAAAAGTTGCAAGGTAAACTTTAGACAAACCATCAATTTACATTGAATAGCTGTTTGATAAAATAATTATGGAAATTTTAATTAATTTGAAATTTGATGACGGATAAAATCCATTCTCCCATTACAAGTATAAGAGAACATGTAACAGACTTCCAGTATGAAACGTACTTTGAATGTAGATCAAATTATTACGTTAAACCCTGCTGCACTAAAAACACATGGCGATGATGCCTTATTTGATTTCATACAGAATGCTGAGAGCGAGTCATCATGTCAAATACCGCAAGAGGTCACATAAAAATTTCATCGAAGGTTACCTACTTGCAAAAGTAAGGGATATTTTGACAGAGAATAAATAATAATGGCTGAGTTAGATTACAGAGTACTATTCAAGTGACAATATTTAGCTGCTGAAACAGAAACAGTCAAAGCAGATAACGTGACCTATAGCAACGCATAAAGGACTAAGGGGTCTACACCTCAATTTCGCATTGGCCAAAAAAAGTTCTTTTACACACTCAAGTTCTGTGAATATTTCAATTCTTCATAATTTTCTAAACTGAGAACATCCTTCTTGGTAGGCTTCATTGCGTTTTAAGGTGTAGGGCCCTTGCGAATGTTATCATCGGTGAGACAACTAGTCACATAATAGTATCGTTTACGCATGTCGTTTCATCCTTTGATAAAGCATCGTAAAAAAGTATCTGTATTTTGTTAACTGGGGCACTATGCATCTGTCTTAATAGAGTTTGCATAAAAATGGTCAGTCATTGCTGTGCTGGTTTCGTCCGAAATTTGGGTGTCGATCCTTTGTCTACTTCCAATTTACTCTGGACCATGTGACAAGCTTAAACGTATCTATATTCATCCTGAAGGTCTCTTTGAATGTTTGTTTTATGAATTTTAACCGTTTAATATTCACCTTTTTTATCTATTCTGCTTTCTTAAATATCTTTATATCCCTTACTTTTTGTGAGCAGTATATTTTTCCATAGACCATATGCTTCCCCACTTTTAACGTCATTTAATGTCGATCAAAAAGACATGGAAATTTCAATTAGTTTTCCAATCTTTAAGAGGGTCAAGCCTACCGAATGCGCAAGTTTGGGTCAGAAATTTATCCTGCCCATGTTCCTAGACTGGTTGTTTTTTATAAAAAATGTTTTGTAAAAATAAATTTCTAGTAAAATATTACATTTTTTTCAAAACAGGTGAAAAGCTTGAAAATTTCAACCAAAATCAAAACGACCATTTTATCTATAAAACTGAAAGTCTTACAAGGTGACTCCTTTGAAAGGATCACTTTGAGCGCAAGTTTATGACATTTTATAGACTTCCAGATAAATACATCGATTTCATAACTTTTGAAAATTGCGAACTTGTTCTCTGGAAAAGAGCAGGGCATCAGTTTTATCGAAGTTCTTGTTAGTTTAAACTTCGACCCTTCTTTAACGCTGCAAAAGAACTGGAAATTCTCGGCTTCTGGCGGTGAAACTTATCCGACGTTGAACTGGAAATATGTTGTAGCAATATCTAGGGGAAAATATCAGCTGTTCCTTTGATTTGAGCAATGTATGAAAATTATATCTTTTTTTCTAATAGCGGCGTCGCTTTGAAATTAACTGTCATGTTCATTCCATTTATTTGCTTCAAAATGTCAAAGACATTGTTGAGAACTGATTGGAATTCTTACAATTAACGCTAGATCTTGTAAGTGGGACGCACTTGCATGCGTGCGTGCGTAAGTGTTTGTACTTACAAAGTCTGCTTCACACATTAAGGAGACTTTAGACTTTAAACCTGAATAACTGAATTAAAATTTAGCACGTAATTGAGCCACGGACACGACAAAACCAACAATGTGGTTGTCCGCCCAGCGCAGACTCAGATCAGCCTGGGCATCCGCCCAGTCTGATCAGAATCTTCGCTGTCCGCATGGAGGTAGCTTAGACCCTTAGCTACCCTTTGAGCACTTAACAAAGAGTCTGATAAAACTGGGCAAATGCCCAGGCTGAACTGAGACTAGGATGGGCGTACAACCACATTGTTGGTTTTGTCATGTCGCGGCTCATTTATGGCTCTTAAGGTGAATGAGTATACCACCATCTTTGTGCCAATTTTGCCAAGGGAGATAATTTTTTTGTGATTTTCCGTTTGCTTTACTGAAGGGTATAGCCCTTCTAAAATGCGGACAACTGTTATGGATAAAAAGGATTTGCTCCTGGATGTGCAAACTCATTCCTTTAAGCGTTTAATCGATTGAAAGGGGAGTCAAAACTAAAAATTGGAAAATGGCAGAGTTGCTTCCACTAGGCCAGTATACCCATTTACTTTTACAAGCAGTCGAAACTGGGTCGTTCTATTACCGTTTTTTTTTTTTTTTAACATCTGCGTATTGTCTTCCCAGCGGACACATAAGGTAGAAATGACGTCGCCCTGAGGTACATGCGACGTCATTACGTCGCATCGACATCAAAACGACGTCATGTGCCTGCTTGGTTGATTATGACTTGTCCAGATTAACAAACTTGCCAAAAAAGTTTCCTCATGGACAGGATTTTACAGTGTCGATTAATATGATCTTAAAGCTACTTCGCCTGATGCTTGAGAACTAAAGTTTTACAAAGAAAATAGTTCTCGTTCAAAGTTGGTGCAAATCGTTTGCTATTAAGAATTGTTAGGTTCCGTAAAACTAGAGTAGCGAGTAAACGCTGTAATTTATCTAACTTAAAATTAATGAAGAACAATAATGAAATTCCTCTCTTGCATGCAAAACTTCAGAGCGAAATTGAAAAAGCAAGGACATGCCAAGGAATTTTAATTGTCAATTATGTTCAGTTTTTGTTTCACGACTGGAGGTAACTGAACACAAAGATTGCCTCTCGCCAAGTCTTTAAAGAAAGAACTTACTCCTAGAGACAAAATCTTGTCCTTGAAGAGTAGATACTTTACCAGGGGAAGAAAACAGGAAGTCACGAAAGTTGTTCCCCTTTGTCAAAATGGCAGAAAAACATGGAGGTGTACTCATTCACCTTAATTTTTGATCTTTGGCAAATTAATCAGGTCCTTCTGCCAAAAGACTCTGTCGTGGCTGTACCACATAGAAGTATAGGGCGATCGCTCAAGAATGTGCATGATCGTTATAAACTATCGAAAAAGATCAACGACTACTGCTGATATCTCACGAATCCAGTTTAACTCCTAAAGCAAGGGCGTAGCTACCATTACGCAAATACGCAGGTGCGTATTGAAATTTTGTCAAATTGACAAAATTTCAACACACACCTGCGTATTTTCATGCTGAAATGTTGTTAATTGGGCATAATTTAAATACTAACTGCCAACAGACCTCTATTATTGCCCTCAAAGAGTATAAAACATGATTGTGCGTATTGTGTAAGTGGCCCTATCTACGCCCCTGCTAAAGTACTTACTTCCACATTTCTGGGGAAGCTATTGTGAGCGCTCTACAACACATCCTGGTTTGTACCAAGACATGAGTTAAAATTCAAACGATATTCGGAAGTCATCTGCCAAGTAAGAAAAAGGTGATAATTGCGCCGCGACACGACAAAACCAACAAAATGGCATGTGCGCCATGAGACGACTCAGATCAGCCTTTTCATCCGTCCAGTCCTAATAGAGTCTTCTATGTCGGTATGGAGGTAGCTTAGCCCTTAGCTACGCTATAAGCGCTCAACAAAGACTGAACAGAATGGGCGGACGCCCAGGCTGATCAGTGTTTTCGATGGGCGCACATGCCACTGTGTTGGTTTTGTCGTGCCGCGATTCATATGCAATGACTTTAGAAACTGGAAGCTCAGCTGCTTTAATGTAGATTGATTCTAAAGTATGAAAATATGGTTCCAATTCCAAGCAATTGAAACTGAAATTGAAAAATAAACAATTTGTGTAGAAATAATTGAACAACTGTTTAAAAGTGCAACAATTAATTTGTAATAGACCTTTCTCGGAACTGCAGATTCAGTGCTGCTCATGGATAAATGAATTGGCTGAAACTGGCAGGTGCGAGATACGAAATTAATTGGAATCAAAGTTTAGAGAAACTGGGACTTAAGTTCGTCCCAGTTTAAATACGAGCCGCGACACGAGAAAACCAACAAAGTGGTTGTCCGCCCAGCGCAGACGCAGATCAGCCTGGGCATCCGCCCAGTCTGATCAGAATCCTCACTTTGCGCTTAAAGGGTAGCTAAGGGTCTAAGCTACCTCCATGCGGACAGCGAAGACTCTGATCAGACTGGGTGGATGCCCAGGCTGATCTGAGTCTGCGCTGGGGGCACAACCACATTGTTGGTTTTCTCATGTCGCGGCTCATATAAAGCCAGTGTCACTAATCTCGGGGAACAAAATGTAGGCCAATTAGGTGGATGGGTACACCTCCATTTTTCCGGCATTTTTACAAAGGGAAACAACTTTTGCAACTTTCTGTGTGCGTCCCTGAACAACGAAACTCTTTCAAAAAGAGGTCAGATAAGAGACTTTTTTCCTGTTAGAGTTGACTCTTATCGAAAAAAGAGACAAAAATGAAAAAGGCAGGGATGCGCATGCTCTCTCTGAAAGTGCACATAGTTACCTTTAATCACATTAAATATGTATTGCTACTTGATGAGCGACTCCCATCCCCCCTCCCCCATGTACGAAGGACCATTTACTTACTTCTCAATTGTTTCATATAAGAAACAAAATGTTGGATTACTAATCCGGTCAGTGTTGACAAATAAACAAGCGGCTAAGAGATATCTCAAGCCAAACGTGCATACAAACTCTTCCAACACTCCGATTTTACTTATAACAATACGATTAGAACGTGGTGGGTAATCTCCATAATCGGAGCCGCCGGCTCCGCGCCCTAAATCTTGTGGGACACTTCCGCGTCACGTGCGCATCTGAAGTTGTAGCTGGTACATGAAAACAAGAGAGAAGAATGACAGCAAAAGGTAGATCTGGCGTTTGTTGTTTTAGGGATTAAATGGGAAAACGCAGAATGCTATTCGATGGCCATGTCATCTAACTGACTCTACCTGCAGAGAAGGGTGTGTATAACTTGACTTTCTTTGAAACTATTTTGTTCCGAGGCGAGTCTAATCATCCAGCGGGGAACGCGACTCTGAAGTTGTGGGCCAGTCTAATCTAGACCACAATAACTCATTCTTACTCCGCACTCAGTTGAGACTAAAAAATCTGTCAAACCCGACACACAGAGACTCGCTCGTTTTCATGCACAGCAATACACAGTTCCGGGAATAGCCGCTAAGCTCCGCCTAATTAGTTACTGTTTCTACGTCTCACAAGCTTTACAAGAAGATGGCGGAAAAAGAAATGATAAATGCAAGTGTCTGCTAAATGTTGAAATCTATGGCGAAGAATCAGCCTCTTCATGACCTACACATGGAAATTGGCGCATCATGCATTTCCGATGCGTTCTGTTCTTGCAAAGCAGGGTAAGTTTATTAAAAGTGGTGTCATTTTGTTTTTTTTAAACAGGTATAAATCCATCCATTAATTGTAAGTTATCATACCCCTGCTATCAGTTGAATTTTGCAGCAGAAGCACGATAAAAGTCACCCCTGGTAAACTATATATATACAAGAGCTGTTACCAAACGAAAAACATACTAAGTTCCCAAACGACCTGGTCATCATGGCTCAACAAATATTTGTTTAGCCATGATGGCCAAGTAGTTTTGGAACTTTGACTGGTTTTCGCTTTGTGACAGCCTCTCTTTCGTTCTGTAGCAGCCTAAGAAACATAGGTAGCCAGGTGTGTAATACGCAGTTCCGAGCCACCCCCAGAATGTCACTCAAAATCACACGATAGCGTATACCTGGCCCATGCAAAAACTTAGCACGTGACATAGTCTCACAAACAAATCTTAGGTGGTCAATATTTTACATGAGTCCGTGATTTTACCTATCTGATATCGTATCACTGTAGAACTGCGCTTGCACGAATGTTATCAGGTCATGCCTTTAGGAGCGACCTTTAATTCGAGTTATTTAAATTCAAGGCACCTGAACCACTGGTCCATCTGGTATATAAATTTAAAGATAAAGGTTTCTACGGTTATATTTATTCATCCGCCAACATTGAATATCATAATATAAAGGACTATAATAATATAATATATATATAGGACTGCAATGGCTTAACGCAAATTTGAGCGATATATTCGCCAGCTAGGAACTATTTTTTAGGGTAGTTATTAGGTTTGCAATAACAGAAAACCCGATTGTTGAAATCTCGTATGTTAAATATAGTGGCGGTTTAGCAACCGCCCCCAAAAAGTAAACAGGTTTTATTGCAAGAAGCGTCCGAGCAAAGGCTGGTCAGGGAACCGTCTAAAACATGACAACGCCTCCTCCCACAAAAGTGAGCATGTCAAGGTTTTCTTGGCGTCAGAAAACGTTTGTTTTGTAAACCATCCACTTTACTCATCAGGCCTGAGTCTATTTGACTTCATTTTATTTCCAAGGTTTAAGATATAGAAATTCTCATTGCAGCGCTTTAGTCCAGAGTTGTAACGGAGTGAAGGCAAAATTCATATAATTGAATATGGTTACCAGGACAAACAAATCTATAAACAATACGGAGTGGCTAGTGACAGACGCCTGTCAGTAGCCAATATTCATAGAATTTGCTAGTGACAGACATCTGTCACTAGCCAATATTTGTTGAAATTTGCTAGTGACAGACGTCAGTCACCAGCCAATTTTTGTTGAATTTGCTAGTGACAGTCGTCCGTAAAAAGCCGAAACTCATAAATTTGCTAGTGACCACCAAATCTATAAATATTATCTACTTAAAGATTTACTCGCTTCATAATAATAACACAAAATGATTTGATGAACTATTTAATGCAATACCTCCGACATGGTCTACTATACATTTGAATAATAATAATATTTGATAAAAAGGACTTTAAACAAAGAAAAAAAAGATAAATTTTAAACGATCGCGGACCTCGCTCGAAATTGCATCATTGGACACAAGTAATTTATTCATACGTCACAATCACCTGCACGAATAAGAAAAATACCTGTACATGAACATATGACACACGTGGTCAAAATCGATATTATTACAGGCTGTGAGGAAATAGGTGATTTGCATTTTAATTTGACGATTATTTTTCATTCTACATTTTGTAAAAATATTTGTTTCTGAAAACATGAAATAAATGAGGGAGACAATCTTTAGGATATAAAATTAGGATAATTTTGTTATCACACCTGGAAGATACGCTCGGTTAAGTCTAAAATAAAGTGTTTCAACTTCAGGCACGTTGTTGAATAAATAATGTGCTATCAGTAATTCATTCAAAGACTTCAGTTGAACTTCAAAGGGTTTATGTCTAAGTATTTCAGTTTCCATTATCTTCTTTCTATTTCAATTAAGGTCTTATCTTAGGTATAAACTGTATAAACAGTAGAAACATGTATGAACTGAAGGATACCATGTCGGCATTTATGAAAGTTCACTCAAAGCTTTGGAAACCAAAGCAACTTAAGTTTCGAAAAATATAAGAAATTCAAACTCTGGACAAACTAAAAGGCGCGAAACAAATACCCATTGAACATTAAAAACTGTATAATGTTTAGCCTTGCTATCCGGGAAATTTGCATTGTCATCTTGGGTTTATTTCCTGGTTATAGCAATAATTGCTTCAATTATCATGGCACTTATTGTTTTGCATCGTAAATGTAAGCACCGAATACACGCCTGCTGGTTAGCCGGAAGAGTTACAAATGGACAGGGAACCTTAGACAATGCTTTGACAATGGATAATTCCAAGGGCATGCTTAGTGCGGATCAGCTGGCTAGGCTGATGGCGAAAAAAAGATACGATGAAGCTGGAAATATTATCTAAAACGGAGAAAAAGACTCAAAACATGGACATATCAAGTGCTTAAAATAGTCTCAATTTTATATAATGTATAGTTAGTGAAGTTAGATTGTTTTACATGTAGCTATTTTGCTGATATTTTGGTTATAGGTCGTAGCTATAAAGTTAGTATGTTTAGCATGCAGTATTGTTCAGAATATCGTTAAGGTCAATTGAGATGCGTGAATTCGAATTTAAATTGAAATAATTTCTTATCAGAAAATTAAACAATAAAGTTATAGCAATAAAACAATTATGCTCATAGTAATCAGATTATGCAAATTAAATTTGTATACAACTTAACATACTGCGGAAGATATTTAAATTGATTTTGACTCGTAAAAGTGATGAGCTTGAGATTTTTAATAGAAAAAAAATCATAAACAAATGGAATTATTTTCAAGAGGAATTTTTTTGGATTTGAACGCATGTATGGACAGGATATTGATAACAGAATTAAAAGACAGAGTAGAAAGGCTTGTAAGGATCAAAACGCAGAAAATCAGTGCCGAGTTAGAGAACAAAGTCTAGCGTATTGTCGCATGGGACTTCTTATACACTTTGTCACTACATACAGGGAACTTACTGGAGACATATTAGTTCCAGAATGCTCAGAAATTTTGAAACACTATGTTATGGACAGATGCGCCAAATGGGGCATACTCTTGAAATAGCAAAGCTCTAAGCAGACACCGGAGGAAAACGCTATCGCCTACAAGAGATTCGAACTTCAGCGGGTTCTTCGATAACATGTGGTACCAACACCCGCAACCCACGGAAGTTCCTCAGCAAAGGGAAAACCTAATTACTATTGCAGACATGGAGGTGGTTCCAACAGAATTTGGAGATATGTCAGTGACTGAAATAAATAGTAAAAGTGACTCAGAATAACGGCTACAAAGAAAGACATATGGTGATTTGTATACAATGTTCAAAGTGTTAATCGTCACTTCCGTACTTGTTAATTAAATTGCTAGTGAGAGTAGACTTACATGTACCCGAATGATATTTCTCTACGTGATGGTTAGATTGATTGTTTGTTCGAATTTTCGTCAATTGTATATTGTCCAGAAATAGTTAGATTTATTGTTCATATGAAATATTCACAATTAGTATAATATAGTTCTACAAAAATGGTGTGTATTTGTACAGCTTAACTGTAGTTTTCCGCATTCAATCACTTTTATCAGCTTTCAATTACAATTCGATAGGCTTGCATAAATTGAAAATTTCAAAATTAATTATTTTAGCTGATGAACCAGTAGTTTTCAATATCTTACACGAAACAGATACACATTATTGTTTTATAATGAATACAGTTATACAACATGATACATTTGAAAGTAGCCAGGATTTTTATGGTACCAAAGTACTGAATGTTTCAACTGGTCTACATATGCTGTGTGCAGCACTGCACTGTTTGGTTCAACTAACCATGTTCTTAGTTATACATGTATTTAAGTTTCATGTTGATACAACTCCTGTTATTGTTTACTAGCAGGACTAAAACGAAGTCGTGATAACTATTTTGTGTCAGAATACTTTCTCATGATACCAATGCAAATAGAAAACTGTTAAATTTGTGAAGTTTACCTAATAGAAAAGACACCAATATTTCACACTGTTTCAGGAAAGATATTAATGCTTATTATAAGTCTTGTTGAAAGTTATAAAAATTCTAATAAAAAAAGTTTTTTTATCATTCGAAATCTGGAAATAGCATATTTAAATTCCCTCTATTATACCATATATGGTGTATGATTTTTACTGGGACTGTGTGGATAGCTCATTAAGTAGTTTCACCGAACAACTTTTGTTAATAAGCATACCTTTTGCAGGTACATGTACATGTATTTGGAGGAGAAAAAAAATGTTGGAAAAGTTGTCGCCAGTTTGATGATTACCTACAAAAATGATTTGTGTAAATTGTGTTAACTTCAGTTTTGAGGCTTAATGGCTGCCCATATATCAATCACTCCAATAATAAATAACTAAATATTCAAGTTGTAATTTCTATTTGCAGTTTTAAGGGAAGGGTTTGTTGTGCCTTTAAGCAGCAATCGTTGAATTAAGAAATATTGCTAACATTGCCGAAAGACAATTTTATAGCACTGGTGGTGGCTGAAAAATTGAAGAAACCACCTTTTTCAAAATTTTCCCACTAATTGATATTTCTCCAGATACTTATCCAAATTATTTCATCAATTATTTTTCACTACAAAGTGGTCACCCCCTACATTATCAATATAGTCATATCAATGCCCACCAAGTGGCTAAAGTTTAATGACGAAGCCAGATGCAATTTACCTTGGTACCATGAAAACCATTGGTACCATGAGAACGGAATATACAAATTGGTTTATTGTTTCGCCTAGAATACAGTGCATTTTAAAACTTTTCAACATTTGAAAAGCGCGTAAGGTGTTTTAAAAACACTCCATGAACTTTATTCATTGCGTTATAAATCAAGAAAGCTTGGCAAATGCAAAATTTTCCCAAGTGAGAATCAAGACCTTATTTATATCCTTATCGTTTAATAACCATTAAACATCGTAAGATTTAAATATTCTCTTAAACACTTAAAGGTCCTAGAATAGAAACTCATTTGTAAGTGTATTTAACTTTGATTTACAGTTTGTTGCAGCGCTAGTTTTTTTATTTGCACTCCTTTCTTTAAGCTTTGGCCATTTTTATCTCTTGAATCTTCATACTTTCTTTCGACGGCCGGAGGTTTCCAACAAAATGCCGGAAAAGGGATAGGGATCGATTTTTACCCTAATTTTCAACTTACCTAGTTGATGTGTAAAATCGAAAGTGCTATATCGATAGGAGAGAACATTAGCTTTCCAATAAATGACACTTATTTTTTCGCGCGACGTCAGAGGTCACCGCGGAAAGTCACCCTACCAAGAAGTGTGCGCGTGGACTTGTTTTGTTTTTTGTTCTTTCGATTTTCCTTTTTTTAATTATTCATTTATTTATTTATTTGCTCTTTTCTCTCCTTTTTCCCATTGTCTTATTTGTCATTTTATTGCGCATTAATCCCATATTTTTGTTCTGGCCCTGTTTGTTTGGTAAACTCGATACATTCAGTGGAAGAAGACAATGTCGAAACCAAAATCTTAAAGAGTTCCTTCAAGAGCAGAGAATAGATTCACAAGAAGAAACATGGGCCATACTTCGAAGTTTTTGGCTATCCAAGCCTCATCAGTGACCCTGATAATATCTAGCGACGAACGCCACAGAAAAGCATACTGTAATTTCTAAATTTTGATAAGGCACTCAATTCAAAGACTTATTAGTATCGAAAAGCGGCGTCCAAATACATATAAAAACGATGGTCTAGAACAAACGTCTAAACCAATCAGAAATTTCTGATTTCTCAGAATATATCCTCTGATCTGAAAGGTCAAAAATAATATATATGTTCTGCGCAAAGTAGGAATCGGTACGATTCCGGAATTGTCCCGCGCAAAGTAGGAATTCTCACTTTGTTGCGCAAAGTGGGAATTCTTACCTTGCGCAAAACAATTCCGGAACTGTCTCTGCGCAAAGTGAGAATCGGGACAAAGTGAGAATAATGAAGATGTTCGTGCGGTTAACAAATATATGTTTGCATTTATTCGTTTGATATGGTCATTTTTTCATATTTTTTTATTATTATAATTCTGCCAGAACAGAATGTATGAGCATGGAAAACAACTTGCTATATGTCTCTTACATCTGTACAAAGTTTCAAAACTTTTCCTTAAAACTGAGAAAGAAATTGATTACACCAACTCGTCATCCTAAATCACCCTTATCAGAAATATTTGTTAGTTCTGGAAGGCAGTCAAAATAACTTTTTTTCCTGAAAGCACATGCACAGTAAGTAATAGTATATATCTATAACATTTATATAAAGTTTCAAACTGATGTCGCACAACTTTGGAGTTGATTATATAAATTTGTCATCCAGTGTTAACCATTACCTACAAATTTCTAAGTTTCAAATGCCGTAATTTTGTCAAACAAATGTTTTACTTTTCAAAAGGCACATGTACATCTACATGTTTCTGCAGCATATGAAGAAAGTATCAAATCAACTGCTCAAAACTCTGGAAAGAGTTGATTATATGAGCTTGTCGTCCTCCTGTATTAGTCAAGACCCGAATTTTTTTTTGCATGAGGCCGCAATTTTGTCAAAAATACAGATTATTCCTCATTTAAAAGTCAATACCCTGTTACTCGTATCAAATGAATATTCGATTCCCACTTTGTCCTAAAGATACCCACTTTTCGCAGACACAATTACCTGTTCGATAAACCACTAACTCCCTTGCGCAATTCTAGAATTGTACCGGTACAAATCTGGAATTGTAACACAAAGTGAGAATTCGTACTTTGCGCAAGACAATTCCGGAATTGTACCGATTCCTACTTTGCGCCGAACATAATATAATCTGCACTATGGGTGATGTACAGGGAGACTTTTTACGGCCGCCACAAAACACAACACCAGCTGCAGAGAAGCCATACTAAAATCTTAAGGACTTCCTTCAAGAGCAGAGATCAGATTCACAAGAAGGAGCATGGGCCATACTTCGAAGTTTCGGCTATCCAAGCCTCATCAGTGACACTGATAATATCTAGCGACCAAGGCAAATTTCGGCATTTGAAAGCTTCTTGTGACCTCCCAGTATATGTATAAGGACTGATACTTAGGGCATGCAAGGCCATGGTACTGGAATATACAGAGAAACCAACATTAATAGAATGCTTGAAAGTAGGTGGTCGTGAGGGTCGTTCAAACAGTCATTGTTAGCAATAAAGCATAAAAAAGCTACGGCTATGGAAAGGACGATACCCCAATTTAATAAAATTTTGTTAGAAGAAAAACCATACATTTTGCAAAGAATTGGCATCATGAAAGAAAATTTCTGTGTCGAGTTGCAAGGATTAACTTCCTGAACTTCAAATGAAAATAAATGAGTCCAAGGAAACTGGATCAGTGTGTCAGAGCGACGCTATTAATCTAACGTAAAAATTATAAAAATGGGACACCTTAAATAATTACAGTAATTGTCCTAAACATTGAAAGTTTGGTTTTCAAACGCAGTAATGCGTCTTAAGGGTGCAAATGGAATGGCAAACAGTGTAGACTCTGATCAGACTGCTCCTTTAGGAGCAGTCTGATCTGTGTCTGCACTGGCTGCTCAGACCTCTCTTTCCCAATCATTAACTGAAAAAATACAGGAACATCTTCCCAGCATGCAGAAGGCTTCCAGCAAAGTTACAATGTCAAAGCAAAGCAAGACCTTTAATTGCCAATTAAATGAAATAAATCTTTCGGCGGCAATTTACGATCAAACCTTCTCCTTTATGCACCGTTAATTTTTAACTAATTAGTGAAGAAGATTGCTTAATATTTTATCCGTCATTAGTGCAGCTCCATACGACTTTTGTATCTAATACGTTTCAAACGTCAGAACTTGAGCGTAATTTGTAGTAATTCGTAGTAAAATGTTGCGATAATACGTTAACCCTAGTTTTGGGTGACCTTAAAAATATAAAAAAAGAAGATTAACTCTTTGATTTTTGCGACATGGAGGCCAGGTTTCCGATTACGACTCGAAATATTGCAAAGATGCGATCAGGCTAGTTTGACGCAGTCGGGAGACAATATCTTTACGGGAGTCTATAACTTTAGTGAAATGAGACGATGGTGTCAGCCAGTCATTAAATATCTTTCAATGTATGCCAAGGTGGCATTTTATAAACCCGACCCTACAGGACCAATCTTAATAATCTCCTGATTGACCTATAATGTAGATCTGTCAAAAACATCACGACTAATTTTCATTGGCTCTCTAAAATGGCAGTCGATGCCTTGTTCATTTCTGATAACTCAGTCGTACTGCATCTGCTGTTCAACCTGTCTAATTAATATTAAACCACCGGAGAGTCACCTATACTCTCAGTTGGCTGTCTTCGTTCAAAATAATGTCAGCAAATCCACGTTCAAACAACAAATTGTGTTTGAATCAAAAACTTGGTTCGCCTACTTATAATGTCACTGATAATTCACACACAACTCATGTATATATATTTTGGTCGTATAAGCCTTTATGCTCATATAAAACTGATGCTCATGTAAGAATTTAACTGAAGCCAAAAGGTGAGGTGGTATAGATATACTATGAGTACGTTTTACAAATGCTGTTGTGAAAGATTAATTCATTTGGAAGCAAGGAATACACCAGCAGTATAATAGGAAAATGTTTGTCGTCGACGGTAGAAGGGAATGAAGCACGTTAAATTCAACTATAGTCAGTTACATCTTGCATGAGGACTACCAAGTCGGGGAAATTTTAAGCAACAACAGCATTCATGTGAAGAAATGGGTCACCAAAGTCAGCATACTCTCTGGTGTTTATTTCCTACAGGCAACTAAGACTAGGATTAACCAGTACTTTGCAGAGCAAGCCTGTCAATGGTGTAGACAGGCTACAGAAGCCATTTAAGGAATGAATTTCATTTTTCTGAGGTTTATCGAAGTGTAAACTACATTGGGTCACGTGCAAAGTGAATGAACCCCGAAGGGGTTCATGTAAACTTTCCTAGTGACCCAATGTAGTTTACACTTCGATAAATCTCAGAAAAATTAAGTTCATTGCTTATATTTACATTCATTTCAATCAAAACCTAGATGAAAAATCATATATATGCGCTAAAATTGAAACAGTAAAACATGTACACGCAGTTTTTTCTGCTAACAGCAGAACGGCATGCATGACGTCATGACGTTGCTGACGTCCAATCAGGTTGTAGAGAGCCATTGTTTATTTTGACGTCATTGACGTCGCGTGTCTCAATGTAATTATTGGAATGTAAACTACATTACGTTCTAATGGTTTACTATAGGGCTTTTCAGTAAATACATCAAGAATGTAAATATTCAGCAAATGGTGTCAGTAGACTTCTATTACTGGACACAAGAAAACATCTTGTTTGTTAGTTTGCTGCGTTTTGGTGGTCATGTCGTTCCTGTCTCGTTAAAACGTTATCACAGCGGTTGAAGTGGGATCGCATATCATCAAAGACGTCGCTGTTTGGCCTAGCCTTCTGTTTAGCACGACGGAGAGGTTCAAATACGGTCTGATTAACCCTGTCGTAACTATTTTCAGTCTTCCGCACAAAAGTACATATGGCTTCCGTGATTTTCAGTATGAAACACATCAGATCAGCGCCTTATTTGCAGGTAGTTGCGGGAGACAAAATTTCTACAAATTGCACTTAGACTTTTGCTTTAATTACTTTAGTCTAGTTTAGGTACTTGGAAACGAGTTCAAATTCTATTGAAATCCTAAAAATGCATAACACATACTTATATGATAATGTTGCTGAGAAATTTGAAACCTGAAATAATTAAAATTCTGGAGAATTACTCACACAATAAACTCAAACGAAACAGATCAGTATTGGAAGATATCAACGCAGAAGTGTTGACATGACATATATAAGGGTGGCAACAACCGATATCATAAAAACAAAAGAAAACGTGCTGAAATCCTTTAAGGTACATTACAGAATATAACGATATAAAAACATTTGATATCGACACAATTATGGTCGGTAAGTGATCGGTATATTAACAAACATTTCTAGGAGGCTTTTAAAATGATAGAAAAAAAATGATAAACAACGTACAGGCACTGTGTATGCCAATTACGGATGAACCCCGACACGACAAAACCAACAAAGTGGCATGTGCGCCCAGTGAACACTCAGACCAGCCTGCGCAGCCGCCTAGTCGGATCAGAGTCTTCACTGTCGGTAACGAGGTAGCTGAGACCCTAAACTCCCTTATAAGCGGACAGCCAAGCCTCTGCACAGACTGAGCAGCTGCCCGGACTGGTCTGAGTCTTCGCTGGGCGCACGTGCCACTTTGTTGTTTTTGTCATGTCGCGGATTAAATCTATTTGACAATCGGTAAGTAAAGCATGGGTTGAAACTTGATTTTTAATATACACTGAACAAAAACATAAACGTTATGCTAGTGTCACACTATTACGTATCAGCGGCGTATTTCACAAAAAGTACATACGCGTGTTGATCGCGAAGAACTGTGGCGTATTTTATGCAAATTCTAGTCCTGCGAAGTACACGGCGTATGTGTGACAATTCTGCGACGTACCTTTGGCGTATCTGATGCATATGCGTGGCGTGTGTGTGGCGTATAATGCGTTGCTGTGGCGTAACTGTTTCATTTTTAAATGCAACGTAACTACTGTGTACTAGCCGCGTAAACAGCTGCGTCTAAATGTTCCTGTGCTCGGCACTGCTGTTTCTCTTTTCAAAAGCAGTCACTGCAAGTCACTAGCAAAACATAATGCCCCAAAGAAATCACGCCAAGGAAGCACCATGGGAACGGGGAAAATCGGCTGCACCCACCGACCCAGACCTTCGGACACAGTCAGCTGTCATCACTGAGATCCAGCAGCAGCTGAGTCTGATACAGCAGTCAACCTAACAGGGGACAAAGAGGCCAGGACCTATGGGATGCCGTACGCGTTTTACTATGTATTCCCTACTTATAGATATCGTTAAAACTTATGGACATCCATAATTCGAGAAAGTGAAATCCATCATCCGAATAAGTGATATTCATAATTATCTATGAGTTTTTCCTAATTATTTATGGATATCCATGTGTCGAACTATGGATGTCCATAATTCGAATTATAGATACCCAATCATCTGAAAGATTGATGGATATCACTAATTCGAATTATGGATATCACTTTTTCGAGTTATGGATCGAATTATGGATATCCACAACTCTGCAAATTTATGGATATAACTTGTTCGAGGTATGGATTTCAATAAGTCGAGCTAGTGATATTCTTTATTCAAATTAGTGATATGCACTTATCACTTAGATTTCTGGATATTGTCCATTGTAACAATAAGTGATGTTCATGAATCGGATTGTGGATGTCAATTATTTGGCCTATTTATGGATATCACTTATCAGAAATATGGGTATATATCCATAATTCGTCTTTGCAAATAATAAGTTAAAATAATAAGCCTCTACGGTGATTTATGGCTATCCATAACTCGCGGTACGGATTCATTGATTCAGTTTGGTTTATTGATATCACTCATTCAAATTATGGATATCCATCGTTCAAATTATTGATATCCGTAATTTAGTCCATTTATAGATATGCATGATTCGAATAATGGATATTCATTAATTGAATTTGTGATATTAATGGATAGGCTGAGTTATGGATATCACTTATTCGAATAATGGACATCCATTAATCAAATTAATGATTTTATAAATAGGGATTAGATGGTGAAACTGCGCCTCATAAAGACCGAGTTAAAAGCTCCCTATTTCAGTACTGGATCAAGTGGATCTTCCAGGTCAATGACTATGAAAAGAATGAAAACAAACAAGAAAAATGAGTCCTCTGCCTATGATCGTAGTGTTGATGTAGTAGGTACTCATGCAACGCCAAAACAAAATTAACAACGTAACACCTATGCAGCGGCAACGCCAAAACAGCGCAATGTGCGCAGTCCACAGGCAGTTCGTACGCAGTTCATACGCCACGATACTCCATAGAAGCATAATATACGTCATTCATTCGCACCTGATACTCCACAGATAAGAAAAGAACGCCGAAAACTCTTATACGCCATAAGTACGCCATAGTTACACCGTACGCGTTTCCATGGCGTACCAAGCGATCAAGCTACGTACCCGCTGCGTCACTGCTGCGTTGTTTTCGCTCTTACGGCGTTCGTGTGACGCATGTATGGCGTATCAAAGATGCTACGTACGTGCGGCGATTTTTCAAACCGGTTTGAAAAAATCGCCGAACCCTGGCGTACAAGGAGATTGTGCTGCGTATCAGCTACGTAAGCTTTCGTTGCTGTGGCATTGCTGTGGCGTTCCTTTCTTACTGCCACGTACATGTATCAGGATACGCCGTATGTACGCAAGCTGATACGCCAATGTGTGACGCTAGCATTATATGCACTTTCAATGCACGTTTACTCTGAACTGAATTAAGATCTGGCCAATTTCATTTTATCTCTAACTGACAAAAAGTATCCGTATTTCAAAAAATGAATATTACAACATAAGCTGCGAGATTATTTTCCCCAGATTAGTTTGATTTGATGAGGGGTCAGATGTTGAAAGTGCTTTTGAAGACCCGTATTTAACTCAAGTTATATGCCCATGTGAAAAAGTCACTTCTAAGACGTTTATCAGGCACTAGATATCACCAAACCGGTCCACTTCGTCGCTTCCAAAGTGTTGATCAGTCAAGCACAAGGCTTGGAAAATCGCTTTCCATGACACTTGACTCTGACTTTCATGCTATGCACTGAAACACCCATAGACAATGCAAGGTGACATACCTTGGACAATATACCAGTTTGATCAAACTTTTTCATCATGAACCATTGTCTGGAGAAGCTGGAATAAGACCCATGAATTAAATTTGAAATTTTATTGAAACGTGCAGGTTAATCGGAGTAAATGGTTTGCTATACTTTTAATTGCAAGGGAGACAATTTCAAGACGCAACATCTTTAACGTCTTATGTCTTTGAGCTGCCGGTTAAATGTCATAATGTTCATAGGGTTTCTTATTGGCGGTTACAAGGCAAATCCGAAAGTACAAAAATTTAAGCGCTTGCGCATGCGCATCGAGCGTTTCACATTGTATGTGGTGTTTTCAGTCAAAGTAAAATAATTCTGAAACGATTAATGCAAATCGAAAAGTGTCTGAATAATCAGAATTCAGGGATGCGTGTCTTAACCCTATGTTTTTTTCTGTGTGTATAATTATGCAAACTTTACATAGTCTTGAATATAATGGTAATTAGAACTGTCCAAATTAAATAAAAATATCACAACTGAAAAACAGTGACCCACCTCAGCCTGTTTAGGGAATATCTACGCCTTAATTATAGAAGTTCTTTAAGCGACTGGATAGAATTTACTTCCTAAGCGATCAACAAGTACTTAGTGCACATTCTATCGCCACTAACTAACAACTGCCCTTCTTGAATCAGCGGAAGGGGAAACGAAAATTAGTGGCCGGACCGAGTATCAAATCTGGGACCTCTGGCCCTTGAGTCAGACACGCTATCGACTGCGCTACGGCCAGTTACATGTATTGTTCTAAGCAGTCTATGCACAGACATACCTTATTCGTATTTTACTCATCCTCTACTGAACCTTGGCGCTCGCATTGGACTTGGTTCTCATAGAAATTAATGAAAACAAAATTAATCTTTCCAGATTCTAACGCATTTTCTAAGATAAACAGTGAAAATGGAACAGCCACCTATCTGGATCAAAGTACTTGTAAAAGGCGATACATGTAAACAACCGTGTCTGCGTTTCAAGACAACATAGTTTTACAAAGAGCAGCTAGCCTATTGAACCTGTTGACAACGAAATAGTCTGAAAAAGGCTTGAAAATATCACAGTAATTTAAGCCGCGACACGATAAAACCAACAAAGTGGCGTGTGCGCCCAGTGAAGACTCCGATCAGCCTTGGCATTCGTCAAGTCTGATCAGAGTCCTGACTGTACGCTTAAAGAGGAACTAAAGGTCTAAGCTAGCTCCATGCGGACAGCTAAGACTCTGGTCAGACTGGGCGGATGCCCAGGCTGATCTGAGTCTTCGCTGGGCGCACATGCCACATGTTGGTTTTGTCATGGCCTAGCTCAAAAAGTCTGAAAAATGCTTGAAAATATCACTGTAAATTAATCGTCTCTCTCGGGTTATGTATCGGCAGAGATGGCGGTACATGACATTTATCGAATAGCATAAACATTCCCAAGACGACATGATTGCTTTTAATGAGGAAGTATTTTCAGTATTAAGTGACTTCACGTTATTAGTAAAGATGCACTTTAACAATGAGGAGTCTGCCGCCTGTAAAATGTAGCTAAACTCGCTAGGGATCCCTACATTTGCTCTGACATTGATATATATCTTCTCTATCGCTGTATGAGACAGCTTTATATCATTAAAAGTTGCAATCCGGAGTTTTGTTTTTAATTTACTAAAAGTAATATAGTACTTAATGGCAAAGCAGTCACAAAGTACCAGTGATAAACTTGGCTTATTTTGACAAACTCGGCTAATACAGGCCAACTCGGCTAAAACAGGCGAGACTCAGCAAATACAACTCGGCCAATATCAATGACGTCGGGCTTCGGTCAATATGAATGATGTTCATTAATAAAATTGTCATTAATCGAAAAAGTTCGTGTTAGCTCAGTTACAGGTCCGAACTTCTGTATTGGCCCTCGGCTTCGGCCCAGGTCCAATAGGCCCTGTTACAAGCCCAAACTTCTGTATTGGCCCTCGGCCCAGGGCCAATAGGCCCTGTTACAAGCCCGAACTTCTGTATTGGCCCTCGGCCGAGGGCCAATACAGAAGTTGAGGCCGAGGGCCAGTACAGAAGTTCGGGCCTGTAACTGAGCCAATCCGAAATTTCTTGGTTCAAAACTGTTGGCTGTACTGCAAACAGTGTAAACCCTGAACAGACTGTTTTGATCGGAGTTGTCGACATGTCTTTGCACACTGTAAACCTTTACTTACTTGAGGTCATGAAGACACGTGTTTGGTTTGGCTTTAGTCGGATATAACATATTCAAACTAAAATGGCATTTCAACTAATTAGTTATGTGCTAGTTTCAGGAAAGACATTTGCATAGTTTGTTTTAAGCACAACATCTTTAAATGCTTTCCTGTAAACACACTACAAGTTTAGCTTTTGAAAAATCGTAAGAGGTCTTCCAAGTTTTTTTTTGTTGTTGTTGTTTATTGTTAGGTGGGCTACACTCTCTGGCGACTACTTTAGTGCAACGTGCCATATTTTCAAGTGACAGTCGGTGCTTGTTAGATAAGCTGTATATTTACTGTCTAATGGCCGCTGTTGATAAATTAGCTATACTGTCTGATGATAGCCTTTGTATATGAGCTATGCATCAGACTGGTATGGTAACAGATGGTGTTACGTGAGATATATATTCTGGTAATAGTTTTTAATTATGTCCTCTACTGTTGATGACTGTTAGGTGAGCTATACTGTCTGTTGATTGCTTTTCTTATGTTTATCATATGACTAAATTAGTCAAACGTACTTCTCGGGTTACACAGCTTAAGCACTTCCTATTTTTGTCCGTTGAAAAATTCCACAAAGACTAATCTCTTCCTAATGCCCGCATTCTTTAATGGCGACGAACTTGAGGCGTACTCGGTCATGTTGATGGCCAATATGGCATCTTCTGGTGTGGACAACAGCGGGACCAAAAACTGTCTGATGACTGCTTTTGTTCAGTGGTTCTGTCTGACAGAGCGTTTCTCAGGCTTTCGTGTCTCTATGGCTAGCCGAAACAAAAGCTGACTTCAAGTGTCGTGCTTTAACGAGGCGCCCAGGTTCACAACCAATCTTAAAGTTAGGGACAACATTTAAGGTCGATTTTTTAGCACAAGGAAAGCTATTTTCAAATCATATTCAAAGTCACAATTCTTGCGTGAGTCCACTGAGAATGTTCCTGGTGATGTAATGAGAAAGAAACATCAAACAAACTTTGTTTTTGTAAACTTTTATTTGCACACGAAATTTTCGACCTTAAAGGTAAGTCTTTCTTTCTGAATGATTGTGAACCTGGGCCCTGGATGCGTGCGAAATATTCGACTTTAAAGGTAAGTGTTCCTTAAATTTAAGGAATGGTTGTGAGCCTGTGCCCTGGATGCTTCGAGAAATTTAAAAATAACTATATTTTTCAATAACTAACAATCTTTTCTTTAAATGCCACTATGTTAGGCTGCAAATCGGAGAAACAAGTTATGTCCTACGGGACAGGAGTAATAATGAATGAAAAATAAAACAATTTAAAGTCACTTTCCTTTCTCAGCACGGCATAGTTGGCTGCAAGCAGCAAATTGCACCGGGGTACTTAAATCCAATAGCTTTCAACATTTCATGGGGCATGTTGTATTTTATACATTTTGTCTAATGCGTTTAATTTCAAAGACGTTTAGCAAATTCAAGAGTTTCCCTAGTGAAAACTAAGAGTTTTTATCAATTTTGTTTAAGCATTTCATGTCTTGCTCTTAATTCTAAACGCCCGGAATAGAAAGCTATCAATAACGTGACACACTTCCATTTGTTTTTTTTTTATAACTTTTAAAACTATCAAGTATAAACTGTAACTAATCAAGAGTGAGGTGTGAAAAGTTATGTTTGAACTGTGAATTTTGAAGCCACCACCGGTCTTTCTAATGTGTTTGGCTGCTGGCTGTATATAACGCAATGAGATTCATAAAAGTAAATCAGTTTTAGTGTGTAGTAACTGGTATTGAGAAAACGCTGAAAACACTGCATTAACATGAATATACTTGAAAACAGTTAATGAGAGTCCGTCAAGCGGATTAAGATATATCTTGCAAACAAATCTAAAAGATGTACAGGTAATCCTCTTTACAACGACACTCATCATAACAGCAAAATTCTTTGAAACGCCATTTTGATATGCACGGAATGGCTTTATTGTTATTGGTGCCGTCTTGCAATGTTTCACCTTTTCTATTTCTTTTTACGTCTCCTTCTTCTTTTTATATCACATAAAATGAGTTGCTACCATGTTACATGTCTTTATATGTATAATATGTTATATCCTCTTATGTCACATTGACCTGAGTGTAATAAAGGATATGTTATGTTATGTTATGTTATGTTAAAAATGTGTAGTCTTTATAACAGCAAATTCAGTTTAACGTCAAAATATTTGGGAACAAATGCGGTCGTTGTAAAGAGGGACCACTGTATTTATTTCCCAATGAAAGGCTAAAATTCTGTTAGAAAAGGACCGATTACAACGCCGGCCGATAAAATATCTACTTTAGCTTTGTGAAATGCTATTTTGAATGCTTAATGTCTGTTTTTACTAAATGTAGCCCCACATTAAATGCTGAGACTCAGGCAAACAGAATCCAGATCAGGTTTGTTCACATAGGCAATTTTGTTTTCGCCAAAGACCAATATGACCATATGCATGAAAATATATGCCAAATTTTCTTTGCTAAAATTATATGATATAGTTTATTTGACAAACAGGGTCCAGTTGTTAAAAACTAATATTTACAATCTTGGTGTATTTACTGAAAATCCCTATAGTAAACCAATGGAACGTAATGTAGTTTACATTCCAATAATTACATTGCGACACGCGACGTCAATGACGTAAAACTAAACAATGATTCTCTACAACCTGATTGGATGTCAGCAACGTCCTGACGTCATGCTCGCCGTTCTGCTGTTAGCAGAAAAAACTGCGTGTACATGTTTTACTTCTTCAATTTTAGCGGTTGTACAAGATTTTTCATGAAAGATTTGATAGACACGAATGTAAATATAATCAATGAACTTAATTTTTCTGAGGTTTATCGAAATGTAAACTACATTGGGCCACTAGCAAAGTTTACATGAACCCCTTCGGGGTTCATTCACTTTGCACGTGACCCAATGTAGTTTACACTTCGATAAACCTCAGAAAAATGAAATTCATTGCTTAAATGACGTCGTTAGTTAACAAGACATTACAATTTGAAACGTATTGTACGCAAAAAAATGCTGAAAGAATGTGGGGAGCTTTTGCAGTGCAAAGCTCCTTACAATTTTTCAGCAAAACATAATACCATAAGCGATTTGTGAGTGTTGTTGGACTTACCGAATCCTCGACTAAAGGCTTCGCTAGGCTAACGATGCTTTTACCAACCGGGTCAAGACGGTTTGCCACGGAACGTAACAAAGAAAGTAGCTATTAGGCCGAGAATACAACTTTTGATTAAAATCTAATCAGTAAAGTATATTTACCAAAGAAAACGTGGCATTGTCGGCCGTTCACACGGATAATGTATATGTTCTGCGCAAAGTAGGAATCGGTACAATTCCGGAATGGTCCTGCGCAAGGTAGGAATTCTCACTTTGCGTTACAATTCCGGAATTGCACCGGTACAATTCTAGAATTGCGCAAGGGATTTGGTAGGTTATCGAACAGGTAAAATGTGTCTGCGCAAAGTGGGAATCTTTAGGACAAAGTGAGAATCGAATATTCATTTGATACGAGTAACTTGCATGAGGAATCTGTTTTTTGACAAAATTACGGCCACATATTTAGAATTTTTTGGGGTTTGACTAATACAGGATGACAAGCTCGTATAATCAACTCTTTCAAGAGTTTAAAGCAGTTGAGTTGAAACTTTGTACACATGCTGCAGACATATGTAGGTGTGCATGTGCCTTTTGAAAAATAAAATATTAGTTTGACAAAATCACGGACTTTTGAAACTTAGAAATTGTAGGTTATGGCTAATACTGGATTACAAAACAAAAATTATAATTACAAAAAAAGAAGAAAGACCAAATCAAACAAATAAATGCAAACATATATTTGATAACCGCACTAATATCTTAACTATTCTCACTTTGTCCCGATTCTCACTTTGCGCTGAGACAATTCCGGAATTGTTTTGCGCAAGGTAAGAATTCCCACTTTGCGCAACAAAGTGAGAATTCCTATTTTGCGCAGGACAATTCCGGAATTGTACCGATTCCTACTTTGCGCTGAACATATATAGTGGAGCGGGAAATAGCGAAAATACTTCACTTGATGATACAAGCATAAATTTACAGGATAGCAAGTACCTGGCATGTACTTAACATAAGATCGAGGGCCACTTCAAATTATGTCATTTTCAAGATGTCCGCCGCAAAAACAAAATGTCCGCCATTTTTATGTTATTTAAGGTAATAGCCCAGGGGCCCGTTGGCATAGATGTTTATTTTATTCCCTGACCATAGTCACTTAGAGCAGTCACTTAAGAGTTGCAAAATGGTTGTTGCCAGTTTTTCTTTCAAGAATTTACTGAAAAACAAGAATTCCGCGGAATGCTATGTCGCACCTGCATTGCGCTTCCACAGTAGTAAAGACTATAATTAAAAAGAATGTGTATGAGAAATGGACAAAAATGCTAGGGTCAACACAATTTTGGATGTAAAATTTTACTAAGTCAGAAGAGAAAATATAGGTCAAAGGTAGGAATAACTGCAACATCCCTCATAAACACTCCAAAGAGAAACTTTACGCCAGGTGTGATGACTACAGGTATCATACTTCGAGACAAAATGACTAAAACGCTAGGGCCGACACAATTATGGGTGTAAAATTTTGCAAAGTCACCAAAGCATGAAGTAAATGTCAAAAGTAAATTAATTTCAACAGCACTCAAGGACATTCTAAGAAAAAACTTGATGCCAGATTTGATGATTCTAGGTATCAAAGTTTGTGAGAAATGGACTTAAACACTAGCATCAACATAATTTTGAATAAAAAATTTACGAAGTCAGCAGAGCATGAAAATAGGTCAAGGTAATTATAAGAGCAACAACCCTTGAGAACATTCTCAGAAGAAGCTTTATGCCAGGTTTGATGATTGTAGGTATCATAGTTTGCGAGAAATGGACTTAAACGCTAGGGTCGACGTAATTGTTGGTGGATAGATTTACGAAGTCAGCAGAGCATAGAATATAGGTCAAGGGTAAAAATAAGAGCAACAGTCCTCGAAAACATTCTTAGAAGAAGCTTTATGCCTGGTTTGATGATCATACGTATCATAGTTAGCGAGAAACGGACTTAAATGCTAGGGTCGACGTAACTGTTGATTGACAGTTTTAAAAAGTCAGCAGATCATAAAATATAGGTCAAAAGTATAAGAGCAACAGCCCTCGAGAACATTCTTAGAAGAAGCCAGGTTTGATGATCATACTTATCATAGTTTGCGAGAAATGGACTTAACACTAGGGTCGACGCTAGGGTCGACGTAATTGTTGACTGACGGACGTACGTACGGACGGATGGACGAACGGACGGATGGACGGATGGACGGACGGACGGAAAAGTGAACTCCTTTATCGCACCATGCTAAAGCAAGTGCGACAAAAATGGCCAAAGTGGTGGGTGGGGTAACACTGGTCCATTACAGCACCTTAATGCAATAAACGCAATGTAGAAAATACTTTGTGTCATAAATATCCCTTTTTAAATGTTCTAATACACAAAAAGCAAACTGAAGTCTGGAAATGATGATCAAAAAAGCATGATATATTTGTAACGTATATACTTGTAACTAAATACAAATGATCAATGAGAAACAGACCAACCGGTGGAATGAAATTTTTACATGTGGTCCTAAATAAGCATAATCTATTGCTCTTATTTGGCTCATGTTCATCTTAGCTTTGACAGAATTCCTTAATATATTTTGAATCAGTTAGGTTGCAGTTAGAAGCGGCAATATCAGTGGAAGACAGAATATAACTTATTTCTTATGAATTCCCAAAACACTGGTGAGAAAGTATAACCAGCTGTAGTCTGTATTATGTCTTAAATTGAAAAAAGATACAAGTACGCATGTAAATGCCATTCTTATATTCATAAGACTATAATAACTTTGGGTTGTATCTGAAAGGCACACATTACGTAACATAATCGAAATCCATCCCAGGAAGAATAATCCAGGGTCATATGTAATAAAAATGGGGTCCTCGTGTAGACAAGAACTTCAATTAAATGTTGCATTCTTAATCATAAAAGCAGTCTTTCAGCAGCTCAAAATGGTTGTTGCTATATCATTTTATGTGTTTTACCTAGGAACTGAACAAAGTAACGGGTGGGGTAACATTAGCGTGTTACAGCACCAAACTGTTACAAATGAAATGTAGGGAACAATTAACGTTATAAATGTAAAGAGCAATCAAAATTATCAATATGATTTTTTATATTTAAATAAATAGAAATATTGACATATTTAGAAAAAGATAGTCACCAGTCAAATAAGACCAGTAACGTATATACATGTAACCGTGACTAAAACACAATTAACAAACATAAATCGCTGGAATGAGTTTTATATGTTTGGTCTATAATCATCATACTCTGTCACTTCTCTTTAAACCATGTTGAAAGTTTGAATTAGTTAGATAGCAGCTAGCTGTGGCATTGCCATCTGAAGAGAAAAGTTTACTAATCCTTAGGATTTTCCCCAAAACTGACGAAAATATCTAACTGTAAATGATACAGCCTTTCAGCGTAACTATTTAGGTTTTAAGTTTACACCTGTGAAGAGCCATGAAGAAACACCACTGTTTATGCTTCCAAGTCTGATAATATGGGATTGTCCTGTATTTGAAAGGCATTGTAACAGTAACATTACGGTATATGTCTGTAATCTATTAGGAATAAGTTTTCTTCATTTGAGTAAATTGTTTTCATAGGCTCAATTCTTGGATGCCAAAAAGCATTTACTTACCATTGGTATTAAGACAGCAAATATTCACTTTTTTACACTCACAAGAACTCAACATGAATTTTCTTAACATTTAATGTGATTTACAACAACATCACAAAACGCATCATTTAGAATCTTGAGGGACCAGTATAATAAGTTGACCTAACTGATCCATTTTTAGGTTTGGAATTACCATAGGAGAGATACCTGTTTCTCTACCTGTACTGTCTACCGAGGCCATCAGGTAACCTACATGCAAAAGTGGCTGTCGGCTGAGGCAACTGATAAAGTATCGGCTCACTTGATAGTTATTAAAATCATGCTTGATTGTAATCAACGTTACCTTTTTGTGTTGCTCCCATCAGTTACACTGCACCATATTATCACTATGTCAATTAAGCAATGGAAAATGATATACTTTAGGAGACACATATAAAGCGTCTTTTCACGAGTCTGTTCATGACGTGTACCACTTATTGTAAAATTGCCAAGATTTATTTGGTCAGATAATTCCGTACAGCCCCTGTTTGTGTTCTGATACATTATTACCAATACACTAAGTGTAACGAAAGACAAATTTAGTTTTGATCATTCGACTTTTAATATGTGTGCTCTCCTACCATTGTATTAATAAAGATGGTATCAGAAAATTGCATTTTCTTACTGTACTGTATATGAAATATCCGGTCAAGACTCATTCAGAAAAGCGGTAAGACTTCATTATTAAGCAGTTAACCCCTGTAATTATTGCTAAACAATAATTAATGATAATAATAAATCTAATAATATTTTCAAAGTCTAGGAGGTCATCTGAATATAGATATATCAAGGTTTGTCCTTGACATGAATAGTATGCATTACTTACTTTATCATTTGCTAATTTTTAATTCAGAACAAATGTATTACTGTTTGAGCATATGAGATATGAGGAATTTATAAATTACCCAGTAACTAGTTGTGTACGTTATTTGATCTGTTTTCCTTCTCTTTGTTTTGTTACCGTATTGCAAAGTGAAACTGCAGGTCAATACATTCTTTAGGACAACTGGTATTTGCCCAGAAATACCCCGCATCAAATATACTGTCGTTTTGATTTGCCACTTCATTTTGTAGAACTCGGTCCCTTCAAACGTAAAATATTGGTAAAATTAAAAGTTAGCCCTGAAGCTGGTTCCATACTAAATCGACTGATTTAAAATACTGTTGAATATAATCAGACTAGAAAAGAAAAGAAAAATAGCATGGAAATTAAACTATTTTTTTAACAAAAGCATGTAATTCCATACTGTTGTGATAGCCCATGTCTCGACTTCAATTGCCTCTTTTTTTCTAAATTAAATGTGTCTGATGCTTGATGGTACATTACCGTAAGGAACTATATACACAGACCAGGTAACTCAAACTGCTATGCAACATTTTGACTCGTGTTTTGTTTCAAGATTTTAACTGAACAATGTTGGTTCCCTAGGTAACGTAATATATGCGACAGTCTTACAAAGTAAGTACACTTTGTTACAAAGTGTTCACGTTAGCTTTGTTAGAAAACGATGTGGGTTAACTCTTCAAGCCTCAGGTTACATTTTTGTTTTACACTCTTTAAATCTGCAGGGTCAATGTACCAGTTCTGTCCAATAAACGAGGCATTATCATGTTTTGAATTGCTAATTACTGATAATCTTACAGTATTATACTAACCAGAACAGTCGCTAATCGAATTTCAATTCTATCCAACCGACTATATATTGCTTTATTTGAAGCCTGTATATACATTATTTGCTGGCTTATAGTTGCAGTATTTTTTCTCTGATGGAATGTATCTGTTTTGCAGTTTTTGATTATACAACAAAATGTCACGTATGATACTGTCTTTAGAATCGTAAGACTGAGTAGCTGGGCATAATCATTAAAGGTGCAGATATATATCATTAGAAATAAACAAGCAGCAAAACCTGCTGTGCGTGTATGAAATTGGCCAAGTCTCCATTTATTTCGTCGCGTATAAAACGTACCTCATGAAGTGCCTAAATTAGTCATAAGGTGATAGTTCCAAGAAAACAGTGTTGTTTAAGAACTGCCAGGATATTAAATTCATAATTTTTCTCTGAGAGACAGTGAAGAAATTCTGTAAGTCGTATTATAATGGACTAACTTATAAATTAAAGTTATTTACGTTACCACTAGTAGTAATAAATGATGAAAAAACCGTACTTAAATGTATTTTCTAATACCTTATGATAATTCTATGGAAAAACTGCATTTAAAAATAAAAAAGTGTACCTTGAAATTATATGATTTTAAATTAAATACATATAGGTAACGTATATAATCGATGCTTATGGCCAAAGAGTCGTTAGAAAAATTGACAATATGCGCTTTTCCATTGTAAATATATTGCCAAAAAATAACACACATGCCCACGGGAACTACATATGCCTGCAGACATGCAGATAAGCCTGTAATATATTAAAACGATAGCATTTTGAAACTTGGCGGCCATCTTGAAAATGGATGATTTTTAAGTGGCCCTCGCTCCTTTTTGAATCTAGGCCATGTAAGGAACATTTAAAGATAATTTCATGCTTGTATCACCAAGTGAAGTATTTCCTTAAATTTTCACTCTAAGCCGCTCCACTAATAATTGTATTTCTTTAGGTCATTTTGATGAGAATACTTTTTGTTGGGAGTGGCGATTTACCGAAGTTAATTTGGCAGAATCCTTTCTGCAATAGATAGACGGTGTACAGAAATGACTTAGGAGGTCGTGACGACGAGTTATACTCATGGAAACTACATGTTGATTAAGAGTCAGTCTTGTTCTAAGTCATTCACACGAGTTATTAACCTTAGTCTACGAGTTGCTAGCTCTTGGCAATGCATTAAATATCTATTGAACGAATTAGTAACACAAAATACTCTATACTCTTCATAACTCGTGTTTCCTCGTGTTTTGTCTTAGATGATGTTAACTTTATCCCTTTAACGTCATCCTAATGTATTCGATAGTCGATGGAGATATCCCCATAAAGAAGACAAAATCGAGTAACGCTACCATGGAAAGAGTACTATAATTGAGCCGCGACACGACAAAACCAACAATGTGGTTGTGCGCCCAGCGCAGACTCAGATCGATTTAGACTATTATTCTAGATCATCGTCTTTTATATTATTTGGATCCTTTTGAAGATCGATTTAGACTATTATTCTAGATCATCGTCTTTTATATTATTTGGATCCTTTTGAAACTAATCAGTCTTTGAATCGACTGTCCAATTAAAATTAAGAAATTACAGTATGCGTTTTTCTGGTTTCGTCACCAGATATTGTCAGGGTCACTGACGAGGCTTTATTAGCCGAAACTACGTAGTCTGGCCCATGTTCCTACTTCTGTATGTATTCTCTGCTCTTGAAGGAACTTTTTAAGATTTTAATCACACCAGCCTTGCTATCCACCTAGTCCGATCAGACTCTTCACTAAAATGCTTAAAGGGTAGCTAAGGGTCTAAGCTACTTCCATGCGGACAGCGAAGACTCTGATCAGACTGGGCGGATGCCCAGGCTGATCTGAGTCTGCGCAGGGCGCACAACCACATTGTTGGTTTTGTCGCGTCGCGGCTCAATTATAGTATATCTTGTAATTTTGAATTTGACTAACCCTGACTTATACTTTTATGTTATTTGTCAGCGCAAAAGTACATATAACTTCATTCGTGATTTTCAGACATCAAATCAGTGCCCTATATGCAGGGAACGTCGGAGAACACAGTTTCTCCAAAGTGCATCACACTTTAATTACTTTAGTTTGTTTTAGACTTGTAATCTAATTAAAGTTATAAACTTGACAGCTGTCTGACACGAAATCGTATGGAGGGTTGAAGAGATTTTTAAGCCAGAAACAAAAGCAAGGCGTTTGTGCAATTAGTGATCACACAAAGTATCTAGTACTGTTTAGTGAAATGTTCAGCTTTAGAAGTGTAAAGGGGGAAGTACTTGCATGATACATGTAGTTGTGGTGAAAATCATCACAACTACATGTACCGTGCACGTTTTTTTCGCAGAGGTCAAAATGACATTGCTAAATGGCTTTAAACGTATACAGTCTCCGAATTTATTTAAAGAATTTAACTGAAATTATTAAAATGATTAGTACATGAACATGTAGATTTACAAACTTTTAAAACAGATTTCAATCAGGGAAAATCAAAGACTTTTAGCATGTAGCACCAAGCAACGACCTTACATAACAGTCAGTAAGAACAGTATAGGCAAAAGAGCCTGGACACATAAAACTGATTAAAGGGAGAACGCAGTATGCAATAAATAAGTGTTTACATATGTCGTGTCTTCTACTCCAGATACAATTATTTCTTTGTCGTTTCGTGACTATATTTTAAGTGAGTGAACTCAAGTTTAACGTCCACCCACAAAGGTCATACGCAGGCGGGACCACGATCAAAAGTCTCATCCGAAAGACCGGTGAAGCAACTGACCGAACCTGCGCCCCCGATCTGGTAGTCTAGGGCGTTATTCTGTATCCTAAAGAGTTTGGAGCTTACGCTAGAAATGGAAGGAATGGCAGAATGACGGAAAAATAGATGCCTGCAACAATGTCTCTCGCCAGCTGTGGGGACAGATGAAAACAGACAAAACACTTTTTCGAATACTTCAAATAATCAGACACGGACAACAATAGCATAAATTACAATGGATTCTAACACAGTGCGCCTATAGAAGCAATGGAAAGTTACTGTGTTTTACTCTGCAACAATTCACTGTTTCGGAGCGCGTGAGTCTAGTTGCTGACGTAACTGCAACTACTGACGTATTTTTTGACGTTTTAGACGTTAGACAGTGTAACGTCTCTTTGTCTTTCTCAAATTGCCCTAAAACGTTCATTTGTCCTAGATACAGTTAAGAATATTGGCGGGAGCATGAACGCGCTGGCAGAGGGTTGGGAGAGTTTGAATGAAAAAAACAGTGTTTCGGCGTTTTTGAGTGTAAAAATCGAAATAGTACAGCTCTAGCATTGAATTGTTGAGTAATAATTCACTGTTTGCCGGTCAGTTGTAAGTAGTTACATCACTCGCGCTCCGCGCTCGTGAAATGATCAACTTTACAACTGACCTCCAAACAGTGAATTATTACTAAGCAATTCACTGCTAGAGCTGATCTATTTCTTAAATAGTCGCCATGGAACGGGATGGTCGTGGTCGGGCAATGGTGCTCGGTAACCTACTGCCAGGGCATCCTACTAATTCGGATAATAGTAGGCCAAGGGCCTACTGTTCTTGCAGTACGTGCGAGTTGGCCTTGTTTTGAACATTTTTCCCCCTCTCTCTGGGAGACGGAACGATATAGACTGAAATACTGTCTCGAAGAACCGTTTCTCAAAACAACAAACCAACCAACGCTGTGGAATGATCAGAAATAAGATACTCGGGGACGGGGAGATGTGCAAGCGGGGACGTGGGGCGAAAAGGTGGATTGTGAGTGGCTTAAAGCGGTCTTACGAAGCTTTAAACCTCCGCCTAGCTTCTGTTACACTATATATATAATATGAGCCGCGACAGGAGAAAACCAACAAAATGGTTGTGCGCCCTGTGCAGACTCAAGTCAGCCTGGGTAACCGCCCAGTCTGATCAGAGTCTTCGCTGTCCGCGTGGCGGTAGCTTAGACCTTTAGCTAGCCTTTAAGCGCACTGCTAAGACTCTCCTCAGACTGGGCGGATGCCCAGGCTGATCTGAGTCTTCGCTGGGCGCACATGCCACTTTGTTTGTTTTGCCGTGTCACGGCTCATATTTATATGGAACTCTTAACAGTCAAAACTGAGACATCTGGGTCAAACTACCAGCAATACAACGGTTAACAATTGTTTACGTTTCAAGACAACGTACATTGTTTGATTATGAAGCGCACGTGTTACAACTCAATAGCCTTAAAGTAGTTTTAAAAATATCAAAATTAATTAATAGGCTTCATGTTATTTATCAACAGGGATAGCCTAGAGCAAATGTTTATATTTAATGAGAAGCATTTCTATTTTTACGTGAGTTCACGTTTCTTATTAGTAAAGAAGCACTTTAAGAGGATTCCGGTTGTACTTAGGTACATGAAGCCCAAATATCAAGAAAGATAGTGAAAGACACGGCCTATACATGTGCACTCTGCCAGCCGTATTATACATGGTGTAATGGCCTTGTGTATAACGCCTAAACATGAATTTGCAGATGTTATAGTGAAAACTAGTCTGTTATCGCTAGCGTGTTGTTCCGTTTCACATTCAACGGAGATTTAAAATATTTGAGAATGAATTGTAGGTTTGAGAATATCACACTTTTCCATAAGAATTTCAGGAAGCCTCTCACTTATAATATGAGAGGAGCATAGCATACAATGTATGACATGCTCCTCTCGAATTACAAGTGAGTTGTTACCATAGATCTGTTACCATAGCAACTATGGAATTACCAACTGTTGTGCTTAGTATCTTGGCAGAACGACGTCAAAATGACGTCACTTAGACATCAGTATGAACTCTTAGTGGCTATGTTACAGAGATATGACATCATTGGTTCAGGAGCATGGTAAAAATGTACGCCATGCTCCGCCAATTTTTCAAAGACGTTACAAACTGAAATTCTTTAAACAGAAACTTGAAATTTTATCAAACAGATAATTATTCTGAAGTCATTTAATTCCGTGTTGTTTATACTTTTTCAATGTCCTAATCAAAGTTTGCTTTGTGCTTTCGGTCATTCCTGAACATCTTCATCCGTAGCTTAAATTGAATTACTGTGACTATATAAAGCAAACTGATAGCCATTTCTTGGTTCTCTTTAAGTATGACAAATCATTGACCTGCTGATGTCTTGTACTGGGCTACAATGTCTACCTCTTGGTACTCTAATAGAGAACATTGTATCCGCAACCAGCCCCTCAGGTGTAATGGTTTCGCGCATTACAATACACTTCAAAGAACAGAAAATAATTGTGACATCTTATCACTGGCTTATCATATAAGCCGTGTCATGAGCAAATTCCCTTATTGCATGTGGGAGCAGCGAATACTCAGACCAGAATGCTCTGCGCAGTCTGACCGGAGTCTTACTTATTCGTTTCGCAATTTACGATTCCGCAGGAATCTTTAATAGTAAACAGAAACTGACTGCGCAGGTGTGCCGATTTACCAGTGATTCCATAATAGCACATCTGTATAATTTAGTTTTCTCATGTTCTCGTTTAATTTATATACGTTTTGTCACAAGGAACTAATAGTACAGTGACTCCAGATTTTAGTGCATTTTCATAACCCTACAGGAAGAATTTGTCTGTAATAGTTCTTTTGCGTAAAACGAAGCAGATGTCGTCTTTGAGGTTATGAAATTAATTATCTAGTTTAAACGTATTTTATTGCTTCTAAATACAGCAATGGGGTCGGGCCACAAGTTCTCACAACATTAGTTACGGCCCTTCCCCTACAGTGCAAATCATAAAGCATATAAATACACATACATGACAGCTTAGCACTAGATAGATATGATTAGAAAAGCCCACAGCATATCACAAAGTAAGTTAAAGAACAATACTATGTTCAAAGCACTCGCCTGCATGCACATAACCAGCCAATGTAGAATTATTAGTAAGCCAGGAGAGAAAGAAAGAAGGAGGCAAAGGACAGAGAAGAAAACAAGAAGATTCTTCGTTCGTCGAGGCCCTTCATGTGATATAAGATTTCAAACCAGATGAAGAAAAACAGTAGCAAAAGTATTTGGACATAGCCTCACACCTTCGCATATACAAATTAAACTTAAAATCGTCGCGAATTTTTAATAAATGAATGGACAGCGTCGAAAATTATTTAATTGTCATGATCAGATAAGTCAGGATTTCCATATAACAAGACGTTAATACTAAGGGGGTGAAAGTTCCTCGTTGAATTAAACAGGACAGCTCTTTGTACATCATATCTTTGACATTCGAAAAAGAAATGAACTGCGTCTTCAATTTCTTCAGCACATACACAAAATGGATCGTTTATTACATGATTATTGTATAAATCAGAATTAAGATCGCTACATTGATTTCTCAGCCGCGAGTGCAATACTGCTAAAAGTCTATTTCCATACACATAATAACTTGGTACTTTTGTTACATTAAGGTAAATATCTTCTAAATTCTTTTTAAATCCTTCAAAGTTATATATCTCTTTAAGGTCATTATCGAGTGAATTCCATAAATCGATAGACGATGGAATACATGATTTACGAAATATTTCTGTTCTGCTGTTTGGTACTATTAGATCATTTCGGTTTCTTAACGGGTAATTAATTTGATCTCTAACATAGGGGGGAATTATATCAGAAATATACTCAGGAACCATATTGTTTGTTGCTTTATACATAAAGTTAAGTTTTTGATATCTACGTCTAATTGCCAACGAGGACCAACCACATTCTTTATACAAATTATCCAAACTCACAGATCTAGTCAATCCAGTAACAATTCTGGTTGCTTCATGTTGTGCCTTTTCTAACAAATCCGCTTTTTGTTCGGAGCAACAATCCCATACAATGGACGAATATTCAAAAACAGGTCTAACATACGATATATATATTTGATTAAGAGCCAGTCTACTAAATTCATATTTTAATTTACGCATTATACCGATAACTTTTAGAGCAGACTGTAGAATATTTTCAATATGTTTATTCCATTTTCCATCACAACTAAAGGTAACTCCAAGATGTTTATGATGATCAACAAATTGTATCGGGGTGTTATTAAAAATCAAAGATGGGGGATTATCGACGTTTCTAAGAGTAAAAAGCATAGCCTCAGTTTTATTCGGATTAAAATTCACTAACCACTGAGAAGCCCACGAAAATACTATACGTAGGTCATGATTCATAATTCCTTCAATATCGTCCAAAGAAGATCCTGAAAAATACAAAGAGCTGTCGTCGGCGAATAACCTAGTCAAACTTAAGACTGACTCGGCAATGTCATTTACATATATTAAAAACAAAAGTGGTCCTAAAACAGATCCTTGAGGTACTCCTGCTGTGACTGCTTGTAGAGAAGAAGAACTTGATTTTACTATTACTTTCTGCTTTCTATTAGACAAATAATTTGAAATCCATGATAATAGTTTCCCATCAATACCATTTTGTTTTAATTTAAACAAAAGACCCTTATGCCACACCCTATCAAAAGCTTTTGATATATCAAAGAATACCATGCATGAATACTGGTGATTATCGAAAGTTCGACATATTTGGTGATAAATGTCTATAGGCTGAAATGTAGTCGAGTGGTTGGGTACAAACCCTGACTGATATTTATACAGGATATTATTTTCATGTAGATAGTTATATATATCATTAAACACCAATCGCTCCAACAACTTACCTATGGAACACAATAAGGAAATTGGTCTATAATTTGAAAGGTCAGATGCTAAGCCCTTCTTGTATATTGGTATGACATTAGCTATTTTCCAAGAATCTGGAAAAATAAATTCATCTAGTGATCTATTAAACAGTATAGCTAATGGATTCGAAACAGCCTTTGCTACTCCTATCAACATTTTATGGCTGATCAAGTCTGGGCCACTAGCTTTATTTAGATTTAAACTTTTGATTAGCGCTTCAACTTGGCCAGCCGTAACATTAACAGAGTTCAAAATACTATCAGTTTTCGTAGTAAAATTAGGTAGGACAGCATTCTCATCGTTAACTTTTGAAACTGATGTAAAAAAAGAATTAAGAGTTTCAGCTATATCGTGATCTGTATAACTATATGTATTGTCGACTGGGCTACACATAGGTGGTATACATGATTTAGAATTATCATTTTTAACAAAATATCTTATAACTCGCCAATAATCTCTTTTATTATTCGAGCTATTTTCAAGCAGGATATTTTCCAAGTTATTGTAAAATAACTCCTTAGCGTGTTTTTTTCAGATTGTTAACTTTGTTGCGGGCACGTTTATATTTAGACCAATCATTTTGAGTTTTACTTTTGGAGGCTTTGGTTTTAAGACGATCTCTTATTCTAGAATATTCTCTTATTTCAGAATCGTACCACGGTTTATCGTCTTTTCGAATTAGAATTACTTTAGATGGAATGCATTTTTCGACAAATTCTAAAAATCTATTTGTAAACAAATTACATGCATCATTTACTGTCCCTGACGATAAACAGGTCCAGTCAAAACTATCAATATACTGACTTAACAGATCGAAATTGGCCCTGTTATAGAGCCATACTGTTCTTTCAAATGATGACTGCACTTCATAATGATAGGGAAGCAAAATATAAGTGGCATGGTGGTCACTAATTTCCACTGTATTTGCAATTATACCGGAATCGAGGTATTCCATGTCTTCAGGTATTATAATTGGGTCCAGAATAGCCTGTTGTCTTGTAGGTTCGAAAATAACATTTATCATAGAATTTAATAAAAGAAGATTTCGTAAATTATACATGTTCGGATTTAATAAATCTTCATTCATGTCACCAACGATTATTATATTTTTGTATTTTCGTAAGCTTTTTCAATATTAAGATTTAGTTGATTAAAAAATTGTTGATCTGCTCGTTTCGGACTATAGAATACTCCTAGGCAATAGACATCATGTTTTGTTTTGACTTCTACCCAGATGCTCTCATTCCAAAACTGTTCCAAATCATTTCTTCTTTTATATGTTAAATTAGATACCAAATAAATTAAAATACCGCCGCCATGATTAGTACGATCTTTTCATAGTGGAGCATCATAACGGTCAGGAATCATTATACTATATGAAGTTACGTTAACATCCAAATGGGTCTCTGTAAAACACATTATATCAAAATCTGCATAATTATTTTTAATAAATTCAATTTTGTTTAGAATACTACGGACATTACAATGAATGATCGAGAGACTATGATCAGAAGATGTTACCGGGCCAGGATTACTTTCAATATCTCCTGCTAATAAAATAATCAGATCAAAGCAATATTTCAATACAGAGAAAAGATAGTACAGGAACAAATAAGTGAGTCTCATACCCAAACTAATTGATTTTGGCGTACAAACACAGGTGCTACTGTGAAATAGGCCGATGCTGATTCTCCATGCTATTAAAGTATTACCCATTGGGAAGCAAATTAAAAGATACAAATATTGTAAGCATCGGCCTCATATCCATCATGTATAAGTTTGTAGAAGGCACCGACAACCGAAGAATCAAGAATAGAAAAAGAATTATGAGAGAAGTAAAAACTAAGATGAGTAGTGATAATAAGAGTTTAAAGGCAAGCATGCGAATGCTAGTAATGTTTGGTACAAACAATCTGACGTGAAATGCTGAAAGTTTTATCAAGTAATCATATATACAATTGGGTGCAGCAAATATGAATATAAACCCTCAAAAATGAACACAAATGACTGGCCAAGTGAAAGGGGACATTAAATGCGTAAAATAAATTGGCATATTATACTCTGCACCCTCATCCGCTGAGACTGGTTAGAGCCCTATAACTCAGTATTAGTCTAGTCGTCATACTACACGCAGCACCCCGACCAGTCCGCGCGGATGCGCATGCTGATCCAAGTCTTGTTATTTCCCCTTCACATGACGTCAATCAAATCAAATAGCATAACCTATTTTCATTTTTCACCAAGTAAACATGAGATAAACAAAATGGATTAGATCATCTCAAATCCCAATATCATCATTCCAACATAAATATAACCCTACCCAAAAACCATCAAGTATCATAAAAAATGAAAGGTAGAGCAATCCGGGGAAAGCAAAAGAGAGACAGAGAGATATGAGAGAGAGAGAGAGAGAGAAAGAGAGAGAGAGAGAGAGAGAGAGAGAAAGAGAATACTAAATGGGCACATTAAAGCATATACATGTACTAGCTTTCGAGTTATTTCCCTTTGACTTAATGAACAACTACAATATTAATTCGCATACCAGGATCACGGCCTTGCTTCGATATTTGAAGGAAAAATAAAAGCGTTGGAAAAAAAAATCAGACAAGACCGGGTATCAAGTGTGCACATTAACAAAGAAGCTCAGTTAACTAGATAAGAGCTCAAAGACACACCCTCACCGAAACGAAACGCAAGGATATGTAAAGGCTGAAATTTACAAAATTTACTAACATATTAATTAAATTATCTGTGTTGTTTGTTCTCAAAAGCATCAGAAAAAATCATAAAAATGCTGAAAGTTTTTGTTTTCTTATTTGTCTGTTTTAATCAAACGTATAACCGAATTTTATAGAGACTTGATTTCAACATATTTCTCATCTCAGAATGATCTATACACCCGCGCGTCATTGACCAAAAATTGAAATGCTATGAACATCAGTCATGTAAGGATTTAGCATGTGTTTACTGTCCAGCTTTAAGAGCGAATACAAACACAACTTTGCTTACACAGAAACCCTTAGCTGAGATAGAAATAAGTATAAAATAATTCTGCTGACATTCATTATGCAGGGCGCATGCTACTTGTATTCAAATATAGTTTTAAGGTCAGAAAGTCGCATAGCAGGAGGACAACATTTAATTCAATGATGCGGATAATACTGTACATATAAAATAACTCAAAGATTTCTCATCCAGTTTTCCATTTCAAACGAGGACATCCAATTAAGTCCATGATGAGGATAAAGCAGGTGCATGACCAGCCCCGGATCCAGGGGGTGGGCTTTGGGGCTCAAGCCCAACCACCTGGGGCTTTATGTCCAATATAATGCAGGAATTTAGGTAATAAGGAGCATCTGATGTTGATTTGATATTCCATAAGTTTAGATAGAAATATATGTTATGACATCTCACTGGATGTCATAACATATATTTAAAGGTAAGTAAGATGGTATCTTGATTTTTCATCGAATACTCTATTTTATCTGGAACCATGTTTGATCATGTTTATGGCCTCTTTCTTTACATGCCCTAAGTCCCACCAGTTGTCCAGAGAGAACCCCGCCAGCTGGTTGTAGTCTAGATCCGGGCCTGATGTAAGAAAATAATTCTTGGTTTCGTTTCAAACTTTGATCTTCAAAAAAGCCTTTTCATGCACATATAAAAAATTCAGGAAATTCTCCTTCTCATAAACACCAACACTGCTTTACTAAAGATGTGATGAGTACACCTTTAGTGGAAGAAACTTAGTCATTTTCATTTTCTGCTCCCTTCTTAATTGGAGTTCTCTAGAAGCAAATTCTCTCTTTTCAGAGAGCAAACCCTTTTTATGGAAGAGGTTCGCTTCCCATGGAAACAAACAGAAAGTCGAAACAGTTGAAATTTTTAACAAAATTTTGAGCCGCGACACATGTGCGACCAACAACCTGGGCATCCGCCCAGTCTAATCAGAGTCTTCGCTGTCCTCATGAAACCAGCTTTGACCCTTAGCTATCCATTAAACGCAAGCCGAGCTCTGATCAGGCTGGACGGTTGCCCAGTCTTACCTGAGACTTCACTGGGTGCACAGGCCACTTTGTTGGTTTTGTCGTGTCTCTGCTCAAATAGCGAAATAACATGGAGGCGTATCTATACTCCTAAGCTTCAAATACAATGTAGTCATTCGTGATTGGTGAAGGTTAATCGTTTGCAAGACAATGTTAAACGCGCTGTGCCGGGAGAAAGGGTACCGAAAAATAAAGATGCAGTCGGCACACCTTTGTTTTGACAAGCAAGATATCTCAGGACTGTTTAAGCTGATTCAGCAACATGCATTCCGTTCACCAGGTAAAACCACATTTGTGAACATTTGATGAAAATAAAATGTCAAATATTTTTTAAGTTTACTTAAAAAATGAATTATGTGTCTGTGGAACTCCACAGTAATTCTAAAAGCAGGCCTGCTTGTATGTCGGTTAAGCAAAGAATCATTATAATTTGTTAATAGTAGCAGGTATTATCGAATCTTTAGTCTTTCTGTCAGCAAAAAGGGTAAACTGACATTCAGCATAGCTTAAAGGGGCTATATAATTGTCCGAAAGATATAGTATTCTAGCAGCTTATAATGTGCCTAATGATATCTAGTCTAGCAGCTCATAAGATATTTTATGATAAATGTATGCTGGTCTGGTAAAGATATGGTACTCCGGCAACGTAAAAGGTAAGTAGAGATGTACAAATGTAGTACTCTGGCAGCTTATAGGGTAACTAGAGACATAGTACTCTGGCAGCTTATAAAGTAACTAAAGATATAGTAGCCCTGCAGCTTATAAGGTTACTTAAATAAAGTAGTCTGGCAGAGTTTAAGGTACCTGAAGATATAGTAATCTGGCAGTTTATAAGGTGCCTAAATATATAATAGTGCGGTAAGGTAACTGAAAATATAATAGTTTGGCAACTTATAAGGTATCTTAAGATATAGTAGTCTGGCAACTTATAAGCAAACCGACGATAAAGTAGTCTGGCGACTTATAAGGTATCTAAATATATAATAGTCTGGCAACTTATAAGGTACCAAAAAAATATAAGTCTGCCAACATATAAGGTAACTAAGGATACAGTCAGGCAACTTATAAAGTGACTTTAGATATAGTAGTCTGGCAACTTATAAGGTATCTAAAATATAGTTATCTGACAGCGTGTGCGCTACATAAAGGTACATTAGTCTGGCAACGTATAAGGTACCAAAATGTATAGCAGTCTGGCAACTTATTAGGTAACTGAAGATATAGTAGTCTGGCATCTTATAAGGTTATTTAAGATAAAGTTGTCTGGCAGCTAATAGGGTATCTAATATATATTGAGCTGACAGCTAAAAGGCTACCTAACGATAAAGTAGCCTTGCAACGTATAAAGTATCAATACTATCGAAGTATGGAAGCTAATAATAAACTAAAGATATTTTAGTCTGGTAACTTATAAAATACCATAAGTAATAGTAGTCTGGCAACGTAAAATGTAACAAAAATATGGTACTCTGCTAGCTTATAAGGTAACTAGAGATATAGTACTCTGACAGCTTATAGGATAACTAAAGAATGATATAGAAGTACGGCAGCTAGTAAGGTAAATGAAAATATAGTAGTCTGGCAGCTTTTAAGGTATCTAAAACTATAATAGTAGTCTGGCACTTTATAAGGTACCTAAAGATAAAGTTTTCTGGCAACTGATAAGGTAACTAAAGATAAAGTAGCCTGGAAATTTATATGGTATCTAAAGATATAGTAGCCCGGCAGCTTATAAGATAACTACAGATAAAGCAGTCTGGCAACTTAAAGGTAACTAAAGATATAACAGTCTTGCAACTTATTACGTATATAAAAGGAATAGTAGCCAGGCAACTTAAAAGATAACTTAAGATATGGAAGTCTGGCAACTTATAAGGTATCAAAGGGTATAGTAGTGTAGAATTATAAGGTAGCTTAATATATGATTGTCTGGCAACTTATTAGGTAACTAACTTTAAAGTAGGATGGCAGCTCATAAGGCATCTAAGAGTATAGTATTCTAACCACTTATAAGATACGTTAAGATATAAAAGTCTGACAACGTATAAAGTACATGTACCAAAGATATAGAAGCCTGGCAGCTTATAAGGTCACTTAAGATATATGTCGTATGCCAGCATTTAAGACATATAAAGATATAACAGTCTGGCATTTTATTAGGTACCTAAAGATATATTTTTCTGGTAGCTTATAAGGTACCAAAAAGATTTAGTAGTCTGGCAGCTCATAAGGTACCTAAAAATATTGTTTTCTGCCATCTCGCAGAGTACCTTAGACTTTTAAGGTAATTAAAGATTTTGTAGTTTGATAGCTAATGAGATATCTAGAGATATAGTAGTCTTGCACTTTATAAGGTAACTATAGATATTGTAGTCTGGCAGCTTATGGGTCTCCAGCCATGGCTATTTGAGACGGCATTTTTTACATACGAAACAGTGATAAAATATAGACAGGAATGAATTTGAAAAATCCTCATCCTTCACCTGCTTCAAGTATAGTCGATACTTGCTTTATATCAGGTGACAGAAAGATGACAGGGGAAAAATAATAATTTAATGCACCAGCTGTAAGTGCAGTAAGTTCCTGACCAAAAGTATATATAGTACAGCAAGTTCCTGACCTTGATATCTCGAAGTCAAACTTCAGCCAAAACTACTGATATCTCAAAGAAAATTTTCTGATACCAGAAAATTTACTATGAGATATCAGTAGTTTGAGATAACAGGAGTTCTAATGTCAATAAAAATAGGAAATGTATTCTTTGATATATGAAGATATTTTGAGATATCAATGTTCGAGATATCGGGAGTTGACTGAAGTAGGAGAGAAAGAGAGAAAGACATGACAGACAACAGTTAAAAAAAGAGTCACCATCATGCAGTTATTTCTGTCCTCAAGACTAGCTCATACTGGAGAAAAAATGCAATTACAAGTCTTACAAAGTTTCCCCTTGGTATGAATGGTTGTCAAAGCATAGTGCTGCATTTCTACACTCCACAAGGCAAAAGTGCAGATGTATTTGAGTCGCGACACGACAAAACCAACAAAGTGGTCGTGCGCCCAGTGCAGACTCAGATCTGCCTGGGCATCCGCCCAGTCTGATCAGAGTCTTCGCTGTCCACATGGAGGTAGCTTAGACCCCTAGCTACCTTTTAAACGCTTAGGGAAGAATCTGCTCAGACTGGGCGGATGCCCAGACTGATTTGAGCCTGCGCTGGGCGCATAACCACTTTGTTGTTTTCTCGTGTCGCGGCTTAAAATTTTGTACTTTACAGAGCTTTAGTCTGTTACATCGTAATCTTGTCATTAATAACAGTCTTAAATTAGACTGTCCCATGATTAGGGAATAAAATACATTATAAAACAGGAAAATGATGCAGAATACAAGCCATCAATGTTAAACCTATATAAGATATGTCAAAGATTAAGTGCATAAAAGCTAATTTTAACCAGATTTTAATGCACCTTTCAAGAAGTCTTCCCTGAGACAATTAATGGCAGGAAAATATTCTGTACTTTCACAAAATAAGGCAAGAAAACTTAACTACTGTTAAATAGGACATATCCCGCACTATAAAAAATTCCGTAGATTTTACGGTAAAATAACTGGCAACAAGCTGCCAGTCCATTTCCCGTCATTTTTACGGGCGCCCGTAAAAAAATGCAAGAATTATCAAGCAGATTAGGATAGAATTAAACACGTCATGTGTTGTTTTTGTCATATTGCCCTTGAACACCATAAAGGTATTTTCGAATGCGGCCAGTAAACATAACACATCTTTATCGTAATTTCCAACAATGTTCTACAGGCAAACGCCTGTAAAAATAACGGGAAATGGACTGGCAGCTGGTTGCAAGTTATTCTACCTTAAAATCTGTGGATTTTTTTACAGTGCGGAAGGCACAAAACCTTGATCCGTGACAGGTATTTTTGATTCAACAACATGATGTTGACTCAAGGTTGATTCAGTGTTGTTCCAATGTTCTGTGCATGACTGCATGCCTGAGCTTACAACTTTAGACGAAAGCCGTTTGTTTCACTTATATATGACATTGAGAGTGTTGTCATGGATCTAGCAAGCTACATGTAATCCCCCATCCGGAAGCAGCATCAGAGAATATGAATCCAGCCTAAAATTTCTTCATCAACAGCAAGATTTGCACCATGTTTTCACAATTTTCAATAAAAAGCCTGAAGGGCATCCAGTCGAAAGTAAAATATGTCAAATTTGGTTCGTGTCATTGAGCACTTCTACGACAAGGCTGTAAATGCACTGTGGGTGAATTGCGACATTGGAGATTCTCCAATCTCCAATGTCGCAATTGACCTACAGTGCATTTGCAGCCTTGTCGTTCCGAGCATTGCAATCGTAACACTTCGGCTTATTCAGTTACTTCGATAGTATGTGCACTTAGTACTGGTTAACCGTTTGGGAGGTCTAAGTCTGCCCAAGAATAATGTGGCTAGGTTAATCGACCTTCCCGACATGACTAAGCTGTTTACTGTGGACGTAAAGAAACAACACAACAAAAACCACAAATCGGCCAATTCCGCTTTGTAGGTAAGTGTAGTTATACACACCAAATTTGGGGAGGGATGTACAATGTCTGTAAATTGTTTTTCGAACAAATAATTACACTCAAATAGTACTTTGTTCAAAGCGTATCCACATGATCCCAAAATAATATTGTTTCTAAATTAAAGGCCTCCCTTCAAAGATTTGACTTAGACATTTTGAGAATTACTCCCCGCAGGTTTCACATAAATGCGTTTGATCATATTGATCATCTACCCTGTGCATACAGTTGCTCAAATTTACAGTACTGAATACGAGACAGTTGACAAGAAAGAGGCAGGAAACTTTTGAATGTACTTTTTCCAGATTTATGTTATATTTAGCCCTCTGTCTGGGTTCTTCCCATTAGAATTTAATACACTCAGCAAAAAACAACAAAATGATTGTTAACAGTATTTTCTCTAACCGAATTTAAGCCGTTGACACATGCGAAACGTCAAGCTTAGAAGCCATAAATGATAATGATTCTCTTGTTTGAAAGTTCAAGGAACTCGTGGTTAAGAAAATAATGTCTATAACGTGGCAGCACAGTCTTAAAAACAACTAAATTATCCTGCTGTATTTTAATAAAAGGTACTATTACTTGTTATAGAGAATACCATGTTAGTGTCTTTAGATATTAAGTTTATCAGGCGAGACGAGAAACTGCGTAGGAATGGCGAGGCTTGCCGAGCTAGTCTGACGTGCTTCTGGTCGAGCCTGATAAACTTGAAATCCAAAACGGCTGACATGGTTTTCTATTTATCATGCATGATAAGAAGATTTTAGGGCGTAAAACGTCAAGCAAATAAAGAGCAAACGCAATTTTGTTCAAACTTGCAACGTCGCGAATGCGTTATGATGTAAGTCGATGACGTCATTTAACCAATCGAACGTTGTTATCACGGCCAACGTCAGTATGTAGCCAATCGTCTCCAGAGATTGCTTCTAAAGGCATCACCTGATAACATTCGTGCCAGCGCAGTTCTAAAGTGACATGATGTCACATCATATTATCAGGTAAATTTTGCAACATACACTGAGCCACTTTAGTTACGCACCACTTTTTCAATGCCCATATTTTTAGCCCATAAAAGCTTACAATAAAATTTTCTAGCAGAATACAGTCATTGATGACTTATCTATCTGATGACAATCAACATTTTGCGCAATCACAGGATTGTATCCGCAGTTTGCCGAGAGCTTATTTAGGCAATAGTGCACGTGCAGCATAAGCGGCCGTTCTTTTGTTTGGAATTAGCATTGAACTTTATCTTTGGAGATAGTCACTTTAGAAAAACACCTAAGGTTTTGTGATTTCAAGTGGCGAAGCAATTTTATTATTAGAAATTACAACCAACGTTCACTTTTTAAAATAATTTAACTTTTGACGTTATTTTAACGTCAGTTTCGATGAAATTATTTATCACGAATTGTGATCGCCGTAATACAGTTGACAACATCAAAGTCAATAAAACAAAACCTATTTTAAGATTGCCTCATTTATGAACCCTTGCGGTACTGACGTCAAGTTTAACGTCAAAGTCACAACGTAGAATTCTCAACAATGTTTCCATGAAAATGAACATAGAAAATGTGTTTGTTTACAAGGAAGTTATTGTGGAAGTATTTCGATCGCTCGTTTATAAAACATCAACTGTCAAAGTAGCTTTTGAAACAAGAAAAATAAACTTGCGTTTTCAACGTGTCACCGCAGAGTAAGCAGCGGATTTTGATAATGAAAAGTATGTCAGTACTGACAGCAATATGGTGGACTTTCATGTCATAGAAAGTGAAAGCGTTCCAACAGATCACTGTGCGAAAAAATAGTGTCGCAAGTATCTCCTCACGGTGGGAATTCAGTTTAAGTTGCTAGTGTTCCGGGGCCGAGTGCACAAAGGAGGCGTAAGCTACGCCGGCGTAGGCTACGAACGTCGGCGCAACTAAGTCAATCTTGCGACTGTATTAAAATCCAAGTGCACTAAGCAGGCGTACGACAGGCGTAGTTGCGACTAGAGTACGACTAGCGTAGTGCTCTCAAATAAAATTAGCACGTGTGTTTGATGAATGATTTTCTTATATGATATGAGCCGCGTTAGGCATAAAGGTTGCTTAAGGCATCTGCGAACAGACAAGACTGAAACCAGTCTGTGAGTTCGTGATTTTAGATAGATCATTCACTTTGTACCTGTAAAATCCTTAGGTTCCATGCATAGTTTTCAGACTGCGCGGGTGCGCAGGCTGGTATGAGCCTCTGGTGTTGGCATATGGCATGTGCACCTTTTTGCATGTTATGGATCAATCATAAATCTGCACGACATATTTTAATCTTTAGGTGTTTTTCTTTAAAACTTATCAACTGGAGCTTATGTCTTCAATTCGGGCTGAGTAGTGTAATCGGTTACCTGTTACCTGGAGAGAGTATTAATGTGAATGCAGTTATTTCCCTTAGACCCGGGGAGCGATAGGCATTAATCGATATTTGGAATGTCATATCGATGTCCATATCCCAGGACAGGTGTTGAACTTCTCTGAAGCCGGTTTTGTCATCACTGTGTTAACAATACGAATGCGCTGGATGGAAACATTTTTAATTTTTAACAATGTGGATTTTCATTTTTTTTCTCAGATCAAATCAATTTACTTTTTCAGTTGCTCCTTCTCGTTTTAATAAGTCTCGTTTTTCCCCTCTCTCTGATATTTGGGTCAAATTTCGTAAGAATTGGCGAGAAAATAAATCTGATTATTGGTCAGTTTTTGACAGCGGTTTGATTTAGTTTCTGACAACAAAAACATAAAATTACTTATAATAATGAAATTATGATATTTCTATCCCTTTTACGGTCTCATCTTTATGGAAAGATTAAGCCTGATACAGATACCCATCCACCAACATAGTTTTTCTCATTTTTTTTTCCTTTTACCCCGCCCATCGGGGCTCGCGAAATAGACTGGCTGCCTGGTGCTTCTGCGACAGAGCTGCTAGTCCTGGGTGTCATTTATCGCAGGCCGAGCAATACTAATTCAGAGGCAACATCTCGACGACTAAATTGTTTTTTACTGGGACGTTAAAACACTACTCAACAGGAACGATAACGTTTTCTCTAGATTTTCTGTTTTGACAAAACTGTTTAAAAGATTTATGTAAACTGTGTCTTTCGGCATGTAACTAAGCTGCGCTATTTAAAACAATAAGGTAGAAATTTAAGATTAGTCTGACTTTCTCTGTTTTTCTGCGAACAAAAGTAAATAAACTAATGAGCCATACCACGACAAAAACAAATTGGCATGTGCGCCCTGCGAACACTCAAATAGCGTGTGCGTTCGCCCATCTGATCTGGGCCTTCGCTGTCCGCATAGAGGTAGCTTAGACCATTGCCTGTCCTGTAAGCGCACAGCGAAGATTCTGTTAGTCTGGGCGGCTGCCAAGGCTGGTCTGAGTCTTGGCAGGGCGCTATGGCACTGCGTTGATTTTGTTGCGACGCGACTGAAATTACTGTTTCATACAAAAATAATCACAAGAATGACGTTCGGATTAAGTATCCATTTCTGACCTTCATTGCCGTTAGCAGGTGTTAATTTTGAAATTGCATTGTTTTGACAAGACGTGTGATCAGCTGTATTTTCACACCTTCCGGCCGACAGCGACTACTCAGTTGATGTCTTTAGCAAACAATTAAATGAGCTGCACGTACGCCCAGCGAAGTCTTAGATCAGCCTGGGCATCCGCCTGATCCGATCACAGGCTTCGCTATCGGCATGGAGGTAGCTTAGAGTCTTAGCTACCCTTTAAACGCAAGTTCAGACTCTGCTCAGACCGGGTGGCTGTCCAGGCTTCTCTGCGTCTTCGCTGGGCGCACATTCCAGTTTGTTCGTCTTATCGTATTGCGGCTCATATGAGGAAACTTTTGAACATTGAGCAGAAAAGAAAGTGACCTGTACATGGGCGGAACGCTGACCAGTGCCTTGCAGCTTTCAACTGATCTTTCCGTATTTCTTACTGCATTTAATTCTATCTCAATTTAATTTCCACATGATAATTTTAAATGGTTTTCGCACAGTCACAGCCCGATTTGATAACAAATGTTTAAAATATTTTGAACAGAAATTCGGATCAGTTTGGTTTGTGCAGAAACACGGGTAAGGTTATGTACAAACTCATAGTCAACTGATATTGACTAATTATTAACTGATCATAAACTCAGACCAGTGTTTTGCAAGTGCATAAGTTGGTCTGAGTCAGTTTGCATACATAATTAATTCCATAAATTGACTATTGCAGCTTTATATTTTTTGCATTTATTTTTGTTCAAGTCATGATGACTTTAACAAACTTTAACGGTTTGACAATTACGAAAACAGTTTAGAGGTAATATCGGATTTTATGATCGATAATCGATTAATCCTCGTGTAATTATAAGTATGTTAATTGTACTGTATATTGTCAACAAATTCCGATCAGCTTGCGCAAACTGACATTGTTCAGTCTTATCAGTTTGCACATATCAGAGGCTGATAAGTGTCCGCAGGTGCACAGGTTTATTATCGTAAGTACTCATATTATAGCAAAAATACAAAAAAAAAAAAAAATCACAAAAATGTCTTTCAATACTCCTTGCTAGCCATAAAATTAAAGTGACAAACTTGCATTATGAACCGAAATATTACTAATAAAGTTAATTTACAGCCTTGCAAGAAAAATGTTTCATAGCAATTTTTCCCATAGCGATTAATCCTTACACTACCACGGTTACGCGAAAATCTTCACCATGATTTAGTTTCTTACATTAATTTTTTTCGACAGTAATATCTTAAGAGAGCAATACAGTGTATATATTTTCGTGTCTCCTGATTATGAATGAGCAAATCTGCCAGTCAAAAATATAATTCTATGGATTCTAAGATTCTTCCCTGGGATACACAAAACATATTTCGGTTTCTTTGATAAAAACGCCCCACCACACTCAAATAAATTTCAATCAAAAATGTTAGAACAAACATTAGCAATTATGATAATAATTAATAGACTGATCGAACATTACCAAAAATATGTAATTGGTTTGCAAAGTTTTTTTTTTAGCTTATAAAGGGATTTTTAAAACTACAAGTAGTCGATTAACTGTCTGTTCATTTTTGATGGTCACGTGTAGAAGTTACGTGGCTTCTTTCTCTTTTTTCCTTTCTTGTGTTCATTCGTTTATTCTTTCTTTCCTTCTTTCTTTCTTAATAAGACAATATGAATATTCTTCCTTTCTTAGTTAGATCATAAAAGCACATATATAAATACATAAACAAAACACGAATACCAAGAAATGAAGTGTTAAGCCTTTGAGCAATATAGGCGGATTTGGACTTAAACTATTTGAAACTATTATGAGCGAGGTTGTTTCGAAACGCGATTTTCTGTATGTTTAGAGATCGATGGAAGAAACTTATAGTATACTTATTTTATAATTAATTACATCAATGTAAACCTTATAAAAAATCTCTCAGTGGTGATAACTTATAAAAGTTCTATAGAAAATCCGATCATTTTCAAATTTTAGGCTGAACATAGCTTCTTAGGCATTTTCGACATCATTCTTATTATAATTTCATGTGACTGAAGCTTCAAACTTCAAAAGCCGATGGAAGTATCAAAACATGAAGTTAATTTGTATATTTTTATACCATATTAACGGACAAAGACTGAAGTTTATGATCATAACTTATAAAAAATTGTCGTAGTATCATATATGCATTTAACTTCACATTTTATATTATATTTCTATGTAATTGCATATAACACTCGACATTATTTGAACAGGTAAGCTCTCGGATAAACCCGTAAGTCGCTATCGGTAGTTTCCGCCATATTGAAGCATTAAGTTCCCTATGTGTTCATTATAACTCTTTCAAACGTGCATTGTGTTTTTGAGTTAAACGTAAAATGTCTTTCAGAAAAGAAAAAATGAAGATAACGAAATATTGAAATTGTTGGCGATGTATGAGGACAATTCTGAGATCCTAAATTCCAAATTTTCTAATGTGTCCACGTCAAGAATGAAAAAAAAAATGGGAAAACAGTCCGCAGTATATGCAATTGGGTTTATCTTGTGACCCGTAATGGGAAACTTAACATAGCGATGCAGTCATCCCTTGAGTGCCAAAACAACACGTCTGATTATTCTACATGCAGTTGATCCACGACAAGACTTGTCTTATATGACTGGACATATATGATTTTATCATATATGATTTTTTTCATCTTACACAGCATGACAAAATATTTTATGATTTTTGTTTTCCCGCCATAGGTTAGTAGAAAACTGAGTCACAATGGAGGAGAATGCTATAGTGTCAATGTGTTTGACTATAATTGCAAGTGCTGTTATCAGAATTAGACGGACACAGAGACGTCGCAGTTATGGGCATGCTCGTGGAATCGCAGACGTGCCCGCCTAGGTGCTGATCATGCGCTAATCATCCTAATGCGAGAGCTTTCCTCAGAAGACTCACCAGGATTTGAGAACATTTTTCAACTGAATAAAAATGATTTTAAGGAAGTTTGGCAACTCTTTTTACTCTTGATTCCGCATTTTGAGCTTATTTGTTTACTAACAATTCTTTTCTGGAAATTATGAATGGAATATGTGTAACCTCGCCCCCTTATCTCTGTGGGAAAGCCATTAACCTAGAAGACCTCTCCTCTGATTGGCTGAAAGGCTATTACTTCCTAAGATTTGTAATAGAGAAATAGAACATGTCCTATTCCTTAAGACTTTTGCCATGACTCCTCAGATGTCTTAAGATTCTGTAATAGCAAGTTTTACTCAGTAAGATTTGTCATATAAGACTAATCATATAAGACAAGTCTTGTCGTGTAAAGGGGCCTTTAATCACCCACTGCATTTTGGAAGCAACCACTTGCCAAACATCTCAAGCCCACAAGGGTCCTGACTTCGGCTGGAATAGCATATGCGCGTCGAGTTTGATCTTCTAAGTCTGGTCGCAGCTCAAATATCAGTTGAAGCAGCCTATGGCGTGGCAAACGAAACCGTTCATATATAGTATATGATATAGCTCTACATCATTATATGCATCCAAGAATTTGTTCTGTCTCTGATTATCCTGTCTCTCTTTAAAACCCTTCTATATTGCAAATCGTGCATCCAATCAAACATTCCGGCCATGTTTAAATCAAACACTAACGGAATAACTCAAAATGAACACCTTACGCCAGTGTTACGTCTACTATAAAGCAGGCGTGAGTTTTAGAGCGATTTTACGACTAAGTTTACGACACGCCTCGGTTATGCACACGGATTAAATTTCTGCGACAGCTTTACGACAAACGTACGTCGAGCGTACGCTTACGTCTGCTTTGTGCACTCGGCCCCAGAATTCTAATATGGGTGGTACCGCTCTTTTGCGTTCGACCACGTTATTGTTTGGCTTCCACCAGGCACGATTTTTTTTTTCGAAACAGCTCTTTTTCGTTTCGTAATAGTAAACTGGATGTGTAATAGGTATAACTATTGGAGTATCTTTAACGGTGAAGATATCTCGCAGAAGGAAGAAACTTCTATCCAATAAGAGAAAATATCAAAATAGGAGGGATCCTAGTCCTGCACTGCTACATGTAGTGCGAGACCCCTTTGCAAAAGCAGAACAATACTTTGCAGCTTAATAGTACAGTTGAGCCGCAAAAATGACAAACAAGTGGCTTGTGCGCTCAGCGAAGACTCAGACCAGCCTGGGCATCCGCCCAGTCTGATCAGAGTCTTTGCTGTCCGCATGAAGCTAGCTTAGCCCATTAGTTACCCATAAAGCGCACAGCAAGGCTCTTATCAGACTGGGCGGCTGCCCAGGCTGATCTGAGTCTTCGTTGGGCATCCTGTGTAGTGGCTATACTGTCTCTCTTTGGCTGTCTCATTTTGAGATGTGTAAACCTTATTTAGTCTCATGCGGTTCTTTTTTATGCTCTGATATTTCTCTAAACTCTAATATTACAGCTTCTGTTTTCCTGTTCGTAGGCACTTATTTATCAAACGCCTCTGCAGTGTTAAAATCGAATCGAGACACGACAAAGCCAACAAAGTGGCTGGTGCGCCAAGTGAAGACTCAAATGAGCCTGGACATCTATCAAGTCTGATTAGAGTCTTCGCTCTGCGCTTAAACTAAAGGGTAGCTAAGGGTCTAAGCTAGCTCCAGGCCGACAATGAAGGCTCTGATCACATCGGGCAGATTCCCAGGCTGGTGTGAGTCTTCGCTAAGCGCACATGCCGCTTTGTTGGTTTTGTCATGTCGCAGCTAAATTGCGATCTGTATGGACTATTTTAACACAAGCTTGATACACTTTCGTTGGATATCAGTTCTTCAAGGAAAAAGCTGGAAAGCCGGTAACTTTTGCTTTGCTGATTCAGCGAAAACAGACTCTTGAGAGACCTATCACGTTCTAACAACTTTTTGCTATGCTGCACTTAATGGTGAAAAAAAAATGTGTCTGTTAGTGGCTTCTGGCTGTCACGATTTTGCAAATAAAGAACATTCTTGTAATAGCGTTGCAATTTGCATGTAAGATGTATGTTTTCATCCAATTTTACTAAGTAAAGCAAAGAATATGACTTCCTGTTTCCTTGACGACAATGCCCTCCCCAAATGGAGTAAGCTCTTTCCTTGAAGAGTTGACTTCCATTGAGAAAGAGGCGAAAAGCGCAAAGATGAAAATTGCAGTGTAGCTTGTCCTGATGGTATATCCTCTCACACTTATGCCACATCTTCGAAAGCCAAGGGTAGTAGGTCCACTTTGTTCCTTACGTAAGTTCTTTATTTACGTAAGGAACAGAGTTGGCTTAGCACCCTTGGCTAGCGAAAATGATTAATATCACAGATTAGATTAAAATGATATGTTCACAAGGTTATGGACTCGCAATCTTCGAGAAGTTCCATCGCATTCGCTTAAGACAGTAACCATTTCCTGGTGGTCTATTTTCTGCAAAAGGTCTCAAAATAACTTCCATGAGTACATGTAATTTCCGCTGAACCGTATTTATTGAAGATGACTCTGCCAGTGGTACAACTGGCCGTCTTTACCTAGTGGTTACATGCGCTGACCTTTAAATATTAGGTCTGTCATCGCATTAGGTTGGAGCCTGGGTCTGCTTACCTGTGAGAAAAACACATTCCGCTTGCAAAGGGCCATGTGTTTTCCCAGAGAGCTTCAGTTTTCGCCTACCTTTGTCAACGTAAGCTGAAATATTCTTGAAAAGGCCGTAAAGCACTTAACAAAACCAAACTGATGGAAACCAAATACAGTAAACGGGGGCAAACCGCGTCCCTTAAGAAAACTTTTTTGCCATTACATTGTATTTAAAAAACTACCTGATCTAATTCGGCGTACTTCGACGATCAGTCGGAAGTAATACAAGTACAAGTTTAGCTTTTGAAAAAGCTTGAGAGGTTATCCCTTAGCAAATGAATCTATAGGATGCAAGTGGTAAAGCAGAAAAATGGCAGCAATACAAGTTAATTTTATTTTATCCTTGGATTTGTTGAAGCTGTAGGTAAGTGGCGAGTTTGACAGCTTTTTCTTCTTGTCTAGTGATTGCTTGTAACAGGTGAGCTTCAGTGCTATTAACTTTTGTTAGATGACCTGTACTGTTTAGTAATGGCTCTTGGTAAGTGGACTGTCTGGTAAGTGCTTGTATTAGGTGAGATTCTTGTATTGGGCGAGATGAAGTCTTCAGGATAAGTTTTACAGCTCATGTCTTAGCAATGCTGGAAGGGATCCTGCAGCTGGGTGCGCCAAACTATGGGAGCAAGTACCGGTAAATAGTGGAACCTGTATTTAGCAATCAAGTAGAACTTGTTATTGATCTGCACTGTAAAGTGCTAACTGAACTTTCAGGTTACTGTTTGTATAAGGTGACATAAAGGGTTTAAAAGATATAAGCTATATAAAGATCTTGCATTAGCGATGCTGGCGAGAACCCTGTAGCAGGGTGTGCCAAATGTAGAAGTACCGGAAGATAGTGGGACCTGTAGGAAACGGCTAAAGCAAAGCAAAAGGAAACGGCGCACAATCGAGTACGAATTCCTATCTTAATATGGTTATCCCCGAGGGGATAACCAAATACAAAGAGTCGATTTTATAATCACTCTTCAAATACGCCATAATGAAAATACCTGACAGGTGTAATAACCACGGTTATAGTACCGCCGGAATTAGCTTATCGCAAGACACTGTGACAATATTACCTGAGGGTGTCCTCGAAACTGATATCGGATTTGGCAGTCAATCCTTAAGACAGGTAGCCAAGCGTACTAACTCTACAGGGTATTGGAAATTCATCCGGTTTCGGTAAATAAGGGGAGTTTTTCCCCTTTGTGATGAATTCTGTGGATGAACGTTTCAAAGTTATCCCCAAATATGACATTTAATCCCCAAATATGACATTTAAATCTAGAAATATGGTAAGATTTTAACACAATTACTGAATTCGTATTTCAAGATATTCTCGGCGTTTTGCACCACCACTGGGGCAAGACGCCTTGGTAGATGAGGCAAAACTCCAAAAGCTGTTTCTTATCTTGTTTTCAGATTAGATTGTTACTTTTTAGCCAATATTAATTCCTTTGTATATTCCAGTGAGATCCAAAATTTAAGGTGGGCGTTTTGCACCTCCCCCCTTTATTGTACACCTTCCATAATGTGACGCGACTCATCCAGCCCTGACTTGACCCTAATTGCCCCTAGCTACGCCTGTTCATATACGTATTCCATTGATCAGCAGAAGACTCTTAGAACTATCTCACAGCACGGACGGGTCCATTTCCAAAACAAGAATTTTGCGAAATGCTATGTTGCACCTGCTTTGTGTTTTCACATAAAGAACTCAATGCAAGCATCATTTTGACACATATTTGCTCAATATCCATTCAGTGGCTCATGAGAAAATGTCAGTTTACTATTTTTCGCTATTTTCATGTTTGTTTGTTTGCTTTTCTGTCGGCCATCTTTGATCGTCAGTTTGCCATAAACTGAACTAGTTTTATGCAAAGATCATTCTGACACAAAGTTGGTCATATCCATTCGTGGGTTCTGGAGATATTGTCCTTTACATGTTTATGCTGTCTATAGTAATGACAGCCGGCGGCCATCTTGGATGGTCTGTTTCCATAAATTTGAAAGAACTCCATTAACTTTAAGGATCATTCTGATTTAATCTGACCAAAATCCATTCAGCTTTTCAAGAGATATTGGCATTTCAGCAAAATTGGGCTTCTAATCAGAAAATAGGTCACTCTGGCCTTATTCCATACATGTTTTTAATTTGATAGAATTCTAAATTAAGGTCACACTGATGCTCCATGCAGAATTTCAGCCGAATATACCAAGTGGTTCTGGAGAAAAAGTTGATTTTGTTGTTTTTGCTATTTATATTAATGGGGGACATCTTGGATTCTCGGTCTGGCTGAATTGGACCATTCTAAAACCCTGCAGTCTGTTCACGCTGTATGTGAAATTTGGAAACCATGGATGCAGTGGTTTCAGAGAAAATGTCATTTAAAAGGACTTGAACGCTAGGGTCGACGCAAATGTTAACGGACGGACGGATGGATGAACGGCGTGACGGACGAATTGAAAACCGGACGCCTCTATCGGACCTTGCTCAAGCAGGTGCGACAAAAAGGGGTGTTGGATTTTATTTTCAGTATTGAATGGAAAGCTGCGTAGACCCTGATCAGATGCCGTAGACGTGTCTGATCTGGTCTACACTGCTTGTTTGTTTCTAAGAAACGTATGCATTAAATGCAAACACTGTGGACCCAGATTTGTCGCCGCGTTCAGGCTGCGGCATCGAATCAGGGTCTCCACTGTTTGCCAATCTATTCTTCTTTATGAGACGCCAGACTAAAACGGTTTTAGCCCACGCACGATACGCTGCCCGAGGACATATTTTCCCATTGTCATCTTAACTAACTTTGAGTGAATACCATGATTATCTCACTGATTGGGACTCAACATTACTCCTTTCAAAGTGAATTTTTAAAATGGACTGTGCCATTGTTGACTTCAGATTACCCATTATAAAACAAATTTGATTCGTTGACTCATTCAATTTTGAAATGGACCTTACCGCTTTTGTGTGCGAAGCAGTCCATTATTTTGAATAGGGGTTTTGAAACTAGAATTGCACCCCAATAAATGAAATCGACTCTTCCATCGCTTTGGACGAGTCCATTATCTTATAGGAGGGGTGTTTGACGAATGTTCACTGATAGTAAAGACCCTTTCAGCCCTTAATATCTTAAATTGATCCTTCCATCAGTTATTTTGGAGCAGTCCATTATTTATAATAGGAGTTTCAAAAAAGCACAAAACATTTATCACCCCTGGATATATAAAGTAGACTCTTCCATCTTTGTCTTTGGGTCAGTCCATCATTTAGAGGGGTGTTACTGGTACTAAACTCATTTTACTTTTTATATATGGAATTGACTCGTCCATCATAGAGCCGTATATTGGAGGGGCATTCGATCAAAGTCTGACGCAGCTCTGTTTACCTTGCATTCTGAATAATTTAAATGAACTCTTATGTGTTTTTGACATGGGATAGGCCATATTTAGAGGTGGCGTTTGAATGAAATGACGCAATTCATAAGTTGAGTGATGCTCAAATATCAAGCTCCGCTGACCATGTGATAGGTCAGTTTGCTTTTGTATCATGATAAATCGGTGAGTGACGCTCAAGAGCACCGTTCGGCTAATATGTTCCGCTCAATTTTTTTCTCAACTTGTATAGAAAGACATAAAAATATAATCATTTTGTATTCGACATTAAGGTCAAAAATACGTAAATGACTGGCGCAATTAATTACGTGCATCGCGAAGGACGTTACGTTACGAAATACTTCCTAGTCAGTGTAGTTTTCAATGTGGCGGCCCCATCGGACATTCAATAATAACGTCAAACATGGAAAAACCGGAGTTGTTGTCATTGTTTATTCAAGCCCTTCGCTGATATTGTAATGTTCTATTTTTTTCCCCTGTATGTTTGAAGTTATTTCATCAACATTAGTGTATTCATACAAAATTAATTAGAGAGAGAGAGAGAGAGAGAGAGAGAGAGAGAGAAGAGAGAGACTGACAGACAGATAGAGTTTCACGTGTGTAATAATTTAAGGCTGTCCGGAATACATGTTCTGTTCCTGCTTTTAGGGCTCACAGGACTTTTCAGACACACATATGAAAGGCGGAGCCCATCTTTCTCCTTTCGCTGCGTTACCCTTCCCTGATTTAAAAAAGGCTACCAATTTACTGCTGGCTTGACAGAGAGACTTTTCCAGTCGCTAGCTGGCCGAATCCGGATTCAAACCCACACCCATCTGCGTCATAACCGAACGTCCTCGGCGCCGGTGGGATTGCGCATCCGAAATAATTAATAAACCAAGTAAATGTATGCCAGCTGATTTTAGAGCTTTGTGGGATCGGAATGTAATATTTAGTATAATGCCGATATTTGCGATTTTAATACACATATCCTTTCTGGACATCGAAAATTTTATTTTCATTACAAAATAAGAATGATACAATATTTGTTCTACTCGTTGTATGCCGTTGCCAAAGGTATAGCGGGCCTCTTACATCGCCTCTGCGGTCACTACGCTACAAGAAGTCTTTACCTTTACCTATCCCGCCGACGCTGGATTGAGAAGTTGACCTTGTAACTTACCATCATCTCGATATGACTGAAATACTGTCCAAAAGTCAATTTGATCTGACTACCATGAGCTACATCGACAGAACACGAGTCGTCAGTAATATGATGCATGCACACAGATCAGCCTGCGCATACGCACAGATTAATAAATCTCTTCGCTGTTCCTCACGGAATCATTGTACTAGAGGACAAAAAAGGCTCTGGTCAGGTTTGGCGTGTGCGCACACTGATCTGAGCTTCCGCTGACCGTATATGCCCAAAAGAACCCATTTTATCATGGCACGGCGCATTTTGTGATTTAGGGTAACGCAGTTATTTTTTATGTGCGGCTCAGTCGTGTCGGCTGCAGTAACCATATTACTGTTACATGTAGAAGTGTGCTTGCAATTTTTACTAATTTTTGTTTACGAGACTCTGAAAAATATTTTTTTTTCACTTAAGCCTCGTTCACGCCACCAAAAGTTCATTGTCACAGAATTTTTAATAAAGAAAGTTTGCCGAACATTTTGCGTTAACACGAAGCAAATTATTTGTTAAAGAAAAATGTTGCATGAAATCTTTGTCAACTAAATTTTGGCAAGGAAATATTGGCTGCTGTGTTCACACGATCGAACATTATTCGTCAACGTTAATGGACTAAATAAATTTTGCCCGTGTGAACGGCCACGCCACATTTTCTTTGTTAAATATACTTTGTACAAAATCAAACCGATTTGATTATGAGCAAGGTTTTCTGTGCTTGTCTCTATAGCTAATTTCTTTCTTACATATTCTATGGCAAATTTTCTATTCACACGGACAAATTTTGTTTGTCATAAAAACTTTACCATATAAATTTGGCAATGAAAATGTGGCATATTTTGTCATTTACATGAGCAATCTTTTCTTTTCCAAACCTACTTTGTCACAGAAACTTTGCCCGTGTGAACAAAGCTTAAGGCATTCATCATGAGAACTCTATTAGTCCTCATCTTTCCGTATTCTCATAACGGTCTAAGCATGTCTTATAACGTCGCCAGTAAACGACTGCAAAGTCGCTTATAAATGACGTCGCGGAATGGCGTAAATTTATACATACCTATGCTTGCTTATCAAACGCTACTTAAAAAACGAACTCGGTAGTCAAGGACTTTTCCTACCTCATTTTAATCGACAGATCCTGTGACATAAAATATCAGTTTTTGAAAAAAATCTATGTAGTGGCAAACAATCTGTGTACGTTTAAATTTTAAAATCTGAGTTTTATCATCGCATTCCCATTGCCGTTAATGGTTTCATGTTTTTCAATCTGATCTAGGGACTAAACGAACTCGGTGACCTATCTTTTTTATTGCACAATTCGATGTAACACATGAAAATGCAACCCTGTGCAAAATTTAAAAAAATTCTATGTATGTGCCATTTACGTATTCCTGACCTTAAAAGAAATGGGATACATTTAAATACATATAATTTTAATAAGAATTAAAGATCACGGAAAATGCCAATCAAAGGCTATGTCCAATCACATTTTATGATGATTTCGTATTTGAGTAGAGAATATGGGCCGCGCTACGGGAAGGATTCCCTTCATATGTTTTGAAGTGTAGAACTGGATTAGCCTTTACATCGGTAGAGTCAGGCGGGCAGCTTTTATGTATCTTGGAATCATTGGCAATGGCGAAGCGCTGTACAGTCCTGGGAGATTGTAGCGGTTGTATTTTTTTTTCTTTTGACGTGGATGATATTTCATTATACATGCTTGTCAAAGATGCCATGATAGCGTGTGCGAAGTTGGCATGAGGTTTACAGTACGGTGTACCATTTATGGTTTTGCCCAGCATGGCATTGGTTATCATGGGAGGGTGCACGACATTTCGTCTAAACCCATTTCGTCTAAATGTCATTTCGTCTAAAGGCAATTTCGTCTAATGACCATTTCGTCTAAATGACATATCATCTAAATGACATTTCGCCTAATAGACATTTCGTCGAATGGACAGTTTGTCTAATGGACAGTTCGTCTAAAAAATCGGCCGGGTGCGACATTTGGTCGAAAAATAATTTAAGAGTTTTTAGACGAAATGTCGCATCTGACTTGAAAACACTTTCCGCCATTGTTGTTGTTGTATCCATTTATTGCCCTTTGATTTCAACAAAATGAGAGAATCAAGCGTGTCTGCGAAAGCTACCACGACAGAGACCACCTTGATTACCTGCGTGGGATTGGCTATGACTTGAGCTACTAAACAACTGCCCATTTCAGACATTTCAATGTCTTTGAATTGATGTGTCAATAAACCTGATGTTCAAAAAATATTTGCCTTATAAATTATGTTTTAGACGAAATTTAGACGAATTTTAGACGTTTTTCGACATTTTTAGACGAAATTTAGACAAAATGTCGTATTCGACGAAATGTCTATTAGACGAAATGGCATTTAGACGAAATGGTCATTAGACGAAATGGCCATTAGACGAAATGGCTTTTAGACGAAATGGCGTTTAGACGAAATGGCATTTAGACGAAATGGCTTTAGACGAAATGTCGTGGATCCGGTGCACAGTATCGACATACATCCCTCAATTTCAGGCCTTGTCTTCTAGTTTACATGATTAATGGTGGACAATAGTTTGGGCGCGGAGAGAGGCAGGAGTGAAGCAAATCGCCCACCATGAGGAAATGTTTTCTTAAGAATCAAATAAAATGTTGATCTTACTTGAATATTCTTTTCGGGCAAAGGAATCAGTATTGTCTAAAATCTTACAATCAAATCTGGAAAGACGATAAATTACCGCAAAGGGGGTTTTGCTCCGTCTGAAAAGGCTTCTTGCCCCAACGATGGGTATAAAGATCATGCATCAGCGATGCTGGTGAGAACCCTGCAGGAGGGTGCGCCAAATGTAGAAGTACGGGAAAAAGTGGAACCAGGAAACGGCGTACATGTATATTCGAGTAAAAATGACTAAATAGAATTACCGGGAAATAGTTGGATCCGTATTTAAGCAAAAGGAAACGGCGTACAATCGAGTACGTATATAGTTATCCCTTCGGGGATAACCAATTATACGCCTTTACACGTAGTAAGTCTGAGGGTGTTGAATCATGGCTAATAACACAGACAACCCTGTCTTAATGGCAACCTCTAATAAGAAAAATTTGTCTTACAAGACCAAACTCTCATATTCCACTGTAGTATTTTTTTTGGATGCTAGCTTCACACGAGTTTGACATTTTCACAAAAATGTTACAGTATGTAACAAATGCTGCAGAATTCCCCTTTAACTGACATTTGGCCCCTGGTTGTGACCTTGACCATGGGCATTGAGCCTGAATCTTGCTCATGACATACATTCTCATTTTGCTTTACATTTCTATGTAGTTCAAATGCAACGTAGAAGTTTAAGAGTATTCATGGGGACAAAATTCGATCATTGACAAAACTGTGTTGTGTTGTGTTTTGTGAGTGGAACCTTAATCTTGCATCTGAAACATGCAGGGGAACATAAATTTTGTTTATAACTAACCAACTCATTATGTTTTACGTTTTCAAGAAGTTTTATCAAATTTGCTTACGTATGTTTTAGTAATTTGGAAGAGATGGCTTGAACTCTGACTTTGACCTTGACTTTAGGTGTGGAAACCTGGGTTTACGCCTAGCATAACTTTTTATTATCTTTTATGTTTCTGTGAAGCGTAATGAAATTTGATTCGTTACTTTTTCTGAGTAATTGCTGAGACATGATTCGACCTCTGACCCCGATTGTAACCTTGACCTTGCGTTGGAGCACCTTTCTGCGAAGTTCGATCAGATTCGCTACTGGAGTTTTAAGTAATCGCAAACACAATCTGAACTCTGATCCCTGATTGTGGCATTGACCTTGGGCGGGGAATCTTGTGCGCGACAACCTTCTCATTATGCTTTATTTTTCTGCGAAGTTGCGTTAAATTTACTTCGGTGGTCTTTTAATTATCGCTGAGACACGATTTGTAACGTGCGGACAAACGAACAGATGCATGGACAGACGGACGGACGGACGGTGCAATTTTAATATGCCTTCCAAAGTTCCTTCGGGGGCATAAAGTACACTAACACAACAGTAAACGAGATTTTGACAGTACCATATTTGAGCCGCGATGCGAGAAAACCAACAGTGGTTGCGCGCCCAGCGCAAATTTAGACCAGCCGGGTTATCCGCCCAGTCTGACCAGACTCTTCGCTAGGCGCTTAAAGGGTAGCTAAGGGTCTAAGCTACCTCCATGCGAACAGCGAAGACTGATCCGACTGGGCGGATGCTTAGGCTGATCTGAGTCTGCGCTGGGTGCACAACCACTTTGGTGGTTTTCTCGTGTCGCGGCTCAAATGCAAAACTGTAGGCTCTGAATTGACGCCGCGTTTTGTGACATCAAATCTGGGTCTACACTGTTTGCTAAATCCCTCTTTTGGGACGTAAATCTAAAAAGATTTAAACCCACTCACTACACGCTGCCCCAGGACAGATTCCCCTATTGTCCTTTGATCTACCTTGAGTGATTACCAGGATTATGAATACAAACATTTATCGTTCAAATGGTCTCTTCCGTCGTTGAATTCAGGACTGTCCATTATAACCCTCTTCCAATGTTGAAATAGATCTAACCACCTTTGTGTGAGAAGCAGCCCATTATGTTGATCAGAGGATCTTGAACTGGACAAAACTTCTCCCCTGAATATATAAAATGGACTCTTTCATCGGGTTTCGACCTGTCCATTATTGTAGAGAAGGGTTTTTGATAAAAAAAAATACTCATATTACAAATCTTTTCACCCCTAGACGTCTTACATGGAATCTTCCATCAATCATTTTGGAGCAGTCTATTATTTATAGTACGAGTGTCAAAAAGGACAATATATTTGTCACACCTGAGTACAAAAAATAGACTCTTCCATCTTTGTCTTTGGGTCAGTCCCTCGTTATGAGGGGTGTTACTATTAATCATTTCACCCATTTATATTTAATTGACTCTTCCATCAGAGAGCCGTCTATTACCTATTATAGGGGTGTTCGAAGCAAAGTCTACCTTACACCCGTGAATAATTTAAATGAAATCTTCTGTCTTTGACATAGGTCAGTCAATTATTTAATGAAGGGGTTTTACCAAAATAACGAAAACTGCACAAGGGCTTTTACAAGTTGAGCGATGCTCGAGTGAGAATGTTAATGTCAGCATTGGCTTTCGTATCGATATGAAACAGTGAGTGACGCTCAGCCTGAAAGAGCGGATCACACACACTTACACAACAGGTTTTGGTAGCCTGTCTGCTGATTTTTGTTCATCTTGTTCTAGGGCTTTTAAATCTGAAATAAAGAAAGATCTACTGTAGGCACATATATTACCATTTTTTATTCGACTGTAAAGGAGCATTGTATTACATTGGATATTTTGATTCATGACAGAAAGATCATGAATAGATATATTGGCGGGGCATTCAAATCATTATATCAGCTGAATAACCCAAAGGGTTATAAAAGATTGGATAAGAAAAACAAATTTCACCGTTTCGTTTCCTATAAAAAAATAGCTTATATCTACATACTTTTTACACATTTTCAGTTTAAATTCAAATGATCCGGTGATCCGTTGGACCTGGACGGATGCCTCTCAAAAAGACCTTAAAAGAGAAGTGTTTTTTCATACTTTCCCCATGTGATCTTTTCTGAATTTTTAATCAGACAAGATCAAACCAACATCCTTTAGTTGTTATTTTTTGTAAATTTTGTGTATTTTGCTTTCGTTTTCTGGAAAACTTTGTTGACACTTGTTCCCGCCATTCACTACATGGATGGGGTAATGTGTTGGATTACTAAACCCCATAGCATTTAATGAAATTTAGGACAGAGTATTGACTAGCTCCTTGTAGTTGTTAGCTGGCTCCAGTCGAATCTGTATAATACTCTGGTGGTCAGATTCTATGTTCCTTTGCAGGAGATATATTGACCATAGGGTCTGTAGCCAGACTATGTAGTTGTCAGTGCTCTGTATTAAGTTCAGAATTAGGTGTCCAGAAAATTAGGACAGAGTATCTGACTTGCTCTTTGTAACTGTCAGTGCTCTGTTGTCCCACAAGTTCAGAATCAGGATTGTTGCTGGTCTTGTTAACGGTAGGATGGATGGATGACTTGCGATTTTACGTCCTTTTCAACAGTATTTCAGTCATATCAGGACGATGGGATGATTATAATGAAAGGCTGTGTGCAATGGAACCCCGTTTACGGCTGGAAAGATTCTCGCCTCAAGCGGGATTCGAGCCCGGTCTGCTAGATCAGTAGGCCAGCGCTTAACCCACTAAGCTATCGGGGCTCCGTTTACGGTAGGAAATGTCTAAAATGCATGTCAGAAGACCCCCTTTCATGATTCCAGTGGTGGTAGTTATTGGTTTTATTCTATGGAAATGGTCAAATGATTCGGACTCTCCGGACCCAAACTTGGAATGCAGAATTAGTAACGAAGTGTCTACGGACAGATCTTCGCAGTGTTCTACTATTATAAGGAAACTTGCATAGTTTAATTATAGCTTCATTGCATTGAACGATCACTATATATGTATTTCATAAGTTGAGAAATATCTTTTTGGGAGATGAATTCATATAAGCCGAATAGCTTTTTTCAGATCCCTTCATATATTTATATATATTTGTCACTATATATGTATTTTGTATGTACGTGATTGTGTTAAATATATGAAAAATAAAAGTTTAAACCAAGGAAACTTGGAAATCGTAGAACTTCGCAGAGGTTGAGATGTTTTTTCCTCATCAAAAGGCACTAACCAAGCTCTTTTGTTTATCCTGGCTGGGGACATCAAAACAAACCCAGGTCCCAGGTCTAAGTGTGTGTGTGTGTGTTTTTTTGCGAAAAACAAATGTGCAAATTATCGGTTTTTTGATTGATTTGATGCTTAACGTCCACGGTAAACAGCTATGGTCATGTCGGGACGGTCAGTTAACCTAACCACACAATTCCTGGGCAGGCTTAGACCTCCTAAGCGGTTAACCAGTACTAAGTGCACATACTATCGCCAGTAACTGACAACTGCCCTTCTTGAATCAGCAGAAGGAGAAACGAAAGTATGTGGCCAGACCGGGCTTCGAGCAAAATATCGGACAAAATGATTGAATGCATTGATTGCGAAAAACGCTTTCTTGCAAAATGCTCAAATCTGGGTGATGAGCCGTTAGCGATTGAGACTGGCAGCAGTGATTGGTATTGCACAAACAAACTGCAAGGCGGATTGCGGCCTATGCAGTCGTGCGGTTCTCAATGGTCATAAGGCAGTTCAATGTGATGGTTGTGAACTATGGCTTCACAATGAATGCTCCTTTATCTCGGACGTTGATTATGAAAAGGTGTTGACTACTGGGTGCACATGGATTTGTCCAAAATGTGAATTTTTCAACTTTTCGGACTCTTTCTTCGAATCTAGTGACTGAGAATCGATTTAATCCATTCTCAAATGATAAGAATATTAGGCTTTCATCAAACAGTTCAAATGAGTCAAATTTTAACGGCAAGACTCTTAGTGGTTTGAAACTTGTTAGCTTGAACATAAACAGTATTAGGGATAAAAAAAGTGAATTTATTAGCTTTCCTTGATGTCCACAAACCTTATGGCTATTCAGGAAACAACAATTGACAGTTCAGTTGCAACTTCGGAATTGTTCCCTGAAACACTTCCATACAATGTATTCAAGAAGGACAGAAACCTTCATGGTGGCGGAGTGATGTTTCTCATTCATAAGGACATTCAGCACATGCCCTTGTCAGAAAAAGAAAACGACTCGGAAATTTTGGCAAACAAAACTTCCCATTATGTAGCAAGTTGGTACCGACAACCTTGTGGCTCAGGTGAGGATTTTCAAATTTCACTTTTCCGATGTTCATGGAAGTATGAACACAATGGGTCACGTGCGAAGTAAGTGTCTTTTGTTTACATGTGACATTGCGTACCAACGACGTCGCGTGACGGACTATTATTCATGGACGTTTGAACACTGTTTCTCCGAAATAGATTCATCTAAGGGAGATCAAAGGGAATGTAATTATATCGAAATGACACGGTTTTTGTCTGCGATTGAGAGCCTTGTGAACATGCAAATGAAACAAAAACGATGTGGTTTGTTTGCAAAATCAACGGAGAAGCCTCGATGAGGCGACTCTAATGAGATGTCACAACATACATATGTATATTTATATATTTCAAGGCAAAAAAAGACACTGTCAAAAATTCTCAAGAAATTGATCCCTAATTATATCATACATTTTCAAGCCCCAACCCACCCACCAACACACATACATCTCGACACCTTCCAGTCCCACGAATTATCCTGAACCCCACCAGTACAATGTACCTGATGGTCTGGATCGGGGCCTGGTATCATTGCATTATAAATGAGGCAAAAAATAACTGACTATAACGGTATATGGGCACTCATCCATGTTTTCTCCACCATTTTTAATAAGTAAAGCAACTTTTACGACTTCCTGTTTGCTATCCCTGGATAACAAAACCCTTTCAAAATGCGATCTACTCTTAAAAGAAAGAAGTTGGCCCTATCGGAGCAAATATTTTCCTCGAGAGCTGCAAACCATTGAATAGGCGAGCAACCATAAAGGTGGCCGAGTGGCTTCCCCTGAATGCATATCCGCATACATTACTTGTAAGGTTTTCTCTGCAAGCTTCGGATCAAGTTTTGCTCTAACTTGCCAAAATCTAACCTGGCCCCGAGGTTATAAAACTTTTTTCATGCTCAACTCAGCTGAGCATGAAATTTTCTCTGCTGATAAATATGAAAATGCCAACTAATGTTGGCATTTTCATATTCATAAGCAGAGAAAATTACATACTGAGCTAAACTGAGCAAGAAAACAACTGTACTTATCAGTAATTTGCTATTTATTAGCAGGTAAAATTTCATGCTCAGCTGAGTTGAGCATGAAAAAAGTTTTATAACCTCGGGGCCTGAAGTTTGCAGCTTCGTACTTTTTTGCGTGTCGTGTTGAGTTCAAGGAAGTCGTAACGTGAAACATTTCCAAGAATATTGTTAATACCAGAGAATAGGGAAAAAAATGAAGTCTTAATTTGAAAAGTATGTCTCAACTTCATGTTCTTGTATTATTTTATAAGCTTCTTTTTCTACCAAGGTATGTTATTGTTGTCAACAACCTGGTACAGGTACAGATATACAGATTGAAAGAGTCATTTCTCATACTTGATCTTCTAACTGAAAAAAGCATATTTGAGCCGCGACACGAGAAAACCAACAAAGTGGAATGTGCGCCCAGCGCAGATTCAGATTAGTCTGGGCATCTGCCCACTCTGATCAGATTCCTCGCTTAAGCGCTTAAAGGGTACATGTAGCTAGGGGTCCAAGCTAGCTCGATATGGACAGCGAAGACACTGATCAGACTGGGCGGATGCCCAGGCTGATATGAATCTGCGCTGGGCTCACAACCATTCTGTTGGCTTTGTCGTATCGCGGCTCATTTATCAAACATGATCTTCTAACTGAAAAAAGCATATTTCGCGATTTATCAATGTCATTCTGCCGTCATACAGTCATGCAGAACCTAAATTACAGAAACGGCCTTTGTGTCAAATGTCAGTGCATGGTAAAGGGTGGACTGGATCTAATTGTGCATGCTTTTTGGCATATTTAAGAATAAGACGAGTACTTAGAAGCCTTTATAAGAGCCGTAAGTTTCTATGTGCTGGGCAAACATTCGAGAAAAAATTGAGTGGACTGAGATCAGACGCTGTCAGAAGAGCAATCTGATAAGAGTGTGCGTTGCTTTCCACTGAGCCAGTATACTGACAGAAAAAATTGGTTAAGTTGTCCAACAGCAGTAAAGCAGACAGTTGCACGATTATGGGCAAGTTCTCTCAATATCTTACATGGAATTTTTACAATATTTCCCATTAAAGCAATGTGACCATGCCTAATTTTATCTGACTGGAATTTAATGGCCCTATCTAACCTGTCTTTGGCGAGCATTATGACAATAATGCTACGTATTTATCATTTTAATGTACCTTAAAGCTAATGACTATACAATGAGGTAAAACAGTTTTACCAATTTATGTATGCATCTCTTTTCAGTGGGTGTCAACTCTTAAAGGAATGAATTTACTCCTGTAGGAGCAAATTCTTTCCTTTAAGAGTAGATGCCAGTAGCAACCTTTTCCGTTAAGGTTAAAGCCTTTGTTGGAAGGTTTGATTTGCCCAGAGAAGCAAATAGGAGGATACAAGGCTGGTTTTATTTTTTAAAAATGAAAAAAAAATATACGGTGTTTTTTTCGCATTTAGGGGTGACATCAAAACTCATCTCATAAGGCTGAACCATGTACATTGTAAAAACGTTGATTTTACGGTAAAGGACCGTGGCAGTTGGCTGTCAGATCCTTTACCGTAAAAGTACGGGATAGTACCGTGGGTTTTTAATATTGAAACGACTGCATTGTATAAAAAAACTTGCTTAAAATCCGCAATTAATTTCTTTAATCAGTAAAAAGAAACTCAAATGCGGAAGTAAAACAAGGTTTCTACACAATGCAGTCGTTTCGCAATTTAAAAAGGTTATGCCACTGTACTCTCCTGTACCTTTTTACGATAAAGAGTCTGAATGCCAGTTGCCAGTTCTTTTACCGTAAAATCTATGGATATTTTACAGCGTAATACTTTTTACAGAAAGTGATACTTAGGAGATGTCTTTTATATATGCACTTTGCTTACTGTCAAATCCAGTACCATTATTTACTTTTGTATTACGCAAATGTAATTTCTATGATAAAATATTGTTTAAACCAAGTGACACTTAAACTGTGTTCGCGAGTACAGCACGATGATAATCATGACCTCCTTGTGCTTGCTAGTACAGCTGGACTTGAAGCGAAACCATCAGAATTGGCTTAAATTAAAATGGAATTGCTTTGGTTATTGTTTTCTTGATATGACGTTAAACCACTAAGAATTCGTACCGACCCAGATCAAACTGCTCTAAAGGAACAGTCCAATCAAAATCCGCTTTATTTGCTATTTAGACACAGTTCTATAAATTATGTTGTGATATATATCCAGTGTGATTGTTTAGAAGCAAATATGGTTTAATGGTTAAGGTGTCTTTCTGCATACGGTGATAACAAAAGAGACATAAAAACTAGTACAAATCTTTATGTTCAGATATAATGAAGGATTCAGACAGTAAGCCCGGTACCGGAAATTATTCAGCATAGCCAATGTCGGACCGGATAAGCCGTAACAGTTTATTTTGCATGGCATATGAGGTGAAAAAGTATTTTGTATAACTCGTACGTACTTTTCGTGTGTGTGTGTGTGTGTGTGTGTGTGTGTGTGTGTGTGTGTGTGTGTGTGTTTCATAATATTTAAGTACGTATGAACGTACATTTTTGTTTTTTTGTACTGTCGTAATTAATTTAAGTACAATGTACGTAAATTCTGTCCTTTAAGACTAGTCTTTCCTTTAAGGCTCATATAAAATCAAATTCTTTAAGAGTTGACCCACCAAAACATACACACACACGCTAAATTGAGAAGAGAAAAAATTAAAAATGGAAGAGTTGCTTCCCCTGAACGTGTTCCCTTTCACCTTGGGCCTGTCTTTTATCGTAAATGTGGGATATTCGGTTGTTTAGTTTGTGTTTTTATTTCTTCTTCTTTCGGTATCTTAGTTCATTGTGCTTTGAGCCGCGACACAATAAGACCAACAAAGTGGCATGTGTGCCTAGCGAAGACTCAGATCAGCCTTGGAATTCGCCCAGTCTGATCAGATTTTTTGCTGTCGGTATGGAGGTATCATAGGCCTTTAGCTACCCTTTAAACGCACAGCGATGACTCTGATCAGACTGGGCGGATGCCCAGGCTGATATCGCTGGGTGCACATGTCACTTTGTTGATTTTGTCGTGTCGCGGCTCCTGTCTACTTGTGATTTTTCCTGGTCATTTTATAAACACTTTTGTGGCCTCGTGACAAAAACGGATGGCAATTTACCTTCAGAATTCCAGAAAACTACCAGAGCTGGGACTCGAGTCCGGTTCTTCCAATTCAGAAATGGAGAGAAGGAGTATCTACCTGACTACGAGTAATAGCCCCAAGAATTACAAGCAACCTGTAGGAAATTTCTATCTGTTCACGGGTTATCGCCCCATCAGATTGAATTTCTATCTAAACCGGAGTTATCGACTCAATAGTACAGGTAACATGTGACCTGAGGAAAGGAATATGTGTGTTAAAATAAGTTATCGCCCAAATATGACGCCTACAGGAGATGAACTAAATAAGCCCTTGGCTTCCGTTCAGATCCTTTTGCTATTGTATACTATTTGTAACCTGTACATAACTTGTATGAAATTGAAATAAAATATGTTTACACCAAATATGACGCCTGTAACATGAAGGGTAACAAGAGCTCCGCAAGCGGGGCAATATACGCCCGTTTCTGAATGTTTTTTTTTTTTTGCACAGTTTCATCCTTGTCTACATTGCTATCAAGTTTATCAAGACATTCCAAACATTAAGGTTCTCAAAACAAAAGCCTTAAAAAGTAATCAAAGGGATGTAACTAAACAAAAAATAAGGAAAGGGGAAGCAATTATTTTTTATTAGACATACTGTCTCAATCTAATACACATTGCTATACAGTTTCGTCAAGATATTCCATACGGTTACCTAGTAATGACTTGCCCAAGAATAGCCGTAGAAATTAATCAAAGGGATGTAACTCCATAAATGAGGAAGGAGGAGCAATTATTCTTATATAAGACACACAGCCTCAACCTAATACACATTGCTATTAAATTTCACCAAGATATTTCATACGGTTGCCTACTTATCGCTTGCATAAGCCTAAGAAAATAATCAAAGGGAGATTACTCCAAAAATAAGTAAGGGGAGGCAATCGTTCTTATATGTGACAGATTGTGTCAACCTAATATACATCACTATCAAGTTTCATCACAATAGTCCAAAGGGTTAGTCAGATATGAGGTGTACAAATATAGTCTGATAAAATAATCAAAGGGAGGTAACTAAAACTCTAAGTCAAGGGGAGTAACCATTCTTGTATGAGACACGTTGTCTAACCTCATAAACATTGGTATAAAGTTGCATGATGATATTCTAAAGAGTTTTCCACGCATGCAGCAGCCGTAGGGCCTTGATGAGCAGGACTGACGGACGAATCTGTCTAACGATCGACATTCATGGACGGACGCTCGGCGCCCCGTTACTGCGGCTATGGAGTCGTTCCGCTGAGGTGCGGGGGCAACGTCGATATGAGAATTGAAATACTACTACTACTTAAGAGTAACCAAGTTATGGAATGCTAAAGAAATGTCATACAAACTGCCATAGTCGAGTTTTTTCAAAGGGCTGTAACTCTGCTAAAAAATCATCGGAGCAAAATTTTCATATAATATGCGCTTTTCCACATCGTAGTCTTACTATTTACAAAGTTTCAGCTTAATTGGATGAAAACTGTAGGAGGAGTTATCCGGAAACGAACACCCCAAAATTCTAAGTAAAGGGCTGTAACTCCGCTAAAAATCATTGGAGCGTAACCTCGAAACGATATGCGCTGGTCCACCTCATAGTCTTACTATATACCAAGTTTCAGCTCGATCGGATGTAAACTGTAGGAGGAGTTATCCGGAAACGAAAAGTTTACGCCAGACGTGCGGACGAACAGACGGACGGACGGACGGACGTCAGCGCCATAACAATATACGTCCCGTTTTTCAAACGGGCGTATAAAATCATTTGAACACAAGTTATCGCCCCAACAATTACATGTTACCCAAAGCTGAAGACGAGTTATTGCTTAAATAACTACAAGTAACTCGAATGAATGCGTATCTGTCTTAATACAATTTATCATTCCAACAATTAGGCCTACATGCAACCCGAAGAAATAAATGCTTGTCTGAACACTGGTAGTCACCCAAGCGATTACCTGCAACCTGAAGGAAATAATATCTTTCTGAACACGAGTAAAAGCTCCAATAATTACAAATACCCTGCAGCGAGGAATTTCTTTCAGAATACAATGTACGAGTCATCGCCCTAACATGTTTCTAGAAAGAAGTTATAGATCTATCTGTCTTAAGGTAGACGAATAGTGAATAAAATTATTGGTGGGGCAGTCATTTCGTTATACCAGTTGAATAACCCAAAGGGCTATAAAACATTTGGATAAGAAAAGAAAATTTTTCACCGTAGTTTTGTTTTCCTAAAAAACAAACTTTTGTATTTATACATATCTTTTTTTACACATTTTCAATTAAAATTCATGTCTCTAGCACATGGATGCACTTTCATTTCTGCAAATCATATAATCTTTAAGATAGGGTATTTGAAACAAACTGGTAAAAAAATGCAATTATCTTGATAATAAGTATATTTTTACATTTTTTTTAAAAAAGCAAGAAAATTGAATTTCAAAAACGTCATGAAAAATATATTCAATCGATGGGGCATGCTTATGCATATTGTTTAAATAAAACTTACATTGTATAATACAGAATAAAACAAAAAACAAACAAAAAAAAAACATTTCACCGTTTTGTTTCCTAGAAAAACAATGTTTAAGTTCAAAAATATCCCCAAAAAGACTGCCCAAATACTGCACCTGCTGCAAGCACAGCCAGTCTTTGCCCTGTTATTTATTTTCCTGTTGTTCCGGGTCTACCATAGAGTAATGCCTCAAAAATGCGCAGATGGAATTGAAATTGTAAAGACCTTGATCATTCTGGTTCCTAAGGAACAGTCTGATCACGGTTTCCACTGTTTGTACAGACGTATCTGCCCGAAAACTTAGGATCTTTATGGTAGACATTGTAAGTGGGTATATTTTCCATAGTTGATTGAATTCACCATGAAGAATAACTCTGTTATGTGTTTTAACAAGTCAATAGAGAGTTATTGTGTATCTAAATACCTTAACGCAAGTTTGACCCAACAATTACCCATAGCCTGGTGGAATAACTTTTCATCTGTCCTATATCATAACAAGAGAGACATCTATTTCCGATGAAGAATGGTTGCTCATTTCCTGTATTTGTTCAGACGACAACTGTTGTTGTCCACAAACAAGGACAGGACAGAAGGGGAATAATATCACTTCAAGGACAGGTTCAAATTATTTCCATTAACACTTTCAAGACCGGATACCCGATTTGGGGACATCTGCAAACAGTGCAGACCTACTTCAGGGTCAATACTTGTTTTGCTTACAGGAGTTTCTACACAAAATACAATAAGAATAAAACATCCACCTGACACTCCTAAAACTAGAAATGTATACTCATTCAAATGATTAGGATGGACAATTCCGTCGTTTAAAAAAAGGGATAGGAATATTTCGGTTCGAAACGGCGGTGTCGTCTACGAAAGCAAACAACAGTCAGCCACAGAAGTTGGTTTCTTCTGTAAAAATTGCAGGAATACATTGATGATTATTCGTCCACGTAAAAGCATGTGGTGCATGATAGGGCGTGTTATGCTAGTCTTTCATCGAAACGCTGACGGAGGCCACACTTAACGAATGCCTTGTGATAAGCCTCTGGTCAGATTTGCTGTTCTAGAAACTCGGAAAACAGGGGCTGAGTGCAAATTGGAGGCGTAAACTACGCCGGCGAAGCTTACGAACATCGGTGCAACTAAGGGCGCGTTTACACGAGCAAAGTTTCTATGTCACAGAAACTTTAACAAAGAAAGTATGACAAACATTTTGCGTTTACACGGAGCAAATTATTTGTTAAAGAAAATGTGCCATAGCATCTTTGTCACATAAACTTTGGCAATGAAATATTTGCTGCAGTGTTCACACGACCAAATATTATTCGTCAAAGTTACCTGCAGCGATGAAACAAAATCTTTGTCACATTTTCCACGCTTGTAGCAATGTTCTTTGTTACATAATCTTTAGCAAAGTTCTCCGTTTACACGGACAAATTTAATTTATCAAAGTAACTTTAACATATTTATTTGTCAAAGAAACATTCTCATATTTTGGCATTTACACGAGCAATTTTTTCTGTGACAAACCTACTTTGTCATAGAAACTTTGGTCGTGTAAACGCGCCCTAAGTCTGTACTACGACTGTATTTTAATCGAAGTGCACGAAGCGATTTGTGAGTTTTGAAGCTATTTTACGAATTAGTTTACGACACGCCTCGGTTGTGCACATGGATTAAAATTTTGCGACATTTTTACGACAGACGTACGCCGGGCGTAGGCTAACGTTTGCTTTGTGCACTCGGCACCAGGTTACGGCCCACATTTAACGGCATGCCTACGCAGATGTCAGACTGAACACTGTTTTTCTTTCATTGCCAGTTCCAAAAGCTTTTATCAGCCTGCCGCATAGCATTGTAGGAAGTGTTTCCATTAAACGCCTCTTCACCCATTAAACGCCAAACCCTGACCCAGCTATTATCGTAAAATCCAAGTATTGGGACAGATGGATCTGAGCAAACATTGCAGACACAGATCAGACTGTTCTTAAGAGCAGTCTAATCAGGGTCTACACCGTTTGCCATTCAATTTGCGTTTTTTTTGCCTCATAACTGCATTGTTACCCTAAGCTGTTCCTTTTTGGAGCAATTAAGGTAATTATTTTAGTTTAATGTCCCAATACCTTATATTTTTATGTTACATTTTTTATACAATTCCATTGTGGAAACTATGGCATCACGATCATGTTTGGTTATTGTTGCTGATTCAGCAAAAGCAGTAGTATTTTATTGAGGATGTTTTGGTCTTTACTCTATCAATTGTTCGAAATGTAGACCTACATGTAACCCATATGTGCCCAGCGTTCCAAAAAGGGACATCAACAAACACTGCAGACCAAGATCAGACGCCGCAACATGCGGCATCTGATCAGGGTCAACACTTTTTGCATAAGACAAATGGATATTTCTCCTCAAAATAAAATGAAAAATGATAAAAATATAAACTAAACCAGACACTCTTTAACTGACAAATGGACTTATGCATTTGATAAGGATAGACCATTCCACTGGGCATAAATGGGTCAAACTGCCATGGTTTGGGCTCGATTTTCACAAAGGAGACAAATTTAGCAGGAAATTATTTGCTTCCATGGTAGGTGTATCCCTTCTCGAAGTAGGCTCTTAAACCCAGAGGGCGATTGACGTCGAAATGACGTCGACGTGACGTCAATAAATCACATCGACATCAGTACGACGTCGTTTCAACGTCACATACCTGCTGGGAAGAGAAGAACTTGCTCTCAGAACAGAACAAATTATTTTCTTTGAAAGTGGTCCCCGATGTGATAGATGGATGAATTGATGACTTGCAGTTTTACGGCCCCTTTTACATTATTTCAGTCATATCAGGATGGTGGGAGGGTGATAATGAAAGACTGTGTTAAATGGAACCCGTTCTACGTTTGGAAAGATTTCCGCCTTCAGCAGGTCACGAATCCGGGACCGCTAGATCAGCAAGCCAGCGCTTTACATGTACCTACTGGACTACCGGGGCTCCTTTCCGATATGAAACGAGGCAAATAGTTCCCAGTCAGGGTGATATCTCTTGAAGGTGTACACCTTTGTATACCTTGAATAGCTATAAAAATACAGTATACTTCAATAAACCCTGCCACCTTGTGACGCAGAAGCCTAAGACAAATAATTTGAGGTAAGACAGGTGGAGGAGACGGAGAAATCGCCGGAGTGGAGAAATTTAAAACCTAACAAGCCCCTTAAGAGCTCCGAAGTAGCTTTAACTGCTTTTAATAGTATCAGACTACATGGACTACCTTCCTCCTGATTAACGATTTTTTTTCTTTTTTGGGCCTCATTCTGATTCTCGTAACGATGTCGGGAACGAATCCATAAATCCATGACTCCTCAAGAAGTCAGAGAGACTCATCTTGGTGTCGACGACTGGTAAAGATAACTCTCACCTTCTGGTATCATGTCTGTCCTAATTATCTTCAATTCGAATTGCTATGTCCAGTTAGTTGGTTGGTTGGGTGTTTTGGTGTAACGGCCCTTTGAGACAGTATTTCAGTGTATATCGAGCCGTCTAGAAAGAAAAATAGAAATGACAGGCGAGAGAAAAACCGTCCAAACAACCCACATCCACACCTAATGCAAGCACAGTAGGCCCTTGCCCTACAATTATCCAAATCAGTAGGACGCCCCGGCACTGGAAGCTGCCCTTAGCACCATCGCCCGACCCGACCGTCCCCTTGTTAGTCAAGCAATCATATGCATTTCGAAAAAAAATGCAACAGCCTGCACCGAAATAATGTCATCGATTCCGTAGCATCGTAGTAAATTATACGTTATAGTACATTCCTCGAATAAAGTTCGTTTTCAAGTATGCTCTTTCGCAATCACCACCTTTGCACACTTTCTGTGTGTCAATTTGCTATTCAATTGTAAAAATTACCGCGGAAACAAATTTGATGTCAAAATTGATGTTAAAAGGTATTAGCTGTCTCTCAGAAGCTATTTTGTTTAATACGGAAATAAAAACTTGTCTAGAATTTTTAGCCGCGACACGACAACACAAAGTGGCATGTGCCCAGCGATCAGAGTCTTTGCTTTGCGCTAAAAGAGTAGCTAAGTGTCTAAGCTTCCTTCATGCGGGCAGCAAAGACTCTGATCGGACTGAGCGGAAGCCAAGGCTGATCTGAGTCTTCGCTGGGCGCACATGCCACTTTGTTGGTTTTGTCGTGGCGCGGCTCATATTTATCTGAACAATCTGAGCCAAATGCGCGACGCAGATCACGTTGTTCTTATGGAACATTATGTTCAGAGACTGCATTAATTTATTTAAACATCCCCTAATAGTGCTGATAAACTTGGTGGTAGAGTCCTATAAAGACATGGTTGAGATTTCCAAAGGCTTCGGGTAAATACGGCAGCTTTACGAGGCTCTCGTAGACAGGTAATTACAAGAATTGTGAATTCCCGGATGAAGCTACAAGTACATATAACCGGAAAGTTACCATCGGAAAGGCTTACAGCGGGCACACATAGTTTAAATGACGTCGTACTTACATCGATGCGAGGTCGTTTGCCTGACTGTTGTTTCTGTCCGCAGCACAAACACAGTCTCCTAAAATCTCTGAGTTATACCATTTGAACTTGGTAAATAGGCAATCTTAATGAGGTGGCTTACCAAAAAATCTCAAATATCATTATATGACCATTCTTTATTTGATATTCTATTTGTGATCTTTGCGAACTAGTTTCTAAATAATGAGTTTGTGCACATTCAGATATTGTCCACATACAGAAATCTATGAATAAGTTTTATATGGGTACATGTAAGCGAGTTGATGTATCGGATAAAGTGCATTGTACTCGTGTTTTTACCTTCGCAGCGGGTATATGGCGTCAAAATAGCCTCTTACTGCGTTGATGCGCCGTTATGAGTCCTCGTAGAGGTCCGTGCGAAGGCTTCATGACGTCATGCGCTGGGGGATCTTCTACTTCTCAATTCTTAGTAACAATGGCGAAAACAGTAGTTATTTTCCTTTAGAACAATGGCGGAAAAAGAAGTTATTTTTCTTTGTAACAATGGTGGAAAAAAGAAGTTATTTTCCTTTTTAACAATGGTGGAAAAAGAAGTTATTTTCCTTTGTCTTTTGTAACAATGACAGAAAAAGAATTTATTTTTCTTTGTAACAATGGTGGAAAAAGAAGTTATTTTCCTTTGTCTTTGTAACAATGGCAGAAAAAGTATTTATTTCCCTTAGTGCCAATTGCGGAATAATAAATTATTTTCCTTGTAACAATGGAGAAAAAAATGAAGTTATTTTCCATTGTAACAATGGTGGAAAGTGAAGTTATTTTGCTTCGTCACAATGGTGGAAAAGTTATTTTCAGGTGTAACAATGGCGGAAAAACGTGGCCATGATCCCATTTACCGCAAACGGCTTTGTTCGGTTTACTACAACTAGGAACCGTCGGAGATGTCGATGAAGGTCATTGTGATTAAATCCGCGGCAATATATAATGAAGGTTTCAGACAGTAAGCCTTGTTACCGGAAGCAATAATGTGCGATCCATTTTATGAAATATGATTTTCTGAATAACAAGGAAGTGCTTGTGTCCTATGATGCATCAAATATCCCGGATATTTGTCTAGTAGCCTGTAACGACATTATGATGCCAATAATAAGACACGCAAATAAATAAACTACATGTACTTAACTAACCCATTTAGGTCACAATGGCATAAAACAGTTCTCGTTACAACCCATGCTTATTTGTATTTAAATATCGGATGTAATATCATTTAGTCTGGAAATTACCCTGACTTGTAACCTGTAATTCCTTGGTAGTACAGCATATGGATATCCAAAGATGGCTAGAAAACAACACACTGTGTCAGTGACACGGCATTTTGCTCTTAATATAATATCAAAAAGTACACTTACAAGGTAGCGATATCATCAACTTGCATTTTGCCTTCCGTCTCGATAGGGGTCTACTATTAATTAAAGGAAAGAGTTTGCTCCCTCAAAATAGGGGTCTAGTCCTAAAGAAAGATTTGCCCCTGACGGAGAAAATTCTTTCCCTTAACAGTTGGCCCCATTTCGAAGAGTTTCGTCTTCAAGGAAGCAAACAGGAAGTTACAAAAGTGATTATTTTCTTTGAAAAAAGCGGAAAAATTTTGATGATTAACACATTCACCTTCAGAACCCAAGACGGTATGCAGTGACTGTTTGTATGAGAAGCCAAAAGTCTTGACTCATACATATGTAGGACTCACAAGTGAGTCAGTTTCATAGCTGGGCCGACTCCCATAACCCGGGTGATCCGACAAAATGACCCTGCCCCGAGTTACAAAACTTGTTTATGCTTAGCTCATGAGAATGCGGACTCGTACTAAATAATTCCGAAACATTTCGCATTATTCTTTTTTCTTACGTTTGATCAAAAATGTTTTTAGAACATCGAGACCCTGACTTAATCCACAACTCCAAGTTTCCGAGTTTACTTCAGTACTCCCAGGTTTACAACATTGGTAAACAACAGGAGAATCACAAAAGCACAAGAAATTTTCAATGCAGTGGCGGTAGTTACAGTACATTAAGTACATGTAACCAAACCCATAATTCCTGGGGGACAGACACCGGCGATTAAGGGCCTGGGTCTATTGTTCTCCAAGTCAGAAATTCCTAGCATGGAATCAAACTGGAGTTTGTTGTTTGCGACGTGGTCTGAAAATCGAGTCGCGGTGGTCTGACCACCGCGACTCGATTTTCTGACAACGTCGCAAACAACAAATTCAGAGTCATCTTTGATATCGTCAACCTCTCGCGAGAATGTTATACTTCTAAAAAAAATAACACGTCTGTGAGTCTGAAAGAATGGCTAAACATGACAGGCTGTTCTTTATTTAAAGGTCGCTCAATATGGGACTACATTCACTACACTTAAGCACTGAGAGCAACAATCTCATGACGAAGAGCCATAGATACCAATATGGTCTTCAAAGGTCCGTCTAAATTAAATCATATTCGGATTTCCTTGTCGTTAAGTCATCATAGATGAAAGCAAGCACCGGCTATAAATCTATTTACATATCAGGAAGTATTCTTTCAGCACTTAGTCGGAAACATATGTCCTGAAAATTTTAACATAGTTCACTATATTAGGTATGTTATTAATAACATCAAAGCAGGACGCCAGTAACTTGTCAAAAATAGAAGGCGCACAGTCAGAAAAAGGACACTCAAGATCAAAATGCACTTGTATATATTTCAGCAATTTTCTAATGATGAGTAGATTTGAAACTGTCCTTCCTCGTATGGCTTTTTTAGAGCTGTCGCCTTATAATCTTGTTAAGTCCTACTTAGCTCACCCTTGTGCATTCAGTTATTTATTTATCTATTGATGTATTTATTTAAATATAGATACATAACATATACTGGGGCCATAGGATTGGCTCGGCCTATAACTGCACTGTCTTTTTTTGGCATAGTAATTTGAATTGCATATTGTCATAATGCTTTTACGCAGATAGAAGGAGCCCCGGTGGATCAGTGGGTTAAGCGCTGACCTACTGATCTAGCGCGGGGCCCGGGTTCGAGCCCCGCTTGAGGCGAGAATCTTTCCTACCATAAACGGGGTTCCATTTCACACAGCCTTTCATTATCACCCTTTTATCGTCCTGATATGACTGAATACATGTACTGTTGAAAAGGACCTAAAATCACGTCATCCATCATCGAAGGTAGGGGAGAGTCGGGTAACTTCGGACGGCGGGTAAATTCGGACAGTGACATTGTTTCCTTTATATGTCAGTTGTCTGGAACTAAAACAAAAAATAACGGGCCAAACAGTGAAAATCCTGATGAGACGGCTCCTTATGAGCCGTCTCATCTAGATTTTAATGTTTGCAATGGTATGTCCGAATTTACCCGCCTGTCCGAAGTTACCCGATTCTCCTTTAGCAAGAGATATTTGCCTATTATATTCGCAAGCCAAGGGTACTGAGTCAACTATTTTCCTTACGCGTAAGATGCGTCCGCACAATCTGAGCAGAGTCTTCATTTTTTCGCATGTACAATCTATGAATCCTGCGGGGTAAAAAACTGAAGAGTGAAAACCTAAATTAGTTTGTGTGGTTATGCAGGCTAATTTGAATTTTCACTTTGGGCACATGGCTTAATGCCTATTTTCACACAACATCTATAAACGATACCTGTAGGCTAGAGCATGCGCAGTTCAAAAATGGATAAATCAGCATTGTTTTCCCGCCCTTTTTGAGGGGTAACATTTTCAGGGTTTAGTATTGGCTTTTCCATAGTAAGAGCCCGGCTCAAATTAAAGAAAAGAGTCTGACTTTTGAAATAAGCGGAAATGCTTTCCCTGACAGGGTATCCTAACATCGTTAAAACGATTTGATTTTCTCACTGCATGTTTTTTGCGTTGAATAAAATCGGAAGGTAAAAGCAAGCATTTGTCATGCTGTGCCATAGAATTGTCGTCTGCTAGTATCAGTATCACCATTTCTAGAATTTGAATGCGCATGCAGCGTCTGACTGCCAAAAATAGATTTATAAGCCAGACCTTTTCGCACTTTCTTCACGTTTGCCTCATGCCGGAACACAGAAAAATTACTTTGCGGTTTGGCTCCTTTTTAACAGTGTTTTAATCCCAGCAGGACGATGCGAGGGTGATTCTGAAGGGCTCTAGATAATGAAGCGCCATTTGGATCAAATAGAATCTCGTCTCCAACGGGGCGTGAACCCACAATTCCGTGATCCGAAGGTAGGCAGCTACACATACTCAGAAAGATGTGCTTTTTGGAGCCAAGGCAGGATAAAAATAAAAAGAGATAAAAATAAATAAATAAAAAATATAAAATACTATGTTTACAAAGCAAACCACTACACAAATTCCTCACTGGTAAAAGGGTAAAGTCGGGTAAATTCGAACAGCGGGTAACTTCGGACCGTGACATTGTTTCCTTTATCATGTTTATATGTCAGTTGTTTGGAATTAAAACATAATCAACAAGGCAAACAGTGAAAATCCTGATGAGACGGCTCATGATGAGCCGTCTCATCTTGATTTTTACTGTTTGCAATGATATGTCCGAATGTACCGACCCGACTCTACCCTAAATCTTGTATGTGTTTGTTTCTGATAGAAAATTGACGATATGTGTCACTTCTCTAGACTGTTGTTAGATACGAGAGGCAGAAAAGATATTCCAGACGACAAATTACAGTTGTATACCCTAAAACGATGTCTTGGAGTACCGCAATACCTGTATGTATTGCAACGCCTTTCGAAATTCTTATTTATGTTTATATTTCTATAAAAAAGTACAACTCAATTCATCTTTGAATCCGGTCCAACCTTTTTGGTCTGAAACTGCTTTTTTATATATGAAAGACCCAAATGAAACTGTTCCCTATGGTCCATGGTAGTTTGATCTCGGTCTACAATGTTCGCACTTGTACGGCTGTCCCAATTCTTAAGGGTTTTTTTGTAGTCTAGGTATCGAGATCGTTTTGAGTGAAAAGGTCGACACTTTTGCGATTTCTTGTTGCAAATTATAGTCATTAACTCCGTATTACTGCGCGAGAAAAATAAGTGCGACAAAATTAATTTCAATCATTTGTCTTTTGTCTTTTCCCGATCGGCCTGTTGATCGACTTAGCTGTCTGGCTGTCTGATATTAGCGTGATCTTTTATATTCATTCATTTAGATTTGTTTTATATATTCAAACTTCAATTGACTGTTAACACCATACATGATGCCTTTGAAGCATGGCAAGGCTTAACAAAAATGTACTCTCAGATGTAAAATGGACAGAGAGGAAAGTCTAAAATCTAGACAATTCGACAGTTTACTGGTTCAGATAAGAATATTAGTTGCACAATAATAAAACTACTGAGTGCATGCCCAATCAGAGTTGTAGGTCGGTTGTCCATATAGCTGTGGTTGGGCATGTAAGGAGTGTATAATGATAATGGGCATAAAAGTATTTATAAATGATCAGGAAAAAAGGCTAAAGTGAAAAGAGGCATTAAACAGCCAGTATATCCAGTGTCCATCCAGTGTAATCATACAGATAAATGAAATAGTGTTTACATTTATGCTGTAAACAAGTTGAAAGGGTTGTAGATTGATGTTGACAGATGATAAAAGATGATAAAAGATAAACCAGAAAGCAAGCAGGAATGGATAAAGTTCAAATTGCAAAAGTTTTTTTTCTCTCTCTCTCTTCTTCTGTCATTTCAACGGAATATGTATCTCAGCCTGGACATGGGTTATGCCCATGCTGGGATGTATAGGAACTGAAAAATTGAGAGAATTTGGCACAGGTTGCATACTAGGAAAATTATAGAGGCTCTAGGGTATTTATATGTTTTCTTTGAGTTATCATCACAGTCAAGTAGACTGTCACTGAAGTGCATGGAAAAATGGTCAGCCTTTTCAGACCTCAATGTGTTTATAATAGAGCATTTAAGGTGGTGATTTATGGTAAATGTAAAAATCTGCATAAAACCATAAAAAAGTAACGTATCTCCCTGAGAGTTAGCAGACTTCTTATTTTCGTTGTTCTTTACAGTTTAGAATACAAAATAGATGTACATGCTGCTTAAAAAAGTGTTTTTATAAGGAAAGATCAAAGGGTAGTTTTCTGCGAATAAATCTGAAAAAATAATATAGTTCTTGAAAATTTACGTAGTGCTGAAGGTGCATTATTGCATAATGAAGAGCGTCCTAGCAATTATTTATTCCAAGTCTTTCTCAAATTGTAATGTAGACCAGATGAAAACGGTAGCTTTTTCTCAATGCTCAACCATGTACAAAGTAAATGTACACTGGATGCATTTATTAAATATAGGGTAGGCAAGCATACCTATGTTAACACCTACAATATAAATAATACATTACTGACATGATCAGTGGTGTGTAGATGAAATTGTTCAACCTTGTTAAAATAGTATCACCTGTCTCACCTGTGTGTTTTGCAAAAAAAATTGGACACAGACTGCATCTTTTTTCATCTGCTCAGCCTGATAATGTGTGAAAGAGTTTGAAAAAATAATTGCTAGGACGCTCTCCATTATGCAACAAGGTACTCTAAGCACTAAGTATATTTTCAATAATGATATTATTTTTTCAGATTTATTCGCAGAAAATTACCCTTTGATCTTCTCTTATAAACACACTTTTTAACATTTACAAATGCTGCATTTTGGGATTCTAAATTATGAGAAACAACATAAAGAAGGCAGCTGCTAAGTTTTGGAAAGATCAGTGTTATTTTGAGTATTTTATGCAGATTTTTGTCTTTGTCCCAAATCAGTGATTATCACCACCTTAATAGGAAGGGAGAACATAGAATGGGATTTGGTTACATATTATAATAAACTGTAGGTTCAAAGGGGCTAGAGTAGATGGTGGGGTACTCTTAAATGTTCCAAAGGTGAAAAGGCTGCTAACAATAATGGTAGCTTTTTCTTTCTTTTTTTAAATTGATGAAACCAGGGTGAGCACCTTAAGCCACCTTTGCAGTAAGCCATAATACATTTGAAACTATGTGACTTCCGTAACAGCTTGGATGGAGCTGCAAGGGCGACATGAGGTGTTTTCTGTTTTCGGTAGTGCTATGAAAGAGCAGGGTACAAATATGACCATTGACGGTACAACCTTTGCTCGATGTATTTAAAAACTTCCACCCATTAATTTTGAATATCTCGAAAATGAATGCAGCTACGGCGACCAAACTTTTACAGCATATATATTCTCTTATACCTAATTATATCAATATACCGAATCTGAAATTGTTCAACCGAATCGGTCAGGAACAAGCACGTGCTCCTCGTGTTCTTAGTACCGTTTACATAAGGATGAATAGCTTCATGTATACAGTTTTCTGATGAAACATTTCTCTCACAATATCAAATTGAATTTTAAAAGTTTGAACTCGGTCAGTGGCTTTATTTAGCCTATCGCGCCTAAATATCGCAAACAGGCGCAGAGTTTTGGGCCAGATAAATGCTGAAATTTCAAAAAGTGACGTCGCGGTACAATTTTATGCGATAATTACAGCAATTTACAATCTCAGACGACGTGCACTGTTTACAGGAAACTTAAAAGACCGTCAGAAAATCACCTAACCGAGATTAAAAACCAGAGATCATGACGTTAACTAACGTCAACGCCGTCTCCGTAATAGGCTTTGCGCGACAGCATCATCCGCAGTGATACTTGCAAATCAACGTGGATGACGTCACAATATTAAGACAGTAAGAAATGGTCGAAAAGAGTGTTGCATAAGATAACGCCGTCATCACCTTATGAATTTCAGCGACGTAACGCTCTTTTACTGACGTCATTTAGCTAAATGATACAATTGAACTGCGTAATCTTTAAATTTGACAAGTTTCAAGCATTTTGTCGTTTAATATTCATCACCGTCATGAGTGAACAGATCGGCAGCCAACAATAAAAAGTGGAAGTTTTTAAATCCTTTCAGTATATATAGTTCGGTAAAAACGTGAGAAAAATATAAACAACGTCTTCTGAACTACGCAGAATAATAGCGTAGAAACTTAATAAGCGCCTGAGAAGCAGTGATTAACAATGGTTTATCCCGAATTATTTTTAGCAAAAGCGAGTATTTATAGTAACATACGACGTCAGCCTTGAGGATTGGTCTGATTAAAGTTAGGTGAAATAATAGGAGGGGTAATGTCAACGTTTGCGGAGTGAAGTTTAAAATGATCAAGTTTATACTGGTTTGAGTCAGCAGTTGATGGTGTAAAATACCATAGTAATTATCCTTTTTCTTTCTTTCGTGTCCTTACTATGTAAGAAAGGCAATAAGTAATCAAAGGACCTCTGACGGTTGTAATGTTAATTTGCCTATAAAAATAGTCAAAATTAAACTTTTGATATACCCAAGAATTTCTCTTGAAATTTGTTGCTCTCAACTTCCCCTAACTGGCCGTGAATTTAATTTCTGATTTTTTTTGCACATAGACTTCAATTTTTGGTGGAAAAAGCCAAATTTTGTAATTAAACGTAATGGAAACAGGAAAAGTTTTTTAAAGATACTTTCCCCCCCCCCGTGCCTCAGCTAGCCACTTTGCATGTATGTGTGTACTATCATAATACACATTATATATGAGTGGCTTGATGAGGCACGGGGGGGAAGATAGTCTACAGCTGAAAAACTGAAAAAGTGGGTGGGGTACTTACACCCTTTATATCTAAAAATAGGCTAAAGTCCTTAGTACTGAAAAAATATTGCATAATATCAGTAACAGTAGTGTGTACGTCAGTTTTAGCGTAGTTATCAATTAAGATTTCGATATGTTAGAAAACCAAATAAATGGACTTATTTTCTGAGACTGAAAAATTCACATACCCCTCTTGATAAAATTGGTCTAAGTTAGTCTAGAGGCATGTTCATTTTTCAAAATCACTGTTAAAATGTCTTTATAGTACACAAGGCTACATATTAATGCCAAATATTTCAACTTCTGCTGCCCGAGGACGGTGCAGTAATTTGTCAAAAAATGGGCAAATATGCATTGATACTGTCAGAGGTCCTTTGTAGGTTTTTTATGGGGAAGTTGCAAATTCGACCATAAAAGAGAGGGGTTTTACCCGGGTACGGTGTTTAGGCGGACTCGTGAATGCTTCTGAAGATTTTGTTTTTTTGCTGTTATTCTGTGGCCGCAAACAAATTGATTGAGAGGTACTCAGAGTACTACAAATACTGGTACGACTTAAATGCTGGGTGTACAACTCGAACTGCATATTACAGTGGACTCGACAGTATCGGATCATCGACAGTATCGGATCACTCTTAGGTTATCACCCATTTTTCTCACAAATGAAGCAAATATTTTTACCATTATATTACAGTCATCAAGTTCGACCAATGGCAAAGTGCAGGGTGAAAAATTCGATCGAAATCTGCGGCTGAGAAACAAATCAGAGTTGTTGAAAAGCTTGGTCCCTCTTCAGCTGCGCTTGCATTTTGCCTGTTACTCGTTACCCCCAAGATAGATTTCGGTTATTTAAACTCTCTTATCATTAGGCGATTGAAACCAATTTTGCTTTGTAATGTGTCCTGGCATCCCTAAAATTGCAGGCAGTCATTATTTTTGTGACATCCGAGTATTTGATGAAATTAAGGACTCGAAAAGTGAGGCACCGATGTGCGACAGTAACGAATCATCATATAATTTGAACTGAAATACTGGCCTCAGCTGGAAACTGCATGTTGGATGTATGGCCTGATGCTGAAAACAAGTCATAAATCAACTACCTGAGTGGCTGCTGTGTCTTTTTTCAAAGAAAATCAGTTTAAAACTAAGACAACATCCTTTTTATAAAATACCCCCCACCCCAAGCCCCACATTCTAGCGTATGATAATGAAGGTTATGCGTAGCACAACCAAGCTTCTGCTAAACATTCTGTTGAAACATTCGAGATCAGCTCGCATGAATGTCAACCCAATAATGACTGGCGTTCATCGGATGGACATCTGTACACTGTGTAGACTCAGATTAATGCCGGAGAACTCGTTGAATAACCATGTAGTGTTTATACACTGATTGCACTGAAATATCGTTAAGGTGGAAAATCACCGCAAATTTGTTGATCCTAATCAGACACCACGGTCTTATCAGGGTCTACACTTTGCAAAGGCAGTTTATGATCTTTACTGTTTGAGTAGTTCCATGCTATGAGGCGCAGGGGATTACTGAGTTAAGAATTTTTGGCATGCTTGTAGTTTTGTATACATTCAACTTTTATTTAACAGACAAAACCGTTGCTGGTGAAGGACCATGTGAAAATATCGTTGAAAGGTTGTAAAAGTTTCCTCAGAGACTTTAATAGGTCCAACTATTTATGTGGCCAAACTATTGAAGCTAAGAATGTTGGCAGAACGCCTCGGAGGAACTCTCCTGTAAAATCATATCATATGATCCGATACTGTCGCACCTGATTCGTTACTGTCGCAGGACCCTCCCGTAAGTCTGCATAGGTTATCTGCCCTTAAAGGAATAAATTTCGTAAATATTTTGACATGGATAGATAGAAGGGATATTTTGCATTTGTTTTGTGTCATAACATACATACTTTAAGCATTCATATACAACAAAACGGGAGTTTGCTTGAACTTGATCCGATACTGTAGAGTCCACTGTACTGTAAGTAATTTGGTTGTTTTGTTTGAAGATTCGTGTATTCAGAAAGTTGCCGTGCACTAGCGACGGTCGAATTTTAGACATAACGTAACTGAAAGTGTTCATGTTTTTTTTTTTTTTTTTTTTTTTTTTTTTTTTTTTTGTTGTTGTTTTTCTTAAACGTGTAAATAGTAAATCAGTTGTGAATAGGTTAAGGAGCTTCCCTTGTGGTTATGACTCTCGACCTGTTAGAGCCTTAAAAAGCCATTGGGATCAAAATAGGGAGAGTTGATCTGATGGCGGAACTTATGGTTCAGCAGTTATGGAAGGGATCAGGTGGGCAATATAACCCAGCGGGCACATGGCGTCTGAGTGGCGTCATACTGACGTCGATGCGATGTCATCACACCACATCGCATCGCATCGACGTCAGTGTGACGTGGTTTTGACATAGTGTGCCTGCTGGGAAGAATGTTAGCTCAGACTCTGCCCATAAAAGATATATGTTATGCAGGGCTGTGGAAATATCATGTCTTCCTATTTTAGGCCGAAAGAAAGAAAATAACTTGTTTCCGGTTACGTCTCAAAACCTTTTCGGGTGGGTAGGTAGGCAAACGTTTTTTTATAGAAAGACTTTTTTGTATGCAAAATGTATCCAGATCCTTTAAAATAGTCTATAAATGCATCTTAGGGTCCCACAGGGCCCTAAGAAAGTCTGAGTAAGCCCCAAAAACATAGGGTCAGTTGGGTAACCAGAAACAAGAGACTTTTTTTCTTTGTCCCAACACTTTTTTTTTATGTACTTGCCCAGGGGCAAATATAGATGTATACATGGTTTAAGAAAAAAATTAAACTTCGACAAACAGTCTGGGCCCAGACCAGAGTGCTTCTGTAAGAGCAGTCTGGTCGGGGTCCATACTGCTGGGCATTCCAATTTGTACAGTAATATGGAAAAAAAACAAATGTGTAAAGTAAGGAGTAAGATTTTTTTTTTTTCAATCTCACAAGACATGTAGCGTAGAAATGCCATATTAAGACCTTTGTCAAAATAAGAATGAGATAAATGCTTATAACTGAATAATTAATCCTTCAAATAATGCTAAAAGTAAAAAGTATGCAAAGACCAGGAACTGAAACAATCAAAATCCAAATCCAGCCCTCAAACCATAGTTGGAAACAACCACATTCGGGAGATGGACAAGTAATTCATTTTGCAGGATAAGTGGAGTTGGATTTAATACCTGTCCCTGGACAAGTAAGAAACTTCTCTATATCCACAAACATGTGTAAAAATACAATATATACACATCTTAAATGTTCTGACAGTGCAGTTCAAGTTGAGTTTTATATATTGATAGTTGAAAAGCTCCTTTGTATGCATACACCTGTTTAGTATAAAAATGAAATGTACTGTTTCTGGCTGTCAGACGCAAAGAGAGTAAATTAATATATTAACCCTTTGCCTATTGGAAATATTTTAAAGAAGCTTAAGTGGTAAAAATGGGTAAACCGTTACAAATTATGTACAAAAAACGTACTTCTGAATTAGTTGTTGTAAAATTGCTGCCCTTAGCTAGCTTTGAAGTATAAATCGTACAAATATGTGCACAGGTTTTATGATTAATTACTACTTTGAGATCAGTAAATTAATTAGCACATGCATTTACAAAAATGCATCAAGAGCTTCACTGGAACTACCTGAACAAGGCGGTTTCAGGAAAGCGTCACAATAAATGGTAACACTAAGGATATACATTGGTAGTAATGGTACAAGTTAGTTTATATTAGACCTCGAGTGTAAATAAGAGACCTCAAATTAAGTTTGAGTTGTGCACAAATGACAAGATGGAAAATTAAAGTAGTAAGTAGCAAATCTAACACCCCAGAATCCCATTTGCCACCTCTAGACAAAGTGGATAGTAGTAAGTTGCAGCCTGGGAACTCTGTTATAAAACTAATCTCTGAAAAGTAAAAGCAGACTAATACTTTAAAATTGCCTCTGTTTGCAGGACCACACACGGTTCCATATGGTCAATGCTTTTGACCATGTGAAGTTTGTCTGGTCTTAACCTTAAGACTAACTGTAAGGTTGGCAAGGGTATTATTATGGTTGCCAATTTATGCTATTAGGTGAGTTAGTTTTGCTACCAACCTGTACATGTAGCAACATACTACCGTAGTGTGCGTATGTGTTGGGACGCCTAAAATAGTGAATTTTCCATTTGGGACAAATGGAAAGTTTGTTATTTTGGGTGTCCCAATACTTAGGCGCATTGGGCTATCCAAAAAATAAATTTTGATATGGATAGATAATTATTCTATATTAAAGGAGGAGTATAAGAGTAACATAGGGAAGTTGTCTTTTAGGGAGGTCCTTTGCAAGTATGAAACATTGCCTCCATAATGAGGGAATGGTGTTGGGAGTATTTAGTTTTTCAATATTTGCAAATGTAAATACAAAAAATATGGACGTGTGTGGACACTGGACAGCTGGGCATATGTTTAGGAACCATAAAGACTATGAAAATGCTTAAAATAAATAAGTATATGGGTGTAAATATGTATATATAATACAACGCTTCTATTTTCCATTTATTTGTATCTAAATATTAAACCTAAAATAGATAAATAGATAAAAATAAACATAATAAACATATCAGATTTTTCTTAAGACAGTATATAGTAAGTTTTTAGTAAATGTCCGTCCTATATTACCGCCTTAATCTGAGCATCAAGGTAAGGCTGGAAGTCAGGATTGTGTGAGCAACTTGGAATTTGATATTGAATATGATAGTAAGGGATTAGTTTGGTAGATTATAACTCCGTATGTGTAGAGATAGTAAGCAGGGTTTTTCCCTCGACCTTGTATTTAAGGAGTGTTTGGACCCACAGACCAATTCTTAAAGGTCCATTACTAAAAGTAAAGAGTCCTAGGCTCTTGAACAAGACATAAAATGTCGATATTAAAGCTAAGACCTTTATAAATACTATATTCTGAAAATAGTAACGGTTGTACTAAGAATATTATTAATCACCTTGAATTGGATTTTTGAGAGTCACTATGGATGCATCTTTGATTTCCTAGGAGCCTCAGACATTCTCTTGGACGCTGGAAACCCTATTTTTGTGTCAAGGAAAACTTTGATCTAGGAGGTATTGGCATTGATAAATTAAATTATGGAGAATTTACCTCCAAAGCTTTAAAATGGTTGTAATCAACACCGCTAGCAGATTCTTTTTAGAATCCCTGTTGGCTTCTTTTGATGACCAGGCTGTCCGAGGTGTGATCTGCTCTTTCCAGAATAAATTTGCTCTTAGAGGAGCAAATTCTTTCATTTGGAAGTAGACCCTGCCGAGAAGGAAGGCAAAATATAGTAGAGTTGCGTTCATTAATTGTGCACATACTCTCTCTAATGTTGATTATTAGAGGTTTATTAGTGGTGGCCTTTTTGCTGCACATTTGGGACTTGCTCTAGGTGGGTCCAAAGGAAAGGTTACAGATGATATTTTTAGAAAAACTTATCATCGCCTTATGGAGTGATTTTGATATTAGTTTACACAAATGTTTGAAATATTTAAGACATGTGCCATTTCCAGTGTTGTAGGTCCAGGGTCAATGTCACAGTTGCCCCCCTTTTATTTCTTTTTAAGGAAAGCTGGGTCATCCTTTTTGGGAAATTATTTAAGGATCTAGTTTATATCAATTGTTTTTGGATAATTTTGCATTTCAGGATGCAAAGGTCTAGGTCTGCATGCATTGTCACAAAGGAAAAAACTGTCATTGTTCTAGTAACCCTATTAATGGACCAGGCTCAGTGAGAGGGCAGTATGTAATACCTTGTTGTTCTTATATTCTGGCTTCCAAAAAAGTAGTGATGGGATGCATGGAAAAAATAATATTCTTTATAGGTTACCTAGGTGTCCATGGACCTGGTAGGAAAGTATAGTAATGCCATATGAAAGGGAAAAGGCAGGCATTGTGCTGCTATTTATTTACTGTGTAAATAAATGGGTGCGTTGTAACTGCCCGGAAAAGGAAACACAAGTTCTTTTTAGCTGTTCTATTTATTTTTGTTCTACTTATGACACATATAAGACTGACACACCCACAACTGTTTTTCAAGATAAATATTCTAGTAGTATACAGTCATTTAAACTACGAAAGCTTTCTTCACAGATAACGTTTACATTAATAACAATGCCTGACTTATGCAAAAATGGAAAAACATAATTTAATCAAAATTTCAAGTTCAAATGTTAGAGGTTTGCATGATGCGCAAAAGAGAAAGGATGTTTTTGGTTACTTAAGAAATAAAAAAATTCAGATTTGTTGCTTGCAAGATACCCACTTTACTGAAAGTCTAGAACCTTATATTCAGGCGGAGTGGGGTGGGGAAGCCGTATTTAGTTCCTTTTCCTCTAGTCAAAGGGGTGTTTGTATCGTATTCAGTAATGACTTTGAATATAAAGTATTAAAAGTTAAAAATGATGTACAAGGTAATTATATTGCACTAGAATAAGAAATTGAGGGCAAAAGACTTACATTAATCAATATATATGGACCAAACGAAGATTCTCCTGACTTTTATATTAAAATTGCAGAGATAATGGAAGAATTTGCAACTGACACTTGTATTATATGTGGAGATTTTAATTTAGTACAATACCAAAACTTGGATACTTATAATTATTTACATATCAATAATCCTAGAGCAAAAGAATGTGTTTTGAATTTAACGGAAGAGTTAAATTTAGTGGATCCATTTAGGGAAATTTTTGAAACAGATAGGAGATATACTTGGCGTAAACCAACCCCGCTCAAGCAAGCACGACTTGATTTCTTTTTAGTATCAGAAGCATTCATGACGAGTGTTGAAAACATTGATATCTTGCCAAGCTATAGGTCAGATCATTCCACAGTGGTTTTATCCTTTAAAGTTAATGATTTTAAAAAAGGAAAAGGATTATGGAAATTTAACAATAGCCTATTTTGAAAGATATCGAATATGCCAAATTAATTAAAGATTGTATTCAACAAACAAAAGAACAATATATGGTCCCCGTTTATAATCTAGAATATTTAAGAAATAATGAAAATTACCCTATACAATTAAAAATATCAGATCAGTTGTTTTTAGAAACTTTGTTGATTACAATACGTGGTAAAACTATATCATATTCAGCCTATAAAAAGAAACAAAACAACTTAAGGGAAGGAAACCTATTGAGAGAAATTAAAATATCAGAGGAAAAACAAGTTTTAGATTTAGAAAAAATAGAGGAATATAAAAATGAATTAGAAAAATTAAGGAAAGAGAAATTAAATGGTGTAATAAGATCAAGAGTAAGATGGGCCGAAGAAGGAGAAAAACCTACTAAATACTTTTGTAGTCATGAGTCTAGAAACTATGCTAATAAAACTATTCCGAGTGTTTACAAAGAAAATGGTACCGTAATTAATAAGCAAAATGAGATTTTGCAGGAAGTTAAAAAATTTTACTCTAATTTATTTTCGTATCAAGAAGAAGAACAAGATCTCAATATAGAAGACATTTTAAATAATTTAAATAATTATCCAAAACTGTCAGCAGAAGAAAAAATAAATTTAGAAGGGGACATATCGGAAAAAGAGATAGCTTTTATATTAAGTAAAATGAAAAATAATAAAAAGTCCAGGGTCAGATGGTTTCTCTGCAGAATTTTTCAAATTCTTTTTTAAAGATTTAAAAATGTTCATTAAAAATTCAATAAATGAGGGCTACAAAATGGGCAATTTATCAGTTACTCAAAGAGAAGGGCTAATAACATGCTTACCAAAGGGGGATAAACCAAGGCAATTTCTGAAAAATTGGAGACCAATAACCCTTTTAAATGTAGTCTATAAAATTGCATCGGGATGTATAGCAGAGAGAATTAAGTCTACACTTTCAAAATTAATTTCCAATGATCAGACAGGTTTTAGAAGTAGTCGTTATATTGGAGAGAACACCAGATTAATATATGATTTAATGCACTATACAGAAGAGGAAAATATACCTGGGTTGTTACTTATTATTGATTTCGAAAAAGCATTTGACTCTATATCATGGCATTTTATATTTCAAGTTTTAAAACATTTCAATTTTGGTGAATCATTGATAAGGTGGATATCTGTTTTTTACCAAAATATCTCCTCTGCAGTCATACAAAGTGGGTTTCTTTCAGATTTCTTCCCAGTTGAAAGAGGTTGTAGACAAGGTGATCCCCTGTCTCCATATATATTTATATTATGTGCAGAGGTACTTTCTTTAATGATTAAAAGTAATAAAGATATCAAAGGTATCAACATAGATGGTGTGGAATACAATTTGACACAATTTGCAGATGATACAACTATATTTTTAGACGGTACAGAAAAATCACTTGAAACAACAATGGATACCCTTTCTCATTTTGCGCATCTATCAGGCCTAAAAATTAATACATCCAAAACTAAAGCGGTATGGATAGGTGCAAGAAAATTTAGTGGTGAAACTTTTAACCATAGATACAAATTTGATTGGCAGCAAAGTAATTTTACTATATTAGGAATAATTTTTTCTTGTAACCTTGGGGATATGTTAGATCTAAATTTCAAAGAAAAGATAATACAAATAGAGAAAGAACTTAAACAGTGGTCGAAGATAATTTTAACACCCTTTGGAAGAATCACAATTTTAAAATCTTTAATCATTTCTAAGTTGAACCATTTTTTTATTGCATTACCAACCCCCTCAGATGAAACCATAATTAAGCTCCAAAGATGTTTCTTCCAATTTATTTGGCAGTCTGGAACAGATAGAGTAAAAAGGGATGTTTTAATGCAAAGTTATGAAAATGGAGGACTCAAGATGATAAATATAAAGAATTATATTACAGCATTGAAAAATACTTGGATAAGAAGGTTAATAAAGTGTGATCATAAATACAAGTATATTTTTGAAACTGTATATTCCAAGATAAGTAATTTGATAAATGAAGGAACAGAATTTGTAAACGCAATAAAGTCCAACAAAACAAATAAGTTTTGGAATGATGTTTTAGATTCATGGGTAAGTTTGCAATATAAGATGAGCCCATCATTTAATTCAGATATATTGGGTATAAATATATGGAATAATAAAAATATAAGGATAATAAACCTGTATTTTACCAAAGATGGCAAAATAAAAAAATTATTTCATCAAAGATTTGTTAAATGCAGATGGCACATTTTTGAATTTGAATGATTTTATAGAAAAGTATGATTTAAATGTAAATTTTCTGGAATATTTGGGTGTAAGATCTGCAGTTGAAACTTATTTAAGAGGTAAAAATTTTGAAATTTTAAATTTTATAGAAACCAATAATTTTCTACCTTTTAGTATAAGACAGATAATGAGAAGTGCAAAAGGTAGCAAAGATATGTACAAAATATTAAATGAAAAAATTACTATTCCAAAAAGTCAGCAGAAATGGGAAAGAGAATTTCAGGGTATTGAATTAAAATGGAAAGTAATATATAGTATACCAGCGTATTGTTGTAGCAACACCAAATTACATTGGTTCCAGTATAGAATTTTGCATAGAATTTTAGCAACAAATGATCTATTATGGAAATATAAAATAAAGGGGGATAATCTATGCACAATTTGCCAGAAGTTTCCAGAGACATTAGATCACCTGTTTTGGTATTGCGAAAAAGTACAAGAATTTTGGGAGAAAGTAGAAATATGGATAGCAGAAAAAAGTGACTATATAGTTAATATCCATAAATATAGCGCAATTTTTGGAACAAGCATTAAAAATAAATTTAGCAAGCCAGAGAATTATATTCTATTGTTAACTAGATATTATATATATGAGAGCAGAATTAGTAATAAAAACTTATATTTGAATGTATTGAAAAGTGAAGTCAAATGTTTCATGGACATCGAAAAAACGATAGCAATAAAAAAAAACAAATACGATAAATGTTCTAAAGAATGGGAGGGGTGGCTAGGTTTGTTTGAAGAGTGAAATCAGTTCTGTAATATATTTATAATTAAAACATATAATTATTATAAGAAATTTACAAGTATACAGAATAAGATAATTTACACAGATAAGGATATGTAGAAGAGTATGTATATAAGTATTCATACATGCGCGGATAAGCTCTGTGAATATTTATACATACCTGTATGTTTCAGCTGGTCACTGTCTCCATAATAATACTTCCAAGACAGTCTATTTTGTTTAACTTGAAATTTAGACCACACAGCTCCATAATTATAAGGTAAGAAGTTAAGAAGTTGTTTAAGTACGTTTTTCTTCGTTTATGGGACAGTTTTGTTTTCTCCATCAGTGCAGCCCTAGAAATGTGGATCAATCCTATAGGAAGGATCCGATATTTCTGGGTCTGTTTGATGGAGGAATCCATCTCAAAGTTAAATTTCATATAGATAATTTTGATCCTTTTTTTTTTTTTGGAGATGGAAGGACGCTGTCTTTGTGGACGAACAAATGCAGTACTGCTACAATGTTTGAAATAACTGTTTGAAAGAAGAAATGGCATCATAAATCGGATTTAGATTGATCAGTGCATCAGCGCGCTTACAAGAATCAGACCTTTACTTTAATACAATTTCAGAACTGATTCTCATTTGAAACATTAAGTATCTGATTGAGCTCGCAGATGCACAGTTTGATCTTTTTCCTCATTTTAGAGAAATCAATATACTTTACTTTTTTTCTCTTTCTTGTTAGAAGTAACAATTGGTAAAAATTTTGTGCACCTAATAAGTCCAAGATAAAACATATACATGAAGTAGCTTCTTTTCGTTTAGCAAATAAGACTGTGCATGCTAATTTATATGTTTACAACATTATCTGCGGAATGTGAATGTGTCAGCTTTATATGAATAAAATTATAAAAAAAATGTACTCTGCAGAAAAGTGGAACTAGAACTTTATTATAATACTGAATCATTTCTGTCAGTGCGAGCGTCAGAGACAATAATTGAACGCAGTCATAATCTACCGTATTAATCATATTAAACGGACCGAGCACATCGCGTTTTATAAAAGCTTGGCGTTATTTAGAGGCTAAAAGTAGTGAAACCCTATGATAATCAGTATTATGGTGATTGGTATACTTTCAAAAGAAGCACCTCTACTGTTTTTCGCCTCCCTTCTCAGTAACTCTTATAGGAAAAAATTTGCTTCTCAAGGAGTAAATTCTTTCCTTCACGAGTAGATCCAATTTTGAAGAGTTACGTCATTTAAAGAAGCAACCAAGAAATCATGTAATAACTTCGGTAAAGAGGCCGGTGGTTTTTATTAGAGTAGGGGTGTCTATTAGGATTAATACGGTAGTCTGGTCTCATGGCCCTCTTGCACCTACATGTCGTATCAAGAGGGCCATGAAGCCCTGACCCGCTCACCTGAGTAAAAAGGTCACACATCAAACTAGTGTCATTATCTATTCTATTTAAACATTTCCCATATAAAAGCACCAGAAGCAAATTTGACTTTGTCAAGGTCAATTCTAAGTCATCATTTGAACAATTTTAGGTCAAACTCGTCCAAACTTTCCTTAAAATCTTATGTTCTCGCAGTTTTTCATATTTGATTTTTCCGTAAAAAAGGTCAAGGTCAACACAAGATCATCATATGAACAAACTTGGAACTAGTATAGGACGAAATGCTACAATCTTTGAACAATCTTAAAACTACTCGAGTACCTAAAGCTACATACCAAGTTCCAAGATCATCGATCAATTAGTTTTGAAAGAAGCCGTTTTTTTTTTTAATTTTTACCATATATGGGCAAAGCGGACATGTTGGTCATGTGACCTGGACTAATTTAACAAAATTTCGGTCCCACAGCCCCTCGTCCCAGTGGCTTCAGAGGAAACGACATTTGAAACTGTTTACAATCGACAGCATCTCAGTGACCTCAGTATAGTGGAGGCTATATATGAAAGTAGCTGACAATTAGCCCACGGCTTCTGAAAATCTCAAAATCAGTCCTAATAAAAGAATGATTTTGACTACTTGTACTCACAAGTCTTCATGTACTCATTAAGACGACTATATATACAAATTTTAAGCCAATGTCTTTGAAACTTTCCATGAAATCATATGTTCTAGAATTTTCCCATATATGACCTTCCGCAAAAAGATCCAAGTCAACACAAGGCCATCATTTAAACAATCGTGGTAGTACTTGAGTACCCAATGCTACATACTAAGTTTCAATGCCATCGGTAAATTGGATCGGGAGAGTTTTTACCATATATGGGCATAGCAGCCATATTGCTTATGTGACCTTGACTGTTTGAAAATAAATTTCATTCTCTCAGCCCCTGGAGACTCTTCCAGAAATTTGGTTACAAGTGGCCCGGTGCTCTTTGGGGAGATTATGAAATTGTCTAAGTATGAGAGTCCTGGGTCAAAGGTCAAAAAATAACCTTGACCTTTTATACTCACAAATCTTCATGTACTCATTAAGACGAATGTATATACAAATTTGTATGCAAAACTTAAAAATTTTCCATAAAATCTTATGTTCTAGCATTTTCCTATATTTGATATTCCGTAAAAAAAGATAAATGTCAACACAAGGTCATCATTTGAACATTCTTAGAACTACTCAAGTACTCAATGCTACATACCAAGTTTCAAGACCATCGATCAGTTGGTGGTGGAGAACTAGATTTTTAAAAGTTTTTATCATATATGGGGATGGTGGCCATGTTGGTCATGTGACCTGGACCGTTTGAACAAATTTTCGTTCCCTCAGCCCCTTAAGTCTCTATATGAAATGCGCTTATAATTTGCCCAAAGGCTTCATACCAAGTTTCAAGGCCGTCGGCCCATCGGTCAGGTAGAAGAAGAGTTTTATAGGTTTTCACCATTATATGGGCATGGCGGCCATGTTGGTCATGTGACCAGAACAGTTTTTATAATTTTTCGTTCCAATGAGCCCTGGATGTAACATTTGAAATTTGGTTACAATCGGCCTAGCGGTTTCAGACGAAAAGTCGTTTGAAATTGTGGACTGATGGACGAACAACGGTGCCTGCCTATCCTATAAGCCCCTCCGGAGCCGCTGGCTCAAGTGAGCTACAAATTATGAACTTCAAGGTGTTTTCCTGTCCTACATTAAGAGAGCCAGGATAGCACAGGCTAAATCATACCATATATTAAAAGTTTATCCGACGAAAGGTTAGAGGTCCACGGGTATGCGCTAGACAAGATGACCTCTTAATATAGAAAAGCAATTTCACCGCGACACAACAAATCAACAAAGTGGCATGTGCGCCCAGGGAAGACTCGAATCAGCCTGGGCATTCGCCCAGTCTGATCAGAGCCTTCGCTGTCCGCATGAAGGAAGCTGAGATCCTTAGCTTCGCGTAGAGTCTCATAGAACTGTGCGGATACCCAGCTGATCTGAGTCTGCGCTAGACGCAAAACCACTTTGTTGGTTTTCTCGTGTCGCGGCTCAGTTAATTTTAGTTATAAGGACCATGAAATGTGGCTACTAAAGCCGGGTCATACCTTCACAGTGGTTAGAATATATATGCTGGTTTGACTGTGTTTTATTTTTTAGCAACTATGCTACCTTACAAGATCAAAATGTAATGTCATTGACTCACGTTCTGAATACATCCGTCATTTGTTTGACAGAAACGGAGTCTATTAGGACCGACGCAGGTGGTAGATGTGGAGCAATTCTAAATTCAATGTCGTAAATAGTCGAACACACCAACCACCGATCTGATGGAATCGTCCGTCTTTGAATTTGGACACATTCACATATGCTGCGAGAAGTTCGGGAGTGGTGGAGAAGAAACGGAGTAGGGGGGGGGGGGGGGGGGGGGGGGGGTTGCAGAGAGCGGGGGTTGGATACGGAAATGATGGCAAAAGGCTAAACGTTCACTGTTTACTTACGCAATTTTATTTAAATATTTAACATTAACACGGCAACTACATCTAGGTCAAAGTAAATTAAGTCAGCCTTTGAAATATTTTATAGCGAGATCAGTTTTATGGCATTCTCCCAATGGTGATCATTAGCAGAAACTTTATTTAGTGGTCAGCAAGAACTGTCTTGTTTGACTTCACAGGGGTCTCCTGGTGTCGCAATACATTATTTCCGTCGAGTCCTCACCTCATCTCTGGTTCATTCATCGTACGTCTTACGCGTGATTTGTTTGTTTCCGATGATGATTCATTGATGGGTTAGGAAACCTTCATGCGGACCAAGCAGCTAACTAAATGTCTCGAACCATTGCAGAAGCAGAGCCCCCGCTTCCCCCCCCCCCCCCTCAGTAATCTTTTGCGGCACTTCTGTTGTGGTTCCTTGATGTTACATTTTGCTATGTCCGCTTGTCTATGTTCTTTGTCGGTTTGGTCACCTGTTTCGCTACCCAAACTGCATTTTGTTTTGTTCTGTTTTGTAAGTTGAAAATAAAATAGATAAATAGATGTTGATGATGTTTTTGATTAAGATAGCTGAATGATCACCTGTTTGGGAAAGAGCTGCTCATTCGGTTTCGCGAACTTGTGTTATTTTTTCCGCGTGTGTGTGTGTGTCTTTCTCTATTGGTTTTGAGAGCGGGATGTGGGATTTGATTGTATTAATTCCTGATCATTGCCTATCTTTTTACTTTACATAGTCTCCCTTATCTTCAGCAATATGAGTCATCGACAGCAATCAAATGAAGGACAGACAACCGCAATTCGGTCTTATTGCTAAAACGTTCACGATAAACAGCCATGGTCATGTCGAGACGGTCAGTTACCCTAACCACACTATTTCTGGGCATGCTTAGACCTCCTAAGCGGTTAACCAGTACTAAGGCCTGAAAAATATGACATTATGACCTCTTGTGTGTTCATACCTGTAGAAAATAATGATGTTCGCTTGCATTAGCGCTCAGACTTTCCGCACAAGAAATCACTGAAAATCATTCATAATGCAGAAATTAACTCAAATAAGAAGCAATTTGCCAGTGATGTAAAGTTTTTACCGGCAAAAGTAAAAACTTGTATTGAAACTATACTATAACTTGTATTGAAAATTACAATATATCTGGAATTTGTTTCTGTCATGAATAAATAAAATTTAACAAGCGTGAAAGCGGTAGATATTGCGAAAGAAAAACACACACTTTTTCACGAAAATTTAATATAAAATGTTCATTGACAGGTGCTGCAAAAAAACTCATGGAATCAATTTCCATTTATGAGAAAATATGAAATTAATAGAACTGAATCATCTATCGGAAAATATCGAGGAATTTGGCATAAGCTTTTACTTAAACGTTTTACAGTCCAATTGTAAGTCAACCCCTCGATGTAGAGCAGGTAATGTTACCGGATTATCATTTGCGTCTAAATCTGTTTTCAGAATCTACGTTTAGGTATTTTGCGGTATAAGGGTACACCCCCCATGTTTTCCGCCAATTTTACAAAGGGTAACAACTTTTGTGACTTTCTCTATGCTTCCCTGAGGTACGAAGCTCTCCCAGAAAAATGGGGTCTTCTTTTAGAGGAAAGAAGGGAAGCAGATGTGAAGATAACAAAGTTTCGTCGCTCACGGGAGCAAACACAAAAGAAACAACAAAATTGTCTCCCTATCAAAAACATGGCGCTAAATCTTTAATCATTCATCTTACATGAGGAAATGAGTAGTATCTATATATTTCCCTCCGATTTCAAGATCTCATACTATCAGGTTGGCATGTACATGTATATTTTAAAAACATGGCCGGAATTTACAGCAAATTTAAACACCTGCAAGCATACCTAGTTACGTTTACTGAGGTACGTCGTTATTTTACTATTGCTTGATTGTGAAACGGCCAGCTTCTGGCCAAAAAGTAAAATAATATATAAATATAATATGGTTCAAGATAATGGAAAAATGAGGATTTGTCCAGTAGCTTTCCCAGTAGTTATTTATGAAAACGATCAGCTTTGATTGCAGGTCAGTTGTAAAGTAAACGAAGGATGCATTTCAGTTCACTATTTTTACCATCCATAAGTTTAACGGACCTTGATCATTCTTGTTGCTAACAACCATGTAAGCCGCGACACGAGAAAACCAACAATGTGGCTGTGCGCCCAGCGCAGACTCAGATCAGCCTGGGCATCCGCTCAGTCTGATCAGAGTCTTGGCTGTGCGCAAGAAGGTAGCTTAAACCCTTAGCTACCGTTTGAGCACTTAACGAAGAGTCTCATCTAAATGGGCGGCTGCATAGGCTGATCTGAATCTTCCTAGGGCGCACAACCACATTGTTGGTTTTCTGGTGTCGCGGCTCATGTAAGTTAGAAGTAAATTCTTTCCTTTGAGGGAATCGTCGTTCAAAATGGCAGAAAACACGCAAGTATACTCATTTACCTTCAAAGGTTTCATTAAGATTAACTTCAGACATAATATTATCATCCTTTTTAAAGGGAAAGCATTTATATCAGCAGAGGACATGGGTCGGGATTTGTACACGGGTAGAGATTTTGGTTGGTTTGTTGGTTGTTTTGGGTTTAACGGCCCTTTGATACAGTATTTCTATTTCAGTCTACATTCAGGCCGTCTCCCAGAGAGAGGAAGAAAGAAAAAAGATATGATAGACGAGAGAGAAAAATTCAAACACCCCACCCGCACCTACATGTACTGCAAGCACATTAGGTCCTTGCCCTACTATTATCCAAATTAGTAGGATGCCTTGGCACAGAGTTACGCAGCACCATCGCCCGACCCGGCCACCCCTACGACCAGAGAACAGTATACATATTTCCAGCACTTTTGCAGCTTAATCCTAGAAAATAGCGCCACGTGTGGTTTCACGTATTTTGTAAGTAATCATCTTTCCGGATTATAGTAAAAATTTAATTTATCTTGCTGTTTGTAAAGGCAAGAAGTCCATTAGTGAAGCATAGGATTCTTCGCAGACAGAAAAGATAATTCTTTTGAAGGTTCTTTATCAGAGAAGCCAGTTAAGTGCTGTTTGTCTGAAACTATTACACCTGTGAATCATCCTTTCCATATTTCTTTTGTTTAAAATTCGATTAGTGTGTCAGATGATAGGTCAGTGAAGAAACCCATGCGCCACATTTTTATCAGACAGTGAAGTAAGGCAATTAGGATATTTAGGTGCACATAATCATATTTTAAAGGTATTTGCGTATACCTCCATTGTCCGCCATTTTAGAGAAGAAAACAACGTTTGTGGATTTCTGCACATGTTTGCTACCCCAGGCTACGAAGCCCTTCTAAAAGACACCTTTAGACACTATGCGAGCTTAGGTTAACCTATATTTAGCGTAGTCGGATCTCACTGTTCGCTGTTTGTCTGTAACCTGAATCCACCCAACTCACCTGGGACATCCGTCCAGGTACTAGCCGAGCCAAACGTTGCACTTGCAACAACAGTCCACCACTCTGACCACACAACCATAAAGCATGCTTCCCATTCAAGGCGCCATCAGTAATATCTATACTTTCACTACAATACACTACCACCGAAACATAGATTTTAGTACCGTAAACAATAGTCTCCGATCAGACTGCACTTTACATGTAACAGTGTTAGCGCAAGGATTAAGTCCCTATTTCACGGAAGCACTCAATTAAACATCTGGCTGTGCATAATTACGTTGACCGTCTGAGTGAGTACACTTCTATCGGGGTTCAATTCTTAAAAAAATTGTTGGCTTTGACCTACACTGAAAAAAAATCCGTAGATTTTACGGTAGAATAACTGGCAACCAGCTTCCATTCCATTTCCCGTTGTTTTTTACGGGATAATTGCAGAACATTGTTGGAAATTACGATATGGCAGTGTTATGTTTACTGGCCGCCCGCACGAGAAAATATCTTTGTAGTGTTGAAGGGCAATATGACCAAAACAACATATGTTCTATACTATCCTACTCTGCCTCATAATTCCTGCAAATGTTTACGGGCGCTCGTAAAAATAACGGGAAATGGACTGGCAGCTGTTTTTCAGTTATTCTACCGTAAAATCTACGGAAATGTTTTACAGTGTAGGAGCAAATTCTTTCCTTAAGAAGAAACCCCAGCGATAAACCTTCGTGTTTTATTATTATTTTTACAATGGGGAACAACCTGTGTGGCTTGCCGTTCACTTTCACGGTAGAGGACGTAGACCTTCAAACAAGTTTTCTATTCTCAAACAAAATTGCCTCTGGAGGAGTAAATTCTTTTCTGTAAGAGTTGACGACCACTTAGAAGGAAGGCAAAAACAATCTTTCCGTTTTCATGTTTGCTTCCTTAAGGAATAAATTCTCAAATTTGGAAGGGTTTAGCAGTCCAGGAAACTGGTAAAAGGAAGTGTCCAATTTGAATTTTTCCCCTTTTGTAAAATGCAGTAAAACATGGCGATATATACTCATACAGCTTTATTGGACCCTTCATTTATGTACACACAATGTCTATCGCCTTTGCGTTTTCTTTTTACATGTACTCAATGTTTCGTCCTGTCCAGATACATACAAGTCACATCGGAGAATTTTGAAAATTGCCTAAGATTAAGATGTTATGCAATGCGTGCAGCTTGGTACCAGTAGATCGACCAACAGCGAGCTACATTACTTACTTACATTGTTGAACGAGACTCAAGTGTTCAACAACCCAGCAGGCACACAAGGCTGAATCAACATTGTTTCAACCTTGATTCAACATCGTGACGTTGAATCAAGCTTGATTCAAGGTTTATTCAACCATGTGCCCAGTGGGAAGACTTTCTACCACAATGCATTCCCAGCAGGCACAAAAGGTTGAATCGTCATGACGTTGAATCAAGGTTGATTCACTGTTGACTCAATGTCATGTGCCCAGTGCTTTATTTCAGATGTTTTCTTTTCCAGCACGGAATATAAACTGCAACGGCTGCTGCCAGAAATGACAATCCCGCGCAGTAATACAGTGCCTCGTCGTATCTTCCGGCGGCTTCCGCTATCCAACCTGTAAGAATCAATTTCAAGTTCATATTGGGCGTATTCGACTGGGCCTTTCGTGCTTCACGATTCTTAGCGTGAAGCACTTTTTCTATAGAAAAAGTGCTTCACGCGAAGAACCGTGAAGCAATGGGTGTTTCGTCCTTCACAATTCTTAGCGTGAAGCAATTTTCTATAGAAAAAGTGCTTCACGCTAAGAATCGTGAAGCAAGAAACGCCCAGTCGAATACGCCCATTGATGCAACTAATTGAATATCAAAACGACGCTTTATTTTGAGTTTTATATGTTTTGTTTTGACTTCCAGCTTTTAGATTCAGCTATGGTTTCAAAGTTAAAATAACAAGAGGTGTGCATTGCTTATCGTTCCGCCCTATATACCCTTTGATCAGTATCTTTGCTCGACTAGGGAAATATCGCTGCAATGTGCTATGACAGAAGGTCTCCTGGCAACTTGTGAGCAAAGAAGACTGCTTGATGGGAAGGCTGTTCTTAAAAAACATAATATAAGGTCACAGCGTACGGTTGTTTGGATGAAGTAGAGGAAATAAATCTCCAAATTACATGTAAGTGGAAGCAAATGTTAATTTTTACATCCTTACAAAGAGAAACTTCCTACTAGGTTTCCGGTACCTCGTGGCCCTTTTAAACTGAGGTCTACTTTGCAAGGCAAACAAATATGAGCCGCAACACGAGAAAACCAACAATGTGGTTGTGCGCCCAGCGCAGACTCAGATCAGCCTGGGCATCCGCCCAGTCTGATCAGAGTCTTCGCTGTCCGCATGGAGGTACCTTAGACCCTTAGCTACCCTTTAAGCACTTAACGAAGAGTCTAGTCAAATTGGGCAGATGCCCAGGCTGATCTGAGTCTGCGCTGGGCGCACAACCACATTGTTGGTTTTCTCGTGTCGCGGCTCATATTGATGCAACTAATTGAATATTAAAACGACGCTTTATTTTGAGTTTTATATGTTTTGTTTTGACTTCCAGCGTTTAGATTCAGGTATGGTATCAGTTAAAATAACAGGAGATGTGCATTGCTTATCGTTCCGCCCTTTATACGCTTGGATCAGTATCTTTGCTCGGCAAGGGAAATATCGCTGCAGTGTGCATGGCAGAAGGTCTCCTGGCAACTTGTGAGCAAAGAAGACTGCTTGATGGGAAGGCTGTTCTTAAAAAAACATAATATAAGGTCACAGCGTACGGTTGTTTGGATGAAGTAGAGGAAATAACTCTCCAAATTACATGTAAGAGGAAGCAAATGTTAATTTTTACATCCTTACAAAGAGAAACTTCCTACTAGGTTTCCGGTACCTCGTGGCCCTTTTAAACTGAGGTCTACTTTGCAAGGCAAACAAATATGAGCCGCGACGTGACAAAACCAACAATGTGGCTGTGCGCCCAGCGCAGACTCAGATCAGCCTGGGCATCCGCCCAGTCTGATCAGAGTCTTTGCTGTCCGTGTGAAGGTAGGTTAGACCCTTAGCTACCCTTTAAGCACTTAGGGAAGACTCTGCTCAGACTGGGCAGATGCCCAGGCTGATCTGAGTCTGCGCTGGGCGCACAACCACATTGTTGGTTTTGTCGTGTCGCGGCTCATATGTCCTAGAGGAGCAAATTGTATCCTGTGGAGTATGATTTCTTAAAACGTCAATTCCGTCTGAGAACGGAAGCAAATTTAAAAATAGCAGGGTTTCATCTGAAAGTTTATCCATTTACATGTACCTTTAACTCTTGCAATTTTCAACTGAACGCTGCGCTCAGAATAACAGTTGAGCTGCGACACGACAAAACCAACACAGTAGTTGTGCGCCCAGCGCAAACTCAGATCAGCCTGGGCATCCGCCCAGTATGATCAAAGTCTTCGCTGTCCGCTTGGATGTAGCTTAGAGACCCTTAGCTACAATTTAAGCGCTTAGCAAACTGTCTGATCAGATTCAGCAGATGCGCAGGCTGATCTGAGTCTGCGCTGGGCGCACAACCACTATGTTTTTTTTTTCTCGTGCCGCGGCTCAGTTAATGTTTATACCTGCGATTGGAGTTCCAACTATCGTAGTAACGCTCATTAGACAGTACAACAAGCCCAGGCCCACGCTTATATCCCTTGGACCCACAAGCTGTAGTGTAATCACAGGGTGGATTCCGTCACATATAGCTGTCGAAAAATAGTTTAACATGTTATATATAGTTATACCACGGTCTGTAGGGGCGATAGTTTACGAGAAATAGCGAGTGGATTATCGACTGCCTACGGAAGGAACATTTCCTTTCCGATATTTATCAGAACAGAAATTGAAACAAGAAAATTAGAACAGAAATCAAAACAAAAACCGCCCGCGGTATAAATGTAACTATTTTATCGCTGTTCATACCGTACTCAGTAGCACAGACCTTGCACCAGTTTGCGAAATGTGTCATGCTAAAGTTCGCGCTTTGTTGGTACATGTATTATCCTTAGTTAACACAATGCCAACGTTTTGTGCTTATGAGAATAGTCGTTCCCAATAATTTAAAAAATTAGTATATTTTGCCATTAAAATATTACTTGGTGCTGCATATTACATACATGAAAATGCATATAGTACATGAAGCTGTTCTAAATAATTTCATTTTGCTGTTCTGTTACGATATGATATTGTTTCGCCAATATTGAAATCAACAAGAGTCCTTGATGCAGCAAAATAACATTTTGCATTACAAGTTATAAACACACATTCGTTTCAAGAGTAAAAGAAGCAACAGTAATAATTATCGCACGTTTTACCTGACAGCATTCCTATGAGTATTGCGAGTGTGAGAAAATTGGTAAAACCTCCAACGAAGCTAAACGCCAAAGACAAAGCACCAAATAATGTGATTGGCACTATATGCATAAGAGTTGTTTCCAGACGCTTGATATCTCCTAGAAAACCAAAGCCTGCTCTACCAGTCATGCTTCCGAGGCCCATGGCGGAAGCAATAAATGCCGCTTCCTGTTTTGTAACTCCACGATCGAGTGCAACATCCGGTAGATAGAGGAAGGGAACCAGAAACGGAAGCATCATTATCGCCCATGACGTTGCAAAGGCAGCGTAACCAGGGTTTATGAATGAAAATGTTGACCTGCAACTGGTACAAGTCTTCGTGTTCTCTTCTTCAGAAGGTTTTTGTGTTTCTGCATCTACGTCTAGTGGGAAATAAAGAAAATAACAAAAGTCACGGTCAAAATAAGACAACTTGCCCTGTTATACATGTTATAAAATAAAGTTGATTTACCATGTGCTATCGGCAGCACACGCCTTAGTTTGATTAGTTGGTATTATGCGTATTCAAAATCATTTTGAATAAAACTTAAAGCATAAAGCGCCTTTCTTCTAAATTATTCAAATAAATGCAATATCTTAAAAGTCCATACCAACATTCTGTTGCAGTATTTAACAGCATATTTACAACCGTTATCTATATTTGATGTCTATACCAAACAAGGAAGCGAAGGATATAATTACCTTGAATAAAAACAGGTGGACGTGTAAAAGTAAGTGAAGCAACAAGACATTGTAGGCCAACGCCACTGAGAATCAAGAAGGTTCCTCTAAATCCATAAGCGTCTATGCAAGCGTTAGTGAGTAGTGGAATCACTATCGTCCCAGCGCTTGCACCAGACCCAGCGATGCCAATGGCGAGTGAGGCTCTCTTATCAAAATGTTCAAACACCACAACTCCGGCTGTGGTGAAAAGCAGAGAACCTCCTATTCCTGAAAGAAACTTAGAAATGAAGCTGTTTGATGAATTTATATAAGGGAATTTGCAATGGCAGTCGTTTCAAAATGCTAAACTGGTTAAGAAAGAGTTAAAAAGTGATGGATAACCTCTAGTCCAGGCAAACTGGCGATTTTTTCGCTAAACCTAAAACAAATTGCAACAAAAGCTTTTTTGCATTTTTGTTGAACACCAACATTCACATATGACATATCAAAAGTAGGATAAAATCGGATAATGCAAAATATTTTTTTTCTGAATTTTTACATGCGCCTCTTTGCGTCTTAAATATACCAATTATTTGTAATGTTTATATGACATCACATTATTGCTGTGAGTTTTATTTCTAAAAACCTATTCTACCTCTGCCAGAATTAAGTCTAAAAGCTTAGGATTGAATTTGACACATTTTGTTGCTGAATGTAAAGCCATCTAGGTCTTAAAATGGTATAAATTACCCCACCCACTTTATTCTGCCTTAAAATCTGAAGTGAATTTTTGAAGGTCAGTAACTGAACTGCAACAAGAAATTTGTCATACTGATGACTTAGCTTAGCATAGGGGCTTGGTTGGCAGGAGTTATGGGACACTAAACATTGCTACATACTAAATAAATATATAAACACTGGGCCTCTTGGTTTCAGAGAAGAAGATTTTTTACATTTTTCCAATTATAAGTCTATGGGAGCCAATGATTGATTCCGTGTGTGTGTGTGTGGTGGGGGGGGGGGGGGGGGGGGGGGGGGGGGGGTGGCAATTCGAAATTTGGATCCCAGGGGCATGGTTGGCAGGATTTATGTCTGTGACCGCTAACCATTGCTACATACTAATGATATGTAAGCTCTGGGCCTCATGGTTTCAGAGAGAAGATTTTTGAAGGTTCATAGCTATATAGCCCTATATTAACAAATGACACCTTGGTTGGGGCCAGTTTGGACCACATGGGCATGGTTGACAGGATTTATGCAGAGGGCCACTAAACATTGCTACATACTAAATGTTTAAGCTCTGTGTCTCATGGTTTCAGAGAAGCTTTTTTTTAAAGTTTTTCACTTCATAAGACTATGGGAGCTACTGCCCCTGGGGCGTAGCCAATTTGGACCCTAAGGGCATGGTTGGCAGGATTTGTGTAGGTGACCCCTAACCATTGCTACATACTAAATATGTAAGCTCTGTGCCTCATGGTTACAGAGAGGAAAATGTTTGAAGGTTCTGTAGCTATATAGCCCTATATAAACAAATAACCCCCCTGGGATGGGGCCAGTTTGGACCTCAGGGGCACGATTGGCAGGATTTATGTAGGGGATAACTAAACACTGCTGCATGCTAAATCAATCAGCTCTGGGCCTCATGGTTTCAAAACAGAAGATTTTTTAAGTTTTTCTCGTCATAACTCTGTGGAAGCTAATGACCCCTGGGGTGGCAAATTTGGATCCCAGAGGCATGGTTGGCATGATTTATGTACGTGACCACTAACAATTGCTACATACTAAATATGTAAGCTCTGGACCTCATGGTTTCATAATGGAAGTTTTTCGAAGGTTCTTTAGCTATATAGGCCTATATAAAGCAGTGGGCCCCTAAGGTGGGGCCAGTTTGGACCCCAGGGGATGGATTGGCAGGAGTGATGTAGGGGACCACAAAACATTGCAAAATGCTACATATATAAGCTCTGGGCGTCATGGTTTCAGAGAAAAAGATTTTCCCCATTATAAGTCTATATGAGCTTTATGTTGCCATGGCAACCAGAGTACCAATTTGATCTGCCCTTTAACCTTATGCAGTCAGTCCCCCACCCCAACTATGCTACACATAAAATTTGATCAAGACTGGACAGATGGTTCAGGAGGTATGTTTTAAAGTGTGGAAGACGACGACGGACTACAGACCAAGGCTGTACTTTAAGCTCACCTTGACAGGTGAGATAAAACCTTAAAGAACATCCCATTTTTCAATTCCATGACCTTGACCTCAAGGTCACTGAGGGGGCAATGGTGTAAAACGTAAGACCATTATCTAGCATAAGGGAAAGTATCAATGGGTTAAAGAGACATGTGTGTTTTAATATAACCTAAAACACCCAAAAGGTGGACATGGACGCGGATCCATGCCAACACTGGGGTGACAACAATAGCTCTTCCTGAAGGTCGTTCAGGCGAACTAAAACAGTGACTTCTTTCCAGAGGAGTGGGCGGGTGGGGAGGCAGGAAGGAGGTATAATTTGTAAATTTTGAACAAGAAAAGTAAACATTTTACCATTTGTGAATGCAAAAATGTCATGGCGGTCATCACCTAATATCCCTAAACATGTCCAAGTTATCTGCATTTTTAACCCTCTAGTGGATTATCCTTTCAACACATGAAGTATTTAGCCGGGCCACATAGTGCAGTCGGTAGCGCGTCTGACCCAAGAGCCAGAGGTCCTGTGTTTGATACCCGGCCCGGCTACTTACTTCCGTTCCTCCTTACGCTGATTCAAGAAGGACAGTTGTCAGTTACTGGCGAAAGTATGCGCACTTAGTTCTGCTTAACCGCATAGGATGTCTTAGCCGGCCTAAGAATAGTGTCGTAAGGTTAACTGACCGTCCCGACATAACCATGGTCATTACCGTGGACGTGAATCAACGAAACAACACTCTCAGATGTCCCATCATTTGATAAGTAGGAGTTACATCAAGCTGTTTTCTTCTGTTGTTCTGTCGCAGTCTTCATTTAAAAACATTGAGCTGTTTACTATCTTCATTACCATCCATATTGTCCATCTGAATAGAGGTTATGGTAAAAGCAAAATTTGCACTGGTGGGTGGGGTAAACCAATAGTAATATACTATATGATCGACCGGTTATGCAAAATCAGCAAATTTAATGGTAGACAAAAGCTAAAGAATAGTATATAACTGCTTTATCAACGACTTCTAAGGATTTAACTTGTCTAGAAATGATGTTTAGAAGTGGCTTTAAGACCAAAAGTAGCTGTGCAGTGATTTAAATCCTTCAAAAACAAGACATATGAAAAAATCAAGTTTCGCATTCTCCGATTTTGTCCTACTTTTAGTATGTTAAACAGGTAGGTCTTAGGAGCTTATTACTGCAAAGAAACCTTTTGTTGCAATTTGTTTTAGGTTCTCCCACAATTTGACTGGACTACTCTGAATTTACTCACTTTTCAGCAACATTTTAGTTACAATGTATTTCTGGTCCAAGCTTGTCGTTATAATTAGAGTGTTTTTGAAAAAACGGAATAATGCAGTGCACAGTTTCTTTCCAAGCTTACAAAGTAGCATGCAATATTTTGTGAACATAGCACAACGCTTTCTTATCTTAAATTGTATTTATCAAGGTAGTCACCGTGACACCCATATGAATAATTAAGTCCAGAATGCAGGCTTCAGCGGCAATTTTAAGAATGCGTAAATGACGCGACCTCGGTTTGACAACATGCAAGCCTTCTGGGAATAGCCAAAATGTCATGCCGAGCTGAAACCTATTTATAACAGTTAAACTTTTGTTTAACTTCAGAATTCGTGTTTTAGAGCCTTGTCGTATTACATTCAATAATCGCTGTAATATTTGTGCATACCCCCAACAAGACCGTATGTTACGTACAACACATGAAGGGATGGGGTAAATACGCTAGACAGAAGACCCACAAACAGGATCAGAGATCCAACAATACCAACCACCTGACAGCCAAATCTCTTCAATAGGATTCCAGTAACTGGTCCTGAAAACATAAACAAACGAGCCGCGACGTGAGAAAACCAACAATGTGGTTGTGCGCCCAGCTCAGATTCAGATCGGCCTGGGCATCCGTCTAATCTGAGCAGAGTTTTCGCTATGCGCTTAAAGGGTAGCTTAGAGTCTAAGCTAGTTCCATGCGGACAGTGAAGACTCTGATCAGACTGGGCGGATGCCCAGGCTGATCTTAGTCTATGCTGGGCGCACAACCACGTTGTTGGTTTTGTCGTGTCGCGGCTCAAACAAGAAAAAACATGAGCAAACTTCGTTTGAATCCGGACTCATTAAGGTCAAACAAAGATGCAATGGCCGTTACAGAAATTTAGTACTTATCGGGAAATGCTTATCCTGAGCACTTTTTATACCATATGCATCATTATCGCTGATAGGTAGCATCAATCTTCGAAGACTATGACGTCAGCCAGGCAGTGCCATATGCATGTATTATGTGTATGAAACTGTATCATGTAAGTCTGTGCAACAGCGGTCATATCAAAGAGGTGGTGAATCTTGTAGTTTATACCAGTTTATTCTGACTCAGAAACGCATAGATAAATGAGCCACGACACGAGAAAACCAATAATGTGCTTGTGCGACCAGCGCAGACTCAGATCAGCCTGGGCATCCGCCCAGTCTGATCAGAGTCTTCGCTGTCCGCATGGAGATAGCTTAGACCCTTAACTACCCTGTAAGCGCTTAGCGAAGACTCTGATCAAACTGGGTGGCTGGCCAGGCTGATCTGAGTCTGCGCTGGGCGGACGACCACATTGTTGGTTTTCTCGTGTCGCGGCTCAAATAGAAAGAAATTGTCTCCATTGAGCCTCCCCAGTTCTATATGATTTTGTTAATAAATGAATAAATGACTAAAACAAATAAGCTTAAAGCATATCTAAAATCTTAAAAACACATGCTGAAACACCTTCTAAAAGATTTTTATACTAATACAATAATACCTGGTGTCGTGTATGGTGTGTATATAATACCTGCTGCTAGTAGAATTCCTCCAAATAAAGACTGTACCCACGCAGCTTCAGCTTTTGTTCCACCAAACTTGTCACGGAGCTCTATGTACATTACTCCAAACGACTGGGCCAGACCCCATGAACAGAAATACAAAATAAAGCTTCCAACCACTATGATAAAAAGCCTGATTGGGGACTCCTTGGTTTCGTCCTCCTTAAGGTCGTCTTTGCTCCCCATACTGACTTGTCCGCCCTTAAAATCCCACTTGCACTAGACTGTGCTGAGTTAGTCACTCAAATGAAAATTATTATAATGTGTGCTCCCGCTTCCATGTTAATAAGTGCCAATGTCAGGTTATTGCTCTAGAGTTACATGTAAATACGTATTGCACAATTTTGGAACGTTCTGATGATTTTTATAACCTCCTTACCACCAACATAATATGAAATATAAATAACCCCAGCTGACTTTTGGTACCCTTGCATGTACCCGGACTGCACCAAGAGAAAATATCTTCATGACTGTACAATCAACGTTGACGGATCAAAGTCATAACTATTTGTTACAAGATCCCGAAGAAGCCAGAAATTGTTAATACGAGCAGCAACGACTCAGCTCAGCCTGTGCAAACGCACAGGTTATGCGTAGTCTTTACTGCTGGCACAAACCCTACACAATCATAGTTTTCTCGTGACGCGCATCATACGTACTGGTATCTCTGGTTGTCATTAAATTGTTTGGTTCACGGCTACCCTGATATGTAGCATCAATGCCTGTATGGAAACAAGGTTCATTAGATTATGTCAGAGAAATGTCATTCATCAGCCACCATTACAAAGTCCTTAAGAAAATACAATCTCAAACAGAGGAGTTCGTTACGCATTGTACTTAAAGATGGACGAAGAAGCATTTTTAAAAACCAGAAATTTCCCCCGAGAAATACATTCAGCATGACCTGTGCTATGACTTGGAAACCATAAGTATGTACAAATAGTCCCGTTTGCACCATACAACAGCTGTGCAATAGGCCTACATCTGACAGAGCAGTTCCCATAATGCATAATTCCTGTCCCAACACTGAGCACAGGAAGCACCATTGGAATCCGGCAAGGATGTCTGCTCTCACACACCCTCTTAAGCGTCTTTCAATAAATTCTGTTTACTTACAAGTATTGCATTATGGCCTCGCCATTCGAAGAACATTGGAAGAGGTCAGCTAGTGATACTCAGTCATATCCCTCTGTATAACTCTTTTGTTGTTGTCGTTTGCTTCCTAATGTTTCAAGTGTCTATGATACTAATAAAGTTTCTCTTAAATGTGTCATACGTGTTCACATGTACAAGTAACACGTGCGGGTGACAGAAATAGTTGTTTATAGACGAAATTGTAGTTGCTTAATTTCGCTTAGATGCTACTTAAAGTAGTTGAACGTTTTAAAGGTATCAAAATAGCTTGAAAAGAGCATCTGTTTCAGTTAATTAGGATTTGCAAATATGAAAATGCATTTTAATTGTCATGTTTTGTCGTACTCAATTGCGAACTGAACTAATGATGCTCTGATATGTATACGCCTCCCCGCGACCATGAGTGCCTTAGTGACTGCTCAAATAGCCACAATTTAGATAGGCCAGACTGATAAAAAAATCTTCGCTTTTCATGTTGCTAGTATATCTAATAATACATATAATATACTAATATGCAAATGGGGCGCCTCTGAGTAGATTGCACGTATGTACATGCTGGTTTGAGGATTGCCATTTCGTACAAGCCAATGTTCCAAGCATTTACTCTTGTGGCGAGGCTAAATGCCTAAAATAACTTTAATGACTTTGAAGGAATCGGCGTAATGTGACACGATTATGAAGTCTCTCATGACAGAGATACCATGATATCCTAGGTATTGGATCAGGCATGCTTATACAAACAGTGGATATACAGATCAGAATGCTCCTGGAGCACTCTGGTCTGAGTATCCACTTTTTGCCATTCATGTTAAAGTTTTGCATAGCTTCTTCTGATTAAGCAAAATTCATTTAATAAAGCTGGGTAGCAGTGACCAATGACATACTAAATTATAGTATTTGAAGGTTAGCTATGTCCCAATACAAACTAAATTATTTGAAAGTTTTGCATTTCAATTAGAAATTAGAACAATATCTGTTGTTCTCTTTGAAATCATTAAAGATCGGATTAAACAATAATGTTTAACAATTGTTCTACTTTTGGTGTTTCATTATCCGCAGAATTCAAGGTCAGTTTTGCATACCGTAATATGTCTATATATTTGGTCACATTATTTCTTGGTATGAGACACACTTATTAGCGCGCCTTTGCGAAGCAAAGGAGAGCTTATGCTATACCCCCGGTGTCGTAGTCCGAGTATGCGTTAGCGTTAGCGTCAGCGTTAGCGTCAGCGTTAGCGTTAGCGTCAGCATTAGCGTACCCGTCAGCGTCCTCGTCGGCGTCCGTGATCAGGTTAATCAATGTTAACAATTGCGTTTAGCTCCATGTTCAACTCTGTATCTTAGAAACTACAGCAGCTACAATCATCATACTTGGTACATATATACATCCATATGACTGCAGCAGCTGCATGACATAATTGTATGTCCTTGACCTATATGTTACGGTTGACTGACTTTGCTGTTTGGCACTGTTTTTAAGGCAAAATTTTTAGTTTTGATGAAACCTTTGACAGAAGAGACTTGATACTTGGTCAAATAGCATATCCCTATAATTGCAGCAGCTGCAGAGCTACCATGCTGACACCTGTGCCCTTGACCTTTGTTCATGGTCCAATGATTTTGTCTTATATTTCAAGCACTGTTTGATAGATTAACATCACATCTGTCATAGTGGATCGGTCTGACATCCCGAATGACCTCATATTATTTATAGATCACTGTGACCTATATTTCAGGGTTCAGTGATTTTGCCTTGTGTCTCCAAAGCTGTTTATAGATTAACATCATATTTGGGAATTTGAGGTCACTCTAACATAAATTTTATCATTCAGTGATTTGCTCCATATTTTAGGTGTATTTGGTATGTATTCATCAAATACCTGGGATAATGGCTCAGTCTGACACTGCAGATGACCTGATATATTTGTAGGTCTGTGCAGACTGTGAGAATCAGGCACCCATAAGGCGCGCTTTGTTGTCTTCTGACAACTCTTGTTCTTACACTTATTCTACCATTTATTTGTTGTTAAAATGTACTTCGAAAGTAGTCTGGTGATACTGATCTGGCTCTAGACCACCTGATCCAATTTTTCTGCCCTGACACATAGCATTTGCATAGAAAACAAATGAGCTGCGACACGACAAAACCAACAATGTGGTTGGGCGCCCAGCGCAGACTCAGATCAGCCTGGGCATCCGCTCAGTCTGATCAGAGTCCTCGCTGTCCGCACGGAGGTAGCTTAGATCCTTAGCTAGCCTTGCGGCACTAAACGAAGAGTCTGATCAAACTGTGCGGATGCCCAGGCTGATTTTAATCTGCGCTTGGCTCAGAACCAAATTGTTGGGTTTCTCGTGTCGCGGCTCAAATGAAGTTCAAGCGAACCATAGATGCATGTTCCTTTTTACGCTCCTGGTGTAAAGGTATGTGGATTACCCTTTTTTGGCCGGTGGACTTATCCCTCTTTATCATTTGATTGGCTCCATTTTAGTGTAGGCGCTTCTGGTTAATGTTTTCACTTTTACTGCGTTTTGCATAGAAATTACTGTAAGCTAGCAGTGTTGTCCCTGATCAGGCGCCGCGTTCTGCGTCGTATGAACTCGGTCTGTGTTGTTTGCATATATCCCAAAACAGGTTTCCAGTCTAAAAAGGGTTAAGAGCTGGAATCGGCAAAGAAATCGACAAATTTTGTTTTCCGTGAGAGAAATACAAGACAGGGACCATAAAAGTTTGACTTCTTCGTCCTATTCTCTTTGGTGAATATACTTTTCAATGCTTAAACACTGCAAAACAGTCCACAACAGAATCTGTAAACATTATAAATATATCTCCTACTTGATATTGTTTTCTTTATTAAAGGAACAGGGGAAAAGCCAACGCTGCTGATGCTATTATTCTTAACCAATGTACATTTGCTCATCATAAACACACTTCCATGAAACGATTTACTACGACAATTAGTATTTTGTAAGTGTATGACTTTGTGGTAAATATTTATGCATTATTCTTAAGATAATAAACTTGGCAAATGTAAATGAAATTGCAAATGCACTTGAAATACATGTCTCTGTTTCGGGCTAGAAGGCGAGAGTCAGCCTTGGACCCACGCATGCATCTTTGCAGAAATCTGTTCTTTTTACTGAAATCATGAGAGAAGCATGCAAGTAACGCTGTGGAAACCAGAATTGTTGCACCACTGCTGTTGAAAATGTTCAAGGTGACAAACATTTCTTGTATACGTAGGTGGCAATGTGTGTGCGCTATTCGCCTACGCTTTAAGAAGAAATTCTGATTCTGATATTGCTTAACTTCAGCTGTATTTATTGTAAAAAACCAGTTGCTAAATACCGTTATTCATAAAACTTTAATATGTTTTATGGCAAACTGAGTGCATTCTCGTTGACGCAGAAAAAAGTGGGCATTGTTCTTGTCGGGTTTCTGTTTTATTTAAGGAAAATGGGTACATGTACTATTCCCCAACGATAATGTGTTATTGACAAACATGGGCTATAAATAAAAGAAACAAAAACATAGGGGTGACAGGTAAAAACTGTATTGGATTGCCGTAGCTTAGTATCATAAATTACAGTAACACTTGGAAGCAACAAAATTAGCTCAGAAACTAGTTACTTGTATGCTGATCGTTTGTTACAAGAATCCAAGGGTTGGAGGTTCAAATCCGACATTTGACATTTTTTTTTTTTTTTTTTTTTTTGAAATTTTGTTTTCTTTAGGACAACAGTAACTTTTCTTCAATGGTCAAATTCGAGTCTTCCTCAAGTTTAACATGTTTCATGTTAATTGTGGTACAGGTACAAGGTTGGAGTTCTTCCTTTTAAGCATCGATTTTCTATCTTCAGCGGTTTATAGGAGAAAAAAGCCTGACGTCACTGATTGGACACCTGGGGGATACCCCGAGTATGGTTGGCATAAAGATTGATACAGTAATATAGTATACACTTAATGCGCATGATTGTTTGTATAAAATATGAATTTAAAACAGCAAAATTTTAATGTTTTAGACAGAAAATACGTAAGGCTTACATTTTCTTTAATGAAATTGAATTTCCTTTACGCATTTTAGCGATTACACTTCAGACTATCCTATAGACAAAAACTGTCAGCTGCTAATCTTTTGCCAACCGAGCTACCCACGTGGTCATCCGATGACGTCACTGCGATGATTCCCGTTATCTCCTATTGTATAATAGTGTCTTCGCTGTCTTCAGTGGATCCTTTGATCAAGGACGTCTGATCATAGTTCAAAAATGCCGCTGGAGTCTTGTGTTGACAATTTGAAATAAACATGTATCTAAAATAAACTGTTTGTGCGCCGAGTGCGGCTAGTGATCCGTTAGCACAAACGCATGGCTTCCTCTATTTTATTCATTTTTTTCTTTCTTTCTTTATTGTTAATAAAATTTTAAGAAATCGCAACCATCGATAGACATTATTACTTCTATTATATTTATTTTTAATTTTCTTTTCCCTAGATCCGATCGACATTTTACAGTAATTCCGCTAAAGTTCTCTAAGGTATTATATTCTTTTTTCTTTTTTTTACATCTTATTCTATTTATACTAATAAATATACTTTATAGTAGAAAAGATTAAGATACTGATCTACAGTATTTTCATTTTATTCTGTTAATATTTTGTCAGTCGTAGTTATTAAGATAAACAATATGGTTAAGTTGATGGGATTATCCAAATACGCGTTTTACTAGATGAATTCCATTAATTAAATGATTTCGTTTTCGTATGACAGGTGACTAAGACCCTATTTTCCTGTTTTAAATCGATAGCTATTTATTCGCACTTATTTTGATTATCTTTTACGCATTTTAGCGATTATACTTCAGACTATCCTATAGAAAAACACTGTCCGCTGCTAATCTTTTGCCATCCAAGCTACCCACGTGATCATCCGATGACGTCACTGCGGGGATTCCCGTTATCTCCTATACCTCTCTTCATACTCGGTCCTCGCCGACTGAGACGAAAAGGGCTCACTACATTTGCATTTCCTCTTACAAAACATGCTATACTTATTGGCATAATAGTAATCTCGGGGAGAACAAACGAGGGGCACGTTTCCACACCCTTTGATAATTCAGCCAGTGCCACAGTTATGTACGACAAATTAGGAGAGAAAAACAAAAACTAGACAATCACTAAAGGTGATGAATGCCCCCGCCATATGCCTCACTAGATGAGTAATGTGTTAAAACATATTTGTGTGAAGTTACATCAAAATCTGTCAATAAATAAAGGTGCTAGAGGGATGACTGAGTTTTTCTTAAAAATAGCAACTGTGACATTGACCTTGGAACTACAACCTTGAAAGGTTAACTTGTCCAAGATATTATCATACTTAATATTTGTGTGAAGTTCTATCAAAATCAGTAAATATATAAAGGCGCTAGAACCATGACAGTACTCAAATGTGAAATATGGTTATAATATGTATATTATTCAAGGGGACATGATTCTGCAATCAAGACCTTAATCAAAGTTCTGTTTCCTTTATGCACATGTTCAATGCATGTCTAAACTGTGTTGCAAGTTTCATATAAGTAAAAAGTATGCAAAGACCAGGAACTGAAACAATCAAAATCCAAATCCAGCCCTCAAACCATAGTTGGAAACAACTAAGATTACAAATAATCAAGATACAGAGAACATATGGCCAACCGAGTGAGCAGCTTGTTCCCAAAAGGTGGCCACTCAGCAACCCAAACCGAACCAAAAATAATAAGAACATACATAAGGTAAAACATCACAGAGACTCTGACACCAAAAACAGGCAACAGAGAACCACAACAGAACTACCGCCTTGGAACGGTCAGTAATGAATTACTGGGGGGCTTAAATCGATTTTACAGGCCCAACCTCACCCTCAGTATCTGAAGTGGTACAAAACATTTAGTTGGTAGTTCGGTTCGCATGATAACCCTCTAACTCGTCAATGAATCATCACGGTAAACACATAAATCAAATTTCAACACCATGAAGAAGCAAAGACGAGGACTCAACAGATACAACGGGCCGTCTGACAGGTGGAGATCCCTGTCCTGCCAAACAACCCCACTGGAAATCTGAAGCAAAAGAAGGTCACCAGTTGAGCCCCGGTGGACCAAGCAACAGACAAAAAGGCTCCGGTCCCAACCAACTAAAATATATAGCTTTAGGTCGGGGCCATCATAGAGTCTGACGCCCGATCCCCCGGTGTGCAATTAAAGTATTCATATCCCTGCATTGAATACTGTAGGAGGAGTTGCGGAGACAAGAACAGTACTACAAAGTATGACGGACGGACGGACGTACGTATGGACGTATGCACGGACGGACAAGGGCAAAACTATATGCCCCTCCCCACTTCGTGGCGGGGGCATAAAAAATGAAAAAATAAAATAACTCTGTGGGGCACGAACTAAAAAAGTAAATATGACAGCGCCTTCTGTTTGAGAGTTGGACGTCTTGACAACTGCGCCACTAGGATGGGTATCTTTATCGACTTAGACGACAAAGATAATCCTGGGCCCAGGTTCACAATCACACCTTAAAAGATAAGGAATACCTTAAAGTAAGGTTTTACCTTAAAGTGGTCTAAACGCTAAGGTATTCCTTAACTTAAGGAAAAATCTTAAAATTTTTAAGGTTGGTCCGTATCAACTTTAACTTTTTAAGGAACTCCTTAACTCTTTATATATGCGTAAACAATTGCGATCGACTCTTTTAGCTGTAAAACTATATGATAATTAATCCATTAAAATCCTTTATTGTCTAGAAAATATATTAAAAATCTACCATTGCACTTATTTTAATTAATTAGCGTAGGCTTATATTTCATTTTGAACTAGAGCAAGTGAGCAGGGGTTTACGTATACCCCCGGCCATGGCCATTGCCTAATGACACCAAACTTGAAACACACACTTAACACATATATAATACAATTTTTTAAGTATGTGCTACAGCATCCAGAGGATGTCAGATTATCTTCTGCAACCTACCAATAAACCTAATACTTAACACATCAAACGGTTCAATTGAAGGATATTGGAAATAATAGAAACATTAAAAACTTATAGCAGAAGTTTGACGCAAATGTTTAAGTATGTCACCTTGACCAGTATGTCAGCAGCATCCAGATGATGAAACCTGTTACAACCCAGAAGTAAACCAAGACACATATCATAAGGTTTCACTCAAGAATATGGGATAAATAATCTTATCTTAAAACATGGAAAAACTGAAGTCTGTGATTTTGACCTCTACGAAGATAGTACAGAATAAATTTTCAGACCAACATCTTATATTAAAACCCAACAAATGGTAGCGATGATATGAGATCTCAAAAACTTTAACAGGAAAACGTCAAAGCCCGTGACCTTTACCTCTAGGTCACAGCTTGTGCAATCCTTGAGAGAACCTCCTGTTTTGAGCCATCATCTGAGACATCTGCTCCAAGGTATTTGAAGCTGTTTACAGTACCCAGCTTCTGCCCTTTTACCTTGATCTGCCTCTGGATGCCATCAGCGCTGTTCGTCATCAACTTTATATGTGGCTATCCATAAAATGAATTATGATATCCATTATTCGATTTTTTGAATGTCCAAAAATCTACTGATTTTCTTTGGATATCAAAAAAATCGAATTATAGATATCCATTTATCGAACCGTCGATTTCCATAACTCGAATTATGGATATCCAATATTATGCTGTTTTTCATATCTATATTTAGAATTATGGAGCCCCGGTAGCTCAGTATGTTAAGTGCTAGCGGTCTAGCGGTTCCTATTCGAGCCCGGCTGGAGCAGGGAATCTTTTCAATCGTAAACGGGGTTCCATTGCACACTACATTTCATTATCACCCACCCATCGTCCTGACATGACTGAATAAAAAGATTATGGATAAATTGTCAGCTTTGACAAAGTGAATCTGTGTGTGTGTGGTGTGTGTGTGTGTGTGTGTGTGTGTGTGTGTGTGTGTCTCTCTCTCTCTCTCTCTCTCTCTCTCTCTCATGAATGCACATGAATAGAGTCAACTATGAGACCACGGTCCCAGTGTACGAAACCAGCAGGTATATCACGTCCGTATATGTATATCTTCGATCATACCGTGAAACCTATTTTATTATACGGAGGTGAGGTATGGGGAACATGTTCTTCATCTACAGCTTCAGTAAGAAATGAGTCTGATTTTAAACTGGAAAAAGCTTACATAAATTTCGAATGTGACAAGTTAGCGATGAAATATTATAAATATATTCTAGGTGTACACAAAAGAACAACTAATTTAGCAGTACAAGGTGACTTAGGTAGAAGTCCCGTATCTATTGATATTATCTGCTCAGTTTTAAAATATTTTAAAAGACTAGAGATAATGAATTTTGATAGCCTTCTTGGTCAAACGTTGCATACCAGTAAGAAATTACACATAGGTGGTAAACAGACGTGGTATTCAGGCATATTATTTATTATGCAACAGTTGAACATTACTATTGACAGTAACATTGAGGAAATCAAGTCTAGATTAATTCAGAGGTCTATGCAACATTGGGAAAAACAAGTAAATGATAATGCTGTTGTTAAGAAAGGAAAATTACATACATATTATGCTTTTAAACCTCTTTTCAAAAAAGAACTTTATCTGGATATTGTTAAGAATAGGGACGTTAGAAAATGTTTTACACAATTCAGACTAAGTGCACATCATTTGGAAATAGAAAGAGGAAGATATAAAAAGATTAAACCTGAGAACAGGTTATGTAAATATTGTCAACTGAAAGAACCTGAAGATGAAGTTCATTTCTTAACAAAGTGTCCAGCATATATGCAAGAACGTAAAGTCTTGTTTGATTATATTACTAAGTCATGCAAAAATTTCATCAATTTATCACTTGAAAATAAATTTGTGTGGCTGATGATAAATGAAGACAAAGATGTTGTGCAAAAACTTTCAAATTATGTATATACCTGTTTTGAAATCAGAAAACAACTTTGATATTCGAGTAACTAATTGTCACTTCAGTAAGCTGCTCTTTTTTTTTTTTTTTTTTTTTTTTTTGAAGTGACTAGTATGAGAATTGACTGCTACATTTCTTAGTTTTTTCATATATGTATGTAAATATATGTGTTTATGTTTGTGGGTGTGGTAAGATATACCATTGTTATATCCAGGGTCAGTTGTATTAAACTGGTATTTCATTATAACACCCAAGGGTCAGTTGTTTGAAGCAGTTTTTTTTTTATTTTTGACAAACGCATTCGCTATTTAAGATGGTGTCATCTCTTAATTTGGCGGATGCGTTGATAGTTGAAGAGTGCTTTGAACAGCTGGGCCTGGTGTTTTAGAGGTGCCAGTATATGTATATATTAGAGGTATTAGAGGTGTAAGTATATGTATATTTAAATGTGTATGTAGTCCATAGTAGTTATTTGGTCATGTCTGTTGTTATGCCTATATGGGCCCGATATGGAAATAAAAGATTCTTCTATGCATGCGTTATAACAGCATTGTCTTTGCAATTCTCACGCTCACACTCACAAATGCTGCCTAGGCACCTTCATACTCAGATTGCGTTAGCTGAGCTATTGGTCAAATGTATGTTTTTGCGATCGAATTCGGATCTAGATTACCTAACAGGTGGCTCGGCCTTTTGACACTAGTAAAACTATAGCTTGAAATATAAGGAACATCCAATTCTAAAATAAGCCGCAGGGGTAAAACTGCTAGCACATACATTCGCGCCTGTATAAGGCAGTCGTCGTCGCTTTCCCCATGGTATTCGCCCACCTTCATGTTGCATGCAGCACGAAACTCCCCCCCCCCCCCCCTCACACACACACCCACCCACACCCACACCCCCATTCCCGCCACAGACACACAAAAAAAATCCGCTCCAGCTCCCTGCATCAACTTTTTTTTTGATATTTTTATTTTATTTATTTCCTCTGTCTAGCGAGAGCTATCAACAACGTCTCCACAATGAAAAAGAGAGAGAGAGACACAGAGAGAGACAGAGAGAGACAGAAAGAGAGAGAAAGAGGGCAACGTTCAAGCCCTGCTCGCTATTATTGATCTGTTGATCTTTACTCGCCGTCATGTCAGTTTTTGAGAAAAAAAAATCCTTTTTCAGCGTTTTAATACCGAATATTCAATCAGCACGTTAAAACCTTAGTTTTGACAATCCGCGGGAACATAAATTGCCGCTTACATCAAACACAAAATACGTAATCTCTCGCTCATTTCCGTCAGAGTTTCCGTATGACTCCGTATAATTTTCCGAAGACGCCTCCTTAGTAAAGGTGATGTTTAAGGTGTTGTACAGACGCACTTTTAAAGACATTCCTTAGTAAAGGTATGACTTGGACCTTAAATAGTTAATTTCTACCTTAAATTAAGGAATGATTGTGAACTTGGGCCCTGGTGACTATGTCAATGATAATCTGTAAATCGCTATACCTATTATCTTTAAATGAGCGTGCTGTCACCCAAAGGTAATTTGTTCACCGCCATTAGCATAGAGCACGCCCATTTAAAGAATAATGCTGTGATAACATTTTATATGGGCACTTTTAGGAAAAATAAGTTCTGAACCTTTTATATTGTATTATCTTGAAATGATTGAGTCGGACACGACAAAACAAACATTATGGCTGTGCGCCCAGCGCAGGCTCAGATCAGCCTGGGCAACCCCCCAGTCTGATCAGAGTCCTCGCTGTTCGCATTGAGGTAGCTGAGACCCTTAGCTACCCTTTAAGCGCTTACCGAAGAGTCCAATCAGACTGGACCGGTGCCCAGGCTGATCTGAGTCTGTGCTGGGCGCACAACCACATTGTTGGTTTTGTCGTGTCGCGGCTCAATTCTCGTTGTCCTCCCTCGTTTACTTATAGCCTTCAACTCTTTTTATTTGTCTTAAAATATACAAGTCAGGTTTGGAACCTTTTTGGCTATATTTGGTTGGTTGGTTGTTTTGGGTTTAACGGCCCTTTTAGACAGTATTTCAGTCTATATCAGGCCGTCTCCCAGAGGGGAGGAGAAAGCAAAAAGAAATGATAGACGAGAAAAAATATCCAACCAACCCTAGCCGCACCTACAGAAAGCTAAGTAGGCCATTGCCCTACTTTTATCCAAATAAGTAGGACGCCCCGGCAATGGAAGTCATAACCAACACCAATGCCCCTCCACCTACCTCTTATTTGACTAGAAGACTTGTCCATCCTTACCTTTGGCTGAGACCATTTCTAGTTTTACGCGTTTCTGGTGAATGTTTTCATTTATGACGTATTTTGCATAAAAAATTCTGTCAGCAAACAATGGAGACCCTAATAAGACGCCGCGTTCTGGGTCGTCTGAACTGGGTCTGCACTGCATAATGAGCCGCGACACGACAAAACCAACAAAGTGGTTGTGCGCCCAGCGCAGACTCAGATCAGCCTGGGCATTCGCCCAGTCTGATCAGAGTCTTCGCTGTCCGCATGGAGGTAGCTTAGACCCTTAGCTACCTTTTAAGCGCTTAGCAAAGAGTCTGATCAGACTATGCGGATGCCCAGGCTGATCTGAGTCTGCGCTGGACGCACAACCACATTGTTGGATTTCTCGTGTCGTGGCTCAATTATGTCTCCAAAACAGGTTTCCAGTCTTGAAAGAGATAATCTTTGTTGATGTTATGGTTGACGTGAAGCGGGGATCGTTAACATCTCAGAGCTCTAGATAAGAAGAGTATTTGATGATAATTGAGGGATAATTATTTTTATTTCTCATTGAAACCATATTTTGTGATCCCTCATCTGATGAGAGGTCACAACATATGTTTTTATGCAGAGCAAGCAAAAATTATCCCTAATTATCACCAAATACTCCCGAGAGAAGGAGAGGGGGTGGGGCAACGAACGTTAAACATTGAAATACGTGGTTAAATGATGTTAAATACACACTTTTAATCGGTTTGCAATCGATAAAGTCAGTTAATTTGTTTATTTTCTCTGCAGTTATTTGATTTATTTTTTTCTGTGTCCTTCTTTCCTAGCGCACAGGAGATAAAAAGTGTACATTTCTCTGTGAGTCATGTGTCAGTGAAGATTGTGCATGCTTTTTTGTGAAATTTACAGGTAAAGATCCTGCTTCTTTATTGTCTTACTCAATTAAAATAACAATTTGCAAGAGCAGAACATCATGAACATGATAACCATTGGGGCCCAGCTGTTCAAAGCATTGTTAGCTAAATCCTCAAGTGGTATCTAATTTGTTTTTTGCTGAAAATTAAGAGTAGCTTCTGCACTGCAAATTTCCTAACTTTTTTTTTCGGAAAAAGGCAGTGTCTTTGCGTTCAGTACGTCTGAAAATTTAATGTCTCGTTACCTAATGACGTCGTTAGTTTTTGAATAATTCAACCCAACAGTAACACGTTTTGACCACGCGTTACCTGATGACGTCATTAGTTTTGAATAACTGCTCCTGCTTCTTTACAGTCTTTTAACTTATGACGTCGCTGTTATTCAGTGGATAGCGTCGTGTCATAAAATTCGTATGTCCACACGTGTAATAAGACTTTGGCGCGTACACGTATTGCCATTGACAACGTCCTTGTCAACAATGCGTTTTGTTGTTGAGATAATATTAATTTTGAAGGCGAAAAATCCCATTCTAAAGGGTCATATGATAAACAGAATCTTACACTCAGAGTCTTTTCATAGGAAAGTTATGAAACTCGCCGAAGGCTCGTTTCATAAATTTCATATGAAATGACCAAACGTGTAGGATCCGCTATAAAAATACTCGACAAAAATAAGTATTTGCAGGAAAGAAACAGAATCATTGTCTATAACACTTAACCGAGGATGTTTTAACACGAAGTTCGATCCCGCGAATTTGCTTTTCCACATTGAAATTTCCCGGATAAGCAAGGCTTAATGTCGAAGACTATTAGTAACACTTTGGTCTTTATTCTTATTTTAGCCCCAAAATGTTTCCGTTAGTACTCTCTCATTGTTAATTGCAAATTCTGTCTGAAAATATATTTACATGTACTTTTTGCTGTTGTTGTTGTTCCAGCTTGTTGATTCCTCTTAATTTTAGTAAGTTTTGTCAATAATTCTAACTTCTTTTAAGTTAAAGCTTATTCTTATTTTCTCAGAATTTTTGGACAGGCATAGTAAGCCCCCCCCCCCTCCCCCCCCCCCTCCCCCCCCCCCCCCCCCCCGCCACACACACACACCCAGAACAGCGAGGCCAGCAAAATTGATAGGCTTCCTGGTGCCTCTGTAACAGAGCTGCTAGTAGCTATACAGCAGGACCTGAGTGTCAGCTATCTCAGGTCGAGTAATAGTCCTATAAATTCGGAGGCAACGTCACGACATGACAAAACTATTTTTACTGGGACGTTTAACCACAATCCAACTGCAGCAAGAATACGTTTCGCACTCGTAACATCGGGGCCCGCAAATTAGATGGGCTGATTGGTGACTCTGCAGCAGAGCTGCTAGCAGGGTAGAGTCGGGTAACTTCGGACAGCAGGTAAATTCGGACAGTGACATTGATTCCTTTATATGTCAGTTGTTTGGAATCAAAACCAAAAAAATAACTGGGCTAACATTGAAAATCCTGATGAGACGGCACATATTGGGCCGTTTCATCTAGATTTTCACTGTTTGCGATGGTATGTCCGAATTTACCCAACTCTACCCTAGCTGTATCAGGATCTGCATGTCATATATCTCGGGGCGGGTAAAAATCTTATGAATTCGGAGGATTCGTCTCGACATGACAGAACTATTATTTACTGGGACGTTAAACATGTTAAACCACAACTCAACAGCATCAGTAACAAGGCGTAGTGAACTCGCTTTTGACGTTAAACCACAACTCAACAGCAACAATACGAGGGTCATCCAATAAGTCTTGCAAACGCCGTCATTACTGCTTTATTTATTAAGGTAGGGTTATCAAATTACACCATTAACAGCTTACGTATATAATACACACATGTGCTAAAAATCACACATGTGCCATTCCTTTCTCAGATATGGGAGGGTTTTGAATGCAAAGGTGTAAGCGATACCGGCGGTGGAATTGCACAAACATGACGTCTTTTACGAGAGGTTAGGGGAAGAAAATTCCTGCATATATGTTTATTATTCTTTCAACTTACAAGAATTCATGTTCTAAAGTAATCGCCTTATATTTAAGAATTCAAATAAGAGACATTTATCACTTCACATTACCAAACAAATGTGGTTGCTAGGCAACAAAAGAATATTACAGAATTTTAGCAAAATTTTAGTTTTTAACGTTTACCTCTGGTTTCTTAAGGCTGCAAACGATATTAAACAAGGCTCGAAGCTTATATTTTCTCTAATATCTACATTCCAGCATCTCGGGACTATTCTTTGATAACAAATTAATGGCAGTTTAGGAAACACTTAATCTGCTGTGAAAGCCTATTCTTCATATACTCATTTTATATGATATTTTAGCTGTCCGAAAAACATGGATATAATTATTGTTCAAAGGAAGATCACCTCTTGACTGACGGCAATATCTTAACCTTGGTACCGTGTACATACTTCAGTATTATTTTCCGTATCTCCCAGCAATTTACAGATATTTACAAGGGTTCTGAATCAAGCTAGGGGATCTTAAACAGACAACTAGAAGCCACCGCCGCACCCATAATGATAGTATTCTTCAGTTGCCTAGCAACGCCATTTGCAAGATCATGAAGTTTCTGGAAATTCTTGACTGGAAAGAAGGAAAGATGCAATGTAGGAATGTGGTTTGCTTGATTCATTTTTAATTTTCATTTGCCTGAAACTCGGCCGTTTGCAGGACTTATTGGATGACCCTCGTAACAAGGCGTAGTGAACTCGCTTTTGTCTGTTTGTAGTCTAAGGGAGAATATTGTAGCGTGTACAATTGCAAATAGGTTTGTGACAGTTACATCCAGACCTAAGTATGATCAATGTGCAACCGTATAGTCTGATTAGGGTCAGGCCAGGTAAATTCGGACAGCAGGTAAATTCGGACAGTGGCATTGTTTCTTTTATATGTCAGTTGTTTGGAATTAAAACAAAAATTACTGGTCAAACAGTGAAAATCCTGATGAGGCGGCTCATTAGGAGCCGTCTTATTTGGATTTTCTTTGTTTGCAATGGTATGTCCGAATTTACCCGCTGTCCGAAGTTACCCGACTCTACCACAGAGTGTTTCCCGTTCGCATAGGCACTGTACAAAGAGACTTATCTGAGGCTTTCCTTTCATATAATAATGATCTACGACACCTTTCGCCCAATGCCTTGATCCATCCGCTGTTCATTGGTGCCTCCAGGATGTGCAGGGTACCCCGAGTCTTCACTATTCGCTTCTTCCCTTGTGAAATTTGAGGTTCGTACCTCTTTTGCGACCTCATCACGACCAGTGGCCAAGTATTCATCAAAATTAATAAATGGAGCTGAGACAAGGTATTCTCACCCATTGGACAAGAATATCCCTTTCTAGAGGTGTCTGAGATTTTTCTATCTCGGCCTGCTATCTCAGCCTAGGCTCAGAAAGCTGTCTCAAAATGCCAATCGTTGCTATACAGTACAGCCCAATTAAATATACACTTAAATTTGCATGCAAAATGAAATTGACAGCCAATGATGTATATGAGGTGTAACTGTAGATTTCTGATTGACTGCCAATCCTGAAAAATGCATGCACAAGGTGAAATTAACACTCATGTCAGAACTGTTAATAGAAAATTAGCTTGAAGTTTATAGAAATGGCTTTAACAAGAAGTTAAGGTATTCAATGAATATTATGTTTTATAAAATATAATGGGTGAGAGAAATGATCAATGATGGGGTTGGGGCCTCGACAAGGAAATCTCATGCTCGTTTTCAGATTATTTAAGTCTTATGCTCGGCAAGCCTCGCATAAGACTAAATAATCTGAAAACTGGCCTTAGACTTCCTTGTCTCGTCCTCAACCCCATCATAGATTCTATTAATCTCATTTTAAAGGTCAAGGTCTGAATTTCTATTTCTCACCCATAATATTTTAATAAAACACAGTACTGTATCCATTAAATGCTTAACTTTTTTGTTCAGGTTATTACTATAGAAAAGGGTAAAGGTTCCTCATAGCCTGGTGCGCGTAGGGGCAATGGGGACAAGACGTCCACTGATACTATATCTTTAGGCTAATTTTCTATGATTAGTTCTGTCATGTTGGTTTCATCAGGCGCTTGCATTTTACATAGCTGACAACAAATTAGAAATCTTTGTCGACATTTCATATTTAGCAATGGCTGTCAATTTCATTTTCTTGGCGCATTCTACATGACATGTAACAAGTGGAATTGTTGAAATTTACAGACTGAGACAGCTTTTAGCGCCTAGGCTGAGACAGCAGGCCGAGATACAAGTAGAAAAAAATCTCAGACAGCTCTAGAAAAGGATATTCTTGTCTAATGGGTGAGAAAGAGGAAAGAGTGTTTTCTCTTCAATATAGAGGATCTTCTACACTCGTGGTCACTTCATATGAAATTTATGAAACGAGCCTTCGGCGAGTTTCATAAAATTCATATGAAATGACCACGAGCGTAAGATTCTGTTTATCATATAACCCTTTAAAATGGGACTTTAACGCCTTCGAAATGAACATTATTTCATAAAGAAAACGCATTGTTGACATGTACGTTGTCAATGACGTTACGTATGTATACGCGCCAAAGTGTTATTAAACGTGTGGTCATACGAGTTTTATGACACGACGTTTTCCACTCAATAACATCGACGTCATGTGATAAAAAAAAGTCTTATTAAACAAAAGCATGTGCTAGGTGGAAACACAACACTGAAGATAAAACGAACCAACGTTGATACAATGTTATTCCAACTCTGTGTGCCTACTGGGTCTATAATTTTATGCTAACAAATATTTGAGTTCTGTGTCAACCATTCCAATAGTCTCATGACGGTGGTCTCCAGGATATCTATGGCTGCACCGCCTGTCACAGAGTCAGTCCCACCGTTTCAGTCTGTTGTTGTTCTAGGGTAGAGTCGGGTAACGTTGGACATGGGGTGAATTCGGACATACCATTGCAAACAGTGAAAATCCAGATGAGACGGCTCATAACGAGCCGTCTCATCAGGATTTTCACTGTTTGGCCAGTTTTTTTTTTTTTTTTTTTTTTTTTTTTTTTGGTTTTTGTTTTTGTTTTAGTTCCAAACAACTGACATATAAAGGAAATAATGTCACTGTCCGAAATTACCCGACTCTACCATACTTGCTGCCTAAAAGTCCATTTCTCAGCTACTGAAAGAACTTTTGTGATGAAACTCTACACAAACTTTTATTATGATGTTATCCCGCTGTCCAAAGTTACCCGACTCTCCCCTAATTCTCATAATGATGTGCTCCATTAGGCTAGCGGGATGTATCCATTGGTACAGTTTCAGTTGTTCTTGGCGTTTCCATTCCGATAACAATTCTCCTGGTGGCTCCTGGTGGTCAGCGGAACCACCTGCAGAACATCGTTTTGAGAACTGAAACACAACGAGTCCAACGGTAAGGTCCGTTCTGTTCTGTTTCAATTCTCGTAACGACGTTCCCCAAGTGGCTCAGCGGTATGACTGAAATATTTTTGATGGGACGTAAAACCCAAACGGTAAGGCCAGAAGAAAAAGCTGTATACTCTGTTCTAATTTTAAAATGTAAAGGTATCAGCAAAAATGGGCTTTTGATTGATTTTTATTTGGTAAGCTAACAACATATAACAATATACATAATTTACACCCTCCCCCCCCCCCCCCACCACCCCACCCACAAAAAATGATTGAAACTTGAATATTTAAAAGATATGGGAATTGGTTTAACAATATACTTTGTTAAGTGATTGTGTGAAAAATAATATATATCTGTCTCTAAAATAGCAAAAATATATACTGATTTTAATGATTTAAAATGTTTTGCGGTAATTTCACAGTTCTGGATTTCAATAATTTAACTGATATGGAAATGACTTACTCAAATTGCTTTCACTTTTTTTATTTGGCGACTTTTTGTTAAAAATTTTAGGGTGTATGGGTACACGTCCATATTCTTGCACCATTTTACTTTGGTGAACAACTTTTTTGACTTCCTGTTCACCTCGTTGAACGACAAAACTCTTCCAAAACAGGGTCTACTCCTTGCGTGGCAAATTCATTCTTCTAAGGGTTGACCCTATTCAGAAGGGAGGGGGGAATAAAAATGGTAGATTAGTTTCCCCCCAGAAAGTGTACCCATTCTCCTAAAGGACTACTTTGCTTTTTTGATGCGACTGCTGTAGCACGCAGGAGAGACATAGGGGTCACTTTCCGGCGTCGGTGTTGTCGTTGTCATCAACAATGTTATCCACTGCGTTTAGTTTCGTTTCTCAGAGACACATTACAATGAAACTTCACAAGGCTTGTATCATGAAATTTTCTTAGCAATACCAGTGAAGTTCGATAGAGCGTGAGAAAGAGGTCAAGGTCAGGCCTTGACCTCTTTCTCACGCTCTATCGAACAGAGCGAAATTTATGTCTACCCACTGCGTTTAGCACCCTTTTCCAGAGACTTAAGGACCTTTTGCAATATTGGCATCATGACATCATCTCCCCAAACCAGATGTCTTGACCCACTTTTCACACTGTTGAGCATAGCCGAATTTACGTATGCCAAAAATGTTTAGCTGCTTTTCTCAGACACTAAAATATCTTTTACGATCAAACTTGACACAATATTACATCATGGAATTGTCTCTGCAATACCAGTGTCATATGCTGACAATGACCTACATTTAGCTCTGTCAAACTTAGCCAAAAACGTTTACTTGCTGCCTAAAAATCCATTTCTCAGCTACTGAAATACATTTTGTCATGAAACTCTACACAAACTTACATTATGATATTACGATATCTCGGCAGTAGCAATGTCATTTGCTGACCTTGACTTACTTTTATGCTGAGATGAGAATAACTAAATTTACGTTTACACACTGAGTTTAGTCTCATTTCCCAAAGACTAAAAGATCTTTATTAAGAAAGCTTCATACATGCTTTCTCAGAGACTAAAATATCTTTTATGATGAAACTATACGCAAACTCACAGTATTACATTGTCTTTGCAGTACCAGTGTCATTTGTTGACCTTGACCTACTTTCATGCTCTGTTTAAAATAGTTTAATTAAAGCCTTATCACTGTCTTCAGCTTTATTCTTCAAAATCGAAAAGATTTTTGTGAAGAAAGTTCATATAAGCATACATCATGACAGCAATGCCAGTCTACCCACTGTGTTAGCTCCTTTTGTCACAGACTAAAAGAGCATTATTGATGAAACTTCACAAAACCTTACACTATGATGTTTCTGCAACATATGAAACATTTTGCTGACCTTGATCTTATTCTACATGTAATTCCGACTTGAGCTTAGTACTTTTCACATCTGTCTTCTCTGTTAATTACCAGCCTTAAAGAGTAAAATTAGAATTTGTGGGCGGTAGAGTAAACCAGAGAAACATATTTTACTGCAGTCGCGACACAGCCTTCCTCGGAATTTTTCTTCATTCATGAATGTTATGATTTACCAAAACTGTTATATTTTCGAATCTGAAAGAAACTGAATTTAGTTAAACGAAAACAAACTAGCATATAGGCCTACATGTATGTACACGTATTTCTAAAGCTCCGGGAACAGAACTACATGTTACATGATGCTTCGCAAGAAAATATGGAACAGGTAAGGGGTGTGGGCACGTGTTTTCTTTCATTTCTTTCTTTGGTAGGGATTGGAAGCGGGGAAAGGCTATTAGGCTAAGGATGGTGCAGACTTGTGCTTTCAACCTGCCAATGGAAAGAGAACAGAACAGAAAAAGTGACAAATCGACAACTTTCTGCTACTTTAGATAATGTGTCATCTCTATCTTAGCAACGCAAGAATTGCTAAAACAAAGATGGCGGTCACTAAGAAATAATTTGAGCCGCGACATGAGAAAACCAACAAAGTGGTTGAGCACCCAGCGGAGATTCAGATCAGCCTGGGCATCCGCCCATTCTGACCAGACTCTTCGCTAAGCGCTTAAAGGGTAGCTAAGGGTCTAAGCTATCTTCATGCGGACAGCGAAGACTCTGATCAGACTGGGCGGATGCCCAGGCTGATCTGAGTCTGCGCTGGGCGCACAACCACTTTGTTGGTTTTGTCGTGTCGCAGCTCATTTACTGAAAAAGCCATGATTACCGCTCGCCTTCTGCATGTGCAGCACAGATTCCAAGACAAACAACAGTCACTAGAAATGATATAAACAAGAAGGAGAAAAAGCAAACCAGGTCCAAAGCGTTCACGACTTGTTTCCACTGAATATGAGGTTCAACACTTTCCTCACTTTTATAATCCATATCAGAAGCTTCACGCACATGAATTGGCTGCTTCTTCGAAAGCTCTTCGGCGGAAGTTTTGTTTGTACGCATGCGTAACACAAATATAGTCAGCTTCCGAAGCCAGACTGGTACTAGTGTTACGTCATCAAGTGAGCTCAGTCTTATAAACATCAAACAAAGTAGGGTAATAAAAGTACTAAGTAATGTCTGTATCAGTATGTAAACAGAAAATACAGAAGTGACATCAGAGCTCGCCGGTAATACACTTGTTAAGATGGTAAAGAAGACTGCCAATGATAGAAACACAGTCACCGCGTAACCAGATTTTTCTCCCGAATCACACGGTAGTAGAAAAGTTGCAATGTTCAACATTGATAACATTACAATTGGGAGAATAAAGTTCAAGACGTAATACATGGATTTTCGCTGCATTTTTATAGTAAACATCACATAGCTGTCATCAGCCTCTGGTGACGTTAATGCTGACGTCGACAAGACCTCCCAGATACTGTTACCTTCCATTTCACTGATGTCTACACTTGCATTTCCGACCTGCAAGAAGACTTCCTGACTAGTATAACTCCATGCTGCAAAGACCATACTACAGGTCTGTGTGTCGAATGGGAAATATTTGACGTTGACGGAACACGTTGACACAAACACCTGAAAAATAAAAACTGAAATTTAACACCCTAATTTTATGGTCTGTTTTAGAAATAGCGTCATTATTCCTCGACAAGAAGTCATTTTACTTTGATGAAAAGGTTTATTAGCCCGATCTGAAATTGATCTAGCAGTCAAACTAACACCAGAAATATATGGTTCTAAAGAAAATCTTTCAGATTTAATGATTTCGCAATTTAGATAAAAACTCAGATTTTAACTGTGCACTAGATCAGGACCTGTCCTGTAGCACACATATGGGCTGATCTTGATCTGAGGATCGTGACCTTTCGAATTCGTCTAAAGGAGACCGGAAAGCTATCATACATAAAAACATTTTGCCATGCAAGAATAGCCAAAAACAAAAAAAGAGGTTTGTGAAAGTGCTTCCTCCCGGTCTTCCTCCATTCGCTATGACGCGGACTGTCACTTATCTGTGTACGAATGGTGTATTCCTTGTTTCCAATGTACGTTATGTAAAAGCCACATTCAGGGCATTTTTGAGGTCACAAAGTTACGTTTGTTGGCGTGCAGACTAATTATACTCGCGTCAGACCGGAACGCTTATAAGCAAACTTGCATGGCAAGTTTATAACGGCACGAGAATTGCGTTGTTAAAATTCAACAATTGCCTTGTTGGATTTTTACCCACTAAAACATGCCTGTTAAAAGCCTGTGGCACCAATTTTGCAATAACGCGCTTCACGTACTATTACATGCACTTGCTTTTTTTTGTTTATCACCAAATTGTTTTGAAAATGAAGGAAACTTCAATGTCTAGGAAAACTCAATATTTTTCCATAAGAAATGGGTCCTTTTGGTATGTCTAGATATTATAACCTTGACACAAATCAGCCCGTGCAGATGTGCAGAATAATTAAATCTGTCGGTTTTCCTAAATTTATAAGGATCCATTATTTGTTGGTGGTAACAACACATGGAAATGTGTAAGTAACCTTGGCCTTAACATATTTCACACCAATTCGAATGCAAAATGGAGCTTCAAACATGCAAAAAGTTAGTGAATTCAAGATTAACTACATGTAACATGCAAAATTAAAAATAAATAAATAAATAAAAATACTGAACTTTGCTGGAAAGATACGAAGTTTGCAGAATGAGCTTTCATACCTGGTGCGGCTGCCATGTTATGTCACCAGTAGATTGTAACACGATGTTCATGGTAGAATCGCCAATCTGCTTGTAATCATTGTTCGAATTCTGTAGAGCGATGTCAGGCTTCCATATATCATTTTGTGGATAGTATACGTACTAGGTAAAACAAATGTACATGCAACATATTTATTGTTAAGAAAATGAAAAGATCGCGGACAGATGCAATTGCGAACCTATGAAGCTGAGACATATAGGTACACCTTTTTGTTTGCCGCCATTTTACAAAGGTGAATAGCTTTTGTGACTTCCTGTATGTACCATAGGTGACAAAGTCTTTCCTAAGTGGGGTCTACTCTTAAATGAAATAATCGGCCCCTGCTCCTAAGGGAACAGATTCGTTTCTTTAAGAGTTGACCTAATTCGCCAAGAAAGAAAATGGTAGTGTTATCTTCCATGAAAGTATATCTATTCACCTTAAACATGTCAGAAGCCTTTCTCTTCCTGGGGCCATATTTATAAAACAACTTAAGTCGTTGCTATGCGGTTGCTAAGGCTAAATATCTGTAAAGGAGATTCCCTACAACTATGAAATTTGGTCTGGAGGAACAGTCTTACAAAGACTGTTCCTCCAGACCAAATTTCATAGTTGTAGGGAATCTCCTTCAAAGAAATTTAGCCTTAGCAACAGCATAGCAACCACTTAGGTCGTTTTATGAATACGGCCCCTGAACTGTTTTGGAGTTATGGAGCGGCCACAACTTCCGTACTTAAAATTACAAAGGAGCATAAATCCGTATAAAATGAAGGTGGAGGTATGGTTCTTTCTCTCTGCACATCGCCTGATGACGCTTTACATTTGTACGAAGTTTTGCGAAAATATCTCAAAAGGGTTTCAGAGTTATTGAGCGGATACGAAATCATGACAGACGAACGGGCGGACAGACAGACGCACGGACAAGGTGATTACTATAGGGCCTCCGCCGACTTAGTCTGGCGGGGCCCTAATAAAAAAAGCAAGAGGCCTATGCTCACGGACGTATGAGAACTTGTCTCTACCGAGCTAATGTGATTTTGATTTTGTCAGCAGTGAGCCATCTTAGCTCAAGGATCAATGTTTTACCATATATGGGCATATACATGTATGTGACAACAATCGTTCGACAACGCTTGAATACCCTGTATTCAGTTGGCCTCCAGAAAAGAAGCTGTTTTTTTTTTTTTTTTTTTTTTTTTTTAGATATGAGTGACCTTGGAGAGACCACTTTTTTTTTTTTTAAATATGAGTGACCTTGGAGAGACCACAGTACAAATTCAAGGCATGGCCTCTACCACTAATACTAAAATATCTTCATCATGCTCATTTATTTGACCAAATAACTTTTTTACCATCATGATAGAGTTTCATTATTTCAGAGAATACTAATGTGAAATACATTTGACCTGTCTGCGAACAAGCAAATGTACAGCCTTTGGTCATCACTTGAAATTTAATTATTGACTCTGCCTAAACTGCTGAATCTGTATCACAGGGTATAATCGATTCCGCCAATTTTCGCTTCCTGCAGAGACTGTCCGTCATATTTGGCTTCCGCCGAGACTGTCCGCGAACACTTGCTTCCTGCAGAGACTACTGTCCTCGAATAATGGCTTCCTGCCGAGACTGTCCGCGTGATTCTGCTTCCTGCCGAGAGCCTCGGCAGGAAGCAGAATCACGCGGACAGTCTCGGCAGGAAGCCATTTATCATGTACAGAAGTCTCGGCAGGAAGCAAGAGTTCGCGGACAGTCTCGGCGGAAGCCAAATATGACGGACAGTCTCTGCAGGAAGCGAAAATTAGCGGAATCGATTATACCCTCTGTGTATGCAAGACAATGGAAATCAGAAACAAATGTATTCAAAGTACTATTTTCAGAAAGCAAATGAACTGTGACAGGACAAAACCAAGAAAGTGGCATGTGTACTCAGCGAAGACTTCGATCAACCTGGGCATCCGCCTAGTCTGATCAGAGTCTTCTCTGTCGGCATGGACGTAGCGTAGACCCTTAGCTACCCTTTAAGCGCACATCGAAGACTCTGATCAGACTGGGCGGATGCCCAGGCTGATCTGAGTCTTCGCTAAGCGCCCATGCCACTTTGTTGGTTTTGTCATGTTGCGGCTCAAATAATGTTAAACAGTTTGCTGATACCTGAATGCCGCCAAAGTCACTTGAATTCCAAGTCAAAAATTCATCATTCCATGTAATCTGAAGGTAGCCTGTTGTTTTCAAGGTCTCTGCAACTTCATTAAGCTCGTTGATTGCTAGTAGGAAAAAACTTATACTCGCAGTAGTGGCCAAAGATTGGTTGTTGGCTGGTCGTATTTTGGAATTGTAAGAAGAGTTAGTCAAGAGAGTGGTATACAGGTCATTGGCATCCGTCCCTGTTTGAGCTCTCACTAAGTTTGATGCAAATAGGAGAATCAATACAGAGACGAGTGAAACAGTCCGAGGCTGTGTGCGAAACTCATTCCGGTTAGAGTCTGGACAGCGTGGGTCAGTCATTGCACATCTGAAAATAATAAAAATAATAATAATTAAAAAAAAACAGTAGGCATATTATCGAATTAATTCGGCTATAAAACGGAGTGTTTCTTTTCGTCTTTTGAATGACGCCAAATATCTAAATCAGTCTTATGAAATCCTGTTATATACGGGGTTTTCCCTTCTAAAACAAACCCAAAAATCTAGAACCGTCTTATAAGACGGTTCTAGATATTTTGAATTGTTTTAGAAGGAACCACCGTTTTCCAACCAAAGAAATACTGTCTGTTAAAACAACAAATGTTTCAATGTCGATGCCACGTTATGATGTTACGTCATCACTCATATTACGAGGGTAGGCGCAAAAATAATAGGATTTTCACTGGGACAGAAAAAGAAATGCAGTTGTAGTATTTTTCTCAAATTGGAGAAAAGTTCAATCTTTTAGCTACGTTGTGAGAGATTTTAAAGAAATTTCAATGAAAACTAAGTATTTTCTCTCCTTTTATAGTAGGTAGGTACAGCTATCGCGGAGCACCACATTAATGACGTCAGATGTTTTTTTTTGCCGTTTTATAAACATTGCAGTGGTTCTTTTGTTCCCCCGTCTTCACAAACTAACACCCTCTTTACAGAATTTGATCAGTTTTAGACACATATTCATGCAATATGAATATTTTGAAGAATTTCATAGCATACTCTACTCATATTTACAGACTTCATAAATCCAAGCCGAAATTTTGCTTTCGTATTTAAGTACATTTCATTTGCGGTGTGTGTCTAAATGCAGGTCTGCAGCCCTCTAATCAGAGTAAACGTAAGATAAGCATCAACTAATATAAAATCTGATCATTTAAAACATCTTTGATATCGCCCTCATTTATACAAAAACTGAAACGCATAAAATGCCCGGTCTAATGTTTGACGTCTTTAAGTCACCATTTATTGACCTACATGTACATGCCATATTTTACGCTACTTGTGCAAGTTTTATGATTTGAAAATAGGGGGTTTTATTTCTGAAATGATGATATGCAACAATAGGAATGCAGATCAGGCTGTGCATCCACTAGCCAGTGCTACATACCATATTTCAAGCATCTTAGGCAAGCGGTTCTGGAGAAGAAGATTTTTAAGTATATTCAATTCTTGTACCCAAATCCACTCGCCAGGCCGCTTTTTACCTTGGGGCCACTATTTGAACAAACTTCGTAGAGGTCCACTAGACAATGCTTCATGCCAAATATCAAATCCCTAGGCCTTTTGGTTTCAGAAAAGAAGACATTAAAAACAAAAAGTTTAACGGACAGAAGACGGACGACGGATGAAAAGTGATCGCAATAGCTCTACCGAGACTGTCCCGGAGAGCTGAAGAAAGCTTGGGTCACTGTTATTTAAAGACAGGAAACGTTGAAAGAAAATTAAAGGCAAAACGTCATTTTCGGGAACCAACTCTGCCCTTTTATTTTACATTTGTTTCCGTAGCTTTGGAGCTTCCTCTCCACACAGCGATGAACTCATAAAGGAAAGAATTTACTACTCTAAGAGCATCTTTTATTTCCGTTTTAAGATTAGGCGCCATTGACGTCTGAAAGGGAAGCAATCAGGAAGTCACAAATGTTGTTCCCCTTAGTTGATATGGCTGCAAATCACGGGGAGTTGTACCAATCCATCTTAAGCGTAATCTTATAGTAGGTTTGAAACTTGGAATACTCGTTAATACTTTTTATGTTATCGTTCTTGAGTGAGCTGGTCGTGTTTAAGAGCTGTGCTGGAAAATATATCAAAAACTTGATATTCTGATATAAAAGTGGATTTTCTGGACATATTTTTGATGGATAATGATATATTTTGATGTCGGGTCGAAAATCCGGTAAAAAAACAAGCCCACAAAACTTACAGCCAAAACGGAAAAAAGGTCGAGTGAAATCAAAAGGGGACAATGAAAAGAATGTGTATCAGTGTGCTGGGGTGAGTACTTCTCAGTTAATGACTAGTGGTACAAATACTATGACTATGAATACACAAAACTCTAATATGCCTGGGTTGCAGAATATGCAGGGCCAGTTTATGCCTATGCAAGGCGCTTCAAATAACATGCAAAGCCAGTCGACAACACCAATGATGTTCTCATACTCACCCCCACCGCAGCCCCCCCTCACAGATGGGCAACCAAATGGGCAGCCAAATGACTATTAACTCGAACTTTAGACCGGACTAGGCAAATGAGATTTTGCAAAATATGACTGAAATGAAAAAGGAACTAAGTAAGCTCAGTGGCATGGAAAAGACTCTGAATACCATACATAGAAAGGTAGAAACTCTTGAGACCAAAGTTACTCAAGTAGAACATGTTGCCAAATCCTGTGAAAAGAGCTGCGAGTTTCTGAATTCTACATATGAAGAGCAAAAGAAAGAGCTAAGAGAAGCTAAAAGTTCTATCAGTGCTTTAAAGAAACAGTGCTAGGTCTTAGAACAGAAAGCATCTGACTGTGTAAATCAGAAGCAAAGGGTTCAAGATAAACTGAATGATTTAGAGGCCAGAAGTATGCGTGACAATTTGCTCTTTCTCGGACTAGAGGAAACACAGGATGAGAATTGTTCTGAGAAAGTAAAGGAATTCTGCAAGGAAGAGCTGCAGTTAACCCACGACACTGTCGATAGTATTGTCATAGATAGGGCTCACAGGATAGGAAAGGTGAAGGTCGGGTCTGTCAGGCCCATAGTTGTTAAATTCAACCGATATGGTGAGAGGGAGATGATAAGAACTAAAGCCTATGAGCTAAGGGCAGCACTCAGAAATAAACATTTCACAGTAAAACCGCAGATTCCATACGATGTAATGGAGAAACGCAAACCATTATACTCAGTGTTCGAAGCTGAGCTCGCTAAGGGTAACAGGTGCAAGTTTGTTCTAGATAAACTCTATATCAACGGCCGCTTGTATGAAGCGCCGAATACGTCTAACCGTGCGGATCACGCCCCGTAGGGGGGTCAAGAGGAGCAACTTTCCTTACTATGCTGGAATGTTTGGGGCCTAAAGAGAAAATTAACTGACATTGATTTTTTCAACTATATCAATGGTTTTGATATTATTTTTCTTGGAGAGACATGGTTAAGTAAAAATGACTATATAAATTATGACATTGAAGGATACTGCTGTGATCATGTTTATGCGAGTAAATCGTTAGGTACAACAAAAGGTAGATATAGCGGAGGCATTTCTATTTATTATAAGTCATCACTCAAAGACTATGTATCAGTTGTTGAAAAAAATAATTATGGTTTACTTTGGCTGAAAATCAGTAGCAAACTTTTAAAATCCAATGTAGATACTTTTATTGGTTATTTATATGCAAGAGAAAAAAATTCTCGAATATACAGACATGACGATATTGACTATTTCGAATTATTAGAAGCTGGCATAGCAAAATATCAAACTTTGGGAAAAGTTCTTGTTTCCGGGGACTTCAATGGTAGAACTGGATCAAACTGCGATTTTATTTTGTACGATCATTATATCGAAGCGGGACCTGATGATAATATTCGACATAACGATATTTCATTGCGTGTTAGTAAAATCCACGTGACTGATGCCTACGGTAGGCGACTATTAGAATTGTGCAAAACCACAAATTTACTTATTGCGAATGGGAGATTAGGGTCAGACAAAGACATTGGAGAATTTACATTTTACGGGGAGAAAGGTTGCAGTGTTGTTGATTATCTGTTGGTACCATTAATAGACTTTGAATTTATTTCATACTTTGAGATATGTGATGTTACGGAGTTTTCTGATCATGCTGGAATCTCTTTTGGACTAAACTGTAAACAAACGAGTTGCAATAATAAAGCGATTTCTGAGCGAACATATTCTAGAAAGTTAAAATGGAACAATGATAAAATCGTAGACTTTCAAAATAGTGTTTCAGATCTAACTGATTTATTTGAATCTTTAAGTTTATCGTTAGAGCAAGACGACAGCGAAAATAATATCAATGTAACTTTAAGTAAATTTTCAGATTCGCTTTACAGCTGCTCAGATAAACATTTTGGCAAGAGCATAGATACTGAAAACTACTCGAAACCGATAAAAGAAAACAAGTGGTTTGACGCACAGTGTCATTCGGCTAAAAGAGACTTTAATCGTGTGAAAACGATTGTTTTCTCATAATCGAACTCAGCAGAATAGAATAAATTTTACGAAATGCCGGTCAAAATTTAATCAAGCAAAACGTAGAGCCAAAAACAAATTTAAACGGAATGAAGGTCAAAAGATTTCAAATATGGCAAAATCTAACCCAAAAGCTTTTTGGAAAAATTTAAAGAAATATTCATCAAAAAATCAAACTGGTTCCGAAAAATTGTCAGCAAATGATTTTTTGGAGCATTTCTCCGAAGTTTTTGGGGCTGATGCAACTCATGATAATAGAAATCTTAATTCGGAATTTCAGTTTCAGTCAAATGAAATTTTAGATGCTGAAATTTTGCCAAATGAAGTTAAAAGCGCTATCGCGTCGCTCGCATCTAATAAATCGCCCGGTATTGACGGTCTTATCTCTGAAATCTTTAAATGCAGCGTTGATTTACTAACACCATTTATCACGAAATTGTTTAACACGGTATTTAAGTCAGGTTCATACCCCCAATCATGGACTGAAAGCTATATTACCCCGATTTTCAAAAAAGGGGACGTCGATGATACTAACAATTATCGTGGCATCGCATTAATAAACATTCTTGCTAAACTTTACTCAAAACTTTTATATGATCGATTAATGAAATGGGCAGCTGTAAATGAAAAGATTATCCATAACCAGTTCGGGTTTCAGAAAAATAAGTCTACAGTTGATTGCATATTTATATTTCATTCATTAATAAGTAAATTGCTTAGCAATAACGAAAAGCTTTTCTGTACGTTTGTTGACTATAAAAAAGCGTTCGATACGGTAGACAGGAAATTATTATGGTACAAGTTATTACGTGATGGGTGTAGCACAACAATGGGTAATGCAATGAAAGCTATGTACGAGTCGGTAAAAGTCTGTGTAAAATACAAAAACAAATATTCGGAGTTTTTCACCTCCCATAACGGTGTAAAACAGGGGGATCCCTTGTCCCCGATTCTTTTCATATTTTTCATAAATGACTTAGCTTTAAACTTGAACGTTGATGCAGAAAATTGTGTTAGTATTAACGATATTAATATATTTTTGCTCCTGTTTGCAGACGATGCGGTTATATTTTCCAAATCACCGGATACCTTACAATCTATGTTAAATAAACTGCAAGAATATAGCTCATTTTGGAATCTGAATGTTAACACGCATAAAACTAAAGTCATGATATTCGAAAAAGGCAAAACCGCTAACAAAGCATTTTTCTACGATAATTATGAACTGGAAATTGTCGATTCATTCAAGTACTTAGGTGTTATGTTCTATAACGCATGCGTGGGATAGCGAGCAGGAACGAAAATTTTGGTTGTCAATTTTAAAGCGATATATTCTCAAATTTCTTTGGATACAAGTTTCATGTGATCTATATCAGTTACAAGGATGAGTAACAATTACCAACCAAATGGATGTTATGAGCCAATTATGCCTCAGAATGGGCAGAGACATGTAAACCAATGTTATAATGTGCCTGTTCAAAACACGTTTGGCCCACTTAGTGAGTGGGTGGGGATGTCAATGGATGTTGATAATGGTCAGAGATTTCAAGATCAGGATCAGGCGAGTTTGGAGGCGGCACAGAACAAACGGCGTAGGTTTAATACAGGGGCAGGTATAAATCAAAACTCTTTCGCAGCATTATCTATTGATGATAAACTGTTAAATTTGTTTGAAAAACTCAACAATTTAGAACAGGCCAACAGAACAATAGAGCATGTTGTGCATTGTGTGAATCAAACAAGCTCACAGGTCAATCATATAAATACACGTATGAGTAGTCATGAGCAGTTTTTAAGGCTTCTGGCGTACAAATCGATTGACATTGAGGCTAGGTCAAGGCGCCGAAATTTACTGTTTCATGGTCTGGCGGAGAACAGAAATGAGAACTGCTCTAATCTTATTCGTGAGTTTCTGTGGGATCAGATGGGCATAGATGCTGACGATTATTATATCGAGAGGGTACACAGGCTGGGATCATTGCAAAAGGCAAGGCAACGGAAAGGAGATTCAAATGAAAGTGTTAGGCGTCCCATAATAGTAGCCTTCTTTGAATCACGAAATGTGGAAACAATTTTAGAGTCAGCATATATGTTGCGTGGTACAAAGTTTTCAGTGACTCGAGACTTTCCAACAGAAATAGTCAATGCCAGGCGCAGTCTCATGCCTGAGTTTATCAAAGAGAAACAGAACAGAAACAACAAAGTTTCAATCGACTATCCGGCACGTTTGGTGGTTAACGGTAAAACTGTGATCGATAAATTCCCGGACTGGTACTCGGTGTTGCAGCAGGACAGATATCAAATGGCTAATTCTCTTAGCCAGTCGAAAAGCACGCTTCTAGTCGAAAATAACCCTGATCAGCTGCGCCAAACTCAGCAATCGCAATTTCAGTTACCGACCTCGCCTCACCCTAACCCCAACCCTCAAATATGGCACAACGCAACATCAGATATGAACCAGAATGTAGAAACTGGTCAACTTCCGGCCGCTAGAACATACGCTCAGGTTGTTTCTACTACATCACAACAGGGTCTGTCTTCGACACGGGCTGTTAATGTAACGGCAGGAGCAGCAAGTAACGTGCCGAGATATACGAGTTACGGAACGGGGAACCAGACAAGCAATACACAAACACAACATGTACAATCAACAGATCGCAACAGATCAGTGAACTCAGACAGATTAACGGACTTAACGGACAATGCAGTGCGTGGTCAGCCTAGGTATGAACAGTTATAGGACAAATGGGAGACGGTGCACATTAATTTTGCTTTATTAAATATACAATGTTTAATCTCAAAAAGAACAAATAAATTAAATTCAGTAGAATTACAGCGCATCTTTGAAAACAATGACTTAGTTTTATTAACAGAAACTTGGTCGGATGAGTTTAGTGAAATGTCTTTTCCTGGGTTCCAAGTCTTTTATTTGAGCAGAACTGGCCGGAAATTAACTTCGAAACGAAATTCTGGAGGCATTGCAATATACGTGAGGGACAAATTCTACTCGTCGAATATGCTAATAAAGCGTGATAGCGATGATGTTTTGTGGGTAAAATTTGATGGAAACTTGTTTAATTTAGCACATGATTTGTTTTTATGTTTATGTTACATTGTACCTTCCGATTCAAGCAGAGAGGCATTAATAGAAATGAATGTCCTTGACAGGATTTCAGACTATATTATTGAAATTTCAAACATGACAAATGACTCTTACTATTTGCTTATCTGCGGAGATTTTAACGGTCGCACAGGGAAAGACCCTGACTACGTAATTTACGACAGCGACGCTAATATTCCGGTGCTGCCGGATGATTACATACCTGACGTAGCTCTTGCAAGATCTTCGCAAGATCATTTTGTGAATGCTAGTGGCAGAAAATTGTTAGATTTTTGTAAGCTAAACGGTTTAAGGATTTGCAATGGTAGGTTAGGTACGGATAAAGGCATAGGGAAATATACTTACGTGGGCAGCAGCGGTAGCAGTGTAGTAGATTACGTCATTGTAAGTGAAGCATTATTGTGTAATATATCTAAATTTTGCGTTGGTGATCCAAATATTTTATCCGATCATTGCATTTTGTCGTTTTCGTTAACAAGTAAGCAAAACCATGAACAGGTCGTTCAAACTGAATTACACTATGGGCAACGCATCAACAAAAAATATGTATGGAAACCGGAAGAGACCGAAAATTACATAAGTGGCCTTAATTTTCACAAGGAGGAATTATTAGATTTACAATCAAATTTAAGAGAAGTTAATACAGGAAGCGAAATTGATGAAAATATTGGGCAGTTTTCGAATTTAATGGGTAAAGTATGTGATCCGCTATTTGCGAAAACTATTGGAACTGACAACCTAAATAATTATAACAAAACAAACGTACAGCCGTGGTTTGACCAGGAATGCGAAAATCAGCGCGCAGTTTTCTATGGCGAGTTAAATAAGTATAGAGTAAACAAAAATACACAAAATCAGCGTAAATTGGTAGAGGCACGAAAAAATTTTAAACGGACTATTCGCAGAAAGAGATTCGAATATGATAAGTCTAAAACCGATAAGCTTATTGTATCTCAACATAAAAATGTAAAAGAGTATTGGCGAATGCTCAAACAGGTGGCGCATATTGAAAATAAAACATCAGTCTCCTCAGAAAAATTCGCCGAATATTTTCAGGCTATAAATAATCCGAATGACACATTTTATCAGGCCGATGAAGACATTTTATACTTCAATGAAAGATACATAAGAGGCGAATTTCAAGTAATGTTTGAGGAGCTCAACGCAGAAATCTCATTTCTTGAAATCCAAACAGCAATAAAGCAACTTCGGAACGGAGCGAGCGGTGGACCGGACTTATTTTTGAATGAGTTTTTCAAAAATGGCTCTTATACTTTACGGAATTACATACATGCTCTTTTCAATAAATTGTTTGAAATAGGATACTTCCCTGATAATTGGTCAGACGGATTCATAGTGCCTATATATAAAAAAGGTGATAAAAACGAGGCCTCAAATTATCGCGGCATTACACTTTTAAGCACTATTGGTAAATTATTTACGCGAATATTGAATAATCGCTTAAATGACTGGGCGGAAGAATACCACGTTTACATTGAAGCACAGGCCGGATTTAGAAAAAACATGGGAACAACTGATAACATATTTATTCTGAGCTCCCTTATTACTCACGTTTTAAACCGAAATGAAAAGTTATATTGTGTATTTGTTGACTGTACGAAAGCGTTTGATTTTGTTGTTCGAGATATATTGTGGTATAAATTGATGAAATTTGGAGTTAGAGGGAAAATGTTGGACATAATTAAGTCAATCTATTCAAAGGTAAAATCCCAAGTAAAGCATAACAATGTCCTTAGTAACGTATTTTTCAGTAATATAGGCGTCCGTCAAGGTGAGTGTCTTTCACCTTTTCTGTTTTCGATATACCTCAATGACTTAGAGGAAGAAATCAATTTAAATGGGGCAGGGGGAGTAGATATTGGTATGTTGAAATTATTTTTACTGCTCTATGCGGATGACATTGTTTTATTGGCCGATTCAGCAGATGAATTGCAAAATATGTTTGATATACTCGCAACATATTGCCAACGTTGGAAACTTTCAGTCAATATCTCTAAAACCAAAGCGATAGTTTTTAGAAAGGGTGGCAGAGTTCCAAATAATACAAGATTTACATATAATGGAGAAGACATAGAAGTAGTGAACAAGTTCTCTTATCTCGGCATAGTTTTTACATCTGGGGGGTCCTGTTTTGAAGCACAGAAAACTTTGGCAGGGCAGTCACTGAAAGCCGTATTTGCTCTGAATAAATATTTACATAGTTTTACACGCCTTAATCCATCTCATGTCTTGGATCTTTTCGATAAATTAGTCTCACCCATACTTAATTATGGAAGTGAAGTTTGGGGCTTTCATAAAGCACCGGCCATAGAAGCTGTTCATATGCAATTCTGTAAGAAGCTACTAGGTGTGAAACAAAGTACACAAAACGACTTTATTTATGGTGAATTGGGTAGAATTAATTTTGCATCACAAAGATATGTGTCGATTATACGGTTCTGGTTAAAAATAGTCACCCTAAATGATAATAAATATACAAAATGCATTTACGAGATGATGCTAAATGACTGCCAAGCAAATCCGGACAAATCAAACTGGGCGTCATCTGTTCGAAATTTGCTCTCACGATACGGGTTTATGGACGTGTGGCTGGCACAAGGAATGGGAAATAGTAAAATGTTTTTGAAACAATTTAAAGATAGGGTTAGAGATTGCTTCATACAGGAATGGCATGCAAGATTAGAAAATTCTACTAGAGCAAGATTTTATATTACAATTGCAAATTTCAAGTATCAGACATATTTAGATTCATTGCACATAGCAAAATTCCAACAGAGTATGACTAGATTAAGAGTTTCTTCTCACAGACTGGAAATTGAAACTGGACGGTGGACTAAACCGGAAAAAGTACCATTAGATAATCGTAAATGTAAAGTCTGTCATACTTTGAAAGATGAATATCATTTTGTAGTAGAATGCACACTTTACGTTGATCTTCGCAAGAAATTTATAAATAAATATTATTGGAATCACCCAAGTATGCTAAAATTTATTCAGCTTTGTTCCTCGGAAAATGTAAATATACAGAAAGGTTTAAGTTGTTACATATCTAAGGCCTTTAAAAAACGTAGTGAGATTTTATTTAATTGATCAGTTTGACCGTCAGTACGTTTTTCTTATTCGATCCTTCGGTAGAAGTTTCTTTAGACCATAGTGGTATTTTAAACACGGTTGCTTCTAGTACTACTGATATTATGGTCATTAACCAACTTTGGATAGAAAAATTAGAGCATTAACGGAAACTTTGACTACTCCGCTATAAGAAACAAGAATGTATACTGAAAGGTATGTGGAACTAGTAGAAGCATGAACGGTTAGGATCAGGGGTGTGTCCCGAGGGCTGCTGATGTCATGGCGGTGGACTGGGAGCGGGGAAATGCTGTTTGGACATTGGTTTCCGCCACATCTTCCCTGAACTCAGTCCCCCGCCTGCGGGCGTTGATTTTCCGGGCCTCACGTCCGATCCTAATGAATGCTGTTTTTGTTTTGTTTTTTGCAAAAGGTAGCTATCTAACTAGTTTCGGTTTAGCAATATGCCTCTGCTCTGCTTGTTAGCTAAACTATTACAGGGTTGACTGTAATGCATACAAAAATGTGTTTTAAGATATAACGTGCATGTGGTAAACCAGGCACTGCTAGGAGGAAGAAGTAATCTGCGATATGCAGTCGGCGACGATGGGCTGGCTTCTGGGTTATGATGTCTGGACATTGGCTCCGCCACATATTCCCTGAATCCAGCCCCACGTGGCCGGTAGTTTACATTTCCGTTACTAATGCTGGTGTTAGCCGTGTATGGTCTGCCACATGCGTAAATGTGATGCTAATGATTTCAGTCTTTAGAGAAAAGTTTGACTTAATTTAAGTTACATTTACATACATGTATCACCTGTTTGTAGGGTACCAGCTAATCCAGCACCTCTCCCATAATGGGCTGATGGACTATGTATATAATGGAGCTATAAGAAAGGCTCTATGGTACTGGAAAGTAATAATTGTGTTGCTTGCTATCCTGAATATTATTGTAAAATTGTACATGTATATATGCTCATGGGCCATATGGCTTAATGCATCAATAAACTATCTATCTATCTATCTATCTATAAAAATGGAAACTGGTATAGGACTCAAAAATGCATAGCTGAATACGGCACATACTCCCTGCATAATTTGTATAAAACGTTGTCGAATATTGAACTGCCTGTCCTTGAAAGATTTAAATTGTTCGATTCTTTAGTAGGTTCTGTTTTAAGTTACGCATCGGAGGTATGGGGTTACAATAAAGCAGATAATATAGAACGTGTACATACTCGCTTTTGTCGTTCAATACTAGGTGTAAAGCGCTCAACCAATCTTTCTGCTCTATATATGGAATTAGGCCGAAAACTTCTTATTGTTTTTCGACAGCTAAGAATGCTGAGTTATTGGACGAAAGTTATGAAGTCGCAGGACCCATTATTACGCTCAGTGTACTGTATGTTACGAGATGATGCAGATCACGGTAACACATATAATAATCTTAACTGGGCGTTTCACATAAAATCTCTCCTAGAACGACTTGGCTTCTCAAACGTATGGCTCGATCAAGATCACATAGCGTGTATCCCCATACCTCAGATTCGTCAGCGCTTGTTCGATCAGTGTTATCAAGGTATTAATACTTCCGTAAATGAATCTCATAAACTAACATTATATCGAAGATATAAAAAAGAATGTCGGGCGGAGCAATATTTAGACACTATCTCTGAAAATAAATATAGAATATCCCTGAGTAGATTCAGACTAAGTTCACACAACCTACTGATTGAAACGGGTCGATATAACGGTTTACCCAGAGAAGAACGCCTCTGTAACTTCTGTAATATGAGAAAAATAGAAGACGAATATCACGTTTTGTTGGTATGCCCATATTATACAGAGCTACGAAGAAAATACTTAAAAAGTGTAACTGGCCAACACTGAATAAATTTGACCAGCTGATGTCTACCTCGTCCAAGAAGACTTTAAACAAATTAAGCAAATTTATCTATTTTGCATTTAAGCAACGAAATGCTCGGTAGTTTCAAATAGTGTAATATACGTTATATTCTATTAGTATATATTGCCTTTGATGTCATGTCACTTATGCTTCTCAGTTAAATGTTGTATTTATTTATGCTCACTCATATGTTTGTTATGGCTAAAAGCATTGTATTATGTTTAATGCCAAATAAAACATATTGTATTGTATTGTATTGTATTGTATTGTTAATACTTGGAATACTCGTATTCGCGCGCTTGGTTTGAAACTTTATCACTTCGTTGCATGTGAACATGATAATTAGAAATCAAATGACATTTTTAATCAAATTTAATTGGCTTACCTAGTGTCTTTTCCTGAAGTTTGCGTTAAACGTGTATTCAGCCAACAACTAGCGATATCTTTCTACACTATAAGGAATGAAATTTTCAATATTTCCTTTTTTGGCTGGGAAATTTTGAATTTTCCTATCCAAAGATCAAAATTTCTATCTTTTTGAAATTTAATGAATCTCCTAATTTTAGACAGAAAATAGCATTGTTAGTCCCGCAGGATATATCACATGTACAGTGCTTTTGTTGTTCTTTAAATCAACAGTGTTTGATACTGGATTAAAAGCAAACAAGCAATCCGTGTTAATAGTCCAATATACGTAAATACAAAGGGAATGGGTACACTTCCAGGGGAAGCAACTCTGTCATTTCCGTTTTTTGCCTCTCTTAATAATTGGGGTTAACTCTTAGTGGAAAGAATTTGCTCCCCTAGGAGCAAATTCTTTCCAGGAAGAGTTAAGCCCATTTAGAAAGGGCTGCATTGTCAGGGGAAGCAAACATGAAGTTACAAAAGTTGTTCCCCTTTGTAAAAATGTTACTAAAATCATGGAGGTGTATCCATATACCTTAAGTTGTCCAACAATAAATTATACATATTATTGTATATATGGATTATTGTTAAACCATAAATACTCGGACACCACAACATATTTAGTGGACGGTCCCGACTTCGAATATAGAATTATTTATTTTCATAGCAAGGGGCTGTTTTATATTTACTATTTTCAGACAGAACAGATCCTGATCACACCCCTGAAAACACACAAAAAGGTGTCACTTAGGACCTGACAATATGCCCCTGCCGTTCTGAAGAATATTAAGTGTACATGCGGTTGATTATGATAATCGGGAATTAAAATCACAAAACCTTTTCGCACTGGTTTAAATGGAATTTATTCAAAAATACTTACAATTATACTCCAATGAAACCGGAACTACCGTAAAATTTCTAAAAATTGGGACAGCCAAATTTTCCGAAAAAAAAGAAAGTTTAGTTTGCGTCTAAAGTAAGCAGATGGAATGGAAACGATGTAGGCCCTGATCAGACTGCTCCTTTTAGCTCTACATTGTTTGCTGAGACCTATCTGTCCAAATATACACAATTTTCACGGTATTTGTTTGCTATCTGTTATTGTTTCTGACTCACATAACTCATCTAAGAAATCAATTTTCATGGAGCTAAATTCACAAATATTCTGCTAGTGATATCAATGGACTCTTTATCACTGGTATCAATATATATTTCGCCCATGGTCATCAATATTCAATGTAGTCACGAAGTCACAGTCTTGAATTCCCGTCAGATTTATTTTTTCTCTTTTCTACTGTCTTCAGATAATTCAAGGACAGTTGTCAGTTACTGGCGAAAGTATGTGCACTTAGTACTCGTTAACCGCTTAGGAGGTCTAAGCCTGCCCAGGAATAGTGTGGCTTTTTAAGAGTAATTCTCTGTAAGCACCAAAAAATTGCAATAGGGGGTGAAAATGACATATCTCAGATTTTGATGAAACTTAGTGTCTTTTTTGCTTATGTCAAGTGATGAACAAAAATGCAATTTTTTCTCCAATCAAACTGTCCGTTTCCATGGCAACGAGGATTTTCTCTTTTTTGGCCTAATTTGGTGATTTTTCCTATAAAAAATGCCAGATTTGACACCGGTGGTATTAACCGTATTTCTCAACAAATGTTATTGACACCCAAGTCTTTTAAGAGACCCATGTAAGTGCTGTGTACGGATAGAATTGTTTTCTTTATATTGCTATGGTCAAGGAGTAGGTGACCTTGACTTCTATCTAGTAAAGCATCTCTTTAAAAATATCAAAAATTGGCCAATTTTGAAAGCACTTTGTTAGAAAATGCGGCTATAGATTTTTTTCATTCTCTTGGTATGGAGAGTATAACACCTAGCTCTTAATATATAAAAAAAATGGAGATGGTATATTTTTTAAATTGAAAATAAATTTCTTTGAATTTAGTCACCGTCAGGAAAATCAGAAGAAACTGTCATAGCAGAAAACCTGTTATAAGAGATAATATCTGGAGAATGTTAAGCAAATATGAGCAGAAATACAAATAAATACATTGAATACAGTGGAGGGAAGTTACATGAATACTTTTCTTAATCAGAAGTATGTTTAAAATTTACCGTTTGGGGTGCAATTACCCCACCCACTTCCACGGAATATGGAATGAATGCAAAAGTTACATGCCATGGATAATATATCTCAAGTTTCCATAATTGTGAGTAAACTGAAACATTTTTAAAAGATCACCACATGTTTGCTGTCATTGTTTTTACATTGTTTATCATTTGGTAACCATGGTAACTGTTATTCTATTATGGGTCATTGTTCATTTACACAGATATTTACAGGACATCGTTTCAATGCTGATGAAACATTACTCTTGTTATTTACTTTTTACATATGCATACGCATTCTAAAAGTTGATTTTGTTAAATAATATACAATAAATCAGTATTTTTTAGTTGCTATGAAAAAAAACACTCATTCCTTCAACAAAGAAATTAGGCAATCTGAGTGTATGTAGTACAATGTAGAGAAAGAACAACAACTGAGCATAAATAGAGATAGATACATGCATTGGAGAAGAAATAAACCACACATACAATGTTTATATTTTTTCATTCATTAATACGTTTAATCTGTATATCTAGGGGGTGAGTAACCCCACCCTCCTCATTTAGTTATACAACTAATTCATAAGTTACATACTATGAGTTTTGATAAAATAGCACCTGGTACAATTGTTTTAAAGTTGCTCATCAATGTCTGGTCTGCATAAGCTTTCTTGTCTACTGTCCTTTGTTTTTGTAAAAGTTCTGGATGGAGGCACGCATGCATATATACCAAACTGAAGTTTTGTCGACTGCCTCGCTTATGGCAAGCGGGTTCGACAAAATACTCCTGTGACTTTGAAAATGGCATCAAAGTCGCCAAATTCTAAGTCTTTGTCTTGCCTAAAAGGTTGATCTTTGCATGTTTGGTAAAAATGAATCTACCGGTTCAAGATAAATCTTCGTTTCTCAGGTCAAATCAACAAATGACCCTTAAAAATATGGTCAAAGTCACAAAAACCTATCTAGAAACATGGTTACTAACAGGGCCCCGCATTTATGAGACTGTTGGTGGAATTTAAGTTGTATGTCCCCGACCAGAAAATACAATAACAACTTTCTGTTACCATGTTTTGGTTCATGTTGTTTGGAATTAAACCTCTGGTAGAATAATTAAGATACGGGCAAAAAACAAAATCATGACTGATTAAAACAAAGGCAACAACTCTGTAAAGCAGGAAACTGGAGTTACCATTCTTGCACTCTGAACACCTTCAGATATTCTGATGATGCTTTATATTTGTACCAAGTTTTGTGAAAATATCTTCAAGCCTTAAAAGTTATAGATTGGACATGGTCTCAATACCCAAAAATTACAAAGGGATATAATTCTGTTTAACATAAATGAAGGTGCAGTTATGGTTCTTTTTCTCTACAAATTGTTTGATGATGCTTTACATTTGTATCAATTTATAAGAAAATATCTTCTGCAGTTTTAAAGTTAGAGAGTGGAATGATTTCTCTACTGAAAATTACAAAAGGGCATAATTCTGTAGAAAATGTAGATGAAGTTACAGTTTTAATTCTCTGCACATTGTCTGATAATGCTTTATATTTGTAAAAAATTCCAAGAAAATATCTTTGATGGTTTAAAAGCTAATAGCAGATAAAATTTCTATACTTTTAATTACAAAGGAAAATAATTCAGTACAGAAGTAGACGGAGTTGTGGTTCTTATTCTCTGCACATTGTCTAACAATGTTTTGTATTTGTACATAGTTTCATGAAAATATCTTTGAGAGTTTTAAAGTAATAGAGCGGACAAGATTTACGTACTGAAAATTACAAAGGGGCATCATTCAGTAGAAAAACATAGATAGAGTTATGGTTTTTGTGGTCTGCAAATGGTCTGATTATGTTTTACTTTCGTACCAAGTTTTGTGGAAATATCTCAAATGGTTTTAGAGTTATGAAGCAGACACAATTTCTGTACTGAAATTACAAAGGGGCATAATTCAGTGAAAAATGTAGAAAGAGTTACACTTCTTTTTCTCTGCACATCATCTGATAATGTTTAACATTTGTACCAAGTTTCGTGAAAATATCTCAAACAGTTTCAAAGTTATGGAGCGGACACGATTTCCGTTCCAAAAAATTACAAAGGGGCATATTTCAGTAAAAAGTGTAGGTGGAGTTGTGGTTCTTTCTCTCTGCATACATGTATTGTCTGATGCTGTTTTACATTTGTACCAAGTTTCATGAAAATATCACAAATAGTTTCAGAGTTATGGAGCGGACATGATAACTGTACCAAAAAATTACAAAATTACAAATTACTTCGTATGGCAAGGCCCTAACAATCAGTTATGAATCTTCTCCAAATGATGATTTAGGGCTAGTTTAGCATAATTCCAACAAATGCTTCGTAATATAGAGTATAGATAAGCCATTTTTTAACCATTTTAAGACCACCTCTGACCTCCAAAACAGAATAGAGGTCAAACAATCCATTTAGCAGCTTTCTATGACTTCCTGGGACCTTTAAAACTTCTATATTTATGGATAGATTTCGAAATAATTGTGCACAGTATTTCTCCTTGATGAGCAGAAGTGCTATTTGAAACATTCGTTTAGGTAGGTCCAAGGTCAAGGTCACACTTAAAGGTCAAATGGTAAAATGGTCATATATTGAGCTTGTCCGAACCTATACTTCTACATTTATAGATGGATTTCAAAATAATTTGGCACAATTGTTCTCCTTTATCAGTAGAAGTGCCATTTGGAACATTTGGTCAGGTAGGGCCAAGGTCAAGGTCACATTCAAAGGTCAAATGATAAAAAATGTCATAAATTGAGCTTGTCCGGGCCATAACAGCTACATTTATGCATGGATTAAAAAAACGGCACAACTGATCTTCTTGATGAGTTCAAGTACCATTTGAAACATCTGCAGGTATATCCAAGTTCAAGGTTACACTTGAAGGTCAAATGATAGAAATAGTCATAAATAGGGCTTGTCCTGGCCATTACTTCTACATTTATGGATGAATTTCAAAACAATTTGGCACAATTGTTCTCCTTAATGAGTAGAAGTGGCATGTGGAATTAATTATGGTAGGTCCAAGGTCAAGGTCACACTTGAAGGTCAACGATAAAAAATGTCATAAACTGAGCTTGTCAGTGCCATATAATTTATACAGTTATGCATGAATTTCAAAATAATTTGGCACAATTGTTCCCCTTGACAAGAAAAAATGTTTGTTCAGGTTGGTCCAAGGTCAAGGTCACACTTCAAGGTAAATGATAAAATGGTCATAATGTGTGCTTGTCATGGCCATAGTTCCACTTGTTTTCCTTCATAAGAAAAAAAAAGAAAAATGCTGTATCATGATATATACTTGTTTGGCTTCTTTCTAATAAGTAAATGAAGCATTTAGTTTTGACATACTTACAGATCACTATAGCAAACAGTTGGCTTGACAAGTTGTCCCTGGACAACCATCTAATTAATTCTTTCCCATGTTCCAATGGTGTGTCTGTGCAAGTTTGGTCAAACTCGATCTGTTCATTCCGGAGATATGGTGCAAGCAACCCATTTTTAACAATGTAAGTCCTCATGTGACCTTGAATATAAGGTCAATGTCACCAAAGTCTGACAGTGTTTCCCCACCTTCTTATAATATACTTGTGCAAATTTGATCAAAATTCATAAATCCCTTCAGAAGATATGGTGCATACAACCCATTTCCACTGTTTTTTACCGCCTGTAACCTGAAAATATGGTCAAGGTCACCAACTTTTTTCAGTTCTTTTCCACTTCCCTGTGATATATTTGTGCAAGTTTGATCTAAATCTATCCACCCGTTTAGGACATATGGCGCCAACAAGCCATTCAGATACCTCATATATGACCTTGAATTGGGGTCAACGTCACCAAAATCTAATCAGCTCTTTTACCCCACCCAAAGATGTATCTTTGCAAGTTTGGTGAAAATACATTCAACCCTTCAGGAGATAGAGTGCAGACATGAAGTTATACTGGCACACAGACACTGACACCAATGCAGGCGGGATCCGCACCAAAATAACATACCCGCCTTCCCTTTCCTCCCCCCTCCCACCCCCACCCCCACAACGTTGGGGGGACATAAATATGTTTATCAATATGATAAATATATACGCAAATTTTCTTCTCCATTATGAAATATCTTAATGTATTTCTGCTCATTTTATGTCCTTTATTTGCTTGCTACCAGATGCACTCAGATTGTCAATTGCTGTTTTGATGGAACATCTGATTGTATCCATAGCAACTAAAATATACCGAGCTATTGTCCAAGATGAGACTTATTTGGAAAATAGAAAGTGTATACATAGATAGAAAATCACAATCAACACTTTTCAACTAAATTTGAATGTTTTTAAATATCCCGGAGCCCCGGTAGCTCAGTGGGTTTAGCGCTGGCTAACTGAAGTAGCGGGTTTTAAACCCGCTTGAGGTGAGAATTTTTCCTACCGTAAATGGGGTGCCATTGCACACAGCCTTTCATTACCACCGTCCCATGGTTCTGATATGACTGAAATACTGTTGAAAAATACGTAAAATCGCAAGTCATCCATCCATACATTTTTAAATATTCATTCCAACAAAAACAGACTAGTGATAGAGTATTGGTTGCCATGGTTACTTCGTGACAAATAAAATAAACTAGAAATTTTTCTTTTACAAAAACAGATGAACCCCCTCCTATCCTTTCTCAGCTGTATCATTTTCCCTAAATATTGCTAAGTAAGGATCTCTTGTAAATCTTGAAATTTGGGTCCAAGTCATCACCATAAAATCAAATCAGTAATTCCCTCACCCCCCCCCCCCCCCCCCCCCCCCCCCCCCCCCCCCCGATTATAAACTTATCTATGTTTCGTCGTTTCGTCATAATCCATCAATCTCGTTAGAAGATATCATGCAGACAAGCCATATTTCAACACGCTACAACCTCCTGTGACCTCGAAAATGAGGTCTAGGTTACCAAAATCTTATCAGTTTCTTTCCCATCTTCCAGTGAAATGTTTATGCAAGTTTGATAAAAATCCATCCATCCATTCAGGAGATATGGTTCAGACAAGCCATCTTCAACATTTCTGACCTCCTGTGACCTTGAAAGTAGGGTTAAGGTCACCAAAATCTAATCAGTTCTTTTTCATTTCAGAGTGATATATCTGTGCAGGTTTGCTTTAAATCCATTTAAAAGATATTGTACTGACAAGCCATTTTTTCCAGCACTCAGTGACCTTCCGTGACCTTGAAAATAAGGTCAAGGTCAGCAAAATCTAGCCAGTTCTTTTCCATTTCACAATGATATATTTGTACGAGTCTGGAAAATATCGATTTATCCATTTCGGAGATACGGTGCAGAAAAGCCATTTTTCATCATTCTTTGACCTTCTGTGACCTTGAAAATAGGGTCAAGGTCGACAAAATCTAATCAGTTCTTTACCCCTACCCAATTATGTATGCATGCAAGTATGGTCATAATCCATTTATTCCTACAGGACATAGAGTGCAGGCAAGGGCTACGCAGATGCTGATGGGATCCGCAACAGAAAAAACATATCCCCCATCCAGCCCCCCACCCACCAACCACTGTGGGAACATTATGAAAAAAAGAAAGACGACAGAAATACTGAGCTTGTAGAAGCCCCCTCGACCATTCAAAATCAGCAAAGACTGAGATACATTCATTGTAGCATGCAATTTTTAATGTGGTTTTGCATTGTACGAAAGTGGGTGGGGTAATTTAACCCCACATTGTAAGGTACTAACGTATTTTTGAGGATGAAAACTCTCTATGTAGTTTTCTTCAGTTGTTAATCATGCATCAACTTGTATTTTGGCTCATATGTATTGAAAATGTTCAAGATATTGTATTTTTTTCTAAGAATTTCAATTATGAAAGTTCCTTCTGATTTCTCTGACGGTGACTAAATTCAAAGAAAAATATTTTCAATTTAAAAAATATACCATCTCGAATTTTTTGATATATCAACAACTAGGCTTTGTACTCTCTGCACCAAGAGAAAGAAAAATCTATAGCCGCATTTTTTTTTAGTAAAACGTCTTAAAAATTTGCTGATTTTTGATATTTTGAAATAGACGCCTTACAAAGTGGAAGTCAAGATCACTGACTGCTTGACCATAGCAATATGAAGAAACTTTTCTGTATTTGTAAGCAGCACTTACATGGTTCTCTTGTAAAATGTAAGCATCAATACCGTTTGTTGTGAATTACTACCAGAACAATTGGTGTCAAATCTTGCATTTTTCATTTGAAAAATCACCAGATTAGGCTAAAAAACAGAAAATCCTGGTTGCCATGGCAACGGATAGTTTGATCGGAGAAAAACTTTTTATTTTTGTTCATCACTTGACATAAGCAAAAAAGACACTGAGTTTGGCAAAAATCTGAGACATGTCATTTTCACCTGGTTTTGGTGCTTACAGAGAATGACTCTTAAGAGTCATTCTCTGTAAGCACCAAAAAATTGCAATAGGGGTGAAAATGACATATCTCAGATTTTGATGAAACTTTGTGTCTTTTTTGCTAATGTCAAGTGATGAACAAAAATGCAATTTTTTCTCCAATCAAACTGTCCGTTTCCATGGCAACGAGGATTTTCTGTTTTTTGGCCTAATTTGGTGATTTTTCATATAAAAAATGCCAGATTTGACACCAATTGTATTGACAGTATTTCTCAACATATGTCATTGACACTCATGTCTTTTAAGAGACCCATGTAAGTGCAGTGTACGGATAGAAAAAAAAATCTTTATATTGCTATGGTCAAGGAATTGGTGACCTTGACTTCTATCTAGTAAAGCATCTCTTTAAAAATATCAAAAATTGGCCAATTTTGAAAGCACTTTGTTAGAAAATGCGGCTATAGATTTTTTTCTTTCTCTTGGTACAGAGAGAATAACACCTAGCTCTTAATATATCAAAAAATTGGAGATGGTATATTTTTTAAATTGAAAATAATTTTCTTTGAATTTAGTCACCGTCAGGGAAATCAGAATAAACTGTTATTGCAGAAAATCTGTTATAAGAGATAATACCTGGAGAATATTAAGCAAATATGAGCAGAAATACAAATAAATACATTGAATACAGTGGAGGGAAGTTACATAAATACTTTTCTCATTCAGAAGTATGTTTAAAATTTACAGTTTGGGGTGCAATTATCCCACCCACGTCCACTGAATATGAAATGAATGCAAAAATTACGTGCCATGAATAATATATCTCAAGTTTCCATCGTTGTGAGTAAACTGAAACATTTTTAAAAGATCACCACATGTTTGCTGTCATTGTTTTTACATTGTTTATCATTTGGTAACCATGGTAACTGTTATTCTATTATGGGTCAGTGTTCATTTACACGGATATTTACAGGAAATCCTTTCAATGTTGGTGAAACATATTTTTGTTATTTACTTTTAACATATGCATACGCATTCTAAGTGTTGATTTTGTTAAATAATATACGATAAATCAGTATTTTTATAGTTGCTATGACAAAAACCACTCATTACTTCCACAAAGAAATTAGGCAATCTGAGTGTATGTAGTACAATGTAGAGAAAGAACAGCAACTGAGCATAAATAGAGAAAGATACATGCATTGGAGAAGAAATAAACCACACATACAATGTTTATATTTTTCCATTCATTAATATGTTTAATCTGTATATCTAGCGGGGTGAGTTACCCCACCCACCTCATTTAGTTATACAACGAATTCATAAGTTACATACTATGAGTTTTGATGATAAAATAGCACCTGGTACACTTGTTTTAAAGTTGCTCATCACATGTCTGGTCTGCATAAGCTTTCTTGCCTACTGTCCTTTGTTTTTGTAACAGTTCTGGATGGAGGCATGCATGCATATATACCAAACTGAAATTTTGTCGACTGCCTCGCTTACGGCAAGCGGGTTCGACAAAATACTCCTGTGACCTTGAAAATGGCATCAAGGTCGCCAAATTCTAAGTCTTTGTCTTGCCTAAAAGCTTGATAAGTTTGGTAAAAATGAATCTACTGGTTCAAGATACATCTTCGTTTTTCAGGTCAGATCAACAAATGACCCTTAAAAATCGGGTCAAAGTCACCAAAACCCAACTAGAAACATGGTAACTTATAGAACCCCGCCTTTATGAGACTGTTGGTGGAATTTTAGTCGTTTGTCCCCGACCAGAAAATACAGTAACAGCTTTCTGTTACCATGTTGTTGTTTCATGTTATTTGGAATTAAGCCTCTGGTAGAATAATTAAGATATGGGCAAAAAGCAAAATCATGACTGATTAAAACAAACACAACAACTCTGTAAAGCAGGAAACTGGAGTTACCATTCTTGCACTCTGAACACCTTCAGATATTCTGATGATGCTTTATATTTGTACCAAGTTTTGTGAAAATATCTTCAAAGGCTTAAAAGTTATAGATTGGACAAGGTCTCAATACCCCAAATTACAAAGGGATATAATTCTGTTTAACATAAATGAAGGTGCAGTTATGGTTCTTTTTCTCTACAAATTGTTTGATGATGCTTTACATTTGTATCAATTTATAAGAAAATATCTTCTACAGTTTTAAAGTTAGAGAGTGGAATGATTTGTATACTGAAAATCACAAAAGGGCATAATTCTGCAGAAAATGTAGATGAAGTTACAGTTTTTAAATTCTCTTCACATCGTCTGATAATGCTTTATATTTGTACAAAATTCCAAGAAAATATCTTTGATGGTTTAAAAGCTGAATAGCAGACAAAATGTCTATACTTTAAATTACAAAGGGAAATAATTCAGTACAGAAGTAGATGGAGCTGTGGTTCTTATTCTCTGCACATTGTCTAACAATGTTTTGTATTTGTACATAGTTTCATGAAAATATCTTTGAGAGTTTTAAAGTTACAGAGCGGACAAGATTTCCGTACTTAAAATTACAAAGGGGCATCATTCAGTAAAACATAGGTAGAGTTATGTTTTTTATTGTCTGCAAATGGTCTGATGATGTTTTACTTTCGTATCAAGTTTTGTGAAAATATCTAAAACGGTTTTAGAGTTATGGAGCAGACACATTTCCGTACTGAAATTACAAAGGGGCATAATTCAGTGAAAATTGTAGAAAGAGTTACACTTCTTTTTCTCTGCACATCGTCTGATAATGCTTTACATTTGTACCAAGTTTTGTGAAAATATCTCAAACAGTTTCAAAGTTATGGAGTGGACACGATTTCCATACCAAAAAATTACAAAGGGGCATATTTCAGTAAACAATGTAGGTGGAGTTGTGGTTCTTTCTCTCCGCATACATGTATTGTCTGACGCTGTTTTACATTTGTACCAAGTTTCATGAAAATATCATAAAGAGTTTCAGAGTTATGGAGCGGACACGATTACCGTTCCAAAAAATTACAAAATCTCCAAATGATGATTTAGGGCTAGTTTAGCATAATTCTAACAACTGCTTCGTAATATAGGATATAGATAAGCCATTTCTCAAACATTTAAAAGACCACCTCTGACCTTCAAAACAGAATAAAGGTCAAACAATTCATTTAGCAGCTTTTTATGACTTCCTGGGACCTTTAAAACTTCCGTATTTATGGATAGATTTCAAAATAATTGTGCACAGTTATTTTCCTTGACGAGCAGAAATGCTGTTTGAAACATTCGTTCAGGTAGGTCCAAGGTCAAGGTCACACTTAAAGGTCAAGTGGTAAAATGGTCATTTAATGAGCTTGTCCGAGCCATTACTACATTTATAGATGGATTTCAAAATAATTTGGCACAATTGTTCTCCTTTATGAGTAAAAGTGCCATTTGGAATATTTGGTCAGGTAGGGCCAAGGTCAAGGTCACATTCGAAGGGTACATGATAAAAATTGTCATAAATTGAGCTTGTCCGGGCCATAACATCTACATTTATGCGTGGATTAAAAAACACGGCACAGTTTTCTTCTTGATGAGTTTAAGTACCGCTTGAAACATCTGCAGGTATATCCAAGGTCAAGGTTACACTTGAAGGTCAAATGATAAAAATAGCCATAAATAGGGCTTGTCCTGGCCATTACTTCTACATTTATGGATGAATTTCAAGACAGTTTGGCACAATTGTTCTCCTTGATGAGTAGAAGTGGTATGTGGAATTTATTAAGGTAGGTCCAAGGTCAAGGTCACACTTGAAGGTCAAACGATAAAAAAAATATCATAAACTGAGCTTGTCTGGGCCATATAATTTATACAGTTATGCATGAATTACAAAATAATTTGGCACAATTGTTCTCCTTGATGAGTAGAAATGTTTGTTCAGGTTGGTCCAAGGTCAAGGTCACACTTCAAGGTCAAATAATAAAATGGTCATAATGTGTGCTTGTCATGGCCATAGTTCCACTTGTTTTCCTTCATAAGAAAAAAAAAGAAATATGCTATATCATGATATATGATTGTTTGGCTTCTTTCTAATAAGTAAATGAAGCAGTTAGTCTTGACAAACTTATAGGTCACTAAAGCAAACAGTGGGCTCAACAAGTTGTCCCTGGACAACCATCTAATTAATACTTTCCTATGTTCCAATGGTGTGTCTGTGCAAGTTTGGTCACACTCGATCTGTTCATTCCGGAGATATGGTGCAAGCAAGCCATTTTTAACACTGTAAGTCCTCATGTGACCTTGAATATAAGGTCAATGTCACCAAAGTCTAACAGTGTTTCCCCACCTCCTTATAATATACCTGTGCAAGTTTGATCAAAATTCATAAATCCCTTCAGAAGATATGGTGCATACAAACCATTTTCACAGTTTTTGACCTCCTGTGACCTGAAAATATGGTCAAGGTCACCAACTTTTTTCAGTTCTTTTCCACTTCCCTGTGATATATTTGTGCAAGTTTGATCTAAATCTATCCACCCCTTCAATACATATGGCGCCAACAAGCCATTCAGATACCTCCTATGACCGTGAAATGGGGTCAACGTCACCAAAATCTAATCAGCTCTTTTTCCCCACCCAAAGATGTATCTTTGCAAGTTTGGCATGAAGTTATACTGACACACAGACACCAATGCAGGCGGGATCTGCACCATAACAACATACCCGCTCCCCCCCCCCACCACCCCCCCCCCCCCCGGCCCAATGATGGGGGACATAAATATGTTTATCAATATGATAAATATATAAGCAAATTTTCATCTCCATTCTGAAATATTTAAATGTATTTCTGCTCATTTTATGTCCTTTATTTGCTTGCTACCAGATGCACTCAGATTGTCAATTGCAGTTTTGATGGAACATCTGATTGTATCCATAGCAACTAAAATATACCGAATTATTGTCCAAGATGAGACTTATTTGGCCAATAGAAAGTGCATACATAGATAGAAAATCAAAATCAACACTTTTCAACAAAATTTGAATGTTTTTAAATATCCAGGAGCCCCCGGTAGGTCAGTGGGTTAAGCGCTGGCCAACTGAAGTAGCGGATCGGGTTCGAAACCCGCTTGAGGCGAGAATTTCTTCTACCGTAAACGGGGTTCCATTGCACACAGCCGTTCATTATCAGTGTCCCATCGTTTTGATATGACTGAAATACTGTTGAAAAGGACGTAAAATCGCAAGTCACTCATCCATCCATTTTAAATATTCGTTTCCAACAAAAACAGACTAGTGATAGAGTATTGGTTGCCATGGTTACTACGTGATAAATAAGATAAACTAGAAATGTTACTTTTACAAAAACAGATGAACCCCCTCCTATCCTTTCCCAGCTGTATCAGTTTCCCTAAATATTGCAAAGTAAGGATCTCTTTTAAATCTTGAAATTTGGGTCCAGGTCACCACCATCTAATCAGTACTTTTCCACCTCCCGATTATAAACTTATCTATGTTTCGTCATAATCTATCAATCCCGTTAGGAGTTATCATGCAGACAAGCCATATTTCAACACGCTACAACCTCCTGTGACCTCGAAAATGAGGTCAAGGTTACCAAAATCTTATCAGTTTCTTTTCCATCTCCCAGTGGTATGTTTGTGCAAGTTTGGTTAAAACCCATCCATCTATTTAGGAGATATGGTTCAGACAAGCCATTTTTCAACATTTCTGACCTCCTGTGACCTTGAAAGTAGGGTCAAGGTCACCACAATCTAATCCGTTCTTTTTCATTTCAGAGTGATATATATGTGCAGGTTTGCTTTAAATCCATCCATCCATTCAGAAGATAGCGTGCTGACAAGCCATTTTTTCCAGCACTCAGTGACCTCCCGTGACCTTGAAAATAAGGTCAAGGTCAGCAAAATCTAGCCAGTTCTTTTCCATTTCACAATGATACATTTGTACGAGTCTGGTAAAAATCAATTTATCCATTTAGGAGATACGGTGCAGAAAAGCCATTTTTCATCATTCTTTGACCTTCTGTGACCTTGAAAATAGGATCAAGGTCAACAAAATCTAATCAGTTCTTTATCCCTACCCAATTATGTATTCATGCAAGTATGGTCATAATCCATTTATTCCTACAGGACATATAGTGCAGGCAAGGGCTACGCAGACGCTGATGGGATCCGCACCAAAAAAAATATATTCCCCCCATCCAGCCCCCCACCCACCCACCACTGTGGGAACATTATGAAAAAAATAAAGACGACAGAAATAATGAGCTTGTAGAAGCCCCCTAGATCATTCGAAATCAGCAAAGACTGAGATATAGTTGTAGCATGCAACTTTAAATTTGGGTTTGCATTAAAAGAAAGTGGGTGGGGTAATTTAACCCCAAATTGTAAGGTACTGACGTATTTTTGAGGGTGATAACTCTCTATGTAGTTTTCTTCAGTTATTAATCATGCATCAACTTGTCTTTTGGCTCATATTTCTTGAAAATGTTCAAGATATTGTATTTTATCTCAGAATTTCAATTATGGAAGTTCCTTCTGATTTCTCTGACGGTGACTAAATTCAAAGAAAAATATTTTCAATTTAAAAAATATACCATCTCCAATTTTTTGATATATCAACAACTAGGCTTTGTACTCTTTGCACCAAGAGAAAGAAAAAAATCTATAGCCGCATTTTTTAGTAAAACGTCTTAAAAAATTGCTGATTTTTGATGTTTTGAAATTGACGCCTTACAAGGCGGAAGTCAAGGTCACTGACTGCTTGACCATAGCAATATGAAGAAACTTTTCTGTATTTGTAAGCAGCATTTACATGGTTCTCTTGTAAAATGTAAATATTAATACCATTTGTTGTGAATTACTACCAGAACAATTGGAGTCAAATCTTGCATTTTTCATTTGAAAAATCACCCGATTAGGCTGAAAAAACAGAAAATCCTGGTTGCCATGGCAACGGATAGTTTGATCGAAGAAAAACTTTTTATTTTTGTTCATCACTTGACATAAGCAAAAAAGACACTGAGTTTCGTGAAAATCTGAGGCATGTCATTTTCACTTGATTTTGGTGCTTACAGAGAATGACTCTTAATGACTTGGCAAAATGTATACAATTTGAATTGACCACCATCTATGTGCAATCTTACTTATACTGTTTTTCAGACAGTACACACATAACAAACATTACCACCAGACGGTAAAGCTGGGCCCAGGACAACAATCATTCCTTAAGATTAAGGTGTTTTGATTGATTTATTGCTTTACGTCCACGGTAAACAGCTATGGTCATGTCGGGACGGTCAGTTAACATGGAAACTAGCATTCAAAAAGTTATTTTGAAACAGCTTTGGGTTCATAAGCTTTTAAAAACGTTCATAATTGTTATCAGAAAACAAGAATAAACAGCATCAACAACAGTTCGTGAAAGGAATTTCACATTATTTTTCAACTTCGGGCCCGGGTATGGATCCTAGCATTATGCTGTCGCCCTCCACTATGAAATTCCCACCTCAACACAGACGCTTAATTTTGCACATCTATTTCAACAAACTTCGCACATTCCACAATTTACATAGGCTCCTAAAGGGGTTTATCAAGGGATGCACTTATTAGAGGATGATGTTTTAAGAATTGCCACAAAAATAAAAATGTTACTGAGGGACGAGATAGTTGAGTCGGTGGAGCAAAGGTTGCCTTTTTTACTGAACCAACAAAATTTAAAATTATCAATACAATACAATACAATACAAATCTCTTTATTGTCATCTCAGTCCATACAATGGCAACATGAGGAATCGTTTGATACATGTTATAACGGAGGCATAAATGTGTATGATCTATGAAAGTAACAAACAAAAAACTTTTGCAATGATTTTACTTTTATCTCAATGTAAGAGACATGATATCTAGTCAAGGTTCAAAACGAGCTGAAACTCGCTAATGTTCATAATGCTGATCTGGAGCACTATTCTAGGTGATCGGGTCTAAAGATTCCATGGATAAATGAAATTGTGAGGACACAAACAAAATTGTTCTTGATTGGACCAAACGGGTTTGAGCAAATATTGGGATACAACAACAAAAGTAGCCATCTTAAAGAAAACGAACTATGATTTTATTTAAAAGTAAAATATATTTTTATGGTAATAAAACGGTAGTTGTACTACAATATTTATAAGATAAGTACGATATTTGAACGTTTTGAAAAAAAAAATGGTTATTGAAGAATCTTTAACCCTTAAAGCGCCAAAAATTAAAATTGTTGAATTGGCAAACAGTGTATATCCAGATGAGGTGGCTCATCATGAGCCACCTCATCTGAATCACCACTGTTTGCCCTCTAGTGTTCAAATTCTCAATATGATATCGCTTGGAAGAGACATTTTTGTCCCCCGCCTTTTCGAAGAAAAGCGGAGGGACATAGTTTTCGGCTTTCCGTCCTTCCGTCCTTCGGTCCCCCTAAAGTAGTAGGTACATGTACCTTGTGTGCGCAACTCCTCCTACAGTTTTATGCCGATTCTTTCGACACTTTACAGCTGTTTTTATTATGGTCTGAAGATATGCATATGGTTTGGATATAATCCTGAGATTTTTTTTGTCACTTTTTCCACAAGTTGAACTTAGTCATTTTTAGGCGTTTTTACTATCAAAGTGACTAGATTGTGGGTACCTTGTGTGCACAACTCCTCCAACAGTTTTATGCCGATGCCTTTGAAACTGCACAGGTGTTTTGGTCATGGTCTGAAAATATGCATGTGGTTTGGATATAATCCTCACATTATTTTTTGTCACTTTTTCCACAAGTTGAACTTAGTCATTTTTAGGCGTTTTTACTATCATAGTGACTAGATAGTGGGTACCTTGTGTGCGCAACTACTCCTACAGTTTTATGCCGATTCCTTTGAAACTTCATAGGTATTTTGGTCATGGTCTGAAGATATGCATGTGATTTGGATATAATCCTCACATTATTTTTTATCACTTTTTCGCATAGTGAACTTAGCCATTTTTCATACATTTTTACTATCAAAGTGAATAGATAGTGAGTACCTTGTGTGTGCAACTCCTCCTACAGTTTTATGCCGATTCCTTTTGAAACTTCAGAGGTGTTTTGATCATGGTCTGGAAATATGCATGTGGTTTGGATATAATCCTCACATTATTTTTTATTACTTTTTTCACATTTTTAACTTAGCCGCTTTTCCAGCTCAAACACTAAGTGTATATACAGTGAAGACCTAGTTTCGAAGGCGGGGGACAATAAATTCGTCGAACTTGCTTGTTTGAAATTCTGCAGACTTAAATTTTGTCGTCTGCTTTTTTTTTTGCGCATTAAGGGTTAAACAACCTGAAATAAAATGACCAACCAAGGGTTTGAAATTAATTCCAGGAGCTGTAGTTAAAATAGATTTTTGTCTAAATGTCTCATGCAGGTTAAAGGGTAATAACTGAATAATAACGCATGCCAAAGGTTCTAAAAATGTCAGGTCGACGTAACTTAATTAGAACCAATTTCAAACGTAACGTTAACGTTACGTGTTAGCTAGGTAAGCCGTAACAGTTGATTCCAGTATGGTCTTACATTGTTTACTTTCCATTTATTGTTTTGCTCAATTCAAAATTCTCATAAATACATTAATAAAAGCTTCCAGAAAGTCTAGTTTGACCTTTAACCTATATTAATTAAACATGTATACCTCTCGCCAAAAGTTTAGCATAATTAATCATGAACTAAGCAGCAGATATAACTGATACATAGAAATTCTAATATGTCAAAAAGTTTGTCATCGTTGGTCTTACCCAATGTCATAAAGTTAACAGATGATGCTGAGGTACTGGAATATTGGAACGCAGCAGTTGTTTGGATACACATACTGTGCCAAAATTAAGACCACTATATTTCAATAACAATTTTCAACCCTTTTCAAAATTATGTCCAAAATATCACAAAATTTTACTTTATCTTCACCAAACTAGCATAGTCTATAATGAAAACGTTAAACTGTTATGTCATTTCAGATTCGGACAGTAGAGGCAAACTTGCCAAAACTTGTTTCCAAAATGACCGATAGTGCAATTTTCCTGTAAATTCTTATCAGTTTTGTCTGATACTGGAACTTCAAACTTTTTATGAGCCACGTCAGGTACATGGTCTTTTATCTGACGAAGCATGATTTTTATTGCGCGACTTTTTTGTATGCATGAAATTAGACTTTAACTATAGTGTCTTGCTAGAAAAATGCCTTACAATTACACCCGCTAAAATTCTTAAAAACGGTATATGTGGAGAAAAATGTCAACAGGCATATGCCTATGTATACTGTCTTTCAAAGTCTATGAACTATATTGTTGTTTAATATCTTGAAATTGTTCTGCAGGATGTGTAACAGAACCACCGTGAAACTGAAGTATGCTACAAATTCTTGCCGATGTATATATTTAAATAGGCATATAATGTCTCTCAAATATTAGTGCAGAAACTACAAGCAATGCATAAGAAATTTCTGATTCAATATCATATCAGAGAATTCTAAATTCTGTATGTATAAGATCATAAAATCAAGGTTTGAATTTAGTGAGAATTTAGTGCGAGCCAAGCGCTTTTAAACAGCATCACCGTGTATATTTTTTAAAGACATAGCTTGTCAATAGTAGCGCATTCGGCATGTATATCCAAGTAACCCCAATCGGATATTTCTGGGTTAACCGACGCTTCTCGAAGGCGAAAAAAAAGGCAAGTAACTACTGGAGAACACGGTAGTCGAAAAAAAAAATGGGGAGATTTGGTCCCATACGATGTCTTCTGGCTTACTGTGAAAGAAATATAGAAAAGGCAGACAGAGGACAGAAGCGATGAGAAGTCAAAATTAAGGTGAGTGGGTACACTTTCGCGTTTTATTTAACCCATTTATACGCACTAGAAAGTTCTATACTTATCAGATGTATGAGTCCATTTGTCAATAAAAGAGGTATCTGGTTTAGTTTATTTTTATCATTTTATCTTATTTTAAGGAGAAACATTTGTCTTGTGCAAATAGTGTAGACCAGGATTAGATGCCACGTTTTGCGGTGTCTGATCTTGGTCTGCATTGTTTGCCCATGTCCTATTTTTGGGACGCTAGACATTAATGGGTTAAAGCCCTTCGGAAAGAAGATGACTTTGTGGTGGCCCTTTTGATTTCTGATTTGCCACGGGTGGCCCTTCTAAAATAGATAGCAGGGGCGCATTTGACCCTGAAACAGAAAAAAATAGTTTTGCGGTTTATTGAACTATAATTAGATTTATAAAAGTATGACGTTCCTTTTTTCTTTAGGACAAAACCATCAATGTCAGTCAGTCTTAAATTGAGTAGCTTCAATCAAAACAAGTAGGTAGACTTAAGAGCCACCACTGTTGTTTGCCCAAGTCAGAATCAACAGATCTATGTCCCGTTTACTTTTGATGTCGATATTCAGTACGTTGTATAAAAAAGTGAACTAACAGGCAGCATAAAAAGAAGCACAGGGATGAGATCAAGCAAAATATAAGATAAGAGCTGCCGGTAAAACAAAAATTAAAACAAGAAAAGTAGGAATAAAGGTAAAACTTAAAATCAGGTAAGACAAGAAGGACACCTATAGTTTATGACATCCTACGTATGCAAAACATCCTCCAAAACTGAGGATAAAATTTGGCTTTTCTAACCTCATTTGGGAGGCTATTTCATAGACTAGTCGGCCTCATACCGGAAGCCCCTTGAGTCACCTCTAGCACTATTCACACTTCGAATGTCTGCCTGATTTTCTTTCCCGAAATTATATTTTGAAATGTTTATATTTACCAGATCCTGCAAATAAGATGATTCTAGATTGTTTTGCACGTTAAAGACTTCTTTGGCTATGAGTTTTATTCTGCCTATATGCTGGAATGAAGTGTTATTATTTCGTAGTTCTACGAACCTCCAGAGGGGAGTTAGAGTCATCACTGATGAATCTGAGTGCCCTCTCCCGGATCTTCGTCATCTTACTTGTATTAGAATGGCTACAAAAATACCGCGCAATTATTGAAGCTGGCAGTATTTAAAATTAGACATGTTCTATTCTATTCTATCCCATAACCTTACTAGGTCGTTGGGGCACCACAGATGACTTCAAAACAATCCCTTTCCACCTTGTCCTTTCTTCAGCTGCCCTAGTTGAGCTGGCAAAATCCATTACTGTCCACTCCTTGATATTGTCTTCCCACCTCTTCTTCTGTCTACCTCTTCTTCTTTTTCCTTTCACTGTGCCCTGAAGAATTGTCTTTGCTAAACCAGAAGACCTTGAGACGTGGCCAAACCACCTTAGTTTCCGTTTCTTGACCAGCGTAAGGAGTTCATCATATTCTCCAATGGCTGCTTGGATCTTCCTGCAAACCTCCTCATTGGTTATATGGTCCTTGTACGAAATGTTCAGTAACCTTCGGTAGCATCTCATCTCAAAGGCCTGCGTTCTTTTCTCTAACTCTGCTGTCAAGGTCCATGATTCAAAGGCATACAGAAATATGGAAATGACAAGGGAGCGCATAAGTTTCACCTTTGATCCAAGAGATATATTGTTATCTCTCCAGAAATTGGTTTCAGCTTAGTAAGAGCTGAAGTGGCTTGTGCAATCCTTGAGAGAACCTCCTGTTTTGAGCCATCATCTGAGACAATTGCTCCAAGGTATTTGAAGCTGCTTACAGTACCCAGCTTCTGCCCTTTTACCTTGATCTCCCTCTGGATGCCGTCTGCGCTGTTCGTCATCAGTTTGGTCTTCTCAGCACTGATCTCCATCTTATACCTTGTGCAGGTTTGGTCGAGACTTTCAACTAGGGCTTCCAGTTCCTGCTCTTCCTCAGCTAGAGCATCTATGTCATCGGCAAACCGCAGATTGGTAATGTTTCTGCCGCCTATGCTAACCTTTCCTTCATGTTCTTCCAGAGCATCAGACATGATCCTTTCGAGAAAAATGTTGAAGAGGGTGGGTGACAGAAGACATCCTTGTCTTACTCCAACTGTTGTTCTGAACCATTCTCCTGTGCTGCCATTTATCAGGACAGCACTTGTAGCCTTGTCGTATAGCTGCTCAATGGTGCGAACTAGATTTGCACTGATGTTGTACTTCCGCATGGTGGCCCTTAAGGCTGCATGCCATACCCTGTCAAAGGCTTTTTTGAAATCAATGAAGACATGGTACAGATTCTGCTGATGTTGGAGATACTTTTCACATAGGATTCTAAGGTTGAAGATTTGTTCTGTGGTGCTCCTTCCTGCTCGGAACCCAGCCTGTTCCTCGTCGATTATCTCCTCGGCTTGTAGTTTAAGCCTGTTCAAGATGACTTTCAGCATGACTTTGCTTGAATGACTGATGAGGCTGATGGTTCTGTAGTTCTGGCATTGCTGTAGGTTGCCTTTTTTAGGGAGCGTAATAATCAGCGACTGAGTCCATGGGGTAGGCCATTCTCCTGTTCTCCAGATCCTGTTACAAATATATGTTAAAACATCAATCATGGTCTCCCCGCCAGCTTGAACAAGTTCTGCTGGTATATTATCAACTCCGGCAGATTTCCCCTTCTTTAGTGCTGCTACTGCAATCTCAACTTCCTCACGAAGGATCGGTTGTTGATCTTCTTCTGGGGGCTGATTGCAGTCCAGAACCGCATTGTCACCGTAAAATTAGACATGACAGACTTATAAATAGTGACTTTGTAAGAAAATTTCCGAAACGTTTCAGTACAGCCAGATGTGGAGATTTTTTTTTTTTTACAAATTTCAGAAACGTGATCTTTGAAATTTAACTGGAAATCTATGCATACACCTAATAGAGTAGCTTTATTTTTACATTCAATATCAGTGGTACCAAGCTGGAAAGATTTTATGCCTTCCTTAGTTCTTTTGCCAACACACACTGTCTGGCTTTTATCAGGATTGGCCTTCATAAAATTTGAGGTAAACCACTGAATGAGAGACAGAATTTCTTCTTCCCAAACTTTCTTGAAAATAGGTATTCCTTGGAGGAATGGCAAAATCTCCTGACATTGAAGTTTCTTCTTACCGTTTCTTACCGTTGTCGAGACCCTCTCAAGTTGTTATACAACTTCTAATGGGCCATTTGGATAAATTCCTCGGTCTTTGAATAAGTTGTTATCCCGGAATGTGTTAGAAAGGTTTAAACTTCTGTTCATGGCATGCATAGAAGTTTAAACCTTTCTAACACATTCCGGTCCGTGCTAGTGTTTGGTAAGCCTTGACTTAAACGCGTTTAAGGACGGTGCTAGGATTACATGATTCGGCAATGAATTCCAAGTGTTAACCACTCAATTGGAGAACACGTTAGCCCTGATATTTAATCGTGAACGCTTCTTGAACAGTTTTAAGTCATTCCCTCTGGTAGTATTGCTGTCTATGTTAGTAAAAAATTAGTTTATGTCTTCTTTATCAATGCCGACCAAATCTTATATATTTCTATCATGTCAGCGCTTAAACGACGATATTCTAATGACGGTAGTCCCATTTATAGCCGTCTTCATAAGTTTGTTTTGATAGAGTATTAACCATTCTGATGGTCCTTCACTGCATATTTTCGAGAATAATCGCATCTTTCTTAAACATAGGTGACCACACGGTTGTTGCGTATTCTAAACGAGGCCTCACTAGAGATTTATACAAACTAACAAACATTTCTTTTTCCAAATAGATAAAGCCACTAGATTAGGCCTAAATTTCTGTTGTCTATGGCTGCTTTTTTGCTATATGGTCTCTAAATAACAATTTATGGTCAAAGTTGATACCCAAATCCTTTTCTGATCTTACTTGCTCGATATTATGCATAGCGTTGTGACCTTGGGCAAGTCACATATCCACAGCTCAGCTTGTATATATGTATTATCCTAATGTCCGGCAGATAAAATTAAAGCTCTATGTACAGAGCTTATGTTAGTTGTTAATAAGAATAAGCGTCTATAAATAAAGATCATTATTTATTTATTGTTATATATAACTTAATTTGTTGTCATAGTATATGGTTGAGTTGGTTGACCTTTTCCAATTCTCATGTGTTTACACTTTTTGGTATGGAAGAACATTTTCCAAGTATATGCCCAAAGTTCTGCGTTGTAAATATTTGCTTGAAGCCTCAACTCATCGTTCACAACTTTTATTGGAGAGTATATCTTGGCCTCATCAGCATAGAATTTTACCAAGCAACTAAGAACTTCAGGATGTTCATTTATGAAAATGAGAAATAGGATTGGACCCAAAACTGAACTCTCTCGTAATCCGCCACGGGCATTCCGCTGGTAACAGATCTCCAGGCAGAATTTACTCCAGTCACTACTACCCTTTGTTTTCTGTGTGTAAGGAAGTCGCGAATCCAAAGGTAGATTTTGCCTCTGATTCCATAACCTTTTAGTTTAGTAAGTAACTTATTGTGTAGGACCTTATTAAAAGCTTTTTGGACGTGTTTGTCATTGCAAACAGGAGCATGGCATATGCTGTTTGTTAGATGACACGCAGTGTGAGCTAGACTTGCTCATAAATACTCGTGCAAACACGAAGTTTTAAGGCGAACGTGTCTGTCCAGTTTTAGGGATCCAAAATTATCCATCTTCACATTTTTAAGCTGAACATCAATTTCTGCTTTTGACTGAAATAAAAAAAGCAAAATCAAATCAAAATAATTAATAGATATTTGAGTTACAAAGATTTTTCAAATTAAAAATATTAGAAATTTACATTTAAAGAATGGCCACAAATGATAATGCAAGATCCCTTCAAGAGAAAAGGTAAACAAGTTTCACGGAAAAGTTTGCGCTAAAATCAAGACAGCGTGCGATAAAAATTGCGAGCGGTAGCAGAACCGCGAGCGATAAGGATAAGGCATTTTGGGTTGCTTCCCTTGAGATCGTTTGGGTAATAGACAGCACCATATTTGGTTATTTTACCCTGATTGAAACTTTACGGCCCTTCTGCCGCATTTGAGTTATTTTGGGCCTATGAGAATGAAATAATTTTTTTATTGACAAAATATTGTAATTCTGCTTCTGACTTTTATTTTCTTTTTTTATCTGTCCAAGAGGACACACATCGTTGAAACGAAGTGAAAATATGAAATCGGTGAGACGTCATAACGACAAACGAAGTTGCAAAAGACGTCAATACGACGTTATTTCTACGTTGTATGTATGACTGGGTACAGGTCCGTGCATGTAAGCGTTCAGACTGGTTGTGTAGGACTATTTAAATAATACAGCAGGATTCATTCCTTTCAGGCATGTCTCCCGTTCATGAGGCAGAACAAGTAGTAAATTCACCGACCAGCACTCCGCCCCCACCTGGCCACCCTACACACTCTGTACACACACCTTCCCGTCCCGCTTCTCGAAAGCCTGATTAACATCCTCCTCCACCCCCCACCCTCCTACAAACACACATTCCCGCCCCGCTTCTAGAAAGCCTCAATGCATGGGCGAGCTAGAGGCTCGAATCTTGCTTGCATCCGGGTAACTTAATAAAAATATTTAAAAGGATACTGCTATTTTATTTCTCTCGCACTGTAAAAAAATTCTGTAGATTTTACGGTAGAATACCTGGCAACCAGCTGCCCGTCCATTTCCCATTATTTTTACGGCCGTCTGCATGTAAAACATTTTTAGAAATCTCGATATGGTAGAGTTATGCTAAATGAATGCACTCGAAAATACCTTTAAGTGTTGAAGGGCTATATGAACAAAACAATACCTGTCTTATTCTACCCTACTCTGCCTTATGATTCCGCCAATGTTTACGGGCTCCCGTTAGAATAACGGGAAATGGTAAAATCGACGGATTTTTTACAGTGCGTGTGTTTGACTGCAGGATTTGACTGGACAATACATATCTGCTTCTCTCTCTCTCTCTCTCTCTCTCTCTCTCTCTCTCTCTCTCTCTCTGTAGGTTGGGGTCGGGGGGCTTACACTGTACTTTGTGTAGTAGGTTGGCCGCTGGGATATGTTTGTATTATAATTTGATGGATGCACATACTAATCCCTCATTGATGATTGTCATACACTGTAAAAATCCTTGGGCTAATTATGATAAATAATAAGATAAACCAGTAAACCACAATTCTGTTTTTTTTTTTTTTTTAGTAATTGCAATTTGTAATAATTTTTGAACGGTCCTCCAATTACGACACAAGGAATGTGACACCACCTAACCTGTATAGTTCTAAAGTAGTTACCCAGAGGCTGCTAATAGCATCTTTGTTTAGTTCCTATCTTGGGGATGAAATATTAAGAAATGTTGGGCTTCGACTGAAAATGAATTATTGGCGATTTCACTTTTCGAAACTTTCTGACAGACACTTTTTGAACAAAACAGAGAAAATGACATCCCAATACCTATTTAGTTCTAAAGCGGTTACCCTGAGGCGTCTTAAACTGTCTTTGGTTAGTTTCAAAGTTTCTATCTTGGGGCTGAAGTATTTAGAAATGCTGGGATTAATCAGTGGAAAAAAAAATGATTAAGAGAAATTGCAGTTGGTGTCACTTCATGAACAGCCCTCTCTGCACAATACAATGAATGTGACACCACAAACCCTATTTAGGTTTGAAGGAGTTATCCAGAGGCCGCTTTAAGCACCTTTGTGGTTGGTTGGTTGGTTGATTTGATGCTTAACGTCCACGGTAAACAACTAAGGTCATGTCGGGACGGTCAGTTAACCTAACCACACTATTCCTGGGCAGGCTTAGACCTCCTAAGCGGTTAACCAGTACTAAGTGCACATACTTTCGCCAGTAACTGACAACTGCCCTTCTTGAATCAGCGGAAGGAGAAACGAAAGTATGTGGCCAGACCGGGATTCGAACCCAGGACCTCTGACTTACGAGTCAGGTGCCCTACCGATTGCGCTACCCGGCCCGGCAGCACCTTTGTGAAGATCCTATCTTGGGGCTGAAGTAGGAAGAAAAACGAGATTTAACATTAAACAACTTATTTGAGTAACTGAAATTTGTGATAATTTTTAACGGCCCTCGGATTATAACACAGGTAATGTGACACCACAGAACTGGTATATTTCTAAGGAAGTTATCCGGAGGCTGCTTACAACACTTTTGTCTATTTCATCTCTTGGAGATGAAGTATTAAGAAATGTTGGTCTATAACTGAAAATGAATTTATAAATGGTGATATCTCTTTTTGAAACTTGATGAACAGCCCTCTCCGTACAATACATGGAATGTGACACCACAAAACCTATGTAGATTTAAAGTAGATACCCAGAGGCTTCTTAAACTGACTTTGGTTAGTTCTTATCTTAGGGCTGAAGTATCTGGATATTGTGGGAAGAACCAGTGGGTAAAATAATTAATAGTAATTGTAGTTGGCGTAACTTTATGAACAGCCCTTTCCTTACAATACAAGGAATGTGACACAACAAAATCTATTAAGATTTAAAAGAGCTATCCAAAGGCTGCTTGTTGTACCTTTCTTTAGATCCTAACTTGGGGCTGAAGCATTTATATATGTTTTGATAAACCAGTAGATAAAATGGCTATCAGTGATTTCACTTTTAGAAACTTTATGAACGACCCTCTTCATCCAGCACATGGAATGTGACACCCCAAAACTTATCAAGTTGAAAAACCGACTTTCGGAAGTTCCTATCTTGGGACTGAAGTTTTAAGTTAAACTGAGATAAACCAGTGGTTAAATGATTGATAGGCATTGTAGTTGCATTGTAATTTATGAACAGCCCTCTCCGTACAGTACAAGGAATGTGACTCTACAAAACCTATCGAGGTTAGAAGAAGTTATCCAGAAGCCTTTTACAGTACCTTTGTTTAAATTCTATCTAGGGGCTGAAGTATGAAGAAATGTTCGGATAAACCAGTGGATGAAATAACTATCAACTTGCGAAACTTTATGAACGGCCCTCTTTGTACAATACGAGGAATGTGACACCACAATACCTTTGTATTTCTAAAGTGGTTAACCTGAGACTTCTTAAACTGTCTTTGGTTAGTTTCTATCTTGGGGCTGAAGATTTTAGAAATGCTAGGATTAAACATTGGATAAAATGATTTATAGAAATTGCAGTTGGTGTCACTTTATGGACAACCCTCTCCGTATAATACTAGGAATGTGACACTACAAAACCTAATTAGATTTGACGGAGGTATCCTGAGGCCGCTTTTAGCACCTTTGTAAAGATCCTATCTTGGGGCTGAAGTATTAAGAAAACTGAGATTAAACATCGAAACAACTTTTTCGACTAACTGAAATTTGTGATAATTTTTGAACGGCCCTTGCATTACAATACAGGGAATGTGACACCACCGAACTGCTTTGTCTCTAAAGAAGTTATCTAGAGGCTGCCTACAGCACATTCGTTTAGTTTGCATGTAGGAGATGCAGAATTAAGAAATGTTGGTGTATTGCTGATTTTTTTATATATAGTGTTATCTCTTTGCGAAACTTTATGGACGGTCCTATTTGTACAATACGAGGAATGTGACACCACAATACCTTTGTATTTCTAAAGTGATTACCCTGAGACTTCTTAAACTGTCTTTGATTAGTTTCTATCTTGGGGCTGAAGTATTTAGAAATGCTAGGATTAAACAGTGGATAAAATGATTTATAGAAATTGCAGTTGGTGTCACTTTATGGACAACCCTCTCCGTATAATACAAGGAATGTGACACTACAAAACCTAATTAGAATTGACGGAGGTATCCTGAGGCCGCTTTTAGCACCTTTGTAAAGATCCTATCTTGGGGCTGAAGTATTAAAAAAAATGATATTAAACATTGAAACAACTTTTTTCACTAACTGAAATTTGTGATAATTTTTGAACGACCCTTGCATTACAATACAGGGAATGTGACACCACAGAACTGGTTTATCTCTAAAGAAGTTATCTAGAGGCTGCCTACAGCACATTCGTTTAGTTCGCATCTTGGAGATGAAGAATTAAGAAATGTTGGTTTATTGCTGAAAAGAATTTATAAATAGTGTTATCTTTTTGTGAAACTTTATGAACGGCCCTCTTCGTACAATACATGGAATGTGACACCACAAAACCCATACAGTTCTAAAGTGGTTACCCAGGGGCTTCTTAAACTGACTTTGGTTAGTTGCTATCTTGGGGCTGAAGTATCTGGAAATGTTTGTATGAACCAGTGGATAAAATGATCATTAGTAATTGTAGTTGGCTACACTTTATGAACAGTCCTCTCCGTAAAATACCAGGAATGTGTCACAACAAAACCTATGCAGATTTAAAGGAGTTATTCAGAGGCTGCTTTAAGTACATTTCTTTAGATCTTAACTTAGGGCTGAGGTTTTTTATTTATTTTGGAAAAAACAGTAGATGAAATAACTATCAGTGATTTCATATGTAGAAACTTTATAAACGGCCCTCTTCATAAAGTTCATGGAAAGTAACGCCACAACACTTATTAACTTCTTAAGTTGTAAAGAGGTTTCCCAGAAGCTTCTTAAACTGACTTTCGGCAGTGCCTATCTTGGGACTGTAGTATTAAGAAACGCTGTGATAAATCTAGTTGTAAAAATGAATTATATTAATTGTGGTTGCTGACATTATATGAACAAGGAACGTGACAACACAAAACAAATACAGGTTTGAATTATTTATCCAGAAGCCGCTGATAGCATCTTTGTTTAGATCCTATCTTGGGGCTGAGATACTAAGAAGTGCTTAGATAAAACCCCGTGGATGTAAAAACTACCAGTGACTTTACTAGGCTTAACTTTATAAACGACCCTCTTCGTACAATACATGGAATGTGATAAAACAAAACCTACGTAGATCTAAAGTGGTTATCCCGAGGCTTCTTAAACTGACTTTGGTTAGTTCCTATCTTGGGGCTGAAGAATTAGGAAATGCTGGGATGAACCAGTAAATCAATTTTTTTATATAACTCGCAAATAGGCGCACTTCATGAACAACCCTCCCCGTACAATACAAGGTATGTGACACCACAAAACCTATACAGATTTGAAGGGAGTATACAGAGGCTGCTTAAAGCATCTTTGTTTAGATCCTATCTTGTGGCTGAAGAATTAAGAAATAATGATAATACCCAATAAAACAAAAGTTTTTAAGCTTTTGAAATTTGTGGCAATTTTGAACGGCCCTCTCATTACAGCACAATGAATGTGACACCACAAAATCTATGTAGTTTCAAAGTTGTAGCCCAGAGGCCTCTGACACTCTCTTTGTTTAGCTCCTATCTTGGGGCTGAAGAAGTAAGCAATGTTGGATAAACCAGGAGATGAAATAATTATCAGTGCTTTGACTTTGCGAAACTTATTGAACGACCCTCTTCATACAATTGATGGAATGTGACAACATTCAACCCATATAAAAAGTTCAAATGTGGTTTCCCAGAGGCTTCTTAAAGTGAAATGGTCATGTCCTACTTTGGGACTCAAGTATTTAGAGAAGCAGGGATGAACCAGTGGATGAAATGATTATTTGAATTTGAAACTTGTTACACTTTATGAACAGCCCACTCCGTACAATACAAAGAATGTGACACCACAAGACCTATACAAGTTTGAAGGAATTATCAAGAGGCTGTTTATAGGCCCTCTGTTAAGATATTATCTTGGGGCTGAAGTATTTAGAAATAATGAGATAACCCAGTGAAACAACTGTTTTTTGTTTTTTTATCGGAATTTGATATTTTTTGAACGGCCCTCTACAAACAACTCGTGGAATGTGACATCATAGAACCGGTATATTTCTGAAGATGCTACCCAGAAGCTGCTTACATTACTTTTGTCTTGTTCGTTTCTTAGGGTTGAAGTATAAAGAAATGTTAGGCTGTAACCGTAAATGAATTTATGAATTATGATATCTATATTGCGACACTTTATAAACGACCCTTTGCGTATTTTAAATGGAATGTGACACCACAAACCCTATGTATTTTAAAGTGGTTGCTCAGAGGCCTCTGATACTGTCTTTGTTTAGTTCCTGTCTTGGGGCTGAAGCATTTAGAAATGTTTGGATAAACCGGCAGATAAAACAACTATCAGTGATTATACTTTGCGAAACTTTATGAACGGTCCTCTTCGTAACCTGCATGGAATGTGAAACCATAAAACCTAAACATGTAGTTCTGAAGTGGTTTCCCAGAGGCTTCCTAAGGTGTTATGTTTAGTTTCTACTTTCGGGCTGAAGTATTTAGAAAAGCCGGGATGAACCAGAGGATGAAATGATTATTAATAGAATTTGAAGTTTGTTACACTTTATGAACAGCCCTCTCCGTATAATACAAGGAATGTGACACCACGAGACCTATACAGGTGTGAAGGAATTATCCATAGACTGTTTATAGCACCTTTGTTTAGATCCTATCTTGGGGCTAAAGTATTTAGGAATAATGAGATATCCCAATGAAACAATTGCTTTCTTTATTGGTTGAAATCTGGTTGATTTTGAACGGCCCTCTCGTATCAACTCGTGGAATGTGACACCACAGAGCAGGTATATTTCTAAAGATGATAATCAGAGCCTGCTTACATCACTTTTGTCTTGTTCGCATCTTGGGGCTGAAGTATGAAGAAATGTTGGGCTGTAACTAGAGATGAATTTATAGATTATGATAGCTATATTGCAAAACTTTATGAACGGCCCTCTGCATATCATATATGGAATGTGACACTACAAAACTTATGTAGTTCGAAAGTAGATGCTAAGAGGCTTCTAATACTGCCTTTATTTAACTCCTATCTTAGGGCTGAAGAATTGAGAAATGTTTGGATAAACCAGTAGATGAAATAACTTTTAGTGTTTTCAACATGGGAAACTTTATGAACGGCCCTCTTCGTACAATACATGGAAATAGAAACCATAATGACATCTTAAGTGGTTTCCAAGATGTTTCTAAAAGTGTGATGTTTTTGTGGTTTTTTTTTCCTGCATTTGGGATGAAGTATTTAGAAAAGCAAGTATGAACTAGTGGATTAAATGTTGTTTAGAATTTGAAGTTTGTTACACTTTATGAACAGCCCTCTTTATACAATACAAGGAATGTGACACCACAATACCTATATAGGTTTAAAGAAATTATCCAGAGGTTGCTTATAGCAACTTTCGGTAGATCCTGTCTTGGGGCTGAAGTATTAAGAAATAATGAAATAACCAAGTGAAAGAACTGTTTTCCCTGTTTTGGTTTTTAAATTGAAATGTGATGATTTTTGAGCGGCCGTCTCGTTACGTGACGTGGAATGTGACACCACAGAATAGGTACATTTTTCGAGATGTTACCCAGAGGCTGCTTACATCACTTTTGTCTTGTTCATATCTTGGGGCTGAAGTATGAAGAAATGTTGGGCTGTAACTGAAGATGAATTTATAGATTATGATATCTATATTTTAAAACTGAAATAAACGACCCTCTGGATCCCATATATGGAAAATGACACCACAAAACCTATGTAGTTCGAAAGTAGATGCTAAGAGGCTTCTAATACTTCCTTTATTTAGCTCCTATCTTGGGGCTGAAGAATTGAGAAATGGTTGGATAAACCAGTAGATGAAATAACTTTTAGTGATTTTAACTTGCGAAACTTTATGAACGGCCCTCTTCGTAAGCTTACAATACATGGAAATAGAAACCATAATGACATCTAAAGTGGTTTACCAGAGGCTTCTAAAAAGGTAATGTTTTTTTTTTTTTTTTTTGCCTGCTTTGGGGATGAAGTATTTAGAAAAGCAAGTATGAACTGGTGGATTAAATGATTTTTAGAATTGAAGTTTGTTACACTTTATGAACAGCCCTCTTTGTACAATTCAAGGAATGTGACACCACAAGACCTACATAGGTTTTAAGAAATTATCCAGAGGCTGCTTATAGCACCTTAAGTTAGATCCTATCTTGGAGCTGAAGTATTTAGAAATAATGAAATGACCCGGTGAAACAACTGTTTTCCCTTTTTTGTTTTTTAAATTGAAATTTGATAATTTTTGAATGGCTCGCTCGTTACGTCACGTGGAATGTGACACCAAAGAACAGGTATATTTCTCAAGATGTTACCCAGAGGCTGCTTACATCATTTTTGTCTTGTTCGTATCTCGGGGCTGAAGTATAAAAAATGATGGGCTGTAACTAGAGATGAATTTATAGCTTATGATATCTATATTGCAAACCTTAACGAACGGCCCTTTGCATACCATATATGGAATGTGACACCACAAAACCTATGTAGTTCGAAAGTAGATGACAAGAGGCTTCTAATACTGTCTTTGTTTAGTTCCTATCTTGGGGCTGAAGCATTAAGAAATGTTTGGATAAACCAGTAGTTGAAATAACTTACAGTAATTTCAACTTGCGAAACTTTATGAACAACCCTCTTCGTACAATACATGGAAATAGAAACCATAATGACATATAAAGTGGTTTTCCAGAGGCTTCTCAAAGTGCAATGTGTTTTTTTCTGGTTTGGGGATGAAGTATTTAGAAAAGCAAATATAAGCTAGTGGATGAATGTTTTTTTATAATTTGAAGTTTGTTACACTTTATGAACAGCCCTCTTTGTACAATACAAGGAATGTGACACCACAAGACCTATATAAGTTTAAAGAAGTTTTCCAGAGGCTGCTAATCGCGCGTATAGTTAGATCCTATCTTGGGGCTGAAGTATTAAGAAATAATGAAATAACCCAGGGAAACAACTGTTTTCCCCCTTTTTTTTTAAATTGAAATGTGATAATTCTTGAACGACCCTCTCGTTACGTCACGTGGAATGTGACACCACAGAACATGTATATTTCATGAGATGTTACCCAGAGGCTGTTTACATCATTTTTGTCTTGTTCGTACCTTGGGGCTGAAGTACAAATGTTGGGCTGTAACGAGAGATGAATTTATAGATTATGTTAGCTATATTGCAAACTTTTATGAACGGCCCTCTGCATACCATATATGGAATGTGACACCACAAAACCAATGTAGTTCGAAAGTATATGCCAAGAGGCTTTAAATACTGTCTTTGTTTAGTTCCTATCTTGGGGCTGAAGCATTAAGAAATGTTTCGATTAACCAGTAGATGAAATAAATTGTAGTGATTTCAACTTGCGAAACATTATGAACGGACCTCTTCGTTCATACATGGAAATAGAAACCAAAATGACATCTAAAGTTGTTTTCCAGAGGCTTCTAAAAGTGTAACGTTAATTTTCCTGCTTTGGGGATAAAGTATTTTGAAAAGCCGGAAAGAACCAGTGGATGAATTCATATTTAGAATTTGAAGTTTGTTTCATTTTATGAACAGCCCTCTCCGTACATTACAAGGAATGTGACACCACAATACCTATACAGGTTTGAAGGAATTATTCAGAGGCTGTTTATAGCACCTTTGTTAAGATCCTATCTTGGGGTGGAAGTATATAGAAATAATGAGATAACTCAATGAAACAACTGTTTTTTTTTTGTTTTGTTTTTTTTGAAATTTGTTTGATTTTGAACGGCCCTTTCGTATCAACTGGTGGAATGTGACACCACAGAAAAGGTATATTTCTCAAGATATTAATCAGAGCCTGCTTATATCACTATTGTCTTGTTCGCATCTTGGGTCTGGCGGTATATAGAACTGTAGGGCTGTAACTAGAGATGAATTAATAGATTATAATATCTATATTTTAAAACTTTTTGAACGGCCCTATGGATACCATATATGGAATGTGACACCACAACACCTATGGAGTTCAAAGGTAGATGCCAAGAGGCTTCTAATACTGTCTTTGTTTAGTTCCTATCTTGGGGCTGAAGCATTGAGAAATGTTTGGATAAACCAGTAGTTGAAATAACTTTTAGTGATTTCAACTTGCGATACTTTATGAACGGCCCTCTTCGTACAATACATGGAAATAGAAACCATAATGACATCTAAAGTGGTTTTCCAGAGACTTCTTAAAGTGTAATTTGTTTTTTTTTTTCTGCTTTGGGGATGAAGTATTTAGAAAAGTGAGTGAGTGAGTGAACTCGGGTTTAACGTCCCACCAACAACGAGGTCATATGGAGACGGGACCTCGGTTTAAAGTCTCATCCGAAAGACCAGAGAGCAGGGGATCGAACCTGCGACCTCTGGATTGGTAGTCTGGAGTGTTATCAACTACGCTACAGTCGCTCCTTATTTAGAAAAGCAAGTATAAACTAGTGGATTAATTGTTTTTAGAATTTGAAGTTTGTTACACTTTATGAACAGCCCTCTTTGTACAATACAAGGAATGTGACACCACAAGACCTATACAGGTTTAAAGAAATTATCCAGAGGCTGCTTATAGCGCCTTTAGTTAGATCCTATCTTGGGGCTAAAGTATTAAGAAATAATGAAATAACCCAGGGAAACAACTGTTTTCCCTTTTTTGTTTTTTTTTAAATTGAAATTTGATAATTTTTGAGCGGCCCTCTAGTTACGTCACGTGGAATGTGACACCACAGAACAGGTATATTTCTCAAGATGTTACCCAGAGGCTGCTTATATCACTTTTGTCTTGTTCGTACTTTGGGGCTGGAGAAAAAAGAAATGTTGGGCTGTGACCAGAGATGAATTTATAGATTATGTTATCTATATTGCAAACTTTTATGAACGGCCCTCTGCATACCATATATGGAATGTGACACCACAAAACATATGCAGTTTGAAAGTAGATGCCAAAAGGCTTCTAATACTGTCTTTGTTTAGTTCATATCTTGGGACTGAAGCATTAAGAAATGTTTGGATAAACCAGTAGATGAAATCACTTTTAGTGATTTCAACTTGCGAAAATTTATGAAGGGCCTTCTTCGTACTATACATGGAAATAGAAACCATAATGACATCTAAATTGGTTTTCCAGAGGCTTTTTAAAGTGTAACGGTTTTTTTCCTGCTTTGGGGATAAAGTATTTTGAAAAGCCGGGATAAACCAGTGGATGACTTCATTTGTAGAATTTGAAGTTTGTTACACTTTATGAACAGCCCTCTCCGTACAATACAAGGAATGTGGCACCACAAGACCTATACAGGTTTGAAGGAATTATCCAAAGGCTGTTTATAGCGCCTTTGTTTAGATCCTATCTTGGGGCTGAAGTATTTAGAAATAATGAGATAACCCAATGAAACAACTGCTTTTTTTTTATTGAAATTGATAAATTTTGAACGGCCCTCTCGTATCAACTCGTGGAATGTGACACCACAGAACAGGTATATTTCTCAAGATGTTACCCAGAGGCTGCTTACATTTCTTTTGTCTTGTTCGTATCTTGGGACTGAAGTATGAAGAAATGTTGGGCTGTAACTGAAGATGAATTTATAGATTATGATATCTATATTGCAAAACTTTATGAACGGCCCTCTGGATACCATATATGGAATGTAACACCACAAAACCTATGTACTGCGAAAGGGGTTACTTAGAGGCTTCTGGCAGTGTGTCTTTTTAGTTTATATCTTGGGACAGAACTATTAAGAAATGTCTGGATAAACCATTAGATGAAATCACAATAAGTGATTTCACTTTGCGAAACTTTACGAACGGCTTTCATTTAATACATTTAATGTGACACCACAAAACTTATACCACCGTTACCAGAAAGTGCCAACTTTAATACGAAATATTTCGCAATGAGCAAGGTCTACACTGGAAAGGGTGGTATAAAATAGTTATATCACGATTTGTCCGCCTGTACGGGAGATAATCCACTCGCTAAAGCTCGTGGATTATCTCCTCATACAGGCAGACACACCGTGGTGTAACTATTACCTATGTTGCTCTTAAGTGCTTTAAATCACAGCTGACAGTGCTTTTCTTTGAAGTTGCCGGTATTGATAAATCCAGATAACTATAGTTATCATGTACTGTTATTCTGTACAGTTATCATACGTGTACAGTTTTGAATAGACCAATTATTACCGAGCTGCAATTAAACAAACTTCTGTTTCAGTATAGGTCGTTTGCGAAAAAGTGGAGGGCAAAATATCGGTTTAATTTCTTTATTACTGAATAAATTTTCATGAAACTTTGCAGACCTCAATCTATTACCCATACAAACTCATGCAAGGAAACTCAGAATTTTTTGACAGTTAAATAAAAAATTGTCAGATCAACTACATGTTAAAATCTGTCCCTAATCTTTGAAGTTTTACGCTTGGTTGGTGCAGTTTTTGGAACAGCCAGTGTTATAAAGACTTTATTATGTAGATCCCTTATATGGACCTTTACTATATATAGGAGAAACACATAAGAAAATCCTTTTCAAGTGATTGGCCCATTATCTTTAAAACCTCTTGTTTACCCAGTAGTGAGTGAACACATTTCAGTCCACGTGGTAATTTGTGAATGAATAATAGTATTCGTATAGTAGCTATAGAATAACAATGGCTGTTGTACCATTATGGTTACCTCCTGTGTAAGAATGGCATAAAACTGAGAGGAAAAATGGTAATGATTAATAGGGTAACTTTTTATTCAAAGGTAAACAAATTCTAGAATTCCTAGCATGAGTTCGTATAGGTAACAGATTATGGTATGCAAAGTTTCATGAAAATCTATTCAGTATTAAAGAAATTAAATCGATTTTTTGCCCTCCACTTTTTCGCAAACGACCTATAAACTCTGCTGTTTTCCTCTAGACTGCCACAGAAATATTTAAGGGTATTCGCTTAGATGAGACTATATGACTGCATTAGACTCACCTCAGAGATAATCGATCTTTACCAGCTTTTTGTGCGGAAAATGAGCACTGAATTAAGCTCACTGTAATTTTTTGGGGAAAGCAACTCTGCCGTTTTCACTTTTGCCTCTCTTCTCAGTGGGGGGACAACTCTTGAAAGCAGGAATTTGCTCCTTTAGGAGTAAGTTCTTTCCTTTAAGAGTAGACCACTGGGAACAGCTACGCCATCCAGAAAAGCAATTTGTTCCCTTTGCATAAGTGACAGAAAAAAATGGATGTGTACCCAAGCAAGTATTTAAAAACGTATGTTGTGTTAACTCATCAGTGAAATGAGTCCACACAAAATGAGCCGCGACACGACAAAACCAACAATGTGGTTGTGCGGCCAGCGCAGGCTCAGATCAGCCTGGGCATCCGCACAGTCTGGTCAGAGTCTTCGCTGTCCGGATGGAGGTAGCTTAGACCCTTAGCTACCCTTCAAGCCCTAAGCGAAGAGTCTGACTGGACTGGGCGGACACCCAGGCTGATCTGAGTCTGCCCTGGGACCACAACCACATTGTTGGTTTTCTCGTGTCGCGGCTCAATGTCATATGTTTTAGTAGCAAAATGTTAAAATTGACCACTGAAACTTGTTGGCTATCCATATTAAACGGCCCACCAAAGAGGTAATTTCGGGTTTAATTGAGAAAAAAGCCTCTAAGTCATGGGTTCTGATCGAACATACACAACATAGATCTACCTGGTAAATGAAAAAATGAGCACTAAAACGTGTATTTGTTTGTTTGAATAGTAGCGGGAAAGCAACTAGGGTAGCACATAGGGTAAATACCAGCACCCTACCCATCAACCAAACCTTTGGAATTACTTTCGGTCCAGCTAGTGGACATGCGAAGTGTTGCAACATCACGTTACATTATTCAACGGGCTCAAGTAAAAAGTAATCTTGAAATAAGCAAGTTTAAAAACGAAAGGATTTATAAATTGCACTTTTTGATCATTGGGCTGAAGTATGAATTATAAAATATGATATCTATTTTGCGACACTTTATAAACGGCCCTCGCATACCATATATGGAATGTGACACCATAAACCCCATATAGTTTTTAACTCCTTGCCCAGAGGCTTCTGAAAATATCTTTGTTTAGTTCCTATCTTGGGGCTGAAACATTTAGAAAGGTTTGAATAAACCAGTAGATGAAATAATTATCAGCGATTTTTCTTTGCGAAACTTATGAACGCCCCCCCTTCGCACAATACATGGAATGTGACATGATAAAACCTATATAGGAAGTTCAAAAGTGGTTTCCCAGAGGCTTCTTAAAGTGTAATGGTTATTTCCTACTTTATGGATGAAGTATTTAGAAAGGCAGGGATGGACGAGTATACATACGAAATGATTTTTATAATTTGAAGCTAGTTACATTGTGAACAGCCCTCTCCGTACAGTACAAAGAATGTGACACCACAAGACCTATATATATATTTGAAGGAATTATCCAGAGGCTGTTTATAGCACCCTTGATTATGTCCTATTTTGGGGCTGAAGTATTTCAAAATAATGAGATAACCCTCAGAAACGACTATTTTTTGCATTGAAATTTGATATTTCTTGAACGGCCCTCTAGATACAACTCATGGAATGTGACACCACATAACAGGTATTTTTCTCACGATGTCACCCAGAGCCTCCTTACATAAGCTTTGTCTATATTTCGTATCTTGGGGTTGAAGAATAAAAAAATGTTGGGCTGTAACAGAAAATGAATTTATAAATTATGATAACTATTTTGCGACACTTTATTAACGGCCCTCTGCGTACCATTTATGGAATGTGACACCACAAACCCTTTGTAGTTTTAAAGTTGTTGCCCATAGGCTTCTGATAATTTCTTTATTTAGTTCCTATCTTGGGGCTGAAACATTTAGAAAGGTTTGGATAATCCAGTAGATGAAATGATTATCAGTGATTTAAAATTGCGAAACTTAATGAACGCCCCCCCCCCCCCCCTTCGTACAATACATGGAATATGACACCATAAACCTATATAGAAAGTTCAAAAGTGGATTCCCAGAGGCTTCTTAAGGTGTTAAGGTTATTTCCTGCTTTGTGGATGAAGCATTTAGAAAAGGAGGGATGAACGAGCGGATGAAATGATTATTATAATTTAAAGTTGGTTACACCGTGTCCAGCCCTCTCCGTTCAATACAAAGAATGTGACACAACAAGACCTATATATGTTTGAAGGAATTATCCAGAGGCTATTTATAGCGCCCTTGTTTAGATCCTATGTTGGGGCTGAAGTATTTATAAATAATGAGATAACCCAGAGAAACGACTATTTTTTAATTGAAATTTGATATTTTTTGAACGGCCCTCTCATAACAACACGTGGAGTGTGACACCAGAGAACAGGTATATTTCTCAAGGTGTTACCCCAAAGCCTGCTTACATTGTGTCTAAGTCGTATCTTGGGTTTGAAGAATAAAGAAATGTTGGGCTGTAACTGTAAATGAATGTATAAACTATGATATCTATTTTGCGAAACTTTATAAACGGCCCTCTGCGTACTGTATATGGAATGTGACACCACAGAACCTATGTAGTTCTAAGGTGGTTGCCCAGAGGCCTCTGATTATGTTTTTGTTTAGTACCTATCTTGGGGCTGAAACATTCACAGATGTTTTGATAAACCGGTAGATGAAATAACTATCAGTGATTTTACTCTGCAAAACTTTATGAACAGCCCTCTTTGTAAGATACAAGGAATGTGACACCATAAAACCTACGCATATAGTTCTGAACTGGCTCCCAGAGGCATCCTTAGGTGTAATGGTTATTTTTCGCTTTTGGGGCTGAAGAATTGAGAAAAGCCGGGATGAACCAGTTGATGAATTGATTATTAGAATTTGCAGTTTGTAACAATTTGTGGACAGCCCTCTCCGTACAAGACAAGGAATGTGACACCACAAGACCTATACGGGTTTGAAGAAATTATCTCGAGGCTGTTTAAAGAAACTTTGTTTAGATCCTATCTTGGGGCTTAAGTATTTAGAAACTATGAGATAACCCAATGAAACAACTGTTGTTGTTTTTTTCTTATTGAAATTTGATATTTTTAACGGCCCTCTCGTAACATTTCGTTGAATGTGACACCAGAGAACAGTTATATTTCTCAAGATATTACCCAGCGGCTGATTACGTCATTTTTGTCTTTTTCGTATCTTTGGCTGAAGTTTAAAGAAATGTTGGGCTGTAATTGTAAATGAATTTATAGATTATGATATCAGTATTGCAAAACTTTATAAACGGCCCTCTGCGTACCATATAGGGAATGTGACACCACAAAACCTATGTTGTTCTAAAGAAGTTGCCAAGAGGCTTCTAAAACTGTTTTTGTGAAGTTCTTATCTTGAGGCTTTAGCATAAAGAAATGTTTGGATAAACCAGTAGATTAACTAACTTTTAGTGATTTCAACTTTTGAAACTTTATAAACGGCCCTCTTAATACAATACATGGAATGTGAAACCATAACGACATATAAAGTGGTAACCCAGAGGCTTCTCAAAGTGTAATGTTGTTTTTGGATCCTGCTTTTGGAATAAAGTATTTAGAAAAGCAAGTATGAACTAGCAGATGAAATAACTTTTAGAACTTGAAGTTTGTTACACTTTATGAACAGCCCTCTCCGTACAATACAAGGAATGTGACACCACAAGACCTATACAGGTTTGAAGAAATTATCCTGAGGCTGTTTAAATAAACTTTGTTTAGATCCTATCTTGGGGCTGAAGTATTTAGAAATAATGAGATAACCCAATGAAACAACTGTTGATTTTTTTTCTTATTGATATTTGATATTTTTTAACGGTCCTCTCGTAACATTTCGTTGCATGTGACACCAGAGAACAGTTATATTGCTCAAGATATTACCCAGCGGCTGATTACGTCATTTTTGTCTTGTTCGTATCTTGGGTTTGAAGTATAAAGAAATGTTGGGCTGTAACTGAAGATGAATTTATAGATTATGATATCTATATTGCAGAACTTTATAAACGGCCCTCTGCGTACCATATATGGAATGTGACACCAAAAAACCTATGTTGTTCTAAAGTAGTTACCAAGAGGCTTTTAAAACAGTCTTTGTGTAGATCCTATCTTGAGGCTGGGGCATTAAGAAATGTTTGGATAAACCAGTAGATTAACAAACTTTTAGTGATTTCAACTTGTGAAACTTTATGAACGCCCCTCTTAATAAAATACATGGAATGTGAAACCATAACGACATATAAAGTGGTTACCCAGAGGCTTCTCCAAGTGTAATGTTGTTTTTTATCCTGCTTTTGGGATAAAGTAGTTAGAAAAGCAAGTATGAACTAGCAGATGAAATAACTTTTAGAATTTGAAGGTTGTTACACTTTATGAACAGCCCTATCCGTACAATACAAGGAATGTGACACCACAAGACCTATACAGGTTTGAAGGAATTGTCCAGAGGCTGTTTATAGCATCTTTGTTTAGATCCTATCTTTGGGCTGAAGTATTAATAAATAATGAGATAACTCCGAAAAACGACTATTTTTTAATTGAAATTTGATATTTTTTGAACGACCCTCTAGATACAACTCTATGAATGTGGCACCACAGAACAGGTATATTTCTCAAGAGGGTGTCCAGAGGCTGCTTACATCATCTTTGTCTAGGTCGTATCTTGGGGCCGAAGTGTAAAGAATGTTTGAATAAACCAGCAGATTAAATAACTTTTAGCGATTTCAACTTGTGAAACTTTATGAACGGCCCTCTTCGTACAATTTAATGAATGAGACACCGCAAGACCTATACAGGTTTGAAAGAATTATCCAAAGGCTGCTTATAGCACCTTCAGTTAGTTCCTATCTTGGGGCTGAAGTATTTAGAAATAATGAAATAACCCAGCGAAACAGCTGTTTTTAATTGAAAATTTATAATTTTTGAACGGCCCTCTCGATACAATACGTGGAATGTGACACCACAGAGCAGGTATATTTCTCAAGAAGGTACCCAGAGGCTGCTTACATCACTTTTGTCTTGTTCGTATCTTGGGCTGAAGTATAAAGAAATGTTTGGCTGTAATTGTAAATGAATTTATAGATTATGATATCTATATTGCGACGCTTTATAAACGGCCCTCTGCGCACCGTATATGGAATGTGACACCACAAGACCTATGTAGTATTAAAATGAGTTCCCAGAAGCCTCTGATACTGTCATTGTTTAGTTCCTATCTTGGGGCTGAAGCTTTGAGAAATGTTTGGACAAACCAGTAGATTAACTAACTTTTAGTGATTTCAACTTGTGAAACTTTATGAACGGCCCTCTTAATACAATACATGGAATGTGAAACCATAACGAATTATAAAGAGGTTACCCAGAAACTTCTTAAAGTGTAATGTTGTTTTTTGGATCCTGCTTTTGGGATAAAGTATTTAGAAAAGCAAGTATGAACTAGCAGATGAAATAGCTTTTAGAATTCGAAGATTGTTACACTTTATGAACAGCCCTCTTCGTACAATACAAGGAATGTGACACCACAAGACCTATACAGGTTTGAAGTAATTGTCCAGAGGCTGTTTACAGCATCTTTGTTTAGATCCTATCTTGGGGCTGAAGTATTAATAAATAATGAGATAACCCTGAAAAAAGACTATTTTTTTATTTGAAACTTGATATTTTTTGAACGGCCCTCTAGATACAACTCGTGGAATGTGACACCACAGAGCAGGTATATTACTCAAGAGGGTACCCAGAGGCTGCTTACATCATCTTTGTCTAGGTCGTATCTTGGGACTGAAGTGTAAATAAATGTTTGGATAAACCCGTAGATGAAATACTTTTTAGCAATTTCAACTTGCGAAACTTTATGAACTGCCCTCTCCGTACAATACAAGGAATGTGACACCATAAGACCAATACAGGTTTGAAGGAATTGTCCAGAGGCTGCTTATAGCACCTTTAGTTAGTTCCTATCTTGGGGCTGAAGTATTTAGAAATAATGAAATAACCCAGTGAAACAACTGTTTTAATTGAAATTTTATAATTTTTGAACGGCCCTCTCGTTATAATACGTGGAATAAGACACCACAGAACCGGCATATTTCTCAAGATGCTACCAAGAGGCTGCTTACATCACTTTTGTCTTGTTCGTATCTTTGGCTGAAGTTTAAAGAAATGTTGGGCTGTAATTGTAAATGAATTTATAGGTTATGATATCTATACTGCGACACTTTATAAACGGCCCTCTGCGCACCGTATATGGAATGTGACACCACAAAACCTATGTAGTATTAAAGTGAGTTCCCAGAAGCCTCTGATACTGTCATTGTTTAGTTCCTATCTTGGGGCTGAAGCATTGACAAATGTTCGGACAAACCAGTAGATGAAATAACTTTTAGTGATTTCAACTTGTGAAACTTTATGAACGGCCCTCTTAATCAAATACATGAAGTGTGAAACCATAACGACATATAAAGTGGTTACCCAGAGGCTTCTCAAAGTGTAATGTTGTTTTTTGGATCCTGCTTTTGGGATAAAGTATTTAGAAAAGCAAGGATGAACTAGCAGATGAAATAGCTTTTAGAATTTGAAGATTGTTACACTTTATGAACAGCCCTCTTCGTACAATACAAGGAATGTGACACCACAAGACATATACAGGTTTGAAGGAATTGTCCAAAGGCTGTTTACAGCATCTTTGTTTAGATCCTATCTTGGGGCTGAAGTATTAATAAATAATGAGATAACCCTGAAAAAAGACTATTTTTTATTTGAAACTTGATATTTTTTGAACGGCCCTCTAGATACAACTCGTGGAATGTGACACCACAGAGCAGGTATATTACTCAAGAGGGTACCCAGAGGCTGCTTACATCATCTTTGTCTAGGTCGTATCTTGGGACTGAAGTGTAAATAAATGTTTGGATAAACCCGTAGATGAAATACTTTTTAGCAATTTCAACTTGCGAAACTTTATGAACGGCCCTCTCCGTACAATATAAGGAATGTGACACCATAAGACCTATACAGGTTTGAAGGAATTGTCCAGAGGCTGCTTATAGCACCTTTAGTTAGTTCCTATCTTGGGGCTGAAGTATTTAGAAATAATGAAATAACCCAGTGAAACAACTGTTTTAATTGAAATTTTATAATTTTTGAACGGCCCTCTCGTTATAATATGTGGAATAAGACACCACAGAACCGGCATATTTCTCAAGATGTTACCAAGAGGCTGCTTACATCACTTTTGTCTTGTTCGTATCTTTGGCTGAAGTTTAAAGAAATGTTGGGCTGTAATTGTATATGAATTTATAGATTATGATATCTATATTGCGACACTTTATTAACGACCCTCTGCGCACCGTATATGGAATGTGACACCACAAAACCTATGTAGTATTAAAGTGAGTTCCCAGAAGCCTCTCATACTGTCTTTGTTTAGTTCCTATCTTGGGGCTGAAGCATTGAGAAATGTTTGGATAAACCAGTAGATTAACTAACTTTTAGTGATTTCAACTTGTAAAACTTTATGAACGGCCCTCTTAATACAATACATGGAAGTGTGAAACCATAACGAAGTATAAAGTGGTTACCCAGGGGCTTCTCAAAGTGTAATGTTTTTTGTTGTTGTTTTTTTGGATCCTGCTTTTGGGATAAAGTATTTAGAAAAGCAAGCATGAACTAGCAGATGAAATAGCTTTTAGAATTTGAAGATTGTACACTTTATGAACAGCCCTCTTCGTACAATAAAAGGAATGTGACACCACAAGACCTATACAGGTTTGAAGGAATTGTCCAGAGGCTGTTTACAGCATCTTTGCTTAGATCCTATCTTGGGGCTGAAGTATTAATAAATAATGAGATAACCTTTGAAAAAGACTATTTTTTTTATTTGAAATTTGATGTTTTTTGAACGGCCCTCTAGATACAACTCGAGGAATGTGACACCACAGGGCAGGTATATTTCTCAAGAGGGTACCCAGAGGCTGCTTACATCATCTTTGTCTAGGTCGTATCTTGGGGCTGAAGTGTAAAGAAATGTTTGCATAAACCCGTATATGACATAACTTTTAGCAATTTCAACTTGCGAAACTTTATGAACGGCCCTCTCCGTACAATATAAGGAATGTGACACCACAAGACCTATGCAGGGTTGAAGGAATTGTCCAGAGGCTGCTTATAGCAACTTTAGTTAGTACCTATCTTGGGGCAAAAGTATTTAGAAATAATGAAATAACCCAGTGAAACAACTGTTTTAATTGAAATTTTATAATTTTTGAACGGCCCTCTCGTTATAATACGGGGAATAAGACAACACAGAACAGGTATATTTCTCAAGACGTTACCCAGAGGCTGCTTACATCACTTTTGTCTTGTTCGTATCTTTGGCTGAAGTTTAAAGAAATGTTGGGCTGTAATTGTAAATGAATTTATAGATTATGATATCTATATTGCGAAACTTTATAAACGGCCCTCTGCGCACCGTATATGGAATGTGACACCACAAAACCTATGTAGTATTAAAGTGAGTTCCCAGAAGCCTCTGATACTGTCATTGTTTAGTTCCAATCTTGGGGCTGAAGCATTGAGAAATGTTTGGATAAACCAGTAAATGAAATAACTTTTAGTGATTTCAACTTGTGAAACTTTATGAACGGCCCTCTTAATACAATACATGGAATGTGAAACCATAACGAAGTATAAAGTGGTTACCCAGAGGCTTCTAAAAGTGTAATGTTGTTTTTTGGATCCTGCTTTTGGGATAAAGTATTTAGAAAAGCAAGTATGAACTAGCAGATGAAATAGCTTTTAGAGTAATGAGTTCGAAGATTGTTACACTTTATGAACAGCCCTCTTCGTACAATACAAGGAATGTGACACCACAAGACCTATACAGGTTTGAAGTAATTGTCCAGAGGCTGTTTATAGCACCTTTGTTTAGATCCTATCTTGGGGCTGAAGTATTAATAAATAATGAGATAACCCTGAAAAAGACTATTTTTTTATTTGAAATTTGATATTTTTTGAACGGCCCTCTAGATACAACTCGTGGAATGTGACACCACAGAGCAGGTATATTTCTCAAGAGGGTACCCAGAGGCTGCTTACATCATCTTTGTCTAGGTCGTATCTTCGGGCTGAAGTGTAAATAAATGTTTGGATAAACCCGTAGATGAAATACTTTTTAGCAATTTCTACTTGCGAAACTTTATGAACTGCCCTCTCCGTACAATACAAGGAATGTGACACCATAAGACCAATACAGGTTTGAAGGAATTGTCCAGAGGCTGCTTATAGCACCTTTAGTTAGTTCCTATCTTGGGGCTGAAGTATTTAGAAATAATGAAATAACCCAGTGAAACAACTGTTTTAATTGAAATTTTATAATTTTTGAACGGCCCTCTCGTTATAATACGTGAAATAAGACACCACAGAACCGGCATATTTCTCAAGATGTTACCAAGAGGCTGCTTACATCACTTTTGTCTTGTTCGTATCTTTGGCTGAAGTTTAAAGAAATGTTGGGCTGTAATTGTAAATGAATTTATAGGTTATGATATCTATACTGCGACACTTTATAAACGGCCCTCTGCGCACCGTATATGGAATGTGACACCACAAAACCTATGTAGTATTAAAGTGAGTTCCCAGAAGCCTCTGATACTGTCATTGTTTAGTTCCTATCTTGGGGCTGAAGCATTGAGAAATGTTCGGACAAACCAGTAGATGAAATAACTTTTAGTGATTTCAACTTGTGAAACTTTATGAACGGCCCTCTAAATCAAATACATGAAGTGTGAAACCATAACGACATATAAAGTGGTTACCCAGAGGCTTCTCAAAGTGTAATGTTGTTTTTTGGATCCTGCTTTTGGGATAAAGTATTTAGAAAAGCAAGGATGAACTAGCAGATGAAATAGCTTTTAGAATTTGAAGATTGTTACACTTTATGAACAGCCCTCTTCGGACAATACAAGGAATGTGACACCACAAGACATATACAGGTTTGAAGGAATTGTCCAAAGGCTGTTTACAGCATCTTTGTTTAGATCCTATCTTGGGGCTGAAGTATTAATAAATAATGAGATAACCCTGAAAAAAGACTATTTTTTATTTGAAACTTGATATTTTTTGAACGGCCCTCTAGATACAACTCGTGGAATGTGACACCACAGAGCAGGTATATTACTCAAGAGGGTACCCAGAGGCTGCTTACATCATCTTTGTCTAGGTCGTATCTTGGGACTGAAGTGTAAATAAATGTTTGGATAAACCCGTAGATGAAATACTTTTTAGCAATTTCAACTTGCGAAACTTTATGAACGGCCCTCTCCGTACAATATAAGGAATGTGACACCATAAGACCTATACAGGTTTGAAGGAATTGTCCAGAGGCTGCTTATAGCACCTTTAGTTAGTTCCTATCTTGGGGCTGAAGTATTTAGAAATAATGAAATAACCCAGTGAAACAACTGTTTTAATTGAAATTTTATAATTTTTGAACGGCCCTCTCGTTATAATACGTGGAATAAGACACCACAGAACCGGCATATTTCTCAAGATGTTACCAAGAGGCTGCTTACATCACTTTTGTCTTGTTCGTATCTTTGGCTGAAGTTTAAAGAAATGTTGGGCTGTAATTGTAAATGAATTTATAGGTTATGATATCTATACTGCGACACTTTATAAACGGCCCTCTGCGCACCGTATATGGAATGTGACACCACAAAACCTATGTAGTATTAAAGTGAGTTCCCAGAAGCCTCTGATACTGTCATTGTTTAGTTCCTATCTTGGGGCTGAAGCATTGAGAAATGTTCGGACAAACCAGTAGATGAAATAACTTTTAGTGATTTCAACTTGTGAAACTTTATGAACGGCCCTCTAAATCAAATACATGAAGTGTGAAACCATAACGACATATAAAGTGGTTACCCAGAGGCTTCTCAAAGTGTAATGTTGTTTTTTGGATCCTGCTTTTGGGATAAAGTATTTAGAAAAGCAAGGATGAACTAGCAGATGAAATAGCTTTTAGAATTTGAAGATTGTTACACTTTATGAACAGCCCTCTTCGTACAATACAAGGAATGTGACACCACAAGACATATACAGATTTGAAGGAATTGTCCAAAGGCTGTTTACAGCATCTTTGTTTAGATCCTATCTTGGGGCTGAAGTATTAATAAATAATGAGATAACCCTGAAAAAAGACTATTTTTTATTTGAAACTTGATATTTTTTGAACGGCCCTCTAGATACAACTCGTGGAATGTGACACCACAGAGCAGGTATATTACTCAAGAGGGTACCCAGAGGCTGCTTACATCATCTTTGTCTAGGTCGTATCTTGGGACTGAAGTGTAAATAAATGTTTGGATAAACCCGTAGATGAAATACTTTTTAGCAATTTCAACTTGCGAAACTTTATGAACGGCCCTCTCCGTACAATATAAGGAATGTGACACCATAAGACCTATACAGGTTTGAAGGAATTGTCCAGAGGCTGCTTATAGCACCTTTAGTTAGTTCCTATCTTGGGGCTGAAGTATTTAGAAATAATGAAATAACCCAGTGAAACAACTGTTTTAATTGAAATTTTATAATTTTTGAACGGCCCTCTCGTTATAATACGTGGAATAAGACACCACAGAACCGGCATATTTCTCAAGATGTTACCAAGAGGCTGCTTACATCACTTTTGTCTTGTTCGTATCTTTGGCTGAAGTTTAAAGAAATGTTGGGCTGTAATTGTAAATGAATTTATAGATTATGATATCTATATTGCGACACTTTATTAACGGCCCTCTGCGCACCGTATATGGAATGTGACACCACAAAACCTATGTAGTATTAAAGTGAGTTCCCAGAAGCCTCTCATACTGTCTTTGTTTAGTTCCTATCTTGGGGCTGAAGCATTGAGAAATGTTTGGATAAACCAGTAGATTAACTAACTTTTAGTGATTTCAACTTGTGAAACTTTATGAACGGCCCTCTTAATACAATACATGGAATGTGAAACCATAACGAAGTATAAAGTGGTTACCCAGAGGCTTCTCAAAGTGTAATGTTTTTTTGTTGTTGTTTTTTTTTTTTTTTTTGATCCTGCTTTTGGGATAAAGTATTTAGAAAAGCAAGTATGAACTAGCAGATGAAATAGCTTTTAGAATTTGAAGATTGTTACACTTTATGAACAGCCCTCTTCGTACAATACAAGGAATGTGACACCACAAGACCTATACAGGTTTGAAGGAATTGTCCAGAGGCTGTTTACAGCATCTTTGCTTAGATCCTATCTTGGGGCTGAAGTATTAATAAATAATGAGATAACCTTTGAAAAAGACTATTTTTTTATTTGAAATTTGATGTTTTTTGAACGGCCCTCTAGATACAACTCGAGGAATGTGACACCACAGGGCAGGTATATTTCTCAAGAGGGTACCCAGAGGCTGCTTACATCATCTTTGTCTAGGTCGTATCTTGGGGCTGAAGTGTAAAGAAATGTTTGCATAAACCCGTAGATGACATAACTTTTAGCAATTTCAACTTGCGAAACTTTATGAACGGCCCTCTCCGTACAATATAAGGAATGTGACACCACAAGACCTATGCAGGGTTGAAGGAATTGTCCAGAGGCTGCTTATAGCAACTTTAGTTAGTACCTATCTTGGGGCTGAAGTATTTAGAAATAATGAAATAACCCAGTGAAACAACTGTTTTAATTGAAATTTTATAATTTTTGAACGGCCCTCTCGTTATAATACGTGGAATAAGACAACACAGAACAGGTATATTTCTCAAGACGTTACCCAGAGGCTGCTTACATCACTTTTGTCTTGTTTGTATCTTTGGCTGAAGTTTAAAGAAATGTTGGGCTGTAATTGTAAATGAATTTATAGATTATGATATCTATATTGCGAAACTTTATAAACGGCCCTCTGCGCACCGTATATGGAATGTGACACCACAAAACCTATGTAGTATTAAAGTGAGTGCCCAGAAGCCTCTGATACTGTCATTGTTTAGTTCCAATCTTGGGGCTGAAGCATTGAGAAATGTTTGGATAAACCAGTAAATGAAATAACTTTTAGTGATTTCAACTTGTGAAACTTTATGAACGGCCCTCTTAATACAATACATGGAATGTGAAACCATAACGAAGTATAAAGTGGTTACCCAGAGGCTTCTAAAAGTGTAATGTTGTTTTTTGGATCCTGCTTTTGGGATAAAGTATTTAGAAAAGCAAGTATGAACTAGCAGATGAAATAGCTTTTAGAGTAATGAGTTCGAAGATTGTTACACTTTATGAACAGCCCTCTTCGTACAATACAAGGAATGTGACACCACAAGACCTATACAGGTTTGAAGTAATTGTCCAGAGGCTGTTTATAGCATCTTTGTTTAGATCCTATCTTGGGGCTGAAGTATTAATAAATAATGAGATAACCCTGAAAAAGACTATTTTTTATTTGAAATTTGATATTTTTTGAACGGCCCTCTAGATACAACTCGTGGAATGTGACACCACAGAGCAGGTATATTTCTCAAGAGGGTACCCAGAGGCTGCTTACATCATCTTTGTCTAGGTCGTATCTTGGGGCTGAAGTGTAAATAAATGTTTGGATAAACCCGTAGATGAAATACTTTTTAGCAATTTCAACTTGCGAAACTTTATGAACGGCCCTCTCCGTACAATACAAGGAATGTGACACCATAAGACCAATACAGGTTTGAAGGAATTGTCCAGAGGCTGCTTATAGCACCTTTAGTTAGTTCCTATCTTGGGGCTGAAGTATTTAGAAATAATGAAATAACCCAGTGAAACAACTGTTTTAATTGAAATTTTATAATTTTTGAACGGCCCTCTCGTTATCATACGTGGAATAAGACAACACAGAACCAGTATATTTCTCAAGATGTTACCCAGAGGCTGCTTACATCACTTTTGTCTTGTTTGTATCTTTGGCTGAAGTTTAAAGAAATGTTGGGCTGTAATTGTAAATGAATTTATAGATTATGATATCTATATTGCGACACTTTATTAACGACCCTTTGCGCACCGTATATGGAATGTGACACCACAAAACCTATGTAGTATTAAAGTGAGTTCCCAGAAGCCTCTGATACTGTCTTTGTTTAGTTCCTATCTAGGGGCTGAAGCATTGAGAAATGTTTGGATAAACCAGTAGATGAAATAACTTTTAGTGATTTCAACTTGCGAAACTTTATGAACGGCCCTCTCAGGATGCGATTCTTGGAAGATTTGGGTACTCAAAAGCTTCTTAACTGTCTTGGATAATTAATCTGACAATGATAAAAACCACAATTACAGGGGCAAACAGAGAAACTTTATTTCAGACCATCTGATCGGAGATCTATGTGCACGTTTGCAACCATTTGTGCCACATGTCCTGGTGAATCAGAATGACCAGCGCAAATTCAGACAATCGAGCCATTTAGAGAGTTTGGTAGGTGCATCAATATTTTGGAGCAAATACGGACTGAATGGATTCAAGTATACCAAAATTACCACCGTTTGGAACATCTGCAGAGTGGCACGATTGGATGAAATGTAAAGGACCACTGACAAAATGAAAATAACTTCGTAAATTATCATTATTTAGATCTAGTTCGTATATTAAGAAGTGTTAGGATATAGATCCAGAAATTAGAAATTTCCTTAGGGTCAATTAAGGTAAACCCGGACAGTTTTTGCAGGGTCGCCACGATTCGTATTGCCAATGCTTTTTTTGACCATGATAAACTGTTTCGGCATTCCGTAAGGCCAGAGGCATCTCAAATGCACTATTTTCTGTCAGCTTTTGATTGGTTTATAACATTTTATGTCTAAAAAGGTCGTTTAAAGAGCCAAACCGTTGAGAGAGGCAAACCCGGACATGGAGAAGGTAAACCCGGACAGTTGATTTTTTGTTGAATATATCGCCTCTGTAGATCTGTAGCACGCAGATACACTAAATTTAGTAATTGCTAATATATTTTATGGTGGGACTAATATAGTACAAGACATAAATTTAATTTATTAATGTTTAATCGTCAATTAAAAAGTTGTGGGTGGGAAGTTCTCTCAGTCTGCTAGGGGTCACCATACAAACTATATTGTATACAACTTATCATCGTTGTGTAAATAAGTGTCATATTTTAACTGAAAAGTAGAATGCACAAATATTGTATTTCTAATTTCAAACCATTGAAAACGTTTTATATTTAATTTCTTTTAATCATATAAATCCCCAAAGTAGCTAATGTCCGGGTTTACCTCACACTGCGAATTGGCGGAAGGTAAACCCGGACATGTCATATTTTTGATAAAATATTGTTCAATATTTATTTTATTCAATAAAGAAACATAGATAATGATTCTTATATTTTACCTGCACTAGTTAGAAACAAAACTCTATATAATTTTAAAGTAACATTTACGTTTCCGTGAATTATTCAGAGACCTGGTTCACCATCGCTTGCTGCTATTTTTGAATCTGTTGCCCTGAAAACTCATACAGACTTGAAAAGGACTAATTCAGAGGCTGCAGAAAAATAATAAGTGTTCATATAAACTAACAATAAAGAGTATTAATTCGAGAAGTAAAGGGGAAAACTGGAAAGATAAAGGAATCACTGAAAACATGTTATTTAAGCTCATTATTCGTGGAAAACAGTGAGTGTCCGGGTTTTCCTTCTGTCCGGGTTTACCTTAATTGACCCTAGTCTAGACAGTGATTTATAGGTCAGTGGTCTATAAAAAAACTAATAAGCCGCGTCACGACAAAACCAACAAAGTGGCATGTGCGCCCAGCGAAGACTCAGACCAGCCTGGGCATCCGCCCAGTCTGACCAGAGTCTTCGCTGCCCGCATGGAGGTAGCCCAGACCCATAGCTACCTTTTGAGCGCAAAGTGAAGACTCTGGTCAGACTAGGATGATGCCCAGACTGATCTGAGTCTTCGCTAGGCGCACATGCCACATTGTTGGTTTTGTCGTGTCGCGTGTCAAATGTTAATCCTATGAGGTGCGGTGTACATAATAAAAATTATATATATACATTAGAAAAACACACACGGAAGACTCTGATAAGCCTGTACAAATTAAGAAATAATCGAATTAGGTTCATGGTAAAAGGTGATGGCTTTTACCAGTATCAAGGGAGATAAATTATAGCTCGCGGCTATCGGCGGCTGAAAATTTTTATCGCTCGCTGTCTTGATTTCGGTAAAGTTTGCAGGAGTGACTTTTAATGTTTCAGGCAAATTTTTATGTGGTACTGCTTAGTTAGTTTTCATTTTAGCATTTAGAAATTTGTATTAGCTAATCTTATTTGATTTATTCCTGGTAAATTACAATTTATTTCAGTAAGAAGTCGGCATTTATTTTCTGTTAATGGATGTGTGGGTGGGGTAGAAAACAACATTAAAAGGTAGAAATAAAAAACAAAAATCGTGCATTGGCACTCATCTAATTTGACCAGTAGTGGTGGATCCAGAGAAGGTTTGGGGTTCGGGGTTCAAACGAACCCCCCTCTTCAGCCATAATTATTTCATTTTCATGTAGCGATAACAGAGCATTTCTTAAAATTGCGATTTTTCCAAAAATAAAAACAGTATGAGAAAGTTCAATTCATTAGAAGAATAAGGATGTTTAAATTTTCAAAACCGTATAGAAATAAAAAAGTTATGTTATGTCAAACTACACAACCCCTGAAGTTTTGTGTGACATTTTTATCGATCAATAATTTCAATTTACACATCGCTCAGTTAAGTATTTTTATGTTTTACCTTTCGCGGTGTATCAGATTTTCTGTCGCGCCATTGCCTACTGTGTAAACAGTGGGTGTGTTTGAATGCTTTGCGCACAGATGCGCTAATGTTTACACTTCTAAAATTAACTCCAGTTTGTAGAGGAAACCCTCAGCTTCATTAGGGTACCTTTCGTTTGCTTTCGGATGCATAAATAGCGAAGATATTCGCTTCTGAAAATTGACCAATCTTTGCAGCCCATTTTTTCACGGAAATATACGGAAATTCTAAAAATGAAAATAACCATGAGATTCCTTGATCAATTCTACGTCATACTGAATAAATTAAAAAAATTGTAATTTGATTGGTTATGCAAATGAGCTAAGTCAAAACAACAAGGGGTCATGACATGACTGAACCAATCAAATTGGAAAAAAATGGCTGCCGCTATGCGGTAAAATTTCACATATAGGTACTCGCTTTGAATATTTGTTTCTCCGCTGTTCGATTATACTTCATTTAACAAATATGGAATAATGAAGGACAAAGGTTATATTTACAGTACATGCAACGTAAAGACTTGATCTGACACACTCTCGCGAGAAATTTTAATCTTTTCCGCGAAAGTTTAGTGGGGTTTTTGCGTGTGAAATGTGTGGGAGATGCGAGACACTCGCGAGATGCGTGACGTTAAACTCGCGTGAAAACAAGTTCTTTTCACGGAGACACGCAACTTTCGAGTGAAAGGATTAACTCCATGTATGCTCAGGTGAGTCATCGGCGCCAAACTTAATCACGCGTGACGCATGTTTTCGAGTGGAAAGGATTAACGATTCCTGTCAATTTCACAATTGTACAGATAATTCATTTATATTTTTACATTAGGCCTAAAAAAAAGTTGTGTGATTCCGGTTTCCAACCGACTGGTCTTTTTTGGCGCCGACTCAAAAATTTTTAGCGGCAAAAATTACGATCGGCAATTTCCGCCATTCCGGAAATAACCGAAAGTGCCGAACAAATAGACAGCGTAAACGGCTCACGCTATGACACGTAAAGCATACCAGTTTGTCGCATTGTATTTAATACTGCGCAGGCTGATCCTAATATTTACTATCAGCGTATGGAATAAGATTCCTTTCACCATTTTGTGCTCTGAGCGGCGTACTTTGATGTCAAGGCATGAGACTGATCTATAAACGTGCTGTGTTTACGTATTTCAACAAATGCTACCGTCTTCACATTCTATTATGGCGAAGGCCCTGAATGCGTTCAGTCACCTCTAAATATGAATACAGATATTATGTTTATTAGTCCGAATACTTTGAGAATTTTTCCGCGCAGCAGAATCAGTTTTGTTTTTCATATAGATAATGTGATTTTGCCACGCGGAGATCGGAATAAAAAACAAACTTCTCACCTCTTATTTTTCCTTCATTTTGATGCATTTTTAAAATCCAAACACTTTGACTATTGATCCACGACGCAAAATCATATTTTCCATATTTCATGAATGAACTGATCCAGAGGATGCAGATGTGATGTAATTTTTTTAGCTGTCAAACCAACAGGTTTACAAATTTGCATATTTCAGAGAGTGGATTAAGTTGACGTCAATCACCTCTGAGACAGCCCATTTGCTAATCAAGTCATTGTTGTCGCATGCGCTTTTAATGGAAACTTGACAGCTCTTACATCAGAAAGTTTATATTGGTTAGTAAGTAAACCTTTCGGCACGTGCCACTAGCGGCTATATCTTTGAGTTCAAAAGCTGATCGAAACGCTTTGATCTTTGTGACTGTTTTGACATGGATTGGGCTATTATCGGTGGCGGCTGAGCGAAATTTTTTGTCTGTGTCATCTAACTAACCCAGGGATCTCCCCAGGCCATTAAGGCATGTCGCTTGCAACATATCAGTAATTATTTATGATGTAAATTTAGGCTAATTTTGACAAAACATTGCTATATTAAGGATTTTAAAAATTGATCAACAAGTCAAAATCTGATTTTTGTGCTAAAAGGGACATGCCTTCTGAAATTTCTGGGGAGAACACTGTAACCTATTAACAATATTCTTTCAAACATAAGCCTCACTAATTAACTCGCTGTGTAATTGCAACCAAATTACGCTGATCATGATTGTTTATCAACCCATGCTTAATTCGTAAATATAAATACCGTACGGTCAAACAATACTTGCGTTGAGGATGCGATCAATTAGGTTGTTCACGCACGCTTACTATGTATTAATTTAACCGTTATCAGCTCCGAAAAAAAATGCATTGCGAATCATATGCCTTGTCTGTAAAGGTATATGTACTTGTAAAGAAACTTGCATTTACTGTACATAGAGAATACCATGTTAGTGTCTTTTGATATCAAGTTTATCAGGCGAGACCAGAAAACGCGTAGGAATGGCGAGGCTTGCCGAGCCATTCCGACGCGTTTTCTGGTCGAGCCTGATAAACTTGATATCAAAAGACACTAACATGGTGTTCTATTTATCATGCAACCGTTTCTTCCTCGTGTTTTTATTTTATTTTTTTTTTAAGTTGATGATGCGCTGCCTTCATGAAATGTACGGATGACCTCATCGCCGCTCTGGTCAATGAGTATTCATTGCGCAAACAAAATAGTTCAGCAGGAAAATACATAACAGGGTGTTAAATATAATTTTTATTTCAGAAATACGTTAATTATAGGTAGAAAACATGATACTCATCTTTAAAAATAACTAGTTTGTTCAGTAAATGGGCTATTCTTGTGTTTGTGCGTGTAAATCGTGACCCACTTTGAAACAGCTGATTCACTTCGCGAGTGGTGTGCATCGGACAAAATGCTACAAGAAAACTTGGATTTAATTCATTTGCCAAGAAACAGAGAGGATTTACTGATTAGAATAAACATTAAAGTTAGTGATGTTAAGTGTTGCACCAAAAAACATGGATTGGAGTTGCCCCATTTGATCGTTAACGGAACGCCTTGCAGAGCTGTTGTGGGTGGGATGTTGAGATGGCAGCTGAACGGCCATATTTGACTCTGGAACTGGTGGTGCTTCATGCAGAGTCGTATTTGCATTGACAGTTGGCTCATTTGGATTACCAGACACCGACCTGTGACAGTTTTCAGACAAAGTGACTGTATGTGACTTAGTACTTGCAGCAGGAGGAAGTGGACTTTGTGAGGCTATGCTTGTTCTGCTATGGCCAGTACTGAGGATATTACTGCAGTGTTTTTGGGTGTCATCTGAAATAGAACTATAATTGATGATAGACTGAACATTCTTGTGGCCAGTTATCTGCATTATATCAGTTGGGGGAACATTATTGTCCCTTAATTTTTGCACAAGGTGCTTCCTAGCTGAGTGATTTGTTAGCTTTTTATCAATTTCAAGTCCTGCTTTGTTAGCCATTGTTTTCAATAGAGCAGCAAGTTTTTTGGTACCGAGTCGTTGCCTTATGTACCATTGTCAGTGTCTTTGTCAATAAAAGGAATCGTACGGGGTGCAAGATAGAAAGGTGCTTCATCATGACAAAATGCTGACGGCCTTTTATCACTGTAAAGTTTGTAATATTTAACAGGGTCTCTGCCCCCCTCAACCGAGAACATCTTAGGTGTGACTTTTCGAACATCTCTTATGTTGTCTCCCGTTCTTGTTTTAGTCTGTCGCTCATTCAGCTCTAGATATTCTGTCCCATCAGATGTGCATCTCAATTTAACATCACCCCATCTGAAAGAAATTTATGATGATGTTAAAGCTGGGCCAACCCTAAAAGTAGGTTTGTTTCCCCTACTCTTTTGAAAAAAAAAAATCCGGCAGTCATCAATTTCTGTTTTCTTTCTCCAAAACAAGGATTGAAACAAATTAAAAAATATGAGAAAATTATCACAGCAAACTAAATTATTTTACTCTTGAATAAAATATTCCACAGGGAATTAAATTCTGCTAATTTATTTCGTTAGGCTTTCTTTTTCGAATTTTTGGCCACTTGGCCTTTTCAAGAAACAAATTCAATATATTGTCTGTATAAATTGAATTTGTTTCTTGAAAAGGCCAAGTGGCCGTAAATTATTTTAATTCATTAAGAATTTCGCAACAAATTTTATATTAGAAAATAATACAGAAAAGTCCTCTTATAGGAAGTTATTTATTTTGGTGGAAAAAAAAATTGAATAAAAAATCATGGAAAAGTTTTTCTTGGGTGTGGCCATTAAATAAGGTTCAATCTTGTATAAAGGGGGAAACAAAAAATATATTTTGGGCCCTGTTATTCCTATGACTGGTACTATTAGTTCTACATTCCTTCTGATTTTCGTTCCTGTTTGAATTAAATATTGAAAGAAATTCAAATGGCAGAAACAACAAAATCTAGATTTATTTAATAATTGTCGCATTAACACTTGCATTTTAGATACGCTTGCTAGGAAAGCAGAAACTTTTCTTTTTTTCCTTTCATGAATTGCTAAATTCCAAATTGTGTGGAATTAAATGAAGAATAACTAGTAATTTTTTTCTGGCCAATCAATTCTTTAATTTTTTTTGTTCCCACGTGTTAAAGGAAATATAGACACCTATGAACATTTTTTTTCTTTTTGAAGGACATTCATGTAAATATATTTTGATTTTTTTTCTCGTTTCATATGGTTTCCAAACAGGTAATTTTAAAACCTGGAATGGAATTGATGAAATAATCTATATTCCACCAGCTACAGTTTGCTCCAAGAGCTTGATTGGTGCCCTTTAAGGTGGATTTTGGCTCATCGGAGGAATTTGCTCCCTCAGGGAGCAAAATTTTGCCTGTAAAAGTACATGTATTCCAAATCCATGAAATGACATGGAGATCATTCTGCCAGTCCACTACATTCAGTAACTCCATAATTGAGCCACGACAACAAAACCAACAAAGTGGCATGTGCTCCCAACGAAGACTCAGATCCAGCCAGTCTAATCAAACTTCACGGTGCACTGACAGGGTACCTAGGGGTCTAAGCTATTTCCATGCGAACAGAGAAGACTCCGATCAGACTGGGTGATTCCAGGCTGATCTCGTGATCTGAGTCTTCGTTGTGCACACATGCCACTTTGTTGGTTTTGTCGTGTTGCGGCTTATATTTATAATTATTGTGCCTGGTTTCTCAGCATGCTGTAGCAGCACTTTTAAAAAGATTGTCAGCCAGGTAACAAGTATAATAATTAAAATTGATAAGTTTTTTTTTATATTTTGCCATTAAACTATTTATTGCAGTGTCTCAGAATTGCTATGCCAGGGCAATTCTAATCAGTTCCCACTGCAAATTCTGTCAATTTTCAAATATAGTTTTCAAAAACTTGTGAATTGCAATGCCACTAGGGGATTTGTATAAGGCAAAAGGAAAAAACTGTCTTGTTTCCGGATATGTCGCCAAAATTTTTAGAGTTAGCTCTAAGGTAGGCAGGAAGCCCTGGTAGCTCAGTGGGTTATGCACTGGCCTACTGATCTAGCAGACTGCCCGGAAATAAGGGTCGGTAGGGTTCTGAAAACAAGAGATTTTTTCTCCTTTTTTGGCCGTAGACAAAATATTTGGAAGCAGCATACCTAAGCTCATGATGCTCGGTTACACCACGTAGGCCAAAGTGAATAGTGTTGTTCAGCCACAAAGTGTTGATAAGTGAATCTGGGGTTTCACCACCAAGTATGGCTTTCTCATACAGTAGATCAATTTCATTGTCAGTTATGGGCTTGGCTTCATTAGGCCGATTCCCTTTCCCCTGGCGTTTGAGTGATCTTTGTGTTGCTCTCAGAGCCTCTCTTGAAAGGGAAAATGCTGTGCTTGATGTGCTAAACAGAGAATGAGGATAGGAATGTCTACGCAGTTTTCTGTCGATACTAAAAATCATGTTCCTGATACTGCTAGGCTCATACTCCTCTCCATCAAGCTTGCGAACAGACAAAATGAAGTTGGCAACCAGTTCATCAAGTTGCTCCACCGGAAGGTCTTGGACTTCTCGTTGTTCTCCTTTGGTTCTTAAGAACTTATGAAAACGTTCAATGTCTGACAAAGTTTTACGGAGGGTATTGGAGTTTTCTTCACCCAAAATAAACGACCGTACATCATCTGTACTCATAGGAATGAACTGAGTGGGGTGTTTGTTATCTTTGTTATTGCAGGGATTTGTTACAGATTCACTGCTGCTGGATTCTGCAGGCTCTGGCTGCAAAGAAATGACCTGGGGCTCAAGAAGCTCCTCATCAAAAATGCTAGGGTCAAAATTCAGTTCAACCCTGTGATTTTCCGGCTTTATTTCATCAAAACTTGAAATTCCTAATAGTTCATCCCACTGAAGCACAAAATTTGAGTTGCTGCTGCAGCTTTCATCCATTGTCTGGTTTTAATAGCAGTTGAAATTTGGCAGAAAGGTTTAGGAAGCACATTGGAGCAGAAGACAAGATTTGTTTGTTTATGTTTCTATTTATAGCTCTTGTTTGTTTTTAGTTTTATTATATTATGTTTTTCTGTAAATAATTATTTATTGTTTGTTTATTTCTTTCATGGGGTGAAAATAAAACTCAAACAAAATTTAAATGATTTTATTTTCTTTATTTATCCAAGCTGGGGTCTGTAGTTAGTCTTGTTTACATCATTCGATACACTAGGTCAGTTGCGGTCAATAAAAAGTAGTTCCGACAGTGACCTGATATCACTCGCGGCTGCGCACTGCAACATTGACCCGATATCAGCTGATGTTATCATACCCCTGTTATTGGTCTTATGTTTTACTAGTTGCATGATAAATGTACCTACCTGGACAAAATTCCACACGTGATGCGAGAAAGTTTCTCACATACATCACTCTATGAATTTCACGCGAGATGCAAGGAATTTTCTTGCGTTGAACGTGGCGATTTTCAAACACGCGAGAAAGTTTAGTGTGAAATGCATGAGAGTTGCGAGAGAATCTCGTGGATTTAAATCCCTTCCTCGCGATTTTAAGTGTCACACAAGAGCGTGTCAGATCAAGTCTTCACGTTGCGTGTACTGTACATCAAAATAATTTTCTTTTTTTTAAAATAACAAAATTTCATGAGAAAATGTTAATTTGTAAATGACCGATTTTGCACTGTTGCCAGAAGGGAAGCTGTAAATTTGCCGATACTCTGTTATTGCTATTTCATGGGAAATTTCAGGAAAAATTGGTCAAACTGTACAAATGGAACCCCCTCAGCTAATTTGAACACCCTTTCCAAAATTTCTGGATCCGTCCCTGACCAGGTCTAGGATAGCGATAAATTTACAGACTGCCTTTAAAGGACCTGGTATGATAAGGGTCATTTTTGGCCCCCACTCAAATTCTCTTAAAATTGCATGGTTTCTATTGCTTATCATTTGAGCGTATGGGAACAAACAGAAATGATATGTTTCACTTTTGTTAATTCTCAGAATAGCATGATTTCTGACATGCCTATGTTGGTTCAATAATATGAAGGAAAATTGCAAGAAAAAACTGAGTTTAATCATTTTTCCTTTAAAGAAATAAGTCATTTATAATAGCCTTTGAAAGCTCTTGATAATAGGCCTTTTATGAAATGCTTATACGTTGGGTACCACGGCTAATTACCTGTGCACAGCACAAGACCTGCCAAGGTACCCCACCCACTCAAGTTTGCAAGTCAAGAGACGCTATACAAAAAATTCCAACAGATCAAAATGAAATGTGTACCAAATTATTCCTTGTGTTCAAACTAAGAAAATGAATACCCACAACATATGTTTATTTTGTCTATGAGCGGAGATATGGGCGTTTTTGTGTTGAGAAAACAGGGAAAATGTTCCGAACGCTGCCAGTTTGGTAACAAAAATTTAAAAATAAACATTGAGCCCGGTCTCCAGCACATTTAATATTTTTATGGCATGTAAATATATCAAAATTATGTCTGCATATAAAATATAAAATGTGCTGGAGGCCGGGCTCATATATTTTGAAAGCCGCGAAGTCTACCAAATTCGTCTTTTTCGTCAGAATCCACTGGGGGTATGGGTATGTTCAAGATTAAAAACACAAATATTTTATGCAAGAACTGGTTGATTTTGTATTTGCCGTTACATTCAAGGTTAGAACTTTCCTATGAATGCATTTTAGTTATCGAAATAGAACTTTTGAAAAATGAGTTTTCTGGGGGCCAAATATGGGCCTTATCACACCAGGTCCTTTGTAGATACTTTACAGTGTTCCTTTTCAGGCTTATTTGGGGCCCAAATTCGGCCCCATTCCCAATGCCAAAAGGTATGTATTTTTCCCAAAAAAGAGTGCTAAAATTCCCAATCGAATGTTGGGAAAAAATCGTCAAAAAAGTCCGAAGCCCCGGAAAAGGAGGTAAATGAAACGTTGTCCATACTTATAGTCAATTCCACGATCATTAGACGCTTATAGGAAATACAGTTATGCATGAAAGCGTTTAGTTTATCGGCATCGCGGAAGCGCATAGATACTTTAAGAATCAGAAAAGATATAAAAATCAAACGTCTTGACGATCTTGGAGACAATATGGCGATGCACATGCATAATGTGAGATGAAGAAAATAAAAAAATTCTGATTCAAACAGGCGTAAAAGAATTGATGTTTTAAAAACCTTTGCTTCCCAAGGAAGCTCAAGGTTCTGCATCCCTTCATGTACTTGTTGATTATCAAAATAGTGCATCCCGATTCTTGCATTTTCAAGACCTATTCAAAGAAGCCAATTTGTAAACAAAACCACAGGTATTGAGTTTAGATACCCTTTCAGTAATAAAGAGTGCTTCAAGTTAATTGTAGCATGATATGTACTAGTTCTTGTTTTTTGGCAAAATACAGAATAAGCCAGCCACAATAACAAAAATTACTTGTCAACTTTTCCCAGTTTTGAGGTTTTTACGTGTTATTTTTCCCAATTGTAAGGGCCCCGCCACCATTCCCAAAACAGTGAAAAGGAACACTGCTTCAGTCTGTCAATTTACAGACTTGCTTAAATCAGTTCCTGAAAATAAATCATATGAAAAATCCGCAATCTCTCGCTTACCTGTCTGTTTTCATCACATTATGGTTGACATTTTGCAGAAGACTGCATACATTTGCTTTTGTGCATTAGAAAGCTGATATTAAATCTAAAGTGGACACAGTTCTTTCCCTTTGACAGCAAAATCAGTCTAAGGGAACTAATTTGAGCGGTTTGGGGGCGTTTCATACCAAAGGCAATTCGTTCAATGGAAAGTGATACCCAATATGCCATAGGCACATTTCTATATCTAAGGTCAAAATGGCAATGCTTCACACGCCTGGCAGTCTTGTTTAGCAGTAGCATAATAATTTGCACTAAATTCTCATTTTTCACAGTGTCTATTTGAACAGAATGGCATGGAATGCTGTGTTTAAAGAAAGGCCTAAACTTTGAAGATGTGTTGTTAGCAGGAGCAACATGATCATCGTCTGCTTTCATGCTTTTCGTGTTATTTCACTCAAATTACATTCAACACTACAGCTATCGAAATAAGGTTTAAATGTTAAGCACCGTTTTCCACAATATATATGCCCAAATCTGTAGATTTAAAGACTAAAATGTCTGTAAATTTAAAGACAGTCTGTAAAATTTACAGAAATTTATGGCTATCCTAGACCTGTTGACAGCCCTTCTATTTTCAGCCAGTTCTTGGACTTACATAGAATTTTTGACCTAGTCCTAGGATCTGCTATCAGAAGGGGAATACACATGAATCTTAGTATCAAGAGATAGAATGGTCAGCTGGAAAATCGTGGATATCTAGGGAAAGCATAAATCTTAGTATCAAGAGATAGAATGGTCAGCTGGAAAATCGTGGATATCTAGGGAAAGCATAAATCTTAGTATCAAGAGATAGAATGGTCAGCTGGAAAATCGTGGATATATAGGGAAAGCTGCTGTCGCCACTTGTTTTTCTACAAAATTCTTATGACACTTTCCTGTTTTGAAAAGAATCTCAGAATTTTGAAGACAGTCAAATTTCATATTGATAAGACCAAGCTTCTCAGCTGTATTGTCATCCGCAGTAGACCACCTGCCTGTCATATGGATGCAATACCACTACATACAAAATTTTGCTTTTCATATGTGTGTTAGGTCTTATGAAAGTATTCAAAAACTCGAAGGAGAAAAAATCCATAAGTGGCTATTTTCTTCCATGTTAGATTGCCAAACATAGCTTATATCATGCAAAATCATGTTTGCTGACCTTAGAGAATATCTGAAGAACACATTCATCTGCATCTGTGGACTATATTCTTGCATCCAAATTTGAGAAATAAGTGCCTTAACCACCCTGCCCCATAAAACTGAAATGCTTTAATGACAGCCATTTGTAAAATGGACTGCATATTTATAGGCATAAACAAAAGTTACAGAACAACAATTCTTTTTGTTTTGTTATATTTCGAAGACACAGTAGTGTTCCTAAATTCTTAAAATTGTCTTATGTTTGTGCAAGTGCCACAGTCTTGTGACAAAAATAAAAATTCAAATAAATAGGGGAAAAACAGAACCAACAATCATCAGCGGTTAGATTGACTTATTTATTAATGTCTACGCGTTTCGGTCTTACAAAGACCTTCGTCAGGACAAATTTTTTACACATACAGAGCTACTGAAGTATAGAAAAACGGTAAGTTTGTATCACGTGGTCTAATTGTGTTTTCAACGGAAGTCAGTCAATATGGCGGACAGTTACTATGGTAATTGAATACATATACAGACATTAATTAATTAAGCAATATATAAACTAATAATAATTAAGCGTCTTTGAAGATGTTATAAATTCCGGTAGTAGTAATTTCTTTATCTGGGTCTGCTAGTTCATCCTGGCATATAGTATTGTCTGAGGAGGATGGTGTTATGTATAAGTCGGCGAGCAGTTCATCTGTGGTGACCGGGTATAGCAGCATTAATTGGGTCATCGTCAGCGCCGGCCAGTAGGATCCGGGGGTTGATGTGGATGGCTGTTCCCTCTGCAAGTCGGTGTTACTGATTTGTTTGCCTTTTACTGTGATTCTATATGTAGTGCAATTTTTCGGCCTGGCTTCCATCGGTGGTACCCAAGGTTTAGGTGTAGCAATGTCAGGTCTGTACTTAGTGTTGGTCATCGTCGAAATGACAAATCTCTTCTCATGGTCTCCGTGAATCAATTTGGAGTGTTTTAAAACATTCTCCTTCCTGGCATATGGTTTATTGCAGCTCCAGCATAGATATTTTTTACGTTTCTCCGAGTGAATAGCTTCGTTGTGTCTTCTAAGTGTTGCTGGTGTAGCGAATTTCTTACTGCATACGCTACACTGGTGAATCTTCATAGCTTTATTGAATGAGATTAAGGCCTGATGGCATTCGCGTTTGTAACCTGGCAATCCAAGCTTCTTCCGTTCTGAGTCTAACGTTAATATTTCCGGTCGTCGACGTCACAATAACAGCGTCAAGGTCTCCCAAGCTATGCCCATTTGTTAAGAAATGGCGGGATACGGGTTTTAAGACATTGCCTTGTCTTATATCTGAAAGATGGTTCCTGAAGCGTTCATTAAAAGTATTGCTGGATTGACCAACATATTGTAGGCCGCACTTGGTGCAAGATAAGACATAGATAACGTTTTTAGTTTTGCAGTTGTAGCGACCGTATATAGGAATGGTTTCATTAGTTGACCAGCCTGTAATATTGGTACTATGTTTCATGTACGGGCAGGTTACGCATGGTTTACCGCAAGGACCGGAGCCTTTCGGTATAAGTATTGGTTTTAAGTCTGCTCTGACAAGAGATTGTTTCAGGTTAATCGCTCGTCTGTTCACTAGCTGGAATGTGTAGGTTGACATATATCTGATATCTCCTGAAGTTGCCAGTATGTGCTTATTACTGTTAAGGATTTTGGTAATTGGTGGGTTTTGTGGATTATACTGAATGATAAAAGGTATAACTGTCCTAGACTGTGATTGTGTGTTATTCTGTTGTATTAGGAGACTGTTTCTGTCTTTGTCAAAAGCACGATCTAATGCTGATTTAACTAGTTTCTTTGGATACCCTCTGTTAAGTAGGTTATGGTAAAGTTGGTCTGCCGCTTTCCAGTAAAGGTCAGATGTGCTACAGATCCGTCTCAGTCTAATTGCTTGGCTAAACGGTATACTGTTCTTCTGATGTCCAGGGTGGTATGAGGTGTAATGTAGGTATAAGTGTGCGTCAGTAGGTTTTGTGTAAAGGCTAGTTTCAATATTTCCGTCAATATCTTTTGTGATTGTTACGTCTAGAAAGTTGGCGCTGGTTCGGCTGATGTCCCAGGTAAATTTGATGGATTCGTGAAAATTGTTTAAGGCCTCAAGAAAGGAGTTCAACTCCGTCAGTTTGTGTGGCCATATCATAAAGATATCATCGATAAAGCGCCACCAAACGAGAGGTGACAAATAGCGTGTTGACAAAAAGTCTTCATTTCATATGAGTGTAAACTGAAATGACTGCAAGGTTGGCCGGGAAATACAGGTGGCAGGAATTCCCAGCATTATCTACTGGTAATTACCTTCCTGGGAAATACTCCAGATTTGGCCTAAGTCGGAAATACTGGGAAATATGAAATTTTAGAGCTGTTTTTGCTAAAATATTCTGTCATGCAACTTTAAATTTAAGCTGATAGCACATATTTAGTATCATTTATATACATATCATGCAAATAAGGTTATAAATTCCAGGGCTGGTCCATGCCAGAGGACACAGCAGATGATACTTGGTTGTTTCAAAGGCAATAACTTCAAAGAAAACTGCCTTTTAAATTCTAATTTATCAAATAACAGGCTGTCAAATCCCTTCTTATCACTTAATGGTGTTTGACAACTTTTTCTGACCACAAGATCTTTCACCATTTAGTTCTCATACAAAGGTATAAACTAAACTGAGCTGCAGTTTTAGTAGACTTCTACTTAAAAAACATTTTTGCCTGGTTTGTCACCACTAAAGGCCATGAAAGCTTTCTGCAGGCTAGTTTTATCTGTTCCTAAGTTTGAGCAAACAAAAAATGACTATAACTGTGTGAAGGTCTTCAAAACTACACAAAGATTCATAGCTATTTCACAAAACAGAGTTTGTGCCATACTAGAGTTTCTTGTACATGTATGTATCTCTGAGTGTGTCACCTGATCAATTAAAACAATGGTGTGAGGGCATTGTGGTCTAATGGTTACCTGATGGAGTACTGTAAATTGTCTTATTTTTTCCCCCAAAGGCTTCTCAAGGGAATATCTATCTAACAAGCATCTAGTCTTTGAGAGCATTCTTGCTGACTGTCAGCATGGTTTCCGTAGTCAGAGGTCTTGCCCAACTTGTTCAGTTCTACCACAATTTAGTTAGTAACCTGGATGGGTCCCTAAATCGTGGCCTCAAGCAGACTGATGTAATTATTATGGATTTCGCAAAGGCCTTTGACAAGGTACCACACAGGAGGCTATTGTACAAATTAGATTATTACAGGATTAGAGGATCTACTCATAAGTGGATCGCTTCATGGCTCTCTGAGCACTCTCAAACAGTGGTTTTAGATGGCCAAGCCTCAGATCCAGTCCCAGTTCTATCTGGTGAACCTCAAGGATCAGTCTTAGGGCCGGTCCTGTTTCTTATTATTATGTTTCTTATTGTTCCCCGCCTTTTCGAAGAAAGTCTGAGGGACATAGTTTTCGGCATTCCCTCCTTCCGTCCTTATTTCCGTCCCCCTAAAGTAGTAGGTACCTTGTGTGCGCAACTCCTGAGTCTCCTCCTACAGTTTTATGCCGATTCTTTCAAAACTTTACATCTGTTTTTGTCATGGTCTGGAGATATGCATGTGGTTTGGATATAATCCTCACATTATTTTTTGTCACTTTTTCCACAAGTTGAACTTAGTCATTTTTTAGGCGTTTTTACTATCAAAGTGACTAGATAGTGGGTACCTTGTGTGCGCAGCTCCTCCTACAGTTTTATGCCGATTCCTTTGAAACTTCACAGGTGTTTTGGTCATGGTCTGATGATAAGCATGTGGTTTGGATATAATCCTCACATTATTTTTTGTCACTTTTTCCACAAGCTGAACTTAGTCATTTTTTAGGCGTTTTTACTATCATAGTGACTAGATAGTGGGTACCTTGTGTGCGCAACTCCTCCTACAGTTTTATGCCGATTCCTTTGAAACTTCACAGGTATTTTGGTCATAGACATAAAATATGCATGTGGTTTGGATATAATCCTCACATTATTTTTTATCACTTTTTTGCAAATTGAACTTAGCCATTTTTCATACATTTTTAGCTCACCTGAACGAAAGTTCAGGAAGTCTTAGAGCTATTGTTGTCACCCCGGCATCCGCGTCAGCTTCCGGAGTGGATGTTTTGGTTAAAGTTTTTTAAAGACCTATATCTCCTTAACCCATAGATAGATTCTTTTGATACTTGGACTGTAGGTAGATATTGGTCCAAAGGTTAACAGGGTACCACCCCCACCCCACTCCATGACCTTGATGTCAAGGTCATGGACTTAGAAAATTGGGAGTATTTTGGACTGGATGTTTTGGTTAAAGTTTTATAAAGCCCAATATCTCCTTAACCCATGGATGGATTCCTTTGATACTTGCACTGTAGCTAGATATTGGTCCAAAGTTTTCCAAGGTACTACCCCCACCCCCTTCATTGACCTTGATGTCAAGGTCATGGACTTAGAAAATTTTCTTTTTATTGATTGGATGTTTTGGTTAAAGTCTTTTAAAGACACATATCTCCTGAACCCAATGATGAATTCTTTTTATATTTGCACTTTAGATAGATATTAGTCCAAAGTTTTGCCGAGTACTACCCCAACCCCACTCAGTGACCTTGATGTCAAGGTCAGGGACTTTGGAAATTTGTTCTTTATTAAAGTTTTCTAATTGCATACTGATTCATAATGCTTGGCAGAGATTTAGTTTACACTTGAACTGATGTTAGACACTTTTTTGAGTTTTTTTTACAAAACGCTTTATACTTAACCCCACTGGATGAACTTGAAGTCAAGGTCATCCACTTAGAATTTTGTCTTAAAGATTTTGGTTAAAGTTTTATATTTATGAAGACATAATTTCACAGTGCCACGATGGACTCAGTTGATACTTATACTTGGACTGATGTTAGATAATGGTTCAAGGTTTTGTTACATCCTAGCTCCCCCTCCCCACCCCCACCCCTACCTCTTAGTTCTTTGACCTCAAGCTCATGGACTTTGAAATTTCATGTGGATTATTTTATTTTAAGACTTATTTCTTAGATAGCTTTTGTTAGCTCACCTGAGCCGAAGGCTCACAGGTGAGCTTATAGTATAGGCAGGCATCCGTCGTCCGTCGTCCGTCCGTCCGTCCGTCGTCCGTCAATATTTTCAAAAGACATCTCCTCTGAAACTACAAGGCCCATTGTTACCAAATTTCATATATAGCATCTATAGGCAGGGGGAACCAATAATACTGTTTTTTATCCAAATCGCTTCAGAACTTTGGTTGCTATGGCAACTTAAAGTTTCCATTGACTTGTATGGGAAAAATTGAAAATTTGCATTTATTGCTATGTCACTGCAGATATTTTGACAAAACTTTTACAGAAATGTTCCTTGAGTAGTCCTCTATCAACCACATGAAATTTATGTAAATTGCACTATTAGGCTGGTTGCCATGGCAACCGAAAGGTTAAAAATAGAAAAGATATTCAAAAATCATCTCCTCAGAAACTATACAACCAATAACGCTCAAACTTCACAGAAAGGATCTAGGTACTACCGTCTATAAAAACACTGTTTTTCTTGGCAATTGCTCCAGCAGTTTGGTTGCTATGGCAACTTAAAGTTGCCATTGACTTGTATGGGAAAAATTGAAAATTTGCATTTATTGCTATGTCACTGCAGATATTTTGACAAAACTTTTACAGAAATGTTCCTTGAGTAGTCCTCTATCAACAACATGAAATTTATGTAAATTGCACGATTAGGCTGGTTGCCATGGCAACCGAAAGGTTAAAAATAGAAAAGATGTTCAAAAATCATCTCCTCAGAAACTACAAAACCAATAAAGCTCAAGCTTCACAGAAAGGATCTAGGTACTTCCGTCTATAAAATGTCTGTTTTTCTTGGCAATTGCTCCAGCAGTTTGGTTGCTATGGCAACTTAAAGTTGCCATTGACTTATAATGGGAAAATTGAAAATTTGCATTTATTGCTATGTAACTGCAGATATTTTGACAAAACTTTTACAGAAATGTTCCTTGAGTAGTCCTCTATCAACCACATGAAATTTATGTAAATTGCACAATTAGGCTGGTTGCCATGGCAACCGAATGGTTAAAAATAGAAAAGATATTCAAAAATCATCTCCTCAGAAACTATACAACCAATAAAGCTCAAACTTCACAGAAAGGATCTAGGTACTTCCGTCTATGAAAAGACTGTTTTTCTTGGCAATTGCTCTTGCAGTTTGGTTGCTATGGCAACATAAAGTTGCCATTGACTTATAATGGGAAAATTGAAAATTTGCATTTATTGCTATGTAACTGCAGATATTTTGACAAAACTTTTACAGAAATGTTCCTTGAGTAGTCCTCTATCAACCGTATGAAATTTATATAAATTGCACAATTTGGCTGATTGCCAATGCAACCGAATGGTTAAAAATAGAAAAAATATTAAAATATCATTTTTGCAGAAACTATGTGGCCGATAAAGCTCAAACTTTACAGAACGGATCTTTGTACAAGCTTCTATATAATTACAGTTTTTTTATGGCAATTGCTTCAGCGGTTAGGTTGGTATGGCAACTTATAGTTTCCATTGAAATATAATGGGATAAATGGAAAGCTGCAGTTTTTGCTATCTCCCTGCAGTTATTTTTGGATTTTTTATCTACAGAAATGTTGCTTGAGTAGTCCTCTATGATTCCTATTAATTTTGTCCTAATTGCAGAATTCGATTTGTTGCCATGCCAATATTAAGGAAATATTTTTGAAAAAAATATTTAAAAATCTTTTCCTCAAAAACCATATAGGGGGATGAAGCTGATTCTTTGCATACATGTTCATGACATTAGCCGCTACGTAAATATTGTTTTTTATTATTGTTGCCCACATGGTTTCATTACTATGGCATTTTAAAGTTTCCATAGACTTGTATTGGGAAAAGTGCAAATTGGCATTTATTTCTGTGTTACTGCAATATTTAGGCAAAAAGTTTTACAAATATGTTTTTTTTTTATTGTAACCTCATCAAACTTGCTAATATTTACTAGGACAAGCATAATAACTCAGTCAAAGTTGAAATTAGGCCGAATTGTACAACTTACTTCAGTGTTTCTTACTCTTGAGTGCTAAGGATGAATGGACTCAGGTGAGCTACAGGACCAATGGTCCTCTGGTTTATAAATGTATTGTCATTATGGACATGCTTGCCTGAAGTTTTTTGCATAGAAGTCCACACCTCCAAAGGGACTGTGTGATGGGCAAGCACCAATTCAGGCGAGCTATGCTGTCAGGCGACAGCTCTTGTTACTATCAAAGTGAATAGATAGTGGGTACCTTGTGTGTGCAACTCCTCCTACAGTTTTACGCCGATTCCTTTGAAACTTCAATAATGGCGGGGGACATAATTTCTTTGAATTTGCTTGTTTTCATTAATGATCTGCCAGACAACATCAGGTCATCTGTTCGTCTTTTTGCTGATGATTGTGTTTTGTATAGAAATATCTTCTCCCCCATGGATTGCCAGATCTTGCAAGATGACCCGAACAGCCTCGCACAATGGGAGACCAATTGGCAAATGAAATTTAATGTTGCCAAATGTCATTCTATGAGGATGACTCAGCACCTCCATAGCAAGCAAATACATTTTAATTACTCTCTCCATCAGCAAAGATTGGAACAGGTTCAGTCCGCCAAGTATCTCAGTATAACGATTACAGACAATTTGGATTGGGGTCAACATATTTCAGAAATATCAAGCAAGGCAACTAAGACCATGGGATTTCTTCGGCGCAATTTGGCACTGGCACCTCGACAAACTAAGGAAGCTGCATACAAAACATTGGTTCGCCCTCAACCAGAGTATGCAGCACCTATTTGGCATCCCTATCATAAAATTCAGATTCAGCAGGTTGGGAAGGTGCAGAGAACAGCTGCCAGGTGGCCCTGCAGGCGATGGCGGAACACAAGTAGTGTCGGCGATATGCTGGACGAGCTTGAGTGGCCATTCCTGGAGGCCCGCCGGGAGCAGTCCTCCTTAACCTTCTTTTACAAGATTCATTCTGGTACAGTGTCCCTTTAGAAGGATAAGTACTTGACCCCAGCACCAAAGTCGAGAAGGACTAGGACATCCCATGACTCACAATACACTAGATACCTCACGTATAGTGATGCCCTGAGAAAATTCATTTTCCCCCAGGACTATTCATGTGTGGAATAGTCTCCCCTCTTCGGCGGTTTCTGCCAAAACTGCTGAGGAGTTTAAGGCCCTTATTTAAATTATCGGTCCAGAGGCATGTGTTTCATGATGACTGTCATCATGGTGGTTTACTCCTGTTTCGCCTACTCCCAATTTTCCTACTCCCGTTTCGCATATGATTTGTCCCATTTCACTTACTCCTGTTTCGCCTGCTCCCATTGGAGAAAACCTCATTAACCTCTAGTCCATTGGCTCAGAATGGGTCATTTGGCATCAACTTCCTATATTCTATGTTTGGTATGAAACCAAAAGTCTTGGTGAGAAGGATTGAAGTCATACAATTGTACCCTACTACACTCAGTCCTGCTCCACTCTCTAAAGGGGTCATTTTTTCCAGATACTGTAGACATGCACCTTTTCTCATTTCATATTATTAGGCCATAAAAGTTCATGGACCTTTAGTTCATGGACTTGTTTTTGTTGGCTTTTTGGTTGTAATGTCTGAATACATAATTGCATTGTCAATATGCCGAAAATAACCTAAATCAGTAGCTAAGGCTGTTAGTATAATATATATATAGACATTGTAGTTTAATAAATTAATATCCTAAAAGGAACACATTGATCTCACCAAAAATTGTTTGCATAATGGCAAATTGTGCAGACCTTGATCAGACTGCTTCTGTTGGAGCAGTTTGATGTGGGACTGCACAGTTTCCTAAGAAACTTCTCCCTCAATATTTTGGGCCACTATGGTACATCTATTACAAAGTATTTAATAACTGTTGTTTTATATCTTTTATTATTCATGGTCACAAAGACTTTATGTGACACTTTTAAAGGTGTAAAAATGTGATAAAACGGTTTCTAGCCATAAATTATGCATTGTGATTGATTCTTACTTCATCATGGCTCAAAATTAGCCATAATTTTGAGGATATATGTACATATTTCTTATATTTGTTAAAAACCCAGGAACGAGCCCATATTAGAAAATTGGGTTGTTCATCTGTCCAAGTGTCCATTACACTCAATTTTTCCAAATGGTACCCCAAAACTACTGAAGCAAATTTGATAAAATTTACAGAAAAGGTGAAGCTAAATTAGAAGGTGAGTCACATGCAAAATTCAGGTTCCCGTACCCAAGGTCAAGGAAACAATCAGTAGTTTAAGGTCAGTTCTAGGGGTGGTTGTTTCACATAGCTACAATCAGGGGTTCAAGGTCATTCTAAGGGTGGTGATTCCACGTTGTTTCACTCAGGATTTCAAGATCAATTCTCAGGAAGGTGGTTTCACATTGTTACAATCAGGAGTTCAAGGTCATTTCATAGCATTGTAACAAATTCTTGTTTCCCAAAATGTTTACTTTACATGCATATTGTCAGATTCCATAACTTTTCCATGGAAAACCCAAAGAAGAGTAAATACACATATAAATAAAAGTGAAAAAAAAAAAAATTAATAAATAAAAGGGCAAATTTAATGGTACTATAAAAATTCAAATATCGGGACAGACAGGTATGAGCAAATAGTGCAAACCTAGATCAGACTGCTTTTTCAGGAGCAATATGATCAGGGTCTACACTGTTTAGCATTTCATCTGCATCTTTCAGACACATAATGACAAACAGTTCAGACCTTGATCAGGCAGCTAACATATTGTTTTACGGTTTGCTCTGTCACATACGTCTGTCCCAACATTTTGGAAATAATATAAATACTGTAGTATATGGCAAAAAATATTTGAGACATGCAAAAGTAAATTTTACATGTGCTAAGTCATGTTTTGTTTGCTTTCATAATTTACCTGTGAAGTCAACCATATTTACTTTGCTTGTTATACAGTTTCATACAGGAAGAGTCTTAGATTTTATTTTTTATGTGATGGGCAAGTACAAGTTGAGGTGAGCTATCCTGTCTGGAGACAGATCTTGTTCTTTAATTGACTCTACCATCAATCCATTCAAGGTGTATGGATACATATTCAGGGGCAGCAGCTCTTGAAAAGACCCTATTTTGGAAGGGCTTCCTTGTCCAGGGAAGCAAGCAGGAACTCATGAAGGTTACTTCCCTTTGCAAAAATGGCAGAAATTAATGGACCAGGAGGTAATATTTTAGAGCACTAGATAGGAGGGAGTATTTGATGATTATTTGGGATAATTTTTGTTAATTCTGCATACAAACATATGTTGTGACCCCTCATCTGAACCGTCTCACAAACATATGTTGTGACCCCTCATCTGAACCGTCTCACTGAGACGGTTCAGATGAGGGGTCACAACATATGGTTTCAATGAGAAATAAGACAAATGATCCCTCACTTATCCTCAAATACTCCCCGTTACCTAGAGCTCTGAGGTTTACCTGTATATGCCTTAGTTGTCACATGAGAGCCTTTCAGGTACTTTATAAACTGCTGGAAAATAGTACAGACCCTGATCAGATTGCTTCATAGCAACTGACACAAACCGTAGGCTCCGTAGCACCAGTGAAATATCACATATGGATGACTTGCAGTTTTGTGGTCTTTCAGCAGTATTTCAGTCATATCAGGTTGATGGAAGGGTAATAATTGAATTCTATTTGCAATGAAAGCTTGTTTACGGTTGAATAGAATTACAGTAACTGAGAATTTGAACTGGACCGGTAGCTTAGTAGCCAGCACTTAACCCTTTGAGCTTCAGGTGCCCCTTAAATATCAGTGCTGACTTAAATCTGTCTCGAATACCACTAAAAATTCTTGGCTTATCTGCTGCTCTAATTGTTTTCAGCTCTCAAATTCATTAAGGACTAATGTCCAGCTCTAGACCTGAATTATTTCAGAAACAAAGTTTCTTATTTTTCTGAAAACTGAAACTTGTTTCTAGGTATTTTCCAGCCCAGAGCTGGGCTAATAAAGGACCAGACTGCCAGTATATATGCAACTAAATGACAGAGAAATAAAGCTGCAAGACAGCAGTTAGAAAATAGAAAATAGAAAAAAAAATACTAAAGGTCTTTTATCATAAGACGTCGATGTTATTCAGTGGATAATGTCGTGTCATAAAAATCGTATGACCACATGTGTAATAACACTTTGGCGTGTATACCTAACGTCATTGACAACATGTCAACAATGCATTTCTTATTGAAATAATGTTCAGTATGAAGGCGTTAAAATCCCATTTTAAAGGGTCATATTATAAACAGAATCTTACACTAGTGGTCATTTCATATGAAAGTTATGAAACTCGCCAAAGGCTTGTTTCATAAATTTCATACAAAATGACCATCCTGTAAGATCCTCTCTATAAGTGTGTTTCTTGGCTTACAAGAATGGTTCTGATAAGCCTTCTGAAATGAAGTTTTACAGTTTTAGGGGGCACAGATTTGAGCAGTTTTTACAAGGAAAGAAGTAAGTCTGAGAGGATGAGCATGACAAGTCACTGTCAAAGTGTTTTAAATATTCATGTCTCAGAATTGTGATTTAATATCTTTTTTGTTATTTTCTAGACTGCACAGCATTGAAGATAGACAGACTATAAGCAATGACGTTCAGCTTTCAGCAGTGGCAACAGAATATGTTGCTCCTAGCTGTGGTTGCCAGCATTATAACACTTGGTATGTGTAACTGAAACAGATGTTATGGCAGAGCTCCAGAAAGATGGATTTTTGAGGATAATTCAGAAATAATTTTCTTATTTCTCATCGAAAACATACGTTGTGACCCCTCTTTAGAACCGTCTCTCTGAAGCATAGTGAGGGGTCACAACATATGCTTCAGAGAGACGGTTCTAATGAGGGGTCACAACATATGCTTTTATTGAAATATAAGAAAAATTATCCCTCGGTTATCCTTGTTACCCCTTCTTATGTGGAACACTGGTTATGGTTATGATGAAATGCATACAGTAGAACTTCAATGGCTCGAATCCTGATGGCTTGTTTACCCTGCCTGGCTAGAACTCATTTTTCGGTCCCTAGAGGTCAGTTTATATAGAAATTTAACCTGGATGGCTGGAACCACTTTTGGCTGGAACTAATTTTCATGGTCCCATGCTTATTGGAGCCCTTGAAGTTCTACTGTATTTCACAAGTTTCTGCTTGCAAGGTTTACACCATCATCAGGAATATGCAAAATATTAATTTCAGGCCAGCCTTCTTATCAATATGTATTCTTTCAGGGGAGTGAGCTTCTAAAGGAACAAATTTGCTCAGGCTCAAGGGGAAAACTTCCCTTTACGAGTAGGACCCCATTTTAGAACGCTTTGTCATCCATGGAAGCAACCAAGAAGTCACAAAAATTGTTCCCCTTTGAAAAAAATGGAAGGAAAATGGATATGTATCATACACCTGAAAGGTTTTTCATGACTAAGCTCAGATTTTAAGAAAAAATCTTAATTTACCCAATGCATTTTGATTCATTTTCTGAAACATTCTCAAGAAAAAAAATTGAAAAAAACAACAAAACAACAACAACAAATAACAACAAAATAAACACACAAAACCCCCCAACAAAATACAACAATAAAAAAAAAAAATCTCATCTTGGCTAGCCAAGGGTACTTAGTCCATTTTGTTCCTGACAAATGTAAGGAACAAAGTGGGTTAAGAACCTTTGGCTTGCGAAGATGATTTTCTTCATGCTTTTTGGAAGGGATGAGGTGTACGTAATTTAAAAACACTTACCATATTTATGGTCATTACTGAACATTATGAGTGGCTCTGTTACTTAAACTGACTAAATCAGAGATTTATGCATGTACAATGTTTAAACTGTAGAATTTTAAACATGAAATTATTAGCTCAATAATTTGTAAAATTTCAAATCGAAGGACATTATGTTTATGTTTTAAGTGCTAGGTTATTTTTGGCAGGACTGGACAGTTCTTAGACTGTTGCTCATCGTACATCACAAATCTAATTCACTTAAGAATGAATTGCGACTTCTGAGTGGGAAATGTAAAAAATTTGCAGCAGTATGTCCCATAAAATACCAGGGGTCAGCCTGGAGTTCTCAGACAGGGAGAGGTTTTGCAACATTTTTCTGGATTTCAGGGAGAAGTTTTATTCCAAATTTTAGATTTTCTGTGTGTTTTATACATTTTGACTTCTCCCTCAGCTCAAAATAGGGAGAAGTCAGTTAGCTTAGGGAGACTATTTCTCCCACTTCTCCCTCTAGGCTGGCCCCTGATATACTGTCATAAACCCAGATTTTATTATGAAATGTCGCTTCTCATTGGCTGATGTCTGGTTTTGCATTGCTGTAAGTGCTTGCTTTCAGTGCAGTGTAGAATATCTTGAAAGATGAAAATGTGGAAAAATGCATTAGAATGGGGATAACTGTACTCAAAATTGTCAATATGGAAGGTAAATTGTCGACTTTATGGTCACAAATTGCGTTTTATGGCTATGCTGATGTGTCGCCATAAAATGAAATTTGCAATCATAAAACTGATGATTAACCTCCCCAAATGACAATTTTGAGTACAGTTAATTATCCCCTAATCATTGTATCAAATACTATGGTGAATTTGACATTCAGCATTGGTAAAATTCCAAATTTGTACTCATTCTCCAGCATTAGACCACACCATGGGAAGGGGATGAGTGGATTTTTCACCACCTCTTTACTAATTATTGTTTTCTTGTAGGTTATTCAGAGCCTAATATCACTACAACGGGGCAAGAGTTTAAAGCGAAAATTAATGAAACTGCTTACATGGAATGTAAAGTTAGTGGCTTGACCAGTGGACAAACTGTAAGTTTATATTCATTAAATTATTCTCCACATAATATTATGTTTTGTGAACCAACCATTTGGGGATAACATCAACAGTTGGCTGAGAGGTTTAAGGTTTCTAGACATACATTCAAGGGGAATCACCCTGACCTGGAAGCATGATTCTCCTTTTAGTGATGGGACTACTATTAAAGGAAAGAATTTGCTCTCAAAAAGAGAGCAAATTCTTACCTTTAAAAGAAGCCCTCAACAGGGAAAGAATTCACTTTCAAGGGAACCAGGGGTCAGCCTAGAGTTTTCAGACAGGGAGAAGCTTTGCGACATTTTCAGGACTTGAGGGAGAAGTTTTTGGCCCAAATTTTGGATTGCCATATTTGTTTTATGTATTGTCACTTCTCCCTCAGCTCAAAATAGGGAGAAGTCAGCCAGCTTAGGGCAACTATTTCTCCCAAATCACCCTTTACTAGGCTGTGCCCTGGAAGCAGATACTGTTCTGTTCAAATAGTTTCCCTTGTAAAAATGGTAGCTAAACTGCAGAGGTGTGTCAGTAAACCTTGACTCTCAGGACTCGAAATCAAGACATTACAGGGTTGCCTCCTGCTTAGGTCATGATACTGTAAAATATAAATTTATGCGGATATGGGAAAAGCCACAATCACAAAGCACAACCAGGTGAAGAGACACCTAAAGAAGAAGGAAGAAATGCAAATAACTATAAGAACAGTACATCCTCAATAATAGACACACCAAATCCGACACAGAGGAAATCTACATCAATACCACTAATATCAAAAGCCATACAAAATGAACAAAACATCTAAATTAAGCTATTCTCTAATTTAAACCACAAAACAAAACAGGATGCAAAATAGCTTAAATTTTGTGGCTGTTTAATTTAAATCTCCTGCACTTTGTCGAAGCCACCAAATTAGTGGTCATGAATTTCAGCAAATAAATGCTATCATTACAGAATATAAGTTTTGCAACAGTTTATGTTCCCAGAAATAGTATTCCTTGCAATATTCGCAAAAATACATGTAAATATCTTATAAAATTTAATAGGTTTACAGTAAAGGTATGCTCTAGCTTTTGGATTATTTCACCCTCTGTTATCATTGCCCAAAGTAATAGAAATACTGTTGCATTAATGGCTGTGAATCCCAAATCATTAGTCTGTCCAGGAGCCTGGTAGCTCAATGGGTTAAGTGTTGGCCTACTAAGCTAGTGGTCTGGGTTTGAATCCTGCCGGAGGTGGAAACTTTTTCATCTGTTAATGGGATTCCATTGCACATAGCCTTTTATTATCACCCTTTCGTTGGCTGGATATAACTAAAAATACTGTTTCCATTAATGGCTACTGAAAAATTGTGGATGTGATTTAAGATGAATACACAGTTCCGAGAATAGCCGCTAAGCTCCGCCTTTTTAGTTATTGTTACTACGTCTCACAAGCTTTACACAAAGATGGCGGAAAAACAAATGACAAATGCAAGCTCTGCTAAATGTTGGCGATTTATAGCGAAGCACCAGCCTCCTCATGACCTACACATGGCAGTTGGCGCATCATGCATTTCCGATGCGTTCTGTTCTTGCAGAGCAGGGCAAGTTTATTAAAAGTGGTGTTAGTTTGTTTTCTTTAAACAGGTATACATCCCTTCGTTAACTGTAAGATAAATCACGGACTGATGTTGGATATTGGCCACGTGCGATTTGTTTGTCAGACTATGTCACGTGCTAAGTTGTCGTTGCATTGACCAGGTATACGCTATCACGTGATTTTGAGTGACTATCTGGGTGTGGCTCAGAACTGTGTTTTGACCTTGATCTACATGTGTGACATTGACTGTGCAAAGAAGATTCAAGCCTATGTCCAATTGGAAAAAAAGTACATGTAATCATGGTATTAGGAAATTCTGTTCAGAAATAGTTTCATGTATGGTTGAGATATACCAAAGGGCTGTTCATCTAAGTGTGTATATAGAGTAGTTGTGAATGCACTACCTTATTATCCAGTACATCAGAGCCCTGTTGTACAAAGCTAAAAATGTTTCTACATGTAGTTATGACATTACATTTTCAGATCTGTGCATTGTATGCAAAAACAAAGCCATTTTTGCAAAAAAAATTGAGGACCTTTTGCACTGCAAAGTATCTTAGTAAAATGGTAAAAACAAGGTTCCAATAATTTTAGTTCTTGTGTGTGTTCTTTGTTTCCAAAGGCAACCTTTTTAGTTTTTAGCTCACCTGAGCCGAAGGCTCAGAGGTGAGCTTATAGGATGGGAGTCGAGCCGTCGTCCGTCCGTGGGTCCGTGGGTCCGTGGGTGCGTCAACACTTTCAAACATAAATATCTCAGAAACCAGTGGGCCGATTGCAATCAAATTTTATCTGAAGCATCATTGGGTTGGGGGAAAGGCTGCATTAGGTTTTGGTGCAGATCAGCTCAGAACTCTGGTTTCCATGGCAACAGATAGCCCCCATAGGGTTATAATGGGGAAAACGGCGTCATCACGTTTTCTCAACTATTTTTGATTAGATCCTTATCATACTTGCAGGTAATGGTGACATACACAAGAGCTTGGATGAGTTCGAAATTTGGCCGGATTCGAGCACAGACTACGAAGTTAGCTGCCCTTGAGCATTTGAAAAAAATCCCATAGGGTTATAATGGGGAAAATGGCGTCATCACGTTTTCTCAACTGTTTTTGCTTAGATCCTTATCATACTTGCTGGTAATGATGACATACATAAGAGCTTGGATGAGTTCGAAATTTGGCCGGATTCGAGCACAGACTACGGAGTTAGCTGCCCTTGAGCGTTTGAAAAAAATCCCATAGTGTTATAATGGAGAAAACAATGTCATCACATATTTTAGAAAAACTTTGTCATCGCTCTATTGCCTACATTTCTCAACAGATTTTAAAATAACTTCACACAAATGTAGGGCATGACGATATCTCGAGCAAGTTCGACTTTCAGGATGCTGCGCCCAAGGTCAAGGTCACTGTGGCTATTTTTAGAAAAACTTTGTCAGCGCTCTAGCACCTACATTTCTCAGCAGATTTTAAAATAACTTCACACAAATGTAGGGCATGACAATATCTCGAGCAAGTTCGACTTTCAGGATGCTGTGCCCAAGGTCAAGGTCACTGTGGCTATTTTTAGAAAAACTTTGTCAGCGCTCTAGCACCTACATTTCTCAGCAGATTTTAAAATAACTTCACACAAATGTAGGGCATGACAATATCTAGAGCAAGTTCGACTTTCAGGATGCTGCGCCCAAGGTCAAGGTCACTGTCGCTATTTTTAGAAAAACTTTGTCAACGCTCTAGCACCTACATTTCTCTGCAGATTTTAAAATAACTTCACACAAATGTAGGGCATGACAATATCTCGAGCAAGTTCGACTTTCAGGATGCTGCGCCCAAGGTCAAGGTCACTGTGGCTATTTTTAGAAAAACTTTGTCAGCGCTCTAGCACCTACATTTCTCAGCAGATTTTAAAATAACTTCACACAAATGTAGGGCATGACAATATCTAGAGCAAGTTCGACTTTCAGGATGCTGCGCCCAAGGTCAAGGTCACTGTGGCTATTTTTAGAAAAACTTTGTCAGCGCTCTAGCACCTACATTTCTCTGCAGATTTCAAATAACTTCACACAAATCTAGGGCATGACAATATCTCGAGCAAGTTCGACTTTCAGGATGCTGCGCCCAAGGTCAAGGTCACTGTGGCTATTTTTAGAAAAACTTTGTCAACGCTCTAGCACCTACATTTCTCAGCAGATTTTAAAATAAATTCACAAAATTGTAGAGCATGACAATATCTCGAGCAAGTTTGACTTTCAGGGTGCTGCACCCAAGGTCAAGGTCACTGTGGCTATTTTTAGTAAAAACTTGGTCAGCGCTCTAGCGCCTACATTTCTCAACAGATTTTAAATCAACTTCACACAAATGAAGGGGGTGACAATATCTCAAACAAGTTTGACTTCCAGGGTGTTGCGCCCAAGGTCAAGGTCACTGTGGCTATTTTTAGAAAAAATTTGTCAGGGCTCTAGCAACTACATTTCTCAATGGATTTTAAAATAACTTCACACAAATGTAGGGCATGACAATATCTCGAGCAAGTTCGTCTTTCAGGGTGCTGTGCCCAAGGTCAAGGTCACTGTGGCTATTTTTAGAAAAACTTTGTCATCGCCCTAGCACCTTCATTTCTCCATCGATTTTGAAATAACTTGACACAAATGTAGGGTATGACAATATCTCAAGCAAGTTCGACTTTCAGGATGCTGTGCCCAAGGTCAAGGTCACTGTGGCTATTTTTAGAAAAACTTTGTCATCACTCTAGCACCTACATTTCTCAACGGATTTTAAAATAAATTCACACAAATGTAGGGGATGACAATATCTCAAGCAAGTTTGACTTTTAGGGTGCTGCAATCAAGGTTTTTGATTAGATCCTTATCATACTTTCAGGTAATGATGATTTACATAAGAGCTTGGATGAGTTCGAAATTTGGCCGGATTCGAGCACAGACTACGGAGTTAGCTGCCCTTGAGCGTTTGAAAAAAATCCCATAGTCTTATAATGGAGAAAACAACGTCATCACATTTTCATTTTTCATCGGATCCTCTTCATACTTGCAGGTCATGAGGATATGCATAAAAGCTTGGATTAGTTAGCATTTCGGCTAGATCCCACCACTGACTATGGAGTACCTGCCCTGAGCATCCGAAAAATCAATGTCGCCACTTTTTCTTGGTTTCTACTGATCCGATCCTTTTCAAACTTTCAGGTAAAGAGGAAATGCATAATATCTTAAACAAGTTCAAATTTTGGCCAGATCAGGCCAACCACTACGAAGTTAGCTGCCCTTGACAGCTCTGTCTATTGTGCTCTTGATCGGATACTTTTTAAACTTGCATATATTAAATGAGGGCATACATAATGTTTTGGATGAGTTTAATTTTCAGCCTGATTGGACCACTGACTGTGGAGTTAGCTGCCCTTGAGCATCTTAAATATCCCTATAGGTTTACAATGTCTCTCAGGTGAGCAATTGTTGCCCTTTGGGCTACTTGTTTTATGCCCCTATGAGGATAGTCAGGGGGCATTATGTTTTACCCTTGACTTGTCCGTCTGTCTGTCTGTCCATCTGTCTGTCTGTCTGTCGCACATTTTCCAGTAAGTTTGTGTAATCAACTCCTCCCAAAGCTTATGATGGATCAATTTGCACACATGTTGCAGACATATTGAAGATGTGCATGAAGATTTCTTATGGCCAAATAATTATTTTTGATAAAATTACGGGCTTTCAGACGTAGACATTTTCAGTGTTGGTTTCCGATATAGGGTAGCAAGTTTGTGTAATCAACTCCACCCACAGCTTATGATGGATCAATTCAAAACTTTGCATACATGTTGCAGACATATTGAAGAGGTGCATGAAGATTTCTTATGGCCAAAAATTATTTTTGAAAAAATTACGGGCTTTTGTACTTAGACATTTTCAAGTGTTGGTTTATGATATAGGGTAGCAAATTTGTGTAATCAACTCCTCCCACAGATTATGATGGATCAATTCCAAACTTTGCATACATGTTGCAGACATATAGAAGATGTGCATGAAGATTTCTTATGGCCAAAAAATTATTTTTGGCAAAATTATGGGCTTTCAGACTTGGACATTTTCCGTGTTCATAAGTGATGGTTTGTGATCTAGAGTAGCAAGATTGTGTAATCAACTGCTTCCACAGCTTAAAATGGGTTAAGCTGAAACTTTGCACATATGTTGCAGACATATTTTGAACTAAGAAATTTTCATCTTTTGTTGGTTTAACAATATAGGTAGCGGGCTAGTATTCTCAAGACATACTACAGCTTATGACTAATCAGTTTTCACAGTTTGAGACCATGCACACTTCTATAATTTTCAATGGTGGTGGGGGAGGGAGAAAGGGGTGCAAGGGCTCATGGGGAGCACGGGGGCATCACCTGTGTCTTATAGACACAATTTTCTAGTTTTTGAACAACTGTGCCCTGAATGATAGTTGACGTAATTACTTTTAGTATTTCGGAGAAAAAGGTGAGATACAGATGCTGAATGCAAGACCAACTACATATATTTTTGACATTGACCTTCAATGTATTCATTTCTTAATTATGCATGATGCACCATTTCATTGCCTTGACCTCTTGTTTAAAGTTTGCTGGAATTCTATGCACTTGATTCTTAGTAATAGCTGAGACATGACTCTTATGATTTAACCTTTATCGTTTTAACAGCCGTAGCGTACTTTTTCGTATTTGCTGACAATTATTTTTGAACGACCCTCTCAATCTCATTTATTCAGGCACCTTATGATTTAATAGAACAGTATCAAAACAAATCAAGTTTGCAAAAACTGGTTGTTGCCAAAAAAATTAGCAATAACAAAAACAGAAAAAAGGAAAGAAACAAAAGTAAATAAAGTAAAAAATGATGATGGTATTCAATATTACAGCCAGAACCTGGGTTTAAGGAAGTGTTTACATAGCTCGTTTTTTCCAAAAACGTTTTTGCATGTAATTTTACATGTATTCATATTCATTTTGCACTTTGAAGTAAGGCGTGATGAGCTTGCCGTATAATATCCCTTAGATCTAATAACCTTAAGTATTGGAACAAAATTGCATGCACAAACAGTGTAGACCCAGAACAGACTGCTCCAGTAGGAGCAGTCTGATCAGGGTCTGCAGAGTTTGCCAGTTTATTGATCAGCATTACTAGACCCATCCCCAGATAGCAAAATCATCTCTTTTAAATTTTAGGATGATTACTGTAACTGATAAAGGTATCCAAATATGTAAGGTGAATGGTTTCCCATCATTTTTACAAAGGGAAATAACTGTTTTAAATTCCTGTTTGCTTCCCTTGATGATATAGCCCATCCAAAATAGGGTCTACTCTTAAAGGAAAGAATTTGCTCCTAGAGGAGCAAATTCTTCCCTCTAAGAGTTAACCCCAATTGAGAAGAGAGGCAAGAAGTAAAATGACAGAGTTGCTTCCCCTGAAAGTGTACCCATTTTCCATAAAGTAATTTGGTAGCTTTACAAATCGTGATCTAGAAATTGCTACTCTCTGTCACAGTTTAGTAATTAAATACCAGTGTCAGCACAAAGGTCAGATTAAACTGTGTCAATTTTTGTAGAGATTCTTTTGACAAAAAAAAAAACTAGAGGGAGGTATTCGAGAGAATACAGATATCTTCCCTTACTCGTTTGGGTTTCCCTTAACCCACACTTTTCGTATCAGATGGCTGTCAAAATATTTTAAGTTTGTTGTGCAAGATGTTTGCAGTAACTCACTTTGTATACATACGTTTCTGTTCTGATTAACTTCTCGTAACGACGTTCCCCAAGTGGCTCAGCGTTACGTAACCGTAATATAGTCCTACATGCGTTTAGGACGAGAGTACCAGCTGTAACATAACATGATTCCCTGCGATATTAAAATTTTAGGCTGTGTATTCAAAACGTGATTTTCAGTCAAGTTTCCGCCTCCAGCCTTTGGACGAGGGACCTTGCACCATGCGCAAAGGGACGTAGTTTTAGAGCAATTAGTAACCTGCTTTGATTCTTGTCTATGCATAAGCGCTACGGTCCCTTTTTTACGCTCCTCTGTATGCAGCTATATTTGAAATAAATAACGGGCACTTGTAAAATTTAAAGAGTAACTACACTTCAGGAACTGACTGAATCAAGGATCCTCGCTTTGTGCGAACATGATAGACTTAAACCAGTCTGTACATCCTCGCAGCCTGTTTCCGCAGAGTGATTCCGTATAGCAATTAGGTTTGATCGGTGTGGCTAAAATCGCAGGCTAATTGGTATTATTTAATCGCATACATTATAATATATGGCCCATTTTCGCTTCACAACTGAGCCGTCTATTTATAGGCGTTTGCAATACGAGTAACCAATTTACTGGCTCCAGGTTCGCGTATAAGCGTTTAATGCGGCGCCGTATCACCCCAGCTCTGTGTTTATTGACGGAACAATAAATCGCTAATTATTCAATTAGAATTTGTAGGCTCAAATATTCCCTTGTCCAGGCCCAGACGAACCCGTTGACTTGCACGTTTTGTGGCTAGTTAGAGCAACTCTTCTGATCAAGCTCTTCACAAAAGCGTGTCATTTGGGAGGTTTTACTATGCCTTGTACACTGCTGCATTTGCTATCGATTTTTCGTCTGCCTGAAACAGGTACTGGCTCTCATTTCAGCTAAAGCGCTAGCTAACGCGGCTTATATTTCCCGGCTCTGTGTTAATCAAACGGAACAATTAATCGTTAATTACTCATTTATTATTCAATTAATCAAAAATCGCCTCGTACATTCGCTAGTCCATGCGAAGACGGACAAGCTGATATGCACAATGTATGGGTAGGTATAGCCGTTATTCAGATTTTTGTGGATAAAAAAGCGTCTTATGACAGATTTTGCAAAAGTGAACACAATATATCTTCCCATGCCATAGGCAAGGGAAGATATAAAGAGAGAGAGAGAATGCATGAATGAATGCACTTTTATTAAAATTCTGTCAGAATAAAAAAAAAGAAAAAAAAAGGTTTTAGCATGGGACATTATATGTTTGGTCACGGTGTCACATGAAAAGGTACCAGATGGTATGTGCATTTAGGAAAAAAGTAAGATCTGCTTGTGCATTCAAGCAGTTTGATCAGAGTCTTCATGTTTTCTTAAACAGTCTATGAATCTTGGGAAATCAGTGAAGTGTGTGTGCTGTTTGTGCAGTTGAGCAGGCTGATTTATCAACACATGCCTTAGGTTTCTTTTTTCCCATATGAGCTGCGACGCGAGAAAACCAACAAAGTGGTTGTGCGCCCAGCGCAGACTCAGATCAACCTGGGCATTTATCCAGTCTGATCAGACTCTCCACTAAGTGCTTAAAGGGTAGCTAAGGGTCTAAGCTACATCCATGCGGACAGCGAAGACTCTGATCAGACTGGGCGGATGCCCAGGCTGATCTGAGTCTGTGCTGGGCGCACAACCACATTGTTGGTTTTCTCGTGTCGCGGCTAATATATAGCCTTGTCATGATAGTAGTGATTTTACATAATTAGACACTTTACTGCACAAGAATTATTTTGAAATTTTGACATACAGTACAGTGACTGGGACCAGTCTGTGTGGTTGCATGTAGAAGATAATTTTTTTATATACCTTAATGCATCAGATGGCAAATAAGGTGTCTTTTAAAGGCGCATGCCACAGTTATTATTAAGGTGAATGGATACACTTTCAGGGGAAGCAACTCTTGCATTCTCAGTTTTGCCTCCCTTGTGAATGGGTGTAAACTGAGACTTAGCCCTTAATGCGCCAAAAAGCAGACAACAAAATTTACGTCTGCAGAATTTCAAAAAATGTTTCGTCCAATCGATATCATATTGAGAATTTGAACACTAGAGGGCAAACAGTGTAGAGTCAGATGAGGTGGCTCATTATGAGCCACCTCATCTAGATCTACACTGTTTGCAATTCAACAGTTTTAATTTTTGGCTTTTTAATGGTTAAAGAGAAGAAATTGCTTTTCTGGGAGCAAATTCTTTTAGAGTGTGTCCCATTTTTGAAGGGCTTCATCCACCAGGGAAGCAAACAGGAAGTTATGAAAGTTATTCTCCCTTTGTAAAGAAGGTGGAGAAATATAGAGATGTATCCATGCACCTTAAATTGAAGCAGGATGTTGTTACTATTTTTTTGTTTGATTAAGTCTTACCTTAAAAGTTCTAAAAATTGAGACACCAAATATAATTACTATTATTGTCCTTTAAATGGAAAAGGTGCAGATGAAATGGCAAACAGTGTAGACCCTGATCACAGTCTGCACACTCTGCTAAAAAAAAGCTGCAAACCTTTGGGTACATACAGTATTTTTCAAAAATATTTTTTTCAAGCAGTGAACACAGCTTGAGCATCAACATCTGAAAATACCATAATGTGCCTAAATTTTGCGACACCTAAATGAATCAATTTTCCATTTGGAACAAATGGAAAATTAATTATTTTAGGTGTCCCAATACTTAGGCCAACCTTAAAAAATTGTTGGTTTGCTGTTTACCGACCCAGAAAATTAGAGGTGGGTCGGTCGGTAGGCTTTTTATTTTTTTTTTCTAATAGTAGAAGTGGGTCGGTCGGTAGGCTTTTTTTTTTTTTTTTGTATATTATACATATATATGTATAGCAGGCACAGAAAGTTAGTGTTAGTATGGTTTGCAATGATGAAATCTTATAACCATTTTAACAGGCCTTGCTACATAAATTTGAAATTAAAGATCACACAGAATAAGTGTTTCCCACTAAAGCACAGGACTGAAAAAATATAAATCTTGACATGATTTTGTTCTTTAATCTGATTACACTCTGAACAATAATTTCAACTTCATAATTGTGAAAATTGTCCCCTGTTGTCAATTATAACAACCACTAACCAAATTTTGCGGCATTCCCTGAACCTTATATATTTTGATTTCAAAGAGATACTTGAAACAATATCAAAATAATGTTGCACTCATCTGATTACCTGTAAATCTGGCCCTGTCTTGCCCTATCTTGTGAGGATTCTTCCATGCATATCTCGATGCCATTAGAACCTGGTTTGCATCTTTTATTTCAGGGTGGCTTGTTGGAGAATCAGAATGTAATTGTAGACTGACAGTCACATATTTCAAATTAGAGTCAAAGTCTAAAGTATTGCTAATCTCTTCTGTGTTCTCTGGGTAGAAGGCTTCGCCGTTTGGTTCTCTGCTAACAGATATGGACGCGACCTTTGAGTATTTGTCGACGATATCGTCGGACAAATCGTCTTCCGAAACGTTTATTATTGCATCATTGAAGAGGTCTTCCCATGTGTTGCATGTGGGGATTCTTTTCAATGCGTTTTTAACTACTGTACACTTTTTTTCTGCTTTCTTGACAATGACAGACACGCAGAAAGTCGCGTCGACTCGGGCGATTTTCGCCTCCGAAGCCATTTTACAACACAAATCATTGTTAAAGAAACGCTCATTGGTTGAAATAATAAATTTAAAGCGGTAAGCTGATTCGGATCGCGCACGCGGTTAAATAAGCGACACGAACAAATAATACCGGGATATAGGAAACGTCGTGACTAAAATCCGGACTTTAACGGGACGGGTCGGGGAAATTTTTTTTTTTTTTGGAAATCGAAAAAAAATATTTGGGTCGCACGGAAAACCTCGGGTCGGTCGGTAAACAGCAAACCAACATAATTTTAATTTTGGCCTTATGCACATTAAAATTAATTATTTTAGGTGTCCCAATACTTACGCACATTACAGCTGTCATGTGCATAAGGATTACAAACATACAGTAATTCCAGCAAACAACTGGCCAGGGTCTGATGATATGGCCTAGCTTACCATGAATACCAGTGAGACAAGTAATAAGATTTCTGTCACAATACCTATATTTATAGTGTATTTTGCTTTTATTCTGCAGGTTTCTTGGACGTTCATTGATCATTCTACTACCATATCAACAGGGAATAAGATGATAGCTAAAACTGCTGACCCTCTTAAGTATGAAATTGATAAACCTCAGATAGGTAAGTTCCTAAAAACTTCATGTTTTTTAAATATGTACAGTACAAAGCGGCAAAAAATCAGATGACAAAATATTCATCTTGAAAATTTCAAAATATGTTTCATTCAAGATAAATCATAAGACTACAGGGTAAACAGTGTAGATCCAAAAGAGGCAGCTCATTATGAGCCCCCTCACCTGGATCACCTTTCAGACTGCCTAAAATGGCCTTATTTATGAGGTGGTCTTAATATCAAATGTAAAATCCAAAGGAAAATATTTCAGACTGTCTTAGCAACAAAGTGGTCTTAATTTTGGGTGGTCTAACTCTTAATAGCGAGATTTTACTGTGTAATCCTAAAAAGCGCCAAAAATGAAATTACAGTAGAACTTCAGTGGCTCAAACCCTGATGGCTTGCTATCCCTGCCTGACAAGAACTCTCTTCTTGGTCCCCAGAAGTCACTTTATATAGAAAATAACTGGATGGCTAGAACTACCCCTAGCTAGAACTAATTTTCATGCCCCAAGCATGTTCAAGCCAATGAAGTCCTACAGTAATTGAATTTAAAAACAGTATATACCCAATTCTCCTACTTCCGTAGTTTCCGCTATTTCCATAGTTTGCCGGCGTCTATGTCAACAGCTGATCACGTGACCTCCCATTGCTAGTACAATATCTATAGCCCAGTTCATATCACCAGATATTGAAATTTTCTGTTTTCATTGCAATTTTACTCTTTTATTTCACAATGAAATTCACTATAGATGACTGCAAAAATGTGTTAATAAAACTGTAGAGCCTGAGTTCAAAATGATATTTGAAAACTAAAATTTTCACTGAAACAGATTTTTTTACACATGTGAATTAAGCAAATCCACTTCAATGAACTGCACTATAGTTTACAAAATTTCCCACCGTTTGACCTCATGAGCTAAAACTTCCGTTTGACCTACGGACCTCAGGAGAAAGTCCCTTACACTGGGCAGTGATTTTAAGGAAAGATTTAAATAACATTTCTTTAATGCTGTGACTTCATTTTTGACATGTAAGTCCTCAATACTCAGACATTTTATTTCACACTATTAAACTATTACAATGCACTAGTGAAGACATAATTTCACTGACTTCCATTTAGTGCTACGGAAATAGGAGCAAAGGGCATATGTCTTAATAAAGGGGTTTTACAGTATTTGATAAAAACACAGCTAAAATACACATGAACACCTCCATCCTGTGGCACTTAAAGGTAGGTTCCTGGACTAGCGATAAGAATTATGTCCACAAAATAATTTCCTCTTTTTCTGAGCAGTATTGAATTCTCTTATTTTTCTGAATTTGTTGCTACTGAGAAACTCGTCAGATGTTGAAGAAAATAGTCGAATTCCCTTTTGGTTTATTTTCTTTCGTTGAAATTCCAGTTCTAAAAATAACTATGTTTATTATGTCTGTAAGTGGGCGATTTCTGATGCCATTCTCTAAAAGGTAAATTTTCCCTTGCCGTGAGCTCTCCTAGAGGTCCTGGCATGGCGGATGGGTTAAAACTATCCCAAAATGCAATGCAGCATGACGTCAGCCACGCTATCTATTTTTGGCGCGAACTAAAAATAGCACTAACTGGTGTGCGAAGCAGAGTTAGGAAATCCCTTGCAAAACAACTTTTCTAATATTTTTTGATTTACACATTTTAGTGAAACTTATTCATTCCTTTTATAAGTGCTTTCCAACAACTTGGATGAACGATCATCAAAATTATTATGCATTGCAAAGTACAGGAACCTACCTTTTACTTGCAGACTGTAAATGTAGTAGACTGTGTGTGAATTTAACATTGTAGTTATCAATTTGCTTATAATTCCAACTCAGTTTTCTACTGCTAATTTAGCGCAATTTGATTGGTGAAGAGCGTACAGAAAACGGCGTTTATACCTCAATAAATCCCTTGAAGCGGAGATCAGGAACTACTTGGACTATTTTCTTTGTGGCAGTTTCTAAAATACTCGGTATTTCTGACAATTTTAAGATAAAATGACCGAGTTGGAATTATAAGAACTGATTTTTATTTTTGTGGGTTTTATGGGTGTGTAAACGCCGGCAAATCAATCACAAACTTAACATAAAGCCCTTTGGACTTTATTCAGTTTGTGAGTTATTCGCTGGCATTTACACGTAGATAAAATCCACAAAAATAAAATTCATTCCTATAATATATACCTTCATCAGGGCTCCTGGACCAGATAAGAGGGAGTACTGAGGATCGTTCAAAAGTAATTTTTCTTATTTCTCAACGAAAACATGTGTTGTTACCCCTCATTAGAACTGTCTCGGTGAGACGGTTCTAATGAGGGGTCACAACATATGTTTTTATGGAGAGATATAGAAAATTATCCCTATATTATCCCTGTTACCCCTTCCTACCATCCAATCCAGGGGTCGCAAGATCGATCCCCCACTTCTCCGGTCTTTCGGATGAGACTTTAAACCGAGGTCCCATCTCCATATGACCTCGTTGTTGGTGGGACGTTAAACCCGAGTTCACTCACTCTTCCTACCGTGAGTATTGCCTTCATGGCTAAAACGTTAGTGCTACATATCTTTTCAGACCAAGGTGGACAGAGCTACTGGAACTTGAGAATTTACAAACTTAAAGCAACTGATGGAGGGTCATATAAATGTATGGTGGATGGAACGAATGTGGCAATTACTCACACACTTGTAATACTAGGTATGACAGAGAGTCAAGGAAGGACAATGAATACAAAGTGCTGAGTTGATGATAATTTTGAGATAATGTCTATTCAGTCTTCAATAAAAACTTGGTGTGACCCCTCATTAGAACTTCTTTGGCCAGGGGATTTTATGAGGGGTCATAACCTTGTCTGCCCTGTCATTAAATACCCTTTGTAATACTTACATGATACATCATAGTGGCCACTACAGAGCTCTAGATAAGAGGGCGTATTTGGTGATAATTAGGGATAATTTTTGTAAATTCTGCATAAAAACATACGTTGTGACCCCTCATCTGAACCGTCTGGACGAGACGGTTCAGATGAGGGGTCACAACATATGGTTTCGATGAGAAATAAGAAAAATTATCCTGAATTATCATCAAATACACCGTCTTATCTAGAGCTCTGCACTACTGGTATTTCTGTCCTGGAAATTAAAAAATCAAGCTTAGCAGTTTGAATCATATTTACGAGTATGTGGAGCCTTTTTTTTTTGCACAATGTTTGCTTTGAAGTAACAATTGCAAAACTCCTGAAAGTGGCTAAAATTGAAATTTCTTTACAAATGAGCCGTGACACGAGAAAACCAACAAAGTGGTTGTGTGCCCAGCGCAGATTCAGATCAGCCTAAGCATCCACCCAGTCTGATCAGAGTCTTCTCTAGAGCTTAAAGGGTAGCGAAGGGTCTAAGCTACATCCATGCGGACAGCAAAGACTCTGATCAGACTGGGCAGATGCCCAGGCTGATCTGAGTCTGCGCTGGGCGCACAACCACATTGTTGGTTTTGTCGTGTCGCGGCTCAAAATGTTCTTTACATACATATGAGTTGAATACAGTCCTTTCAAGCCACGACACGACAGAACCAAGAAAGAGGCACATGCACCAACGAAGAATCAGATCAGTCTGAGCATCTGCCCAGTTTGATTAGAGCCTTCACAATGCCCTTAAACGGGAAGAGGCCGGGCCGCGTAGCGCAATCGGTAGTCAAGAAGGACAGTTGTCCGTTACTGGCGAAGTATGTGCACTTAGTACTGGTTAACCGCTTAGGAGGTCTAAGCCTGCCTAGGAATAGTGTGGTTAGGTTGACTGACTGTCCCGACATGACCATAGCTGTTTACTGTGGACGTAAAGCAATAAATCAATCAATCAATAAACGGGAAGAGTCTAAGCTACCTCCACGCGACAGCAAAGGCTATGATCAAACTGGGTTGATTCAAAGGCTGATCTTAGTCTTTGTGTGGTGAACATTCCGCTTTGTTGGATTTGTGATGTCATGGCTCATATTTTGGGTATCCATTTGCAGAAGCTTGACTTTTTAATTTGGAGTTGGGAATGGAATTGCTCAATGCTCCAGATAAGAAGGGGTAAAGGGGATAATTTAGGGATAATTTTCCTTATATTTCCATAAAAAACATACATTGTGACCCCTCATTAGAACCGTCTCGGTGAGGGGTCACAATATATGTTTTCTCAGAAGTAAGAAAAATTATCCATGAAATAACTCTGTTACCATCTGGAGCTCTGAAAATTTGCTGGTTTACTGGGAATGGTGGTGCAAAACAGGGGCGTGTTGCATACAGGAACGACAACTCTATTTAAAAGACTTGCTTTCATACTTACGAAGTTATTCCTGTTTTGATGGTTTATATTGCAGCTTCATGTCTCCTTTATAGCTTGAATACCCTTTGAAAAAATTTTATGAGTGATTTCACTGGGGTAATCAGAGCCCTAGATAAGGGGGAGTATTTGGTGATAATTAGGGATAATTTTTGTTAATTCTGGGTAAAAATGTATGTTGTGACCCCTCATCTGAACCGTCTCGACGAGACGGTTCAGATGAGGGGTCACAACATATGGTTTCGATGAGAGATAAAGAAAATTATCTCTCAGTTATCATCAAATACCCCTCTTATCTAGAGCTCTGGGGTAATATTAATATGCTTGCCTGTGCTGTAGACAGATTTGGTACTATACAAAGCTGCTGTTGATTGAGAATTCTGTCGTAACCATTTCCAATAAGATGATGATACTATTGTTAATGGCTGACAATCAAGCTGATACTGCTGTTGCTTATCTCGGTCGACAGCCACTTTTGTATATATGGTAATTGACTTGTTCAGTAAACAGCACAGGTAGGGAAATTGGTATTACCCCTGAGGATTTAAATGAAATAAACTGAATCAGAATGGCAAACAGTTCTTATGCTGACCAGAGTGCTTCTCAGTAGAGTCTGAGCAGGGTCTGAACTGAATTGTTCTCCTCATGGTTTCTGCTGTGCAATACAGCTCTAGTTTATATTCCCACCAACACACAGGTAATACGGAGACAGGAATTGGTTTTAAGTCTCAGTCCGAAGACTGGAAGAGCAGGGATCAAACCTGTGACCTCCGGATATCACAGCTTTGCGCATATGACTGCTGGTATAGGCTTGATTTGCAGATTTATATATGCCAGTGCTCCAGATGAGAATATGTAGCAGGGATAATTTAGGGATAACTTTCGTTATTTTTACATAAAAAAAACTTATGTAGTGACTCTCCATTAGAACTGTCTTACTGAGACCATTCAAATGAGGGATCACAACATATATTTTGGTTGAGTGATAAGAAAAATTATGTCAAAAGAAAAATTATGTCAAAACCCCATTTTATCTGGAGCTCTGTATATATACTGTTCACAAAAAGTAGGGGATCTTTAGGTATGTAAAATTGTAGCACCTACAACAAATGTGATATCCATATGAAACGCTAAGTATTGATGAGACAAATATCTGTTAAGACATTTTTCATGAAAGTTTGGACGATATATCCTGTCACGTGATCTGCATACAATTTGTTTCAGACGAGGGGACGGGACTAAAATATGGTAAATTCGAACAAAAATTTATTCTAATTCTTCAGCTAAGCTAACCTTTTTATGCACTTTTAAGTTCTGTATGCTAAAAGATTTTTGTTCTTCTTCAAAACTGTCATTTTGGGAAGAAAACCAGAAAACAAAATTCATACAGATGCATCGAGTTCGAAAAATTTAGACGTTTATGGCCTGCACTCTTTATTTTGATCACACATGCCATCTATGAATTATGAATCTAAATAGTGAAAAGTGTTGTCTCTGATCAGTTTGCACAGCTGGACATGTTGATTTGAGTGTTGATTGATGTCACGTGAAAAGGACCTTAACCATGTGTATACAGTATGCACATGGTTAAGGTCCTTTTCACGTGACATCAGTCATGAGTTGTGACACGTGAAAACCAACAAAGTGGAATGAGTGCTGCTCGAAGACTTAGATCAGCCTGGGCATCTGCCCAATCTAATAAGGCTTTGCTGTCTCCCTGTAGGCATGCAGGTAGCTTAAGGACTGCAGGTATCTTGTCCCTAAGCTACCCTTGAAGCGCACAGCGTAGACTCTGATCAGACTGGGTGGATGCCCAGGCTGATCTGAGTCTTTGCTGGGTGCACATGCCACTTTATTGGTTTTGTCATGTCACGGCTCATATAGTTTAAAATATTTTACTTGCAGATGCACCACCAATGCCACCATACAAGCCTTTGAATGAAACAGGTATTAGATGATTACCATATTTATCATGCATCTGCTGCTTATTCCACCTGGTATCAGGGGAATGATAACACATTGTGATATCATGTCACTTTAGAACTGCGCTTGCACATATGATATAAGGCAGTGCCTTAAGAGGTGATCTCTGAAGATGAATGGCTACATACTGACATTGGCTGTGATAACAACATTCGATCGGTCAAATGACGTCACCAAGTTATGTCATATTGCATTTGCAACATAGCAAGTTCCAACAAAACTGTGTTTGTTTTTCATTCATTTGACCTTCTTTATGCCTTAAAATCTTCTAATGATGCATGATGAATAGAAAACCATGTAAATGTCTTTTGATATCAAGTTGATAAGGCTTGACCAGAAACACGTTGGACTAGCTTGGCAAGCCTCACAACTCCTATGCTGTTTTTGGCCTAGCCTGATAAATACACATTATTATAATAGTAACTTGATCTGGCGTAATGTATCATGTTGAGTGGATGAGCTCATACAATCGGATCACCCGAGACGCTTGCGTCGAGGGTGATCCAATGGTATGAGCTCATCCACGAGACGTGATACAGTACGCCAGATCAAGTTACTATAATAATAATTTGTTTATTATATACCTTAGTGAACATCCAACCAATCATACTTGCCAGCGCTATTGCGTTGAACTGGATTTGAACCTGCACGGCAGAGGTAGGTTGCTAATATCAAGACAAACCCTACCGACTGAGCTAACAAAGGCGCGCCTTTTGACATGTTTGTTAACGTGACGTCACTAGTCCCGTTTCTCTGGTACTCGATTCTATGATGGACGTTAAAAATGATGCTTCTGAAGCTGGAACACAGACAAAGCCTCGTTTTAAGGGATAGTGATACAGATTCAGAAAACGTCAGTTTGATACGGCGTTCTGTATCAGATGGCCAGAAAACAGGCAGTTCAAAGGGTGTATCATTGATAGGTATATAATAAAACTTGATATCAAAAGACACTAACCTGATATTCTCTAGTTATTTGGCTGTAAGATAGGGGCATTTTCTCCTTTCAAAATGACCCCAAATATTTAAATCTGTCATATGAGCCGCGACACGACAAAACCAACAATATGGTTGTGCGCCCAGAGCAGATCGGATCAGCCTGGGCATTCACCCAGTCTGATCAGAGTCGTCGCTGTCCGCATGGAGGTAGCTGAATCCCTTAGCTACCCTTTGACCAAGGGTCTGATCAAGCTGGGTGGATGACCAGGCTGATCTGAGTCTTTGCTATGCGTACAACCACATTGTTGGTTTTCTCGTTTCGCGGCTCATATTCACTCTGCTGTAAGATTTTTTTAGACCTTGCCATGGACTGTCACAGTGTTGTGACCAGAGCTCTAGATAAGAGCAAGTATTTGATGATAATTAAGGATAATTTTTCATATATCTCATGTAAACCATGTGTTGTAACCACTCATCTGAACCGTCTCGTTGAGACCGTCACAACATATGTTTTTATGCAGAATTAACAAAAACTATCCGTAATTATCACCAAATACTCCCTCTTATCTAGAGCTCTGATTGTGACTGTCTGTCTGTCTTATGAACAGGGGTGGTTGTGGTCGGGTGATGGTGCTGGGTAACTTTAAGTACTGGGGCATCTTAGTAATTTGGCTAATACTAGGGCAAGGGCCTTCTTGGCTTGCAGTAGGGGGTGGGGGTACTGGCTTTAGTTTTCACAAAATACTGCCCCCACCTCACTTGGTGATCCTGAAGTCATGTTCATTGATATAGAATTTATCTTACGGTATTCCAATTCTGAATCACTCTGTATTACATTTGTCCAAACAAAACAGAGTTATTGTTTGTTCAACCCTGGGGTACCTTACCACTAAATATTCATGAACAGCCTCTTTGGGGGAGAAGCTTCAGTCAATAAGAGAATGGTTAGAATGGCCACCATTAGTCAGGTAACTAATGTCAACAACCGTTAAATAAAATAACAGACCTAAATGAAAAATATAAGATGGCAACATTGATTTTTTTGGCTGTAAACCACAGAGTATCAGATAGTTTATTACTTTACCCAGAACTAACATGACATTCCAAATTTACTGCACACACTGGGGTTACATGTTCTAGTGAAAATAGTGGCCTCCAGAGCATGGAAATATGTGCTTTTTTCTTCTTCAAACCATCGGCTAGAGTCGTTCTTCAAAATGTGGTATTAATTTCAAGTTTTCTAGTGACTAGCTTAAACGTTGTCTCTCTTGCCTATATAAAATAATTGGTGGTAAGCTACCTCTACAGATGACACTAATTACCGTAAAGATTTTAAGTTTTTGGACAGATAGGTTTGTACAAATAGTGGAAAAGAGAGATCAGACTGCTTCTTAGGAACCTTTCTGATTTGCCATTCTGTCTGCACATTTTTGGTGGCATTACTTTATGGTAGCATTGAAATAACATGGGGAATAAATAGTAGGGCAAGGGCCTGGTTTGGTTGCAGCAGGTGCAGAATGGGCATTGTCTGTTTATTTGGGTTTCTCAGATTTTGGGGTATTTTTGAACTTAAACATTGTTTTGCAAGGAAATGAAATGGTGAAAATTTTGTATTTTTGTCTTATTTTGTAACTTATTGAAGTTTGCCCGAATTAATATGCATAAGCATGCCCCATCAATCAAATAATTATTTTTCATGATTATTTTCATGAAATTAGATTTTCTCGCATTTCTGAAAAGATGTAAAAAAATTCTTATTATCAAGATAAGTGCATTGGGCTTTTTTACCGGTTTGTGTTAAATATCCTATATTATAGATAATATGAATCGCAGAAATGAAAGTGCATTCATATGCTTGAAATATGAATTTAAATAGAAACTGTGTAAAAAAGTATGTAGAGATACAAAATTTTAATTTTTTGGAAAACGAAATGGTAAAAATATTGTTTTTTCTTATCCAAATGTTTTATAGCCCTGTGGGTTATTAAATTGGTAAAGTGGTTCGAATGCCCCACCAATATTCTTATTTCGTATTCAACTACCTTAAAGCTTTTGTTATACCCCTGCTTTGAAAAAGTGGGGGTATACTGGTTTACATCTGTCCTTCCTTCCGTCCGTCTGTCCGTCCGTCCTTCTGTCCCCTTTTAATCAAATTTTTCGTCAAAGATTTCTTCACAACCATACAAGCTAGACTGGTCATATTTGGCATACAGGTTCATGACGACATGTTGTATTGTGGGATTGAGAACCAGCTTTCTCCTGCTTATTCTTCCCTGTATTTTTCCAATTTTCTTTCTTTCCATACTTTGAATAATGAAATTTTTCGTCAAAGATTTCTCAACAACCATGCAAGCTAGAGTAGTCATATTTGGTATGCAGGTTGATGACGACATGTTGTATCGTGAGAACCAGCCTTCTCCTGCTTATTCTTCCCTGTATTTGTCCAATTTTCTTTCTTTCCATACTTTGAATAATGAAATTTTTCGTCAAAGATTTCTCCACAACCATGCAAGCAAGAGTAGTCATATTTGGTATGCAGGTTGATGAAGACATGTTGTATCATGGGATTGAGAACCAGCCTTCTCCTGCTTATTCTTCCCTGTATTTGTCCAATTTTCTTTCTTTCCATACTTTGAATATTTCGTCAAAGATTTCTCCACAACCATGCAAGCAAGAGTAGTCATATTTGGTATGCAGGTTGATGACGACATGTTGTATCGTGGGATTGAGAACCAGCCTTCTCCTCCATATTCTTCCCTGTATTTGTCCAGTATTCTTTCTTTCCATACTTTGAATAATGAAATTTTTTGTCAAAGATTTCTCCACAACCATGCAAGCTAGAGTAGTCATATTTGGTATGCAGGTTGATGAAGACATGTTGTATCGTGGGATTGAGAACCAGCCTTCTCCTGTTTATTCTTCCCTGTATTTGTCCAATTTTCTTTCTTTCCATATGAATAATGAATTTTTTCGTCAAAGATTTCTCCACAACCGTGCAAGCTACAGTAGTCATACTTGGTATGTAGGTTAATGACAACTTATTGTATGGTGAGATTGCAAACCAGCCTTCTCCTGCTTATTCTTCCCTGTATTTGTCCAATTTTCTTTCTTTCCATACTTAGAACAATGAAATTTTTTGTCAAAGATTCCTTCACAGCCGTGTAGGCTAGAGTAGACATATTTGGTATGCAGGTTGATGATGACTTCCTGTATAGTGGGATTGAGAACCAGCCTTCTCCTGCTTATTCTTCCCTGTATTTGTCTGATTTTCTTTCTCTCTTTACTTTGAATTATGAAATTTTTGCAAAAGATTTCTATGCCTAAGTTAGAGTAGGAATATTTTGTATGCAGGTTGATGATAACTTGTTGTATTGTGGGATTGAGAACCAGCCTTCTCCTGCTTATTCTTTCCTGTATTTTTCCAATTTTCTTTCTCTCCTGACTTTGAATAATGCAATTTTTTGTAACAGATTTCAAAGCAACCATTCAAGTTTGAATGTTCATATTTGGTATACAGACTGATAAAGGCTTCTGTCTTACATGTATTTATTGTTTTTTCTTTCTGTCAATGTGAAATCATTTTATTCTGTATTACATTAAAGGGATTTATACAGAATATTGATATTTGGTATACATGGTGACAATGAGTTCTCTTTCTATGCTTTTTGTAACGAAAATAACACCATTTGATTTCAGCAGCTAAGCGGGGGTATAGTCGGATTCTCCGACAGTTCTAGTTTATAAATATCTTGACAATACATGGACCTGCTTGCATGAAGTTTTATGTTGTGCAATCCATAGCGAAAAATGCCTATGAGATGGGCAAGCACAAGTTCATGCGAGCTATGCTGTCAGGTAACAGCTCTTGATTATTGAGAACTAAGAAAAATCATCTCAGAATTATCTTCAAAATCCATCTTACCTGGACCTCTTTCTATATTCTTTATTACAGATTGCTGCATAGCAAATGGTGTTGGTGAGTGTGCCCTGCCACTCTGTGACCAAAATAAGGATCCATTAGAGCTTTACAAGATTGTTTCTTCAGGACCTGATTGTATTGACACATATTTGTCTGATATACTCAAATGTGGAGCAGGTATGAAAAAAATACTTGATTATTACCGAGAGCGTAGCTACCTATACGGCAAATAGGCAGGTGCGTATTGAAATTTTGTCAAAATTGACAAAATTTCAAAATGCACCTGCATATTTGCCTGAAATTTTAAAAAATAGACAAGATTTCAATACGAACTGCCAAAGTGGCTGAAATATTACCTTTCCATTCATGGAGTCAAGTTTAAAGCATGATTGTGCGTATCATGAAAATGCTCCTAGTTACGCCCCTGATCACCCTTACACCTTGTCAGTTTTCTCCACTAACAAAACTCCCAGGCCCAATAGAATACCGTATAATGGGAAATTTTCGCGTCGCCTAATTTTTCGCGAAATTTCGCGGTCGGTAGCGATCTGCGAAAATTAAACTATAACCTATATGGGCAAACTACAAAATCGCGATTGATTAAAACATGGGCAACAACTCTGTGAAGCAGGAAACTGATGTTACCATTCTTGCATTCTGCACACCTTCAGATCATCTGATGCTTCATATTTGTACCAAGCTTTATAAAAATATCTTCAAAGTCTTTAAAGTTATAGAGTGGACAAGATCTCCATACCTTAAATAACAAAGCGTTATAATTCTGTGAAAAAAGAAAGGTGTACATGTAGTTATGGTTCTTTTTCTCTACACACTCAGAGTTATTGACCGAGAATCAAACCTAGGACCTCTGGCTCTTGAGTCAGACCTGCTACCAACTGCACTTTGCAGCCCAAATTCAGATGAAGGGATATCCTTTGAGGGGAAGAATACACCTTAAAGGGAAGCAACTCTACTGTTTCCTTTTTCACTTATCTTCCCAACAGGGGTTCAATTTGTTCCACTAGGAACAAATTCTTTCCTTGAATAGTTGATCTATTGGAAGGGTATATTGTTCTGAGAAGTAATCAGAAAGTCAATGAAGTTGTTCCCCTTCGGAGAAGCAGCGAAAAAATGCAGATGTATCAAGTAACATTGAAACACATAATGATTAAGTCACTGCAGTAAACTTCAATACCATATTAAGTAATCATTCATTTGCTCTTGATTGTGTGCTCTCAGCTTGTGCAGGAGATGCATATGAACAGATAACAAGAATTTGAGCCACGACACGAGAAAACCAACAAAGTGGTTGTGCGGCCAGTGCAGACTCAGATCAGCCTGGGCATCCGCCAAGTCTGATCAGACTCTTCGCTAAGCACTTAAATGCGGACAGCAAAGACTCTGATCAGATTGGGTAGATGCCCAGGCTGATTTGTGTCTGCGCTGGGCTCATTTAAACACTATGCCCCAAACCATATGTTTGCCACTAAAGGTTTCCAACTTTGTAAAGTCTAAGTCTGAAATGGAGTTACATGTAACCAAGTCTTTACTACACTATTTAACCTATATTTTATATTGTTGAGCACATATGACTTAAATGTCGTCAACAGTTTCATAAAGGTGGGGCCCTATTAGTTATCATGTTTCTAGTTTCTTATAAAATTTATGAAACTCGCCGAAGGCTTGTTTCATAAATTTCATATGAAATGAACATGAGTGTCAGATCATCTACATCAGTATTCCTATTAATTGTAGATAGAAGAAATCATATTGGTTGCTGTATGAGGAGAGGGGTGAGTGAATTTTGCCAGCCACTGTGTAATTATGATGTTACAGACCCTGAGCATCTTGATCGAGATTATACACAGTGTATTAACCAGACAACTATTATTGCTTTGTGCTTTAATATTGGACAAGGTAAGGGAAAACATACATTTGCAGTGTTCTCCCCAGAAATCTCAGAAGGCATGTAATTTTTAACACAAAATTCAGATTTTGACTTGTTGATCAATTTTTAAAATCTTGAATATAGCAATGCTTTGTCAAAATTAGCTTAAATTTACATGATAGTTAACATATTGATGTCAGATCCTTAATGCATTTGAAATTACTTTACTGGCTAAGAAATGAAAATTATAGAATTTTTATAAATTTTCAATGGCAATTAAGGCATGTGGCAAAGGAAATTTGAAGAGGAAGACATGTTGCAAGTGACATGCTTTAATGGTCTGGGGAGAACAATGCATTGCCAAGTTTTGTATTACCGTAAAAATTCTAAAGTCTGGGACATCAAAAAGTACCATAGTTTGCTTTAATATTGGACAAGATAAGAGAAAAACATACATTTGCCAAGTTTTATATTACCATAAAAATTCTAAAGACTTGGACACCAAAAACTACCATAATGTGCTTTAAATATTTGGACACCTAAGTGGAATTAATTTTCCATTTGTCCAAATGGAAAATTAATTATTTTAGGTGTCCCAATACTCTAGCACATTACACTTATTACTGTAATTGTCCTGAAAATGAATCACTTTGGTTTTACGATGTGTTAATGCATCCAAAAGATGCAGATGGAATGGCAAACACTGTAGGCCCAAAAGGAGCAGCCTGATCTGGGTCTGCTAAGGTTTGCTGAGGCCTATGTGTTCCAATACTTAGGCTATTTATGGTTATTTTTATACCCTCAGAGATGGGCACATGAGTGAGAATGGTATAACATAATCCTTTGCCACTTTTAAGTCGCAGGACCCTGCCACTTAAAAGTAGCAAAGGATTATGCTAAACCACATTCTCACTCATGCCCAATCTTTCAAATGAAAACTTTTGTAATTGGGGAAATTGCAAATTGATTTTCTTCAGATTTGATATTTGCATTTGTCTTAGTGCAGGGGCTTGTGTAGTTTAGAATATATATTCTAATGCACTTACGAATATATATTCTAATGCACTTACGAATATAACGCGGCGTATGATTGGATAACGTCAAAAATTTGCGACAGTATATTCTGTGATATACTGACACAAATCCGACGTCATTAAGTAACGTCGCTTCTCATTGGCTGATATTTGGTTTTACGTTGCTGACAGCGCTTGAAACGGGTGCAAACTAGTACATTATGAAAGGTGAAAATGTAGGAAAGTGCATTAGAATGGGGATAACTGTTTGAAAATTGTCATTTGGGGAGGTAAATCATCGGTTTTATGGTCACAAATTGTGTTTTACGGCTCCGCTGGCGCGTCGCTGCAAAACAAAATTTCCAACCATAAAAACGATGATTTACCTCCCTAAATGACAATTTTCAAGACAGTTATCCCCTAAATGATATCATATATACTAAACTTTGACTTTAGCCTGAAAAAGAGTGATACAAGCTCCTGTTTGTTTTAATATTATAAAAGGGCAAATTTTGATCATTTCTGACAGAGTTCTGGCACTTGTTAGTGTCCAAAAAGTGGGTTTTGGTCTGTGAAGTTCCTTTGCTATTTAGAATTTATACATTTATAGTACATTATATTATGCAGAGCTCCAGATAAGAAGGGGTAAGAGGGATAATTTAAGAATAATTTTCCATATTTCTCCATAGAAACATATTGTGACCCCTCATCAGAACCATCTACAGAAGATGGTTCTAATGAGGGGACAACAACATATGTTTTCATTGAGAAATAAAAAACATACCTCCAAACTGCCTAAAAAAAACCACTTTATCTGGAGCTCTGTTCTGCACTGTTTGTCATGCTTTTATTGGTATATGAACTGAGTGCTGTTGCCTGGGAAAGGCATTTCTCAGAAAATTTCGCTTAAATTGAATGTATATACCATACTTATTCGGTTATGTGACAGGGCTTTCTCGTGCCAGAACTGAGAAATGTAAATCAGTCTTGTGTAATTTTTCTTTTACATGTAGATCTAGATTTCTGGGAATGTTTTGGAAGGGAGACCCCCCCATCTTATAACCTAGTAGGAAATTTTTAGGAAAATCTACCATGGCATTTCAGTGCTGGAAACTCAGAAGATTGATGTGTTGGCCCAAAAGCTAGATAGGCCAAACTTTTTGTGGGCCAAACTGTCCACAAGCTTAAGATTCCATGACATGGTATCTGATATACCGTAACAAGTTGAGAAGGATTTTCTTTGGGACCACCGAAAAAAAAAGGACTTTTTCCAAAAATTCTTTTCTAACCAAACTTATATTTAGTGCTGACATCCAGGTTTTCAGACATATGAATGTTGCTTTCTCGACCTTCTTCAACAAAAGTGTTGGTCAGTTTAATTGCAGTCCTTAGCAAACTTTAGAAATGAATCTGTGTGACGGTACCAATCCATGAGCAATGGCAATATGAGGTCATTTATGAGCAGGAAAATGTCCCCTGTCCCATAGCCATTTAATTATGCCATATTTCCAGGTGCCCTGCCATATCCCATAACCATTTAATTATGCCATATTTCCAGGTGCCCTGCCATATCCCATAACCATTTAATTATGCCATATTTCCAGGTGCCCTGCCATGTCCCATAACCATTTAATTATGCCATATTTCCAGGTGCCCTGCCATATCCCATTACCATTTAATTATGCCATATTTCCAGGTGCCCTGCCATGTCCCATAACCATTTAATTATGCCATATTTCCAGGTGCCCTGCCATATCCCATTACCATTTAATTATGCCATATTTCCAGGTGCCCTGCCATGTCCCATAACCATTTAATTATGCCATATTTCCAGGTGCCCTGCCAAGTCCACCAGAGTCTGTATCAGCGGTGTCTCTACCCGCTGGTTTCCTGCTCACATGGACAGCTCCAGAAGAAAATATAGAACTTGTGACGGGATATAAAGTACAATATAAACTGAAGTCTGATACCGAATATACAACAGTAAGTACTATAATACTGTATTAATTGTAATAAACACTTGGGGTGTTGCATTTTATGAAAGCGGGTGTAACTTCAGTGCCATTGTATTATATTGTATTAGTAGCTAAACGTCTTGTAACCTTGTGTGCTTAAATTGCAGTTGCACCTATACTTTGTTCAGCCCACTTAACTGAGTTACTTGCTCTTATATATTTGTATTTTTTCCGCCATCTTGTGAATAGAATAAGCCTTTAGGATTTGACGCTTAAATTGCATCCCACACAAACTCTCATCGTTTATGTTGTCTCCATTTGTTACTGGCGTGGTGGCAGCGATATTCGGACTTCATCTCCAATACAAGAGATACAGTTCTTGTGTATAAACTGTCAAATTGAGACACTTCACCACACTTCGGTTAAAAGAGCAGTTCATAAGCGGAACTGTAAACATAGAATCGTGTTAGGACTTTAGTAGTTCACACCTTTACTACAATTATTCCTGAAAATGGCTACTCGAGCTCCAAAGCAATGGGCATTAACAAAGAATGAAACAATAACATCATTCGAGGGGTGGAGGCAGAATTTGCAGTTTACCTTATCTCTGGATGCCAATTTTGCCTCATTTCTTTTGGAAGATTCAACATGGTTAAAAAAGACTTCAACTACTCCACTTCGTGGTTTCACTAACGATGAAGATCCCATCCCAGAAGCTTCCAGGCGTACTGCTGCACAAAAACTTACTCACTTAGAATTAATGCTCGGTCAGATCGCCAATTACTGTCCAGTTATTTCTAGAAATACTATAGTTAAAAACTATACATCCATCAACTCGATCTGGCAAGCCATTCAATTGCATTTTGGCTTTCAGTCATGTGGATCACATTTTCTGGATTTTAACAACATTCCCTTTGAACCAGGGGAACGCCCAGAGGACTTATTTCAAAGGATAAACAGTTTTGTGGAAGATAATCTCTCAAAGCGAATGGGTCAATACGTCATCATGGTGATATTCCGGCAAGTGATGAAGACATGTCGCCTACTCTTGAGAATTTTGTTGTTCTCACATGGCTTAGACTTGTACATCCAGAATTACCTTCATTAGTGAAGCAACGCTATGGGACTGAACTTTGTCTCAAACACTCTCATCTATAAAACCTGAGATATCACAGGCTCTCGATAGTTTACTGGAAGAAATCCATACTTCTCAAGAATCTAAAGTGCTGCGTACTGTCTTTAAAAATTCCAGTGCTAATGTTTTCAAGTCTGAACCTAAACAGCCTGTTAAAAGTCGTCCTTCTTGTCCTTTGTGCAAACAGGCTGCTTGTCCTTTTCAACACTTTTTAAGCAAGTGCAAATACTTACCTGAGTCAGATAAAGCCTATTTGAGTAAATCACGTCTTGCTACAGAATTATGTGAGGATCAAGAGTATAACTGTGACACTGATGATTGTGTTTTATCACCTGAAATGCTTTCTGAAGTTAATCCTCACACACGCAGTTTCCGTATAGTTAAAAATCTTAAAAAGTTCCTTCAAGAGCAGAGAATACATACAGAAGTAGGAACATGGGCCAGACTACGTAGTTTCGACTAATAAAGCCTCGTCAGTGACCCTGACAATATCTGGTGACGAAACCAGAAAAAAGCATACTGTAATTTCTAATTTTAATTTGACAGTCGATTCAAAGACTGATTAATTTCAAATGGATCCAAATAATATAAAAGACGATGATCTAGAATGATAGTCTAAATCGGTCTAAAATTTTAGATTTCTCAGAATCTATCCTCTGATCTCAAAGGATGTAAATAAAATATAATCTGCACTATGGATGATGTACGGGGAGACGTTTTACGGCCGCCACACGGCACAACACCAGCTGCAGTGAGGTAAAATTAAAAATCTTAAAAAGTTCCTTCAAGAGCAGAGAATACATACAGAAGTAGGATTTGGTTGATTTGATGCTTAACGTCCACGGTAAACAACTAAGGTCATGTCGGGACGGTCAGTTAACCTAACCACACTATTCCTGGGCAGGCTTAGACCTCCTAAGCGGTTAACCAGTACTAAGTGCACAAACTTTCGCCAGTAACTGACAACTGCCCTTCTTGAATCAGCGGAAGGAGAAACGAAAGTATGTGGCCAGACCGGGATTCGAAACCCAGGACCTCTGACTTACGAGTCAGGTGCCCTACCGATTGCGCTACCCGGCCCAGCTACAGAAGTAGGAACATGGGCCAGACTACGTATCTACATCACGTCGTGTCAGCACAAAACAGTCACCTCAAATGAAAGTTTTCTATAAACATTTTCCTTTGCAGGTTATACTAGATTCGGGTGCAGAGATTTCTATGATAAAAACTTCAGTAGCCAGTTACATTGGTGCACCCATACAAAAAACTAATCAAAAAGCCTTACAAGCTGATGGTGTCACACCTTTATCCATCGCCGGCGAAACTCATTTATTGCTGTCAAGAAATAGTTTGATTTAAAACTCGAAGCTCTAGTTGTAAATGACCTAGACATTGACATTTTGGCAGGCATACCATTCTTGACCACCAATGACATTGGTTTACGGCCCTCTAAACAACAAATTATTATTGGGGGTTCTGATGTGGTCTGTAATGGTCCTCCTTCCAGTGAGTCCTCCGTTAACCGTGTGCGTCGTACCGAGGCTGTCATCCTTAAGTCCCCTTCCACCTCTGTTGTTTGGCCTGGTGAGTATCTTGAGGTAGACTTACCTGAGGATTTTGGTCCTGATTGTACTGTATCCATAGAAGCTCGCCCTGACTGTATAAAAGCTCCTCAAAACTGGCCTCCTCCAATAATACTTGAGTCTGGTTGCAGAAAAGCTCGCATTGTTAATGACTTTGAAGAACCGAAGATCATTAAAAAACATGATCATTTCTGTCAGGTTCGTCATACTACAGAACCACCATTGTCTACCGTATTCGTTTGTGGATAACGCGCTAGCATGTACAACGCGCACCCCTTTTTCGGCCGTTCTGGGGCTGGAAAAAAGCTAGTCCTGCCTTAAAACGCGCATACAGCCTTCTGAATTACAGACTGACATTTCTAAAACTCGTCCGACGCCATGTTGGCTACATGTGATAGTACCGATTCGCTGATTGGTCCGCATCTTTAGACCGGTTTTATATTTTTTTACTCGGGCGAATTCGGCTTGACATCTATTAGTAACAACAGTCAAGGTTGAATTCGGCTGGTCCTCTATTAGCAACAATGGTCAAGGTTAATGTCTATTCTATTCTATTCTATCCCATAACCTTACTAGGTCGTTGGGGCACCACAGCTGACTTCAAAACAATCCCTTTCCACCTTGTCCTGTCTTCAGCTGCCCTAGTTGAGCTGGCAAAATCCATTCCAGTCCACTCCTTGATATTGTCTTCCCACCTCTTCTTCTGTCTACCTCTTCTTCTTTTTCCTTTCACTGTGCCCTGAAGAATTGTCTTTGCTAAACCAGAAGACCTTGAGACGTGGCCAAACCACCTTAGTTTCCGTTTCTTGACCAGCGTCAGGAGTTCATCATATTCTCCAATGGCTGCTTGAATCTTCCTGCAAACCTCCTCATTGGTTATATGGTCCTTGTAGGAAATGTTCAGTAACCTTCGGTAGCATCTCATCTCAAAGGCCTGCGTTCTTTTCTCTAACTCTGCTGTCAAGGTCCATGATTCACAGGCATACAGAAATATGGAAATGACAAGGGAGCGCATAAGTGTCACCTTTGATCCAAGAGATATGTTGTTATCTCTCCAAATTGGTTTCAGCTTGGCAAGAGCTGAAGTGGCTTGTGCTATCCTTGAGAGAACCTCCTGTTTTGAGCCATCATCTGAGACAACTGCTCCAAGGTATTTGAAGCTGCTTACAGTACCCAGCTTCTGCCCCTTTACCTTAAGGTTAATGTAAGCAACAAATAAACACTCGTTGAGAACTATGACACTTCTCAATTTAATAGCTTGAGTCTTCTCACTGTCACTTAAGTTAATTGGATCCTTTTGTGTTGCTATCACTTAGATAATTGACGCTAATTGACATCTTTAATTCCAATGACTGGTTCTCTTTGGTCGGAACTAACATCAAAGTTTTCACACCAATTATCGATACTTAATGTAATAATTACATCTTTGTCGCAAACAAACTTAGATTGAAAAGAAGAAAAAAAACATATCAAAGCAAAAATCATACATACTTTTACATTTTGTTATCTTTGTTATTATTTTATTTCTGTTTATGGTATATTTTTTATATGTTATTTTAATTAATACTTGCAACGCTAGATACAGTCATTATCATTTACAGATTTATTTCATCGTAGTTTTAATTCAGATATCTTATTCTGTTAGTATATTTCTTTTCATTGCAGTATTTAGTTTAAACACACTGTGAGTCCGATATTTGTAGGTATTTGTTCTATTCTGTTCTATGTCGGGGAAAAACACTGCATGCCAGTCTACCTATTTTTACTTCGATCAGTTTCCGGTTAAAAAAATGTCAACAAATGCATGTTTCGCGTGTTTTGGGGGGGTATTTTAATCTAGTTGACACATTTTGGAGATAGAATTGAATAAATACGGTCAAGATCAAGTTGTTATCGGTGTGTGAAAAGCATCGGCTTTGCCACGCATCGAAAATGGCCGTAAAAACGATGTTTGGCTTTGGGAAAAAAATCTAGGAAATTTTGTTCTCATGTACAACGCGCACCGGTATTTAGGATAAAGATTTTGATGGGGAAATGTGCGCGGTATCTATAGCAACTAACGGTACATCTCTTGAAGCCCCACCAATTAATCAGTCTCATGGGAAACTCATGAAGTCAACTTTCCATTCTGACCTTATCAAAGTTTACCCCGATTCCATTTTACCCTCAGGTATGCGCTCTAGGTTTCAAGATCTTCACCAAAAGTATGATGAAGTTTTTAACCCTAAGATAGAAAAATATAACGGTGTGTTTGGCTCATTTGAAGCGACAGTAAACATGGGGTCTACTCAACCGCCACAACGCAAAGGAAAAGTACCACAATACTCACGCGATAAGCTCATTGAACTCCTACAACGTTTTGATGATCTCGAGGTTCAAGGTGTTTTTAAGCGTCCTGATGACCTAGATATTACAGCGGAATATCTTAACCCCTCATTCTTGGTTAACAAACCTTCAGGTGATTTTCGTTTTGTTACTTCTTTCACTGAGGTCGGTCGTTACAGCATTCACTCATGCCCGACGTGGACTCAACTCTTCGAACCATTGCCAGTGGCAATATATAATTCAAACAGACTTGACAAAGGCTTTTTATCAGATACCATTATCTAAACCATCCATGAAATATTGTGGGGTAGCTACCCCCTTTCCCGGTGTGAGAGTGTATACCCGTTGTGCCATGGGTATGCCTGGCTCAGAAACAGCTCTAGAAGAACTGATGTGTCACGTTTTAGGTGACTTTTTGCAAGATGGGATTGTTACCAAGTTGGCTGATGATTTATACTGTGGGGGCAATACGCCTGAAGAACTTCTTGCAACTAGGAAAAAGTCTTAAAGGCTTTATCAAAGTCTGACTTGCGATTATCTGCTTCTAAAACTGTTGTCACTCCCCTCTCCACAAGTATTTTAGGTTGGGTTTGGAATCAAGGTACCTTGAAAGCCAGTCCCCATCGCTTTAAGCCTCTTTCTAGTTGTTCTCTCCTTGAAACTGTGCATGGCCTAAGGTCATTTATAGGAGTGTATAAGGGAATTGGACGTGTCTTACCCCACTGATCTCAAATCATATCTGATTTGGACAATTCCTGCGCTGGAAAGCAATCACTAGAATGCATAGTTTGGTCCGATGAGTTGATTCATAGTTTTCGAAATGCTCAAGAGTCTCTCTCCGACCTCGCCACAATGACCAGTGAAAATGTATAGAACTTATAGGGAAATCCAAAATTTAGGCCAAAACTTCTCCTCGAGTCCTGAAAATGTCACAAAACTTTTCCCTGTCTGAAAGCTCAAGGCTGATCCCCTGGTATCCTTTTGCAGTGAGCAGAATAAGTATATTTCCTGAAATCTCCTGTAGAACATTTTTACCATGACTTTTCTCACATTTATAGACAGAGCTACAGTCTAGTCTTTTGAAGAGGATTTTGAATTTACAAGAAAATACTGTTTATGAGGCCAGGGTCATGGCAGTCTCACAGTATGGAGCCAGTTCCCCATCATACACAGTTGATGTAGCAACTGTTCGTAAGTACATGTTTATACTCTATCGATTCGGTTATAAATAAAATTCAGGTTTTGTCAGAATGGGCCAGTGGCCCTTCAATATTTTGAATGGGTATTTTCAGTATTTTCAGATTGGCCAGCGTTTTTTTCCGACCTTATAACAGGATTTTGGCATTTTCAAAACCCAGTTACTTCTCACTTACCATACAGCAGGAGTAAATAGTGTTATAATTGTTTTGCTGTAAACAGATACCGCAAGTCATCATTTTTAGCTCGCCTGAACGAAAGTTCAGGAAGAGCTATTGTTGTCACCACGGCGTCGGCGTCCGTGTCAGCGTCAGCGTCCGCGTCCGCGTCGGCGTTCGAATTGGATGTTTTGGTTAAAGTTTTTTAAAGACCTATATCTCCTTAACCCATTGATGGATTTTTTTGATACTTGCACTGTAGCTAGATATTGGTCTAAGGTTTAACAGGGTACCACCCCCACCCCACTCTGTGAGCTTGATGTCAAGGTCATGGACTTAGAAAATTGGTGTTTTTTTTGGACTGGATGTTTTGGTTAAAGTTTTATAAAGCCCATTATCTCCTGAACCCATGGATGGATTCCTTTGATACTTACACTAAAGTTAGATATTGGTCTAAAGTTTTCGAAGGTACTACCCCCACCCCCCTCTGTGACCTTGATGTCAAGGTTATGGACTTAGAATATTGTCTTTTTATTGATTGGATGTTTTGGTTAAAGTTTTTGTCTCGCCTGCGAAGCAGAGGCGAGACATAGGTATTGCTTTTCCGGTGTCGTCGTTGTCGGCGGCGTCGGCGGCGTAAACTTTCATCGGGTTTTTGCGTTTAGGTCAGTTTCTCAGAAACTATAAGGGCTAGAGCCATGAAACTTGATTCATGCATACATCTGGAAGAGTAGATCTCAAAGCCATCATCAATACCGAGTCTTGACCTACATTTTACGGTTGACTGACTTTGCAATTTTTCATCGGGTTTTTGTGTTTAGGTCATTTTCTCAGGAACTATAATGGCTAGAGCCATGAAACTTGGTTCATGCATACATCTGGAAGAGTACAGCTCAAAGCCATCATCAATACTGAGTCTTGACCTACATTTTACGGTTGACTGACTTTGCAATTTTTCATCGGGTTTTTGTGTTTAGGTCATTTTCTCAGGAACTATAATGGCTAGAGCCATGAAACTTGGTTCATGCATACATCTGGAAGAGTAGATCTCAAAGCCATCATCAATACCGAGTCTTGACCTACATTTTACGGTTGACTGATTTTGCTATTTTTTGTCAAGTTTCCATGTTTAGGTCATTTTCTTAGAATTTATAAGGGCTAGAGCCATGAAACTTGGTTCATGCTTATGTCTGGAAGAGTAAATCTCAAATCCATCATCAATATTGAGTCTTGACCTACATTTTACGGTTGACTGACTTTGCAATTTTTCGTCTAGCTTTCGCATTTAGGTCTGTTTCTCAGAAACTATAATGGCTAGAGCCATGGAACTTGGGTCATGCCTTCATCTGGAAGAGAAGAGCTCAAAGTCATAATCAGTATTGATTCTTTACAAACATTTTACGGTTGACTGACTTTGCAATTTTTTGTCAAGTTTTCACGTTTAGGTCTTTCTCAGAAACTAGGGCTAGAGCCAAGAAACTTGGTTCATGCATACATCTTTGCTGATTTAGCTCTGTTTTGTGACAAAGCGCCAGCAGGCGAGACACCGCATTCCGCGGAATTCTTGTTAAAAGACACATATCTCCTGAACCCAGAGATGAATTCTTTTTATATTTGCACTGTAGTTAGATCTACAGAGTACTACCCCAAACCCGCTCATTGATCTTGATGTCAAGGTCAGGGACTTAGGAAATTTTTGTCTTTTTTAAAGTTTTGTAATTGCATACTGATTCATAATGCTTTGCAGAGATATTGTTTATACTTGAACTGATGTTAGACTCTTTTTTGAGTTTTTACAAAACACCTTATACTTACCCCACTGGGTGACCTTGAAGTCAAGGTCATCGACTTAGAATTTTGTTTTAAAGATTTTGGTTAAAGTTTTATATTTATGAAGACATAATTTCACAGTGCCACGATGATGGACTCAGTTGATACTAATACTTGGGCTGATGTTAGATAATGGTTCAGGGTTTTGATACATACTAGGGCCCCCCCCTACCCGTCAGTTTTTTTACCTCAAGCTCATGGACTTTGAAATTTCATTTCATTTTTAGCTCACCTGAGCCAGCGGCTCCGGGGGAGCTTATAGGATGGTAAGGCTCCGTTGTCCGTCGTCCGTCCGTCCGTCCGTCCGTCCGTCGTCCGTCCACACTTTCAAACGACTTCTCCTCTGAAACCGCTGGGCTGATTGTAACCAAATTTCATATAGAGCCTCCTGGGACCTTAGGAACGAAAAGTTGTTCAAACGGTCCTGGTCACATGACCAACATGGCCGCCATGCCCATATATGGTAAAAACCTGAAAAAATCTTCTTCTCCAGAACCAATAGGTCGATGGCCTTGAAACTTGGTATGTAGCATTGGGTACACGAGTACTACCGAGATTGTTCAAATTATGACCTTGGGTTGACCTTGACCTTTTTTACAGTAAGGTCAAATTTGCTTCCTTATGCTTTTATATGGCAAAATGCTGCAACATAAGATGTCTTGGAAACTGTTGAAGATTTTGGCCTAAAAATTGGTACATACAGTCATCTTAATGACTACATGAAGATTTATGAGTACAAGAGGTCAAGGTCATTCTTTGACCTTTGATCCAGAACTCTCATATTTTGACAATATCAAACAATCTCCTCAAAAACAACTAGGCCAATTGTAACCAAATTTCATATAGAGCCTCCAGGGGTTGAGGGAATGAAAATTTGTTCATACGATCCAGGTCACATGACCAACATGGCCACCATGCCCATATATGGTAAAAACCTTTAAAAATCTTCTTCTCCAGAACCAGTAGACCGATGGCCTTGAAAGTTGGTATGTAGCATTTGGTGCTCAAGTACTATCAAGATTGTTCAAATTATGACCCTGGGTTAACCTTGACCTTTTTTACGGCAAGGTCAAATATCGGAAAATGCTAGAACATGAGATTTCATGGTAAGTTTTGAAGATTTTGGCCTGAAAATTGGTATATACAGTCATCTTAATGAGCACATGAAGATTTGTGAGTACAAGAGGTCAAGGTCATATTTTGACCTTTGACTAAGAAATCTCCAATTTTGACAATTTCAAACTATCTGCTCTAAAACCACTGGGCCAATTGAAACCAAATTTCATACAGAGCCTCGAGGGGTTGAGGGAATGAAAAAATTTTCTAACGGTCCTGGACACATGACCAACATGGCCGCCACACCCATATATGGTAAAAACCTTTAAAAATCTTCTTCTCCAGAACCAATTGACCGATGGCCTTGAGACTGTGTATGTAGCATTGGGTACTTGAGTACTTTCAAGATTGTTGAAATTATGACCTTGTGTTGACCTTGACCTTTTACAGCAAGGTCAAATATGGGAAAATGGTAGAACATAAGATTTCATGGAAAGTTTTGAAGATTTTGGCCTAAAAAATTGGTACATACAGTTGTCTTAATGAGTTCATGAAGAATTATGAGTACAAGAGGTCAAGGTCATTTTTTACCTTTGATCCAGATCGCTCATATTTTGACATTTTCAACCATTTCCTCAAAAGCCAAAGGCCAATTGTGGACACATTTGATATAGAGCCTCCAGGGGTTGATTGAATAAAAATTTGTTCAAACGGTCCAGGTCAGATGACCAACTTGGCCGCCATTACCACTTATGGTATAAATCTTTAATATCTTTCTACTCCAGAACCAATACACCTATGGCCTTGAAACTTGGTAAATAGCATGGAGTACTAGAGTACCACCAACACTGTTCAAATGATGACCTTGGATTTACCTTGACCTTTTTTGCGGCATGGACAAATATAGGAAAATGCTAGAACATAAAATTTCATGGAAAGTTTTGAAGATTTTGGCCTAAAAATGGTATATATGGTTGTCTTAATGAGTACATGAAGATTTATGAGTACAAGTGGTCATGGTCATTCTTTGACTTTTGACCCAAAACTCATAATTTGACAATTTCAGACATGATAAGTAAATGCCATCTTGCCAATTGTTCAGGTGAGCGATTCAGGGCCTCATGGCCCTCTTGTTTTTTATTTTAAGACTTATTTCTGAGATAGCTTTTGTGTTTTCATTATGGACATGCTTGCATGAAGTTTTATGCATAGCAGTCCACATAGCCCCCCCCCCTCCACACCCCCCCCCACCCCCACCCCCCACCCGTCAGTTTTTTTTTTACCTCAAGCTCATGGACTTTGAAATTTCATTTCATTTTTTTTATTAGCTCACCTGAGCCAGCGGCTCCGGGGGAGCTTATAGGATGGTAAGGCTGTTGTCCGTCGTCCGTCCGTCCGTCTGTCCGTCCGTCCACACTTTCAAATGACTTCTCCTCTGAAACGGCTGGGCCGATTGTAACCAAATTTCATATAGAGCCTCCTGGGACCTTAGGAACGAAAAGTTGTTCAAACGGTCCTGGTCACATGACCAACATGGCCGCCATGCCCATATATGGTAAAAACCTGAAAAAATCTTCTTCTCCAGAACCAATAGGTCGATGGCCTTGAAACTTGGTATGTAGCATTGGGTACACGAGTACTACCAAGATTGTTCAAATTATGACCTTGGGTTGACCTTGACCTTTTTTACGGTAAGGTCAAATTTGCTTCCTTATGCTTTTATAAGGCAAAATGCTGCAACATAAGATATCTTGGAAACTGTTGAAGATTTTGGCCTAAAAATGGGTACATACAGTTGTCTTAATGACTAAATGAAGATTTATGAGTATAAGAGGTCAAGGTCATTCTTTGACCTTTGACCCAGAACTTTCATATTTTGACAATATCAAACAATCTCCTCAAACACAACAAGGCCAATTGTAACCAAATTTCATATAGGTCCTCCAGGGGTTGAGGGAATGAAAATTTGTTCATACGGTCCAGGTCACATGACCAACATGGCCACCACGCCCATATATGGTAAAAACCTTTAAAAATCTTCTTCTCCAGAATCAGTAGACCGATGGCCTTGAAACTCAGTATGTAGCATTGGGTGCTCAAGGACTATCAAGATTGTTCAAATTATGACCCTGGGTTGACCTTGACCTTTTTTACGGCAAGGTCAAATATCGGAAAATGCTAGAACATGAGATTTCATGGTAAGTTTTGAAGATTTTGGCCTAAAAATTGGCACATAATCATCTTAATGAGTACATGAAGATTTGTGAGTACAAGAGGTCAAGGTCATTCTTTGACCTTTGGCCCAGAAATCTCAAATTTTGACAATTTCAAACAATCTGCTCTAAAACCACTGGGCCAATTGAAACAAAATTTCATATAGAGTCTCGAGGGGTTGAGGGAATGAAAAAATTCTCTTACGGTCCTGGACACATGACCAACATGGCCGCCACGCCCATATATGGTAAATACCTATAAAAATCTTCTTCTCCAGAACCAATTGACCGATGGCCTTGAGACTTTGTATGTAGCATTGGGTACTTGAGTACTATCAAGATTGTTCAAATGATGACCTTGTGCTGACCTTGACCTTTTACAGCAAGGTCAAATATGGGAAAATGGTAGAACATAAGATTTCATGGAAAGTTTTGAAGATTTTGGCCTAAATAAATTGGTATATACAGTTGTCTTAATGAGTTTATGAACAATTATGAGTACAAGAGGTCAAGGTCATTTTTTTACCTTTGATCCAGATCGCTCATATTTTGACATTTTCAACCATTTCCTCTAAAGCCAAAAGGCCAATTGTGGACACATTTCATATAGAGCCTCCAGGGGTTGATTGAATGAAAGTTTGTTCAAACGGTCCAGGTCACATGACCAACTTGGCCGCCATTACCACTTATGGTATAAATCTTTAATATTTTTCTTCTCCAGAACCAATACACCTATGGCCTTGAATCGTAAATAGCATGGAGTACTAGAGTACCACCAAGACTGTTCAAATGCTGACCTTGGGTTTACATTGACCTTTTTTGCGGCATGGTCAAATATGGGAAAATGCTAGAACATAAGATTTCATGGAAAGTTTTGAAGATTTTGGCCTAAAAATGGTATATATGGTTGTCTTAATGATTACATGAAGATTTATGAGTACAAGTGGTCATGGTCATTCTTTGACTTTTGACCCAAAACTCGTATTTTGACAATTTTAGACATGATAAGTAAAAGCCACCTTGCCAATTGTTCAGGTGAGCTATTCAGGGCCTCATGGCCCTCTTGTTCTAATTTTATTTTAAGACTTATTTCTGAGATAGCTTTTTTTATAAATGTGTTTTCATTATGGACATGCTTGCATGAAGTTTTATGCATAGCAGTCCACACCACCATAGCGGCTGAGTGATGGGCAAGCACCAATTCAGGCGAGCTATGCTGTCAGGCGACAGCTCTTGTTTTTTTTTCATTGTCGACGTTATAACGAAGCCAGTGAAACTGAAGCTTTTGTAGCCACTCATTTTGATCTGTTTTTGCATAGGATTTATCAGCTTTTCCATCATTTGATTGTTTCCATGACTGTTCTTTTTCCGAGTTCTTCATCTCACATGTTTGGCAGCATTTCCGCCAACAGAAAAGAAATCACCAGTTTGTTTAGATCTGTGTTTTTGTTGCTGACATATTTAGAACAGCTGGTTTCCCAGGCATTTCTTAATGCGCCGAAAATTGATATCCGGATACCAGTCAAGCACTCTGAGTTTTTGCGATGCTTTGTGCTCAAAATTCAATACCGTTGAAAGTGTCTACTAACACTGCCTTGCCTAAAGCTATACTGCTTAAAAAAAGTTATGCCAGTGCACAACAAAATCTGAAAAGCGCCAGTGCATTGGATTATGCGCCAATGCGATGCATTGGAGTTTCAAAAATTGGCCAAGGTCTTTCAAAGTGCGCCATTGGGGCAAAAACGCAGCCTAGATTGAACCTTGAAGATTAGGGATTTTTTCCTCCAAAAGAAAAAGATACGTTCATCTTTTAGGATGGATCTAGATGTTTTGGATTGTTTTGGAAGAGGAAAATGCCATCTCATAGCTTAATTAATGAAGGGGGTTCCAGAGCTTTAGTTAAGAGGGAGTATTTGATGGTAATTGAGGGATAATTTTCTTATTTCTCATTGAAACCATATGTGACACCTCATCTGAACTGGCTCAACGATAACTTACAGGAAACATTTTGGAAATGCCTATTTTCTCCTCAGTAGGGTGAATTTATTTCAGAAGTATCATTTCATGGTCCTTCCAACTCCTGGCGCTTGAAATGAGAATCAATAGTTTTTACAGGAAAGAGTTGCTATAAGAGTTAACCCCAACTGAGAAGGGAGGCAAAAATGAAAATGGTGAGTTGCTTCCCCTGAAAGTGTACACATTCACCTAATCCAAATTATTCTACGTATCCTTTTATTTGAAAATTCAGTGATATATCAGAATTAAGTAAGAAGAATGTCAAACTTTGTAGACTCTGATCAAACTGCTCCAAGTCTGATCAAACTGCTTCTTGGAGCAGTAAGAAGCAGTTTGATCTTTGTTTACACAGTTTGCTTAGACAGGCTGCCCTAAATATGTCGGACAGTAAACTAATTCAGTCAGAATTATTGTTATGACTTTTGTGCTCTATTACAGCTGCAAGTGTCACTGCCAGTAGAAATGAATCAATACTTGGTAAGTTTTGAATATCAGTGGTAGAATGCTGCATATGAATTGACTCTGAGGTGCTCAATATAATTTGTGGTTAGCCATTGTAAATGAGTTACTGAGCTTGTCATCAAGTTTTTACTGCACGTCTTTATGAAGAATGACCAGCAAAACCTAGAATTACAGTCAATTCTAACATAGTGCACCTATAGAAGCAATGGAAAGCTGTTTTATTCTGCAATGATTCACTGTTTCGGAGCGCGTGAGCCTAATTGCTGACGTCACTAGAAATACTGACGTAATTTTGTGAGATTTTGAGACGTTAGACGGTGTATAAAACGTAGCTTTTTCTTTCTAAAAGCGCCATAAAAATGTACATTTATCATAGATACAGTTTAAAATTTTAGCGGGAACATGAAGGTGCTGGCAAGAAGGTTGGGAGAATTTGAATGAAAATACTATTTTTTTCAGCATTTTTGAGTGTTTGAATCAAAATAGTTCAGCTCTAGCATTGAATTGTTGAGTAATAATTCACTGTTTGTCGGTCAGTTGTAAGTAGATATATCACTCGCGCTCCGTGCTAGTGATATGATCTACTTTACATCTGACCTCCAAACAGTGAATTATTACTCAACAATTCACTGCTAGAGCTGAACTATTTCTTAAGCATGTTATAAGCAAGCACCCACAGGAAGGACAAAATATGATTTGCTTAAGAATGGTGCTTGCCTGATAGTAGACAAGAAGGCAGTGATCACAAAACAATACAAAGAACCAAGAGGCCAGCTCTTTCCCAGCAGATGGCCAGGGGTCTATCCTAAAAAATGAACAAAAGGTCAAAGAAAAGTAGAAAGCCAGCGAACAATAACAAAAAGAATTTCAATCTTTTGACCTTCGATATTATGTCATATAAGACGTTTTGACATTTCTGTATTTTTGTCACATTCGATGTTGTGTCTTTTCGGTGAAGTGACGTTTTGATGTTTTGTCTTGCGGTGTTTTGTCGGGCACCGCAATAAAATATCACGAAAAGAAGCATGGCCTTGGAACAATCATTTTAAACTAAAATTGTTTATTGAGTTACTAGATTTTGTCCTTTAAAGACAGGGTTTCTCTTAATAGTGCATTTGTTTGCCTTTAAGACTGTCTCACCATATCTGCAACTCTGATTTAATAATGGAAGAAAGGGTACTTTGCTAAATTTGTTACCTGTAAAAAATAAATTCATTGCTTACATTCTTAAGTACTGATGTCAGAATTTTTCGAACTTGATTCAGAAAAAGCTGTGTGAAATAATGCAGGATTTGAATGCTCAGGGTAACAATTTCACTGTTCCAGATAAGAAAGGGTAACAGAGATGATATAGATATACCGTAATGACCCTAAATATTCGGACAGACAGGTCTGAGCAACTTTGTAGACCCAGATCAAACTGCTCCTTAAGGAGCAGCTTGATCAGGGTCTACAACGTTTGCCTTTTACTTAGCACCATTTGGATGCATTAATATGTGTTAAATTCACTTTCTAAGAATATTTTGAACAATAAATGTCTGACTTTGGGTGTCCGAATTTTTAGGGTCATTACGGTAACTTTCCATATTTCTCCATAAAAACAGTTGTCTTGGCGAGACGGTTCGAATGAGGACTGGCAACATACTTTTTCATTGAGAAAGAAAAAAAAATTAACTCAGAATTATCCTCAAAAACCCAGCTTATCTGGAGCAATGCGGGTAAATAATTATGTCCCCCCACCAAAGGTGAGGGGGGACATATTGTTTTCAGTGCGGTTCCCGGTGCGTCGGCGTCAGCGTCAGCGTCACACTCTTGTATGCACGATATCTCTTGAACCAATCGATGGAATTTCACCAAACTTGCATGGATATATCATTGGGACAAGCTTAAGAGCTGATTAGATTTTGGTGACCTTGACCTCATTTTCAAGGTCACAGGGGGACTTAAATGGCGTGAAAATTTCTTGTATGCACAATATCTCCTGAACCAATGGATGGAATTTCACCAAACTTGCATGGATATATTATTGGGACAAGCTTAAGAGCTGATTAGATTTTGGTGACCTTGACCTCATTTTCAAGGTCACAGGAGGACTTAAATGGCGTGAAAATTTCTTGTATGCACAATATCTCCTGAACCAATGGATGGAATTTCACCAAACTTGCATGGATATATTTTTGGGACAAGTTTAAGAGCTGATTAGATTTTGGTGACCTTGACCTGATTTTTCAAGGTCACTGCAGGAATTAGATGACAATTTCTTGTACCCACAATATCTCTTGAACCAATGGATGGAATTTCACCAAACTTGCATGGATACATCATTGGGACAGGTTTAAGAGCTGAGAAGATTTTGGTGACCTTGACCTCATTTTCAAGGTCACTGGAGGATTTAGATGACAATTTCTTGTAACCACTATATCTCCTGGACCAATGGATGGAATTTCACCAAACTTGCATGGATACGTCATTGGGACAAGTTTAAGAGCTGATTAGATTTTGGTGACCTTGACCTCATTTTTATGGTCACTGGAGGACTTAGATAACAGTTTCTTGTACCTATGATATCTCTTGAACCAATTGATGGAATTTCTCCAAACTTGCATGAATACATCATTGGGACAAGTTTAAGAGCCTATTATAGTTTTGTGACCTTGACCTCATTTGCAAGGTCACTGGAGGGCTAAGATGACAGTTTCTTGTACCCACTATATGTCTTGAACAATGGATGGAATTTCACCAAACTTGCATGGATACATCAATGGGACAAGTTTAAGAGCTGCTTAGATTTTGGTGACCTTGACCTCATTTTCAAGGTCACTGGCAGACTTAGATGACAATTTCTTGTACTCACTATATCTCCTGAACCAATGGATGGAATTTCACCAAACTTGCATGGATACATCATTGGGTCAACTTTAAGAGCTGATTAGATTTTGACCTCATTTGCAAGGAAATAGTCATCTATGATGGATATCTTTAGAACCAGTGGATGGATTTTCTCCAAATTTGCCTAGTATTCTGATTGTACAGGTTTTTTATTCATAAGGAGGCACTGGAAATGGGCTGGTAGGGGGACATCAGTTTTTCTCTGAAAAACATTTCTAGTTATCATGTGATTTATGATGTTTCAGCTTGTTGTGAGAAGCAGCAGTTATCTGCCCAGTGTAAGCCGTTCTGTGTGGCTGATACCTTAAAGACAGGCATACATCCTGACAGTGTTTTGCCATGTTTTGGAGAACTCAACAGGATTTTCACATGCTTGGTTGGTGAGTGACACTATCCCACTATCCACAGTGACCATCTCTTACTGGCCACTGCATGACAAAACCAACAAAGTGGCAAGTGTGCCCAGCGAAGACTCAGGTCAGCCTGGGCATCTGCTCAGTCTGATTAGAGTCTTCATTTTCAGCATGGAGCTAGCTTAAACCCTTAGCTACACTTAAAGTGCTCATTGAAGACTCTGATCAGACTGGGCGGATGCCCAGGCTGATCAGAGTCTTCGCTGGGCAGACATGACACTTTGTTGGTTTTGTCGTGTTGCGGCACACATTTACTCAGCTATAAGATGGGTTGTCCCATCCAAAAAGGAACCTGAATATCTAAATCAGTCTTGTGTAAGTCTGCTACAAGACAGAATTTTTCTCTGCCAAAAAGAATACCAAAAATCTAGATCCACCTTATAAGACAGATCTAGATTTTTGGGACTGCTTTTGAGGAAAAAAAAACAACAATCATATAACTAAATAAATACAGTATGTCCTCTGTCCATGCAAAGACCCATAATGAGAGTTTGATATTCAAAACTTTAAAACTTTACAAGTTTATAAAATTTGCAAAAAAAATAAGCATTCATGAAATTTAACCAGTTTACATAATATGCTGTAAGATGGATTGATATATGACTTGGGATTTTACGTCCTTTTCAACAGTATTTCAGTCATAATAGGATGATGGGAGGATAATGAAAGGCAATTGCTTACAGTTGCAAAGATTTTCTCTAGCAGGAATGAATCCTAGAACCAGAAGGTCAGCAGGCCAGCGCTTAACCTACTAGCTACCGGGGCTTCTATACTGTAAGAAATGATATAAGAACGTATAAAACCAGTATTCTTTTCCCATTAGACTTTATAAATAAGATGGTTCAGCATGAATGACCAATTTAGAGCTCCAGATAAGGAGGGGTTTGAGGATAATTCTGAGATAATTTTCCTTATTTCTCATTGAAAACATGTTGCGGAGCCTCATTAGAACCATCTCAGAGAGATGGTTCTAATGAGGGTTTGCAACATATGTTTTCATGGAAAAATAAGGAAAATTACCCTAAAGTGCTTTTAAATACTGGGACACATAAAAATGGAAAATTAATTGCTTTAGGTGTCCCAATACTTGCGAGAGGTGCTTAACAAAAGCGCTATGGGGATGCCACATAGCCCTATGAAGCACTTTTTAGCTCACCTGAGCCAGCGGCTCCGGGGGAGCTTATAGGATGGTAAGGCTCCGGCGTCTGTCGTTCGTCGTCCGTCCTTCCGTCCACAATTTCAAACGACTTCTCCTCTGAAACCGCTGGGCCAATTGTAACCAAATTTCATATAGAGCCTCCTGGGACCTTAGGAACGAAAAGTTGTTCAAACGGTCATGGTCACATGACCAACATGGCCGCCACGCCCATATATGGTAAAAACCTAAAAAAATCTTCTTCTCCAGAACCAATAGGCCGATGGCCATGAAACTTGGTATGTAGCATCGGGTACGCGAGTACTACCAAGATTGTTTAAATTATGACCTTGGGTTGACCTTGACCTTTTTTACGGCAAGGTCAGATTTGCATCCTTGTGCTTTTATATGGCAAAATGCCAGAACATAAGATATCTTGGAAACTGTTGCAGATTTTGGGCTAAAAACCAGTATCTACAGTCATCTTAATGAGTATGTGAAGATTTATGACTTTAAGAGGTCAAGGTCATTCTTTGACCTTTGACCCAGAACTCTCATATTTTGACAATTTCGAACAATCTCCTCAACAGCCACTGAGCCAATTGAAACCAAATTTCATATAGAGCCTCCAGGGGTTGAGGGAACAAAAATTTATTCATACTGTCCTGGTCACATGACCAACATGGCCGCCACGCCCATATATGGTAAAAACCTTTAAAAATCTTCTTCTCCAGAACCAATTGAACGATGGCCTTGAAACTTGGTATGTAGCATTGGGTACTCGAGTACTATCAAGATTGTTCAAATTATGACCTTGGGTTGACCTTGACCATTTTACTGCAAGGTCAAATATGGGAAAATGCTAGAACATATGATTTCATTGAAAGTTTTGAAGAGTAAGGCCTAAAATTGGTTAATGCAGTTGAGTACATGAAGATTTATGAGTATAAGAGGTCAAGGTCATTCTTTGACCTTTGACCCAGAACTCTCATATTTTTACATTTTCAAACAATCTTCTCCGAAACCACTGGGCCAATTGTAACCAAATTTCATATAGAGCCTCCAGGGGTTGAGGGAATGAAATTTTGTTCAAAAGGTTCAGGTCACATGACCAACATGGCCGCCACGCCCATATATGGTAAAAACTTTTAAAAATCTTTTTCTCCAGAACCAGTTGACCGATGGCCTTGAAACTTGGTATGAAGCATTGGGTATTCCAGTTCTATCAAGAGTGTTCAAAATGATAACCTTGGGTTGACCTTGACCATTTTACGGGAAGGTCAAATAAGGGAAAATGCTAGAACATAAGATTTCATGGAAAGTTTTGAAGATTTAGGCCTAAAAATTGGAAAATGCAGTCATCTTAATGAGTACATCAAGATTCATAAGTACAAGAGGTCAAGGTCATTCTTTAACCTTTGACCCTGAATTCTCATAGTTTGACAATTTCAAACTTCTTTTTAAAAGCCAATGGTAACCAAATATCATATAGAGCCTTCAGGGGTTGAGGAACAAAAATTTCTTCAAATGGTCTGGGTCACATGACCAACATGGCCGCCATGACCATATATGGTAAAAACCTTTAAAAATCTTCTTCTCCAGAACCAGTTGACCGATGGCCTTGAAACTTGGTATGTGGCATTGGGTACTACAGTATTATCAAGATTGTTCAAATTATGACCTTTGCTTGACCTCGACCTTTTTATGGCAAGGTCAAATATGGCAAAATGCTACAACATAAGCTTTCATGGGAATTTTTGAAGATTTTGGCCTAAAAATTGGTATATACAGTCATCTTAATGAGGTCATGAAGAATTATGCGTACAAGAGGTCAAGGTCATTCTTTGACCTTTGACCCAGATCTCTCATATTTTGACATTTTCAAACATTTCCTCAAAAGCCAAAGGGCCAATTGTAGTCACATTTCATATAGAGCCTCCAGGGGTTGATGGAACAAAAATGTGTTCAAATGGTCCAGGTCACATGACCAACATGGCCGCCATACCCATTTATAGTATAAACATTTAATATTTTTTCTTCTCCAGAACCAATATGCCTATGGCCTTGAAACTTGGTAAGTAGCATGGAGTACTAGAGTACTTCCAAGACTGTTCAAATGATGACCTTGGGTTCACCTTGACCTTTTTTTGCAGCATGGTCAAATATGGGAAAATGCTAGAACTAAGATTTCATGGAATGTTTTGAAGATTTTGGTCTAAAAAATGGTATATATGGTTGTCTTAATGCGTATTAGCACATGAAGATTTATGAGTACAAGAGGTCATGGTCAGTCTTTGACTTTTGACCCTAGACTCATATTTTGACAATTTCAGACATAAGAAAAAGCGACTTTGCCAATTGCTCAGGTGAGCGGATCAGGGCCTCATGGCCCTCTTGTTTGTAACATACCGTTGCATAGCCAATTGCTAGCGGGCATTGCGTAGTGCTAGCGTTAAGCAACTTGCCCCTTAATCCCTTGGGGATATCCTTTAATTATCCCTGTCCGAAGCACTGTCCCATATTGTAAAATTCATGGGCATGTAAATGTAATGATTATTTCTTTTTCACCAGGTGGAGACATTACGCCATGCTGTAGGAGAACACAAATACCAGAAGACTGTATACCTCTGTGCTCTGGAAAAGTTTCGGCAGTGCAAACCTCCGATGTTCCTTGTATGTTATATCTGCCCGTGATATCAGCCTGTGCTGATGAGGGGTTAAGTAAGTTATTTTAGTGTCTTTTGTTTTCATTGAGGGGTTAAGTAAGTTATTTCAGTGTCTTTTGCTTTCATTCACATCTCCAGAGGAGGAAGTGGCTTTATTTTATAATTACCTTTATTTTATTTTATAATTACCTTTATTTTATCATCCTTGAAAATATACCATATTTTATAGATTGTTGATCAGAAATTATGGAATAGTTAGCTTATAGTTATTACTGTAATGTGCTTTAGGTATTGGGACACCTAAAAATGAATAATTTTCCATTTGTCCCAAATGGAAAATTATTCATTTTTAGGTGTCCCAAAATTTAAGTAAATGATGGTATATTATGAAATTATGAATGGTTAACTCTTAAAGTGCCAAAATAAAGCAGACGACAAAATTTACATCTGCAAAATTAAAAAAAAAGTTCCTTACAAGCTGTATCATATTAAGAATTTGAAGAGTAGAGGGTAAACAGTGTAGATTTGGATGAGGCAGCTCAGTATGAGCCACTTCATAAGGCTCTATGCTGTTAGCAAATTCAATTGGTTTCATTTAAGTATTAAAGAATGATTTCGCATGACATAATGCAACAATGCCTCCCCTGGAATGCTATCTTCCCTTCAAGATCCCAGTTCCCATTTTTCCATGCAGTTCCTTAAGTGCTGGGCCCAGTTGTTAAAAGCATCTTTAGGTTACCAAAGTCTTCAGTCAAGGATTCCTTATGCCTTCTAATACACATAAAATCCACTCTGCTTATCTTTTTGCTGAAAGAATAAGAGGAGCTTTTGTACTACAAAAGATCTTCACATTTTTTTGGCAAAAATGGCAGTGTCTTTGCATACAATTCGTTTTTGAAAATTTATGGATGTCGTTAGTTTTGGACAGCTGGGCCCTGAGCATTATTAGAGATGGGTTGGGGGTGGTGGGAAGTGGGAGCTGATGTCAGTCTTGAGATAGTTTCTATGAGAAATTATGAGAAATATATCTGAACGGTCATCAGTAATCCACCTTAAGGTGCATGGATACGCTTTCAAGGGAAGCGACTCTGCCATTTTCATTTTTGCCTCCCTTCTCAATGGGAGTCAACTTTTAAAAGTAAGAATTTGCTCCTCTAAGAGTAAATACTTTCTTGAAGAGTTGATCCCACATTTGGAAGGGCTTCTTCATCCAAAGCCAAAAGGAAGTCACGAAAGCTACTCCCCTTTGGAAAATTGACAGAAAAATATGGACATGTACCCATATACCTGTAAAGTGTTCTGGTTACCCTAGTTCATCAGACAGAAATGCCTTATCCATAGAACACAGAATATTGGTATGACATGTTGGGTATGACCCAGAATATATTACTGAGAAATAGTCAGAACAGGTTCTGCAGGTGATGCCAACTGCTATTATATTAAGGTGTATGGGAACACTGCCATGTTTTTGCACCATTTTTACCAAGGGAAACAACTTTTGTGACTTTCTATGTACAGTACTACTTTAATTTGGTCTCTGAGTCTATTCTAAAATAGGTTATATTCTAAAATGAAGAATACGCTCCCACAGGGAGCAAATCCTTCTTTTAAGATTTGACCCTTATTAAGAATGGAGACAATAATGAAAATGGTAGAGTTGCTCCCCCTAAATGTGTACCTGCTTGTCTTGCACACCTGATAAGGATATCCGCATGCTTCCCCTGTACCTACAAATCTTATCTCACCCATGTTATCTCACCCAGGACCGGATAAAAATCACGAGAATTCAATGCATTGGTTGTAATGGAGGTCACATATCTGCGTCGTCAAGTGACGTTAGCGTTTTAGATGATTTCATCACGAAAATGGCAAAATGACGTAAAGAACCGAATGGCGGTCGTTGAAAGCGGCGCCTTCTTTCAAAATCAAATAGAAACCTCTAAGGCACTAAAATTACGCATTTTAACAAGTTCTAAAGATTATACAAAACGTGGTGTGCAAGAAAAAGTATCTATCATGGGTGTGAGGTGCAGATAGAAAAATCCGTCACTCGGGATCACTGTTCGGCATCACTCGGCAAGCCTCGTGATGCCGAACAGTGACCCTCGTGACGGATTTTTCTATCCACACCTCATACCCATGAAAGATACTTATAATCTTAAATGTACCTCGACAGGACAAATATTTCTTTACATATGGAAAGATGCATTATAGAAATGGTTGAAGTGTGCAAAATTTAGGTTAAGGTGAATGAGTGCAATTTCAGGGGAAGCAACTCTACCATTTCCTGTTTTGTCTTCCTTCTCAATGGTGGTCAACTCTTAAAGGAAAAAATTTGCTCCTGGAGGAGCAAATTGTTTATCTTTAAGAGAAGACCCCCATTTTTGAAAGGCTATTTTGTCCAAGGAAGCAAACAGGAACTCCCTAAGTTGTTTCCCTTCAGAAAATGGCAGAAAACATGGTGGCATACCTCTTGCCTCTTAAATACCTCATTTGCTTTTCCCATAGGCTTCCTTCCTTCTCCTCCCCTTAACACCCACCTGGTACCCGGCAGCATCACATCAAACTCTGCTATTGTTCAGTGGGATGCACCAGATGATAATTCTGCTAACTACTACCAAGTTGCTTGGAAACCTGATCAAGAAAAAGGCAATATCTATACTACAGTAAGTTAAAATATGAGTCGCGACAATAAAACAAAAAAAAACAAAGTGGCATGTGCACCCAGCAAAGACTGAGATCTGCATGGGCATCCACCCAGTCTGATCAGTCTTTGCAGATGCCCAGGTTGATCTGAGTTTTGGCTGGGCACACATGCCAGTTTCTTGGTTTTGTTGTGTCATGGCTCATATCAAATTGATGTACTGCTGTGAGATAGGACAAGAGAAATGGCATGGATACATTAGAGACTCATTGTATATGAAATCTGGTCAGATGCTTCTCTATTCACTTGTGCAATATCACAGGGTATAATCGATTCCGCTAATTTTCGCTTCCTGCAGAGACTGTACATCATATTTGGCTTCCGCCGAGACTGTCCGCGAACTCTTGCTTCTTGCCGAGACTTCTGTACATGATAAATGGCTTCCTGCAGAGACTGTCCGCGTGATTCTGCTTCCTGCCGAGGCTCTCGGCAGGAAGCAGAATCACGCGGACAGTCTCGGCAGGAAGCCATTTTACGAGGACAGTAGTCTCTGCAGGAAGCAAGAGTTCAAGGACAGTATCAGCGGAAGCCAAATATGACGTACAGTCTCTGCAGGAAGCGAAAATTGGCGGAATCGATTATACCCTGTGAATATAGACCCTATTCACTTGTACAATATAGACCCTGAAGAAATTATTGTGTGAAGAGCTTAGACTCTGATTAGAGCATTCAAAAGCACTGCTTGATCTGAGTCTTCACTGTTTAATTCTAAAGAGCTCTTTTATCAAGGAGCAGCTGTAATGATATAGTGAAATTAATGTTATCTGTAATCCATCTCAACCCTTCCGTCGTAGTCAGAAATTTCCCATGGGGTTAGTTGGTTGTTTTGGGTTTAATGACCCTTTGAGACAGTATTTCAGTCTATCAGGCTGTCTCCCAGAGAGAGGGAGAAAGAAGACAGAAATGATATCTAAACAACCCTAATTCACAACTACTGCAAGCACAGTAGGCCCATGCCCTACTATAAACCAAATTAGTAGGACGTCCCTGCACTGAAAGTTTCCCAGCACCATTCCCCCCAGGTTAATAACCAAGTGAAGGTAATTGTCGTCTCACCTGCTATTAGCAGAAAGCAGGTCACAGAAAAACATCTGGAAAATAATAAAACATCTGGAAAATAATTTTTTTTCCAGGTTAGGGAAAAGTCAGGAAATTTCTGGTTGTTCAGGGAAATTTGTATAGTACTTGAAAAGTCAGGAAAAAATTAGGAAATTTGAAAATCAATGGCTATGGCAGTCTTAGTATACTTAATTTTGCCAAGGGGAAAGGATGTACTTTCTAGAGAGATAGTCCTGGTACATCTCCCTGTGGGGCAAATTCTTTCCTTTAGGGTAACCCTCCATTTCCAAGTCATAAGGTAAGCGCTGTGTTTGTTGAAGTTAAGAGTAAAATCAACTTCAGGATCAGTAAAAAGTGTACGGAAAACTATAAAATGTCAGGGAAAAATCAGGGAAAAGTTGGGGAATATTGAAGTGGAGGATAAGTGGCAACCCTGGGAAAGCCAGACAAGGTATTGATATGCTTATTAGCCATCAGTAGCAGGAGCATTGTCAGTATAAATTTTCAGGGAGTTACTGGTTTTTATTTTGTTTCTGTGACAATTTGTAGACAGGAAAGTCTCCTGTTCAATGGAATTCTTGTGGTATTACAGAGCTCTGGATAAGAGGGAGTATCTGGTGATGATAAGGGATAATTTTTGTTAATTCTGTATAAAAACATATGATGTAACCTCTCATCTGAACCCTCTCAAAAAGATGGTTCAGATGAGGGGCCTCAACCTATGGTTACAGTGAGAAATAAGAAAATTATCCCTCAATTATCATCAGTTGCTCCCTCTTATCTCAAGCTCTGGGTATAGTGAAATTTCTTGTACTATGTTTTAGTATACTTGACTAGCAGACTGTACTTTACAGGCAACTGTTGTAGCTGGGTACCGGCATGAGCTGACTGGTCTAAGTGCAACTACTCTCTACAGAGTTTTGGTGGTATCAGTAAACCAAAATGGGTCCAGTCTGCCTGAGCAGGAATTGCTCTTTATTACCGAAGGTAGGATTTTGCTTGAAATCAAATTTGTGAGTGGGGATCATCATTGTCTTACTGGTCCAACGGAATCTGTTCTCACCCATTGGACAAGAATAGCCCTTTCTGGAACTGTCTGAGATTTTTTTTATCTCGGCCTGCTATCTCAGCCTCAGCAAATCCACTGCAGAACATGAAACTGACAGCTAGTGATATACAGGAAATGTTACTGTAGATTTCCCTTTAGCTGTCAGTCATGAAAAACGCATGCTCGAGGTGAAATAACAAATATGTCAGAACTATTAATAGACAGTTAGCTTGAAGTTTATATTGGCCTCTACAAGAACCTAAGAATTCAATGAATATTCTGTTTTATTTATAAAATATAATGGGTAAAATAATCAGTGATGAGGTTGAAGCCTTGACAAGGAAATCTCAGGCTCGTTTTCAGATTATTAAGTCTTATGCTCGGCAAGCCTAAAAACTAAGACTAAGCATAAGACTAAATAATCTGAAAACGAGCCTGAGATATTTTCTTGTCTCCGCCTAAACCCCATCATAGATTCTATTATTCTCTCTGTAAAGTATTGCTGGTATCACAAAAAAATGGGCCCAGTCTGACAGAGAAGGAGCTACTTGTAGTTATTTCTGAATGAGGATTTTATATAGGGTGTAGAATTAACCCTATTGCACTCAGAACAGCCAAAACTCTATGGAGTTTTGGCTGTTCTGAGTGCAATAGGGTTAAATGATAAATTTTCTTGTTTCTTACCCAAACTAGTGTTGTGACTACTCAAAGGATCTTCCTCGAAGAGCTCAGGGCAGTTCTGCTTAGGTTATGGGCCAAGCGCAGACTCAGATCAGCCTGGTCATCCACCCAGTCTAATCAGTGTCTTCCCTAAGCTCTTAAAGGGTAGCTAAGGGTCTAAGCTACCTTCATGCGGACAGCAAAGACCCTGATCAGACTGGGTGGATACCCAGGCTGATCTGAGTCTGTGCTGGGCGCACAACCACTTTGTTGGTTTTCTCGCATCAAGGCTCATATGAGATTGCATGACTTATTGTTTAAATTTGTAATTTTTTAAACTTCATATAAAATAGAATTTATTAATTTAGCTGTTTGAGTTTGTTTTTGCATTCAAGAGCTTACCTTGTTATCTAAAACTGTAAAACTTAAAAGTGATTTTGTCAAAATCATATTTGTTCCCTGTAGATTTTTTACATTTGAGCTGCGACACAACAAAACCAACAAAGTGATTGTGCACCCAGTGCAGACTCAGATCAGCCTGGGCATCCACCCAGTCTGATCAGAGTCTTGCTGTCCACATGGAGGTAGCTAAGACCCTTAGCTACCCTTTAAGCGCTTAGCATTGTGTCTGATCAGTTTTGGTGGATGCTCTGGCTGATCTGAGTCTGCACTGGGCACACAACCTTTTTGTTGGTTTTCTCTTGTCGCGGCTCATTTTATAATGGGGAGACAAGGCAAGTTTTGGTGAACAAGTGCACTTTTCAGCTCTTTCTTTTCCTTTTCTGCCTGTCCTATCAATGAGGATCAACTCTTGAAGGAAAAAACCTACTCCTTCAGGAACAGATTTTTTTCTTGAGGACTATATCCTTTTTGAATGAAGCTTTTGTAACAGGGAAGCCAGTACTAGAACCCACAAGCTCTCTCCCTTAGAATAAGTGGCATAAAAACATGGTAGTGTATCCTTATGCCTTAAAATTTTTATCCTTCCTTTAGTCTGTCTTTAATTTTGTTTACAGGAATTTCTACAATAACCCCAGAACCATATAATGAAACAGGTAAGATAACTTTAAGTCTTAAAGAAAGCAAACTAAATTTACATCTGCAAAATGACAAAAAATGTTTCATCCAAGCCATATCATATTGAGAATTCATAGAATAGCTCCAGATGAGGTTGTTATTATGAGTCTGGATCCATCATGCTCATTTATGATGTTCAGCCATGAAGCTAACACATTTCAGTTCACCTGACAGAACTGCTGACCTGTTTAGCTTGCCTGAACAAAGTTCAGGAAGAGCTATTGCACTACCCCCGGTGTCGGCGTCAGCGTCGGCATTATTAAAATGTTAAAGTTTTACGTTAAAATTTTTTAGGTAATGGGCAAGGCGCTGTCAGGCAAGCTATCCTGTCCTGCTGACGGGTCTTGTTAGCTTAGCCATTCTGCTTTTGGGTTATTGTTACAGAAACATGGCCTATCCGATGTTAGTATCAGTATGCATTTATATCCCTGCTTTGAAAAAGTAGGGGTATACTAGTTGACTCTTGTTTGTCCAAGAAAAATACAAATGTTTTGTGTAATACATGAAATTCTTTACAATCAAGTTCATCTGAATGCATGTTCCTATGTAATGACACTCAACTTTATCAGTTACTCAGCAGTTTCTGTTGGTTACCCAGAATTGCTTATTCTTTCTCTTTGAGATGTATACAGATGTCTTAAGGTTCAAGAGTACCCTTTCAGGTAAAGTGACTGCCATTTTCATTGTTTTCCTTTTTTCACTAGGGTCCACTCTTAAAGGAAAGAATTTGCTCCCTTAGGAGCAAATTCTTTTCTTTATGAGTAGACCCTATTTTGGAAGGACCATGTCAAAGTCACAAAAGTTGTTAACATAGGAGCAAATTCTTTTCTTTTTGAGTAGACTGTTCCTATGAAGGGCTGTGCCATCCAAGGAAGCTAACAGGAAGTCACAAAAGTTGTTGCTCTTTGTAAAAATGGTGGAAAAACAAGGACCTTACACTTTCTATTCACAACTTTACTTTCAGCATGTTGCATCGAGAAAGGAATGCCAGATAATTGCTTACAACTCTGCAATCACACCTTCAGACTTTCAGATGATGCCTTGGCAATGGGCTTTGTGTGTGCAAACTACCTGATGCAGATGCTAGTTTGTGGAACAGGTATGTGTTAAAGAATATGAACCGCAACAAAACAAATCCAACAAAGTGGCATATGTGCCCAGCACAGACTCAGATCAGCCCGGGCATCCACCCAGTCTGATCAGAGTCCTCGCTTTGCGCTTTTACAGTAGTTAAGGGTCTAAGCTAGCTCCGTACGGACAGCAAAGACTCTGATCAGACTGTGCGAATGCACTGGCTGATCAGAGTTTTGGATGGTCACACATGCCACTTTGTTGGATTTGTCATGTCGCAGCTCATATATTAATTACCAAGAAATGTTGGAACAGATATCACTGTATTGAGGTGAGTTGTAGAGTGGTTAAAGGTGAGTTGCAGAGTGGTTAAAGGTGAGTTGCAGAGTAGTTAAAGGTTGCAGAGTGGTTAAAGGTGAGTTGTAGAGTGGTTAAAGGTGAGTTGTAGAGTGATTAAAGGTGAGTTGCAGAGTGGTTAAAGGGGAATGGCATAGTGGTTAAAGGTGAGTTGTAGAGTGGTTAACGATGAGTTGCAGAGTGGTTAAAGGTGAGTTGCAGAGTGGTTAAAGGTGAGATGTAGAGTGGTTAAAGGTGAGTTGCAGAGTGGTTAAAGGTGAGATGTAGAGTGGTTAAAGGTGAGTTGCAGAGTGGTTAAAGGTGAGTTGCAGAGTGGTTAAAGGTGAGATGTAGAGTGGTTAATGATGAGTTGTAGAGTGGTTAAAAGTGAGTTGTAGAGTGGTTAAAGGTGGGTTGCAGAGTGGTTAACGGTGAGTTGCAGAGTGGTTAAAGGTGAGATGTAGAGTGGTTAAAGGTGAGTTGCAGACTGGTTAAAGGTGAGTTGTAGAGTGGTTAACGGTGAGTTGCAGAGTGGTTAAAGGTGAGTTGCAGAGTGGTTAAAGGTGAGATGTAGAGTGGTTAATGATGAGTTGTAGAGTGGTTAAAAGTGAGTTGTAGAGTGGTTAAAGGTGGGTTGCAGAGTGGTTAACGGTGAGTTGCAGAGTGGTTAAAGGTGAGATGTAGAGTGGTTAAAGGTGAGTTGTAGAGTGGTTAAAGGTGTGTTGTAGAGTGGTTAAAGGTGAGTTGCAGAGTGGTTAACGGTGAGTTGCAGAGTGGTTAAAGGTGAGTTGTAGAGTGGTTAAAGGTGAGTTGTAGAGTGGTTATAGGTGAGTGGTAGAGTGGTTAAAGCTAGCAAAACTTACTAGGGTATTGTAAAAAACAATATTAATCTCAGTATTAGAACAGAATCTAGGCTTCAGATGAGAATCCAGTTTCTGAGAATACAGAATCGACCAAGATCTGGGCCAGGATGTTCAAAAGTAACAACATCATAAATGAGACAGCCAGTTTTTTATATGCGTTGTATGCCAAAAAACCCTGCCATTTTGCTGAAAGAGTGCAAGAAGCTGCAGAGACTTCTCTTTTTCCCGGCAAAAATTCTTACACACTTGATGTAGAAGACAATGAATCTTTGACTTATGACTTTGTTAACAGGGGTGACAACCTACGTCATAGCACTGACGTCATAATCGTTTATCAGCAGCCTTAATAAGGTAACTGTTTTGCATGATGAAGGCTTGATAAACACTGAAACAACCAAATATCTAGTTGATCTGGTACCTATACTGTTTTGGACTCTTCTGAATTTGTTCTCTGTTCTTGAAGGAACTCTTTTAGATTCTAAAATTGTGTATAAAATTGGGGCATTTCAGTTGAAGGTTTAAAGTTGTATTCCTAGAATAATAGTTGGATGAAAAATGGAGAACTCATTAGATGTGAAGAAATTGTGACTTAGACATCTTGTTTATTATAGATGGTCGGGATCATACCTACTGCTGCAGACAAAGCGGGATTACTGACGAGTGCCTTCCTTTATGTAGGCTAAAGCCCACAGATAACCTATATCCTACACCCGATTTAGTTGGGTGTGTTTTACAAAAAGATAATTTGACAAAGTGCTTTGATGAAGGAAAGAGTAAGTATATTGAGGATAAACAGTATATATTGTGATTGTTGGGACAGCAGATCCAAGCACTTCCTTGCTCTTTGAAAATGGGAGTATTGTTATTTTGAAATCAAAGATTATGCAACTTTGCAAAATTTTTATCTAGATATAGAAATGAAAGAGGTGTTTTATGGGATTGTGTTAATTTTGTTCTGTAATACTCCTATATGCTGCTTCCTGAATCTATTTTCTAAACACTGCTTATCATGAAAATAATTAAAAACAAAAAAGATAAAGTTTGATTTTTTTGTCCCTACAAAAACCTGTCACATAGTCACAACCTGCCAGTGTAAATCAGATTAATTAATGGTAAGCAAAATTAAGCAAAAAGTGCTTTTGACTTCACATCACGGGGATGCGGGTTCGAGTCTTCAGAGCTCCAGATAAGAAGTGGTATTGAGGATAATTAAATGATAATTTTTCTTATTTCTCAACAAAAACATATGTTGTGACCCCTCATTAGAACCGTCTCGACGAGACGGTTCTAATGATGGGTCACAAAATATGTTTTCATAGAGAAATACAAATAATTATCCCTAAATTAGCCCTGTTACCCCTTCTTATCTGCCGGGCCACGTGGCGCAATCGGTAGGGCACCTGACTCAATAGTCAGAGGTCCTGGGTTCGAAACCCGCTCTGGCCTCATACTTTCGTTTCTCCTTCCGCTGATTCAAGAAGGGCAGTTACTGGCGAAGGTATGTGCACTTAGTACTGGTTAACTGCTTAGGAGGTCTAAGCCTGCCCAGGAATAGTGTGCTTAGGTTAACTGACCGTCCCGACATGACCTTAGCTGTTCACCGTGGATGTTAAGCCTCAAATCAACCAACCAACCAACCTTCTTATCTGGGGTACTGGTCTTGTGGGAAGTGAGATTCTGTCTGAGACAGGAACAACACTTCGTTGCACTGAGCTCTTCATAATTACTCTTCCATCTTCCTGATATGACTGAAATACAGTAAAAATTAAAAAAATTGGGACACCAAAAATAAGTACCAGAATTGTCCTAAAATTGGAACAGTTTGGTTTTACAGTGCAGTAGTGTGTCCAAAACATGCAAATGGGATGGCAAATAGTGTAAACCCTGATCAGACTGCTCCTCAAGGAGCAGTCTGATCTGGGTTTGCACTATTTGCTCAGACCTAACTGTCCCAATATATAGGGTTTTTACGGTACTGTTGAAAGGATGTTACACCGCCAAGTCTTCTAGCCATCTATTCTTTATTTCCAGTGGTGCTTCCTAAGATGCCTGTGGAGGTATCAATACAGAAACAAGACATCAACTCTCTTGTGGTGAACTGGAAAGCTCCTACAGGACCGAACATTACCAGCTATGTAGTGGAATACAGTGATCAGGATAATGACATGTTGACATGGATGAAAGTATGTGACCTGCCATATTTAACCCAGTTTTCTGGACAAGAAGGGGTAGCAGGGGTAATATGGGATTATTTTAAATATTTCTCCATAGAATTATATGTTGTATTCCTCATTAGAACCGTCTCCCTGAGACGGCTCTAATGAAGGGTCACAACATACGCTTTTATTGGAAAACACAATTATTCTCAAAACCCCACCTTCTCCGGAGCTCTGTTGCCCTTATTATTCAGACTTTTTGTTTGAGTGACATTGTAGATCTGATTAGATGCTAAGGCTGTAACGATACACTCACCTAGCGATACGATACTTGTTTCACAATATGATATGTATCACGACACCCTTTAATAGTTTTTTATCCCCCGACCGAAAGGTTCGGAGGATATAGCGATGAGCCTGGCGTCCGTCCGTCCGTCTGTCCGTCCGTCCGTCCGTAAACACTTTCTTGTCCGCTCTATATCTTGAATACCCTTTGGAATATTTTCATGATACTTCACAGATATGTAGAACAGGTCATGACGATGTGTCGCGAACAAGAATGATAACTGTTGCTATTGTACTATTTGAGTTATCTCCCCTTTGGTGATTTTTTGGCAGATTCGTGTCCGCTCTGTAACTTGAATACCCTTTGGAATATTTTCATGATACTTCACAGAAATGTAGAACAGGTCATGACGATGTGTCGCGAACAAGAATGACAACTCTTGCTTTCTTACTTTTTGAGTTATTTCCCCTTGATAGTTTTAGGTGCGATATTTTGGCAGATTCGTGTCCGCTCTATATCTTGAATACCCTTTGGTATATTCTCATGATACTTCACAACTCTTGCTTTCTTACTTTTTGAGTTATTTCCCCTTGATAGTTTTAGGTGCGATATTTTGGCAGATTCGTGTCCGCTCTATATCTTGAATATCCTTTGGTATATTCTCATGATACTTCACAGATATGTAGAACAGGTCATGACGATGTGTTGCGAACAAGATTGACAACTCTTGCTTTCTTACTTTTTGAGTTATTTCCCCTTGATCATTTTAGGTGTGATTTCGTGTCCGCTCTATAACTTGAATACCTTTTGGAATATTTTCATAATACTTCACAGATATGTAGAACAGGTCATGACGATGTGTCGCGAACAAGAATGACAACTCTTGCTTTCTTACTTTTGGAGTTATTTCCCCTTGATGGTTTTAGGTGTGATTTCGTGTCCGCTCTATAACTTGAATACCTTTTGGAATATTTTCATGATACTTCACAGATATGTAGAACAGGTCATGTTGATGTGTCGCGAACAAGAATGACAACTCTTGCTTTCTTACTTTTGGAGTTATTTCCCTTTGATGATGTTAGGTGTCTGCCCCATAGCTTGAATACCTTTTGAAATATTTTCATGATACTTCACAGATATGCAGAACAGGTCATGACAATTTGTCTCATACATGAATGATAACTCTTGCTTTCATGCTTTGTGAGTTATTTCCCTTTGGTAGTATGAGCTGCTGTTTGAGTCTCTGCTCCATATCTGTATAACCCTGGCCTGCTCCAGAATTTGAATAACCTTGTACCTTTCAGAATATCGATGATCATGCTGTGATATTTTATCAGTGTTCCTAACTCTCTCTGACCCCTCTACATTCCTGCCCCCCTCCTTGGCCAAATTCACTTACTAGAGAGCTCAAAATTAGGTTTGTAGGGCTTGTACTTCAGAAGTTATGCACACATTTTTAAAGTTGAATGTATAGTATACTATACACTTGTGTATATGGTGGCTGTTTGAGATATTACCTCTTTTTAGCAGTCAAGCATACTGTTTTAGTCTGAGTGTTAGACAATCATGCATCTGTTAACAGATAATGTCAATCAGAAGCATAAAAGAATGACAATATATTACTAATATGTGTTTTGAAGTGCACCCTTTTTACCAAGGCCCATGGGGGTCTTCGGTCGGGGGATTTGCCATCTCCTCTGATGGCTATTTTTGTCTTGCCTGCGAAGCAGAAGCGAGGCATAGGTATTGCTTTTCCGGTGTCGTCGGCGGCGGCGGTGGCGTAAACTTCCATCGGGTTTTTGCATTTAGGTCAGTTATAAGGGCTAGAGCCATGAAACTTGATTCATGCATACATCTGGAAGAGTAGATCTCAAAGCCATCATCAATACTGAGTCTTGACCTATATTTTACGGTTGACTGACTTTGCAATTTTCATCAGGTTTTTGTGTTTAGGTCATTTTCTCAGGAACTATAAGAGCTAGAGTAGATCTCAAAGCCATCATCAATATTGAGTCTTGACCTACAATTTACAGTTGACTGATTTTGCTATTTTTTGGCAAGTTTCCGCGTTTAGGTCATTTTCTCAGAAACTATAAGGGCTAGAGCCATGAAACGTGGTTCATACTTACGTCTGGAAGAGTAAATCTCAAAGCCATCATCAATATTGAGTCTTGACCTACGTTTTACGGTTGACTGACTTTGCAATTTTTCGTCGAGTTTTTCGCATTTAGGTCTGTTTCTCAGACACTATAAGGACTAGAGCCATGAAACTTGGGTCATGCATTCATCTGGAAGAGAAGAGCTTAAAGTCATTATCAGTATTTACCAACATTTTACGGTTGACTGACTTTGCAATTTTTAGCTCGCCTGAACGAAAGTTCAGGAAGAGCTATTGTTGTCACCCTGGCGTCGGCGTCCGCGTCCGCGTCGGCGTCGGCGTCGGCGTCGGCGTCGGCGTCCGAAATGGATGTTTTGGTTAAAGTTTTTTTATGTGATGGGCAATGCGCTGCAGGCGAGCTATCCTGTACGCGGACAGGTCTTGTTTGTCAAGTTTTCACATTTAGGTCTGTTTCTCAGAAACTATTAGGGCTAGCTTATTTACCTTTTTTTGTGACAAAGCGCTAGCAGGCAAGACACAGCATTCCACGGAATTCTTGTTTTTCTTCATTGGAATATCAGATGATGGAGTGAGAAACGCCACACTCAAAGGAAGTAGGCACTCTCAGAAAAAGTCCTACAAGAAGAGAGTTATTCTACAATTTCTTTTATCTGAAGTTAATAAAGATAAAATGATCATGCCAAATGTCTTTTTTCTGTGGATTTTGAGTCAGAAACAGAAAAAAAATTCAACACCTACTACAGTAGAATTTCATTGGCTCGAACAGGCTTGTGACCATGAAAATTAGTTCTTGCCGAGGGTAGTTCTAGCCATCCAGGGTTAATTTCCAATAAAGTGACCTCTAGGGACCAAGGAAAGAGTTCTAGTCAGGCAGGGTTAACGAGCCATCAGGGTTCGAGCCATTGAAGTTCTACTGTAATTTGTTACATGGACACCCTTCCTTACAGAGGTGCACCCATGCAGGAGGGAAATTCAGTCAACAAGAGCAAGAATGAACTAATTTTAAAAATTAATATTTAAGAGCAGTTAATGAAAATAAAAAAAAAAAAAAAAAAAAAACTATCAAATTTAATTTATTCACTTTCAGGAGCACAATAAGTTGGTTCTACGCGGTTTGGTCAGGCAATTCTTTATCAGTATGAGCCTTGACACAAAAAACCAATAAGTGGCATGTACGCCCGGTGAAGACTTAGTTCAGCCTGGACATCTGCCCAGTCTAATCAGGGTCTTCCCTGTGCACTTAAAGGGTAGCTAAACTACCTCTATGCCAGCAGCAAATACCCTGATCAGACTTGGCGGCTGATCCAAGTGTTCTCTGAGACACACATGCCACTCTGTTGGTTTTGTCGTGTCACGACTCATATTTTAGCATCATCATGGTGTAGCATGGTATAGTCTCAGTGCATTTTCAGTCAAGTTTTTGTCCTGTCTGTGACTAGAAAGAGTGTGAGAAGGGTATTTCTTTTTTATGCCCCCCCCCCACCCACGTTAGTGGAGTGGTGGAGTATTATGTTTTCACTTTGGCAGTCCATGTGTCTGTCCATCCACCTGTTATATGTTTGTCCGTCTGCACTTCATTTCTGTAGATAATATATGCACCTCCATATAACAGTGCGCAACAGATGAGACATAGATGATCTTGCACGACTGGTCATTTCATATGAAATTTATGAAAGAAGCCTTAGGCGAGTTTCATAAATTTTATATGAGATGACCAGGAGTGTAAGATTCTGTTTATCATATGACCCTTAAAAAGAGACTTTATTGCCTTTGAAATGAATATTATTTATTTCTAAAATAAGAAAACGTATTGATGACATGGTCATTGCCAATGACATTACATGTCCTAGCCAAAATGTTATTACACGTGTGGTAATACGATTTTTATGACACAATTTTATCTACTGAATAATAGCGACATCATGTGATAAACATCATTCAGTGGCATTCTTGTTTAACATACTATTTTGTTTAACTGTACCTGTATAACTGAATTTCTTCCAATTTTAGGTAACAACATCCCACACATTTGTCACCCTAATAAATTTGAAAGCGGACACAGTCTACTACATAAGAGTTTACAGTGTAGCAGATAGTTATACCAGTCTACCCTCAGAAAAGTTGGAAGAAAGCACATTACCACGTAAGACCTAACTGCTTCAGTAATTTGTATATCAGTAAATTCTTTTATTTTTAAATTTTGAACTCGGGTTGTCAGGGAAAAACCTAGGCAAACAGTATTGATCCAAATCAGACTGCTGCTTCAGAGTCAGTCTAATCTTGGGTTTCACTATCTGTAATGTAGATGCGTTTTCAGGAAAAATTAGTAGATAAACCTTTCTTGTTTCTCATGAGTTTTGATAGATGAAGTCTAAGAAATTATAGAACCATATCTGTAATGAATTTATCTTTTTTATTAGGTTATAAGACAGGAGTTTACCCTTTCAAAATTGCCGCGACACGACAAAACCAACAATGTGGTTGCGCCCAGTGCAGACTCAGATCAGGCTGGGCATCCACCCAGTCTGATCAGAGTCTTCCCTAAGCGCTTAAAAGGTAGCTTAGGGTCTAAGCTACCTCCATGCAGACAGTGAAGACTCTGATCAGACTGGGCGGATGCCCAGGCTGATCTGTGTCTGTGCTGGGCGCACAACCACATTGTTGGTTTTCTCGTGTCGCGGCTCAAATATTTAAATCTGTTCTGAGTAATTCAGTCATAAAATTCGAAAACAATCACAATAAAGTGTATCTGTCTTACAGGGGTTTTCACTTCTAAAACAATCACCAGAATCTAGATCTGTCTTATAAGACAGATCTAGATTGTTGAGATTTTTTGGAAGAGAAAATACCCTGTGTTATAACCGAAGAAATACAGTAGCATAAATATTCCAACCAAAATGCTGGAGCAAACACCTTAATTTCAGTCCAAATCATACTGCTGTAAAGGAGCAGTCTGATCTGGGTCTGCAGTGTTCACCAATTATAGTGTTATGGAACAAACTAGGATGGAACGAGCAGGCATGTCTTTTACAAAATAAGTCTATTACAGAAATGGTTTACAATATTCTAATAAATGCCCAAGTTGTAATAAATGCCCCTTCCTTTTACGAAACAAAAATTTATGTTGTCTTACAAAATACAATCTGTTTGAGAAAGTAATTCTTCTGTCAATAACCAGAATTTGTAATATTGTAAAGCAGCTCTATCTACAATGATTTTAAGAAGAATGCTCATAATACATTTTTCTGAGCCACACCCAGAATGTCACTCGAAAGTCACCTGATAGTGTATAACTGATCAACATGACAACAACTTAGTATGTGACATAGTCCCACAAACAAAAGCACAGGTGTTGCATATCCCACAATAAGTCTGTGATTTTACCTTTTATACAGTTAATGCAGAAATACATACCTGTTTAAAGTATGCATGGCTTTGGAACAGTGAATTGGTTGTTCAGCATTTGATCAGCATCACATTAACAAAGACAGCGTTTAGTCTTTGTGAAACAGGAAAGACTGAGATCGGCCTGCACATTTATAGTCTGCTCGGAGACTTCTTCATTTTTTGCATAAACAATTAATGAATCCTTGGGAATCAATTGATTTACCATAAAAACTCTAAAACTTGGGACATGGGTAAAAACAGCTTAAGTGTCCTAAATAATGGAAAAAATTATCCTAGGAGCAGTCTGATCAACATCTGCACTGTTAGCCCAGGTCAATATGTCCCAATACTTAGACTTTTTACATTGTATATAATTAATATTACATGGTACTATGACCAGTTTGCACAAGGCTGAATTTAGTTTTTGCTGTTCACTAATGGTCTCTTTTCATGCAGTTTCTCTCATTTATCATTCCATTTCAGTTCCAACACCAAATGTAACTATTGATTGGACACAAGTGTGGCAAAATAGATCACGTAAGTCAGTTCTCAGAAAAACATTTGAGCTGCAACACGATAAAATCAACAAAGTGGTTGTGTGCCCAGTTAAGACTCAGATCAGCCTGTACATCTGCCCAGTCTGATCAGAGTCTTCGCTGTCCGCATGGTGGTAGATCAGACCCTTAGCTACCCTTTAAGTGCTAAGCGAGGACTCTGATCAGACTGGGTGGATGCCCAGGCTAATCTGAGTCTTCACTGGCCGCACAACCACTTTGTTGTTTTTTTCGCGTTGCGGCTCATTTCTATTCTAAGTTACTACTTTCTTATTTCTTCTTGTAAAACTTTTGTTGTTAAATTTCATTGGAATGGAGGCAACTCTTGAGCAGCATTATTTTATGGAGAATTACATGTATTATCAAGTTGTGAGCTGCAAACTGAATATTTCTGTCTGTACAAATATGCAGACTTGCCTTGACAGGGTGACTGTGTACAATATGCAAATGCCCCAAAAGAGGCTAGGAGTGGACTTGGGTTCAACATTCCAGCAATAGGAATGTTACAAGGACACAGGGATTTTGGTTGGAAAAGTTTATCTGAAAGGCAGACACATTAGGGACTTGAAAATGCCACCTCTGGATTGAAAGCATAGCATGTAACCATTGTACCACCATGGCTCCTCAAAGTAGATTCAGAGCCTTAGATAAAGAGGGGTATTTGATGATAATTGAAGGATAATTTTTTTTATTTCTCATCGAGACGGTTCAGATGAAGGGTCACAACATAAGTTTTTATATAGAAATAACAAAAATTATCATAAATTATCACCAAATACTCCCTCTTATAGGGCTCTGAGATTATATCTAAGTCTTTGTTATAAACCTATTATCCTTTTTCAGATTGTTGTGAAAACAGTGGCCTTGATGATGCATGTATAGATGTGTGTAAAACTGGAAATGTCCAAAACCAAAACCAACAGTGCATCAACTCCATAGGCAAAATGCTAGCTTGTGGAGCAGGTATGTTATAATGATACTGTGTTTCTTTGGTTATAAGATCTAAAACAATCTAAAAATCTAGATCCGTCTTATATAAGACGGATCTAGAATTTAGCATGCCTTTGCGAATGCAAAAGAGAGCTTATTCTATACCCCTGACATAGTAAGGGTTAGTGATTGTGTTAGGGTCAGCATCAGCGTCCTCATCAGCATCTGCGATTAGATTAACCAATGTTAAGAATTGTGTTTAACTCGATGTTCAACTCTGTATCTTACAAACTACAGCAGCTATGATCATCATAGTTGGTACATATATGCATCCATATGACTGCAGCAGCTGCATCACACAAATGTATGTCCTTGACCTGTATGTCAGGGTTGACTGACTTTGCTGTTTGGCACTGTTTTTAAGGCAAAATGTTTAGTTTTGAAGATACCTTTGAGACAAGAGAGTCGATACTTGGTTAAATAGCATATTTATATAATTGTAGCCGCTGCAAAACATCCATGCTGACTCTTGTGCCCTTGACTTTTATTCATGGTCCAGTGACTCTGCGTTATATTTCCAACACTGTTTGATGGACTAACATGATACCTGACATTAAGGATCGGTCTGACGTTGTGAATGACCTCATACTATTTATAGGTCACTGTGACCTACATTTCATGGTGCAGTGATTGTGAGAATCAGGCCCCCATGAGGTGCACTTTGTTGTCTTCTGACAACTCTTGTTGGGATGATGGAAAAACACTATTATATACCTATCAGTGATATTCTCTCTTTGAACTGCCTGTTTTCTGGCCGTTTGATACAAAAAGCTGTATCAAACTGATGTGTTCTAAATCCGTATCACTATCCCTTAAAACAAGGCTATGTTTGAGTTCCAGCTTCAGGAGTGTCATTTTTTACGTGGATCATAGAAATGAGAACCATAGAAATGGGACTGGTGATTTATTGTCAACAAACACACCAAATGGCGCTCCTCGATAGCTCAGTCGGTAGCGTTTGTCTCACGACTAGCTACACACCTCTGCCGTGCGGGTTGGAATCCAGATCGATGCAGTAGCACTGGCAAGTATAAATGGTTGGCTGTTCCCAAAGGTATATAATAAACAAATTATTAGTATAGTAACTTGATCTGGCGTACTTTATCAGGTCTTGTGGATGAGCTCATACATTGACCCACCCTCGACACAAGCATCTCAGGTGATCTGATGGTATGAGCTCATCCACTCGAAGTGATACAGTATGCTAGATCAAGTTACTATTATAATAATGTATATTAATAGCTGAAAAATATGGTACACACTTGGATTATCTCCCTAGTGGTAAATGGGAACACTGCAAGGGGAGGCAGAGGCTGAGCTAGAGGAGTTTGTTGCCCACTTTATTTGGGGATTCTCTGAAGGGAAAGAAATTGCTCCTTGGGGAGCCTGTTGTCAAAAGAAGCAAACCAAAGTTGCAAAGGTTGTTTACCTTTTAAAAAAATGACGTAAAACGTAGAAGTGTATCCATAGATCTTAAGCAATAAGGGGAGTAAGTGTATTGCAAAGGGAGGCATTATAATTGCATCCCTTGCAGATAGTTTACTCCCCTTACCTTGTGATGCTTTCCTTTCTTAGTCAGCCTGATCTGGGGTATTGACATTTGCATTTTTTTTTCTTTAGATGGGCGTAGCCATGCTTCATGCTGTCAGAAGTACCCAGATTTCCCAGATACCTGCATACCATACTGCGAGGGTCAGGATGCCGCAATCGCATGGTGTATGCCATTTATTCGAACCATAGTCACATGTTTCACCGATGGTCAAGGTAAGTTGATTTTTCATGTGAGAAAACGACCTAACGGTATTTACAATGAGCTTTCCATATCTTCAACTACTGATATCTCAAAGTAAATTTTCTGGTCCCAGAAAATTTACTTTGAGATATCAGTAGTTGGAGATAACAAGAGTTGAAATGTAAAGAAAATTAGGAAATATGTTCATACTATATTCTTTGATATAAGAGGGTACTTTGAGATATCTGTGTATAAGATATCAAGAGTCAGCTCTTTCAGACTGTTGCTGGTGTTGTTATTCTTCTTGAAGAATAAAGGGGTTGTTATTCTTTATGAACGAGACCAGTTTCTGTTCAATTGTTGTGTCGCCTGTGACCAGCAGAAATGGCTTCCTTGTCAATAGCACAAACTTTACAAGAATTCTGGTTTAGGTCCGGTAGTTGTATAGGAGGTGCTTTGTGACAATATCACACTGGTCTGGCATTAACACAGGCAACAAAGAAAGCTTCAATGGTTCAGATAAAAAGGGATAACAGGGATAATTCAGGGATAATTTTCCTTATTCTTCCATAAAAACAAGTTGTGACCCATCATTAGAGCCGTCTCACTGAGACGGTTCTAAAGAGGGGTCACATCTTATGTTTTTGTCGAGAAAAAAGAAAAATTTTCTTTGAATTATCCTTGTTACCCCCTCTTATTTGGAGCTCTGCAAATACAGGAAACCTGCATGTTCCTCTGATCAGAGTAAGTTTGTTTCAGAGGTATAGTCTCACAGACCATCTGACCCCTGAGTCTTGAAATCAGAATCATAAGGTTTACTGATTTGATATGCATATTTGTGAAATGCTTGAAAAAAAATTTCAGGCTACAACGACCATTGCAACCAATTGGTGAAGAAACCTAATTTAGCACAGTATTTATACCAGCTGGAATTTATTCAAAACTCTGGTCTTACTAAGAGGCCTAACATGCTGTTGGGTCCGTAAGAGTGATAACTTAAAACTGAATTAAGATGTATGGCAAAATAATGAAGTTTTATAGCTCATTGCCTTTTTTGCCTGTTTTGAATGCTAGACCAGTGTGAGTTTGCAGACAGACAAGACACAACATTCTTGTATATTCTAATGCACTTACGTATGTAGCGCAATGTCTGATTGGATGACATCAAAAATTTGCGATAGTATATCCTGTGATATACTGTTGGAAACCCAGGGTCATTATGTAACGTCGCTTCTCATTGGCTGACGTCTGGTTTTACGTCGCTGAAAGTGTTTGCTATGGGTGCAAAATAACACACTTTTAACAGTGAAAAAAAAGAAGAGTGCATTAGAATGGGGATAACTGTATTAAAAACTGTCATTTGGGGAGGTAAATCGTCAGTTTTATGGTCCCAAATTGTGTTTTACGGCTCTGCTGGCGCGTCGGCGTAAAACGAAATTTCCGACCATAAAACTGACAATTTACCTCCCCAGATGACAATTCCCGTAGAAGTATGTCAGATTTTCAGAAAACTTACACTAAAGCAGACACCTTATTCAATTTAAATCGGGTTATGAAACAGAATGAAACAGAGACAATGGTCAATTTTTGGCATGATTATAACACTTTCAGATTTCTGATAATGGTAAATGGGTACACATTCAAGGGAAGCATTTCGGTAGGGCGTCTGACTCGTAAGTCAGAGGTCCTGGGTTCGAATCCCGGTCTGGCCACATACTTTCGTTTCTCCATCCGCTGATTCAAGAAGGGCAGTTGTCAGTTACTGGCGAAAGTGCACTTGGTACTGGTTAACCGCTTAGGAGGTCTAAGCCTGCCCAGGAATAGTGTGGTTAGGTTAACTGACCGTCCCGACATGACCTTAGTTGTTTACCGTGGACGTTAAGCATCAAATCAACCAACCAACCATCAAGGGAAGCAACTCAGCAATTTTAATTTTTGCCTCTCCTATCAATGTGGCAATTCTTGCAGGAAAAGAATTCTTTTCTTTAAGAGTAGACCCATTTTTGGAAGCAAATAGGAAATCACAAAAGTTGCTCCCTTTGCAAAAATGACAGAAAACGTGCTGTACCCTTACACCTACATGGAGGCAATGGGAAATTACTTTTGAGGTTTCTTCATATTGTGGCAAAGGAGACAGGTGTGTTTTTATGGATACATTCATGTGTATGAGGTGATTTACCTAGGACTTATTGTCAAATACCATGCTAGCTGGATATATGAATAAACATACCATATTTAACCCTATTAAATACCCGAGGGGTGTTGCATTTTATGAAAGGGGGCGTAATTTAGAGCCGAAACTGTAGCTAATCAGCAACTGCTAAAATATTTCTAATTAACAGTATTTAGATCAATGGGTATACTTTCAGAGGAAGCATGTCTACCATTTTGCCTCTCTTCTCAATAGGAGTCAGCTGCTAAAGAAAAAAATTTGCTCCTATGAGCAATTTTTTTCCTTTAAAGTGATATGGGCTGCAACCTTTAACAATTTCTTTTGGGAATAATTGTATATAATTTTCAAAAATATAATAATTGAGCCCAGATGGCCAGGAAACACTCATAAAATTAACAATCCTAGGCCGGTTACTGCTACAAAAACAACAGTAATTTAGGTAAACTATTAGCTGTCTAGAATTTCATTCAGTCCGAACTAAATTATTTGAAAGCTAAAGGCCCCTGTTTACCCAAAGGTTATCATAGTTTTCATGCATTTTCAGGGCAAATGAATAGATTTATGATAAAAACTTACTTTTACTCAGCTTTTACAATTGATAAAAATAATTGTGTAAAAGTTGTCAAAATGATTAAAAGTTGCAGACAATATAACTTTAAGAGTAGACCCCATGTCAAAGAGCTACCTCATCTAGAGAAGCAAACAGGAATTTATGCAAGTTAATGTACATTCTTTTCGGAAAAGAGACATGGGGCATTTATTAGAGCAGTTGGGTTTATTAGGACTAATATGGTAATTCTTCTTCTTCTAAAGGTTCACTACCTACCCCACCACAGAATTTCCGAGTGACCGGGTACACGCATGAGAATATCACAGTAGCCTGGGATCGCCCCGCCAATAACTGTGATGCAGATTGCGATTACTATGTAGCAGTATGGGAGCTCGGAAAGCAGGATCAAATAGACCAAGAGGTAAAATGGCTGGGCAGTGCCTAGCAGCACTAAAGGAATATGTGTGTTGTCTTAGTCTGATAAGGATCCATGCTGTTTTGCTGTGCAAGCTCTTCAGGGATGCTTAAAGGAGCAGCGCAGTGTACTTTGTGAAAATAGCCAGACATTGTGGTGGTAAAATCATGCTTGCTAGGTCATAAATGCATTTGTATAATAATAAACTATAGGTTTAAATTTGAAGATGGAAAAAGCCACTGCAGAGATCAGTGACTTTCTTCTTGACACCTTTGAGCAAGATACCACAAGATATGTTTTATAAGAGAAGATTCAAAATATTATCCCTCGGTCAGATATTGTATACTTTTTCCTTTAGTCACTAGTCACCTCATCCATTGCATATGAGCCGCATTAATTTAGTGATTCACTTTTCCATCTTTGAATCTGAACAATACTGTTTGCTCAATTAGAAGATGCTAAATATTACTGTTGGATAAAATGCAAACATTGCACATCCTGATCAGACTGCTTCTTGTGGACCAGTCTAATCAGGATTTGCACTGTTGCCTAGGCATGGCTGTCCAAGTATGTAGGGATGTGATGGTGATTTTTTTTAGCCTACAAGAATGATGAGTCACACATACACTGGTTTGAAGCCCCAGACACAATATCGCTTGGTTGCTGTGGCAAAGAATGGGAAGGGGAGTAGTCTGCCTTCAGCATCCATTCTGGTAGTCACGAAACCTCTTCGTAAGTACAAGTTTGGTAAATCATGGAATATTTCCCAAGTTATCCAAATACAGTAGAACTTTGATGGCTCGAACTCTAATGGCTCATAAACCGTGGCTGACAAGAACTTGTTCCTGGGTACCTAGAGGTCAGTTTGTTCAGAAACTTACCCTGGATGGCTAGAACTACCTTTGGCTAGAACTAATTTTCATGGTCCCAGGCTTGTTTGAGCCATTGAAGCTCTACTGTACAAGATACTGAATTCTTTATTCTGATAATATGGTTCTTTCATCTGATAAGGGATATATCAAAACATTTGCAGTAGTTAAATCAGAAAATATTGGCAAAAGTTTTGTTTTTGCAAAACGTCAGGACTGTGAAAGGGAGGTATTAAAAAAAATGTAGTCTGCAAATATAAATATTTCCGAAAATTTCCCTTTATTAAGATATATTCATATGGATATACTGTATTAATGCTGTTTAATGTCCTGGAGACCTGCATTTTGTGAGGTGGGGGGGGGGGGGGGGGGGGGTTAGTTGGAGCCTGAAGTGTAGTAATTCAGCTACTGCCAAAATAACCCTAATAAGCAGTTTAAAGGTGATGGATATACCTTCAGAGGAAGCAACTACCTTTTTTTGCCTCCCTTCTCAGTTGGGATCAACTCTTAAAAGAAAGAATTTGCTCCTCTAGGAGCAAATTCTTTCCTTTAAGAGTAGAACCCATTTTTAAGAGCTACCTTATCCAGAGAAGCAAGTTAATATAACATTATTTTCAGAAAAGAGGTAGGGGGCTTTTATTAGAGCAGGGGTATTTATTAGGATTAATACGGTACTGCAATGACTTTCCACCATTTTTTAAAGGTATACTCCCTCATTTTTTCACCATCTCCAAAATAAATAACTTTACCAATTTCGTTAGATAATATATAATCATACCTAAATCCATTGTAAAAATTCAGAAAAAGTGTTTCAGTTTAACGTATTTTGTAATGAAAATAAAATATCGAAACTGAAAATGTAAATGAGCACTATCGTCGGCCAATAGGAAAGTTGTTACCTATGACGATACCTAGGTATTTTTCTGATTCGTGCACGCGCTAGTGACGTCAGAGCAAATTGATTCTATCCAATAAGACAATTTCGGTCGCGGTCCGCGACTGTAAAAAAATTATTTTATTTCTTATTTCAAATTCTTTTTCACAAAAACTTCTTCTAATTTCTATTGTCAAATGTACAAATGAGTCATTTCGGAGTTACTGTGACAATATTTCATGGAAACGTTTTTGTAACCATAAACAAGGGCGTAAATCTTTAAAAGGGAGACACTTTTAGTGGCTACCAGTTTGCTTCCATTGACATGGAGACCCTTCCAAAAAGGGGTCTGCTTTTAAGGAAATAATATGCTCCTGTGGGAGTAATTTTTTTCCTTTTAGTAGTGGACCCCCATTGAGAAGGGAGGAGAAAATGAAAATTTCAGAGTTGCTTTCCCTGAAAGTGTACCCATTAACCTTAGAATGAATATTTGAGCCCCAGCTCAAGAAAAACAACAAAGTGGCATGTGCACCCAGCAAAGACTCAGATCAGCCTGGGCATCCGCCCAGTCTGATCAGAGTCTTTGCTGTTTGCATGAATATTTGAGCCGCAGCTCAAGAAAAACAACAGAGTGGCATGTGCACCCAGCGAAGACTCAGATCAGCCTGGGCATCCGCCCAGTCTGATCAGAGTCTTTGCTGTCTGCATGGAACTAGATGAGACTCTTAACTACCCTTTAAGGGCAAAACAATGACTGATCAGATATGCCTTTTTGTTGGTTTTCTCAAGTCGTGGCTCATTTATAGAATATGTAACTATAGTATCTTTTACCATTGACAAGTACACCCTTTAGAAAATCTGACAAAAAAGTCACTAATGTTACATAATGTCAAACAATTTTTAAATAGACAGGCTGCCGGATATGCTCTGTGTGAAGAGTTTCCAAAATTAAATCTGTCCGTTGAATGGGTTAATGGCTTTGCAAACATGACCACCCACTACGAAATGACCTGGGCCCTCCTTTCAAAACTAACAGTGCCATTAGTTAACAGGGCCCAGTTGCTCAAAGCATCCTTAGCTTAATGAAGTGGTTAGTAAAGGATTCGTTAAATCCTGCAGGACTCCCGAAATCAATTAACGTAATATTTTTTGCTGAAAATTTGTAAGGAGCTTTTGCACTGCAAAAGGTCCTCACATTTTTTTGGCAAAAAATAGCAGTGTTTTGCATTTATTATGTTCGAAAATTTAGATTCTTGTTAACTAACAATGTGATAAGTTTTGAACAACGGGACCCAGGATGTTATCTTTTCAGATGCATTGTATGCAAAAACAATGCCAATGGTTGCGGAAAAAGCACTGCCAAACTCCTCACATTTTTTCTGCAAAAATATTAGTGTACTTGCTTTATGTACCAGTACTAGCACACTTAACCAATTCTTAACAAATATTTGTTTAGCTAATGATAGTTTTGTTTAAACATTTTATTTGCATAAATTACAAAAATTCTGCTATTGTACAACTTCAAACAGCAAACGATATGCAAATGAGAGTCAGAAAAAGTCCACAGGCTTACTTAAATCAATCTGTATCCCAAGATGCTAAGATAAGAAAAGTCTTTTTAAGTTATTTGAATGGAAAACAGTACTGTTAATATTCCTGTAATGAAAAATGCATGGGTAGTGCAATTGGTAGAACTGGGCCCAGGATAATACTATTTGCATTACATAAAGGCTTGACAGTCAGTCAACAATAACTGTTGATTGACTTTGAAGCCTTTATCCATTTCTTACTTTCAGCATTGTCAGTGATCATAGTTTCCCAGAGTCCCAACCATGTTATTGATGTCAATGGTGACGTTGAGTTCCGCTGTACAGCGAGTTCAAGTCCAGTCAGTGTGATAAAAGTGCAGTGGTTTAGAAACAAAAACGTAATGAGTGAAGACAATGTCTTAACACTAACCAAAATCAGCATCACTGATGAAGGAAATTACACGTGTCATGTTATATATGAAGATTATCGTTCTAAGGACAAAACTCTGCGGCTTAACATGAAGTGTAAGTTTGTTTTGAAATTGTTCTGAAACAGGTGACTTATCATCGATAATAAGCATCTTATTCAGAGCTCTAGATAAGAGGGCGTATTTGGTGATAATTAGGGATAATTTTTGTTAATTCTGCATAAAAACATATTTTGTGACCCCTCATCTGAGCCGTCTCCACGAGACGGTTCAGATGAGGGGTCACAACATATGGTTTCGATGAAAAATAACAAAAATTATCCTTAATTATCATCAAATACGCCGTCTTATCTAGAGCTCTGTTATTTGTATGAGTTGAGTGGCTTTGACTTAAAAGATACCCTAGGACAAGTGCAGAGCATTAGTCTTCCCTGTTTGTGTGACAAACGGGACAAAACTGCTGGACGGATTTTAAAACAATTCCACAGAAACGTTCGTTGGGGGACTCTCTACCGAAATTGCTCAAACGGTTCCACTCCGCTGAACAATATGGCCGCCAGAGCTAAAAATAGAAAAACCTGTAAACGACTTCTCCTACAAAACTGCCAGGCAGATTTTGAAATAATTCCACAGAAATGTTCCTTAGGAGACCCGCTACCAAAATAGCTCGAACGGTTTCACTCCGCTGAACAATATGGCCGCCAGAGCTAAAGATAGAAACACCTTTAAACAACTTCTCCTCCAAAACTGCTGGGCAGATTTTGAAATAATTTCACAGTAGTGTTCCTAATAGGAGACCCTCTACCAAAATTGCTCCAACAGTTCCGCTTAGCTGAACAATATAGCCGCCAGAGCTGAAAGTAGAAAAAAACTTTCAACGACTTCTCCAAAACTGCTGGGCAGATTTTGTAATAATTTCACCGACATGTTTCTTAGGAGACCCGCTACCAAAATTGCTCAAAAGGTTTTGCTCTGCTGAACAATATGGCCCCAGAGCTAAAAATAGAAAACCTTTAAACGAGTCTCCACCAAAACTGCTAGGCAGATTTTGAAATAAATTTTCAGAAATGTTCCTTAGGAGACAAAATGGCCGCCAGAGCTAAAAATAGAAAAACCTTTTAACGACATCTCCTCTGAAGCCAACGGCTCGATTTCAAAATAATATCACAGAAATGTTTGTTAGGAGACCTGCTACCAAAATTGCTCAAACGGTTCCGCTCCACTGAACAATATGGCAGCCAGAGCTAAAGATAGAAAAACTTTTAAACGACTTTTCCAAAACTGCTTGGTTTGACCCCACTGAACAAAATGGCAAACCAGAGCTAAAAATAGCAATAAATCTTAGAATGACACAGAGGGCACAGTTATGATCCAATCATCATGAAACTTTGTCAGAATGTTTATCTTAATAAAATCTAGACCAACTTTGAAGCTGGGTCATGTGGGGTCAAAAACTAGGTCACTAGGTCAAATCTTAGAAAAACCTTGTGCACACTCTAGAGGGCACAGTTATGATCCAATCTTCATGAAACTTTGTCAGAATGTTTATCTTTACGAAATATAGACCAAGTTTGAATCGGAGTCTTGTGGGGTCAAAATCTAGGTCACTAGGTCAAATCTTAGAAAAACCTTGTGCTCACTCTTGAGGGCACAGTTATGATATAATCTACATGAAACTTTGTCAGATTTTTTTTTATGAAATCTAAACCAGAAACGAAACTGGGCCATGTCAGGTCAAAACCTAGGTCACTAGGTCAGTTCTTAGAAAAAACGTGAACATTTTAGAGGACACAGTTTTGTTCCAATCTTCATGAGACTTTGTCAAAATGTTATCTCCAACAAATCTTGACCAAGGGTGCAACCTGGTCATGTCGGGTCAGAAACTAGGTCACTAGGTTAAACCATAGAAAAACGTTTATGCTCTAGAGGGCACAGTTTTGATCGGATATTCATGAAACTGTGTCAGAATATTTATATCTAAGAAATCTAGACCAGATTTGAAACTGGGTCATGTGGGGTCAAAAACAAGGTAATTAGGTTAAATCTTATAAAAGCCTTAGGTACACTATAAAGGGTTCATTTTCTATTGAATCTTTGTGAAACTTTGTCTGTCGTACATATGGATGTCTCTGAGGTTAAGTTCACAGGATACTCAGGTGAGCAATCCAGGGCCATCATGGCCCTCTTGTTTGCGGATCAGTTTGGATTGTTGAAGGTTCTTGCTGCTTCAGACATTTTCCTGATGCCCTTGCATTTTGTCTTTCACAAGCCAGAGGTGTTGAGGTGGCCCAACAGGGAGGCTTGCTTTAGCAGGAACCTCAGGCTTCTCTCTCTTCATATCTGTGACTTCCCTATATTGCGAATTATGCTAGTGGGTTTGGAGGGGTGTCTATTGCCTGCCCAGACCTTCCAATCATCTTAAATACAGAAATGCACATCTGTCACACTAAATTTGGTAAGGTATGTTTATAGTGTATGTTTCAGCATCTGTTAGTTTGTACAATGGAAGTTTTAGTGGCTCACCAATATATGAGCCTCGTCACGACAAAACCAGCATAGTGGTATGTCTGCCCAGTCTGATCAGAGTCTGCACTGTGCATGTAAAGGATAGCTTAAGTCAAAGCATCTCCATGCCAACAGCGAAGACTGATCAGACTGGGCAGATGTACTGGCTGATCTGAGTCTTCCCTGGGTGCACATGCCTCTTTGTTGGTTTTGTCATGTCGCAGCTCACATATGATGGAGGCATGTCTAAATTTTGAGAAAAGACGACACTTTGGGTTACACAGGATCAGAAGATACATTTCTGTTAAGTAGTTGATATTTTAGGAGGCAACATAACCTTACTATGCTGTCTAGCTGTGGCAAATTTACTATGATGTTGCCTTAAGACAAAAACAAACAATTCTGGTCCCGGCAGGGCAACCAAAATAATGATATATATATATATATATATATATATATATATATATATATATATATATATATATATATATATATATATATATATATATATATATAAATAAAGTAAGGTTTGACATTACATGTTTAGATTTATTAAAATAAAACTATGCAAAAAAGTGTCAACGCATTTCGCTCAGCTCGTCAGGACTGTTGCATACATGTTTAGATTTATTAAAATAAAACTATGCAAAAAAGTGTCAACGCGTTTCGCTCAGCTCGTCAGGACTGTTGCAACAGTCCTGACGAGCTGAGCGAAACGCGTTAAAAAGTGTCAACGCGTTTCGCTCAGCTCGTCAGGACTGTTGCAACAGTCCTGACGAGCTGAGCGAAACGCGTTGACACTTTTTTGCATAGTTTTATTTTAATAAATCTAAACATGTAACGTCAAACCTTACTTTATTTATTTATCTATCGTTCCGGGTATATTTTATACCCTTCCTCTATATATATATATATATATATATAGCTGGAGATCCAAAGGAAAGGCTCCACAATACAGGTGGAAATATAAAGAAAAAATCGGAAATACCACAACAAGTCACATTTTGTTTTATTCCTCAAGCGCTTTCAGTAGTGAAACATTATCAAGAGGTTTAGAAACAATATGGCGACGTTCTAACGATTTACAGGTTCTAACGAGAGATGAACATATGAAAGAAGTTTTGGAACCCTTTAAAATCATAAAAAGCAAACGTCAACCAAAGAACTTAAAAAAGTTACTGACAAGAGCTAAATTTACAGAAATTCAGGACTGTCCAAAAGTATCACGTTGCAATAGATCGAATTGCAAACTTTGTCTTCATTTAATTGAAGGTGAGGAATTCAAATTTAAATGCGGTAGAATTATGAAAGTAGTAACTAATATTTCATGCGATGTAAAAAATGTTATTTACGTGATTGTCTGTGCGGGGTGTGGTAAAGAATATATAGGCGAAACCGGGGACCTGCGAAAACGTGTAACTGTCCATAATCAACAAATTAGAGACATTTCCACAAGGATGCTACAAGTCAGCACACATATAGATAATTGTGCCGAGGCAAAGACTCCAAAATATCATATATTCCCTTTCTTTAAAATGCAGACAGATAGTGTTGTAAGCAGAAAACAACGGGAGTCGTTTTACATAAGAACACTGAAGCCGGAACTCAACGCCGAACGTACCGGAAATTAATTCTTGTTATGACGTTACGTTGTTACCCTTGACAACGTCGCCATATTGTTTCTAAACCTCTTGATAATGTTTCACTACTGAAAGCGCTTGAGGAATAAAACAAAATGTGACTTGTTGTGGTATTTCCGATTTTTTCTTTATATATATATATATATATAGCATTGCAAAACTTATGTGAAATCTTCAATATCTATATAGCAAAGTGAAAATAAATACCATAATGACCCATAATATTTAATTAAAGACAAATCTGAGCAAACCTTGTAGACCCAGATCAAACTGCTCCTTCAGGAGCAGTTTGGTCAGGGTTTGCAACGTTTGCCATTCATTAAGCATCATTTGGATGCATTAATGTATGCTAAATCCAATTTCTCCGAATTTTGGAACAATAATTGTCCGACTTTGGGGTGTTCAAAATTTTAGGGTTATTAAGGTGAATATGTTATATATTTTTTCAGACAAGCCATCTGGTATAAGAATGGATGAGGACCAGGTGATGCCAGGGCTGAACATGGCTGCCTATCTCACATGCCTATACAAGGGTTATCCTGATGAAATTACATGGTCGAAAAAAGGAGTAGAAAAACGTATATTCAGCAACAATAAGTACCTTGTCTATCCTCTGTACAGCGACGAATATACAGGCGTTACTTATGGTAAACTGCAGGTGAAGAATGTTACTGAAGCAGATTATGGGAGTTATACTTGTGTTGGGCAAAACAAGTTTGGAAAGAATGATAATGGATTGACAGGACAGCTGATGAGTGAGTTATTGCCCTTTACATTTAAAAATTGTGACTGTTTCAACATTCATATTTCATGGCCTTTTAAGGTCAGTGAGAGAAATTGCGGGAGAAACAGCTCTGCAATTTTCATTTTTGTCTGCTTTCTCAGTCGGGAGTCAGCTCTTAAGGAAAAGAATTTGCTCTCTTTGTAGCAAATTCTTCCCTTGATTTAAAAGACCTATTTTGGAAAAAGCTACTTTGTCCAAAAAGCAAACAGGAAGTCATAACAGTTGTTCATCTTTGTACAAAAATTGGCAGATAAACACGGTAGCATTCCCAGTCACCTTGAAATGCAGTATCAAATGAGCCGCGAAACTACTAAACCAACAAAGTGGCTTGTGCACCCAGCGAGACACAGATCAGCCTGGGCACCTGCCCAGTCAGATCAGAGTCTTTGCTGTGGGCATGGAGGTAGTTTAGACCCTTTGCTACCAATTAAGTTCACAGCAGAGACTCTGATCAGACTGGGCTGATGCCCAGGCTGATCTGAGTCTTGGCTGGGTGCACATGCCACTTTGTTGGTTTTGTCCGGAAGTGGCTCAAATTTTAAAAGACTATTTGCCTATTTTACAATGGGTTGATCGCTGCTCAAGTCCTACTTTATAGTTACTGTTGTGAAAAGGTGTAAAATATGAATCAGTTTACCATTATTGAGTATGACTTGAGCTAAAGTTAGTGGTGGTAAAAGTGGCCATAAGTATGTACATATTGCAGTCTTATCAGTGTCCCCTATTTGCTTTGACCTTCTTAGGATGCTAGGATTGTATAATTTCGGCTAAAATGATCTATAAAGTTAGATAGGAAGACATTTATCACCCTGCTATAATGTGCAGGCTGATGGCCACATTTTCTCAAAATGAGAATAAAGAGCTTATTACACCTTATACCATGTCACTTGATATGAAACCTTATACCATGTCACTTGATAGTGGCAGGGTATTATGTTAAACCATTTGCTGTCTGTGTGGCCATCTATCTGTCTATCAAGGTACACAGATGGGCATATATTTGAGTAATTGCCAGTTACTCCTATAATACCAAATAAACAAAGTTATCATATGACGTCGCATCTGAGAGTGTAATAAAGCCATGCATTAAAAACAATAATCCACTAGTGGATTAAATATGCAAATTATGTCGTAACGTTATGCGTCGACGTCCATAAAACGTCGCGTTTTGTAATGGCGAAATCGTGACGTTTTAATGCAAAATCTGCTAATAAAATGCGATTTTAGTGTCATATGATAAATAGAATCTTGCATTCATGCTCCTTATATTATTGAATTTATTAAACTCGTTGGTGAAAACGATAAGATGCTCGGCAAATCCTCGCATCTTATCTTTTTCTACAACTCGTTTAATAAATTCAATAATACATGGGCACTCATGTAAGATCCTCTATGTATTTAGGTATTTTGTTGGGTATTTTTGGAGTTCTTATCTTGCCTTGGACTAGCAGAAGAGAGACATATGAGCCACAACATGTCAAAATCAACAAAGTGGCATGTGTGCCCAGCAAAGACTCAGATCAACCTGGGCATCTGCCCAGGTTGATCTGAGTCTTTGCTGTGCACTTAAAGAGTAACTCAGGGTCTAAGCTACCTTCATGCAGACACCGAAGGCTCTGATCCGACTGGGCGGATGCCCAGAGTCTTTGCTGTGCACTTAAAGGGTAACTCAGGATCTAAGCTACCTTCATGCAGACAGCAAAGGCTCTGATCCAACTGTGCGGATGCCCAGGCTGATCTGAGTCTTCACTGGGTGCACATGCCACTTTGTTGGTTTTGTTGTTTAGCGGCTCATATGGATTACTTTTCTGGTGACCTTGGCAGCGGTATAAACTTTTATTGAGAATTCACGTTTACATGTAGCTTTGTTTTCTGGCAATGAGCTGACAGGCAAGACACGGCATTCCATGGAATTCTTGTTTGGCAATTAGGGGGTATTTGGAGTCATACACTTACTGGCAAACCCCAACAAATGCCCATCTGTAGGCACATCCATCCATCTGTCTGTAGACATTCGGTTTCTGGTCAGCTACTTGAATAATTATTGATGGGTTTTCTTTAGACTTGTGTTTTACGTTTGTCTTGGTACTACATTGTTGGGAATTGTTATTGGTCAAATTTTACTTATTTCTGACAGATGGTACTTTTCTATGGTGGGGTATCTTATACCATTTGCAATGCCTTTATTGTTGTTTTGTTTAATAATTTGTTTTACAGATGTTTACCCAACTGCGCCACCACTACCAACACTACCACCCAACACCACCATGAACAGTAAGTTTCCGGCAATAATGATATCCTGCAACCATTTATTGGATAGACTCTTCTAAGATCTGATTTGGACAAGTCCATTTGGTTTTTTTGCAGCGTGCTTGTGCAAAATATTAGAGCAAACGGTCTAGACACCAGTCAGGCTGCTCTTGCAGTCTGATAGAGCAGTCTATTTAGGAGCCATCTAATTGGGAGCGGTCTGTTCAGGGTGTGCAATGTTGGACTTTTCAGCCAAAAGTATCATGGCACAACATTGTTGGGATGCACTTCCTACACATACTTTGGGCAATAAAATATGTTGTTGTTATTTATTAAGTTACTATATTTATACAGTAGAAAGTGCAATGTTTGAAATTTAAAAAAATCACTCTTTGTAATAAGACTTAAACTTGTAAAAATGTAAGGGACATTATTTCTTGAAGTATTTTCTGCAATAATTTCCAGGCCCGGATCCAGACCACCACATACTGGTGGGGCTCTTGATAGCTGGTGGAGCTTTAGGTGCCGAGGTGTATGTGTGTCTGGGAGGGGGGGGGGGGGGGGGGGGGGGAGGGCGGAAGGGCTTGAAAAAAATACAATTAGGGATGAATTTTATGAGAAATTTTGCTAATGTCATTTTTGCCTTGAAATATATGTTGTGATATCTCATTAGAATCGCCTCGCCGAGGCGATTCTAATGAAATCTCATAACATATTTTCATCTAACCAGGCCCAGGTGGCGGGGCTCAAGCCCCAAAGCCCACCCCCTGGATCCGGGGCTGATTTCAGTCTTCCAGTTTTTGGTGTTTGAAAGTTTAGGTCTGTTACTGTTTGCAGAAATGACATAACATAGCTGATAACCAGAGATCTGAAATTGCTATTTCAGCCTGCTGCCTTACAGAAGGGGTGCCTTCAGAGTGTGCAGAAAATTTGTGTACCTTCTCTGTTGACCTAGCTACTGCAAGTGCCTACCCACAGTGTTTACAATATTTGGACAAATTTATATTTTGTGGTGCTGGTAGGTCATTTAACCCTGTTGCACTCAGAACAGCCAAACCTCTAAAGAATTTTGGCAGTTCTGATTTGACCCTGTTGCACTCAGATCAGCTAAAACTCTTTGGAGTTTTGGCAGTTCTGATTGCAATAGGGTTAATTCGGAGTTCAGTGGACTCTTCTATCCATGATATTAATTGGATGAGTCCATTTTTCATTTTAAGGGTGTCTGGCTTATTATGTATCATTTTTTGAGAGAATTTGTTTTTTTTTTTTTATATGCAAACAGTGTAGACCCTGATCAGATGCCACATCATATCTGAACTGGGTCTGCACTGTTTGTCTTTGTCCTTTTCATGGCATCAGTGGGTTTTAATGTTAACGGGAACACTTCCAGCCTAAGTTTCAGGGCAGGTAATTCTTTCCAAGAACTTGTCCCCAATTTCATTTTGGGGCTCCTCTATAAAGGTAAAAATTTGCTTCCTATAGGAACGGATTCTTTTAAGACTAATATTTGTAATACATAATCTCACACAAAATTTAAGGTAAATTCTCATCTGAAATAGGAACCATCTCATTGGGGGCCCCTCTTAAAGGTGAAAATTTACTCCCTCAAGGAACAGGGGCCATATTCATAAAGCCACTTAAGTTGTTGCTATGTGGTTGCTAAGGCTAAAAATCTATAAAGGAGATTCCCTACAAATATGAAATTTGCTCTGGAGGAACAGTTTTTGTAAGACTGTTCCTCCAGAGCAAATTTTATAGTTGTAGGGAATCTCCTTCAAAGAAATTTAGCCTTAGCAACAGCATAGCAACCACTTAAGTCATTTCATGAATACGGCCCCTGTTTCTTTCTTTTAAGACTAATTTTGAATAATCTCAAAATTTAGAGCTAATTTTCTTTCTGAAGTAGGACCACAATCATATATGCCTCGAAAATATTACAGGAATATGTGTACAGTTATATTTAAAATTGGCGTACCAATAAAACTTTTCACACATGCAGTCCTGCATTTCTCGGCTCAAAACAATTTTTTTTCCTGTTTTAATTTTTCTTTCTCACCTTTTTTTTTTATGTCCCCCCACCAAAGGTGAAGGGGAACATATTGTTTTCAGTGCGGATCCCGGTGCGTCGGCGTCGGCGTGACAGATTCTTGTATGCGCGAGATCTCTTTAACCATTGGATGGAATTTCACCAAACTTGCATGGATAAATCATTGGGACAAGCTTAAGAGCTGATTAGATTTTGGTGACCTTGACCTCATTTTCAAGGTCACTGGAGGACTTAGATGACAATTTCTTGTATGCATGATATCTCCTGAACCAATGGATGGAAAATCATCAAACTTGGATGGATACATCATTGGGACAAGTTTAAGAGCTGATTAGATTTTAGTGACCTTGACCTCATTTTCAAGGTCACTGGAGGACTTTGATGAAAATTTCTCTTATGCAAGATATCTCCTGAACCAGTGGATGGAATTTCACCAAGCATGCATGGATACATCATTGGGGCAAGTTTAAGAGCTGATTAGATTTTGGTGACCTTGACCTCATTTTCAAGGTCACTGGAGGGCTTAGATGACAATTTCTTGTATGCATGATATCACCTAAACCTATTGATGGAATGTCATCAAACTTGCATGGATACATCATTGGGACAAGTTTAAGAGCTGGTCAGATTTAAGTGACCATGACCTCATTTTCAAGGTCACTGGAGGACTAAGATGACAATTTCTTGTATGCATGATATCACCTGAACCAGTGGATGGAATTTCACCAAACTTACATGGATACATCATTGGGACAAGTTTAAGAGCTGAATAGATTTTGACCTCATTTTCAAGGTCACTGGAGGACTTAGATGACAATTTCTTGTATGCATGATATCGCCTGAACCAATGGATGGAATCATCAACTTTGGATGGATACATCATTGGGACAAGTTTAAGAGCTGATTAGATTTTAGTGACCTTGACCTCATTTTCAAGGTCACTGGAGGACTTAGATGAGAATTTCTTGTATGCAAGATATCTCCTGAACCAGTGGATGGATTTCACCAAGCTTGCATGGATACATCATTTGGGCAAGTTTAAGAGCTGATTAGATTTTGGTGACCTTGACCTCATTTTCAAGGTCACTGGAGGGCTTAGATGACAATTTCTTGTATGCATGATATCACCTGAACCAATGGATGGAATGTCATCAAACTTGCATGGATACATCATTGGGACAAGTTTAAGAGCCGATCAGATTTAAGTGACCTTGACCTCATTTTCAAGGTCACTAGAGGACTTAGATGACAATTTCTTGTATGCATGATATCACCTGAACCAGTGGATGGAATTTCACCAAACTTGCATGGATACATCATTGGGACAAGTTTAAGAGCTGATTAGATTCTGATGACCTTGACCACATTTTCAAGGTCACTAGAGGACTTAGATGACATTTTCTTGTATGCATGATATCTCCTGAACCAGTGGATGGAATTTCACCAAACTTGCATGGATACATCGTTGGGACAAGCTTAAATGCTGACTAGAGTTTGGTGACCTCGACCTCTTTTTCAAGGTCACTGGAGGACTCAGATTACAATTTCTTACACCTACAATATCTCATGAGTCAGTAGATGGAATTTCACCAAACTTACATGGATACATCGTTGGGACAAGCTTAAGAGCTGATCAGAGTTTAGTGACCTTGACCTTATTTTCCGGGTCACAAGAGGACTTAGAAAAGTGAAAATTTCATGAAAATTGATAATATCTCACTAGCATTCGGCTTGATTTCGACCTTACTTTTATAGATATACCTTTGGGACGATCTTAAGAGTTTACTTTGTTTTGATGACTTTGACCCTATTTTCAAGGTCAAAAGCTAACTTACAAATTCCTATTTTTTTTCTCTTAAAAATGAGTTATATCATGAATCAGTTGATGGATATTCATCAGACTTGCATGAATATATCGTTGTGACAGGTTTAAAACATGTATAGTGGTTGGTGACCTTCACCCGTTTGTCAAGGACATAATTTTCCATGTAGGATATCTTTAGAATCAGTGGATGGATTTTCTCCAAACTTGAATAAATATTTTATTTGTTCAGGCTTTTTATTCATTAGTGGAGATGGGAAATGGGCTGGTGGGGGGACATCAGTTTTTCTCTGAAAAACATTTCTAGTTTCTTCATGTTTTTTTAGCACATACTTTAATTTACTGTTTTGGTTCACAAGGCCAATTAGAAAAGGCAACAGATCCAGATTTTGCTAGGTCCTTTTATAGGGGAAATTCCCCATCTCATAATCTAATAAATACAGTATTTGCATAGACCAGTATTGTAGTAGCCAAATGAGTGGCAACATGACAAAACCAACAAAGTGGCATATGCACCCTTTGAAGACTCAGATCAGCCTTGACATCTGCCCAGTTTGATCTGAATCTTTGCTGTCGGCCTGGAAGTGGCTTAGATCTTTAGCTACCCTTTAAGTGCACAACCAAGACTCTGATCAGACTGGGCAGATGCTCAAGCTGATCTGAGTCTTTGCTGGGTGCACATGCCACTTTGTTTGTTTTGTCATGTTGCAGCTCAGTTAATGATGTCCTGTTAGTATTTTCTATCACATTTGAAAGAGATAATTTACAGCAGTAGAATAAAAAACATTGTTTATTCATTCCAGATCATCGTGACCATAGCCAGTGCTGCACAGAAGCAGGTATTGCTGACACATGTTTGCCGATGTGCCGAGGAATTGCACCAGACATGTCAGCTATTGACGAATTTGGAGTTTGCCTTGGCCACATTGAGACCATTCTACAATGCGCAGAAAATGGACATCGTAAGATCATTGAGCTGCGACACGACAAAACCAACAAAGTGGCATGTGTGCCCAGGGAAGACTCAGATCAGCCTGGGCAGTCGCCCAGTCTGAGCAAAGTCTTCACTGTCCGCATGGAGGTAGCTTTTACCTTTTGCTACCCTTTAAGCTCACAGCAAAGACTGATCAGACTTGGCGGATGCCCAGGTTGAGCTGAGTCTTTGCTGGGCGCACATGCCACTTTGTTGGTTTTCATCATGTTGTATTTCACATAAAACCCTAATTTGCACCTTAACTTGCAAAAGGCTCAATATCTATACATATTTGTAGCTGTAGAATTTTGAGCACACCTAAGGCACTGTGGGAGCTTACAGTTTTAGTAGGCTCCATCGTCTGTTATCAGTTGTTATCAGGCCTCTGTCGGTTGTCCATTCACAATTTCCAATGACCTCCTCAGAAACCACATGGCCGATTGTAACCAAATTTCAAATAGAGCCTCCAGGGCTTCTGGGAATTAATGAATGAAATGTTGTTCAAATGGTCCAGTACACATGATCAACATGGCCACCATGCCCATATATGGTAAAATCCTTTAAAACTCTTGTCCAGAACCAATGCTGATGGCTTTGAAACTTGTCATGTGGCATTAGGTACACAAATACCACCAGGATTGTTCAAATGATGACATTGGGTTGACCTTGACCCTTTTTCTTTTTATGACAAGGTCAAATTTGCATTCTTGTGATTTTAAATATTGAAAATGCTTAAACATAAGAGTTCATTGAAATTATAGAAGATTTTGGCCTAAAAATTGGGATATACAGTTATCTAGATGAGAACATGAAAATTTGTATAAGAAGTCAAGGAGGTTCTTTGACCTTTTACCCATGTCTTTCATGTTTCGACAATTTAAAACAAGTCCTCAAAAGCCACTGTGCCAATTGTAACCAAATTTCATATAGGGCCATCAGGGCTTGCTGGAAAGAAAATTTGTTCAAATGGTCCAGGTCACATGACCAACATAGTAGCCATGCCCATATATGGTAAAAACCTTTAAAAATATTCTCCTGAACTGATTGACGCATGGCCTTGAAACTTGATATGTAATATTGGAGACGCAAGTACTACCAAGATTGTTCAAATGGTGACCTTGGGTTGACCTAGACTATTTTTATGGCAAAGTCAAATTTCTTGCTGGTGCTTTTATATGGGAAAAATGCTTAAATAAAAGAGTTCATCAAGTTTATAGAAGATTCTGGTGCAAAGTTGATAAGTACAGTCAACTACATGAGTACATGAACAAATTCAAGTTCAAGAGGTCAAGGTCACTTTTTGGCCTTTTACCAATGTCTGTCATATTGTAACAGTTTCAAACTATCAGGATTGTTCAAATGACAACCCTAGTTTGACCTTTGACCATTTTACTCAGGTGAGTAATTCAGTTCCTCATGACCCTCTTGGCCCTCTTGCTAAGCTAAGATCACCTGTTGTAGAATTGGGCATGAGTTTGTATGATATGTTTAGGAAATCCTGTAGACCCAGATCAGACTGTTTGTATGTTCAGAGTCGGCACTATAGTCCTTCATTGTTTTAGAGCCCTGTCAGTGATATTTCATTAATTTTGGACAGAAATAGGACTTAATGAGATCAGACTATTTTTGTGTTCAGAGTCTGCACAATTATCATTAATTTTGGACAGAAATAGGACTTTATGAGACAATGATATGAATGAAGTATCTGCAGACTAGATGAGAATCACAACCTGGGCCTGACTTGAACCTAGCACCTCAGAAGTCCAGGGATCACTTGGGCAAATCTTTGTTTGTATATATTTACACTTGCCACTGACTTCCTATAGGTGAACCATATTGAGTAACTAGCTTCATACACCAATGAACGACAATGATCATGTAACATTGTCCTCAGGTTACGTCTAAGGTGTACAGACATCTTGATTGGTCCATGTAACATTCCATTTATGCCATGTCATGACGATGTTTGTTTAACATAATGGCTAAACATGTCCTTACTACCTTTTCTTCGACCCATATTTTGCATATTCTACACTAAATTACTGCAAAAACGGCACAAAAAAGGTAAAAAAATAATGTGTAAATAAAAGAAAAAAAAATCTGATTTTTCAGCTTTCGTCATGTGAAGCCAGAGATTGTCACTAAAGTTCTACAAGAAGCACTTCACGCTTCATGGAACTTAAACTTCGCCCACTGGCTTCATTACACAATAGATGATGAAAAATCAGAAGTTACTTCTAAAATGAAGTCATTGATTACATTACATACATACATCCCTCCATTTGTCTGTACGTACGTACATACTTGATCCGGTTAGACTCAGGTTAAGATTTTTGTAAGAGGTAGATTTCAGGGTTCCTATTATGGTAGCAACTTGAAATTTTGTATGAGGTTTTATATCTATAAGTTCAACAGGAATACACATGCATCAGGTATGATGATCTATATGTCACGGTCCACTGACATCGGACTTAGGCTAATTTTGCAAGGTTAAGATTTTTGTAAGGGGTAGATTTTAGGGTTCCTATTATTGAAGAAACTTGAAATTTCGTTTGAGGATTTATATCTATAAGTACAACAGGAATCACAAGAATTAGGGCATAATGATCCATATGTCATGGTCCACTGATTTCGGACTTGGCCAATTATGCAAGGTTAAGATTTTTGTAAGCGGTAGATTTTTGGGTTCCTATTATTATAGCAACTTGAAATTTTGTATGAGGATTAATATCTATAAGTACAACAGGAACTATACACATGGGTGAAAGTTTTCAGGATTAGTCCTAAATTCAGGATTTTTGAGGCCAACTGTCCCTATATAAAGTATAGGAAAACTCCTCTTTAAAGCATTAAACTATGTTTTATAATCTGAGTCTCTTATTTTATTTTCAGAATTTATCCCCACACAGCCTCTATCAGTGTCAGCCTCTGTACAGTTTGATCAGATGGTGGTCTCATGGTCTGCACCTAAGAAGAACGCTGACAAGATCCACTTTTATGAGATATACTATCAGTCAAATATGTCAGCTACAGCCAAGCCATTGATTGCTCAAGTGGTATGTTTTTCAGTGTGACATTTCAGTAGCCACTGAATCCTGAAATGCGCATACCATAAAATTAGGGGATGGGGTGGATAGGACCTATCCACCCCATCCCTAATTTTATGGTTTGTGCATTTGAAATGAATTGGAACTCTTCCAGGTGAATCAACTCTGTCAGTTATGTTTTTACCTCCCTTTTGAATGGGGATCAAATCTTAAAGGAGAGAGTTTACTCCTGAAGGAGCAAAATCTTTACGAGTAAACGCCATTTTGGAAGGGCTATGCTGTCCGGAGAAGGCCGAAGCAAACAGAAAGTCAGAGTCTCAGAGTTGTTCCCTTTTGTAAAAATGTCAGAAAAACATGAAGGAGAAAAACATATGAGCTGTGACACGCCAAAACCAACAATGTGGTTGTGTGCGCCCAGCGCAGACTCAGATCAGCCTGGGCATCCGCCCAGTCTGATCAGAGTCTTGGCTGTCCGCATGAAGCTAGCTTAGACCCTTAGCTACCCTTTGAGCACTTAATGCAGAGTCTGATCAAACTTGACGGATGCCCAGGCTGATCTGAGTCTGCACTGGGCACACAACCACATTGTTGGTTTTGTCGTGTCGCGGCTGTATCTTAAAGCAGAATTACACAGGACTGATTTAGATATGTAGGGTTATTCTAAAGAAAAAACAGACACACACACAAAACTAACCTAATAGTCAAATTTCTAAGATACCCAAACTTTTATAGGAACTTGGGTATTCATATTTTTTCAGAGCAAGAGTTTAACTGCCACAACAATAAATGGAGTGAAGAATGGGGCTACATACACAATTTGGATGGTGGCTAAGAATAGTTACGGGCAGAGTCATGAAAGTAATAAAACTTCACTTGTAGTATCAGGTAGGTGATTGAATTGGGAAGGAGAATTTTTTTTTTCATTTTGGTTTAAACAGTACTTTATTTCTTAATTCATACATACCATATACACACATACATGTACATATAATGTTAGGATAGGAAAACAAGTTCAAAGAACTTATAAATGTCCTCTCCGACAGTGAATAAATTACAAATTCAGAATCTTGTGTATCATGGTAAAGTCCAAATACTGTTTCATTAGGGCTTCCAGTAATATCCTTGAACAAAGTAGATTTTATTCAGATTTTAAATAACATAATTCATAGATTCATCTACAGCAGTTTAACAGTCTACAAAACATTACTTGTACCTTATTTTTTTTTTAAGAAATAGATCAGCTCTAGCAGTGAATTCTTGAGTAATAATTCACTGTTTGAAGGTCAGATGTAAAGTAGATCATATCACCAGGGCGGAGCGCGAGTGATATATCTACTTACAACTGAGAGCTGAACTATTTTGATTATAACACTCTAAAACGCTGAAAATGTATTCTTTTCATTCAAACTCTCCCAACCTTTGTGCAAGCACATTCATGTTCACGCCAATATTCTTAACTTTATCTAAGGTATATGTACATTTTTATGGCAATTTTAGAAAGAAAAAGAGATGCCGTCTTACATCTCAAAACGTCACAAAATTACCTCAGTAGTTGCAGTGACGTCAGCATATTAAACTCACATGCTCCGAAACAGTGAATTGTTGCAGAATAAAACACAAAAACTTTCCATTGCTTCTATAGGCGCACTGTGTTAGAATACATGATATTACTCTATAAATCTACTAGTTCAGACAATCAAACTATATAGTACTAATGATGTCACTGTGATGTCTCTGTGATGTTGTTCATAGGCTTCCCCACCAGTGGGTTATCATATGCAGTAATTGACTTTTGTTGAAATGGAAATGAAATGTTTTTGAATAGTTAGGGGAGAATCAGAGTTTGAAGTGGAGAATTAGTGGCAACCCTGATGAAAACCCACCCTTATCAATTTTCAGGCTTAACTCCAAGAAAACCTGTAAACCTTGAGGCCTATATTGTTGAAAATATCAACATCAGAGTCCACTGGGATCCCCCACTGAACAGTAATGTAAAAGTGACAGTCTACTGGGTATATTACAAACCAGATAATGTAAAAGACTATAGTCATGTAAGTATACTGATTTTTAGGCAAATCCAAAGGGGGTAGGGCTGGTATGGTCAATAGTCAATGGTAATAAATTTTTTGTCCAGTGCATAACAGGAGAAATTTTCGTTTTCATATTAAACAGGGTAAAACAGCTGCAAACTGGTGGAGAGGACATATTGGTGGTTTGGTCCACCACAGGACAAACCAAAAAGTGGCATGTGCATTCAGCAAAGACTCAGATCAGCCTGGGCATGTGCCCAGTCTGATCAGTGTCTTTGCTGTCTGCCTGGAGCAAGCTGAGACTCTACACTAGCTACACTTTGAGCATGCAACAAAGTCTTTGATCAGACTGGGCTGATGCCCTGGGGCCGTATTCATAAAGCCACTTAAGTCGTTGCTATGCGGTTGCTAAGGCTAAATTTCTATAAAGGAGATTCCATACAACTATGAAATTTGGTCTGGAGGAACAGTCTTACAAAGACTGTTCCTCCAGACCAAATTTCATAGTTGTAGGGAATCTCCTTCAAAGAAATTTAGCCTTAGCAACAGCATAGCAACCACTTAAGTCGTTTTATGAATACGGCCCCAGATCTAAGTTTTCTCTGGACCCACATGCCACTTAGTTGTATTTGCCATGTCATGGCTCATTTTGTTCCCTGACAGTATATTTTGGACAATCATAACTGCTTGTTGCTGTTTATTCTTTACATGTAACTGACATGAACAGTGCTCCAGATAAGAAGGGGTAACAAAGATAATTCAGAGATAATTTTACTTACTTCTCAACGGAATCATACATTGTGACCCCTCATTAGAACCGTCTCGGCGAGACGGTTCTAATGAGGGGTCACAATGCATGTTTTAATGGAAAAATAAGGAAAATTATCCCTAAATTATCCATGTTACCCCTTCTTATCTGGAGCTCTGATGAAGACAAGTGGCATCATGAAAAGTCACATGCCTGTAATATTTGCATGCTGGACATTTGCCGTGTCTCAAAAATATGGATTGGTGACATGTGGTTTTATGACCCTTTTCAACAGTATTTCAGTCAAGCTTAACTGATCGACAGGTGATAACGAAAGAGTGTGTGCAATGGAATCCTGTTTATGGTCAAACCCAGACCACCAGCTTAGCAGGCCAGCATTTAACCCACTGAGCCAGCAGGGCACCTGTCACAGAAAAATAGAAAGAAATAGAAATACTAAAAATATTAGCAATCATATATTGTTGGGTCTTCTTCAGATTTATGGGTTTGCATCTAAGGGAAATCTTTATAATAAACAGAGAATTAAATTATTTGAGCTTGCATTTTAGTTTAAAGGGTTTGAGAAAATCACACTTTTCCATTGTATGAATTTCAGATTGCATTTGACTTATAATTTGAGAAGAGCATGGCATGCTCCTCTCAAATTATAAGTGAAATGATGCCATAGATTTGGTACTATAGCAACTATGGAATAATCAACTGTTGTGCTTAGTATATTGGCAGAATGACATCTTGATGACATCACATTTACCCCAGCGGGCACAAAACGTCAAAATGACGTCATACTGACGTTGATGCGACGTCATCACGTCGCATCGACGTCAGTGCGACGTCATTACGACGTCGTGTGCCTGCTGGGACATCTGTATGAACTTTTAATGGCTATGGTAACAGATCAATGAAGACATTGGTTTCGGAACATGGCATACTCCGTTAATTTTTCAATGACATTACAAACTGAAATCCTTTCAACAGAAACTTCAGATTTTTAAACAAATAATTATTCTGAAGACATTTAATTATTTATAATGCATCTAAAAATATGAGTATTGGAAATTATTACTTACCTGATACTGTATTTGTATAGGATTACCCATATTATTTATGATACATGTATTAACTGAGGTCCCCCCTAGTAAAGAAAGGTTGAAGGTCAGCCATACTGTCAATACTCAATTAAAGAAAGGTAGTAATAGAAAAACCTATATATGAGCCGCGACGTGACAAAACCAACAATGTGGTCGTGCGTCCAGCGCAGACTCAGATCAGCCTGGGCATCCTCCCAGTCTGATCAGGGCCTTCGCTGTCCGCATGGAGGTAGCTTAGACTCTTAGCTACCCATTGAGCACTCAACAAAGAGTCTGATCAAACTGGGTGAATGCCCAGGCTGATCTGAGTCTGCACTGGGCGCACAACCACATTGTTGGTTTTCTTGTGTCGCAGCTCATATTCATATTGGCCTCAGCCTAGTACAGCAGACCACAGACTTGTAACTGGTCCAGCACACACCTTTCTGAGCCATTTCCAAAATGTCACTCAAAGGTCACATGATAGTATATAACTGACCAATGCAAAGATAACTTGCCATGTGACATAGTTCCACAATCAAAATCTCCCATGTTGAATTTCCCACAATAAGTCTGTGATTTTACTGTACAGTCAATGAAGAGATGCTTACCTATTTAAAGTAGGCAAAGCTTCGGAAAGGTGTTTAAAAATTGACTCATTACATTATAGGATTAGATGTCTTTGATTATTACAGGTGGTTGTGGATGGAGTCAGTGACTCAGTAAGGATAGATAACTTACTGGCCAACATGAAGTATGACATATATGTTGTGGCGAAACTCGGCCAATATGACTCTTGCCAATATCAATGACCTAAACTCAGCCATTATCAATGACGTTAATTAATAAAATTGCCATCAAGAAATTTCATATTACAGGTCCTTGGACTGTTGTATTGGCCTAAGGCCTTTGGCCTCAGGCCGATGCAACAGTCCAAGGATCTGTTACTGGGTCAATAAGAAATTTTTTGACTGATATCATTATAGTGTTAGATGTCTTCAATTATTGCAGGTGGTTGTGGATGGTGTCAGTGACTCAGTAAGGATAGATAACTTACTGGCCAACATGAAATATGACATATATGTTGTGGCATATAGTGCTGATGGACCTGGCCAGTCATCGGACATGATTTATATCAACACAAAAACTGGTAGGTATTACTGTCAAGATTGTAAATATTGGGATAGACATGTCTGACCATACAGTGTGATCCAGCAATCCCGGATTTGAGTCCAGTTGGAGGCAGAAATCTTTTTAACCATAAACAAGATTCCACTGCACACAGCCTTTCATTATAGCCCAACCATCATCTTGACATGACTGAAATACTGTTGGAAAGGATGTAAAACCCCATTCATCCATCCATCATGTAGTCTTCAAGTACTAAGAATATGAGTATAGAAACATATTAAATTGGCTTAATCACGCATGTAGCTTAACTTAAAGTTATAGCTATATTTCTCAGTCTGCTGAACTTGTTTGCCTTAAAATGGTAGTAGTGTATTTCTTTGATTATAAGATATTTTTCATTCCAAATAGATTTCAAAGATCTAGATCCATCTTGTAAGATTGTTTTGGAAGTGAACAACCCATTTTACAGCTGAATTACACAAGACTGATTTACATATTTGCGGTTATTTTCTTAGAGGAGCAAATTCTTTCCTTTAAGAGTAGATCCCATTTTCAAAGGACTATGCTTTCCAGGGAAGCAAACAGGAAGTCACAAAAGTTGTCTCCCTGTATGAAAATATGGGAAATACATAGCTGTGTTTCCAGTCACCTTAAGATGACACAATCTGTAAGTTAGTTATGTTGGTTGTCTGTTTCAGTCCCTTACTATTTCTCAACTGCTGCACCTCGCAAGGGAACATCCGAGAAAACTGTTGGTTTGGCTGTGGGTCTAACACTAGCACTTGTCCTGTTAGTAGCAGTAGCGGCATTATCCGTGTTTTTCTACAGGTAAAATTGTATTTCCTTATTTATAATGTTAGTATACCAATGAAATATAAACCCCACTCTCATGTAACATTTCTCAAGGTAAACTGATATTTCATATTTATTATGATAGCATACCTATGAACTATAAACCCACTGTTTCATAACAGTTGTTCATGTTTTGGTGACAATCCAACATTTGTATGGGTATATAGACCAAATAAAGATTTGATTTGGTTTCATTTGATATAATTTGATTTGATTAATAACAGTTTCAGTGCTCTGTCAGTGATATAGATTCATGAAATATTTTATTGTGAGGTATCACTGCAAGCTTCTCAATAAAGTTGACAGATAATTGGCCAAACTAGTCAGCTAGTCAGGAAACTTTATATTGAGTTCACAAAAGCTTAATCCATGTGATGGTAAACCATGCTGAAATAGATGTACTGTATTAGTCAACTCCCGCTGTCTCGAACATTGATATCTCAAAATATCTTCTTATATCCAAGAACATATTTCCTATTTTTTTTACATTTCAACTCCTGTTATCTCAAACTACTGATATCTCAAAGTAAATTTTCTGGTACCAGAAAATTTACTTTGAGATATCAGTAGTTTTGGCTGAAACTGGACCTCAAGGTATCGAGAGCTGACTATATACTAATACTGATAATTCCGTTTGCAGAAGAATGGGCTCCAAGACATTTACCAGTAGTAGTAATACTGGTACTGTAGCTTTTGAGAATCCTCATTACGGTGAACCAAATACAGGAGTAAAGGTAGGAGAACAGTCTCTTAGTAAATGATCAGAGCTCCAGATAAGATGGGTTTTGAGGATACTTCTGAAATATTTTTCCGTGGCACAGCCACATATAATTTCAGTATTGTTCCACATTTCACAAGATTTCATTGCTCAAGCCAGGCCGGGTAGGGCAGTCGGTAGGGCACCTGACTCGTAAGTCAGAGGTCCTTGGTTCGAATCCCGGTCTGGCCACATACTTTCGTTTCTCCTTCCGCTGATTCAAGAAGGGCAGTTGTCAGTTACTGGCGAAAGTATGTGCACTTAGTACTGGTTAACCGCTTAGGAGGTCTAAGCCTGCCCAGGAATAGTGTGGTTAGGTTAACTGACCGTCCCGACATGACCTTAGTTGTTTACCGTGGACGTTAAGCATCAAATCAACCAAATCAATCATTGCTCAAATAACGCATATGTCAAAATTTAGCAAATGATATCAGAGGTCAGTGACTATTTAATCTTCGTTTTTTCCTGTTGTACTGCACTGTGTGAATACTAGCACTCTGTCAGATATTAATTTAAAATGTTCCTCTTCTTTGTAAATTTACAATAGAAATTTTATCTAAAACAGACGCAGATAGTCAAAACTTTCTTTTTTTTGTTGTATATCTACTTTCGATTTCTACTTTTGGTTTAATACAGACAAACAAACAGTGCATCATGGTGGTAATTGTTTTAAATTCAGGTCAATTTCAAGATTGACCGGGGTCTATTTTGGAATTCCAAATTGGACAGCTCAGTCTTGAGATAGGTCATTGTCACTACCCTGCAGTGTCAAAATTACAGTTGTGGTGCATACCAACATAGCTCACTTGAGTTATATTCATGAAAGCTATTGTCAGCTCTTCACCTAGAGACATATTACAAAACACACTTCCATTTAATCACCGCTGATTATCATTTTTTAGCTCGCCTGAACGAAAGTTCAGGAAGAGCTATTGTTGTCACCCTGGCGTCGGCGTCCGCGTCAGCTTCAGCGTCCGCGTCCGCGTCGGCGTCCGGATCGGATGTTTTGGTTAAAGTTTTTTCAAGACCTATATCTCCTTAACCCATGGATGGATTCATTTGATACTTGCACTGTAGTTAGATATTGGTCCAAAGTTTAACAGGGTACCACCCCCACCCCTGTTTGTGACCTTGATGTCAAGGTCATGGACTTAGAAAATTGGGAGTTTTTTTAACTGGATGTTTTGGTTAAAGTTTTATAAAGCCTGATATCTCCTTAACCCATGGATGGATTCCTTTGATACTTACACTGTAGTTAGATATTGGTCCAAAGTTTTTCCAAGTACTACCCCCACCCCCCTCAATGACCTTGATGTCAAGGTCATGGACTTAGAAAATTGTCTTTTTATTGATTGGATGTTTTGGTTAAAGTTTTTTAAAGACACATATCTCCTGAACCCATTGATGAATTCTTTTTATATTTGCACTGTAGTTAGATATTAGCCCAAAGTTTTACAGCGTACTACCCCAGCTGTGCTCAGTGACCTTGATTTCAAGGCCAGGGACTTAGGAAATTTGGTCTTTATTAAAGTTTTCTAATAGCATACTGATTCATAATGCATGGCAGAGATTTAGTTTACACTTGAACTGATGTTAGAACCTTTTTACAAAACACTATATACTTACCCCACTACCCTACTGGATGACCTTGAAGTCAAGGTCATTGACTTTGAATTTTGGTTAAAGTTTTATATTTATGAAGACATAATTTGACAGTGCCACAATAGACTCAGTTGACACTTAAACTTTGACTGATGTTAGATAATGGTTCAAGGTTTGATACACCCTAGCCCCCCATCCCCCACTCATCTCCCCACCCCCTACCCCTTAGTTCTTTGATATAAGCTCATGGACTTTGAAATTTCAAGTGGATTTTTTTTTATTTTAATTTTATTTTTGTCACCCGACGTAGGCGGAGGGGGACTATAGAAATGACCCTCGTCCGTCCGTGTGTCAGTCCGTCCGTCCGTCTTTCCGTCCTTCCGTCCGTCCGTCCGTCCGAAATCTTGTCCCCGCAACTCCTCCTACGTCTTTCAGCGGATTGATTTGAAATTTTACAGATTGTATTCTTATGATATGAAGATGTGCATGTGGTTTTTTCTTTTTGTTTCGGCCATTTTTGATGGAGTTACGGCCCTTGCTGACTCAGACCTTGTCCCCGCAACTCCTGTCACATCTTTTATCAGATTGACTTGAAATTGTGCAGAATGTTTCATCATGATCTGAAGATGTGCATGTGATTTTGGAATTTCAATTGTCCTATATTTTACAAAGTTATGGCCCTTTGTCGTTTTTGGTATTTTTCCAACTTTTGAACCGTTTGACCGAGAGAGCTGAAATTTGGTATGCTATTAGCATTTGGTAAATTGAGTATTCTGATTATTGTTAGGATATGCTAAATTTATTAGTGACAGAGTTATTCCCCTTCCATAGATAATAGACATTCACTTAAAGGTAAAGGGATAACTCAAGAACTATTCATATTAATGGGCTGAATTTTCATAAATGCATTGTTCTTTTTCATCAGATTCATATTAGGAGGATTATGGCCCTTGTTATTTTGTTATTGGGTATACAGTCTTATGTTTTGGGCATTCTGTAAGGGCCTAAAGTTTCAGTAGCCTGATTTTACACATATATGCCCAGTTCTGAACTTAAGTATTTTATAACCTCATAGAGGCCCAGTAATTGGGGTATATGTCACTGCTTATGCTTCAATCATTATTTGCTTTCCAGGTTCTGTTATACACATATTTTCTGGTTTTGCACATAAATGCCCCTTTCTAAACTTAAGTATTTTATAACTTCATAGAGGCCCAGTAATTGTGCTTCAGTTATTATTTGCTGACCAGGTTCTGTAATACACATATTTTCTGTTTTTGGCCATATAGTTACTCTGAAACTGAATAAAGGGCTGCAGTTTGTGACACATTTCAAACGTCGGGTGACACTTGGCCGATGACCTTTTATAAGACTTATTTCTGAGATAGCTTTTGTTTATAAATGTGTTGTCATTATGGACTTGCTTGCCTGAAGTTTTATGCATAGAGTCCACACCACCGTAGTGACTGTGTGATGGGCAAGCACCTATTCAGGCGAGCTATGCTGTCAGGTGACAGCTCTTGTTAAAAGATTTTTCTTGATTTCCTAATTCTCAACAAAAACATTTGTTGGTGAGACAGTTCTAATGAGGGGTCACCACATAGGTTTTTATTGAAAAATATAAAAAATTATCCCTAAATTATTCCAGTTTTATCTGCAGCACTGAATGATGAAAAAAACAAACAAACATAAACTGCCGTAATAACATATAGACAGCAGCAGCTATGTAACTGAAATCATTTAAGTGTTTTGGTGGCCTGTCAGCTCCTGTGTTTACCCACAGTTTCAAATGTTATCATTTTACCTTGACCAGCTGGCCTTAATCATCTAATAAAGCCAGTTTCATAAAAAGCTTCATTTCAGGGAAGTAGAAACAAGTATAAATATTGTACCATTGTATCACGACAAGGGGTAACAGGACAATTTTTCATGTTTCTAAATAAAAGCACATGTTGTTACTCCTCATTAATACCATCTCTGTTCGAGACAGGATCTACTATTAAAGAAAAGAATTTGATCCTCGGGGAACAACTTCCTCCTTTAAGAGTTGATCCCCTTTTCAGCAGGAAAGATAAATCAAAATAGGGGATAACTGTACTCGAAATTGTCATTTTGGGAGGTAAATCATTTGTTTTATGCTCACAAATTTTGTTTTAAGGCGATGCATCAGTGGAGCTGTAAAACGGAATTAGCTACCATAAAACCGACAATTTGCCTCCCCAAATGACAATTTTCAGTACGGTATCCCCATTCTAATTCACTTTTCATATTTTCACCTTTCAAAGTGTATTACTTTGCAACTAAAGCACACGCTTTCAGTGGTGATAAACCAGACACCAGCCAATGAGAAGCAACAGAATGACGTCAGGCTTTTGACAGTATATCGCAGGATTATACTATTGCAGATTTTTGACGTTATCCATTCAGACGTTGCGTAATATACATATTTGCATTAGAATATTGGTGGTTAAGTAATGTATGGGAGTTAAGCCAGTAATGCTAACATTGAAATGAAGATTTCGTTTTCATTGCACAGATATCTGGCTTACCCGGAAGCTCAGCTGACAATCAGTTTGGTTACACAACATTACATGAAGAAACAGATACTGAGTCAAAGCACACATACAATGAGTACGACAACGATACGAGTAGAGCTGACAATGACAATAGACCTCGTGATAATGGTGATCAGAAATATGCCTATGATAATCCATTGGCTAAGGAAGGGGAAGAGCCGGCCACTCTGAAGGTGGATCAATAGTTGACAGCAGTCAGGGTCATTTGAACAGGGTCTCAGAATCGACTACACAAGACAGCGTTGCTCAAACTTCTTCAGTTTTACTATTTCTCAGATTTTTTGTCAAGAAATAATTTTCATCAGCAGTTAACACCATCTACACACTGAAATCTCAGGTATTATTAACCCTATTGAACTCAGAAAGACAGAAATTGTATGCAATTGGAATTTTTGACTGCTACAGGGCTAGGGTATATGGATATTCTTTCATGGGGAGCAAAATTAATCTGCCATTTTCATTTTTTGTCACACTTTTAAATTGGGGGTGGGGGTGGGTGAGGGGGTGGGGATTAAGGGCACAGGCTGTTCTTAAAGAAAAAAATGGTTTCCATGGAGAAATCTCCTTTCTGTAAGAATGCACTTCATTTAGGAAAGGCTATGTTATCCAGAGAATCAAACAGGAAGTCACAAGAGTTGTTTTCCTTTATAAAAATGGCAGAAAAATATGAAGGTGTATCCATACACAACAAACATGTATAGCTCTACTCTTTCAATCAAGAATTTGCTGTCAATTGTAAGTTTCTTTCAGGGGCCGTATTCATAAAGCCACTTAAGTCGTTGCTATGCTGTTGCTAAGGCTAAATATCTATAAAGGAGATTCCCTACAACTATGAAATTTGGTCTGGAGGAACAGTCTTTGTAAGACTGTTCCTCCAGAGCAAATTTCATAGTTGTAGGGAATCTCCTTCAAAGAAATTTAGCCTTAGCAACAGCATAGCAACGACTTAAGTGGCTTTATGAATACGGCTTCAGGAATATCTCCAAATGAAATGTTAAACAAATATTCAGGTGAAAGTGTATCCACAAACCTCCACCTTTGGGTGATATAAAGATTGAATCAGGTCTTGTAATAGCTCTTGTTTTATGATCATATTTGCTATTCTGAAGCAGTCTAATGCAGTTACATGCAAAAGTTTTATTAATGTCTCTATGCAAATACAGCCTCAGGATAGCACTTCAATATAGGAGGAAATTCAGGGCATTGTAATGTAATCAAATATTTGGAAACAGCAAGGTTTTAGATTTATCATTCAAGTTCATCTCCACTTTATGCTGGAATGTGTGGATTTGCCTTTAATGCCAGTTGATCCCATTTGAGTCTAACAGCTTCATTATATGAGCCGCGACGCGAGAAAACCAACAAAGTGGTTTAGCGCCGAGCGCAGACTCAGATCAGCCTGGGCATCCGCCCAGTCTGATCAGAGTGTTTGCTGTCCGCATCGAGGTAGCTTTAACCCTAAGCTTCCCGTTACATGTAAGTTCTTAGTGAAGACTCTGATCAGACTGGGCAGATTCTCAGGCTGATTTGAGTCTCCACTGGGCGCACAACCACATTGTTGGTTTTCTGCTGTGGAGGCTCATATTTTGGCAATTTGATTTCCAAGTGGGAATGGAATTGTGTCCTTACCATGCATGATGTACCGTAAAAAATTCTAAATATGGAGACACCTAAAATAATAACTGTGATAGTCCTAATCATAGTACTGTTTGGTTTTACATTGCAGTAATGCATCCAAAAGATGCAGATGGAATGGCAAACAGTGATGAACATGATCAGACTGCTTCCAATGGAGCAGTCTGATCTGGGTCATCACTGTTTGCTCAGACCTGTCTGCCCCAATACTTAGAGTTTTTGCAGTATTTCTTGAATCAGTGAAGTGTTCGTGTAGTTCACATGTGTCTTACGAATTAAGACAGGTTGTGACATGATAAGGTTATTTTTAGAAGTAAACAGGGTAATTTTCCTGTGATTAAGGTTCACTTAGAATTAGCTTAGTGAATTGATAGTCAATGATATACTCATAGTAGTATTTTGATTTTAAAAATCCTTTTTTATTTCAACTTTTCCTGTGGTAGTTTGCAATTTGCTTGTTAAGATCTGATATTTTAGTGTTTTTTATTAATGCAATATGATCATGATTGCACAGCAATTCATCATTCACGTAGTTATACCCCCGGCATACAAAGTATGTCGAGGGGTATATAGTTTTCGTCTTTCCGTCCATTCGTCCGTCTTTCCGTCCGTCCGTCCGTCCATTAGTCCGTCCGTGTGTTAGTTAACATTTGCGTTAAAGTTTTGCGTTAAGTTTTTTATTCTGCTTCTGTTGACCAGAACTTGTTTATAGATGCTTATTATTTTAGTAGAGGATGAAAACTAATAAATTTGCATCATCTAGATGCTGCTGCTGGCCTAAGGTCAAGGTCACAGACTTTGAAATTTGTGTTAAAGTTTTGTGTAAAGTTTATGCTATTGCTCTGTTTTTTCTGAAAGACTTAATTGTAACTTGTTCATATGTGCTTAGTGTTAGTACAGGAAAGATACATATTAGTTTGCATCATCTGGTTGCTGCTGCTGGCCCAAGGTCAAGGTCACAGACTTTGAAATTCGTACAATAGCTGCGTTAAAGTTTTTTGTTAAGTTGTTTTTATGCTTATATTTTGAATATGCTTGAATTGAACCTTTTCCGATGCTACTAGGTGTACTTCTAGGTTGAAATGAATTAATTGACATCATCAGGATGCTGCTTCTGACCTAATGTCAAGATCGCAGACTTTGAAATTTGTATACTGTTTGTGTTAAAGTTTAATGTTAATTCATATTGTTTGCTTATAGTTTGAATATACTTCAATGAAACCTTTTATATGCTGCTAGGTTAAAACTGATTTGTTGACATCATTCGAATACTGTTGCTGACTTAAGGTCAAGGCCACAGACATATAAATTTTTGTAAATTTGTGTTGAAACTTTTTGTTAAATTTGTATATCTTTTTCCTTATGCAAATTTTAAATGGAACCTTTTGGCTTTCATCTATGCGCCTTTCACTGGGTTTGTTACAAAATTTCCACCTGTCTGTCTGTAACATTTGCTTCAAAGCTTGGTATTAAATGTGTTATTAGGGGATGGCGCTGGGCAGGGGTATACGTGAGCCCCTGCTCACTTGCTCTAGTTGTTTTATGTTTTCACGTGCATAAGTAGTTCTTTCAGTTTTGGCTTAAAGTCGCTGTATAGCCCTGAAAAAAATAAGTTCTGACTCACAGAATTTAGGCTTGTAGTAGAAAGCATTAGATTTGTCATAAATTATATTCTTCTTGTCATACATAAGGTGAATTGGTACACTTCCAGGGAAAGCAACTCTGTCATTTCCATGTTTGCCTCCCTTCTCAATAGGGGGCAACTCTTGAAGGAAAGAATTTGCTCCCTTGGGAGCAAATTCTTTCCTTTTACAGTAGGCCCCCTTTGGAAGGGTTTCATCCTCCTGTAAGCAAACAGGAAGTCACAGAAGTTGTTCCCCTTTGTAAAAATGGCAGAAATACATGGAGGTGTACCCATACAACTTAAAGGCAAATGACTTAAAGATCCTGTTATGGCCTTGTCTCATTTTTCACTGACTTTTGAAAAGCTGCAGCTTTTGCTCAAAGGTCTACCAAATAAACATTTTATCTTGTATTTTAGAAATCCTTTAATGCCCAGCATTAATTGTGTAGAATTGTCTGTGAAATAAGTATGTGAACTTTGTAGCTTGTATAAAAGCTTGTTGAAATTTGTTTTATTTTAGCTGCCTTTCATGTTATTTATCAGGCAAAGGCTTGAGATAAGTCTTAGAATTTTGTTACCTGCATTTCTTTCTTTTTGGCTGTTAAAGACGTGTGTAATGTGTAATTCCCTTACATGCTTAAATATTGGGACATCTAAAATCCATAAATTTTCCTTTTGGAACAAATGGAAAATTATTGGTTTTAGGTGTCCCAATACTCAAGCACATTAGATTGTTTAATTTGTTATTGCTTTCAAATGTAAACATATCAGATGTATTTCCTATGCAAGGTAATGCTTTCTGGCTTTCACAATCATTCTCTGTTATCAATCTCACTAAAGATTATCAGGAAATAAAGTTAAATAATCACACAAAATCAGGCAAAAAATCGTCTCACTGAAGAAATCAGGTAAAAATCAGTCTCATGAAGTCTGAAGGCTAAACACAGTCTTACTAGAGAAATCAGGCAAAAATCAGACTGACTCATGGAAACAGGCTTAACTCAGTCTCACTGAAGAAATCAGGCAAAATCAAATTAGTCTCACTCTAGAAATCAGGCAAAAATCAGTCTGACACAAGAAATCAGGCTAAACTGAGTCTCACTGAAGAAATCAAGTGAAAATCTGTTTCACGTAAGAAATCAGGCAATGATCAGTCTCACTCATAAAATCAGGCACAAGCCAGTCTAGCCAAAGATATTATACAATTAAAATGCCTGATTTCTTTAGCTCATAGAGAATGACTTCAAAAGCTTGAAAAACAAACATCCTAATTCTTCTACATTTCAATCAGAATCTCAAGAGTGAGCAGTGCAAAAGGTGCTTTAGGACATGTGAGCCACAACTTGACAAAATGCAACAAGGTGGCATGTGTGCCCAGCCAAGACTCAGATCAGCCTTGGCATCCTGCCAGTCTGATCAAAGTCTTTACTGTGTGTTAAAAGGGTAGCTAAGGGTCTAAGCTAACTCTGTGCGGACAGTGAAGACTCTCCCAGACTGATCTGAGCCTTCGCTGGGCTCACATGCCTTTTCGTTGGGTTTTTCTTGTCATGGCTCATTTATGAACAGTAGCATGTGTATCTGCCATGTCTGATAAGGGTCTCCACAGTCTATGGATCCTAAAGAATTTACATAACAAGCAGCAAATTCTGGTCAGCCTGATCTCGGTAGGCCATGTGTGCAGGCTGATCATAGTTTTAGCCATTTGTTCATGCTATTCCCAAATGTGCACTGTTGGGACACCTAAAACCATTAATTTTCCATTTGTTCCAAATGGAAAATTAATGGGTTTTAGGTATCCCAATATTTAAGCACATTACTATACCCTAATGTGCTTAACTATTGGGACACCTAAAACCATTAATTTTCCACTTGTTTCAAATGGAAAATTAATGGTTTTTAGGTATCCCAATATTTAAGCACATTAGGGTAATTATTTGGGACAGCTAAAACCATTAATTTTCCATTGAACAAATGGAAAGTTAATGGTTTTTAGGTATCCCAATATTTAAGCACATTGGGTAAGTTTTTTATCACTGTTCAATGCATGATAGCTTTGTGCAAGAAAATCAAATGTGAATAGCTTGTATGTGATACTATGGTTGTAAATACTCCTTGTTTTACATGTTATTACCTGTTAGAGCATAATACAGATTTATTTTTGATAATACTCACAATTTTGTAAATACTTGTATTATTCAGGGTAGTGTACATGTTGCTTTAGTTTTACTTGAACATTCCGAATTACATTAACATTATGGTATATACCTGGCCTTAGGATGAAAGATTTGTACCTTACTGTATTTATCTGGCATTAAGACTGGGTTTTCTCACTCATAATGGGTTTTCTCACTCATAAAGTACCCCAGATATGTAAAACATCGGTGTGAACAGTAGCTTAGCTATTATACAGGTTGTTACTTGTCCAAAACAGTACCAAGTACTTTTAGGAGTGTTTTTGAAGAGAAAAACTTATAGCTCAGCCGGGCCGGGTAGCGCAATCGGTAGGGCACCTGACTTGTAAGTCAGAGGTCCTGGGTTCGAATCCCGGTCTGGCCACATACTTTTGTTTCTCCTTCCGCTGATTCAAGAAGGGTAGTTGTCAGTTACTGGCGAAAGTATGTGCACTTAGTACTGGTTAACCGCTTAGGAGGTCTAAGCCTGCCCAGGAATAGTGTGGTTAGGTTAACTGACCGTCCCGACATGACCTTAGTTGTTTACCGTGGACGTTAAGCATCAAATCAAATCAAAATCTTATAGCTCAATGATGCTTGACTGATTTACATATTCATGGTACTCTATGAAGAAAAAAACTTGCCTTATTTAAGAAATAAATCCCATTTCAGGGGCGGATCCAGGAATTTTGAATAGGGGGTTCAAATTAGCTGAGGGGTTCGATTTGCGCAGTTCGACCAATTTTTGCTGAAATTCCCCATGAAAATGAAATAATTTAGGCTGAAGAGGGGGTTCCTTTGAACCCCCCGAACCACCTCTGGATCCGCCACTGCATTTTCCCGATGTTCATGGAAGTATAAACAAAATGGGTCATGTGCATAGTAAGTGACACCCGAAGGGCACTCACGTTAACTTTGCACATGACCCTTTGTGATCATACTTCCATGAACTTCAGAAAAATGAAATTTGTCTGTATATTATAATTACGTTTAACAACATTTAATTCTAAAATTATTTTGAGCATCATTTTCGATTTTTTGAGAGCAAAATTTGTAAAATATACGAATATATATATGACGATAAGCTGTCACTAATCAACAGGTAAGCTGCTTACATTAAATGGATGTTGCCATGACGTGACGTGAAAAAGAGTGTTAAAATGGCCAATGGCATCTTTTGTTTACATGTCATGTTGTGTCACGTGACCGACTCTTGTTCATGGAAATATGAACACTGCTTCTCCGTAATAGGTTCATCCAAGGAAAATCAGAGAAAATGTTATTATAGCTGAATAAATACGGTAAACAACAAGAAATAACCAGTGTTGTGTATTCCATATTATTGATACAAATCAAATAAATATGATTGACCTAATGACTATAATGGTATGATAAACTTTTGGTGCCTACTGTTTTCAATTTAGCTAAAATGATAATATGAGCCGACAAAACCAACAAAGTGGTTGTGTGACCAGTACAGACTCAGATCAGCCTGGGCATCCGTCCAGTATGATCAAAGTCTTTGCTTTGGGCTTAAGGGGTAGCTAAGGGTCTAAGCTACCTCCATGCGGACAGCAAAGACTCCGGTCAGACTGGGCAGATGCTCAGGCTAATCTGAGTCTGGGTTGGCGCACAACCACATTGTTGGTTTTGTCGTGTCACGGCTCAATTACGATAAACTACAAGAAATGGCCAGTGTTGTGCATTCCATATTATTAATACATATCAAATAAATTGATTGACCTAATCATTACTGTCTTGCTCTAGTTGTGTAACATTGTCCAGAGTGAAACTGTTTCTTGTGTTTGGGATGATTGCAATTTCTGTTTCTTGTGTTTGGGATCATTGCAATTATCACTTCTTAAATGCCATATTTCATAATGAGATTACTCAGGTATAAAATATGTTCATGAGCATATCCAGACAAGTCTGTGCACATAAATTATCCCAGTCATGCCCAGCTCTATAAATAGGACATAGGCAAAAAGTGCAGACCCAGATCAGATGCTGCAAAATGCAGCATCTGATCAGGGTTTACACTTTTGCAGGGTTTACACTATTTGCCTATGACAGATGGGTATTTCTCCTGAAAAGAAAAATGATAAATATGACCTAAACCAGACATCCTTAATTAATAAATGAGCTCATCCTTTTGATAAGGATAGAATAGTCCATTGAACATAAATGGGCTTAAAATAGTCTCCAGTATAGTGCAAAATAAAGGAAGAACAATACAAAGCCCTGTATATGCCAAAATGATTAGTTGGTTAAAAATATGCTTGGAATAAATGTTGGCCATAGCATCTATAATGATCATTTCTGTCATTTCACAACATAATACTAGAACTTTTTGCACCAGTTTTGAATCTCTGAGGTCTTTTTTTATTTCAAATTATACTTTTTTTTTAATTTTTCTATGTTGTAGTTTGCACCAAAGATCATTAATTATTGGTTGTCAGTATGCTTATTGAGAATTTTGCACATTGCAATATTAATCAGAATTTATATACTTGTTATCAACATTTAGGTTGTGTAAAATCAATGTAAACAATTTATAACAGAATTATGCCTTGTGGATAGGTTTCAATGCAGACTCAAATCAGTTTGCAATTTGTTGACTCTGATACAGTTCATATCAAACTTCTCATATATGTAGGCTGATTTGATAGCATTCTGTGCTCCCAGATTTTAATGAATTAATGAATGAACCATATGGAATCTATATAATATATAAGACTAAGAAGTATAAAAGGGGGTACAGTAATGTGCCTAAATTTTGGAACACCTTAAATCAATAATTTTTCATTTGGGACAAATGGAAAATTAATTATTTTAGGTGTCCCAATACTAAAGCAAAGGTGTATAATTTTGTTATTCTGGAATGGAAAAAAACCACATCTTACATCAGAATTGCATGAGACTTACCATATACATGATAATTTTTGCGGTGTTCCATTTTTCACAATATTTCGCGGTCACTAAGAAACCACGAATACTAAAATAGCAAAATAATTTCCTGTTCCTTACAAAGTATCTTCTGTAGACACAGTGTCCATATATTTTGTTTCCATTAGTTTTGGTAATTGCTGGTACTTTTCACTTGAGGCAGTTCTTTCATTTACCCGCGGCAGCCCTGCTGCAGGTTAATGAATGAACTGGCTCAAGTGAAAAAGAAGCAGTCTTACTTTTTGTGCATGTTGCTTACTGCAAATGTTAAAAATCACGAAAATTAATGACCCTATACCACGAAAATTAACGCATATACGGTATTTGTATATATTGGGTAATTTTGGAACAGGCAACCCCCTTATCATAGGAAAATCAATATGGTATCTTATCACAGGACTAGTTATCAGGGTGTTCAGTCTTTTAGCAATCACTGCAGACCCTGACCAGTTTGCTGCTAAACTCAGTATGATCTTCTTGGTGTACACTGTTTTCGCAGACACTAAATGAGCCGCGACATGACAAAACCAACAAAGTGGCATGTTCCTCCAGCAAAGTCTCAGATCAACCTGGGAATCAGTCCCGTCTGATCAGTCTTTGCTTTTGTTATGGAGGTAGCTTAGACCCATAGGTACCCTTAAAGTGCACAGTGAAAACTGATCAGATTAGGCGGATGCCCATGCTGACCTGAGGCTTTCCTCGGTGCACATGCCACTTTGTTAGTTTTATCTTCTCGCGGCTCTATATTGAGTGTTTTCTTATCATACAAATGGCATGAGGGACATTATTATTTGTTGTAAATAAGTTTCCGGCAAATTTACACTTTTACAATTTTTTATTGTTTTAGTTTTGTGTTAGAGTTTTGATGAGCTGGTTGTAAAAAATGATCTGGTTGTGAACATTAGACTAGATCTGTGTATAAGATGGATATCGAGTTTTATGCGCCTAACTTCAAAGAAGTTTAGGAGGCATATTGCGTACACCTTGTTTTGTGTCGTTTTTGGGTAGGGATGGAGGGACTCAGACCAGAATATTTACTTTTGAGATATTGAAAGTTGACATACCATACTTTTTTTGGCTATAAGAAGGGTTTTTTCACCTACCACAGCATACAAGATAGAGTCACCCGTGTGCTTTAAAGACAATAGCAAATCTTATCCCCCATGTCTAACCATGTGGGATTAGCTACACATGAATTTGTTCAAATTTCTTCGCTCAATTTCTTCCCAGACATGATTTAGGAACATTCATTTTACATAACACTATTATTGTCAGTAAATAATCTTCTTCTAGCTTACCAGCTATTGTACCAGTTCTTTGGCTTTTTTCGATTTCCTATCTGAGGTGATCATGTTCATGGTTAGATTTATGATGTCAATCTCCAAGGCACTCATTAAATTACACCAGAATAGCTTATTTTAAGGAAGAAGCAAACATTCAGCCAAATAATCTTTTTAATATTGGTAGGTGAGAAAAATAATCAATCACTGATGTCCAGTGAGGATAGGGATTCCACCCTAGGGTCTACCATTCAAGTGGGAAACTCGGCTGAGCCTCGTTTCCCACATGACTGGTAGACCCTCATGTTGGGATCTCCTAATCCCCACTAGACATATATATATAAATTAGTGTGGTGTTATTCTGCTAGAAGATGGTTTCACATCCTGAAAATCTGGATCCGTCTTAAATGATGGATCCAACTGACTAACAAGATGGATCTAAATTTTGTTGATTGTTTTGGACAGGTTATTACCGTGTCTTAAACTAAATAAATCCGGTAGTGATCGGTGAAGATTTGACTTATTAACCTTTACAAGAACAGGGTGAGCTTAGAGTTTGAGATTTGTATATATGTTAAAAGAGCAATTTGTTATATCTGCATCACTTATATATATATACATACATTATATAAAAGAGATTATATATTTATAAAACTACATTGATGTCTTTTTGATGTGTTTAAAGCCAGTCCCCTATAACTGTTAGCAAGTACTTATTTGTGGTGCTTTGTCAGTTTGAAACTTTAAAAGGGATATAATTTATCATTTTGAAATGTTCTGAAGAAATACATTGAGCAGCATCCATGTTTATTCCACAGTATGTCAGACATAAACACTGCGGTTGTTGGTCTGCGTATGGGGAATCGATACACTTTCAGGGGAAGCAACTCTGCCATTTTCATTTTTGTCTGCCTTCTCACTGGGGGGTCAATTCTTCAAGGAAAGAATTTGCTTCTCTTGGAGCAAATTCTTTCCATTAAGAGTAGACTCCTATTTGGAAGAATTAGTCACCCAAGGGAGCAAAGAGAAAGACACAGTTGTTTCCCTTTGTAATTTGACAGTAAAACATGACTGTGTGCACATTATTGTTGTTGAAAAATTTAGTGGTTTAGTCTGTTAAACATTTGCATCTGGTTCAGAAATATATGGTAAGAAAGAAATACTGTCTGGGTGTATGTCATCCCAATGGTGCTGCTGCTGATCTATCTTGTAAGAGGCTGTGAAATGTGCATAAAGACCTGGGGCCATATTCATAAAGCCACTTAAGTCATTGCTATGCGGTTGCTAAGGCTAAATATCTATAAAGGAGATTCCCTACAACTATAAAATTTGGTCTTGAGGAACAGTCTTTGTAAGACTGTTCCTCCAGAGCAAATTTCATAGTTGTAGGGAATCTCCTTTAAAGAAATTTAGCCTTAGCAACAGCATAGCAACCACTTAAGTCGGTTTATGAATACGGCCCCTGGAAAGTGCAGTTGCTGATATATCTTGGAGGATCATGTTGACAGCACTTGAACAGCTGAGAAGTGCGGTTGCTGATATATATCATTGAGGATATTGTTTAGAGCATCGGAAAATCTGTTAAGTGCAGTTACTCATATATTCTGGAGGACACTTTTGACTGCATTGGAAGATCTATAAAGTGCAGTGCAGCTGATATATCCTGGAGGATGCTACTGACTGCACTGGAAGATGTGAAAAGTACAGGTACTGATATATCCTTTAACATGCTGTTGACTTGACTTGAACAGTTGCTGATATATCCTGAAGGATGCTGTTGACTGCGCTGGAAAATCTGTCAAGTGCAGCTGTTTATAAATCCTGACTGCACTGGGAGACCTGTGAAGTGCAGATGCTGATATATCCTGATGGCATTGGAAGACCTATGAAGTGCATTTGCTGATATATCCTGACAGCACTGGAAGACCTGTGAAGTGCATTTGCTGATATCAGAACCCGTCCGACATATTTTCTTAACAAAAACTTGTGTGAAGTTATATCAAAATTGGTTAATATAATTAAAAAGGTTGCTAGAGCAATGCCAAAATTAGAATCTTCGTAAATTTATATGTACGTACGGGACAAACTCTACGCCCCCTCTACAACTTTATTGTGCGAAAGAATAAAAAGTTGTAGTTTTAAATTAAACATAATTTGTTCATTTTTTTTTTTGTTTGTTGATAAATTATAACATGCATTAAAACTTGGGATTAGAACGAGAGCTGAATGCTTCTAGGATTTTCTCCCTTATTGTTACCACTATTTTGTTTCAGAATAAAATTTTGCAATTGGTCAGTATATGTGTAATAAACTTGTAGAGTTCCGAAAGACATGGGGAGCTCTGGTAGCTCAGCTGGTTTCATGTTCGATATCCTGATAGCACTGGAAGACCTGAAGTGCAGTTGCTGATATATTTTGATGGCACTGGAAGACCTGTGAAGTACACTTGCTGATATATCCTGATAACACTGGAATACCTGAAGTGCAGTTGCTGATATATCTTGATAGCACTGGAAGACGTGAAGTGCAGTTGCTGATATATCCTGATGGCACTGGAAGACCTGTGAAGTGCACTTGCTGATATATCCTGATAACACTGGAATACCTGAAGTGCAGTTGCTGATATATCTTGATAGCACTGGAAAACGTGAAGTGCAGCTGCTGATATATCCTGACAGTACTGGAAGACCTGTGAAGTGCCGTTTTTATGCCCCCGCCACGAAGTGGGGAGGGGCATATAGTTTTGCCCTTGTCCGTCCATGCATACGTCCGTCCGTCACACTTTGGTTACGTTTAAACAATATTTAATTCAATTAACTACATACATGTATGGTACATTCAAAGTACAATTTTCATGAAAAGGATTTGGTCGAAAGCTCATAGCTTGTATAGACCATTTCCAAACAGCATAAGTTATTTAACTTAAATGAATATAAAACTATAGTGTATACTCAATTTTCTAGTTTGTCACATCATATAATGACAGAAATTAATGTCATCTTAACAATAACAAGTAGCTAAATAGCTACAGAATGCTTTCCATGTGTGTGAGAGAGAGAGAGAGAGAGAGAGAGAGAAAGAGAGCAGGAAAACAACATATAAATAGCACAGTAGTTGCAGAATGATTTCTACATTGGAGAGAGAGAAAGAAGGAGGGAATGAGAGACAGACAGATAGAAAAAGGTGCCTCAACGTGCTGCAATTTCCGAACACAACATGACAGTAGGACACATAAATTTACTAAAATTACAATATTGTGACGTTGGTTAATTAGCGAAGCGTTTTGTTTGTATAATATAGGACTGGACTTTAAGAAAGAGACGTTCATTTCCAATGTCGAAACTCCTTCTTTCCCGTACAAGAAATCTTTTAATGTACACTGCTGTACTAGATCTGCAAGAATATTTTGTCGTGTAACAGTGTATCTGGGACAATTGAAAAAGAAGTGGGTATTATTTTCTATTTCACCACAGACGCACAGCGGACTATCAACAATATTTTTAGAGTAAAGATGTGCATTTAAAGAACTGCATTCTAATCGTAGACGTGTATGTACAATTTGACCTACACGAGATCCGGCATTGTAATAGGATGGTGGAGGGTTTTTGTTAGAGTTCAGATACTTCTTAAAAGTTGATATAGAGTCGTTATGCCTTATGTTCAGAGGAAGTGTGTTCCAGTCTCTTATCGTAGCTGGAAGGAAAGAACTGAAGAAAAGGTTTGTTCTAGCATAGTAGTGTTTAAAAAGAGTGGTGGATGTAAGGGTGGGTTTATTTTCCGCGATACAGTCATAGAGAATGTTTTAGAAGCATTGAAATCCACAAGCCATTCCTCCGACCAGCGATAGATAGAATGTAGGTCAGTATTCATGATTATGGCAGCGTTGCCGGGGTTATCTACAATAATAAATAGGCTGGTATCGTCTGCGAAAAGACGTATATTAGATCCTATTTGATTCACTATGTCACTGATATATAGAAGAAAGAGCAGGGGACCAAGAATGGACCCCTGAGGAACACCTGCTTCGACAACAGACCAGTCTGAAGCTTGACCATTTAAAACAACCCGTTGCTTTCTTTCGGAAAGATAACTAGAGAACCAGCCCAGAACTTTACCTTTAAATCCTACTGAAGAAAGTTTATGGAGAAGACCCTGATGCCAGACTCTGTCGAAAGCTTTGCTAATGTCACAGAAAACTACTCGAACTTCTTTCCCATTGTCAACAGCTTCACAAAACGTATGATAGAGATAAATAAGTTGGTTTGTTGTAGAGTCATTTTTAGTAAAACCTGACTGAAAAGGAGTTATCAATTTATGTTCTAACACGTAATTGAAAAAGTGCTTATGGACACACCGTTCCATTGACTTACCAACAATGCTGAGCAAAGATACAGGTCTATAATTTCCTGGTAATGATTTTTCATTCTTTTTATGAACAGGAGTCACATTTGCCATTTTCCAGGTATACGGGAAGTCGCATTTATCTAAGGATAAGTTATATAATTTAGAAAGAGGAGTTTTAATGATATCTGCTCCTTCTTTTAGCAGTCGTGGATTAATTAAATCTGGACCACACGATTTTGAGACATTTAAGGACTTGAGTACGTCATGAACATCTTGTTCTGATATTTTAATAGAATTTAGTGCAGGGTAGGTTAAAGGGGCAACTGGGGGTAAGGACTTGTTAATGTCATTAACAGTTGCCTGTGAAGCGAAGTACTCGAGGGCAGTAGCTTTCTCTTGATCAGATTCTAATATATTACCATTAATATTTAAAGGGGGGAGTGAGCTTGAAGATGTGTCTAGTTTAAGAAGTTGCTTTGTCATTTTCCAAAATGTTTTGGGATTTACCCTCTCTGCATTTAACTGATTAGTCAATTTGTCCAGATATTCTTGTTTTGATTTTCGTATTTCGTTGGTAACAACGTTCCTAGTTCTTTTAAATGTTTGCCAAACTTGTTCTAAGTTAGTTCTTTTAGCTTTTCGATAAAGTCGCTTACGTTTCCGTATAAGTTTTCGTATTAATCCGTTAATCCAGGGGTATTCGGCGGGTGTAATAATTGCCATTTTGTTTGGTATCGACTTTTCTGCTGCTTGGGTCAAAACAGTATTAAATTTTTCTACAATCAAATTGAGGTTTTGCTCGTTTGAAATAAAATTCCAGTCTGTAGTTGCCAAAATATTTCTAAAGCGATTAAAATCCGCTTTGTCGTATATCCAGATACGTCTTTTGTATGTTTTAGGTATTGGTTTCAAGAATTTTAAAACACAGATGATAGGACAGTGAAACCGAATCTGGTTATCAATAAAAGGATCACATGTGTCACTGGTTATTATATTGTTTGGGTTACTCACTAAGATTAGGTCAATCAAAGATTCTGAATGCTCAGTAAAGTGTGTTGAATCTTGTATTAACTGAGTGAAGTTGTACTGTTGAATTAGGTCGAGCATTTTATTGTTTGTTGAGTTATACATATTAAAATTGAAATCCCCTAAAATAATGATATCTTTAATGTTTGTGTTACATGCACGTTCAAAGCTTTCCTGTATAAAATTGAAGTATTCTACGCGACTATTAGGGGGTCTATAAAATCCGCCAATTAGTATTGTTTTACCTTTAATGGACAGTTCGACCCAGACTGCCTCTAGATTAGTCATTTCAAGATCAGGTCTGCGTTTGAAGAAGATGTTATCTCTTATATACATGGCCACTCCACCCCCGATCCGGTCTGTCCTGTCCTGTCGCATCTTATAGGATCGTGGAAGTGTTCAATCGCAATTTTTTCATTTGATACGCTAGGATTTAACCAACTTTCAGTGAAGATCATGACATCATATGCAGTTGATTCAGCTCTTACCAGATCTATTTTTGGGAATAAACTTTGTATGTTTAAGTGAAAGATACTAAATAAGTTTTGGAGCGCTTCTAGTGACTCTATAGACGAACTACTGGACAATGATATATTTTCGACAGAGTCTGGTCCTGGGTTAGGTTCTACATCACCGCACTTAAGGAGCAAACATATTAACCAAAAGAACAACAAGAAAATAATAGATTTCGTAACCAGATGCAAACAGAAATTTTTATTAGAATCAAAGGCAGAAGAGAAGAATCTATGGTATGGTGATTTGATTCTCTTGAATGTTTCTAAGTTATATTGGGTATTTAAAATTATACTTAACGAATCTACATTATAAGCATCTGTGTACTGGAATAGGAATAGCGAGAAAACCGGTAAGAACAAGATAAGTCTGTATTTAAAGTTTGCGTTATCCGATCGTGTCCTAAATTTAAGTGACTGAAAAACGCCATCCGAGCCCCCTAGACCATCAGAAGTATAACTATAACGACCTATGTACTGCTTAATAAGTAAAGTAAATACAACAAAAACAGCCCAAGGGATCCGTTACACTTTGTAGTACTGTTCTTGTCTCCGCAACTCTTCCTACAGTATTCGATGCAGGGAGTTGAAACTTGCAACACAGTTCAGACATGCATTGAACATGTGCATAAAGGAAACAGAACTTTCAGTCAGGTATTTATTGTAGAATTATGTCCCCTTGAATAATATACATATTATGACCATATTTCACATTTGAGTACTGTTCTTGTCTCCGCAACTCCTCCTACAGTATTTGATATAGGCAGTTGAAACTTGCAACACAGTTCAGACATGCATTGAACATGTGCATAAAGGAAACAGAACTTTGATTAATGTCTTGATTGCAGAATTATGTCCCCTTGAATAATATACATATTATAATCATATTTCACATTTGAGTACTGTTTTTGTCTCCGCAACTACTCCTACAGTATTTAATGTAGGGAGTTGAAACTTGCAACACAGTTCAGACATGCATTGAACATGTGCATAAAGGAAACAGAACTTTGATCCAGGTCATTATGGCAGAATTACATCCCCTTGAATGACATGCATATTTTGACCATATTTCACACATTGTAGTACTGTTCTTGTCTCTGCAACTCCTCCAATAGTATTTGATGTAGGGATTTGAAACTTGCAACACAGTTCAGACATGCATTGAACATGTGCATAAAGGAAACAGAACTTTCAGTCAGTATTTATTGTAGAATTATGTCCCCTTGAATTACATAAATATTTTGACCATATTTCCATAGCTTAAATACAATCTCACCTTTTATCGTAGCTCTAGCGGCCTCATTTATTAACCGATTTTGGTATTACGTCACAGTTTTATTGGGGATGACAGTACCTCGAACAACTTTGCGTTTCAGTTTGGTAGGATGAAGGTCAAGGTCACAGTTGCTATTTTCAGAAAAACTAGAGCATTGCTCCAGCGATTTCATTTATAGATCGATTTTGATGTAACTTCACATAAATGTTAAGTATAACAATATCTTGAATAAATTGCCGCTTCAGCACCCCAGGTCCAATGTCAAGGTCACAGTTGCTATTTTTAAGAAAAAGTCAGTCATCCCTCTAGCACCTTTATTTATTGACAGATTTTGACGTAACTTCACACAAATATGTTTTAACACATAACTCATCTAGTGAGGCATATGGCGGGGGCATTCAACACCTTTAGTGATTGTCTAGTTTGTGTGTTTTTTTGTTTTTTTTTTATTGATTTGATGCTTAACCGACCCGGTAAACAGCTATGGTCATGTCGGGACGGTCAGTTAATCTAACAACACTGTTCCTGGGCAGGCTTAGACCTCCTAAGCGTTAACCAGTACTAAGTGCACATACTTTGGCCAGTAACTGACAACTGACCTTCTTGAATCAGTGGAAGGAGAAACAAAAGTATGTGGCCAGACCGGGTTTTGAACCAAGAACCTCTGACATATGAGTCAGGTGCCTTACAGATTGTGCTACGCGGCCCGGCATGAATACCTGTAAAGTGCATTTGCTGATATATCCTGATAAAACTAGACAACCTGTGAAATGCAGTTGCTGATATATCCTGATAGCAATGGAAAACCTGTGAAGTGCAGATGCTGATATATCCTTATAGCACTGGAAAACATGTGAAGTGCAGCTGCTTATATATCCTGATGGCACTGGAAGGCCTGTGAAGTGCAGCTGCTGATATATCCTGACTGCACTGGAAGACGTGTGAAGTGCAGCTGCTGATTTTTCCTGGAGGTTGCAGTTGACTTACGTGGAACATCTGGAAAGGTCAGTGTAACTGATACATCCTGATAGCACTGGAAGGCCTGTGACGTGAAGTTACTGATATTGTGGAAGATGCTGTTGACAATGTAAGCTGATATATCCTGGCACTGGATAGCACTGGAAAACACGTGAAGTGTAGTTGCTGGTTTATCCTGATAGCACTGGAAGACCTTTGAAGTGCAGTTGCTGATATATCTTCAAAGCACTTGAAAACCTGTGCAATTGCTGATACATCCTGATAGAACTGGAAGACCTGTGAAGTGCAGTTGCTGATATATCCTGATAGCACTGGAAACATGTGAAGTGCAGTTGCTGATATATCCTGACAGCCCTGGAAGACATGTGAAATGCATTTGCTGATATATCCTGATAGCACTTGAAAACCTGTGAAGTGCAGTTGCTGATTTATCCTGATAGCACATGAAGACCTGTGAAGCGCAGCTGCTTATATATCCTGACTGCACTGGAAGACCTGTGAAATGCATTTGCTGATATATCCTGATAGCACTTGAAAACCTGTGAAGTGCAGTTGCTGATTTATCCTGATAGCACATGAAGACCTGTGAAGCGCAGCTGCTTAAATATCCTGACTGCACTGGAAGACCTGTGAAATGCAGCTGCTGATACTTCCTGGAGGTTGCAGTTTACTTCGGTGGAACATCTGTAAAGTGCAGTGTAGCTGATATATCTTGACTGCATTGGAAGGCCACTGACTCGTTGTTACTGATATTCTGGAAGATGCTGTTGACAGCACTGGACAATGGAAGCTGATATATCCTGACGGCACTGGATGACTTGTGACGTGTAGTTACTGATATCCTGGAAAATGCTGTTGACAGCACTGGACAATATGTGAACTGCAGATATATCCTCAAGGACACTGGTGAATACATTTGAATGTTGTAATGTGCAGTTGATGATATATCCTGGAGGATGCTGCTGAATGCACTCGAACATCTGTAAAATGCAATCTAGCTGATTTATCTTTGAAGATGCTGTGGGCTGCACTGAAAGATCTGTGAAGGGCAGTCGCAGCTATATCCTCAAGGACGCTGCTGACTGCATTTGAAGATCTGGAAAGTGCAATAATTGCTGATATATCCTGGAGGACACTGCTGACTGCACTTGGGATATGTAAAGTGCAGTTGCTGATATTTTCTGGTGAATGCTGTTGACTGCTTCTGATTCCATATAGTGCATTCGCGATATATCCTGGTGGACGCTGCTGACTGTACTGGGTGATCTGTTAAGTGTTGCTGCTGATATATTATTGACTGCATTGAGAGATCTGGAAAGTGCAGTTGCAGCTCTATTTGTATTTAAACATCTTATGGGTTCGGGTAAGCAATACCCAAGACTTATAATACGTGTCTTTGCAGTTATTGGTATTTTTGGAGCTGTAACTAAATTTGTCAAGCACTAGGGCTTTTCCCTATGCTGGGATAATAGTTCGAAGATACTTAGTACTATGGAGTAAGAGCCTAATGTTAAGCCCAAATGAGAAGGTAGGCAGATAGTCCGTAGAGTGATCTCTACCCTAGTGGCTGGACTCAGCTGAAATTTTGTGATCGAGCATCGGTTTATAAAAATGATCGATGATCAAGTACAGCCCTGGATCCAGGGGGGTGGTCTTTGGGGATTCAGCCCCGCCATCTGGGCCTCTGTATTATGTATAATATGTAGGCCTCTAGGCATTTGCAAGTGTGCAAGGAATTTGAGTGTGACAGACAGACAGACAATAAATTAATTCACTCAAGGTACATGTAAACATGACATAATGAGGAATTTCTCTAATACTAATCAACATGACAAACGGACGGTGGATCATGTACTAATACTAGCAATGGTAACAGTAAATGATTTGAGAATTTAAATGCAAGGGGAGGAAAATACAGAGCATAAAGCGAGAAACTGAAAGAAAGGAAGAAAACAAAATATTACACTGCATTTTACTAAACGGCTCGCCGCATACTTCCTGCTGCCAAAGTAAAAGGCAAGGGATCCTAAATAAGTGAATTTTCAGAACAGTTAAATCTCCAAAATCATAATAATAGTAGCCATAAAATTAGTAGTTACAGTATAGGACGTATAGTATCAAGTGTCCATCATGATTTTTGTATGATTAAAAACCAAGAAGATTTCTGCAATATAAAATAATTTTTAGCTTGCCATAAACCTACTCACAATCAAACAACGAGTGTTTGAACCTTAATAAAATTTCAGAAATGCAGTTTTCTATTGACGTCAATGGTGACGTTGCCGAAAATGTGCTTAAAAAGTACCGGTGTTGTCTATAAAAGCATATTATTAAAAGAACATTTAATTACTAGTAGAGTTCAACTAGAATTTTTAGATGTTGCCAAAATTATTGCTCTTTCTAATCATATAAAATTTAATATCATACGATAAGCGGTATTGCTACAGCAAAATTCCCCGCACACTTGAAAATGGAATGATGTCAATGAAAAATTTGTTTTGGGGTAACACTTTTGACACTTGGCTGCATATCACATAATAGCAGTTTCCATAAGTGGAACTCCGTTGTCCTCTGACAATTTTTGTTCTTATACAATAAGACCTCAGTTTATCAAAACATCATCAGAGTATCCAGAAGCAAATCAAATTAAGTATTTTACCATACGTTCCCCAAATATTGGGGCAGACGTACCGGAGAATACACTGTAGAACCAGATCAGGCAGCTCAAGGAGCAGTTCAGTCATAAGCTACTCTGTGACAAGCTGCCAGCAGTTTATGCAGAAATTTAGAAATTTTCCGGCCTTCTAGTAATCCAACTTATTCAAATGTATAGCAAGTTACAGGAATTTAATCATAGTGTCCTCAAATTTGGATAACTTCGCTAGTTCTCTGTCTTGGAGTTTATTTCCAAGTAAGTCCCGTAATTACTTCCGGCTATTTACCTGATTGGCAGAAAAATCGGAAACATTATAGCAAGTATCAGAAAGCATGTAGTCACGCAAGTCAGGCAGAGACGGTGCCATAGTTCATCGAAGATCCGGAAGCTTCGTTAGCTGAACTTTTCTAGCACACATAAAATCAAGTGTGCTGCTATTTTTTTTCTTTTTGTTTTGTTTTGCCGAAAAACTGGCACGATATTTTGAAAATATAACGCCCCGGTTAAAGACGGTTAAAGTGACCTTTAGGTCTGCAATATATTATAACAAGTTTTTTTCTTTAAATTTTCAACCATTAGTTTCTGCACAAAAAAAAAATAAAATCAATAACCTTTATGAATTTTAGAAAAAAAAAAGTTTTTCACTTGCTAGTAATTATTTTCGTTTTTCGGGTTTGGTTACGATTTATAGCCCAGCCTTAGCTCAGTGAACTGTTGTGTTGTTGAAAATATTACCTGTAAAAATAAAAGATCAAAAGTTACGTATACCTGCATCTTAAATTAACTATATTATGTGTTGACATGTTTCTGCTCCATATTATGTAGCGTTAGTCTGCCAGAGCAAAGGTTAACCCATTAATGGCCAATGGACTCTTCTGTGTATATTGGATGAGTCCCATTGTCAATTAAGAAACATTTGGTTTAGTTTATTTTTAGAGTTCTGTGTATATTAATATTATTTTCAGTTGAATTACCCATCGTCTTATGCAAATAGTGTAGACCCTGACCAGACACCGCATTTTATGGCATCTGATCTGGATCTGCACTGTTTGCCTATGTCTTATTTTTGGACAACCAGGCAATTCTAATGTAAGACATGAAGGCAGAAACATGAAGTGCCACACTACTGGTATATATCTTATCACAGATGGATTATACAATTAAACTCATTGGGATTGGATGGGAAATTAAAACTCTGACAATGCAAACAAATAGCTAATATATCTGGTTAATCCTGTCCTAGATGACAATCCTAATGCCAGTTAATGTGGTACATGTTTGTGTGTTCCTTCTCATTGTTATCTTGAGAACGTCTTTTTTGTGTTTGTATATTTATATTGTTGTAGAATTTAATTGTAGTTGCATGTTGTCATAGAGGGCCTCAGGGAAGATTGGTATCCTCTTTAAATAAAGACATTATTATTATTATTATTATTATTATTAACAGTGTCGTTAACAATATTGAAAAGCTGGGCCCAGAGCATCTTTGAAAAAATAGTGTTGTAGTTAGCCCACAATTTTGTAAACCGGCGAGTTGTCTTGGCGGAATGACCAATTGTGCATACGCAATCAAACCGTTTTTGAAGAGCAGTCTGATCTGGATCCATACTTTGCGCTGAAATTCAGGCACCGGCGGTAAGTTTGTGGACTTATATTTATACAACGAGACCCCCAAGATAACGGCCTTGCAATTTCAAGAGTAATACTCTGAAAAAATCGCAAGCTATTACAAAATAACACATCGATATCTCTGCGGTAAAACTACGTCATACATGTAGCAAACGATTTTACAGAACGGGTCCACGGGATATTTATAGAAATCGTGTATGATTCAGGTAAGACTTTGTTTGATATTTCCGTTGATACTGGTCAGATTTGCAGATACCCTGCAAAAAAATTGAAATATGCCCATCTAATTAAATTTCCTGACAAAATCTGCTTTTAAAAGTTATTGACGAGCAACCGGAGAAATATGTGGTTGCTCGTCAATAGCTTTTAAATCAGATTTTCTCAGGAATTTTAATTAAATGAGCATATTTCAATAATTTTTGCTGGATGTCTGCTTCAAATTTCATGCAATTCTGACCAATATTAACGGAAGTATCAAATAAAGTCTTATATGTACCTGAATTGCATACGATTTCTATAAATATCCCGTGGACCCATACACAGGCTGTGACGTAGGTTCTTCGCTGTGGATACAGTGGACTCGACAGTATCGGATCAAGTTCAATAAAACTCCTGTTTTGTTGTATATGAATGCTAAAACTATGTATGTTATTATACATAACAATTGCAAAATATTCCTTCTATCTATCTATGTCAAAATATTTACGAAATTTATTCCTGTAAGGGCAGATCACCAATCCAGACTTACAGGAGGGTCTTATGACAGTATCGGATCATATATTATTATTTTATAGGAGAGTTCCTCAAAGGCGTTCGGCCAACCTTCTTAGCTTCAATAGTTTGGCTACATAATTAGTTGAACCTATTACAGCCTCAGAGGAAACTTTTACAACGATATTTTTCACGTGGTCCTGCACCAGCAACTGTTATGTCTATTAAATAACAGTGAGTGTACACAAATGTACAAGCATGTCGATAATTCTTAACTCAGTAACCCCTGCGCCCTTCATGCACGGCACTATTCAAACAGTAAAGACCATGAAACTCTAATTTTGCAAAATAAAGACCCTGATGAGATCGTAGTGTCTGATCAGGATCAACAAATTTACGGTGATTTTCCGCCTATTTGATATTCCAATGCAAACAGTGTATAAACACCACATGGTCATTAAACGAGTTCTGCCGAGCATTAATCTGAGTCTACACAGTGTACAAATGTCCATCTGATGAAGGTCAGTCATTGGTAGGTTCACACACATGCGAGTCGATCTTGATTGTTTTTTTTTTTCAGAATGTTTAGCAGAAGCTTAGTTATGCTACGCATAGCCTTCATTATCATACGCTAGTGTGTGGGTCGCGGGATGGGGGTACTTTACGAAAAGGATGTTGTGTTATTTTCATACCGATCTTCTTTGAAAGTAGACACAGCAGCCATTCAGGTAGTTGATTTATGACTTGCTTTCAGCATCAGACCATGTGTCCAACGTAAAGTTTTCCAGCTGACCTGTATTTCAGTTCATATTATATAATGATCCGTTACTGTCGCAATTAGGTGCCCCACTTTTCAGGTCCATAGATGCATCAAATACTGGGATGTCACAAAAATAATGACAGCCTGCAATTTTAGGGATGTCAGGACACATTACAAAGCAGAATTGGTTTTAATCGCCTAATGATAAAATTGTTTAAACAACCGAAATCTATTTTGGGGGTAATGAGCAACCGACAAAATGCAAGCGCCGCTGAAGAGGGACCAAGCTTTTCAACAACTCTGATTAGTTTCACAGCCGTACATTTCGATCGAATTTTTCACCCAGCACTTTGCCATTGGTCTAACTTGATGACTGTAATGTAATGGTAAAAAATATTTACTTCATTTATGAGAAAAATGGGTGATAACTTATGAGTGATCCGATACTGTCGATGATCTGATACTGTCGAGTACACTGTATGAGTAAATATTTGATAGATTAGGGAAAAGTTACCTTGAAAGACAATTATATACAGGACTAGAACAGTCGAAAGACTAGACAGCCGCACATTTCGATCGAATTTTTCACCCAGCACTTTGCCATTGGTCTAACTTGATGACTGTAATGTAATGGTAAAAAATATTTACTTCATTTATGAGAAAAATGGGTGATAACTTATGAGTGATCCGATACTGTCGATGATCTGATACTGTCGAGTACACTGTATGAGTAAATATTTGATAGATTAGGGAAAAGTTACCTTGAAAGACAATTATATACAGGACTAGAACAGTCGAAAGACTAGACAGCCGCACATTTCGATCGAATTTTTCACCCAGCACTTTGCCATTGGTCTAACTTGATGACTGTAATATAATGGTACAAAATATTTACTTCATTTATGAGAAAAATGGGTGATAACTTATGAGTGATCCGATACTGTCGATGATCTGATACTGTCGAGTACACTGTATGAGTAAATATTTGATAGATTAGGGAAAAGTTACCTTGAAAGACAATTATATACAGGACTAGAACAGTCGAAAGACTAGACAGCCGCACATTTCGATCGAATTTTTCACCCAGCACTTTGCCATTGGTCTAACTTGGTGACTGTAATATAATGGTACAAAATATTTACTTCATTTATGAGAAAAATGGGTGATAACTTATGAGTGATCCGATACTGTCGATGATCTGATACTGTCGAGTACACTGTTCGAGTACATATTTGATAGATTAGGGAAAAGTTACCTTGAAAGACAATTATATACAGAACTAGAACAGTCGAAGACTAGACTGATTTCAGTCTAAGATATTAGAAATTCTATATTCATATTTTACAAATTTTACTTTTCTTCTCTCTAATATATACTCCTGGCTCCAACATGCTGAGTCAGGTACAAAAGTATCAGAGAGGGACAAGTAAAAAAAGAAAGAAAAAATCTAACATCTTCGGCTGACAAAAGTCTATCGAAAGACAGACACGATCAGTTTGACATTCCAGTGAGCACCAAAGACATAGTGCTGATAAAACTTTACCATAACCAAGGCCGCAAAGGTCGTACTTTGAATTTTGATTGACAATGGCAGAGGGAGTAAAATGCGTTTTTATGACATCAATATATTCGTCGACGAATCGTTCAGTCCTCCAACGGACCTTGGATGTATTTACTGCCTGTCGCTTAATAAGTCTTCGAATGGTGGTTTTGAGATATGCTTGTCAACACTGACCATCTACCATGTGCAGCAAAAGTTCTGTTTGACATTTTTTCTATTAATGATTTTAAGCGAGGCTGATTTTTCTGATTAGCTAAGAAAATATATCAAACGTATTGGATATTGCCTAGTGGTTATCCCAGTCAGAATTGACAGATTCACATCCTTCTTTGTTTGCACGCCGGGAATCAGACTCAATGTTGGACCCTATATAAAGCTATTTGTTTTAGTTAATTGGGTGTCTCGACCGGTGAATGATCTCACGAACTTCACAACTCACGATTTATTATTTGGAAAAGAAAATGAACCATCACATGTAAACGAGAGTTTATTTTTACAAGTTCAAGAATTCATTATAAAGTCAGGTAGATTTATTAATAGTTAAAAAAAAAAATCGCATCAGTACTGCCCAGTCTGCTACTACGAGACATAACTATTGCAGGGTGAAGTATCATCTTGTATTTTTGTGGGGCGGGGGAACCGGTCAGCGATATGTTTTGTTTCTTTCTTTGCCCTTTCTCTGTCATTTCATATACTGAGTCTTGCAGTATTTTGTCTGTCAATCTACATGTATCCCTGTATTCACTTAAACGAATAATTAAACTATATTTGCTTCTAGTATGTTGAATAATGTTTGCAAAAAGCATGTTGTACCTTACTGTTACCATCATGATTTCATGTCAAAGTTATGTGTAATCTATTTTGATAGTATTCTTATTTCAACTCCTACAGAACTAATGTTCGCTTAAATCTCTCTCTCTCTCTCTCTCTCTCTCTCTCTCTCTCTCTCTCTCTCACACACACACACACACACACATATTGGTTTGATACAAGTAGCCATTCAGTATCATTGTACCAGTGCTCCAGATAAGAAGGAGTAACAGAGATAATTTTGGGATAATTAGCCATATTTCTCCACAAAAACATATTTTGTGACCCATCATTAGAACCGTCTCGTCGAGACGGTTCTAATGAGGGGTCACAACATATGTTTTCGTTGAGAAATAAGAAAAATTATCTTTGAATTATCCTCAATACCCCCTCTTATCTGGAGCTCTGATTGTACAGTAACCATTGTTGCACGAGATTACTAACATATATGCGTTACGCTTACTTTCAGGTCCTGTATTGCTTCCCTGTATTATTCATATGTATGTATAAAATCTTTGAATAGAATATTGTTTAAACCAAGTTAGACCGGTTTAAGTCCCCCAGTCATCTATTACTCCCCGTTCCAAGGCGGTACGTCTGTTGTGGTTCCCAACTGGTATTTGCCACTACTTTCGTTTCACTTGTAGCGTGAGTGGTGTTTCAGTTGGAATAGAGAATGACCACTTATCTGGGACAGATCTGTTTATTCGGTTTAATATGAGCGCGTTTTGTTAGCTGTTGTAACTTTCTTATAAAGAAAATATAGAAGCTTGCAAACAGTTCGTGCATTTTTGCAAAAAGGTCAATTCATGGATAATTTTGGTCAAGACATTGGCATAAAATTTCTGTCCTTAACCCAACTTATGCAAAATTAATTACTTTTTCTTGACACCAATGATCAGCAGGAGGTATTCCCTAATATGTAAGGATATAGTTGAACTAAATTATGCAACTGAAGATAAATGAATGGATTCTGTATATGCGAACCATGGCTTGATGGTCAGAAATTTTTAAGACAAAGTTTGGACCTAAAAACTCCTAAAATTGACGTCGTTTGAAAATGTGAGAAATATAAATGACGTCTGATAAATTGATAAGAAACGAAAATATTTCTAGGAACACCTACCAACAAAAACTTAAATATAACTGCTTTAAAATGATTTACCGCATGCTGCAATGCATGCCTTTATAAAAAAGATATAACGGTGTGGATTGGTGTCGGATATTCTGAAACACCCTGAATAAACTTTCTCATATGGTTTTGAGGGCGGGATGTGGGATCTGATTCTATTGGATTATGATCACTAACTATCATTTTACTTAACGACAAAGTTTCATAGTCATAAGGACCCCGACTTCCAAAGCTATTTGGTATCTGAACAGGGTAAGCGGAATCAGGAAGACAAGCATTTCTCAGTATCGTCCCTTGGCCAACGGCCGGTGTGAAAGATTTAACAAAATCTGTAACAATTACGTGTTTAGTACTCTGGAACCATAAAAGAAAATCGACTGAAAAATACGTCACTCTAGTGGAGCATGCATTCCTATAATGCGACTACGACAACACAGAATGATCGCCGAACGTCTTATGTTCGGTCGTCATCCGAAACTGGCAACTGACACCTTTCTCGGTGTAGAACCAACTTCTGAAACTGGTTAAGATCTGGAACAGAGACCGTCCAGAAACTGCATTCTTGACATTGCATACGTAGAAAGTCAACTGAAGAAGCCAGGGGTATAAAAAATACTTCGACAAAGACGTTTGAGAAAAAGCCGCTGTGGGCAACACGGTATAAATAAGGTTCTGATGCTTACACGAAAGCATAAACTGATCCAAGAAGTGGAAGCAAGGGCCGTGCCTAGTGCTTGAACATAAAAATCCGGTTTTCAAGGTGAAGAGAAAAGCTGACATGACGGCATAAAACTCCTTACAGAAATCAGCATCGTCCCTTTATAAGTTTGCAGTGTCTCCTGATGTAAATGAAATTCTGCGGCCGTAATTTATAAAACGACTTAAGTGGTTGCTATGCTGTTGCTAAGGCAGAATTGTTTTGAAGGAGATTCCCCACAACTATGAAATTTGCTCTGGAGGAACAATCTGTAAAAGACTGTTCCTCCAGAGCAAACTTCATAGTTGTCTGGAACCTCCTTCATAGAAATTTAGCCTTAGCAACAGCATCGCAACAGCTCAAGTAGTTTTATAAATACGGCCCCTGAGAGACAGAACAATTGTCGAGGGGCCGGAAAGTCTATTAAATTCGGGGTTCGAAATGAGCCTTGAAGATCGAGATATATGTCACAGACAAGCAGCAAACAAAATGGCCAGCTAATGGCGGAGGCGTTATTTTTCAGACTTCTCTGCACAGTGTTACCACATGACCAGGGGCCGTATTCATAAAACGACTTAAGTGGTTGCTATGCGGTTGCTAAGGCTAAATTTCTTTGAAGGAGATTCCCTACAACTATGAAATTTGGTCTGGAGGAACAGTCTTTGTAAGACTGTTCCTCCAGACCAAATTTCATAGTTGTAGGGAATCTCCTTTATAGATATTTAGCCTTAGCAACGGCATAGCAACGACTTAAGTGGCTTTATGAATATGGCCCCAGAAACTATCCAGACAGAGTTCATTAACACATGCAGCTGATAGTGATTTTGCTAGACATATTGAAGGGGGAAAGACAATGTTAGACACTGAAATCACTGGAAAAATAAAAGTTTTCTCGGGCGCGAATTTTGAATGACCAAAATATTATTTATTTAATAACAAAATGCAATTCATATAATTTTTTACTGTCTCCAAAATGAGGTGAAGGTCAACCAAAACTAATCATCCCATAAACTTGTTGCAATGATATATTCATGCAAATCTGATGACTATCCATCTACTGGCTGAAGAGATATTTCATTTTTAAGGACAATTTAACATAAGTTTTGTAAGTTTGCTTTTAACCAGGATACGTGGGTCAAGGTCATCAAAATCTAGTCAGTTCTTTGGATTGTCTCAGTCATACCCATGCGAACGTGGTAGCAGCACTGTGGCGGGTTGGCTTACATGTATCGTCAAACAGTTAACAGTATGCGATCTATTAATAAATCTCAAATTTCTAACGCAAAGTTACATCCGATGCATGGGAATGATCGATAATAATTGAACTTTTATTTGCCGAATTTATGATTTGTGACACTCAATGGAACTGGATGATTTAAGAAAATATATAAAGGCACGGGAATCACGGGCCGCGATTCACACCAAATGGCAAAGACGGGATACACCCAACAATCATAGCTGGTCGAGGAAGAAGAAGTCATGTAAAACTTTAAGCCTTTTCTTTAATAGACCTCTGACAGGAACTTACGTGCACAGATAAGAGGTAAGCACTATTATTATGATGGTGACTCCACTATTCATAAAAATTAAACATGCTGGTAGAAACGCCTTTGGCGAGTCAATAAGTTTTTTGTAACGACAGAATATTCGTGAATAATCAACAAGAGTATCCACTGATATATCGTCTCTGCCTCCGTAACAAACATGTTTTCGCTGAAGATAATTTGCATAAGTCTTGATTTTGTTGCATACTTTAAATTAGTTTCAATATTTTGTGATTATTTTATAAAGAAATGTGAGGGAGTATGCTTTTAGAAAGAATGGAAAATATCAGATATAATGGTGCCTAAGGAAATATAGTTTTACTTACTAATATGATACGATAATTGATTTCATGGGAACACTTTTGTTAGCATCAGTCACAGACAATAATTATTGGATTTCGTTGCTAAATGAACTGCGATACGAAAACCTACCAAAGTGGCATGCGCCCAGCGAAAACTCAGATCGATCTGGGCATCCGCTCAGCCTGAAAAGAGCCTTTGTTGTGCACTTAAAGGGTAGCTAAGGGCATAAGTAGCTCCATGCGGACAGCGAAGACTCTTATCAGACCGGGCGGATGCCCGGGCTGATCTGAGTCTTCGCTGAGTGCACATGCCATTTTGCTGGTTTGGTCGTGTTGCGGCTCAGATAGTCTGGGTTCCTTCAACAAAACTGTAACATGGTCATTGTGAGTGCAGAAATTCACAAATAAAGGTATTTTGCATTGCTTAGATTCGTTTATCAATAATCTATAAATTAAGAGCATCCTTTTAAGACAAACAAAGCAGGGTTCAGAAAAAGACACAAATATGATGATAAGGACAATATGGAAACGTGTGAAACACAATATGTAAACGTGTGAAACAACTGTTATTAACTTGTGAGTGCCGTATATACGATACAACTTCGATTGCAAACCTTTCCTATACGAGGAAAATCAAAATTAATTCATAATGTTAGCGGATGATTATCAAAACTGATAGATGAAAAAAAAATACTCCTTTTAAGAGCATTCTATTCTACGTCTGTGGTGTTGCTTATGGACTTTTTGTCCAAACATAAGGATAGATGAGCCGCGACACGAGAAAACCACTAAAGTGGCATTTGCGCCCAGCGAAGACTCAGATCGGCCTGGGCTTCCGCCCAGTCTGATCAAAGTCTTCGCTGTCGGCACAGAGGTAGATGAGACCCTTAGCTACTCTTTAAGCGCACAGCGAAGACTCTGATCAGGCTGGGCAGATGCCCGGACTGATCTGAGTCTTCTCTGGGCGCACATTCCACTTTGTTTGTTTTCTCGTGTCGCGGCTCAATTATGCGTTTGTCATCAATAAATAGACAGCAGTGAAACTAGTGTATTGTACAATGGCACGGGAGTTCTGTACTAACAACATAACCTTTTGTGGTGCTTCTGATGAACTAACCGTACAACAAATTAAACAGCTTAACTATCCAAGATGGCAAAGTGTGCTTGCGGGATGGTTTCTTCTTCTTATAACTGTTGTTGGCATCATCGAAAATTCCGTCGTCTTGTATATTTATCTAAGCACCAAAACTCTACGTTCTCCGACAAACACTTTCATTGTGGCACTAGCCGCTGCGGACTTGCTGATGGCGGTGTTTGCTACGCCTTTCGCCGCTTATTCTGGACTCAAGGGTTACTGGGCCTTAGGTGATGTAATGTGTACTTTTGAAGGATGGTTTGTTTATTGTTTTGGATTATCTTCAATGTACTTGTTGACAGCCGTTTCAGTTGATCGGTACATAGTCATAGCCAAACCTATGAAAGCGGCAATGATTACACATAAGGTTGCCACCATCGCCGTTGGAATCTGCTTCGCCGGCGGACTATTCTGGTCGGTAATGCCGCTCTTGGGTTGGAGCTCATACGGACAAGAGCCGTGTATGTTTGCTTGTGGGCTGAACTGGACAGAGCCGAGTGTAGCAAATAAAATATATATAATATGCATCTTTATATTCTGCTTCGCCATGCCAGTAGGGATTATGATCTACAGTTACTATCACGTGTACATGACGGTAGGTACCTATACTTGTCAAAAGAAGAAACGCCATATTTTAGTTATTTTAAGTTGAATGGGTATATTTTAAGGGGAAACAACTCTGCTATTTCATTTGTGCATCCTTTTAGTCGGGGTCAACTCTAAAATCAAAGACTTTGCTCCCCGAGGAGCAAATTCTTTGCTGGGGGGGGGGGGGGCAAATTCTTTGCTTTAAAGTAGACCTAATTTTAGAAGCGATTCCTTTTCCCGGAAAACAAACAGAAATCAACAAACAGTTGTTCGTCTTTGTAAAAATGGCGGAGAAAAATGGAAGTGTAGGCTACCTGTTCACATTAAAATTACTAAACTTATTCACAGCAGGTACACAGTGCTGGAACAACATCAGGGCAATGGTAAACGACGTCGTATCAACAACAAAAACAACGTTATTGCATAAAAGGAGGCGCCAATCAATATAAATTTATGCGATTAAAAGCCATGTTTCGATTGTGCTAAAATCTAAAATAGATATACGGTAGACCGTCTAACGTCTCAAAACGTCACAAAAATACGTCAGTAATTGCCAGTGACGTCAGCAATTAGACACGCGCTCCGAGACAGTGAATTGCTGCAGAATAAAACACGGAAACTTTTCATTGCTTCTGTGAAAGTATTTGCTTTTAAGCATTATGGGGCCGTCTCAAAATCTGACGTCAGCATTAACAACAGTTTTAATTTCGTGACGTCGAAACGACATTCCTATTTGCCCTAGCAGCGGCATTTATAAAAGGTACACGGGAAAGGTGACTTTCTACGGCACAATACGGAAAACGGCAATTTTAAAGCATTTTAAGTGGGACAAAGGGCCCATACGGGATTTCCATCAATATCCGTAAGAGTTAAAGAGTTACAATAATCTTCTTATCAGCAGAGCAAGCATCTAACGGTCGTTGCTTTTGCACAGTCGAACATTTGTTGCTGTTTTCTTTAAATCGGAGTGGGTGAACATTTTCTTCAAGTTTATCCCGGCTGAGAGAATGCGTTTCTTTACAAGAAAGATCAAATGGTCACGAATCTCTTTATAACAGAGAATTAAATCATTTGAGAAATTATTATAAAGTCGAGACTGAATCATAGGTTTGAGAAACTCACATTTTCCATTGTAAGAATTTCAGGTAACATCTCACTTATAATTTGAGACGAGCATGGCAATCTATGCCATGCTCCTCTCGAATTATAAGTGAGATGACGCCATAGATCAGTTGCCATAGCAACTGTGGAATTACCAACTATTGTGTTTAGTACCTTGTAAGCATGACGTCTCGATGCCGCCAATTTTTCAGTGACATTACAAACTGAGATCCTTTCAACAGAAACTTCAGATTTTTTTCATACAAATAATTATTCTCAAGTCAATTAATTCCATGTTTTATGTTCATTTTCTCAGATTCTATCTGTATGCCCAGCTAGAGATACCTAAAGATATCTAAATGATGCTCAGGCTGCTTGCAAAAAAAAAAAAAAAAAAAAAAAAAAAAAAACCCACACACACAAATTCAGATGACATAAAACAAGCTTTAAAATATCATAGTTTCAATGAAGATGGTTGGTCGTCTATAGATACCTTGTAAATGAGCCGCGTTACGATTAAAGATGTAAAATAGTTTGGGTTGGCTGGGAAGTGGGGCATAAGGGGCATTACGCCCACCTCGATGAACTGTATGTATCTGTGTATCACTATCAGATAAGTTAATGTATAATCAGGGTGTACTTTTTGGACAAGGGAACCAGAATTGTCTAGAACTAACAATTAAATCTGGAAATAAGATAATAAAGCGCCATGAGCGTTTTGCCCCCGTCTAAAAAGGCGTCTTGCCCAAGGGTAGGACCAAAAAAGGCAACTAATTTAAAATACATGTACAAAATTTTTGATCATGTAAATTTCCTATCTTATTTACAGATCTAAATATTACATGTTTCTAGAATTAAGCCGCAACAAAGTGGTATGTGCGCCACGCAAACACTTATATCAGTCAGGGCATCTGACCAGTCTGGTCGGAGTCTTTTGGTGCGCTGAAAGGGTAGCCACGGGTCTTAGCTAGTTTCATGCGGACAGTGAAGACTCTGATCAGACTGGGCGGATGCCCAGGCTGATCTGAGTCTTCGCTGGAAGCACATGCCACTTTGTTGGTTTTGTCGTGTCACGGCTCGGATAACCTGGTTTCCTTTGTCAGAAAATCTTTTCCCAGTTAGATCAGACAGCTTCTTGGATAATGGTAAATGCATTTCCTCAGCGGGGTGCTTCCGCCCCTCCCTTTACTAGACATAACTATGAAAAACTAAGCGCCCTGCCCATTTTGTTCTGTCTGTTGCATTGCAAACTGCTGACATTCATTAACAAAAACTTGATATATGCCTTGAAACGAAAAACCAACAAAATTGGCATGTGCATCCAGCGAAAACTCAGATCAGTCTGGACATCCACCCAGTCTTATCAGACTCTTTGTTGTGCGCTTTAAGTATAGCTATGGGACTAAGCTAGCTCCATGCGGACAGCGACGACTCTGATCAGACTGGGCGGATGCCCAGGCTGAGCTTAGTTTTCGTTGGGCGCACATGCCACTTTGTTTTGTCGCGTCGCGGCTCATATACATGTATGTATCACTCAATCAAGGACTGAATGATGTTAACAGAATAGTGGTCTCAAAACTTTATCCATGAAACATGAATAGAGGTAACGAGCTTCCTCTCTTATATCCGCCTCGTCAGTTCTTGCCTACTGATAGACTTGGTACATGTATATTTGTTAACCGGGATTTACTTTGTATGGGGCATCCAGTGCCTTAACTAATGCTTTGTGAAGCCAGAAATTTAGTACCTATAGAAAAATTGAGTAAAGCCTGTATTCATTAGAATGAAATATTTATTCTGACATATCTCTTGCCCCCGAAGCGCGTGGTCGAGTGGTTCGGGGCGCTTGACTATGGTGCAGGAAGTCGCGGGTTCGAACATCCTTGGGGCCAGCCAGCGACGCAAAAAACTCTCTCTGTCATGCCAGCAGTCAATGGGTATCTTTTTTACGGATCAGGTAGGGATAAAGGCAGCAAAAGGAGATGGATGGACTCCGCCTTTCATAAAGTGTGTCCGACATACTGTTGACCTCTAACATCCACTGCTCCTACGGCCACTAGGCCACGGGAAACCTGTACATCTATCTACATTTTTATTCTTGTTCAAAGGAGTATCGTACCTACATGAGGGTTCAGATTAGTTTGTCCATCCGCATTTAATCTGGGCCCAGGTTCACAATCATGCCTTAAACTTAAGGACGACCTTAAAGTTAAGGACTAAAATTTCACGTGTAAATAAAAGCTTACAAAAACTAAAAGTTAATGATTTTTCTTTCGTATTACATTCCTATGACAGTTGTCAGTAGGATCAAACAAAAACTGCGATTTTCAATATGAGTTAAATATGGATTTTCTTAGGGCGAAATTTTCCACCTTAACTTTAAGGTGGTCCTTAACTTTAAGAGTGATTGTGAAACTGGGCCCAGATTTAACTCATCATTGTTCGCAATGAGAGCTGGGAACGGACATCCAGGGTTCAGATTAGCTTGTTCATCCGCAGTTTCTGATTAGAGTCATCCGACTGAGCCTGCATATGAAAGTTGGCTTTGATTGGCCAAGCGGTTTTGGAGACGTGTTGACGGGCGACAGAATCTCGTGGACCTGGAACAAAGTTTATAAACAAACGACCTCTGACCTTAAGCAACTTAATGTCTTTATCTGCTCTTTAATTAACCATAAATACCAAATATTGTAGCTTAGACTTAAATTGTATATGAGAAATCAACGATCGAAGCATATTCCCATACAAACGCGTAACGCACCAAAGTTGATCTTGTCATAATTAAGGTCGAGAAGAATGCTTGGTCATCATTTGATCAAACTATATATGATTTGCTTTAGTCCGTAAGCTACATACCAAGCCACAAGGTCATTAGCCTTTTCGGTTCTTGAGAAGACTATTTTAACAGACTTTAAACATATATTGGCATGGTGGTACTTGGTCATGTGACCCAGACCCCGCGAACAACTTTCGTTCTCCTGTCCCACTAAGGGTTCATATAAAATTTGGCTGTTTGGCTCACGGGTTTTGGAGAATTTGTTTGAAATTGACAGAATCTCAGTGTCCCAGTAAAAAGGTCAAAGAATGACCTTTGATCTTTAGCAATATCATGTACATTTATACATGTACTAATTAGTGTACCTTAGTAGACTTAAATTGTTTGAGAGAAATCTACTGTTTAAAGCATTTTATTTTCCCATATAAACCAGTTACGCACCAAAGTTATCCTTGCCATAATTTAGATCAAGGTCAACGCTTGTCATCATTTGTTTAAACTATGATGGGACCGAGTCCTCAATGCTACATACCAAGCCACAAGGTCATTGGTCTTTGCGGTTCTGGAGAAAAAGATTTTTAAAGGATTTTTACCATATATGTTCGTGGCTGCCATTTTGGTCATGTGACCCAGACCCCGCGAGCAAACTTTCGTTCCCCTATCCGACCGAGGTTCCATATGGAATTTGGCTTTGATTTGCCTTGCGGTTTCAGAGAAGATGTTTGAAAATGTTGCCGGACGACGGACGGACGGACGATGGAACCTGCCTTTTCTATAAGTTTACCTATGACCCTAAAGGCTCAGGTGAGCTAAAAAGGCGGAAAACCTCGTCTCTCTACCGTTTACCAGTCATATGGCGCGATGTATGTAAATCAACCGACATATTGTCGTTTGACGTAATATAAATCAAAGCAACACCGTCTGTTACAATGATCTTTGGTTACATTATTTTATCACCGAGAGGAATATAGATGTTTATAGCTGGCCAGTCAAGGTCGTTTACAATGATGAAGCTGTATTGAAATCTCAAGATAAAATGAGCCGCGACACGACAAAACCAACAATGTGGTTTTGCGCCCAGCGCAGACTCAGACCAGCCCAGGCATCCGCCCATTTTGATCAGACCTTTTGCTAAGCGCTTAGACGATAGCTAAGTGTATAAGCTACCTTCATGCGGACAGCGAAGACTCTGATCAGACTGGGCGGATGCCCAGGCTGATCCGAGTCTGCGCTGGGCGCACAACCACTTTGTTGGTTTTCTCACGTCGCGGCTCAAATATTACACGAATTTATGCCTATGAGAGCAATGGGTCTTTATATTAAGGGCCGTCGCAACCTGACATCTAGGCAGTCAAATTTTATCACCTTACAGTTTTCTTCTATATTATCTTTTGTTCATGCTGTTGTTTCAGATATTATTTATACCAAGAACTGATAAAAAGACACAAGACCATTTGTGCTTAGTGTCCCATAAAAGGGACGTTGGCAAAAAGTGCAGACCCAGATCAAACGCCGCAACATGCGGCATCTGATCAGGGTCTACACTTTTTGCAGAAGACAAATGAGTATTTAAGAAATAGATCAGCTCAAGCAGTGAATTGTTGAGTAATAATTCACTGTTTGGAGGTCAGTTGTAAAGTAGATCATATCACGAGTGCGGCGCGCGAGTGATATATCTATTTACAACCGACCGGCGAACAGTGAATTATTTAAGAAATGAATTTCATTTTTCTGATGTTCATCGAAGTATAAACTACATTGGGTCACGTGCAAAGTAAGCTTAGCTATACTGTGATAAACACCAGAAAAATTAAGTCCATTGCTAATATTGACATTCTTTTCAATCTATTATTTGACCACAAATTTGTGTCAGGAGCCAATCTGAAAAAACATTTATACGTAGTTTTTTCTACTTAAAGCGGAACTGCGTCAACGACGTAATAACAACGTCATAACGCCTCCCACGTCCAATCAGATTGGAGAACCATGGTAAATTCTGACGTCACACAACGTCATGTAACGTCGCGTGAACATATGCAGTTATTTAAAGGGAAATCGCCCTATAAAAACTGCAATTGAGTTTTTGTTGAAACTTCATACAGTGGTAGAATATTATATTTGAAAATTGAAATAAAAAATTGGGGTCACCGTACTACATTTTGAGATAATGCAGCGTCATCTATATGCCTGTGTGAAGCATTTCTGTGTCTATTAAGAAGACATTATCCGAGAAAATAGATGACCGATCGTTTCCAAATAAAGATTAATTAACTCCTCTTTCTTGTCTCTTTGTTTGAACATCAAAAGTGTCATCGTCGTATGCCTCATTATATAGGTTATTTTCAGATTTTTATTTCTCGCCATTTTTTTATTATTGGTAAACACGTGGAATTTCTTCAATGTAAAAAGTTCCACAATTGAATTTTTTATGTACTTTTGATATAATGAAGGGATGATCTACCCAGTGCAAATAAGCAAATAAAAAATATAGGTCATCGGCCAAATATTCGAGTTATGGAAGGAAAACCACTTTTATTTTGTGCGGTTTTCATATAAGCGCGTTGACGTCAACGGTTTTATGCGTTGACGTCGCTTTCTATTTGGCGCCATAAACGGCCACATTGATAACGCTCTTACCTTTCGATGCTTGTTTATAGCAATGCAATGTAATTCCCTATTCTTTTTCAGCAAGGTCCGTATGTTTTGAAACATATAGTCTATATTAAACTGTCGCCCTCGAAGTTTTCTCGTTTGCAGACAACACATTGATGAGAGAAATTCCAAGGACTGAAACTAGGCAGCATGTTCATTGTTGTTTCTCATAGAATACTCGAACTTTTTCAGGGTCTAGATTATATCCCATTTAGTCTAAATAACAAGCTCATATGCGAATGTTGTATATTGGACCCAGCCATTGTCTGACTTTTCTTTTCACAGAAACATGGGCAAAGCATGGTCCGTGGTGCATGATTTCAATTTATCATTAGTGCTAAGACCAATTTCCAAGGATGCGCAGCCTGATATTTTTCCCCGTTCGCATCGACAATCTATGAATCCTGTGGACCTAGCTACGCTTCTCAGAATCATTCTGAAACCTTGCCGGGTTCATTTTCATGGACTGTAAATGAGCATGTGATTTTGGGGTTATGGTCGAATAATTTTATTATATTTTAGTGTTTCGGACGTCGTAATTTTTAGGCTGCATGAGGAAGGTCTAGCAGGCTTGAAGACTGAGTTACTTCCCTTGGAAAGCCTCTCTCCGTCTGCAGGAAAAAAATCTAACAGTAAATGCTTAGATCAGCTTGCGCATTGTGGTAACTTACCTTAATGACATTACCTAACAGTAAAAGCTATTAGCCTGCGCATTTGCTCAGTCTGATCTCCGCTTTCCCTGTTTGCATAGGTATTTCATGACTCAAGCCAAGGGTACTAAGTCCTTATTTGTATTTATGTTTGCATTAAGTAATTACGAGATTCAAAACGCACTTCCAGTTTTCACATCCTCTCTTTACCTCACAGATAATTCCTAAAATTTACACACTACCCCAAAACAATTGGCGTTCTCTTTTCCGCATTAAATTCTTCAGCCCCATTTTCTTAATTTTTTGTCCAGGTTTATGTATTTAAAATTTCTCTGTCGCAAAAAACTCATACGTTTGTTTCAACAAAGCGTCCATTTAGGTGCCATGTTGTCTTCGAAAGTGACGTAAACGTTTTAGCGTTGCGGCAAACAACGTCATGATAACCATAGCAGGAAACAATGACGCTGCGTCAAAATGTATGCGCACGAACATTGAGGTGATTTCCCTTTAAGGTATGAATTTCATTTTTCTGATATTTATCGAAGTATAAACTACATTGGGTCGCGTGCACAGTAAGTGAACCCCATAGGGGTTCATGTAAACTTTGCTAGCGACCCAATGTAGTTTATACTTCGATAAATACTAGAAAAAATGAAATCCATTCCTTAAATAACTACATCGGTTCACGCGACGTTACATGACGTTATGTGACGTCAGAATTTACCATGGTTCTCCAATCTGATTGGACGTGGGAGGCGTTATGACGTTGTTGTTACGTCGTTGACGTAATATATTGCTTATATTTTCATTCTTTTCTATATTTTATTTGACCATAAATTTGCGTTAGGGGCTACAGTTGAAGCAGAAAAACATTTATACGCAGTTTTCTACCAAGAGCGGAACAGCGTCAACACCGTCATAACGCCACCTACGTCCAATCAGATGTAGAGAATCATGGTTTATTTTGACGTCACTTAACGGCATGTAACGTCGCGTGAACCGATGTAGTTATTGTAGTATAAACTACATTACGTTCTAATGGTTTACCATAGGGTTTTTCAATAAGTGCACTGAGAATGTAAATATTGAAGTGTAAACTACATTACGTTCTAATGGTTTACCATAGGGCTTTTCAATAAATGCACGGATAATGTAAATACTACTCAATAATTCAATGCTAGAGCTAAACTTTTCGATTCTAACACTCAAAAACGCTGAAAAAGTATTCTTTTCATTCAAATTTTCCCAACCTTTCTGCAAGCGCGTTCATTCTCCTGCAAATATTCTTAATTGTATCTAAGATATTTGTACGTTTTTACGGCGATTTTAGAAAGAAAAAGAGACGTTACACCGTCTAACATCTCAAAACGTCACAACGTCAGGAGATGACTTTTATAAACAGGAGATGACTGTCATAAAAGCGTTTCGCTTACCATCAGATCTTGTACCATATTGTATATTGTACTGTTTTGTAACCATGTAATTTGCAGTAATTAGATATTGTTTAAACCAAAACGTCACAAAATTACGTCAGTATTGCCAGTGACGTCAGCAATTAGACTCACGCGTTCCGAAACAGTGAATTGTTGCAGAATAAAACATGGACACTTTCCATTGCTTCTATAGGCGCAGTGTGTTAGAATTCTCTATAAAACAAAGAATAAATAATAACATACTCAAATAACCTAAACCAGACACCCTTGACAAAGGCATCATCCATTTGACCATGATAGAAGAGTCCATTGAACATAAATGGGTTAAGCTTTATCAGCTTACATTAAAATACCTGTTTTAGCCTAGAAATCTTGAAATCATTTTTTAAGTAATGCCCTTGGCCTAAGACAGTAATTACCATGATTCTACATAAAATGAGCCGCGACACGAGAAAACCAACAAAGTGGTTGTGCGCCCAGCGCAGACTCAGATTAGCCTGGGCATCCACCGAGTCATATCAGATTCTTTGCTAAGCGCTTTAATGATAGATAAGGGTCTCAGGTACGTCCATGCGGACAGTGAAGACTCTAGTCAGACTGGGTGGATGCCCAGGCTGATCTGACTCTGCGCTGGGTGCACAACCACTTTGTTGGTTTTGTCGAGTCGCGGCTCATTAATCATTTTTCAAGTATTTTTATTTAAGTAATGCCCTTTGCCTAAGACTGTAATTACAATGATTCCACATAATTTAATAGCAGGGCGATTGCCACTTCTAATCAAGTAATAACATAATCATGTCACGAAACGCGAACAAGATTTCGTCTCCGGAAAAAAAATGTGACGTGATTGCAAAAAACGGAATCTTTTCCAGAAACTGATTAATATAAATAAGAGCAAACAATGACCTCTTCTGTCAAAGACAACAACTGAGCAAGCGTCAAATTCCACTTTAATCTTCTCATTTTCATCAACGTACCTAATGGCATTTTCGGAGGACATATAAATGTATCGGATTCCGTGCTTGATTTGATTTACTGAGGAACAGTTTTCGTTGTGCGCCAAGTTTATTTTTTTAATTTAATTGCGGGCGGTATTGAGGAATTAAAATACGTCTTAGACTGACCAGATGCACATAACAATACAGTAATAAAGACTGTTAACCCAGTAAGCACAAAGCGTTGAATCAACATTGAATCAACCTTAATTCAAGGTCATGACATTTAATAAACGTTAATTCAAAGTTGATTCAGCGGTGTGTTCCCAACGGGTTATTTCAAAACGAATTCTCTATTTGTTATATTAACTATTATATTGTTTCGAAATATAGACAATAAAATAAATACACAAGTAATAAAATAAAACTGAAAAAAAAAAAATAGAATAAATAAATAAACAAAACGTCTTTATTAAATTACAACTGTGTGTATTTTTGGGAACAAAACTTGATTCTCCGTCAGAGAAGATGGACTGGACATAAATAGTTGTGCTAATATACTGACCTTTTAAGCCTGCTCTACAATTAGGAACTAAAAACTATAGCAAATAGATGCAAGGTCTTCTTTTCATAAGATATTCTGCCTCTAATGTGCGCGATGGCTTTAAATAACGGAAACGAGACAGAGAATCAAACGGTGGCTTTTTTCATAGACAGAGGGCTTTCTATTATCGAACTGAAACGCTTGAATTATCCTAGGTGGGGCTACCAATTAACAGGAGCTGTTCTTGTGTTGATAGGAATATTTGGTACCTGGTTAAACTTGGTTGGACTGTATATATTTGCTAAAAATAAACATTTACAGTCCCCGACAAATATATTCATCGTTGGACTCTTAATCTGTGATCTAAGCATGGCTGTTTTTGGCAACCCCTTGCCGTCCACCGCGGCCCTTAATGGGAGCTGGTTTGCTGGAGATTTTCTGTGCACGTGGGAAGGATTTGTGGTGTATATGTTTGGTTTATCAGCTCTCTATATTCTGACTGCTATCAGCGTGGATCGTTATATTGTTATAGTCAAACCTCTAAAATCTAAAACAATAACTAAACGTGTTGCGATGGCAGCTGTGGCGTCGTGTTTCGCCGGTGGCGCATTCTGGTCTATTCTTCCACTAATTGGTTGGGGTTCATATGGCCTGGAGGCACCAGGATTCTACTGCGGACTAGACTATGAGGATAATAGTTGGGCAAATAAAACCTATATCATTGCGATGTTTATATTCTGCTTCTCACTGCCTGTTGGCATTATGATGTACTGTTATTTCTACGTTTACATGACGGTAAAGTATATTTCTAGTTCTGTTATCAACATTTACAGAATTTATTTTATGTCATTTTTATATCATATCCCTTATCGAATTGAAAATCTTGTAATGGTCCGACGGCCGAAGGCAAGCTGCGGCTGATACGGAGTATGACATGCAAATGTCAATAATACTTTGCGCTTTGGTTTTTGTCGAAAATAAAAGCAAGAGACCATTTCGGTCTCCTGTTTTCATTTTCGACAAAAATCACATGACTGTTGTTAGAAACAACGACATATACGAAGATGTCCGCGAACATCGCACAGAGTGAATTAATAATAATAACAAAATATGTATTTTTCTGTCTCGGTATGTATTTTTCTGCCTCGACATCAATAACTGACTATTTTGTTTTGCCAACATTTGAGCAATATATGAATGCCTCAGTGTGAATAGCTGAAAAGATCGCAGACCGGAAATTTAAGAGTATCGTTCGGAGACGTAGAGAGCTACTTATCCAGCGAGCAAATTGTTGCACTTCGCAACAAACGTCTCCGTCGCACTTACATGTACATCCATCTGCCTTAAGTGAAAAGTAACAAAAAAAAAAAAAAAAAAAATAAAAATTATAAAAAATTAAGGCAATGATCAGGAATTAATATAGGGATCAAACACGGTTTTTCATGCATTAATGTTTGCAAGGTCCCAAGGGAGATGTTGAAAACCGAGGCCGTAGGCTCTCGAGTGACCTTGCAAACGTTAATGCATTGGAAAAAGTGTTTGATCGCTGTTATTACATAAATTCAATTATTATGTTACAAAACAACGAAAATGTTGGCGCACTATTTTTCGGCCGCATCGCCATTACCTTGCTGATTCATACACGCACTACGCATGTCTATAAAATGCTCGTTTCAGGCCATGGTCAGCTATTGTGAATGCTTGTGCAACCTTTAGCAGCATTTCACAAGTCATAATCATTCTCATCAAAGTTTTAACTCAGTGGTGTCTGCACTTTCATTTTTACAATATCCGAATTTGTATAGCTCTTGTGTTAAAGTCTTTTAATGGATAATCTTCAACTGCAGTCTTGCCGTCGTTTCTGTACTGACGGAGTACATTTCCGGCCTGCAACTTGCATACGAAAAGTCGTCCAGTAGGTCATTAACAGCGCGTGAAAATCGATGTTAATACAAGGTTTTGTGTTCGTTAAAACATACCTATTAATAGCATCTTACACCGATATTTATGCAATAATATATACATTCAAATCCCACATCCCGCTCTCAAAACTAAAAGGGAAAGATTGACAAAAGTTCACGAAAGACACGCACGGCTAACCGATTGAGCACTATTTCCCAAACAGGTGGCCATTCAGCTACCCTAATTAAAACCAGCAGCAATTTTTATCTACTTTGTTTTATTTTAAATTGTCAAACAAAACAAAAGAGAATAAGCAGAATAGGCAGCTCTTCAGGTGACCAGACTGCTGAAGACCATAGACAAGAAGGCATAACAACATGTAACATTAAGGAACCACAACAGAAGTACCGCCTTGGAACGGTCAGCAAAAGATTACTGGGGGCTTAAACTAGTTTTACTGGTTCCTAACCTCACCCTTAGTATCTGCAATGTCTCAATCCAACCACAAAACCGCCACTCACACAACAGACGATCGACAGCATATACTAGTATGTGGACAACAAGAACAAAGTAAACGAAAAACGTGAAACATCTATTTTTACCTATTTTCATTAAAATAAAAATCGAAAAGTAAGTGGGCAGCCATACCACATTAAGACCATAGGCACGTGGACATAGGAACAAGTAACAGTGAGGAACAACTAAAGAAGCACCCTCTTGAAAGGTCAGTAATGAATTACTTGGGGGAGGGTGGTGGTGGTGGTGTGTGTGGGGGAGGAGGGGTGGAGGGGGAGGGGGCTTAAAACTAGTTTTACCTCGCCCTCTGCTTTTGCGGTACATGTAGTTCGAAACATTTAGTCAGCTGTTTGGTCCGCATGAAGGTTCCTTAACTCATCAATGAATCATCACAGGAAACACACAAATCGCGGATAAGGCCTGTGATGAAAAAGAGACGAGGACTCGACAGAAACAACGTTTTGCGACACTTAGAGATTTCAGGGGTGACAAACAACATCACTTACATACCGCCGAAAAAGAAAATCATTAGTTGAACCCCGAATAACCAAGCAACAGAAAGGGCAAGCTCCGGCCCTAAGCAACTAAACTAATTATCTTAATGGCGCGCAATTACAGAGGGAAGCAAAGTTATTAACCATGCTTGGGTTAACCATTAAACATGTAGACTGAAGTATCGTTTAATTAATTGCGTTATTTTTCCACTTGTTAAGCGTTGTGCCAGTGATTTAAAGAATTGCGAAATCATACTGATCATGGAAATGTTCCATTAGTAAAATTAATGAAGAATTCACGTAAAACAAATTATCATTAGGTCATAAAGCTGGATCTTGACCCCACTAAGGCTCAGATAGAGTCACTACTATTCCCTGCGGCATATCATGTTACATTTTTTTCTGACTGACACTAAATAGAGTCTTCATAATATTAGATATAGTCCCCGAAAAACACGCCTACATTACACAGGTATGCACCCTCCATTGCCTTCCTTGATTGGCAGTTACAGACTTTGATTACCTGGCTGGCTGTATCTAACGAAATTCTTAATAAACAAGCTTATGCAATCAGAGTTAACATATGCAAGATATTGCAGCAGTTGGTGTTCAGTATGCTTACTTCAATCATATGAGCCGCGACACGAGAAAACCACCAGAGTGGTTGTGCGCCCAGCGCAGGCTTAGTTCAGCCCGGGCATCATCCCAGTCTGGCCAGACTCTTTGCTAAGTGCTTAAAGGGTAGCTAAGGGACTGAGCTACCTCCATGCGGACAGCGAAGACTCTGATCAGACTGGGCGGATGCCCAGGCTGATCTGAGTCTGTGCTGGGCGCACAACCACATTGTTGGTTTTCTCGTGTCGTGGCTCATATCAAGGTCGCGAAGAAAGTTGCTTTAGAGTATCTGCAAATATGGAAACCTCAGATCAATTTAGTGGCATGTCTCTTACTGTTTTGTTAGGTCCATTGCCAAAATAAATGTTGTTTTTTATGCCCCCGTGACGATAGTCAGGGGGGGGGGGCATTATGTTTTACCCCTGTCTGTCCGTCTGTCCGTCGCACATTTTAGTAGTAAGTTTGTGTAATCAACTCCTCCCACAGCTTATGATGGATCAATTTGAAACTTTGCACATATATTGCAGACATATTGAAGATATGCATGAAGATTTCTTATGGCCAAAAAATTATTTTTGACAAAGTTACGGGCTTTCGGACTTAGACATTTTTAGTGTTGATTACTGATATAGGGTAGCAAGTTTGTGTAATCAACTCTTCCCAGAGTTTATGATGGATCAATTTGAAACTTTGCACACATGTTGCAGGCATATTGAAGATGTGCATGAAGGTTTCTTATGGCCCAAAAAATTATTTTTGACAAAATTATGGGCTTTTGGACTTAGACATTTTCAGTGTTGGTTAGTGATACAGGATAGTATGTTTGTGTAATCAACTCCTCTCGCAGCTTATGATGGATCAATTTGAAACTTTGCATACATGTTGCAGACATATTGAAGATGTGCATGAAGATTTCTTATGGCCAAATTTTTTTTTTTAAATTATGGGGCTTTCAGACTTAGACATTTCATTGTTGGTTAGTCATATAGGGTAGCAAGTTTGTGTAATCAACTCCTCCCACAGCTTGTAACAGATCAATTCGAAACTTTGCATACATATTGCAGACATATTGAAGATGTGCATGAAGAACTCTTTGGACCAAAAAATTATTTTTGGCACAATTACGGGCTTTTGGACTAAGATATTTTCAGTGTTGGCTTGTGATGTAAGGTAGCAAGATTGTGTAATCAACTCCTCCCACAGCTTATAACAGATCAAGTTGAAACTTTGCACACATGTTGCAAACATATTGAAGATATGCATGAATATTTTTGAAGGTCACAAAATGTAATTTTGACAAAATAATGGGTTTTCAAACTTAAGTCATTATCAGTGTTTGATATCAGTGTGTAATGAACTTCTCTCGCAGTTTATGATAGATGGCTTTGAAACTTTGTACATGTGTTACTGAAATAATAAAGATCGTCATGAAGATATTTTATGATAAAAAAGTTGTTTTAGCAAAATTGCAGGTTTTGAACTAAGAAATTTTCATCTTTTGTTTTTTTAACAATATAGATAACAAGCTAATATTCTCAAGGCATACTACAGTTTATGCCTAATCGGTTTTCACAGTTTGAGACCATGCACACTTCTTTGAATTTGCAATGGTGGTGGGGTGGGGTGGAGGGAGAAAGGGGGTGCAAGGGTTAATTGGGGAGCACGGGGGCATCCCCTGTGTCTTACAGACATAATTTTCTAGTTTTTTTCTCTCTCTCTTTTCTACTTTAATTTCTTTGGCAATCTGTAATAAATGCACACTTTGTAACCTTGATCGGTTGCCGTGTTTGGCGGTCTGTGATTTGATTTACTGTTTTCTAAGATGCAATTCATATTATAGTTGTTTACAATATATCATTTTTGAGCAGCTTCTTGACAAAAGTCAACTTGGTTGGCAGCTTTCATTGGAAATTTTAAATACAGATTAAGAAAATCAAGATAACCTGCAGTTTTTGTTCTACAAAGTGGACACTGACCCATAGTTGAACGCCCGTACGTACGAATGATAAGTACCTATGTCTGTACTTACGTTCACTCGAAACATTTAACTCTTGAAGCACCAAAAAGCAGACGACAAAATTTACGTCTGCAAAAATTCAAAAAATGCTTTGTCCAAGACATTTCATATTGAGAATTCAAAGGTTAGAGGGCAAGCAGTGTTGTGGTGCTTACACCGGCCCCGATAGCTCAGTGGTAGAGCGTCCGCTTCGGGACCGGGAGGTCGTGAGTTCGCATCCCGGCCGCGCCATACCAAAGGCGTAAAAAATGGTACTAGGAGCTCCCTTGGTTGACGCTCTCCTATAAAGGATAGACCTAGGAAGATAAAGTCAAGTCATCAGGTAAGTATAAATTGTCACTGGATACCTTGTTTGTTGCAATAAAAGCTCTACAGAGCTTATGTTGTTTGTTTCTAAATATGCGACGTAAAATAAAGCTTCTTTATCTTTATCCTCCAGAGCAAATTTCATAGTTGTAGGGAATCTCCTTCAAAGAAATTTAGCCATAGCAACAGCATAGCAACCACTTAAGTCGTTTTATGAATACGGCCCCTGGGGTAGGAAATTATTATTGACTAGGTGGATAAGCGATAATACTATCTTGCATTTTTTCTCATGTCTTACCTTGCAGGTCAGGAATATATCTCGGAACACTGTGTGGGATATGAAAAGCCGTGTTGCAAGACGAAACCTTAGAATAGAGAAGAAAATGTTAAAGAGCATTGTCATGATGTGTGGTGAGTCAACAAAATACCCAGCCCCGATGTTATAAAACTTGAGTTTAATCTCAAACTCAAAATAAAGCACACTGATTGGCTGCTTCCGAGCACCTGCTCGGAAGCAGCCAATCAGTATGCTTTATTTTGAGTTTGAAATTATGCTTTATTTGAGTTTGAAATTATTCCCAAGTTTTATAACCTCGAACCCAGTTTTCTTTGTCAGACACCAGTCCAAGCGGAGCGGGTACCTGACGTTGAAATGACCGGCTGTGCTTACAGCTGGTGCTGAATGCGGGTTATCTGTTTTGGAAATATTTTTGAACTTAAACACTGTTTTGTTTTGCTAGGACACGAAATGGTGAAAGTTTGGTGTTTTGTCGTATTCTGTAATATACAATTTAAGTTTTACTGAAATAATATACTGAAGGGATTTAAAAAACTTCCACTTTTTATTGCTTGCTGCTGATTAGTCCACTCGTGACAGTGTTTAATATTTTACGACAAAATGCTTGAAACGTATCAAATTTAAAGATAACGCAGTTTATTCGTATCATTTACTAAAGGGTTTCCAAATGAACATAAGTGGGTGGGGTACATGAAAATATGAGCAAATGAATATTTAAAAAAAAAATTAATAAATAAATATATCATAGTCTAAACTTTGTTTCAACACATAAACAGCCTGTTCATGTATATTTTGTGAAATTTCTGCATAAAGAGACAGAAAAATCTCCCGTCATGTACTTTGAATCCGTTTACCGCTGACTGATTTTCCAGATTATTATTCCAGAATAAACCTTCATCACTATTTAGTCCAACTATCCTTCTACAAAGGAGCGGCTGTAGTGTAGTGGATGACGCTCCGGACTACCAATCCAGGGATAGCAAAATCGATCCCCCGCTTCTCCGGTCTTTCGGATGAGACTTTAAAGCGAGGTCCCGTCTCCATATGACCTCGTTGTTGGTGGGGCGTTAAACCCGAGTTCACTCACTCACTCACTCCTTCTACAATGTATGAGAGTATGCAGGCTCATTATTGAAACAAAAAGGAATAAACAGCAGTGAAATGTCCATACCGTGTGTTCAAAATCACGATTTTTTGTCTGTAAAGTAGTCCTAAAGAAAGTGTGTTGTGCACAATACCTGCTATGCCAAAATATTTATATCAGTTGCTGTTGTCACCATTCTCAGAAGTCAGAAGGGATCGCCTCTTAAAACGCAGGGGCCGTATTTATAAAACAACTTTAGTGGTTGCTATGCTGTTGCTAGGGCTGAATTTCTATGAAGGAGATTCCCTACAACTATGAAATTTGCTCTGGAGGAACAGTCAAACAGACTGTTCCTCCAGAGCAAATTTCATAGTTGTAGAGAATCTCCTTCATAGAAATGTAGCCTTAGCAACAGCCTAGCAACGACTTAAGTCGTTTTGTAAATACGGCCCCTGACCCTGTTTGAAAGAGGTAGATCCTTCTGAGAGCAAACATGAACTCATGTTGTTCCCCTTTGTAAAATTGATTGTAAAATGGAAGTTGACAATATTTCATGAAAAAGAAGCAGGGGGTTTTATTAGAGTGAGGGCTCTTTAGGATTAATATGGTATATTTCACACAGATGATTAATCAATGCAACCTTTCACTGAAGAAGAAAATAGAAACGATCAAATGATTTTGAGCAGTACGGCAATTTTGGTTTTTGACAGCTTTGAAACTGTCTGTCCTCTGTGTGCTAATTTACTGCATTACTTGACTGACAATTAGCACTTGTAGGCGTCTTTCACGGAAAATGGAGTGTGCAACAAATACATATTTGCTTTAAGGATCAGATGTGACTGACTCACGTACTATAAACAGAAATTGCCATCAGTTGAGAATGACAGTGGCATAATACTAGATGCGACGAAGCAACAAAGTTTACATTATTGAGCCGCGACACGAGAAAACTAACAAAGCAAGTGGTTATGGGCGCAGCGCAGATTCAGATCAGTCTGGCAGTCAGCCAAGTCCGACCAGACTCTTCGCTTAGCGCTTTAAAGGTAGCTTAGGGTCTAAGCTGCCTCCATGCGGACAGCGAAGACTCTGATCAGACTGGGCGGATGCCCAGGCTGATCTGAGTCTGCGCTGGACGCACAACCACTTTGTTGGTTTTCTCGTGTAGCGGCTCATATGATGTAAAGGAAGCCAGCTTAGCGCTTGGCTACTAAGTTCAACATCAGGTGAAGGCTAAAATGTTTCAGTGTAAATGGGTTCCACTGCATACAACCTTTCACTGTCACCCTTTCATCAGCTCAGTCTGACTAAAATACTGCCAAATGGTCCATAAAACAGCAAGTCATCGTCCACCTATCATCCATCTTAAATGATACAAAAACATATATCTTGGCTGTTTAAAGATTTTATGATACTATATATCTATCTTCATATGATCAAAAAAAAAAAAAAAAAAAAAACCCTTTCGGGTATTTTTTTTATTTGACTACGCAGGGTGTGTTCCTTGATAAGTAAATCATACACACCGTGTGAAGGAAACTGAGCACTTCCTGACTACAATAGTAGATCATAAAATGATATGGTGGAAACTGACGTTTTCCACCCTGATGCTAGAAAAAAAAATATGTGTGTTTCAGATGACCCTTGATGTTGGGTGGAACTGCAGCCAAATACTGCCCATAGGAATCCTGTTGGAAAATGATCCTAGTGTATTTATACATGCCCCAGAAATGGGGACATTTATATAGGTGACAGAGTGGTGATGGCCATTTTGAGGAAGTCAGCAATCATGCAGGTGCTCACTGAAAGCACCTGAAAGACCTCGATGGGGTTTGAGTGCCCCGCCAATATCACTAATCAGTATCTTTCTACCTTAATGTTAGACTTATATGAGTCATTCTACAAAAGATGAGGAATTCCTGTCCCTCACCTAAATACTTGTATACCTTTTTTTCCATTTCAAGTATCTTGCCTTTGGTAGTATGTTTCAATTAAAGTGACCAAATATCTAACATTTACGATAGTGACTGGGCTAGTTGATGCAGTTGTTCATATTTCTTTCTAAAGAAATTAAGAGTTACCTCCCTTATATTTGCTTGTCCCACTGCAAAATAGTGAAAATTGAACTTCAGTTTGACAAAAAGTGCTAATTTAAACTAAACAAATAGAGACATGATGAACGTCTGTGACAGAAACCTACCAATGACAGAAGCGTCGAGTACCCATTGGTTTTGATTTGAAGCCGTGTCAAGTTTGTTTTGGTGTGTCCCGCAGTTCGTGTCATACTCTGTTACCGCAGTTGAAGTTGTAGTTTAGACAGAGTTACTACCCATGAAAATGACCTTGCACTGGACTTTTGTGAGGTAAGGGGCGCCAATTTTATAGAAACATTAAATTATTTTATGCAAAGTTTGCTTAAAGGTAAATATGAAACAATTATCTAAATTAAATTAAGACAGGTAATCTGTCATCCCAGTTATCCACCTTTCTATAAAAATAAAAAGCTGCAAATAAAACAAAGTACTAACACTGAAAAAGTATGATAGACATCAATATTGTTGTGTAAACATTTTCTAGTTTTTGCCTCCAGAGAGCAATATAAGTGTGAGTTTGCATACTTTTTGTCATTCCTGTTACTGTCATCCCTGTTACTGTCATCTCTGTTACCCAACAAAAGTAACAGGAATGACACTTTAAATTTAATTAGATATGTAAAATATGAATGATGTTTGTGTTTGACATTTATAGTTCTTTTAAGTGGACTAATTTGAATATGCCGTGTCTTTTACAGAACATTATATATGAGCATGTAATAGCCCGTTGTTGGCCGCGGTAACAGGGATGACACATGTCCACAGAATAAGTAACAGGGATGACATATTCATAGTACACTTTTATCAGGTTAAATCGCATTTTACATAAAAAAAGGCATCTGCTAATATTTGGGAAGATCTATTGAATTTTCAGCATTTTATGCGAATTTTAATCTTTGCCTCAAATCAGTGATTATCACCACCTTAAAGGTGAAGTCACTCTGAGTCTTTAAGAGCTCATTTTATCTAAAACATATTCACCAGAATTCTACTTCACTTTAAGTCAGATTACAAATTACTTTTGGTATTTTAACATCTTTCAGTTTAGCTGTCATTTTTGATACTGGATATCATTCATATTGTCATTTATGTTACTGCTGAAAATTACTGTTGTCATTTCTGTTACCAAATGTCACCCCTGTTACCAGTAAACTTTTGCTCAATATATAAATTAATCCAATGTTCTGCTGTTGCATTCATTAACCAGTTTGAAAGTCGATGCCTGCAGCTACCTTTTTCAGAAAATGAAGATACTCATCCTACAATTTCTCAAAATAGATTTGATGGCATTGGTCTAAAAACGTTTTGTTTCAGTAAAATAATAAGTTATTGATTATATTATTAGTATCAAATAATTTTACAAATTTGTAAACTTGGAGTTCTAAACAGGAACTTTTTAATGCGAAAGAAAGAAAATAAATACGATAATTATTTCATTTAGGAAAAGGTTTCTTGTTGTGGTAACAGGAATGGCATTTTAAAACCAGGGCAGCAGTCAAAAAAAAACCAACATGTATTTTTAAGCAAATTCTCTTGTCTAAATTAATGGTTTATTGTTGTTAAATATTCAGAGTTGAGATTAAAATAAAACAAATCAAAATCAGTTGTGTTAATTTTTGCAAAACAAAAAAGCCCAAACTCCTTCATTTTTGTAGAATGACTCATATACTCTTTATGTAGAGGGAACTTCATGTTAAAGGTGATGGTTGTAACTAGATTACAGAAATGAATGGACTGGAGACATCGTACGAATGATATCACTACTCTCGGAGGCTGGTGGGGGGGGGGGGGGGGCGTATGTGATATCATTTGTGGGCTGAGTAGTCGCTGTTTATGTCTTAGCACTAAGGGCCTTTTTACCATGCATATGCTGCAAAATTCACCTGATAACAGAGGTATGATAACATGATGTGATACATGTATCATGTCACTTCAGAACTGCGCTTGCGCGAATGTTATCAGGCGATGCATACAGAAGCGATCTCAGAAGGCGATTGGCTACATACTGACGTTGGCCGTGATAACAACTTTCGATTGATTAAATGACGTCACCGATGTACGTCATAATGCATTCGCGACGTCAACAAGTTCAAACAAAACTGCGTTTACTTTTCTTTTGTGTGACGCTCTTTACACCTGAAAATCTTCTAATGATGCATGATAAATAGAAAACCATGTAAGTGTCTTTTGATATCAAGTTTATCAGGCTCGACCAGAAACACGTCGGACTGGCTCGGCAAGCCTCGCCATTCCTACGCTGTTTCTGGTCTCGCCTGATAAACTTGATATCAAAATACACTAACATGGTATTCTCTATGTATCAGTTTCATATACCGTGGTATGGGGCGTATTTGATGATATTATTTGGAGAAAATTGTTTCTTGTTTCTAATCTAAAACATATGTTCAGACCCTTCATTGGAACCGTTTTGGCTAATGAACGGCCCCAACATATATGTATAATTTTTGGCATTTTACTGAAATCATCCCTAATTACGAGTATCACAAAATATTTCCACTTTGAACGTCTCATATGATGTCTCATTTTTTTATTTCTACTTTTTTTTTCCATTTAAGCATGTTTTCTGGTATGCTGGACACCATACGCCATCATGGCTTTCTGGCAATCCTTTGGTGACGCCGACGCCATTCCTATCGTTCTGACAGCTATACCGGCAGTGATGGCAAAGTCTGAACTCGTCTGGAATCCCATTATATACGTGTCTACCAACAAACAATTCCGGAAAGCGTTCTACGCTACAATACCTTGCAGCAGATTGCGAGAAAAACTGATAAAACATGAAGAAGCGGTGAAAGAAATGGAGTCTGAACAAAGTGGTATTGAGGATACCAAGACAAGAACAAAGGCTATGGTGTCGACAAGAGAACCGACAACAAAAATGGATTCGACATGCATGACGAAGACATCTGTAAGAATTTCAATTACCGTATTAATTCTGTATTTATTGAAAGGAGGGCGTTATTTAAAACCTAAAGTGTAGTAACTTAGCCACTGCCAAACCACCTCTAATAAGGAATATAGAGGTGATGGGTATACGTTCAGAGGAAGCAACTCTACTATTTTTGCCTCCCTTTTCAGTAGGGGTCAACTCTTAAAGGAAAAAACTTGCTCCTCAAGGAGGAAATTCCTTCGCTCCTTGAGGAGCAAATGCCTTCCTTTAAGAGTAGACCCCATCTGATTGGATAATTTCAAAAACATGACAGTACATCCTGTGATATACTGTAACCCACAGTGTGTCTGGTTTTACGTTGTTGATAGAGCTTGCTTTGAGTGCACAGCAGTACACTTTGAAAGTGCTTTAAGGTGTACTACATGACTGTGTATTTTGCCGCGTGACCCAAGTCAAGCAAAGTGTATAAAAATATCATTTGGAGGCCGTTCCAAGTGACAATTTTGTGCTCCTTATTGACTCTCTGACTAGTTCTACTAGGCATCAACAGGGCAATTATGTCATACCGGCAGTATCTAGTCAGAATACTGATGCATATGCGGTGGGGCTATAAAGATGCAAAGAAGTACACTTTGAAAGTTGCTTTCAAAGTGTAAATCTACTAACTTGCACCCAAGGCAAGCAAAATGTGAAAAAGTGTATACGAATGGGGATGCGCCCCTACTAAAAAAACGCACCCCCATCCCACCCTATCGCGTCTTCTCGAAAAACTAATGTTACCTTGACTGGGCGAACTCCGTGTTTTCATTCAGTTTTTAAAAAGGGCACAACATGAAATTCTGTTTGCTTCACTGGAGGGCGAAGCACTTCCATATCGGATCCACTCTATAAACAAAGAATTTGATCCTCTAGGAGCAAATTCTTTCCTTTAAGAGCTGACCCCTATTGAGAACAGAAGCAAAGAAAAGGCAAATTGTAGAAATTCTTTTCTGTGAAAGTATGTCCATTTAGTATACCTTAATACTGTATATACATAAATGAGCCGCGACACGAGAAAACCAACAAAATGGTTGTGCGTCCAGCGCAGACTCAGATCAGCCTCAGCATCCGCCCAGTCTGATCAGAGTCTTCGCTATCCGCATGGAGGTACCTTAGACCCTTAGCTACCCTTTAAGCGCTTAGCGAAGAGTCTGATCAGACTGGGCGGATGCCAAGACTGATCTGGGTCTAGGCTGGTCTCACAACCACTTTGTTGGTTTTCTCGTGTCAAGGCTCAAATATTTTGGCTGTGGCTAATTTACCTCTCTTTAGAGTCTAAATAACGCCTTTTTCGTAAAATGCAACGCCCAGTGGCGTTCAATATATTAGACGCAAAATTATTTTGAAATTTACAAAGTTGCAATGTCTGAATTATTTTGCAATAACTAATTATCGCAATATTTCTCCTCAGACAATAAGTGATAATATTTCTAATTGTATTGAATTTCTAATAGTTTCACAAAAAGCACCTGGGGACTCTCGACGAGGAAATTGCCATAAAACTTATCTTAGAAGAAATATGAGTTTCCTCCTACTAGCATGTAAAATTTCTACTTAATGGTATGCCTGTCTTTTATCAAATCTGATGACATTTCGATAAAACATTACTATCCCTGAACATAGAAAGCAGACCCATTTACCCTTGATACCCTGTCAACCTCGAGAAGGCAGCTCTATCGATGACATCTTCATAATAATGGTTTTAATCAACAATTACAGGAGGGCCGCTCAGTAAAATACATCGTCATTATTAAGGAGAACCGCTCGGTCGATTACATCGTCATAATTTAGGACGGCAACTCAGTCGATTACATCGTCGTAATTTAGGAGGGCCATTTACTCGATTACATCGTCATAATTGAGGAGGGTGCTTAGTCGATTACATTGTCATACTTTAGGAGGGCAACTCAGTCGATTATATTGTCGTAATTAAGAAGGGCAAACTCAGTCAATTACATCGTCATAATTAAGGAGGGACTCTGTCGATTTACATTGTCAGAATTTAGGAGGGCCGCTCAGTCGATTAAATCGTCATAATTAGGGAGGACCGCTAGGTCAATTACATCGTCATAATTAAGAAGGGCCGCTCAGTCGATTTACGTCGTCATAATTTAGGAGGGCAAATCAGTCGATTACATATTCTAAATTTAGGAGAACAGCTCAGTCGATTACAGCGTCATAATTTAGGAGGGCTGCTCAGTCGATTGCACAGTCATGATTTAGGAGAACAGCTCAGTCAATTACATTGTTTTAATTTAGGAGGGCAGCTCAGTCGACAACATTGTCACAATTTTGGAAGGCCGCTCAGTTAATTGCATCGTCATAATTTAGAGGGCAGCTCAGTCGATTACATCATCATAATTAAGGAGGGCCGCTCAGTCGATTACATAGTCATCATTTAGGAGGGCAGCTCAGTCAATTACATCGTCTTAATTTAGAATAGCAGCTCAGTCGATTACATCGTCATAATTTAGGAGGGCAACCCAGTCGATTACATCGTCGTAATTTAGAAGGGCAGCTCAGTCGATTACATCGTCATAATTTCGGAAGGCCACTCAGTCAATTACATCGTCTAAATGTAGAATGGCAGCTCAGTCGATTACATCGTCATAATTATAGCCCCGCTTTGAAAAAGTGGGGCTATGCTGGATTTGGTCTGTCCGTAATTCCGTAACTCCGTAAGATGTTTTTGTGTCGCAGGCTTCTCAGGAACTATTGAAGCTAGAACCTTGAATCTTGGTATTCATGTGGACAATGAATTGTTTAAGTGCGGGATTCTCTAATTCTTCCCTTTATTTATCCATTTTCTGTCTTTTCTGGGTAAATCAGTGTTACAGTTTTTCTCAGGAACTGTACAAGCTAGAATATTCAAATATGGTATACCTATGTAGAATGAGTAATTGTATCGTGGGATTTGAGACTCAGGCTCGTTGACTTTTTTTTAAATATTTTTATCTATTTTTCTTTCTTTCCTTTTTTGCATGTTAACATTGAAAATTTGTGTCAGAGTGTCTCATGACGTATTGAAGCTACTGACTTGAAACTTGGTATACAGATGGATGATGAATTGTTGTATTGTGGAATTTACAATCAGACTCATTGCTTATATTCTTCCCTTTATTTGTTTATTTTTTCTCTTTTCAAGATAAATTTGTGCCACAGTTTTCTTAGGAACTGTGCAAGCTCGAATCTTCCGATGTGGTATACAAATGGAGAATGAGTGATTGTATTGTGGGATTGAGACTCAAGCTCATTGCTCTTATTCTTTTATTTTTATCGACTTTTCTTTCTTTCCCTAGTTATCATGTTTACATCCAATTTGGAAATTTGTGTCAGTGTTTTTTCCTGAAGTATTAAAGCTAGAATCTTGAAACTTGATATACAGATGGGTGATAATTTGTTGTATTGTGGGATCGATAATCAAACATATTGCTCATATTCTTTTCCTTACTCATCCATTTATGTTGTCTTTTCAAAGTAAATCAGTATTACAGTTTTCTCAGGAATTGTATAAGCTAGAATCTTCAAATATGGTATACCTATGTAGAATGAGTAATTGTATCGTGGGATTGAGACTCAGGCTCATTGCATTTCATCCAGTTATCTTTCTTTCCCTATTTATTACGTTAACATTGAAAATTTGTGTCACAGTTTTCTTACAAATTAATGAAGATAGAATCTTGAAACTTGGTATACATATGAACAATGGATAATTGTATTTTGGGATTGAGAATTGGGCTTATATTCCTTACTTTATTTATCCATTTTTCTTTCTTTCAAATGTAAATTTGTGTCGCAGTCTTCTCAGGAACTGTGCAAGCAACAGTCTTCAAACATAGTATAGATATGAAGAATGGTTTATATTGTGGGGTTGAGACTCAGGCTCCTTGCTCTTATTCTTATATTTTTATCCATTTTTCTTTCTTTCCCTATTTATCATGTTAACGTTGAACATTTGTGTCAGTGTTTTCTCTGGCAGTATTGAAGCTATGTAGAATCTTGGAACTTGGTATAAATATGGACGAGAAGTTGTTGTATTGTGGAATTGAGAATTGGGATCACATTGCTCTTATTCCTCCCTTTATTTATCCGTTTTTTTTGTCTTTTCAAGATAAATTTGTGTCACAGTTTTCTCTAGAAATGATTATATTTGGTATACAGACTTACGATGAGTTGTTACATTATGAGATAGACTAATATGATTATTGCTGTTATTCATTCTTTATCTATCCAGTCTCTTTCTTTTTGTATACATAATGTTCAAAATTTATATAACGGTTTCTTTGCAACTTATTTATTGCTCTTTGGTTTAAACATATTTTATTCATATTAGAAATTTTAACATACATACATATATAGTATACAATACAGGCTTGGGATTAGAACGAAAGCTGGACGCTTATAGAGTTCTTCTCCCTAATATAATACATCTGTATACAGTATGGCGGATATTTGTGTAAAGTACAAAATATTAAACCAAATTAACTAATAGGAAGCATTACCATAATATGAAAAAGAAACAGAAAGGTATAAAGCATCTCACAATACAGTGCAAAAACTAAAGAAAAAATGAACGATGAGCAACCAAAAGAGCAGAGAGAGAGAGAAAAAGAGAGAGAGATGCTCAAAATATATAAAACAGTGGATTGAGAGAGGGGAAAGGGGCGCAGCATTTCAGGCTCATTCAGGTATGTCCGCTAATATAGGTTTATGTAAGTTGACATGTGCATCAGAAGTTATGACTTTGTGCTCAAAAAATTGCTCTTTCTACATGGCAGTGCATTACAAAAGCAGTGCAGGGGGATAAAGTCAGATCCTCTGACAGTTCTAGTAGGGCCGCTCAGGCATTAACATCGTCATAATTAAGGACGGCCGTACAGTCTATTACAACGTCATAATTTAGGAGGGCAACTCAGTTGATAACATTGTCTTAATTTAGAGGGGCAGCTCAATCAATTACATCGTCATAATTTAGAAGGGCCACTCAGTCAATAACATCTTCTTACTTTAGGAGGGCAGCTCAGTCGATTAAATCGTCAGAATTAAGGAGGGCCGCTCAGTCGATTTACATCGTCAAAATTTAGTAGGGCAACTCAGTCGATTTCATCGTCATTATTTAGGAGGGCCGCTCAGTCATAATTTAGGAGGGGACTAATCTCAGTTGATGATATTGTTATACTTTAGGAAGGCAGCTCAGCCGATTAAATCGTCTTCATTTCGAAGGGTAGCTCAGACGATTACATCGTTATAATTTTGGCGGGCAACTCAGTTGATAACATCGTCATACTGCTTCAAAAATATATTTTGTTTTTTTCCTTTCTATCACAAATGTTCATAGCGCAAGTTTATAAAAGTCTAGATGATTTAGCGTGTAAAAGGGGAAACGGAAAATACTATGAATGAACGAACGGACAAACAAACCATTAAATGAATGAATGACTCAATAAATGGCAATGAATCGTTGATGAATGACTAAATGCATTTCTTTTTCTTTTATATTTCTTAGTTCAAGCTTTTGAACTTCATGTAAGTTTCAAAAAAAAATACTGTTGGCTTAGCTCTATTATAGAATTTTATAAACTGTTATAAAATCAATATTTTAGGTGGCATTTACTTGTTTTAGGATATAGCTAAAAGCTTACACTGAAACGAGATGAAATGCGAAATTAAATTTTATCATTGAATTATTGTTAGCATTAAACTGATCTTAACTTGTTAGATCTCGTATTCACATAATACAATATATACTTTTTATCATAGATACTCTAATAAAAAGTATCTGAGTCTGTATCCTATGTTAATTTTCTGAAATAAAAATGTTTGTTTCCTATTGTATAATAGTATATTCGCGGTCATAAGTCGATCCTTTGATCAAGGACGTCTTAAGTATCATAGTTCAAAACACGCCGCGGGTGTCCTGTGGTGACAATATGAAATAAACATGTATCTAAAATAAACTGTTTGTGCGCCGAGTGCGGCTAAGTATCCGTTAGCACAAACGTATGGCTTCCTCTCTTTTATTTATTTTTTCTTTCTTTCTTTATTGTTCACAGAATTTTTAAGAAATCGCAACCATCGATATATATTATTATTTCTATTAATTTTATTTTTAATTTTCTTGTCCCTAAATCCGGTCGACATTTTACAGTAATTACGCTAAAGTTCTCTTAGATATAATATTCTATTTTTTTTTCTTCATCTTATCCTATTTATAGTCTAATAAATACAATTTATAGTAGAAAAGATTAAAATACTGATCTGCAGTATTTTCATTTATTTCTGTTAATATTTTTTCAGTCGTAGTTATTGATAAAAACAGTCCGGTTACGTTGATGGGTTTATCCAAATACGCGTTTTACAGATGAATTCAATTAATTAAATGATTTCTTTTTCGTATGACAGATGACTAAGACCCTATTTCCACTTGTTTTAAATCAGTAGCTATTTATTCGCACTTATTTTAATTATTTTTTACGCATTTTAGTGATTACACTTCAGACTATCCTATAGAAAATCACTGTCCGCAGGCTAATCTTTTGCCAACCGAGCTACCCACGTGATCATCCGATGACGTCACTGCGGGGATTCCCGTTATCTCCTATATTTGGCGACAGCAAAATTTGGCGTTTTTTATCAATGGACCTTTTGGCGGACTTTAATTTGGCGGATTTGAGATTTCTGAAAAAAAAAAAGAAAAAAGATTTATGCTGACATCATAAAATTATGGGCCACTTGAGTCCCAGCTCTACAGACTCATGGTTTATACAGTTACATTCCTTCTAGTATTTCGTAATAGGTACATGTGTGTTGCTTCTGATGTAATCACCTTGCGCCGTGCCAAAAGTGAGTCAACTTTTTTAAAATCCCATTGACTTACGTGTATTAGCTAGTGTGCAAGAAAATTAATTGCGCTGCGTCTGCTCAGCAGATCGCAATAAAATATATACTGTTAGAAAGGTAGGTGAGTAAGGCAATATACAAAACTTACGCAATAGCCTAGAGTCTTTAGTTTGCGAGAGACAACAGTTTAAACAACGCTGAAAATTTAAAAACACGAATTTTCCATTGACGTCAATGATAACGTCGCCGTAAAACGGACAAAAATCATGACCAATCGCATTTAAAATACTGCAGTTGAAATATGCCTCATCAAAAAATTAAATAAAATATGTCTTTATTTCCATAATCATTAAGCTTTTTAACGGTATTATTTTTAGTTCAATCCTATAGGCAGACATAACACAGTTAATTTTCTTCCGCACTGAAAAATACATGTAAGTCTATGGGTTTTTAGAAAAAGTTGACTCACTTTTGGCACGATACTTTAATGAGCATTTTCACACTCCGCGTTCTCCCGCTTGTTGTTTGCAATGGGTTCTTCTTTTGTTTCCATATATTGTGACGTGTACTGGCTTTGGCTTTATGGTAGAGGGAATATATCATATGTCATAGGTGGTGATTTTTTTACGATCATCAATTTTAATTGGCGGTATTTAAATTTGGCGGTTTCCTTCTTTTCCGCCAATATCGCCAAAATAAAGTGACCGCCAAATATTAATGTTTTACAGTAGTTTAGGAGGGCCGCGCAGTCTATTACATCTGCATAATTCAGTTGGGCCGTACAGTATATTTCATCGTCATAATTAAGGAGGGCAACTCAGTTGATTACATCGTCTTAATTTAGCGGGAGGCAGCTCAGTCGATTACATTGTCTTAATTTAGGAGGGCAGCTCAGTCGATAACATTGTCACAATTTAGGAGGGCCGTTCAGTCGATTACATCGTCATAATAGAGGAGGGTAGCTAAGACGATACCTTCATCATTATTTAGGAGGGCAATTCAGTCGGTTACATTGTCACAAATTAGGAGGGCTGTACAGTCTATTACATCGTCATAAGTTTGGGGGACCGAACAGTCTATTACAGCATCAAAATTTAGGAGGGTAACTCAGTCGATTAAATCGTTATAGTTTAGGGGGCAGCTCAGTCGATTATAATGTCATAATTTAGGAGGGCAGCCTGGTCAATTACGTCGTCATTATTTAGAAAGGCCGCTCTATCTATTACATCGTCTTAATTTAGGAGGGCAACTCAGTCGATTACATCGTCATAATTTAGGAGGGCAACTCCGTCGATTACATTGTCTTCATTTAGAGGGGCAGCTCAATCAATAAAATTGTCATAATACACAGTTCCGAGAATAGCCGCTAAGCTCCGCCTGCTTAGTTACTGTTACTACGTCTCACAAGCTTACACAAAGATGGCGGAAAATCAAATGACAAATGCAAGTGTCTACTACATGTTGGCGATCTATGGTGAAGAATCAGCCTCCTCATGGCGTACACATAGCAGTTTGGTGCATCATGCATTTCCGATGCGCTCTGCTCTTGCAAATCAGGGTAAATTTATTAAAAGTGGTGTTAGTTTGTTTTCTTTAAACAGGTATACATCCCTTCGTTAACCGAAAGGTAAAATCACGGACTTATGTTGGTATTGACCACGTGCGATTTGTTTGTGAGACTATGTCACGTGCTAAGTTGTCGTTGCATTGGCCAAGTATACGATATCATGTGATTTTGAGTGACTTTCTGGGTGTGGCTCGGAACTGTGTATTTAGAAGGGCAGCTCAGTCAATAACATCGTCTTACTTTAGGAGGGCAGCTCAATCGATTTACATCGTCAAAATTTAGTAGGGCAACTCAACCGATTACATCGTCATTATTTAGGAGGGCCGCTTAGTCATAATTTAGGAGGAGACTGATCTCAGTTGATGACATCATTATAATTTAGGAAGGCAGCTCAGTCGATTAAATCGTCTTCATTTCGGAGGGTAGCTCAGACGATTACATCGTTATAATTTTGGCGGGCTACTCATTCGATAACATAGTCATAGTTTAGGAGGGCCGCGCAGTCTACTACATCTGCATAATTCAGTAGGGCCGTACAGTCTTTAACATTGTCATTATTAAGGAGGGCAGCTCAGTCGATTACATCGTCTGTATTTAGCGGGGGACAGCTCAGTCGATTACATTGTCTAAATTTAAGAGGGCAGCTCAGTCGATAACATTGTCACAGTTTTGGAAGGCCACTCAGTCTATTGCATCGTCATAATTTAGAAGGCAGCTAACTCGGTTACATCATCATAATTAAGGAGGGCCGCTAAGTCGATTACATCTTTATAATTTAAGAAGGCAACTCAGTCGGTTTCATCATCATAAGTAAGGAGAGCAGCTCAGTCGATAACATCTTCACAACTTTGGAAGGCCGTTCAGTCAACTGCATCGTCATAATTTTGAGGGCAGTTTAGTCGATTACATCGTCATAAGTTATGAGGGCAGCTCAGTTGATAACATCGTCAGAATTTAGAAGGGCCGCTCAGTCATTAAAATCGTCTGAATTTAGGAGAGCAACTCAGTCGATTACTTTATCATAATTGAGGAGGGCCGCTCAGTCATAATAAAGGAGGGCACTTATGCCAATAAATTTCATTGTTACAATTTACGAAGGGAGCTCAGTCGATTACTACGTCTTACTTTAGGAGGGCTGCTCAGTCGATTACATGTTCGTAATTTTGGAGAGCCACTCAGTCGATTACATCGTCATAATAGAGGAGGGTAGCTAAGACGATCGAACCATTATGCGACATCCTAGTCTGTCATTATACATTACATAGGATTTAATGTCTTTAAGGAAATAAGCACAGCCCTTATCATGGGAGTTTTTTTTTTTCAACAGGTATTCGGTCATAGGTTTCTTTCAGTTCATATCTATTATTATTACTGTAGAACGGATATTGTGCTGTATTGAAACATCCAACCTGAATAACAAAACCACTCGTTTCCGACTGCATGGTCCCCGTTCTACAATACTCTGATCTTTTTTTTTTTCTTCTGCATGGAAGCTGCCCATTTATTCTTTATCTTGAAAAATCCCTGTTAAATTAAATAAATAACTGATATAACTATTCGAGCATTATCAACAACACTCGAAAAATGAGGCAGCTTTTTACTTCTTTTACTTCTTTCTTTTCTTCCTTTCTTTGTATGTCTGTTGTAAGTTAAATTTGTGTATATCTCATTCTCACCTTTGTCGCTTAAATACTCGGTTTACAGTATTGTAATTCAGCCATTCTTATGTTGTAAATTCATGTCGCATCTCAGGAGATGACTTTCATATAAGCGATTCGCTTACAGTCAGATCCTGTACCATGCTATGTTTTGTATCATGTCTGTATAGTCCGTTTGCTCCCAAGTGCAAACGGGGTTTTGCTTTTTTTCTCGAAAACGATGAAAGTTCCATCAAATGTTCCAATGTCCTAATGATTCCTATAACTATACATAACAGAATACGGAAAGTCCAAATTTTTGAATGCTTTTGTAAAATATTTTCCATTGACCTTAATGCAAAAACTGAACAGTTTCACTAAAGGGCGTCGTATGCTTGTTAGAACAGCCAAAATATTGTTGATAGGCAATAGGGTAAACTCGTTGTTTACTACAGGTGTGGGCGTATATGAATGAAACAGTAAAATGTATTCACCTGTCCGCATGCGTAACGCATGGTCTTTCCTATTCTTGAAAAACAAACAACAACATTAAATGCATGACCAGACGGCAGTTTATTCAGTGTAGTGTAACAAAGCAGCGATATAGCTATACAAAGCCGCGGGTGCCAAGCGTTCAAATTAAACAACTTTGTTCCTTTCAGAAACAAACAATAAACATGTAGCATGCGGTTCAGCTCGCCCAGGAAAAACCAGAGATAAAACTATATAATGTTAGGAAACTCTGGAAACCTGTGCCCGTTTGTCAAATGCTGAATCGCTAGAATGTTGGGCCTCATTCTTAACATTACATTGAAATCGAACATGAGAAAACGTGCCAGATTCTGAACGTTTGAACCGCCACAGCATCGTGAGCATTAAATAAGTGTCCAAAATTTAATATTTATCTAAATTGAAAGCAAACACGATGTGAGCTATATGAAGTCGTCTGGTAGAATGAACAAAAACTCACTTCACAATTCATGCATACTGACCAACGACCACACTGTATAATCAGAACCGCAAAGACAAATATTTCACGCTATACTATCGAAACGCGTGAAATTGATAGTATCACTGGTCAGGTGATACTATGTTGTAAATAAATATTGAACTATTATATTATTTTGCGAGTGAAAATTGTATGTTTTAAAATTTGATAATGTATGGGTGAAACAAAAAGTAGAAAAAATGGATTTAGAATAAAATTTTAATTAATTATGCAAATTTTGTTCTAGGGATAGCATACATTGGTCACATGCTCTAACACGTAAACCTAAACGGGAATTCCAACAGCCAACTTTTACTCCCTTGTAATTAAGAGGTGAAAATGACATATTTTAGGTCCTGTTTTTGTATAGAAACTTTCTTATGCAAAACCTCACATTTCTGCAAAATTATGATTTTGTTATGTATAGGTTGAAAATTAAGAATGAGCGATTCGAATATCTTTTACCTCTCACCAATTTTGGGAAAATATTGGGGATGCCGTTTGCATTTGGGAGCAAACGGACTATATATGTAATTTATATGGAATAAATATTGTTTAAACCAAGACGATCGAACTTCTTCATAATTTAGGAGGGCAATTCAGTCGGTTACATCGTCATAATTTAGAAAGGCCCTACAGTCTATTAGATGATCAAAATTTTGAAGGTCCGAACAGTCTATTACAGCGCCATAATTTAGGGGAGCCGCTCAGTCGATTACATCGTTAGTATTTAGGAGGGCAACTCAGTCGATTACATCGTCATAATTTAATTACGAGGGCCGTTCAGTCGAATATATCCTCATAATTTAGTAGTGTAACTCAGTCGGTTTACATAGTTATAATTTAGTAGGGCAGCTAGGTCTATTACCTCGTGAGTCGTTTTAACTTAGGAGGACAGCTCAGTCGATTACATCGTCATCATTTTGGACTGCATCTATTACATCGTCGTAATTTAGGAGAGCAACTCTACTCTGTCGATCATATTGTCATAATTTCGGAGGACCGCTCGGTCAGTTACATCATCTTAATTTAGGGGGGCAACTCAGTCTATTACATTGTCATAATTAGGGGGGGGGGGGGGCGCTCAGTCGATTACATTGTCATAATTTAGGACGGCCGCTCAGTCGATTACATAGTCAGAAATTAGGAGGGCAATTCAGTCGATTACGTCGTCATAAATTATTTAGGAACGTCGCTCAGTCGAGTATATCCTCATACTCTAGGAGGGTAGCTCAGTCGATTACATAGTCATCATTTAAGAGGGCAGCTCAGTCGATTACATCGTCATAATTTAGGACCATGTAATCGACTGAGTATTCCTCCCTAATTGTTGACTTTGACCGAAGGGCAACACAGTTTTAACTAAGAAACGGGTTCAAATGAAAATCCGAAAGCGTACAAGTAACCCTGGCGTCTCGCCTACATAAGACTGAATCTGTTTCACACCAAACCTCGGATTTCTCGGTAGATATATAGAAAACTAAGCTTTGCTTTCAACATATTCACCTGAGCGACAGACACAAGTACACGTTTATTTTTCTAACTTCTAAACTGGTGACTAGGTTGATACTTTTTGCTGCACATTATTTAATAATTAAAATTTGAGTTTTCAGCGTTCATCGTGTGGTGAAGCCAGTGGGCGGAGCTAAAATTCCATGAAGCGCCATGAAGCGCTTCTTGTAGAGTTTTAGCAACGACCATTGGCTTCTTCATACGATGAACGTTGTAAATTCATTTTTTTTTGTTATTTACACTTTACTTTTAGACCTTTCCGGTGGTGTTTTTCATTGTAATTTAATGTAGAATATGCAAGATGCGTCGAAGAAAATGTAGTAACGACGTATTCGACCATTACTTTGAACAGCCGTCGCTATAACCTGGCCGCAATCGAACGTTACGTGGACCAATCAAGACGTTTGTTTACCTCAGACGTCGCTTGACGACAGCATGACATGATCAATTGTCGTTCATCGGTGTATGAAGCCAGTTGCTCTAATAGGTGTACCTATGGGAAGTCAGTGGCAAGTGTAAATATAAGACAGTACATTTCAGGGGAAGCCATTTTCATTTTTTTCCACTTTCCATGGAGGGCATCAATAAATGGAAAGAATTTTCTCCTACACGAGCAAATTCTTTCTTTTACAAGTTAATCCCTTTTTGAAGGGGTTTGATGTGCAGAAAATCAAACAGGAAGTCGCAGAAGTTGAATTCCTTTGTAAAAAATGGCGGAAAACACGGTGGTGTACCGTATATCTTAAAGCAGAACACAGCGGGAACTTAAGGATCAAAACTGGAATCTTGTGATGAAACTAGCGGGTTGAACCGTACAATACCTTGAAATGAGAAGCGCTGCATATAGAATATTAGCGACCGAACCGGCAACTTTCATCACGTGGTGAATGATGAAAGATCAATTTTTATCGCCCGAAGCAGTTTAAGCGCTGGCCTACTGATCTAGCGGTCCCGGGTTCGAGCCCCGCTGTAGGCGGGAATCTTTCAATCATAAACGGGGTTCCATTGCACAAGTCTTTTATTATCACACACATATCGTCTTGATATTATAGAAATACTGTTAAAAAGGACGTAAACTCGAAAATAATCCATGCATTTTTATCATTTGTCCATGGCGTCGCTTAGGCACCGTACGTGACGTCTCGCAATCAGTTGTATTTCAACGCTGAATAAAGCTATAGTTGGTCTAAGGACAGTCGATAACATATATAAATCTGAGACGTTAACGCAAATTCTAACACAGTGCGCCTATAGAAGCAACGGAAAGTCACGTGTGCCGTGTTTTATTCTGCAACAATTCATTGTTACGGAGCGCGTGAGTCTATTTGCTGACGTCACTGCTACTACTGACGTAATTTTTTGACGCTTTGAGACGTTAGACGGTGTAACGTTTCTTTCTTTTTCTTAAATCGCCATAAAAACGTACATTTATCTTAGATACAGTTAAGAATATTGGCGGAAGCATGAACGCGCTGGCAGGAAGGTTGGGAGAGTTAGAATGAAAAGAATAGTTTTTCAGTGTTTCTGAGTGTCAGAATCGAAATAGTTCAGCTCTAGTATTGAATTGTTGAGTAATAATTCACTGCTTGTCGGTCAGTTGTAATTAGATATATCACTCGCGCTCCGCGCTCGTGGTATGATCTACTTTACAACTGACATCCAAACAGTGAATTATAACTTAACAATTCAATGCTAGAGCTGATCTGTTTCGAAGTCGAATCACCGTCAGTAATTAAGAAATGAATTCAAGTTAATTTTTCTGATGTTCACTGGTTCACAATGTTTCATGTGCAAACTTTAAGTGATTCTCGAAGGGCGTTCACGTTAACTTTGCACATGACCCTTTGTTCGGAAAAATGAAATTTGTCCCTTATAATTACATTTAATTTCATAAATTATTTTGAGCATCAGAGCAACATTTGTAAAGTATATGACGCAAAGCTGTCACTAACATCAGGTAAGCCGCTTACGTTAAACGGCCTTCACCATGACGTGACCGCTGTAGGACGCTACAACGGCCATTATCGTCGTTTGTTTACATGTGCAGTTGTGTACCAACGACGTCGCGTGACCGACTGTTGTTCATGGAAGTATGAACACAGTTTCTCCGAAATAGGGTCATCTAAGGAAAATCAAAGGGAATGTAATTATAACGTATTGACGTTGCATCGGCGTTATCATACGAAGGTGCTTTTTCGTTCCGTAGCTGCTCTTGGAATATTATCGAGAAAATCTAGTAAATGGTGACATGTACATTAATCATATTATTAAAATCATATATATTTATTCTTTTTCAGTCCACACCGATCTGTAATGCATTGATGCCGTCCGGATCGAACCCCAGTGCATTGATACCGTCCACATCGAACCCTAATGCAGTGACACCGTCCGCATCGAATCCTATTACAGTGATACCGTTAACACCAGATCCCCAAGCGGTGGTACCTACAAATGCTGGAATGCCGGTAATTGACTGTTGACTTGGAATACTAAATACTCTAAATAACTTCAATCATACTGGCTTCCTCAACGGCACTGATTTTATATTTTCTCACAAATATAAGCTTATGTGTGCGAGATGCATTAAGCTCTCAATGTTCTTGTCAACAGAAAAGGAAAAAATCAGGGTCAGAGGTTATAAAAATTTAGTATAAACTCAAACTCAAAATAAAGCACACTGATTGGCTGCAGCCAATCAGTGTGCTTTATTTTGAGTTCGAGAATGTACTCAAGTTTTATAACCTCCGGGCCAGGTGCTGGGTCCCATCGCTATGCTTCTATTTACAAGAAAGGCAAAACAATGCAGTGTGCAAAACAGATTACGGTGGTTGAAAGGCATTTGACTTGATTACAGTAATAGTTCTAAAAATGGGACTCCAATAATAACCACCGTGACTGTGAGATCCTGTGTACATGTATATCTCGTCTACATACACTCATTACATCATTAGCCCAGATATTCTGGAACTACATAAATCGTCAGCTTCAGAATATGTCATCACGAGGCAAAAAATCCATTCAAGTCGTTGTTTTCTTTTTTTCCCAATTTTTGTATTATTTTGTTTTATAAGCATACTGTTTTTTTCTTTTGAATGATTTGTTTTTATGTTTTAAAAAAGGATCTTCACGATGACTTTTTTCTTATCATCTAATGAATCATTTTATTTTCTTTGTTCCCTTACTTGAATTCCTTTTCTAGCTCACCTGAACCGAAGGCTTCGGGGAAGCTAATTCGATACCCAGGTGTATGTGTCCTTTGTCGTTTGAGCGCCTTGGTATATAACATAGGCCACTCGAATACATAGTTAGTTTCTTCAAATAATGACCCTGAATTTTTTAATCCAAGGCTAAAGCAAGTGGGAAAATGTTGTAACATAATGTTGTAACATTAGATGTTCTCTGTCCGTGTGTTTGTCCGTCCATCGAACGTACATCCGTCCGTGAACACTTCATTTCCGTTCGATAACTTGAAAATTGTTCACGGATTTTGTTCATCCTTAGCTTCTTTAGAATATTTCGCATAAGATTGTTGATGGGCCATTAACAATCTTAAGCTAAATATTCTAAAGAAGCTAAATTTGCTCTATCAGTAGCTTAAAAATGCTCTTTACTCTTAATTCCTTTACTCTTTTAACTGTCTTGGTGAAATTTCACAAAAATGATTGTAGTAACAGAAGCTTTCTATTACAAGCAGAATTTTGTCCGCCAGAATTAACTGCCCCTGTACCGGGCCAAAACATGTATAAAATCAAGAAAAAAAATCTACATAAAATCAGAGTCGAAAGCAGTTTTCCTGAACATGCAACAAATACCAAAAGTGATATAAGCTTCCTGTTAAAATAAACATTTTATCCCTTAGGAGTTACCTGCCCCTGTCACAGGGCCGTTTACAAGTATAAAATCATGTTAGAAGCTATTTGATTTCACAGCCAGAAAGGATTTTCTTGAAACTTGCAATAATTACCAATTAAGTAATATTAATATCCTGTTAATTTTGTCCCCCCCCCCCCCCCCCCACTCAGAGGTTAATCTCCCCTGACAAAGGGCTATATAGGTATATAAAATCTTGAACAAATAACATGGCCATGAAACAAAAATAAATGAATTTTTTTTAGTAAAATCAATGTCGACAGGAATTTTCCTGAAACTTGCAACAAATTATCAAAGCAATATAAGCTTCTTGTCATGATCAATGTTTTGGCATCAGTGGTTATCTGACCCTTGCATAGGGCTTTTTACGGATACGCTCGTATAAAGTCATTAGAAAAGTTTTATAAAATCAGAATTCAAAGGATTTTTAATGAAATATACAACAAATTGTGAAAACAATATAAGCTGCATGTGATGGTCAAAAGTTTTATCCCAAGAGGGTTACATGTATATGCTGCTGTCTCAGAGCATTTATAAAAGCACACAAAAAACAATGACAAAAAACTATTAAAGCTAAAATCTTGCAGTCTTTTACGACGCTTTTATTGGAATTGTTTGACTCCTTTGCTTCCTGCGGCTTTATGTAAGGAAATACTACAACATCAGATTTCCAGGAAGTTGTTGAAGACTTTTATATACAAATTGGTAAGTACAGTCAACTAAATGAGAAGACTGTGTTGTCATTCTTTGACCATTTACCAAGGCCATTCCTAGTTTAACAATTTCGAACATCTTCTCCTCAATTGCCACTGCGCCAGCTGAAGCGATATTTCTTACTGGGTCTCAGGTGTTAGAGGAATATTAAGTCTGTTATTATTTTTCTTCCAAATTAATTTGTCATAATGACAAATTAATTTGGCAGCAAAAAATAATGTAATTTCTTTCTTTCGAACATATTTTTTTTTCAGTAATGTTCATGATGACTTTTTCTTGATATCAACTGAATCATTTTAACTTGCTAGTTCTTTTTTAGCTCGCCTGAACGAAGTTCAGGAAGAGCTATTGCACTACCCCCGGCATCGGCGTCAGCGGCGGCGTCGGCGTTGGCGTTGCAACAAATTATCAAAGCAATATAAGCTTCTTGTCATGATCAATGTTTTGGCATCATTGGTTATCTGACCCTTGCATAGGGCTTTTTACGGATACGCTCGTATAAAGTCATTAGAAAAGTTTTATAAAATCAGAATTGAAAGGATTTTTAATGAAATATACAACAAATTGTGAAAACAATATAAGCTGCATGTGATGGTCAAAAGTTTTATCCCAAGAGGGTTACATGTATATGCTGCTGTCTCAGAGCATTTATAAAAGCACACAAAAAAACAATGACAAAAAACTATTAAAGCTAAAATCTTGCAGTCTTTTACGACGCTTTTATTGGAATTGTTTGACTCCTTTGCTTCCTGCGGCTTTATGTAAGGAAATACTACAACATCAGATTTCCAGGAAGTTGTTGAAGACTTTTATATACAAATTGGTAAGTACAGTCAACTAAATGAGAAGACTGTGTTGTCATTCTTTGACCATTTACCAAGGCCATTCCTAGTTTAACAATTTCGAACATCTTCTCCTCAATTGCCACTGCGCCAGCTGAAGCGATATTTCTTACTGGGTCTCAGGTGTTAGAGGAATATTAAGTCTGTTATTGTTTTTCTTCCAAATTAATTTGTCATAATGACAAATTAATTTGGCAGCAAAAAATAATGTAATTTCTTTCTTTCGAACATATTTTTTTTTCAGTAATGTTCATGATGACTTTTTCTTGATATCAACTGAATCATTTTAACTTGCTAGTTCTTTTTTAGCTCGCCTGAACGAAGTTCAGGAAGAGCTATTGCACTACCCCCGGCATCGGCGTCAGCGGCGGCGTCGGCGTTGGCGTTGCAACAAATTATCAAAGCAATATAAGCTTCTTGTCATGATCAATGTTTTGGCATCATTGGTTATCTGACCCTTGCATAGGGCTTTTTACGGATACGCTCGTATAAAGTCATTAGAAAAGTTTTATAAAATCAGAATTGAAAGGATTTTTAATGAAATATACAACAAATTGTGAAAACAATATAAGCTGCATGTGATGGTCAAAAGTTTTATCCCAAGAGGGTTACATGTATATGCTGCTGTCTCAGAGCATTTATAAAAGCACACAAAAAAACAATGACAAAAAACTATTAAAGCTAAAATCTTGCAGTCTTTTACGACGCTTTTATTGGAATTGTTTGACTCCTTTGCTTCCTGCGGCTTTATGTAAGGAAATACTACAACATCAGATTTCCAGGAAGTTGTTGAAGACTTTTATATACAAATTGGTAAGTACAGTCAACTAAATGAGAAGACTGTATTGTCATTCTTTGACCATTTACCAAGGCCATTCCTAGTTTAACAATTTCGAACATCTTCTCCTCAATTGCCACTGCGCCAGCTGAAGCGATATTTCTTACTGGGTCTCAGGTGTTAGAGGAATATTAAGTCTGTTATTGTTTTTCTTCCAAATTAATTTGTCATAATGACAAATTAATTTGGCAGCAAAAAATAATGTAATTTCTTTCTTTCGAACATATTTTTTTTTCAGTAATGTTCATGATGACTTTTTCTTGATATCAACTGAATCATTTTAACTTGCTAGTTCTTTTTTAGCTCGCCTGAACGAAGTTCAGGAAGAGCTATTGCACTACCCCCGGCATCGGCGTCAGCGGCGGCGTCGGCGTTGGCGTTGGCGGCGGTGTCGGCGTTAGCAAAATGTTAAAGTTTTACGTTTAAGAGACGTTCTCAGTTAAGCTGGGCCATTCGCGGACAAAAATGGCCATATTCACAACCATTCCAGAATTCAAGAAAAAATCACGAACATAATGCGCATTATGTCTGCTTCAAATCTTTAAAATATTTTCAGATAATAGTTTTAGATTACGGAATACCAACCATGTTTAGAGAAATACCCTAACAATTAGAAACGGCGTATTTTATGACGTTGCTAAGATACGTTGAAAGACGGTGTCGCAAACGACGTCTTTGACATGCGAAGCATTGCACATTTACTAATCTACTGACATTTGATTACTTTGGCTGGTTTCAATTTAAAATGTTTTTCTTTTCTTTTTGGAAGAAAGGGGTTTTCAATGAAGCGCTGCCTAATCAAATGACGTCAACGCTTTCAAAACGTGGTCTTTGTGACGTTGTGACGTAGGTTACGTGTGACGTAGGTTACAGTGCACACATTTTAACGTTTTTATATCATTTAATGTTTCAGTGCATGAAATCTAAGCACACCATCTTGTAGCTGTCACTAGGCAGGATTTTGCACATGAGTTTCAGAGCGATTGCTTTGTTCAGTTTTAAGAAAAGCCCGTGACGTAAGGTTACATTCTTACAGAAAAATGCTGGGGTAATGTATTTTGAAGTCGAGTAAAATCAACAAAATTGAGCAAATTTGCACAAATGATATAAGATATTGAGCAACACATATTTCTTCGTGTGATCTTGTAAGTTTTATGATGCCGGGCCGTTTTACTTAATACATGTATCACGAATTTACCGCTGTGACGTAGGTTACATAAAATTTGCGACATTAGTTCCCAGTCTCATTTCGTAGCAAAAATTACCCTTTAGGTATTGTTTAAGCGGGGAAATATGTAAGAAATCACCTGAATTTAATAATAAAACTCGATTTTCACCAGTGATTTATCTTTTTTAGCCGTGCGGCTTTCTTATCTATGCAACGGCAATATTGCGACATTTAAAAACGTCGCATTCTAAACCAGGGTATCATTATTCGAACCAGTGTTAAAAATGTCTAACAAAACGCATGCAAGTCTTGGTACTTTTATCTACTTCTTTAGACAGAGGCCAACTTGTCAGAGAGTAAACAGGACCGTTATTTTGTGATTTAAAGAAAGGCAATACGAAGGACAAAATAAATAGCTAATGGCCCAGCTTAACTGAGAACGTCTCTAAAGTTTTGATGTGATGCGCAAGGCGCTGTCAGGCGAGCTATCCTGTCCCTGTGACAGGTCTTGTTTAATCCGTTCAAAGTTTCGCTCACCCGAGTCGAATGCTCATGGGAAGCCTATAAGTTAGTCTGGCTTCCTCGTTGTCGATGTACACTTCTTCGAACGATTTCTCCACTGAAATACTGGACCGGTCGGAACAAGAATTCATTAAGGGCTTCCGTCGTTGGGGAGATGGATGGGGGAAGGTGAGGAAAATTTTGTACAAACGGTAAGGGTCAAATGACAAACATGCATAAATAGTAAACGCTTTTTAAAATCTTCCTCTTCAGAAAAAAAAGACCGCTGGTCTTGAAACTCGGTGAATAGGATAAGCATCGGGAGCATGTTTTGAAAAACGACAAAGCGCTCCACAAAATGCAATTTCACTTTTTTGGTTATCCGTCGAACGAGATTGTGTATAATCAAAAGCAGTGGCAGGATTTTTTCCGCTGCAGTTAAACAGTCGCTAAACAAATCGGCAAAATGTTGCAATAACGTCAATAGTATGGAATCACAGACTTAAGTTTGGGTCCTTGATTTTGGCAATTGTGTTAGGTACATTTATACATGACGCGGCTCATGTGTTAATTACAACAGCTCACTTTAAGCAATAATTTTGATTCCAATACGACTGTAACAAATTAAAATTCTGAAATTAATTAATGGGCATGCAAGCTTTATGGCATTTTCGTAGGCTTTCAGAAACGTGAGACTCCGAGATTAACAAATGAGCTGCAACACGACAAAAGCAACAAACTGGTTGTGCGCCAAGCGCTGACTCAGATCAGCCGGACATCCATTTGGAAGAAAAACAATAACAGACTTCAATATTCATCTAACACCTGAGACCCAGTAAGGCTTAGTGGCAATCGAGGAGAAGATGTTCGAAATTGTTGAACTAGGAATGGCCTTGGTAAATGGCCAAAGAATGACAATGACCTCGAATTAAAACATTCTTCTCATTTAGTTGACTGTATATACCAAGTCTTCATCAAACTTCTTGGAAATCTGATGTTGTAGTATTTCCTTACATAAAGCCGCAGGAAGAAAAGGAGTAAACCATTTCCAATAAAAGCGCCGTAAAAGACTGCACGATTTTAGCTTTAATAGTTTTTTTTATGCTTTTATAAATGCTCTGAGACAGCAGCATATACATGTAACCTTCAAGCTTAGGATAAAACTTTTGACCATCACATATATATATAGCTTATATTGTTTTCACAATTTGTTGTATATTTCATTAAAAAATCCTTTCAATTCTGATTTTGTAGGATTTTTTAAAACCAGGTGGATGTCCATGCTGATCTGAGTCAGCGCTGGGCGCACAGCCACTTTGTTGGTTCTCAGACTCATATGACGGCTTTCAGAAACGTGATACAAAGGCTGAAACTATATACTAATAGATTTACACACATACATGTATAAGCCGACTAGTATATATGAGCCGCGACACGATAAAACAAACAAAGTGGTTGTGCGCCCAGCGCAGACTCATATCAGCCTGGGCATCCGCCCAGTCTGATCAGAGTCTTCACTGTCCGCATGGAGGTAGCTAAGACCCTTAGCTACCCTTTAATCGCTTAGCAGGGAGTCTGATCGGACTGGACGGATACTCAAGCTGATCTGAATCTGTCCTGGGCGCATAGCCACATTGTTGGTTTTCTCGTGTCGTGGCTTATATGCTTACGAACTTTTTGCAGAAGCTTGAATTTCAATTTTGTGGAAGGAATGGAACCATGAGTTTACCAGTCGTGTTATATACACCCGGAAAAAAATTAAGCACCCCCAGTAAAAATTCATTTTTCCCATCGAGCATCACAGAAAGAAAAACCAGATGTTGAAATTGATTTTGAATGCAACTCATAAATTGAAACATCTAACATGTCCTGACTGAATTTGGGCCATCATTTGTCAAAATGATGATACATTTTTGCTGGAATAGCAAGACGGTCCTCTTTTATGTAGGGGTTGAACTTGACACTCTTGTCCACAGACTCATTGAGTTATATAACTTTTACAAGCTTAAGACTTCATCTGCTTGTCAGATCAGTCACTTCTGGATATAAACGACCAACGAACCATGAAATTCCTCGATTGCAGCCCCAATTTTAGAGAAGCCACTCTTCATTCAATACATTGTCTAAGCTTTCAATCAAAATTTTTGACAGGTTTACTTCCAAATGATGCCCATTTACTGGGTTATCAAGAAGCAGTTTACCAAGGCTTAATAATGACAAAAAGAAATGGTTTGGTATACTATCAGTGAAAATGTGTGAAAAGTTTAGATTAAACTTCTGCAACAATAATTCGGGGATGCTTATCTTTTTTCCAGGTGTATATTTTATACACCTAAATAGATTCCCAGTCACTTTACATTGGAGTAACCATTGCACGGAGTTAAGGAGTCCCGTTCGCCAGAACTGTTTTGGAGGAGAAAAATGGCAGCCATTTTGTCGTCGACAGCAATTGAAAAACAAATAAAATAATGGCACTATCGTCGGTTTCGCTGTATAAATTGCATATTAGACAATTAGATACGACTTCCCTTTAATCTGTATTTGAGCCACGACACGAGAAAACCAACAATGTGGTTGTGCGTCCAGCGCAGACTCAGATCAGCCTTGGCATCCACCCAGTCTGATCAGACTCTTCGCTAAGCGCTTAAAGGGTAGCTAAGGGTCTAAGCTAGCTCCCTGCAGACAGTGAAGACTCTGATCAGACTGGGCGGATGCCCAGGCTGGTCTGGGTCTACGCTGTGCGCACAACCACATTGTTGGTTTTGTCGTGTCGCGGCTCATTTCTTCTGAAACATATTCTGAGAACAATAATGGAGATCTTCGTACGAGTTGCAGTGAGTCAGACTCTGTAAACGTCAGCGTTTGTTCACTGATGTCACGTCCGTTACCGGAGCGTCATTATCACTTTCACGCCGTCGTTTCACGTGGTTTTGAGAGTCACTAGGAAGACACTTAAAGGCACACATAATTTCAAAGTTGAAGTCGTCCTTGCGGATTGAGAAACTCTTTTACTTCTTATGTTGAGAACGCTAATGAAACTAACATTTTTTCTTTAGCAAAGGTATAAGCTTATTGAATTTATATGGTAAAATATTCGGCACTCGTTCATACTCGCAACCTCGTGCATCCTTCGCCTTATGAACTCGTGCCGAATATTTCACATGTTTGCTGTAACTTTTGTTTGTTCCCGCTGGTACCATCTGATCATGACCAAAAATAAATGAAAATACAGATTCATAATAATTGAGCCGCGATGTGAGAAAACCAACAAAGTGGTTGTACGCTCAGTGCAGACTCAGGTCAGCCAGGGCATCCGCCCATTCTGATCAGAGCATGGAGGTAGCTTTGGCCCTTAGCTAACTTTTAAGCGCTTAGAAAGACTCTGATCAGACATGTCGGATGCCTAGACTGATCTGAGTCTGTGCTGGGCGCACAACGAATTTTTTTGGTTTTCTCGTGTCGTGGCTCATAATTGTTATCATTTTGTCTCTGTCCTTCTGATTTTCTCGCTATTATATACATTTACATTATTTTTAGGTAAATGTACCGAAATAGAGGCTTATGTTTTTATTCGAATGTCGTAAGCCGTTTCCAATTTGCTGTTATAGAATGGATGAATTGATGACTTGCGATATTACCATCTTTTAACGGTATTTCAGTCATATCAGGACGATGATAAGTTCTTTGCAATGGAGCCCCGTTTACGGTTGGAAAGAGTTCAACCTCAAGCAAGATTCGAACCCAGGGATCGCTACAGCAGCAGGACAGCGCTTAAGCCACTGAGCTATGGGGTTTCTAGTTGATCGTTTTATGTAACCTGTTTCTGCTGGCTGAAATAGGCAGATATTGTGAAGTATGGCTGAACCGTCATGTTATTTGTACTTTATTAAAAAAAGCAAAAAACAAAACAAAAAAACACACACACGCACACACACAAAAACCAGAGGCAACTTTAATACTTGTTTCTGTGCATCCCTGGACAACTAACCATTTCAAAAAGGGGTCTACTCTTGAAAGAATGATGTGCTCTTAGAGAGCCTTATTTTTCCAAATAGAGAACGGGGGGCAAATATGGAAATTATCGAGTTGCCTTCCCAAACTGAGCAGAATCAGACCAGTCAAGGTGACCGGAGAAGTCACCTTGACTGGTCTGATTCTTCTCAGTTTGATCATAAATACCGTTTCTCGTTTCTTAGTAGTACAGCTGCACTTATTACTGTTTGATAATTTGGAGATGTCATTTTGTGTCTGGAATTATCCTTAATATTAATTGAGCCGCGACACGAGAAAACCAACAAAGTGGTTGTGCGCCAAGTGCAGACTCAGATCAGCCTGGGCATCCGCCCAGTCTGATCAGAGTCTTCGCTGTCCGCATGGAGGTAGCTTAGACCCTAAGCTACCCTTTAAGTGCATAGCGAAGAATAATTATTATAGCCTTGCTATGCAATTTACACGTTATTTACAACGGATTAAAAGCATGAGCAATTAAGTTAATGAAGTAAGAGCGATTTTCTTTTCAGATAATTAGAAAATTCCTTCTAATGAGTGTATTCATTAGGTGTCTGTATGTCCGGAGGTATCATTAGTATTGATTTAAATTAACGTGTACTTCAGGATGTTAGCAGCTACTTGATTTTTGCTTCGCTGCACCACAAGATGGTTTATAATTGCGCTTTCTCAGTTCGTGTAAACTACATATAATGTGAGAAAGCACAATTACGCCTGTACACAGTCGGATCAGAGCCTTAACTGTCGACAGTATCAATCTGTACTAACATGTAGCAGTATGGTTAAAGGAAATGTTTTTCCTGGCTGGCGGAGGCTGATGGTCTGGTATACATTCACACCTTCATGGCTGCCCTGCATATTTCGAAAGGGAGAAAACTCTTGTGACGTCCCGTTTCCTTTCGTGGGTGACGAACCCTCCCAAAAGAGGGTCTACTCTTACAAGAAAGAATTTGCTTCTAGAGGAGCAAATTCTTTCATACAAGAGTTGACCCTTTTTAGAAGGGAGGCAAAAATGAAAATGACATACATGCAGTTGCTTTCCCTGAAAGTGTATACATTCACCGTAAGATAACTTGTGTTTTTTGCGCATGCTTCATATTAGGGATATTTTCTCATGACGCCATTCTTTCTTCATATCTTCTCCTTTCTTTGTCAGTTGGATCAACAGCAAGCTAAGTTAATTATATTTTAACTGGCTATAATCACTAATGAGACAAGACACATCATTTGGTGGCAATTAGATTTTAAAGGCAACTGACCACCTGTTCTCAAAGTAGGTGCGCAATAAAATTATAAAAACGTGAAATTTTTTTTTTTCGGAAATGCAAATTTTATTTATTTCATACATTTTAATATATACTAAGAACCATATGTCAAAATATCTGCATTCGGCGGACATTCTTGATCAAACTTTCATACTCTCCAAAGGCTATGGGGTAAAAAAAAGAAGCAATTTAAGGTTCTACTCCTTCGTTAGTAAAATGGCTAATAATGTACATCAGATATTGTTTAAAATACCGTCTGTGAAACATTTTAGCACGTAAAAATGTTGTGCATAGTAAAACAGCGGATACTACGAAGCTATCACATCCCAAACTATTAGAATCCTACGAAGTGCATGTACTCATGCATTAGTTGTTCCCAAACAGGTTTAAAGTACTGACTTCCTTTTTATCAGAACAGAAAGCAGGAGGCTCTTGTGAATATTTTCATATTAACGGATAGCAATATCGATGCATGGAAAATATCAAGGGAAGAAATAAAATAATGGAAAAAAGTAACAGTTTTACAATGAATTTTAGTTGAGTAACGTAGCTTACATAATAAGTGAGTATAACAAGGAAATAAAAGATATAAAAATCTATAAACGTTAGTAACATTAAAAATGTATTCTATTCTTACAGAGATTACTACAATCAGTTAATATTTACAGGTGCACACACATGACCTTAAAGACGCAGTCAAGGTCACCAAAATTTAAACCGGTGTTAATTTTATGTCCATGACACAGCTATGCAAGTTATGCAAACCGTAATTCGGTTCAAGAGGTATCGTGGGCACAAAGAATGGCCGCATGTCCGCAGACAAAGAAAATATTAACAGCGTTAGAGCTCCTGTGACCTTCAAACTCGGGTAAAAGTCACCAAAGCAATCAGCTTTTTGGCTTGTCCCAATGATATATTCATACAACTTTGTTTCAAGGGATATAAAGTAGATGCCTACTATGCCGACAATATTCATACATCCATTAATTCAAGGGTTATAGTAGATGCCTAAAATGTCGATAAGAGCGTAAGTCTTGATGGATGGATGGAAATGGTTGGACAGATGGACGGATGGACAGACAAACAGAATGATAGATACTGTCACGCGACACGGAGGCCGATACCAATATAATCCGCCCTGTAACTAGTATGCCCCCTCACCCCTCCACACACATTTGGTTTGGAAAAATAATGAAAAAAAAGCAGCAGTAAGCAGTTGCTAAGCTATGTAACCATGAATAACTATTGTCTTATTTACGTTGTCTGCTTTGATTCTCTGACGCAGTGGAAATCGAAGCAATTATCTTAGTTCGGGTGTTTGGGTACACTTTCAAGTTTTCCGCCACTGTTAGCAGGGAATACAACCTTTGTAACATGCTATTTGTTTCCCTGGACGAGAGTTCCATATCAGCATTGAGTCTACTCGAACAGGCAATAACTTGCTCTTAAAGGAGCAAGCTCTTTTAAGAGTCGGACCTTATTAGTGGCTTTTCTCTGAAATGAGAGAATTTGCTCCAATAGAAGCAAATTCTTTCAACTGTTGAGAGGCAAAAATGAAGATACTAACTTATTTCACCTGAACGTGTACCCATTTCCTCAATTTATGTGACCACACTTAAAATCAACAAGTTACTCTGTGATTGAATATATATCACTGCATAAGACAGTCTGGTGCCGGCTTGGTTTTCATAAAGCTTGCGAGTTAGTCTTTTACCTTATGCAGTTAGCATGTTAGCACATTTAAATAATTATATGATAACTATTTTCATACAAATTCAGAAAGTTTTCTTTTTACATATCTAAAAAAGGGTGCCTAATGTCACAATACCGAGAATCAGACAATCGTCAATTAGCAGACGATAAAACTGTGCAAACCGGAAGTAGCAAGTTTTAAAAAGGAAATACGTAAAGATAAGAATACTAACCGCTGTATTTTTTATCTGGCATAACTTCAACAGCAGTTCTGGAACAAAGGCAAAATACTTATAACGTAGCTTACCTAACGTAGCTTACATCTTACAATATAATTATGCATACTTCAATAAACGAAATAGCAAGTCGAAAGTTTTTGATAGTTTTGCACTCCATCTGTAAGCATATCGATTACGAATGTAACAATTTTCCCCATTCTTCTGTAGATTATTCATAATTGCGGTAACGTAGCTTACATCCTTATCCATTCTGTTGAACGTGTAGTTTTCAGAGGAAAAAAAAAATCTTCATATTATAAGCGGTCAATGCATCCATATAGTGGTTATCGAATTTGACAGTCATAAATGAATATTTTAAAGATTTATCTGGAAGCGGAACACTTGTTTATTCCTTGCTAACTATTCAGTATCATGCGGGTAACGTAGCTTACATACATTTTACCGACAATGCAGATGTAAAAATTCTTTTCACAGGGAACTGTGATTTATAAAACGGTATTTCAGATTTGCACATAAACATATTCTGTTCACTTTATAAGCACCCATTTATTACATTTTACATAATTTTTGCGGAAAAGGGGTTGTAGTTGTTTGTACCATTCAGAACGACATGTGTTTTATGCAAATTTTAGCCTCTTCAAGCATCGAGAATGGAAAAGGTTGTCAATGTGATGCTTTAATTCACAACTGAAAATGGAAAACACATCTAGAGGCTGGAATGGAAGTATGTCTAAGTTATGTGAAAATGATTTTAATAGTAGTTTTGACTATAGGACATCGAATATTATGACTTGATTGTCTATTCTGAGAACAGGTGTGACGCACTTTAAAAAACCATAATTCTTGTTTATTGGGTGTCATATAGCATTGCAACTGTGCATTGACAGTCTACTATTTCATCAAAGGAAATACTCCCATCTCTCACAGGTAATGACATAACAGGGTCATAAAACCATAATACAGTGGTATCCGGTTTTGGTTTCCTTTACGTAACCCTTTAAGTGCGCATGTTCCTACACACCGTTGTAATGCATATCCTAGCAGGAATACAATGTTGAAACAACAATGATTCAAAACTGATATAATATTATTTCAATGTTTTGTACCCTTTCGGGTGGTATACATGTATCACAATGGTTGTAAATACAAACACACAGTCGGAACTTTAAAGTACATGTATGTCAAATTGATATATTCAGATATTTGCAATACGCTACTGCTTAATTGCTCATTGGCCGCTGACACCATGTAAGGTCATCAGTGAGGTTTTAGAGTAATCAGATAAAACACGAGTCTGGTCGACATTCCGTGCTAACAATTCAGCCGCGACACGACAAAACCAATGTGGTTGTGCGCCCAGCGTAGACTCAGATCAGCCTGGACATGCGCCCAGTCTGATCAGAGTCTTCGCTGTCCGCATGGAGGTAGCTCAGACCCTAAGCTACCCTTTGAGCACTGTGAGCGGATGCCAAGGCTGATCTGAGTCTGCGCTGGGCGCACAACCACTTTGTTGGTTTTCTCGTGTCGCGGCTTAATGGTAAAATGTATCATTAATGGTAATTGTATCCGAGTTATTATATGTTTACGTTCAGAGAGGCACAGTACAATGCAGAATTCGAAATCAAGAAAGATTTAATTAGCCTTGTTTCTGGCGCAGAAAGTGCCCATTAATTAGTTATTGAGGCTGTTTAGCGAGTATCGCTACTATTGGGGACTAAGCGGGCACAAAAGGATGGAACAACAATGAATCAACGATGCGGCATGAGTTGGAAACTTGAGTCAAGGTCAATTTAATGCTGTGCCTTCTGTTAACGTTCGGATGCACACGAACTATCACACGAAGCCGGCATCTGCTCCAAAAAGCACATACAATTACTAAATTAGGCTAACGACCAACATACTTTATGTATGACGTTTAAATAATTTTGAACGATTCATTGCAGGTTTTGCAGGTGAAATTATTTTATTGTTGACTAAACAATATTTTACTTGTGGCGCAGAGGCAACTGCACCTCTCGTGTTTATTAGCAACCCCTTGGAATCATTGTTCCACCCAAACTTGTTCTGTGCGTTTCTGCCTTTGGGTTGGTACTGTCTTTGTGAACATCTAACGGTTGAACTCTGTTTCGTTTGCAGAAAAGGTACTTTGCAAATGTATCTCTGAACTTCTTGTTCATGAAAGTGTAAATTACTGGATTTATACAACAACTCACCAAGCTTAGACACTGAAAATAATTCTTCATGTATGCAATTTCTTCCACGGAAACATGCGCCGAGTTTCTTCCAACTTCTAGGACAGTGTTCAGAATCATAATCGGACTCCAACACAATACAAATGCCAACATGACAATAACAAGCATTTTGATAACTTTCTTTTTCATCATAGTATTATCCGAGGTGTTCCGTTTGTTACCAACTGGTTTTCTGATCCAGAGCTGGTATCCGATCCTACAGTAAACAAAAGACATCAGTATCAGAGGCGTGATGAAAAGTACGATCAAAGTTACCCAAAGCTGCAGAGGTTGTCTGTATTTACTTTTAGGCCATACGCATGCATACTTTTCTTCAGAGCCAGAAATGTCACATTTGAATTCTATTTTCTTAAGATCATAGAATATGGCGTTTGGTACACTGCAGAAAGCCGAAAGCATCCAAATGACAGCAAGAAATATACCAGCTGGTTTCGGGTTCTGCAAGAACTTTAATTTATGTGGATGCACAATTGCTATGTATCTGTCTAGTGCGATCGCACACAGTGTCAGAGAGCTGCTGGACACGGAAAATGTCATGAAAAAAGGCACCATTTTACAAGCAGACCGTCCAAATATCCAATAGTAAGAAAATACCAACCCAAGATTAAAGGGAACCAGTGTCAGCGTAACCATTAAGTCCGAAACTGCGAGAGATAATATAAACACATTCGTCACTGACCGCATATGTTTGTCAAATATAAAAGTTGCAATCACCAACGAATTGCCCACCAAAGACATTAGAGTGATAACGCTGTATAAAATTGTAAGAATGATCTTGGATTCCAAACAGACACCCTCGGGCTGTTTTAAGGACTCTTTAAAGTCCTGTAGTATTTTTGGAAATGATTGTCCACAAAAACTGGATTCGCTCAAATCAGAACAAAATGTATTCATACATATCAACTTCTGGAGCTCTAGGAAACTGCTTTTAAATGGAGCTGCCATGTCTATGCTATGTCAAGCCTCTTTCTATCGTCTATAACATTTCCCGTAGCTGTTGCAACTGGCAATTAGAATTTTGTTTGTCGTGTTGTCTCTTTTTTAACACACCTACGCATAGTAATTCCGCTTTCATTGTAATTTCGATTCCAACTATTTAGAACTTTGTGAGCAGATTTCAATCCTTGCTAAAATCTCGAATGAGTTGTGAATTCAAAACCTGAACGTAAGTTTATTCGTCGTTCATGATTTTTTAGATTCTTACTGATGTCATGTAACACAGGTTGACTGTAATGTCCGACAGTTAGCAGTTGAGTCTTTGCCGTATTTTAGGTGTTTAAGTTTGCGTCTCTTGAAGATAAAGTCTTAGTAGACTCTGAGTTACCAAATTTGTTAAGGCGTACACCAGTTCTTTCTTTCTGCATCCACAATAGGTATATAAAGAAACTTTGGGATCCATTCTAAATTCCATGTGAAATAAGAAGCGCCAAACCTTGCACGAAGATAATATATGGAAACCATATCTCGAATCTGTCATATGTAGTCACGTTAGAAAGTATTATCTATGGGTAAGTGGCAATTGTAAACAAATAACAGATGTCCGGAGATGATACGCTTCTCTCGACTGATTTTATCTGATACTGGACGACAGAATGAAGGGCTCCTGTCACAAAAGCACAATAATGGTAATATGAAAATTACCAAAAGCAGAGCTGTATTCGCAAATACGCAGGTCCGTATTGAAATTTTGTCGTTTTGACAAAATTTCAATGTGCACCTGCGAATGTGCATATTGGATCTTTTAATGAGACATGATCACGCCTACCAATTGCTCGAATGCAAAACCGCGGTTCAGAACGCAAATCCATGAGAGGAGTTTCCGGTTTTGCAGAAGGAGAGTCGAAAAGGTAAACAAATTTGACATCGGCTCAAGTTTTGAGTTATTTACTTTCTTTGAAAATTATTTATGCAAAATGTAAATATGCTATTTTGTCGTATATAGATTGCTTCTTCCGCACATGAAAGGATTAGGCACATGGTCTTGCATTTTTCCAGATATTCATTTAGTACGGCGATGCATGTGTTCAATGTCAATCTCGGCGATATATACATGTAGGGAAAAGTCACATTCTCTTGTTTGATTTTGAGTCTTGGACCTTGTCAGAGACAAAGAAGTGAACAGAACTACTGAATGCTTAAATCCAAACGTTGAAAGTAAGCTTTCCATGATGTACAGTATAGCATATAGATAATATACGCAAAATCTTGGCATCGTCAGCCCGGTTCCGCATGAGATGATAGAAAATATAAAGAATTCTTACCAAATACCAAAACAGCTTCTGAACAATAAATGGATCTAGACTAACATGACCTCTGTATTATGTCATTATTCTATACATTGCAGATGATTTTCTCCCCGTTTGTCTGTATATGAGGTCTTTTGCACAGTCTTTTATGTGTGTTATTTGATGACACGAAACTGTTTTGTTTTCCCTTTCATGCACCTATGGATATAAATCAATCTAATTTTTGGCCTTTTGTGCACTGTTTCTGCAAAATTTTATCGAGTGCCTGCAAAAATTCATGTTAGTCTAGATCCAATTATTGTTCAGATGCTGTTTTGGTGTTTGATAAAAGTTCTTTATTTTTTAATCATCTCATGCGGAACCGGGCTGACGATGCCAAGATTTTGCGTTCATGTATATAGTGTCTATCACGAGAAACTTACTTTAAACGTTTAAATTCACGCATACAATAGTTCTGTTCACTTCTTTGCGTCTGACAAGGTCCAAGACTCAAAATCAAGCAAGAGAATGTGACTTTTTCCTACATGCATAAACGGCCGAGATAGACCTGAAAAAAAATGCTTCGTTGTACAAAATGAATATCTGTAAAAATGCAAGGTTTATGTGTTATCCTTTAATGTATGGAACAAGCAACCAATAAGCGACAAAATAGCATTCCTTTATTTTGCATAAATAGTTTTCAGAGAAAATAAATAATCCAAACCTTGAGCCGAAGTCAAAATTGTTTACCTTTTTGACTCCCCTTCTGCAAAACCGGAAACTTCCATGATAACTGGCTTAAGACCAATGGCGACCGCTTACCAATGCAGCCATTTTCGTTTTGGGCACGCAGTTGCTTGTTTGTTGCATCGTAGAGTTCAAATATTCGTCGACAAACCGAAAGGTAACGCCCACATAAAGGATCGGAACAAGCCACAGCTTAGGAGGCAAACAGTCAACAACTTCCCCTAGCCACCTTCATACCAAGATCATTTCTCTTCAAGGAGCCTGTGACCATTGACGCACACAATTGTAGGACACTAAGGGCACTCGGGCATTATGCCAAATGCGGTAAGGCTGTCACATTTTTTTTCAACTGCAAATGATTGTTTAAAGAATTCACGAAAAGTTTTTGAAACATACATCATTCATGGCAATTCCGATGGCCGCCATTGGTCCTGTGTGTACATGTTATGTTGCTTATTGGCGACCTGTCATAGGTACATGCTTTAGACTATTTTAGACTATTAAAAAAAAAAAGAAGGAATAAAAGTTATAACGACAGTTACCCCTAATACAGTTAATTAAAATATAAAATCAGATAAATACCTTATGCAAACTACAAAGTAAAAATGTGTTACGATAAAAAACGGCTGCCACTGGTGGAATGCCAGTTAACCATGATAGATTTTCTCTAATGGAGATGCTAAGAAACTAAATTTTGTAGGTTTAAGATCCCACTATTCTGCCAGGGGTATAAATTCGTGTATGTTTATTATTTTATTCGAGGTGTTGCTTTCAACTTTCCACTACTGTTTGGTTATTGGTGGCCAGCTTTAAACAATAAAACAATTTAAGCTTCTTCTAAAAGTTAGTCTAAGAGTCGGTTTAGTCGGCTCCCAAACTGACATGCTTTAGATACTCACAAACCTTCTTTTGCCGAATACACTGTGCAGGACGAAGGTCTTGTGTTATGTATATTTTATGGCTGTATGCGGAAGCAGATACAATATTTTTAGCAGAGATTTGTCAATTTTCACAAAGCTGTTCCCACCAGCATGACAGCGTAAGTCTTGTTATCGAATCTACAAGGAGAACAACTGTTTTTGATGATTTATATCGAGGCGGACTATATAAGCATACCGGGACATCTTTTAAGATTGTCTTTGTTAATGGTATTATAAATTCATACGTGTAAACACCATTAGCTGAATATCTATAGGTAGGACAGTAATCAGTAAAAGTGATAGTTCACGGAGTCAGGTTGTGTCGAAAGCGCGTATTGTTTGGAAGCCAGTCAACTTCAGTGTTGTCTTGGTCTTGCAAATAATTAATTTTTGCTAGAATTGGCTCCCGAAAAAACACTTTTACTATTATACTATATCTAGTTTTAAATACATTTTTACACTTATAGACAATTAGGATGATACTGATGGATAGACACTTTTTAACGGATCAGTGTTTTTTTTTTATTTTATTTATTTATTTATTTTTGCAAGATATGTCATTTAAAGTTATAATGACGACATGATTTAAATTTTGCTCTTTTACTTTTGCAAGAATTCGTCTTAAAGCGATTTTTATTTCTGTTTGCAAAAATGCGTTTACCGGTTTACTGGCACCATTTAAAAAAAAGATAATCGAAAGTACCATGATTTGTCTCCCTTGTATTATAGTAGCTTCCCATGGTGTCGTTATATACCTAAATAATTCCAACTCTATTTTCTACAGCTAATTTAGCGAAATTTGATTGGTCAAGAGCGTACAGACAACGGCGTTTATACTTTGATAAATCCATTGAACCGGAAATCGGGGACTACTTGGATTATTTTCTTTGCGGCAGTTTCTAAAATACTCGGTATAGCTGACGTTTTTAAGATAAAAATGGCCGAGTTGGAATTATAAGTAATGAATTTTATTTTTGTGGATTTTATGGATGTGTAAGCGCCGGCGAATCACTCACAAACTAAATAAAGCCCTTTATTTTTGTGGATTTTATGGATGTGTAAACGCCGGCGAATCACTCACAAACTTAACATAAAGCCATTTGGGTTTTATTCAGTTTGTGAGTGATTCGCCGGCGTTTACATTTGGGTTTTATTCAGTTTGTGAGTGATTCGCCGGCGTTTACACATCGATAAAATCCACAAAAATAAAATTCATTCCTATAATGAAGTTTAAGACAGTGGTTAACCGGCATGTCACTTATAGATCCATATTTGCACCGACTGACAGTTTTAATAATTGAGCCGCAACACGACAAAACCAACAATGTGGTTGTGCGCCCAGCGTAGACTCAGATCAGGCTGGGCATCCGCCCAGTTTGAGCAGAGTCTTTCCTAACTGTTTTAAAGGTAGTTAAGGGTCTGAGCTACCGTCATGCGGGCAGCGAAGAGTCTGATCAGACTGGGCGGATGCCCAGGCTGATCTGAGTCTGCGCTGGGCGCACAACCACTTTGTTGGTTTTCTCACGTCGCGGCTCAATATTATAGTAATTTTGCTTTACCGTTGCTTAATTTCTCATAATTTCTCTCTGGGCGTTTTTTCTAGCTGTACGAGGGGCGTTCGAAAAGAAATGCAAATGGCCTCATAACTTTGTTTAGGGGAAAACTGGGTACAAATGCTATGCATATGCTGAAAACACTACATTTTGTCTTTACAATGATACCAAACGCAGTACAAAGACACCTTTTCATATTGACTTACAACGCATTTTATTAGGCCCCTGTCATGCCACTGGCCTAATTTCATATGTAAAATACTTTCAGTGTTAGGCATTCAAGTCAAATATCATTGAAAATACAAAATTAATCTTTGTCAGTCGCTTGTCAATTGTTGCCTACAAAATTCATACAAAAGTTAGAAGGGTGGCAACTGTTATCGATTTATTCTTGGCAAAGCAGTGCGCAATTCTTATGACGTTATTGAAATATACGTTAACGTCATTTTTAAAAGCTTGTCGAGGCTTCGTTTTTGGCATTAATTTGAATTTATCGACAGGTTTTCGTTGACCCATGTAAATGCTCTGGCTGAAAAGATTTTGAATGCTAATACACTTGTTTTCATTACGAAATCATTTAATTTTTGGTAGAAATGGGATGAGAAATGGGGAATTTGCTACTACATAATCAATATTACCGGGCCAGTATGGAACCCAGATTAAAAAAAAATCCGCGATATTTTCAGGACAACATTTCTTGGGCATTGTCTTTAAGTTGCAAAAATAAAAACAAATCAAAGACTGACGATATATAAATTACGGCCTACTAAACTAAAATTCTGCAGTGTCTTTAGGGTATACCTCTTTCAAAGAAAATAAAAATGCTCCCTTTTTAAAAAAATACACCGTGTTTACAGACTTTCCTACGCATAATATAGCTTTATGTGTTTTTGCAATCAGAAGTTCTGTTTTTATATTGGTTACCGAGAAATTACGTCATTTGCATTACTTTTCGAACGCCCCTCGTATACCAAGTGTAGTATGCATATCATTCTTCAAGTAAGTCCCTTAACCAAATGGACAGCCTACGTTTCATTTTGATGTTGAACTTTTGAAATGGTCTAGTCTTCGGACTGAACTAGTCCAGCCCAGTATCATGAAAGTACGTAGTGTAGTTCTGTCTATTTTATATGGTATATTATACGGTCATTGTGTCTACTTTTATTAGTCAGCGCGACTTTTACATTAAAATAAGTCTCTATCTACGTAAATGCTTCTTCCACATACGTCTGTGTAGATGTAGCCAATAACAGGTCAAGCAAACTGCTAAAACCCGAACAATCCGTTACCTAGAACACAAGTCCTATTTTTGTCTTTCCATATAGTGGTAATATGGCAGGATAAGGACTTTATGCAGTCAGGTCCATAGCCTCTAAAAGTTAATTTTATTTTTTATTTTTTTGGAGAATGCAAATCTGACCTTGGCCTAAATAATTTCAGACATAACCTAACTAAGTTACTTTCTACAGCCTCACTTTGAAATTAGTGGTAAATAGGGTACTTAATAATTGCTACAAGTTATAATTCTTTTAACCTTTAAAGGTTATGTACCGGACTGTTATGGGGATTTTGTTTTTAAAGAAGCTTTTGACAGACGCCTTTATTCGTTATATTTGCTACTGTTAATATTCGTTATATTTGCTACTGCTAGTCGTCACTCTGTCACTAGCTTTGCTTCTGAAAGACGTCTGTCACTAGCCAATTTTTGATGAATTTGCTAGTGACATATATTTATATATTTAGCAAATATTTTAGTTTTAGTATATTTATTAGACAAGTTACAGTTATTATCCTGAGCCACCTAGGTTTATGGTTTGTTCAAGTTTGCAGAATGGGCAGTGCTCATGGGATCAGAAGTCATGGTTTTAGGCTGACCTTGGAAATGACTTTTCTTCAACCTCTGAATGATAGAGAATACCATGTTAGTGCCTTTTGATATCAAGTTTATCAGGCGAGACCAGAAGCAGCGTAGGAATGGCGAGGCTTGCCGAGCCAGTCCGACGTGTTTCTGACCGAGCCTGATAAACTTGATATCAAACACACTTACATGGTTTTCTATTTACATGTATCACGCATCATTAGAAGATTTGCAGGTGTAAAGAGCATCAAATAAAAGAAAAGTAAACGCAGTTTTGTTTCAACTTGTTGACGTCACGAATGCGTTATGGCGTAAGTTGGTGACGTCATTTAACCAATCGAACGTTGTTATCATGGCCAACGTCAGTATGTAACCAATCGTCTTCTGAGATCGCTTCCTTAGGCATCGCCTGACAACATTCGCGCAATCGCAGTTCTAAAGTGACATGATATCACATCATGTTATCATACCCCTGTTATCATTTTAATTTTGCAGCATATATGCATGATAAATTTCATTAACAGCACCATTGGTCAGAAATAATGAGACACCATTGAATAGACCGTAAAACAATATGAGCCGCGACACGAGAAAACAAACAATGTGGTTGTGCGCACAGTGCAGACTTAGAAGAGCCTGGCCATCCGCCCAGTCCGATCAGACTATTCGCGAAGCACTTAAAGGGTAGCTAAGGGTCTAAGCTACCTCCATGCGGCCAGCGAAGCCTCTGATCAGACTGGGCGAATGCCCAGGCTGATCTGAGTCTGCGCTGGGCGCAGATCCACTTTTGTTGGTTTTCTCGTGTCGCGGCTCATATGTGGAAAGCCAATGATCAGACAGTCGGTAAGCACGATAAAGTATTTTTGCGGACTTTCAATACTGTCTAGGTCATTGAATTTTACACAATACAGTCAACTTCCGATATCTCGAACATTGATATCTCAAAATATATTCTTATATCAAAGAATGCATTTTTCCTAGTTTTTTTTTTCCACATTTCAACTCCTGTTATCTCAAACTACTGATATCTCAAAGTAAATTTTCTGGTACCAGAATATTAACTTTGAGATATCAGTAGTTTGGGCTGAGTAAGATTTTGAGATATCGAGAGTTGACTGTATTTCATCCCTAGAGAAGCGACACCTCTTGAATATCGCAGGGCTTTGTCCTTATTCTTTCAAAATGAATAGTCTAGATTCCTATTTTAAAAACCAGAGATTAACAGATTGTTTTGAAAAGCCAAGACAGTTTTTGTTTTAGTATCCACGGGTTAAAGACTACGAAAAATTCCATTAATTAAATTAGCAAATTCAACGAAAACTGGCTAGTGGCAGATGTTACCACGAATATTCACACTGACACACGTCTGTTACTAGCCTTTTCCAATTTTAGCTCACCTGAGCCAGCGGCTCCGGGGGAGCTTATAGGATGGTAATGCTCCGTCGTCTGTCCGTCAACATTTTCAAACGACTTCTTCTCTGAAACCGCTGAGCCGATAGTAACCAAATTTCATGTAGAGCCTCTAGGGAGCGGGGGAACGAAAAGTTGTTCAAACGGTCCTGATTACATGACCAACATGGCCGCCACGCCCAGAATTGGTAAAAACCTTTAAAAATCCTCTTCTCCAGAACCAATAGGCCGATGGCCTTGAAACTTGGTATGTAGCATCGGGTAAGCAAGTACTACCAAGATTGTTCATATTATGATCTTGGCGTGATCTCAACCTAAGTTACTGTAAGGTTCAAATTTGCTTTCTTCAGCTTTTATATGGGAAAATGCTACAACATAAGATTTCTCGGAAACTGTCGAAGATTTTGACCTGAAAATTGGTATATAGTCATCTTAGTACATGAAAACTTATGCGTACAAGAGGTCAAGGTCATTCTTTGACCTTTGACCCTGGTCTCTCATATTAAGACAATGCCACACATCTCTTCAAAAGTAAATGGGCAAATTGTAACCAAATTTCATGTAGGGTCTCTAGTGGGCGGGAAAATTTGTTCAAACGGTCCTGGTCACATGACCAACATGGCCGCCACGCCTATATATGGTAAAAAGCTTTTAAAATCTTCTCCAGGACCAATGGGACGATGGCCGTAGCACCGGGTAAGCGAGTACTACCAAGATTATTCAAATTATGACCTTTTTATGACATTGACCTTTTTACGGCAAGGTTCAAAATTGCTTTCTGTAGCTTTTATATGGGAAATTCTAGAACATAAGATTTCTCGGAAACGGTTAAAGATTTTGACCTGAAAATTGGTATGTACAGTCATCTTAATGAGTAAATAAAAATTATGCGTACAAGAGGTCAAGGTCATTGTTTGAACTTTGACCCTGGTCTCTCATATTTTGACAATGTCACACATCTCCTGAAAAAGCAACTGGGCCAATTGTAACCGAATTTCACGTAGAGCCTCTAGGGGGTGGGGGAACGAAAATGGTTCAAACGGTCTGGGTCGAATGACCAACATGGTCGCCATGCCCATATATGGCAAAAACCTTTACAAATCTTCTTCTCCAGAACCAAATGAACTATGGCCTTGAAACTTGGTATATAGTATCAAGATTGTTCAAATGATGACCTTGGGCTGAACTTGACATTATTTAAGGCAATGTCAAGTATGGGAAAATGCTAGAATATAAAATTTTATGGCAAGTTTAGAAGATTTTGGCTTAAAATTGGTATATACAGTCGTCCTAATTAGTACATGGAAGATTTGCGGGTACAAAAGGTCAAGATCATTCTTTGACCTCTGACCCACGTCTTTCATATTTTGACGATATCAGACATCTCCTCAAAAGCCACTAGGGTAATTGTAACCAAATTTTATACACAGCCTCCAGGGGCTGAGAGAACGAAAATTTATTCAAGCGGTTTAGGTCACATGACCTACTTGGCCACCGTACTCAGTACTCAGGTGAGCGATTCAGGGCTTCATGATCCTCTTGTTTTAGTATCTTTTTAACTTCCATAAGCTCTTGAAAGCTCAAGTTCCAGACTTCATCAAAGAACCAAAATATCATGCTATTTGACTGCACGCGAAGTGGTATATATTACCATCTAATGTAAGAAATCACATACCAGATGCATATTTCTGTACTACATGTATATTATTTAGTTTTCCTCGTACGCCCCGTTTGATGGGCTACTCTCAATTTCCTTAAGGTACACATTGTTAACTGTCACCGCTGTTTTAAAGAAAGTAGGTAGGAAACTGCTTCGCCACATCTGTGCCAGTATATAGATTTTTACGGCAATGCTATTTGTGCCGCGACACGAGAAAATCAACAATGTGGTCGTGCGTCCAGCGCAGACTCAGTTCAGCCTGGGCATCCGCCCAATCTGATCAGAGTCTTCGCTATCCGCATTAAGGTAGCTTAGTCCCTTGGCTACCCTTTAAGCGCTTAGCAAAGAGTCTTATCAGACTGGGCGGATGCCCAAGCTGATCTGAGTCTGCGCTGGGAGCATGACCACATTGTTGGTTTTCTTGTGTCGCGGCTCATTTGTTTTTATCTGTTGTTTAGTTCCTCAGAATTTCCGTGAATTCCTGATTTTCACTTACAATAAAAACTCGTACTATTCGTACTCGTACTATTCATGTATTCATATGAAGTATTCATATGCATTTCTACATGTATCATCTAACAAAGTAGTATTTACGAAAAAGAATATAGCCACATACTGAAATAAATAAATAAATAAAAAAGATGGCCCTTACAGCACATGTCGGTGAAATTTTTTTATATTAGCCCTAACAATACAAATTGCCGCGGCAAGCATTTTAACACTCTCCCTATGGCCTATCGATGCAATTATATGAGCCGCGACACGACAAAATCAACAAAGTGGCTGTGCGCATAGCGCAGACTCAGATCAGCCTGGGCATTTGCCCAGTGTTATCAGAGAGTTTCTTAAGCGCTTACAGGGTAGCTATGGGTCTAAGCTACCTCCATGCGGACAGCGAAGACTCTGATCAGACTGGGCGGATGCCCAGGCTGATCTGAGTCTGCGCTGGACGCACAACCACATGGTTGGTTTTCTCCTGTCGTGGCTTAATTATGTGCCTCATCTATGGCATTACAGACAGCGTCAAATAAAGCTAGGGTTTTACGAACTACGTTAAAAAGAATTAATAAATTAATGCAAAACATTCCGTGAGTTACACGGTTCTGGCGGTGGCCAACAACATACGTATTTACATGTCTGTGCAATTAATATAATTAATTGTCTCGAAATGACCATTAAACACATTCTGTTTAGAACTCAGATAACACCATACACTATCTGACGGTTGCAGGTATAGCACTTATTAGCTGTGGACAGAGTCAAAATTTCAAGAATTATAAGCTGATAATGAAGATTTTTTCTCTCTTGTTTCTAAGAACAAATATGAGCCGCGACACAAGAAAACCAACAATGTGGTTGTGCGCCCGGCGCAGACTCAGATTAGCCTGGGCATCCGTCCAGTTTGGCCAGACTCTTCGTTAGGTGCTCAAAGGGTAGCTTAGGGTCTAAGCTAACTCCATGCGGACAGCGAAGACTCTGATCAGACTGGGCGGATGCCCAGGCTGATCTGAGTCTGCGCTGGGCGCTCAACCACATTGTTGGTTGTGTCGTGTCGCGGCCCAAATTTATTATATTTTCCTGAGAAATAGTCAATATTACCGCAGTATTGTCATGAAATGTTGTCAATGTCATTCTCATACGTATATTATACAAATAAAATACTGTTTAACCAAATGTTGCCCTCATCTCCTGAACGTATATGTATGTTATTATTTTCAGCACTTTGTTTCTGAAGTTTGCCTGGTACCCGGGCCGGGCATTTCAAGTTGCGTCGTCGTTTTTCTGCTCTCTGTAGACATGGGCTGTGTGTTTTTCCCTTTTGAAACAGGATAAACCTTCTTACGACAAATCAACAATGTTGTGAACGCCTTTCGGAATCTTTCATTCATAAAGGCATAGACAATTGGATTCCAACAGCAACTGCTGAGCCCGAGACATTGTAAATACGCCCGTAATGTGATTGTCTCATGTGTTACTTTGAGGTCATATTTCATTGCCACACCATTAAAACACAGGATTGGGCTCCAGCAAAGTACAAACATGATAACCACAGTGATCAACATTTTAATGGCTTTCTTCTTAAGTCTAAGGCGCCCTTCATAGCTGATTTGTGTCCTGGCCCCGATCGGGCGCTGTATCCAGAGCTTGTGACAGATCACTGCGTACATGCCGAACATGAAGAGAAAGGGAACCAGTAAGAGAAGGATCGGTCTCACCCATGTGTCATAGGCCGCCACAAGATCTTCATGACCAACTGCCAGGCATAACATCTTGCTTTCCTCATCATTTACTTTACATGCCGCTTGATCTACGAGATCATAGAAAAAAGAACACGGAACACTCACCCAAATAGAAAGAACCCAGACAATGGATTGAAGAAAAAACGCTCTTGTCGCGGTTTGTAGAAACTTCAACCTCAGCGGGTGGACAATGGCATAGTACCTGTCAAACGCAATACAGCAGAGAGTCAGAGAACTACAGGCGACCGCAAATGTCATAAGAAACGGCAACAAGTTACACGCAAAAGAATTGAATATCCAAAAAGGGTGTAGCACGATAGCCATGTTCATTGGCGCAATCACGACTATCACCAACAAGTCGCTTATAGCTAGAGATAAAATGAAGACGTTGGTTACAGATCTCATGTGCTTATTAACAACAAAGGTCAGCATAACAAGGATATTTCCTACCACTGAAACAAGAATAATAATTGAAAACAACATAGTCAGTATAACACGTGAGGCATATGACACCGGCTCAGAAAGTATGGCATCCCAACGAACCTCTTCCAAAATGGGTGGAAACGTCTCGGCACAAAAGTCTGTCACGTGGTTTTGGATTCCTTGACAGAACTGTAATCTACACAGAACTTCAAGATCACTTTTTAATATATCATGTTTTCCACTGCTGTAACTTTGGTTTAAAGCTGACTGATTGAAGAAATGAGATGATATGTTCCAAGACAATGTATTATTAAAATGATCAGCAAATGTTGCCGTTTGCAACTCAGATATACTCTCTGTTGTAAGGTCAAGGTCAGTATAGGTTGTTGACTCCATTAGCTTTTGATTTAATCAGTTCTCTATAACACGGCACTTCAGATATTACTTTCAATGTGCTCACTATGAAACCGAACAATATTTGATCTGACCCAGGCAAATAAAGTGCCCTAAAGCTCTCGATGATAGTCGACTCTTACATATGAGCCGCGACACGAGAAAAACAACAATGTGGCTGTGCGCCCAGCGCAGATTCAGATCAGCCTGGACATCCACCTAGTGTGATCAGAGACTTTGCTAAGCGCTTAAAGGGTAGATAGAGTCTAAGCTACCTCAATACGGACAGCGAAGACTCTGATCAGACTGGGCGGATGCCCAGGCTGATCTGAGTCTGCGCTGGGCGCACAACCACATTGTTGGTTTTGTCGTGTCGCGGCTCATATAAGAATTTACTCTTCCAAGAGAGATTATTCTTTCCTTATTTCGGAAGGGCTACGTGTCCGGGAAAGAAGCAGGGGTCACTAGATGTTTTCCCTTTTGTAAAAGTGGTGAAAGTAACAGGATGTATACCTATACACTTGAAAACTTATTTCAGTACAGAGGATTCGAGTCAGCCTGTTTATCAGCGAATTATGAACAGTTTTCACTTTTCACTCTGCTCAGTTTTCAGTTGCATGGATCAGCTATAACACAACAGCGTCTTCACGTTTAAAATATATCTCGCATTTTTTGTTTGTGTTTTTTTAGCGGAAAGAAGCACTATTTACTTCCAGGACAAACTTTGAAACTTGACTGCAGCATTTAATAAATCCCTTCTGGTGAATGTCACTTTCAAGCTTCCATATTATTGCCTTTATCTATTTTCTTAGACCAGAGAAGGAACTTGATTAAATCCAGCTTAATTCATTTTTAACGAACAAATACAAACTTAATTTGGCAATTAGAACACATTTGCATAAATATACCATAAAATGCCAAACTATAATTTAGTTTTGTCACATTGAAGAAAAAGATGAAATGTGTGACCTGACATATTAGCCATGGGTATAATCTTGTGAAGATAAGACTGTTTGGTCTTCTTAAGACCGTTTCTGCTGTGAATATCATAGTAAATAAAGGATAAAGCTTTCTTCAAACTTGTTTTAAATCCAAGAATATTGAGCAAACATTTCTTAGAACCCCGATCTTAACTAAGATTATCCGAGCTACCGAAGTTAACCTGAAATCTTGTAATAAGCCTAATTACAAACGTTGATTTTGCTGTCATGCGGTGTGTGTAAAATTTCTGACTGAGGACCCATGATGAAACAGTGTAGACCCTTGATCAAGCACCATTTCCAACATCAAAGGGCAAACAGAATCTATTATTGGTGCCCAGAGGGGATAAGGAGATCCCGATACGAGGGTCTACCGTTCAAGTGGGAAACGAGGCTCTGCGGAGTTTCCCACTTGAACTGTAAACCCGACGGTTGGGATCTCTATCCACACTGGACACCAATAACTGATTATTTTTCTCACCGTATACCAATATTAGAAAGGTAATTTGGCTGACTGTTTGCCTCTACCTTAAAACGAGCTATTCTAACGTCATTTAGCGAATGATTCAAAGAGTGACGTCATAAATCTAACATGATCAAAGAACTGGTACAATAGCTGGTAAGCAGGTAAGCTAGAAGAATTATTAAGTAAAGTGGATGTTTCTAAATCCTGTCTGGGAAGCCACTGAGCTAAGAAATGCGAACGAATTCACGTGTAGGTTATCCCACATGGCTAGACTTTCGGGATAAGGTTCGCTACTGTACGCTGTGGTGGGTTAGAAAATTGGTATGCTACACAACATATATTCTTCAATACGTTCGTGTATTTATTTTTAAATGACTGGGTACACTTTCAGAGAAAACAACTCTGCCATATTAGTTTTGCCTTCCTTCTGAACTTCTGAATAATGACCAACTTTTAAAAGAACGAATTTTCTTCTCTGGGATGTGACACCATACTAGTTTGATACGACCCCATCCTTTGATTCCACAGATACGATAAGAGATTGCAAATTCAATGTATCAAAATTATTGAAAACGAGAGACATTTCAAATATTATAATTGACTTTGACTGAAATAATTTCAGAAAATATATCACTAACGTTACAGCCATTATTTAACTGACGAAAAAAGATATATCTGAGGGCAAACAGAACTTGAAATGATAATTATATGACTGCCATAAAAAAACTTGAACGAGACACTAGAGCTTATGATAAGACGTCTCTGGGCCATGCTGTCTTACCACACCCAGTTTTGTGATCCAATTTTCCAAAAATTATACCAACGTAACGAAATACTCCTTTCTGACGCGAAAGTGATCATACTAACAATAAGTAAGTAAAAGTTTTTGTTTTCAAATTCTCGTCTCTTTCGTAAAAGTCTCACTATAATAACAGTAAGCATTATACTGTACGTAACATTTGTCTTCTGACATCTTTTTTTACCGTATTTCGAAATAAACATTCAAAATGCACCTAAAGCATCCAACTCAGTATTTCGTACACGTGCTGTACAAAATTTAATGAACATTCCTGATACTTGCAGACTTCTTTCAGAATCGGTAGTGTGTTAAGAGCTGGCCTGCTAAGCTTGCGTCCGGGTTCGAATCCCGCTGGCGGCGGAAATCTTTTCAACCGTAGTCGGGGTTCCATTACACGCAGCCATTCATTATCGCCCTCCTGTCGTCTTGATATGACTGAAATACTGTAAAAAAGGAAAAAAGCAACCCATCCATCCATCTATCCAGAAAAGGACGTAAAACGCAACCCATCCATCCATCCATCCATCCCAATCGGTATTTCAATGATCTCAGTAATGAACTTTGCAGAAAAGGTGATACAGGCCATGTTAATATCACAATATCCGGACCGTATGGCTATTGTTTACATTCTTTTCACAGTTATCTTGCTTTGGATACCAAACTACGCAAGCTCTATTGATTGACAGCTAGCTGTTATACAACAGCATCTGAGCTCACAATACATGTAATTGCATCAAATAATCAGACCATTCAAAGCTGAATACCAAGAATATTCCATGTTCGAGCTATGTATGATATACAAGTATTGACGCTTACAAAAGCATTTTGTTAAGGATTCTTAACGTTCCGAAAACTACGCCTATTTTAACAAGGCATCGCAGGCGATACAAATCCCCTCAGACAAGATACTTACTCGAGATATTGTCATACCCTACATTTGTGTGAAGTTATTTTAAAATCCATGGAGGGCGCTAGAGCGATGACAAAGTTTTTTCTAAAAATAGCTACAGGGGCCTTGACCTTTTAAGCGCAGCACCCTGAAAGTCGAACTTGCTCGAGATATTGTCATGCCCTACATTTGAATGAAGTTATTTCAAAATCCATTGAGAAATATAGGCACTAGATTGCTGACAAAGTTTTTTCTAAAAATAGCCACAGTGACCTTGACCTTAGGCGCAGAACCCTGAAAGTCAAACTTACTGGAGATATTGTCTTGCCCTACATTTGTGTCAAGTTATTTTAAAATCCGTTGAGAAATGTAGGTGCTACAGCGATGACAAAGTTTTTCTAAAAATAGCCACAGTGACCTTGACCTTGGGCGCAGCACCCTGAAAGTCGAACTTACTTGAGATATTGTCTTGCCCTACATTTGTGTGAAGTTATTTCAAAATCCGTGGAGAAATGTAGGCGCTAGAGCGATGACAAAGTTTTTCTAAAAATAGCCACAGTGACCTTGACCTTGGACGCAGCACCCTTAAAGTCGAACTTGCTCAAGACAATGTCATGCCCTACATTTGTGTGAAGTTACTTTAAAATCCGTTGAGAAATGTAGGCGCTAGAGTGATGACAAAGTTTTTCTAAAAATAGCCACAGTGACCTTGACCTTGGGCGCATCACCTTGAAATTCAAAGTTGCTCGAGATATTGTCATGCCCTACATTTGTGTGAAGACATTTCAAAATCCGTTGAGAAATGTAGGCGCTAGAGCGATGACAATGTTTTTCTAAAAATAGCCACAGTGACCTTAACCTTAGACGCAGCACCCTGAAAGTCAAACTTGCTCGAGAAATTGTCATGCCCTACATTTGTGTGAAGTTATTTCAAAATCCATTGAGAAATGTAGGCGCTAGAGCGATGACAAAGTTTTTCTAAAATTAGCCACAGTGACCTTGACCTTGGGCGCAGCACCCTGAAAGTCGAACTTGCTCGAGATATTGTCATGCCCTACACTTGTGTGAAGTTATTTTAAAATCCGTTGAGAAATGTAAGTGCTAGAGCGATGACAAAAGGTGAACATACGTACGTACATACGTACGTACGTACTTACGTACGGGACAAAACCTATATCCCCTCACCACTTCGTGGTGTGAGGGGATAAAAAGCTATTCATCCCCCCATTGACTGTAACGTAAAATCACGGACTAATGTTGGACATTGAATACGTGCGATTGTGTTTGTGAGACTATGTCACATGCTCAGTTGACGTTGCATTGGCCAGGTATAAGGTCTCAGGTGACTTTGGGTGACATTCTGGGTGTGGCTCGGAACTGTGTATTACATTCAGTATAGTCCATTTGCTCCCAAGTGCAAATGGGGTTTTGCTTATTTTCTCAAAAACGATGAAAGTTCCATTTAATGTTCTAATGCCCTAATGAATTTTATAACTTTACATAACAGAATACGAAAAGTCCAAATTTTTGAATGTTTTTGTAAAATATTTTCCATTTACAGCAATGCAGAAACTAAGCAGTTTCACTGAAGGGTGTCGTATGTTTGTTAGAACAGCCAACATATTGTTTACTGACAATAGTCACCCAAAGATAATTTGTTTCTCGCCATTATCACAGAGCACGCCCATTTAAAGATAAAAGATAAAGCGAGCAGGTAGCGATTTATGGATTATCATTGACTAATCATCAGAATTGTCTTTGTTGTGTCACTCGCTTACGATTCATGGCGCAGTGGTTATAAACGTATTGCTCTCAAAAACAAGACGCTGTCATACTAATTTTGTGGGTTCGAGCCCCACAGTGTTATCTTATTTACTGCGTTTTTTATTATTTAATTTATTTTTTATTTTTTGTTTATTTGTTTCCAATTTGTCGTACATAGCATCAACTATGACTGCCTGTATAAGCTCTTAGCCACAAAGGCTTCAAAGAAAAAGATAGTTTAAGTTTTTCCCATTATAAGTCTGTGGTAGCCAATTTGGATCCCAGGGACATGGTTGGCAGGATTAATGTAGGAGACCACTAAACATCGCTACATACTAAATGACTTAGCTCTCAATATCATGGTTTCTGAGAAGATATTTGATGGTTCTTTAGCTATATAGCTCAATACAAACAAATGACCTCCCCCCTGGGGTGTAGCCAGGTTGGACTCCAGCGGTTTGATAGGCAGGTTTACGTGGGGGACCACATGGTTGGCAGAATTTATGTACAGGACCATTAAACATTGCCACATACTAAATGTCTTAGCTCTCGGCCTCATGGTTTCAGAGAAGATTTTTGAAGGTTCTTTAGCTATATAGCTCTGTATAAACAAATGGCGTCCTTGGGTGTGGCCGGTTGGGACCTCAAGGGCTTGATTGGCAGGAATTATGTGTTCGTGTGTGTGTGTGTGTGGGGGGGGGGGGGGCACTAAACATTGCTACATACTAAATATAGAAGCTCTAGGCCCCATGGTTTCAGAGAAGATTTTTTTTAATTTTTACCTATTATACATGTAAGTGTAGGGGAGCTATATATTGCCATGGCAACCAGAGTTCCGATCCGATCTGTCCTAAAACCTATGCAGTCAATCCTCTACCCCAACAACTGAACAATGCTATACATAAACTATGATTAAGATTGGCCAGGCGATTATGGAGAGACACGTATTCTTGATTGAAAATGCGAACGGACGACAGAGCAGATCACCTTGAGTGCCTACGGCTCAGGTGAGCTAAAAAGGACATGGAATTAGGGACTCAAGTTACGTTTTGTACAAACCTTGAGAAATGTCATGGTCACTAAGGCCTAGTCAACACTTTGGTCTTTCCAAATGCTACACACGAGTTGTTGCAAGGTGGGATAGAAATCCCCGAGGGTTTAAACATATTAATCAGACAAGAAGCCGTCGGAACGACAAGACGCAATTTAAGTGTTTCACTGTATTCGAACAAAAAAATGTGCAGATCACCGACATTTAATAAATACTTAAGGCTATCCATAGTGCTATGCTCCTGAAAGTCCAAGGCTTAGCGTCCCGGAAGTATGGAATTTCGGAAGTCGCACTGGCTAAAACTTCAGACGATGAACACAGTTTCTAGTTAGCTTCATAAAAACAGTTGAAATTTGAAGGCGGAGTTGAGACTACAAATCGACGAATGACTCAAGGGCCATATAACGCATGCAAAAAGAACCACAATAAAATGTGTTCTACTATAAATAATGAAACCTATCAGTCGATTTCCTTTTCCTTTTTTAAATGGTTTAGTATTGAAAATAAGATTGCCATCTTCAGAATGATCAAGGGCTGCAACCCTGGCAGAAAAGAGAAACCCCGGTGGAATAAGGGCCAATTTGAAATATGACAAAAATAGATGGAACAAATAAGATTTAACCCTTAATGCGCCAAAAAGCAGACGACAAAATTTACGTCTGCAGAATTTAAAAAAATATTTCGTCCAAGCGATATCATATTGAGAAATCGAACACTAGAGGGCAAACAGTGTGGATTCAGATGAGGTGGCTCATTATGAGCCACTTCACCTGGATCTACACTGTTTGCCAATTCAACAATTTTAATATTTGGCGCTTTAAGGGTTAATTTAAAACGTAAAAATTAAGATATGATAACATATTTAAAATACGATAAATATAGACAATCGATAGAGTACTGAAAGAGGCGTTGCAGACATGCTTTGTGTTTCTGGACAAATCAAGACTGTAACTCTAACAGAAAGGGTGCGAATATGACTGACCCCGGTAAAATCTCGCCTGCTTTAAATGAGGATTATGTTACGAAATGGATCTAATCGTCCACTATGTCGTCGAGATTATTTTAATCCTTTCAATCAGTAAGGCTACAGTTTTTAGGGTAACTGTGGTAATAAAACATTTACGGAAATTGTGGCTATGTTATGCATGGGTTGTTTGTGAATACCTCTCGTGGACAGCGTATTGCATGATTTTAAGGTGAATACCTGCACGAGTCTTTTGATTGTGGAAAGCGTGTTGCATGATTTTAATGTGAGACGCATAGTATTTATACGCCTATCTTTTAATGAAAAGTTAGACGTGGCTGTTTAATTCTTGATGGATGTTATATTGTTGTGTGCCCAGATTCTGTGTTAAGACCTAGAAGGGCACATCAAGTCCGGCAGTCAGCTGTTAGGGCTTAGAGCCACGTCTCACCTGGAGATTCGATAAACGTCTCCAGGTTAATACCAACCCGGGTAGAGGCAGTTACAACGCCGTTTGTGTATGGTTCCTAAGCAGAGGCGGGAAGCACAAAATGTAGGCGGAAGTGGTTAGCACAGTTTTGCCAGATTCTGTGATAAGATCTGAAGGTCACATCAAGTGTGGGATAGTGTTCGTCCACTAAGGTGTTTTAATATATATAGACTGGTCCCTGGTACGATCCAGGGAGCGACCAGTATATAATCGTGCACGTGTTAATAAGAGTTGGTGTTCCTCATGATATATGGACTGGCCCATGACATGATCCAGGGAACGACGAATTGAAGTCTACCAACATAAAGCCTTGTTTTTTTTATGAGCTCAAACTAACGTTTTTTGTTCTTTGTGTTTTCCTTTAGTTCATGGCGCTGAGCCGAGTACGGTGTTGACGTCAGACGGTAATCTATTTGCGTATTGTACGCAAATCGATTGCAGATTTGAAACAAACACCTTACTTGGGCCAGCGACATGAACTAATATGTGTTGTATATTATTGTAATTGTGACAGTTGTAAATTGTATTGTTGTATACAGAATTTACATTATATATAAACTTCAAAAATTCTAACGTTGTTAGGGTTTCCTTGTTAGCGTATTACACTAGTAGATAACCCTTTAACCGGAAGTCACCCTCCGCCGTCCTGGCGACGCATAAGGCTCTACACCCGTGTCGACCGTGTGTAAAACCTTCTGCGTAACATGGTGTCAGAAGTGGGATTTGACTTCTGGTTAATATCTGCCAGTGTAAGACATTGACAATATATACAGAATCTAGGCACAATTTTGTCAGACATTTTTTTTATTATTGACTTTCTGATTGTTCTTTTCTAAGGTGACGTAAGGCTGTGAATTTTAGGGGAACAATTTTGCCACTAAATTCTTTGTAAATGTAACCTACACTCAATTAAGGTCAACTATCCTTTTTCCCTACGTGATGAAGTGCGATAGCCCATGCATTAATTTGTGATAGAATGTAACAGGTTGCATATCTGAGTGGGGAAACTGAGGTATATAGACCTGAATTGTCTTGACACGGATGATACATATTTAGTTTTAAGGTCCGTTTGAGTACCTTGGCACTGCTGTTGCATGACAATCTGTTAGTTCATTAATTCAAACGTTTGTACGTAGTGTCGTAACCGTTACTGAGGTCCATTTTATGTCCTGATTTAGTAACGTAGGTCACTCGTAACGTTATATAATATCGTTACAATGAATTAAACCTAATAGCGGAATCTTAAGTTTGATTTACCGTTGGTATCTTATAAGGTTTTGTAATGTAGGACGTACAGTTGTCGTGTCAGTGTTAATACGTTGCGTTACATACGTTACGTTTGTATATCCGATACGCTAGATCAAGTTGGGCGTAATTGTAATGTGGGTTATTTACGTCCTCTAATTACGTCATCTAATAGTGAAAAGTAATTCTCGGCAAAGTCAACGTCAGTTTATGACGTCATTTCCGGTCTGTTATGAACGTAACTTTAATGGATACGTCCAGATCGCGAGTATACTAATTAATCAACGTTTTAGTTGGATTAGTTTGTTATTATTATTGTTTAGGTTTTAGTTAACGTGTGTGACTTTAAGTGAACGTCGGTTTCAGTTAAGTTAACGTGAGCATTACGTTAAGCGTCATGGATCAGTTAGTTAAGACGGGAAGGGAGTTAGGTTATGAAGGGCAGGCATTGCAGGAATTTGTAAAGCAACAGCAAGAGACTGAAAGGGCAGAAAGGCACGCGGTAAGGGAACTTGATAAAGAGAAGGTCGCGGCGGAGAAAGAAAAGATTGCGCAGGCCGAAAAAGATAGGGAAATTGAATTGGCTAGGATCGCGACGGAAGGAGCTAAGATTGCGGCGGATAGGGCGACGGAAGAAGCTAAGATTGCGGCGGATAGGGAAATCGAGATGGCGCGGATTGAAAGTATAGAGCGGCAAGCCGAGAAAGATAGGGAAGCTAGGTTGTATCAAGTCGAAAGCGATAAGGAAGCAAAGTTGTCGAGCGAAGTTGAGTTAGAAAAGTTGAAGTATAGTTTTGAATTGCAGCAACGCGAGTTGAAGAATCAGATAGATTTGCAGAAGGTAACGTTTAGAGTTGAATTAGAAAAACAGAAGGCTGAAAAGCTAGCGCATGCGCGAGATCCCAAGTTACCGTATTTTGATGAAAGTAAGGACAAAATGGATAGTTACTTATCAAGGTTTGAGAAATACGCGACGGCGAATAAATGGGATAAAAACGTTTGGGCTGCATATCTAAGCGCATTACTTAAAGGTCGCGCGCTTGGTGTTTATGATAGATTGTCTGTAGATGATGCAGCGGATTATGACAAGTTGAAAGATGCGTTGTTAAATAATTTTGATATGACTGAACGCGGATTTAGGAAGAAATTTCGCTATGATAGGCCTGAAAAGTCCGAAACGTTTATTCAGTTTAGTAGTAGACTTAGGTCGTATCTTAATAAATGGTTGAAAATGGCGAAGGTAGACCAGTCTTATGAATCTGTTTGCGATTTTTTCGCTAGGGATCAGTTTTTAGAATCTTGTAGTAAAGAACTGTATGTTCATTTGAAACCGAAAACATTCACGAATCTAGGTGAGATGGCTAGGGAAGCAGATTTATTTGCAGAAGCACGTGGCGGTGTCTACGCTTGTGTTAATAAGGGGCAGCGTGATAGTAAGGGCGTAACTCAGAGTAGATCTGATAATAAGCCGAGTGCGAAGCCAGAGATAAAATGTAGTATTTGTGGTAAGGGACATTTAACATATAAATGTTTTAAGAATCCCGATAGGAAGCAAGCAGATAGTGCGGAGGTAGGTGCAAGTGCAAGCGGATATAGCGGAAGTAAGGGGAGTAGTTATGCACCGAAAGATGAGACACAAAGATCACAAAGTAAGAGCGATACTGTACAGACGAAGGGTAGTAATTCAGATCGTGGCCGTGGTCGGGGTTATTCCCGCGGACGTGGTCGGGGTGGCGGACATCAAATGAGCTTTTGTAAAACTACAATGAATAGGTCTCATGAAATTGAAGGTCTCTATAAGAGTAAGGAAGAAAGTCCATTAATTGATAATAACGTGGATAAGGAAGGTGTCTGTTACTTTTTAAGGTCGCGATTACCAACAGCGCAGGGTATGGTTAATGGTAAGACTGTTGTAGTTTTAAGGGACACAGGTTGTACTGGGTGTGTCGTTCGTAGAAACTTGGTTTCTAATGATCAGTTACTTGGTAGAGAATCTGATGTAACTTTGATTGATGAATCTACCCAAAGGTATCCCTTAGCAATGGTTGACATAGATTGTCCATTTTTCGCAGGAAAAACTGAGGCATTGTGCATGGAAGATACATTGTATGACCTGGTTATTGGAAATATTGACGGGTCAAAACTTCCCGATATGTCCCATTTTGCAATGGCGGCAGTGACTAGGTCACAAGCTAAGCAAGGTGAAGAGGTCTATAAGAAACTTAAAGTTCCTGATCAAATTATTGCTAGTGATAAGGAGGCGTTGAAGCAGGCCCAAGTTGTTGACCCTAAATTGAATGGCATAAGGCAAAGAGTGGAATCTGGGAATGTGACTATTAGTCGTGGATTGAACCGAGGTGAAACTAAGTTTATCCGAAAGAAAGATTTATTGTATAGGCAGTTTACTAAGGGAAACAAGGTCACTTTGCAACTTATTATCCCTGAAGGTTTTCGTGAAAAGGTGTTAAGATTGGCGCACGAAACCTTGATGTCAGGTCATTTGGGCATAAAGAAAACTATGGATAGAGTTTTAGCTGAGTTCTTTTGGCCTGGAGTTTGTGGTGACGTGGCAAGGTTTTGTAAATCTTGTGACATATGTCAAAGGACTATTCAAAAAGGTCGTGTGACTAAGGTACCTTTAGGAAAGTTGCCACAGATTGACACACCATTTAAACGAGTCGCTGTTGATATAGTTGGACCGATAGAACCTCGTTCTGACAGGAAATCCCGCTATATTTTAACAATGATAGACTATGCGACGAGATATCCCGAGGCGGTAGCGTTACCCGGCATTGAAACGGGACGCGTAGCCGAAGCGTTAGTTGAGATGTTCAGTAGATTAGGAATACCGAGTGAAATGCTAATCGAGCATGATAGTAAGATCACGATTGACGTCATGAGAGAGGTTAGTAGGTTGTTGTCGCTTCAAGATCTGACAACTATTCCTTATCAATCTACTGGTAAAGGACCCGTGGAGAAATTCCATGATACATTGAAACAGATATTACGTGAAATGTGCGCAGAACGTCCGAATGACTGGGACAGGTATCTCCCAGCATTATTATTCGCAGTAAGGGAAGTTCCGCAAGAGTCATTAGGATTTTCCCCGTTTGAGCTGTTGTATGGGCGTAATGTTAGGGGTCCTATGCAAATATTAAAGGAATTATGGTCTGTAGAGGAAACTGACCAACGTGCGTTATTGACGTATCAGTACGTTATTGATCTAAAAGAACGTTTAGAGAGAACGTGTAAGTTAGCACAGGATATTGTCCGGAAAATGGACGTAAAGCAGAATGCTTATTATGATAAACGCGCGAGGTCGCGTAAGTTTGACGTCGGAGACAAAGTACTTTTGCTACTCCCGAATGAGTGCAATAAATTGTTACTTCAATGGAACGGGCCATATGAAGTTGTCGAAGTAGTCAATGCAATGAACTACAAGATTAACGTCAAGGGCGTCGTGAATACTTATCCTGCTAACATGATTAAGCAGTACGTTCAACGTCAAAAGAACGTGTCGTCTGCAGTTGTTAAAGCGCGTGACAATGTTGGATCAGAGGATCACAGTGATCCGAATGTCCAAAGAGTTAACATTTGTACGTCAGAGGACGTATCCCAATATGACTTCATACGTGAAAACGTAAAGCCCGACGACGTAACGTCGACTCAGAAATCGAATATGGAAGAACACGGTGGCGATAGTAGATTAGAGGCAGAGGCAACGGATCCTGTGGGATCTGTCGTGCGAAGTAGATGTAATGTCAAAGACAACGTTAATTTTACGTCTGATACACTTAAAGGTGGCGATTTCCATCTAGTGTTCGATCAGACTTACCCATACTTCCCCATTCCATTTGAGGCACGACAGGTACGACACAGAGAATTGATTGACTTTGGGATTAGGTAAATCCGTGGCCAAGATAATTTGGGGGCAGACTACCTTAGTAGATAGTTTGGCCACGTTATGCATCGCACCGTTGTTGTGTATATAGCTAGTTTTCCAGTTTTGACATAGCCTACGATTCGATCGCATTTCGTACTATTTCAGAAAAGAAACATTGTTATGTTTTTTTCTCCCTAAGGGGAAACCTATGTTACGAAATGGATCTAATCGTCCACTATGTCGTCGAGATTATTTTAATGCTTTCAATCAGTAAGGCTACAGTTTTTAGGGTAACTGTGGTAATAAAACATTTACGGAAATTGTGGCTACGTTATGCATGGGTTGTTTGTGAATACCTCTCGTGGACAGCGTATTGCATGATTTTAAGGTGAATACCTGCACGAGTCTTTTGATTGTGGAAAGCGTGTTGCATGATTTTAATGTGAGACGCATAGTATTTATACGCCTATCTTTTAATGAAAAGTTAGACGTGGCTGTTTAATTCTTGATGGATGTTATATTGTTGTGTGCCCAGATTCTGTGTTAAGACCTAGAAGGGCACATCAAGTCCGGCAGTCAGCTGTTAGGGCTTAGAGCCACGTCTCACCTGGAGATTCGATAAACGTCTCCAGGTTAATACCAACCCGGGTAGAGGCAGTTACAACGCCGTTTGTGTATGGTTCCTAAGCAGAGGCGGGAAGCACAAAATGTAGGCGGAAGTGGTTAGCACAGTTTTGCCAGATTCTGTGATAAGATCTGAAGGTCACATCAAGTGTGGGATAGTGTTCGTCCACTAAGGTGTTTTAATATATATAGACTGGTCCCTGGTACGATCCAGGGAGCGACCAGTATATAATCGTGCACGTGTTAATAAGAGTTGGTGTTCCTCATGATATATGGACTGGCCCATGACATGATCCAGGGAACGACGAATTGAAGTCTACCAACATAAGGCCTTGTTTTTTTTTATGAGCTCAAACTAACGTTTTTTGTTCTTTGTGTTTTCCTTTAGTTCATGGCGCTGAGCCGAGTACGGTGTTGACGTCAGACGGTAATCTATTTGCGTATTGTACGCAAATCGATTGCAGATTTGAAACAAACACCTTACTTGGGCCAGCGACATGAACTAATATGTGTTGTATATTATTGTAATTGTGACAGTTGTAAATTGTATTGTTGTATACAGAATTTACATTATATATAAACTTCAAAAATTCTAACGTTGTTAGGGTTTCCTTGTTAGCGTATTACACTAGTAGATAACCCTTTAACCGGAAGTCACCCTCCGCCGTCCTGGCGACGCATAAGGCTCTACACCCGTGTCGACCGTGTGTAAAACCTTCTGCGTAACAGATAAATACATGTATATATTGACCGTTTTACGAAAATTAGTTGAAAATTGAGGGCGACCTTCAACATCAGAAAAAAGCTAGAAGATTGTACAGGGACAACTTGTTGAGCCCGCTGTTTCCTTCAGTAACCTACAAGTATGTCAAGACTTAACTGCTTTTCCCTAGAAAAAAGGCCAAGCAACAACATACTTAGACGGCATATTCTTTCTTTTTCTTTTCTTAAGAGGAGCCCCGGTAGCTCAGTGGGTTAAGCGTTAAACGGGGTTCCATTGCACACAGCCTTTCATTATCACCCGCCCATCGTCCTCTTATGACTGAAATACTGTTGAAAAGGACGTAAAATCTCAAGTCATCCATCCATCTTTTCTTAAGAAAATAAGTAGAAGTAATGGCCATGGCAAGCTGAATTTATGACAATTTTATCATTTATCATTTGACCTTTAAGTGTGACCTTCACCTTGGACGTTCCTGAATAAATTTTTCACATGACACTTCTACTCATCAACAACTGTGCCAAATTATTTGGAAATCTATGCATAAATGTAGAAGTACTTGCTGGGACAATCTCTCTAACCTTATGTAAGGTTATGGGGTAGAATGCAATAGAAGAAAAGAGACGAGGGCTGATTGAAAACTGGAGTATGCCATGATCTCACCAGCCAGACCAAGAGCTATAAAACTACTAGAAAGGGCCAGATCATGGACTCTATAAAATATGAGATGGTGATTAAATAATATCAGTATTTGAATGTTTTATAAAATCGGTTGAAAACTGAAGGAGATGTTGGTGCCACAAGATGAAGCTACCTGGACTTGTCGAGATCTGAAACTCTGTTAGAAGGATCCAATTTTGATCCCGCTAAAATATGATCCCCTTAAAATGATGATGACTGTGTTTTGAAAAGTTTGCCAAATTTTAATTAAATTAAAAGAAGCGCTGCATCCAACAGATAATCGCCGCGACACGAAAAAACTAAGTAAGTGACATGTGCGCCCAGCGAAAACTCATATCAGCCTGGGCAAATGCCAAGGTTGATCTAAGTCTTCGCTGGGCGCACATGCCACTCTTTTGGTTTTGTCGTGTCGCGGCTCAGTGGAACCATCATAGGCGTTTACTCTGGCAATAAGGATCCGATAAGGAGCCTGACATAAACTAATCTATTGAAGACATTGATAGCAATATGCTGATTATATATTTTTCTCAGCGCAGCCGAGTATGATTTTACTTTTGTTCCACATTCTTCAAGATTTCATTGGTTGAATAACGCGTATGTCAAACTTTAGCCAATAACATCAAAGGCAAATGAATATTTAATCTTCGTTTTTTCCCGTTGTACTGCACTGCGTGAATACTCGCACTTTTTCATATGTAAATTCAAAATGTTTCTGTAGTTTGTAAATTTACAATGGAAATTTTTATCGAAAACAGACGCAGATATTCGAAACTTAATTTTTCAGTGTAGATCTACTTTCGATTTCTACTTTCGGTTCAAACATTGCATCATATTGGTAACTGTTTTGGTATCAGGTCAATCCCAAGACTGACCGCCGTCCATTTTGGAATTCCAAATTGGACAGCTCAATCTTGAGATAGGTCACTGTCGCTACCCAGTGTCAAAATTGCGACTGCAGGTGCCGACCGACATAGCTCACTTGAGTCATATTGATGAAAATTACTATCAGCTCTTCACCTAGAGAGATCTTCCATTTAGTCTGCGCCGATTGTCTATTTTTTTTTAAGATTTTCCTTGTTTCTGTTCCTTTTGGGATCACTGGGCACAGTCTGAGTAAAATCCCTACACCGCAATTGGCGAAAATTTATGGAGGTGTACCGGTATACCTTAATCTGTTAATATGAATAAATCCAAATATTCCAAATCTGGCATATTACCGACCCTCTAGGAGCGTGAAGGATACATAAGCTGTTTAAGGGAAATAGTGCAGTTCCTTCCCTTGGAGCAAATTCTTTCGGCATCTATGGAAGCAAACGGGAAATCAAAAATGCTGTTTCAATTTGTAAATCAAAAGGCGAAAGCAGGTGTTTCCATGCACTTTAACCCCGGCTTTTCTTTTTCCAGTGGACTTGCCCTACCAATTGGACGATTCCATTCCAGGTTTTAGGTGTTTCTGGTGAATGTTTTCACTTTTGTCACATTGTTTGCATATATACCTATATCTCGGTTGAGAAGTTATTGGGGGAACTAATTCAATCAGTATCACGCTAGACGTATTTTAGTGGATAGGTTCCCTTCCTAGCAAAGGCGAAAGCAGGAGAGGAAAACGCCAGCTACAAAGGCGTTATGATCAGAGCGTACTCTGCTGGGTATTCAGCAATTGAACCGCGACGCGAGAAAACCAACAAAGTGGTTGTACGCCAAGCACAGACTCAGATCAGCCTGGGCATCCGCCCAGCCTGATCAGAGTCTTCGCTGACCGCATGAAGGCAGCTTGGACACATACCTACCCTATAAGCGCTTAGCGAAGAGTCTGATCAGACTTGTCGGATGCCCAGGCTGATCTGGGTTTTGACTTGGCGCACGACTACTTTGTTAGTTTTCTCGTGCCGCGGTTCAATTGGGTTTTTAACGTCATAGGCACAATATTGTGAAAAAAATAATGTTTTGTCTTGAACACCAATTGTAACTGCCAGTTAACTGACATTAGCATCGCCTATTATTATTATTATTATCATCATTATTATTATTTATTATTATTATCATTATTATTATTATTATTATTCATTTATTTTCTGTTGACCAAAGTGTAGCCGAAACATTCGAATCCATATCAACTTAAAACGGTAAAGGAGGCCGGAGACTATGAAAAAATATGCAACTTTCATCTGAGAGCATAAGAACATTTTCTTCGACTACCTTTGCACAAAGTGATAAGAGGTTAATGTATCTTGAGCTTTGGAAAAAAATGAATAAATTATTGAATGAATAAATAAAATGAAAACAGTATACAGACAGAAAGACATCAGAGTTTCGAACAATATAGGAATTTCTAGACATTCTTCGATTGCAAAGTCGTTCTGGCTTCGAAAGTGGATCCGGCTACATGATTATTTCCTCGATAGGAAATATTCCCCCCCCCCCCCCCCCCCCCCTAAGAAAACTCGGTGTTTTCTTGCTAGGAAATTTTGCCATTAGATTACCGTAAAATTCTACATTCGGGACACTTATAATAAATACCGTCACTGGCCTAAAATGGAACAGTTTGGTTTGAGACTGCAGCAAAGCGTCAAAAGCTGCAGATGAAAAGGCAAACACTGTAGACCCTGATCAGATTGCTCCTTTGAGGAGCAGTCTGAACTGGGACTGCAGTGTTTGCTCTGATCTGTTCGTCCCAATACTTAGAACTTTTGTGGTACATGTACTCACCAGTTTGGCTCACTACAGGCAGATCCATTTGTTTATAGTTACAAAAGATTTTGACATACCAAGCATAGCTAACTCAGTCGGACCCTCTGACCATAGTTTGAGCTATCACTGTGACACTTGACTCGGAGAGATAAGAGGCCTATGCGTGAATTACTGCACCATTTAGATCATACTACGCTAATGCGCAGTGGCATAGGGGATGTATACTTCGGCTATACAACGAGCCTGATCGCGTATGGTGAATGGGTACATGGTCAGGGGAACTGAATTTTCATTTTACCGCCCTTTTTAATGGGATTTAACTCTTAAAGGAAAGATTTCGCCCCCATCCTCCCCATACCCCCACCCCTAGCATCAAGGGACGAATCAAAGAAACTACAATAGTGGACTCGTTTTAACTGAGTTTATCTGTTCATGTGCAGCTATGTAATGTTCCTAAACTGCCCAGGCCCCTATCACCGGCTTCAGTAGGACTCTGTTTTCAAACTGACTCCGAATGAGCCCAGTGATACAAAACGACTAGAAAATATTTACTCTGATTAACGATGAGGCGCCGTGGCCGAGTGGTTAGAGTGACTCGGTTATGGTGCAGAAAGTCGACGGAAAGTCGCGGCTCACCGTCGCCATCCGACGATTGGTAAACTCTCTCTCTGTCATTCCAGCAGTAAATGGGTACCTTTTTTGAATCAGGGAGGATAAAGCAGCGAAAGGAGAGAGATCAGAGATGGGCTCCGTCTTTCATCTGCTGTGCCCAAGATACAGTGGGTCTCTAACCCCCACTGTCCCTGTGGCCATTAGGCTATGGGAAACCTTTACCTTTTTACGGTGAAAGACAAAAATTCGCATCGCTTTAAAGATGACGGAAAACATAGCAGTGTACCAATTAAGAATTGAAATTTGATTTTTCAGCGTTCATCGTGTGATGAAGCCAGTGGGCGGAGCTAAAACTCCATGAAGCGCGAAGCGCTTCTTGTAGAATTTTAGCGACGACCATTCGCGCTTCATGGAATTTTAGCTCCGCCCACTGGCTTCATCACACGATGAACGCTGAAAAATCAAATTTTTATTCTTATATTTACGCTTTATTTTAAGACCCTTCCTGTGCTGTATTCTTGCTAATTTAATGTAGGATATGCAAAATATGCGTCGAAGAAATGACAGAAACGACGTATTTGGCCATTACGTTAAACAGCCGTCGCCATAACGTAGCGTCAATCGAACGTTACGAAGACCAATTAAGACGTTTGTTTACCTTAGACATCGCTTGACGACAACGTCACATGATTAACTGTCGTTCATCGGTGTATAAAGGCAGTTGCTCTATACGGTTTACCTAATTTATGGGAAGTCAGTGGCAAGTGTAAATATTACGCCTTAAAGAGCCATGCTAATGCACTTACTAATGTAACGAGGCGTCTGATTAGATAACGTCAAAAATGTGCGACTGTGTATCTTGCGATATATACACATTATTATAATAGTAACTTGATCTGGCGTACTGTATCACGTTAAGTAAATGAGCGTCGAGGGTGATTCGATGGTATGAGCTCATCCACTAGACGTGATACAGTATGCCAGATCAAGTTACCTTTTAATTATTTGTTTATTATATACCTTAAGGAACAGCCAACCATTCATACCCGTTAGCGCTAATGCATCGACCCGGATTCGAACTTTCGCGGCAGACGAATGTAGCTAAACGAGAGACAAACGTTACTGACTGAGCTATCGAGGCGCATCTTTTTACTTTCGTTGCTGCCGTTACGTAATTAGTTACGTTTTTCTCTGGTTCTCGTTTTTACGATGAACGTTAAAATGACGCGCCTGAAGCTAGAACCCAGACAAAGCCTCGTTTTAAGGAATAGTGATACGGATTCAGAAAACGGCACTTTGATAGGCTTTCTGTATCAGATGGCCAGAAAACATGCAGTTTAAAGGGTAAACGTTGATAGGTATATAATAAATGAAATGAAACCCGACGTCATATTATAGAACGTCGATTCTCATTGGCTAACGTTTGGTATTGCTGAAAGCACTTTAATTGGGTGCAAAATAGACTGTTCCTCCAGAGCCAATTTCGTAGTTGTAGGGAATCTCCTTCACAGAAATTCAGCCTTAGCAACAGCATAGCAACCACTTAATAATTTTATAAATACGGCCCCTGCTCAAGTTGTGCGTCTATAGTACGCTGGCTGTTAACCAGGCGTGCATTCTCCTAGAGTTCTAAGTTCAATTCTAATGCACTTACGAATATAACGTGACGCCTGATTGGATAACGTCAAAAATTTGCGACAGTATATTCTGCGATATACTGTCGCAAACCCGACGTCATTAAGTAACGTCGCTTCTCATTGGCCGACGTTTGATTTTACGTTGCTGACAGTGCTTGAAATAGATGCAAACTAGAACATTATGAAAAGGTGAAAATGTAGAAAGGTGCATTAGAATGGGGATAACTGTATTGAAAATTGTCATTTGGGGAGGTAAATCATCGGTTTTATGGTCGCAAATTGCGCGTCGCCGTAAAACGAAATTTGCGACCATGAAACCGATGATTTACCTCCCCAAATGACAATTTTCAAGACAGTTATCCCCTAATTATATGTTGTTGTTGCAGCAATATATACTACAGTAAACTAACATTTGATGGCTTTCTTTTACAAAGCACATTTTCACAGGTTTGAAAAATGCGTTATGTGAAGAAAAAAAGTTATCTATAGCAATTTTGATTTAGATGGTGTAGGCGTCTCAGCGTAAGAACAAATACATGTAATTTTGGCTTGATCAATATCTAAAGCATCTACTAAATTTTAACCTGCCAAATCGTGGGAAAGTGATTATTGTTTAAAATCTGTGGTTTCATTGTGGTCTTTTTCTCAGATATCAGTATGAAATAAACATAATTGTGGCTACCTTTCTCTTTATTATAATCACCCCCAGAGCTGCCGAATTCAAACATTGGTCATTTAAGTTCAAATATATCGCCCGAAAGAGGGCGGAGAACTATGTCCCCCCACCAAAAGTGAGGGGAGGGGGGCATATTGTTTTCGGTACAGATCCCGGATGTCGGCGTCCCTGTGACAGTTTTATTGAGTGCGCGATATCTCTTGAACCAATGGATGGAATTTGACCAAACTTGCACATGGATACATCATTGAGTCAAGTTTAAGAGCTGATTAGATTTTAGTGACCTTGACCTCATTTTCAAGGTCACCGGAGGACTTAGATGACAATTTCTTATACCCATTATATCTCCTGAACCAATGAATGGAAATTCACCAAACTTGCACGGATACATTATTGGGATAAGTTTAAGTGCTGGTTAGATTTGGTGACCGAGACCTCATTTTCAAGTTCACTGGACGACTCAGTTGACAATTTCTTGTACCCACTATTTTTCTCTTGAACCAATAAATGGAATTTCACCAAACTTGCATGGATACATCATTGGACAAGGGTAAAAGCTGATTAGATTTTGATGACCTTGACTTCATTTTCAAGGTCACTAGAGGACTGAGATGACAATTTTCTATTACCACAATATCTCATGAACCAATGAATGGAATTTCACCAAAACTACATCACTGGGACTAGCTTAAGAGCTGATTAGATTTTGGTGACCTTGACCTAATTTTCAAGGTCAAGACTTAAATGACAATTTCCTATTTCCACAATATCTCATGAACTTTCACCAAACTTACTAGCATGGATACATCACTGGGACAAGTTTAAAAGCTAATTAGATTTTGATGACCTTGACCTTAATTTCAAGGTCACTAGAGGACTGAGATGACATATTCCTATTACCATAATATCTCATGAATCAAAGGATGGAATTTCACCACACTTGCATGGATACATCGTAGAAAATTTCACTGAAGTTAGTTTAAACAATATTTATTTCACAATGCTGTACATATACAACGATTACATAGGTACATATAAATAACACACAGTACAATGAATGGGATACAGAAGAAAGTCATTGACTTTTTTTAAAATCTGTTTCCCAAATGCAAGTCAGTTATATTGCGTTCAGTTAACTTTGAAGAAACGTAAACCTCAAATGCAATTCAATGTTATAGTAAATATTGTGAACACATCTTGTGAGTTAGTGTACTCATATGATGTATAATGAAGGAAATCCAGAGAGAGAGAGAGAGAGAGAGAGAGAGAGAGAGAGAGAGAGAGAGAGAGAGAGAGAGAGAGAGGGAAATAACACGGTATCACTATGATGAGTAACAGCATATCTACCGGCACGTCCTGGACACCTTAGAGATATTTATTTACACTGTAACACTGTAACTTAAGAAAAACGTTTCGTTCTAATTATAAAATCTTGCACTATTTGAAATATTTTTACATTTTGTTGAAAACTCAAGTTATTATCCCCGTATATCAAAACATGTAAAGATACATTACATATACGACATATACTGAGAAGTTTGTTGATCATAATTTGTCTTTGCATCTGGAATCTAGGACAAACGAATAGGAAATGGTTGGTGTCCTCTCTACTACCACACACACAAAATTCATCATTTATTATATTCTTGCGAAATAGGTGGTAATTTAAAGAACTACAACCAGTTCTTAATCGTGTATGTAAGATCACCAGAGAAATAGTATATTTACTATTTCACTGAAGTTGATATATCTCATTAGCCTTTGGCTTGATTTCCACTTTACTTTCATAAATATACCTTTCGGACAATCTCAAGAGTTTACTGTGTTTTGATTACCTTGACCTCAATTCAAGGTCAAAGGCTTACTTAAAAATGCTTATTTTTTCTCTTAAAAATTAGTTATATCTTATTCCAGTTGACAGATATTAATCAGACTTGCATGAATACATGTATATCGTTGTGACAGGTTTAAGACATGTTTAGTATTTGGTGACCTTGATCCATTTTTCAAGGACATAGTCATCTATGTACTAGGATATCTTTATAACCAGTGGATGGATTTTCTCCAAACTTGCCTGGATATTTTACATCTGCAGGCGTTTTATTCATAAGCGGGGATGGGAAATGGGCTGGTGGGGGACATCACTTTTTCTCTGAAAAACATTTCTAGTTTACCATGTTTACCTATCATTTTGATAAATTTCTAAAATTGCATACCTCAAACAGACGGGTAAATTTTGTTTATTTTGTAATACACACTTTTTCCTTTTTTTTGAAATATTAAAAAAAATGCATTTAAAGTATCATATTGAGAATTTTACAAAGTGAACAAAATGATCTACCCACTGAGTGTGTGTTTTATCAACCATTTTTACATGGGGAAATTATTAGTATATAATAATATCTCTTTTAGGCTTCCTCATTGCTGCACCCTGGGCAACGAAACCCTTGCGGAATCTACTATTGAAGAACAGAATTTGCACCTACGGAGCAAAATCCTTTTCTTTTTCAGAAGGGAGGCAAAGTGAAAACGATAACTCTGAAACAAATCAATAAACATAAAACCCCCACTGTGTACATGTAACAGATGCCAACACATTCAGCAACTTAAAGGGTAGGTTAGGGTCTAAGCTAGCTCCAGGAGGACAGCAAAAACTCTGATCAGACTGGGCGGATGCCCATGCTGATCTGAGTGTTTGGTGGGCGCACATGCCACCTTGTTGATTTTGTCGTGCCACGGTCCACTGTATACAGTTTGTTTTTAGCCAACAGACCATCAACAGTAGAAGAACATAACCCCGGTCAAGAACGGGAAAACTAAGGTGGTTTGGCCACAGCTCAATGTCTTCTTGCTTAGCGAACATAAACTTGTAGGGCAGAATGGAACGAAAGAGAAGAAGAGCTGGGAAGGTAATATTAAAGAGTGGAAAGGAATGGACTTTGCCAGCACATCTAGGTAAGCTGAAAACAGGGCCAGACGGAAAGAGATTGAAGTCATTTGTAGTGCCTCAACGCCCTTTAAAAAGGCACTAGACTAGGTTGTTTTGAAACGTTTTACAGTGAAAATAAATAAATAAATCGTATCAGTCGCTTGTGAACTGATACGATATGTTTTCCCTGTGGTCAATATCACTTTTATTCATTCTAGATATGCATTGAATTCACTGCTAAGTGTAAAATAAACTGTATTTTACTTCTACCTAAAATTACTATATTTAAAAAGAACAAAACCCCTGATTTTTATAGTCTTTCACTTTTTATATTTTATTGTTTATATTGCATATGAAATCTACTGCACATAAATGTCGATTTAATGACCAGTGACATTCTTCATATTCCATTAACATACAAAACAAATACAGTGGAGTCTTTAAAATCTAGATCACTATATGAGCCGCGACACGACAAAACCAACAAAGTGGTTGTGCACCCAGCGCAGACTCAGATCAGCCTGGGCATCCGCCCAGTCTGATCAGAGTCTTCGCTGTCCGCATGGAGGTAGCTTAGACCCTTCTCTACCATTTAAGCGCAAAGCATAGACTCTGATCAGACTGGGCGGATGCCCAGGCTGATCTGAGTCTGCGCTGGGCGCACAGCCACATTGTTGGTTTTCTCATGTCGCGGCTCAATTATTGACAAGAGCGAGCTGAGATAAGAAAATTGTTATAACATAACCGCCTATTTACTTACAACGTCATTGTTTATAGAGCGTGTTTAGTGGGTACATTAGTATAAGATAATAGTGGCGCTGCATAAGATAGCACACGGAATGAGGAAGGATGCTTTCTGGAACTTGTGAGGTTGGTGGCTGGAATGTTTATTAATACAATCAACTCTCGATATCTCAAATACTGATAGCTCAAAGTACCCTCTTAAATCAAAGAATATAATTTAGACATATTTCATATTTTTTTTATTATTTATGTTTTAACTCCTGTTATATCAAACTACTTATATCTCTAAGTAAATTTTCTGAAACCAGAATATTTACTTTAAGATATCAGTAGTTTGGGATGAACTTCAACTTTGAGATATCGAGAGCTGACTGTAGTTTTCGTAAACTGCTTCAGGAATACTATTACTGCTTATTTTCTTCATCCAAAACGATAGTAATCTATTGATGCAGCGGGGCAAGTGATTCATTGTTGACTAGAGTTGTCGCTAATTTAAAAGTAGTTTAAGAAATATCTAACATTACGGGAACTCAGCTTTAAAAATCTTGAAATTGTTTAATTCTTCCAAAGTAGATTAAAATGATACACCACTGCGGCTCGATGAATGGAGGCATCGTGAATAATGTTAATATTGTAGTTTTAAGGTATTTAAAAACTGAGCTGGCTTTTAATTTTAAAGCCCGTTCAGTTTTTTAATACCTTAAAACTACAAAATACTGACATACATGTACGCATGCATAATAATAAGCATGCAAGTCGTACTATAACAAGGCGTATGTAAAACCTCAATGTTACATGTATATTAGTATAGTTGCTTTCTTACATGTATCTTTCACCGTAAAACAGTTTATTAAATGCTATTTCTGATGAATTACCATAAATGGTACTGTTCTTAGTTGTTTAGTTTTAATAAAACAAAATCCAACAAACAAAATACAATGATATTTACGTCTGTTCAAATAATTCGGCAGATAATTATGCCATGTAAATGTTGAAAGTGATTTTTTTATACTGAAGCTTGGTTTCATTTTCGGTGATGAAGAAGGGTCAATGGAAATCCTGTAAATCGTAATCTCTATGTATGAGAAAAAAGGGCGAATTAGCCCAATGCATTTAGCCAGACAACTTCATGAACTCCTGGTTGTATCTCCAGCCAGCTAATTATTCAACTCCCATTAACTTATGATACAGTTCAAGGAATGTATACAGCACGGAACGCAATATTTAAGGAATGAAATTCATTTTTCTGAGGTTTATCGAAGTGTAAACTACATTGGGTCACGTGTAAAGTGAATGAACCCCGAAGGGGTTCATGTAAACTTTGCTAGTGACCCAATGTAGTTTACACTTCGATAAACATCAGAAAAATTAAGTTCATTGCTTATATTTACATTCCTTTCAATCAAGTCATTCATGAAAAATCTTGTATAAGCGCTACAATTGAAGCAATAAAACATGTACACGCAATTTCTTCAGCTAACAGCAGAACGGCATGCATGACGTCAAGACGTTGCTGACGTCCAATCAGGTTGTAGAGAGCCATTGTTTATTTTTACGTCATTGACGTCGCGTGTCTCAATGTAATTATTGGAATGTAAACTGCATTACGTTCCAATGGTTTACTATAGGGCTTTATAGTAAACACACCAAGAATGCAAATATTAAACGAATAACCATATATTCAATTTTAACTTGGTTGCCTTAATAGACATGTTCTTTATTATATATGAAATTACATGTTGCCAACATTGTGTGTCTCTAGCTAACTACTGGCCTTACGGCCTTAAGGCTACAGAAAAATTTACATTTTACATAATGATTTATTATTTAAGTCCCGAATTTCTTCCATATATAAATGTTACAGATTACATGTTCGGTGATACTGCGAGACAACTTGTCTCTTTATTATTATTATAATTTCTCTTTTTGGACCGAACATGTTGAATTGCATATGCATGTATGTGCAACAGTCACAATCAGGTGCCTCTGTATAATTGAAAACTACTTAATTCATTAAGACAAACGTGCAAATTGAAATTTAAACAATTCGAAATAGACACTTTAAGTTTTAGCTACTTCTGGCTGCAATTATACATAAAAAAATTAAAATTTCAATTGTAATTATTCGTAGTTTATCTGATACTAAATTACAAATGTTAATCATTCTTGGAACTTCAAACTAAAATATATTTGACATTTGTCTTCTTTTGCTCCAGTGCTCCAGTGGTGTTGCTGACGCCCCAGGGATCTCCAGGTGTCTCAACACGTTTTGGCTGTCGAGTCCTCATCCTTGCTTCATCGCGGTCTTTTCTTGATTTTAATTGTTGCTCGTGATGACTCTCTGATGAATTAGGGGACCTCCATACGAACCGAACTACCAACTAATTGTGTGCACCGCGGCGGAAGGTGAGGGTGAAGGTTTAAGCCCAGTAAAACCGGTTTAACCCCCCCCCCCCCCCCCCAGTAGTTATTACTGACCGTCCCAAAGCGGTACTTTCGTTGCGGTTGCATTTGTTTATGTTCGGTGCTGTTTAATTTATTGTGTTCTCATTTTAACCCTTCTATAATAAAAATGGAAAATAGGTAAAAAAAAAATGTTAAATGTTTTTCGTATAATTTGCTTAGTCTGTTGTAACCCTTCTGTTGGTCTAAATTATTTATTTCAAAAAGATAGCTGAGTTGCCACCTATTTGGGAAAGAGCTGCTGACTCGGCTTATCACTTGTAATTTATTGTTTGTTGGGATGTCTTTGTCAATCTTTCCCTTTGATATTGGGGATAGGGTTTGGGATCTGATTCAGTCAGTTCCTGAAGTGTAGTTACTCTTTAAATTTACTAACGTTATGGGTTTTTAATGTTACGTGTCCTTAGTGTCATCTAGCAATATGGTCATCTGTAGAATTGCTCATTTCGCTTTCTGATTTGTTTTATAGAGCACAGGTAAAATAGATGTTACTGCTGTTTTTAATTGGCGTAGCTTTAGGATCACCTGTTAGGGAAAAAGCACTGTGCATGTCGCCGTGAACCTTTATCAGTATTTGCATATTAGTTCTTCCCCATTTGGTTTTGAAGGCGGAATGTGTGATCTGATTCTATTTATCACTGATCAGTGCTTACCATTTTACTTCATAACTGTCCCTGAATAAGTTAAGGGAGTCTTTTCAGATGACTGGCACAATATTGCCATAGAGTTTTGTGAGGTAAAGAGTGGGAGTCATTCCCACGGCCTTCAGCGCCAAAGTCAAGTGCTCAAATCACACGACCACGGCGTCGCACTGATGAACATTCTTAGGCGAACATAAAAACTTTTTCTGGAAAACCAATTTACTCCATCTCATAAAGTGCAAAATGTGTATGTTTATGTTTCATTCATCGAGCAAAAATAAATAAATAAAGATAATAATAATAAAAAAATAAAATAAATTAATGCTGAGGAATTTTCGTTAAGGCATATGTTATGCATATTTTTTTGTTTTGTTTTATGGTGTTTTGTCTTAGTGCATGTCGTTGTGGTCGTTTTTTTTTCAGTGACACACATATCGGTTTGGAAAACCAAAGGTGAAAACAATTAAATAAATAAAATAAAATTTAAAACAATTGTAGTAGCAAGATTTTCATTCTCAGTGCATTAATTGAAAAGCCATAAACGTAATGTAGTTTATACTTTAATAACTGAATCGGTTCACGCGATATTACATGAGGTTAAATGACGTCAAAATAAACAATTGTTCCCTCCAATTTGATTGGACGTAGGCGATGTTGTGACGTCGTTGGCGCTGTTCCGCCGTTAGTCGAAAAACTGCGTATAAATGTTTTTTTTATCTGCTTCAGCTGCAGCCCTAACGCAAATTTATGGTCAACTAATAGACAGAAAAAGAATGTAAATGTTATGAGCAATGAATAATTTTTCTGGTGTTTATCGAAGTATAAACTACATTGGGTCGCGTGCAAAGTAAGTGAGCCCCAAAATTCATTCCCAAAATAAAAAAATAAATTGTGGATGCACGCTTCCAATATAAACCAGCTAATGAAAATTGATAACAACATAATACATATTAAACACGTTTATGTCATGCTTTCAAGGCCCTATTGCCCTATCGGCATGAATTATTTTATCATGAGGTATCGATGCAAGTTTCTCGCCATAGTTTCGTCATCGCAAATAACCGTCAGCCAACTAAAATGAACTTCTTTCGATTTTTTAGCTTGAATTAGATGGTAAAAATACGATGTACAACTCTGGAACCCCATTCACTGTCTTGCTTTTGTTATTCATAAATTGCATTGCTCGACGGGAAACCAGGAACAGAAGTTAAGTTTTGTTGAGTGATTTGACGTTTTTCAAAAGTATGTTGTAGCTTCTTTTTGGTAGTTATCTGACACAATGTATGCACACCAACCCACCCTTTGTCACCAGTTATGAAGGTTGAACTGCATATCATAATGTTTTGTCTTTAGGCGACTTTACCACTGATAGGAATATGTCAAAAACGTAAAATAATAAACGGCATTACAGAATAACGCATTATATTTAAATGCCATTTGTAAAGAAAGATAACTCATGTAGGGAAAAACAGCCCCTTTGTTAAAATAAACTGCATAACTTAAACGAAAATGAAGTTCAATTTGATGCGGTTTTTGGCGATATGATATGTGGGCTCGACCCCTGCATGAAAGGCGAATTCTCAACTCATCAAGACCAGACGCTGTGCGAATTTGACAACTTGTCAAATTCGCACAGCGTCTGGTCTTGATGGCTTGATATAGTATTCGCCGGGCTTTTTGACTGACCCTGAGTAGTTTGGTTATACATGAAAGACAAACGTCAACTTTTTTCTAAACGGCAAACCTGCACACTGTGTTAATGGTTTCGTACCAAAGGACTATAGACGCACGACTAGCCAGACAACATTTTTCACAAACACAGCAGATTAAAGTGGAATGCATTTGTATAATTGGGAAAATGGATACGTACTTAATCTGCTATTTTGCATTTTTTAAAGTATCGGTATAAGTAGAAGAAATGAATGGTATAGTTTCATCTATTCAGAACTGGGCGGACATGTTTCATTCGAGAGAATACGTGGGTAATTAGAATGCCATTTAGCTTGTAGGGTCGAGTCGGGTAGCTTCGGACAGCGGGTAAATTTGGACATACCATTGCAAGCAGTGAAACTCCAGATGAGACGGCTCATCAGGATTTTCACCGTTTGCCCAGTTAATTTTGTTTTAATTCCAAACAACTGACATTTTAAGGGCACAGTGTCACAGTCCGAATTTACCTGTTGTCTGAATTTACCCGACTTGACCCTAGTTTCTGTAAGTTTTTTTCTCCACTCAAAGAAACATTTCTGAATCGAATCCGCACTGACACTGAATCGAACACCGACAATTAAACTGTACATAAAAAAATCAGTGCTGTTTATGTGTTTTGCACTCATCTAATTAAAACGGAGACTCTGTTACTGAGTCTTCTCCATTTATAACAAAGTAACTTTCCACCAGTCTAAGTCTCATAACAGTAAACAGAGGACATATATCTATATTAAATCTCAGGTCCAAGGCACGTCGTATGAGTTATTACAATAAAGGATCTGAAAGAAGCATGGAAGTCAATTGGTAAATTAAACACCGCGGTTGCAATAACCAAAGACCAGCTCGAGTATTTCCGAGGGAACTGGTGTTAAAATAATTGGCATCTTTGGCCACCATTGCCAGTCCCAGCAAATAAAATCATTGCTGCAATTATCCCCCCCCCCCCCTTCAACAAAAAAAAAAAAAAAAAAAAGAAAAAAGCAAGTTCATTCTACCGTCCGCTGTTGTGTCAATTGTTTAATAGATGCTGTAGGTTGCGGTAAAATAATTGTTAATCCAACAGCCCGATTCAAGCGAAGATAAATTTTTTACCATATATTTTGGATTATTATGACAGTTGCCTTCCATTGGCATATTTAAACAATTGCCCTTTTTTAGTTAAACGACCATTTGATACAGAATTACAGTTCATACTGAGCTGTCTCTAAGATATATTGGAAAATTGTTAGTCGAGTGTACGTAAATGCAAAAAAATACAAACATTATGCACCTACTGCAAGCACAGCAGCCCTTTGCTATCCCATAGTCCTGTAAGTGCAGTGTATCATTGAGAACAGTGATAATGGCTTCGCTATTGATGATAAAATTCAGTTGGCATATATCTGGCAAAGTAAAAAAAAAAAAAAAAAAGAAAAGAAAAAAAAAAAGAAAAAAAAAGACAAACTGTTGAAAAAAATTTGCTTTCTCTATAAACATCAGCCGCGAATATTTTTATTCCCCTTGATCAATGACATACAAAGTCGTCATGTGCATTAAAGTGATCAAAGTGTACCATTACCCGGCCACAAAACAGAAACTTACAGTGTAACTTGATACAGACAAGTTCGTCAAGCAAGCAACTAAATCAGTTTTCACATAACATATATTTACATTCTCAGTGCATTTATTGAAAAGCCCTATGGTAAACCATAAGAACGCAATGTAGTTTATACTTCAATAACTACATCTGTTCACGCGACGTTACATGCGGTTAAGCGATGTCAGAATAAACCATGGTTCTCTCCAATCTGATCGGACGTGGGCGTTCGCTGTTAGTACAAAAAATGCGTAAAGGTATTTTTTCTGCTTTTACTGTAGCCCCTAACGCAAATCTGTGGTCAATTACATGTAATAGATAGAAAAGAATGTAAATATAAGCAACGAACTTAATTTTTCTGGTGTTTATCAAAGTATAAACTACACTGGGTCACTAGCAAAGCTTACATGAACCCCTTCGGGGTTCACTTACTTTGCACGTGACCCAATGTAGTTTATACTTCGATACACACCAGAAAAATGAAATTCATTCACTGAGTATAAAACAAAAGAAGGAAAAATGAATTGATAAATGAACAGATGATTTAACAATAGTAGGAAAATAACAAAAACAACAACAATAATAATAGTTATAATAATAATGATAATAATAATAAGAAGAAGTGTAAGTATCTTTTCTAATAATTACAATAAATATTTATACATGTAAATATCTCCTTAAATCCGTGCCTAAGAGATTTAAACTACCGAGCACATCTGCGCCGTCTTTAATCCTATTACGGTTTGTTTATCTGTCTACTATCTTACTCTCCACTTCATTCTGTTTATCCTTCCGATAACTAAAACTAATAATTGACTGTCTTTTTCTAAAGGAATACCACTATCCCTTCAATTTAATGGATTAATAAGAAAATCACAGATAGGCGCCAAACAAGGTGAAATCTTGACACTTATACAAAATGAGATGGTGACAGTTTTTATCTGTTGAAGAATTTATGACAAAAATTATTGTGATAAAAGAAACAATGGTGTCATACGGTTTCATATGGTGCATAATGATAGAAATGACTTAAAATATTATAAATTTGAGTCAGAATTGACTGGGTGGGAAAGCGGCATAATCTGGTATTAATTTCATTGCCGTGTAGATTAACAATCAGACGTATTAGCACACGATCACCCTCAGTAGAAAGCGCGCAATACAATTCCTGTCTGGAGATTAAAAATGCGAGCTTCGGCAAAACGTTATCCAAATGCATAAAAATACTGTCATATGATTCAACTCATATGATTCAATCCATAAAGCATATTTGTGCACGATATTTGCTCTTGTTTATCACAATCAAGTGTTTATCCACTTTCAGAATCTAAAATTCTGAAAACTGCTGACTGTCCGCAAGAAAGAAACAAAACAACATTGATTGATTGTTTTGGGTTTAACGGCCCTTTGAGACAGTATTTCAGTCTATATCGGGCCGTCTCCCAGAGAGGGAGAAAGAGGAGAAATGATAGACGAGAGTAAAAATGTCCAAACAACCCCCACCCGCACCAACTGCAAGCACAGTAGGCCCTTGCCCTACAATGTTCCAAAACAGTAGGACGCCCCGGCACTGGAAGTTATACACAGCACCATCGCACCACCCTACCACCCCAACAAAACAACAACATCGACAACAACAAGTAATAATAATAATGAATTAATAAAATGAATAAAGAATAAAAAATCAAGTACTGCTAAACCACAAAAATGTCGTGATTTTATGTACAGTCAACTCTCGATATCTCGAAGTAGAACTCCAGCCCAAACTACCGATATCTCAAAGTAAATTTTCTGGTACCAGAAAATTTACTTTGAGATATCGGTAGTTTGAGATAACAGGAGTTAAAATGTAAATGAAAAAGGAAATACATTCTTTGATATGTGACAGTGTCTGGCATTTTGAGCCCTATGGACCGAAATTCGGAAATTTTGTTTTTAACATTTTCATATTTATTAGTGCTTCTAGAACAGATTTTGAGAAGCACAAAGAAATAGCGCCAATATTTACTGCATAAGCAAACGAAATTCACACCCACCCAATTTTTTGTTTTTGTTTCACTGATTGGATACAATTTACATACTAGCTGGATAAACCTTTGTAACTCTGGTTCGTGACATCTCTTTTCAAATATCTATAATGCGAACATTCTTAAAAGAGTGTAGATGAAGAAAATTAAACACGCCGATAGAAATGTTGAATAACTTTTTTCAGGTGACGCTTTGAAATTTATTAGTCAGTGCGCGGAAATACAATTAACTTTACGTGCAAATTTTATGACGTCACTTTCATTTCACGTTTCGTGACGTCAACGTCGCACCTCCACAAGGCTCAAAATCGCAGGCACTGTCACATATAGGTTATTGAATTTATATTGTGAAATATTCGGCACGAGTTCATATGGCGAAGGACGCACGAGCTTGCGAGTGCGTCTCCGCCATATGAACGAGTGCCGAATATTTCACAATATAAATTCAATAACCTTTTGATATTAGTCTGCTAGTTTAATCAGTGCTCTCTACGTACGAAATCAAAATGTTATATCGGTACAGCAACCACAACTTGTTTTAAATTTGAAATTACATTATGTCATTGTGTGTCTTCATACACGCTAAAAGCCACGCCTCATGGCGCGAAAGTAGAAATGACGTTACGTTTTCGGACGTGACGTCAGTAAACAAACGCTGACGTTTACAAGAACTGGGCGCCATTTCGAGTCTTACTCTCAGCAGCTCTGACGACAATCTCTGTTGTTATCGCAGAATATTAATTAAAAGAGTGACGGATCAAAGGTAAATTATACTTAATTGTCTTTTATGTAATTTATGTACCGAAACTGACATTGGTGTCATTATTCTTGTCGTTTTTGAATTGCAGTCGACGACAAAATGGCCGCCAAACTTTTCTTCTTTCAAAACAAAAGTAGTTCTTAGGAACGTGACTCCTTAACTCCGTGCAATATGCACTTGACTCCGTGCAATATGCAGAAAATATTGCACGGTTAGTCTAATGTAAAGTGAATGGGGGAACTCTTTAGGTATATAATAATTTGAGATATCAGTGTTCGAGATATCGGGAGTTGAATGTATTTCGATAATATTCCAGCTTCCAGTCTCATTCCGTGACTCCGAAAATCAGATTATTTTTATGTTTGGAAGTTCAGAACGTTTTAAAACAATCTAGACTAGCTAGACAAAATTTCAATATGCACCTGGTGTTTGCGTAAAGGCAGCTGCGCCACTGGGAGCTACATGTATTAGGATAAATTGTACCCTTCGTTGTTCCCTCCGCCATCCACAATTCCAAATAAAACAATATTTTAAGTTCCAATTTTAGCTAAGTTCACATGGAGTAGGAGAACAATAACATGCGTTCATCAAAGTTTTTATAACTTTAAATGTTATGTCTCATAATGGAAAAATGTTTGTCATATTGGCGGCGACACGACAAAACCAACAATGTGTTTGTGCGCCCAGCGCAGACTCAGATCAGACTGGCATCCGCCCAGTCTGATCAGAGTCTTCGCTGTCCGCATGAAGGTAGCTTAGACCCTTAGCTACCCTTTGAGCACTTAACGAAGAGTCTGGTCAAACTGTGCGGCTCCTCAGGCTGATCTGAGTCTTCGCAGGGCGCACAAACACATTGTTGGTTTTCTCGTGTCGCGGCTCAGTTATAATAAACACCTTTCCATTCTTGACCTAATATCTTCAAAATTCACAAAAACTGAAAAATATTTCACTTTTTCTTTTTTCCTGCGACAAAAAAAAAAAAAAAAAAAAAAAATACGGTGAATGTTTGCTTAAAGGTAGGTTCCTGTACTAGCGATAACAATTATGTCCACAAAATAATTTTGTCTCTTTCTGAGCAGTATTGAATTCTCTTATTTTTCTGAATTTGTTGCTACTGAGAAACTCGTCAGATGTTGAAGAAAATAGTCGTTTTCCCTTTTGGCTTATTTTATTTCGTTGGAATTCCAGTTCTAAAAATAACTATATTTATTATGTCTATAAGTGCGCGATTTCTGATGCCATTCTCCAAAGGTCAATTTTCCCTTGTCGTGAGCTCTCCTAGAGGTCCTGGCATGGTGGATGGGTTAAAACTATCCCAAAATGCAATGCAGCATGACCTCAGCTGCGTTATCTATTTTTGGCACGAACTAAAAATAGCGCTAACTGGTGTGCGAAGCAGAGTTAGGAAATCCCTTGCAAAACAACTTTTTTTACTTTTTTTTTTATTTACACTTTTTAGTGAAACTTATTCATTCCCTTTTATAAGTGCTTTCCAACAACTTGGATGAAAGATCATCAAAATTATGATGCATTCCAAAGTACAGGAACCTACCTTTAAAGGCCCCATTGCTCTATCGGCATGAACTATTTTATCGTTAGGTATCGCTGCGAACTTCTCACTACAGTTTCGCCTTTGGTTATATCGTGATTGGCCGGCTTTAAAAAATCAAAGCGTCCTTGAGTTTACCATAAAATAGATTTGAAAAAAATAACAAGGTCATTTTAGTTGCCATTTAAAATGATCTACTTTCGATTTCACAAGCTTTATTTGATGGTCAAAACACAAGGTACAGGAGATAAAAATACAAGGTACATGCGTTTAACAGGTGATAAAAATACAATGTACAAAAATGTTAAACAAAGATCCCACTGACTGTGACGCTGTTGCATTATTCATTGCTTAACGGGGAACCAGAGACGAAAGGAGAGGCTTATCATTTTTTTTTCAAAATACCTTGTTCATTCTTTTTTTGCCAGTTATATGATACAAAAAAGCACATAAACTGACATATTTTCGTCAAATCTGAAGGCTGTACAAGTTTTATAATGATTTGTATTTCGACAATTTTTACCACAGGTAGGACTATAAAGTCTCCATAGTCCTACAAGTGGACACAAATCATTATGACTAGCGCATTAATTAGCGTCACGTTTCATGGTGAAATGTGGGTTGATATGCATATATTGACGAGAATGTCGGATCCGGTGATGATGCTGGGTAATTTTCGGTGTCCTACTAATTTGGACAATAAAAGGGCAAGTGCCAACTGTGTTTGCAGCAGGTACTGGTGGAGTTTGTTCGGATTTTTTTTTCTCGTCTATCATTTTTCTTTCTCCCTCTCTCTCAAAGACGGCCCGATATATATTAAAATAATGTCTCAAGGGGTCATTAAACCTTAAGCAAGCACACGTCCAAAGCATGCGTTGAATCGTAATAGGGGGAACATGTTTTTTTTTTGAAAACTGACAAATCACTTTCCTTTCTGGTTGAATTTCCCCGTCGAACCATGGAAAATAAACAAAAGTGAAAAAGTGAATGCAGCCCAAACCTGTACATTGTATTTTTAGTGTTTTTTTTTTTAAGTTTATGATATCGAAAGTAGTAAAAATTACTCAAATCATTTTTCAGAACCCTTTTATTTGAAACTCCAGGATGTTTTATTTTTGTTTTAATATGGCTAAGCATGGTCATTTAAAGTCTCCATAGTCCTATCAGCGGTAAAAGTGTCTAATCACAAATCATAATGAAAGCGCTTCAACCTCCACGTTTAGTGATAATCTGTAGGATGATGTGCATAAACTGATACATGTACATGTAACTGGCAAAAAGAACATGTTTTTTGAAAAACTACAAATCTCTCTCCACAAATTTTCCCTTTTCTTTTTTCTGGTTTCCGCTTGAGCAACGGCGGGATAGTGAATAGGGTCCCACCCTTGTACATTGTATTTTTACTATTTTATTTAAAGGTATGAAATCGACAGTAGGTTATTATGTCAGCTGTTATGATTAGTTGCAAACCAAAATGACCTAAATTATTTTTCGAACATTTTTTATATGAAACTCGAGGATGTTTTATGTGTTTAAAGTTAGATAATCGCAGTCAACTGCGCTGAGAAGCTTGAAGCAATATATCCCATGTAAATATTTTTTATGCAGATAATGGGGCCTAAAAGCGCTAGTGCTTAATTTGTTACATGTACCACAGAATTATTCAAGACCGTCTATCCGTGAAGACTCTGTTTATATCATCGAAATCAAAATAAGACTGAAAATGTCTAGAATATGATAAAGCGAATTTTCAACCCTCTGATAAGTCGCTAAATAATAGACACATATGGGATATGTTCGAACAATAGATAGATGCTAAGTCATACAAATGTAAATACACTAATCAGCGGTCTTTTCTTACAGTGTCATACGATTAGTCTTGTATTGATCAGCGCTGTTTTAATTTTGGAGATACTGGATACAAGAATCTCCTTCTTGAAGGATGCACATCGTAAAAATGTTTTTACTGATATATTTGGCCTTTGTTGCTTTAATGGAACAAAATAAGCAAGAGTACTGCAAAAAATGTGTACTTCGTTGGTGACATCTTGAAACAAGGGAAATGCTTTATACGTATGTGTTCATAGAGCTGCTAAATAAAACAATATAGAAAATATTCACTTGCATACCCTTCTGATAGGCATAGACTCGTTCTTTGCTCTGTTTCTCAATAAACCAAATACGATTTTTAAGTATGAATGCTTACAATATAGTAGAGCCAAACTGACATCGTTTAGAGTTACGGAAACTATCGTTGATTTAATATGATATCGTAAGCAATGACTTGATATGCCTTTATCCTGACATTTAGGCTGAAGTGAACGCAATGCCACATTCCATCTGAATATTCATACAGGCTGATTACAGTTTTTGCAAGAAGAAATCTCTCATTTATTTGGCGACATTAACTGCAGTTTGAATTCTTGCAATTTTTAAAGTATTTATTTTATATTCTTATGCATACTATGTTTGCAGTATAAATTTGAAGAAAGGTGTTATCTTGATACCTTTAACTCAAACATTGCTTAATGAGGTCTCTGTAAGAATTATACACCAATACCTATGTTCGTTTAAAGATTTTGTCTGCTTATGTTAAGGGTCCCAATATAAATTGGGAGCGGTATGCTTCCTTGACAGAGCCTGCAATTATGAGGAAGAATGGAATCACTTCGGCTCATACTGATATGAGCCACGACATGAGAAAAAAATCAACAAAGTGGTTGAGCGCCCAGCGTAGACTCACATCAGCCTGGGCATCCAGCTAATATGATCAGACTCTGTGCCAAGCGCTTTCGGGGTAGCTATTGGTCTAAGCTACCACCATGCGGACAGTGAAGACTCTGATCAGACTGGGCTGATGCCCAGGCTGATCTGAGTTTGTGCTTGGCGCACAACCACTTTGTTGATTTTCTCGTGTTGCGGCTCATATACAATCATCGTGATCCAACAATAACCTAGGAATGACCATCTATGACAACACTATCCAAATTGAAAACTAGGGGATCAAATGGTACTTTATCAAATCAAATATTCACGAATCCTGAACTTAGAAAATAAATTGAATCAGAAATATTTCAAAACTTTACTATAATTATAACAAAATAAGCAGTATACTAGAACAAACTTGACTTTGTGTAACTTCTTTTGTCAGCCATAAAGGAAAAAATGGATAAAAAGAACATATAATATGCTGTAAAAATGGTATAAATAGTACCATCTGACCAGGGTCTGAAAGTTTTGGCATTTTACTATTCCCATACCACAAGCCTCGAATAATGAATACTGCCATGAGGGCAGTTTCCGTTTCAAAACTCTAAAATATGAAAACGTAAACATATTGTTATTGTTTGTTGAAATGTCTTTGTCAGTCTTTCTCTTTGATGTTGGGGATAGGGTTTGGGATCTGATTCAGTCAGTTCCTGAAGTGTAGTTACTCTTTAAATATGTACATGCACTAAGAAGGGGAGACAATATGTATTCTCAAAATGCTGGTAGTTCACAGGGCGACAGAGAAGGTGCTGCACTGACTTTGAGAAGAACGATCGTAACTGGCCATGCTTAAGGTCAAGAATACGTAAATGGCACATACATAGAATTTTTTTAAATTTTGCACAGGGGTGCATTTTCATGTGTTACATCGAATTGTGCCATAAAAAAGATAGGTCACCGAGTTCGTTTAGTCGCTAGATCAAATTGAAAAACATGAAATTTTGAGGCCGTTTCCTTTGACGGCAATGGGAATGCGATGAAAAAAACTCAGATTTTAAAATTTAAACGTACACAGCTTGTTTACCGGTACATAGATTTTTTTCAAAAACTGATATTTTATGTCACAGAATCTGTCGATTAAAATAAGGTAAGAAAAGTCCTTGACTACCGAGTTCGTTTTTCAAGTAGCGCTTGCTAAGCAAGCATAGGTATGTATAAATTTACGCCATTCCGCGACGTCATTTATAAGCGACGTTGCAGTCGTTTACTGGCGACGTAATAAGACATGCTAAGAGCATTATGAGAATACGCAAAGATGAGGACTAATAGGGTTCTCATGATGAATGCCTTAAATTTCGTTCACACGGGCAAAGTTTCTGTGACAAAGTAGATTTGGAAAAAAAAAATTTGCTCGTGTGAATGGAAAAATATGCCACATTTTCATTGCCAAATTCATATGGTAAAGTTTTTATGACAAACAAAATTTGTCCGTGTGAACAGAAAATTTGCCATAGAATATGTAACAGAGAAACTAACTATGGAGATAAGCACAGAAAACTTTGCTCATAATCAAATCGGTTTGATTTTGAACTATGTATATTTAACAAAGAAAAGGTGGCATGGTTGGCCGTTCACACGGGCAAAGCTTATTTGTCCAGGTAACCTTGACGAATAATGCTCGATCGTGTGAACACAGCAGCAAATATTTCCTTGCCAAAGTTTATTTGACTAAGATTCCGTGCCGCATTTTTCTTTAACAAATAATTTGCTCCGTGTTAACGCAAAACGTTTGGCAAACTTTCTTTGTTAAAGATTCTGTGACAAAGAAACTTTGGTGGCGTGAACGAGGCCTAAGTTAAAGAATTTATTTTTCAGACTCTCTTAGACAAAAATTAGTAAAAAAAAATGCAAGCATACTTCTAGCAGTAATATGGTTATTGCAGCCGACACGACTGAGCCGCACATAACAAACTGCGTTACCCTAAATCACAAAATGCGCCGTGCCATGATAAAATGGGTTCTTTGGGACATATACGGTCAGCGGAAGCTCATATCAGTGTGCGTACCCGCCCAACCTGACCACAGCCTTCCTTGTCCTCTGGTACAATGATTCTGTGAGGAACAGCGAAGAGATTTATAAGTCTGTGCGTATGCGCAGGCTAATCTATGTGCATGTATCATAATTACTGACAATTCGTGGTCTGTCGGTGTGGCTCATGGTAATCAAATTAAACTGACCTTTGGACAGTATTTCAGTCATATCGAGATGATGGTAAATTACAAGGTCAGCTTCCAAATCCACCGTCGGTGGGATAGGTAAAGATAAAGACTTCTTGTAGCGTAGTGGCCGTAGGCGCGGTGTGAGTAAGAGGCCCGCTATATCTTTGGCATACAACAAGTGGACGAAATATTGTATCATTCTTATTTTGTAATCAAAACAAAATTTTCGATGCCCAGAAATGATATGTGATCATATGTGTATTAAATCACAAAAATCGGCATTATAATAAATATTATATTCCGATCCCATAAAGCACTAAAATCAGCTGGCATACATTTACTTGGTTGATTAATTGTTTCGGATGCGCAATCCCACCGGCGCCGCGGACGTTCGGTTATGACGCAGACGGTTGCGGGTTCGAATCCGGAGTCGGTCAGCTAGCGACTGGAAAAGTCTCTTTGTCAAACCAGCAGCTTTTCAAATCAGGAAAGGATGACGCAGCGAAAGGAGAAAGATGGGCTCCGCCTTTCATATGTGTGTCTGAAAAGTCCTGTGAGCTCTGAAAGCAGAGAGAGAACATGTAACCGGCCAGCCTTAAATTGTTACACGCATGAAACTCTCTCTCTCTCTCCCTCTCTCTCTCTCTCTCTCTCTCTCACATTAATTTTGTATGAATACACTTATGTTGATAAAATAACTTCAAACATACATGGAAAAAAAGAAAATTGCAATATAAGCAAAGGGCTTGAATAAACAATGACAACAACTCCGTTTTCCCCATGTTTGACGTTATTATAGAATGTTGGATGGGGCCGCCATATTGAAAATTACACTGACTAGGAAGTATTTCGTGAGGTAACGTCCTTCGCGACGCACGTAATTAATTGCGCCAGTCATTTACGTATTCTTGACCTTAAGCAACTTTATTTAGATTCTCATAAAAAGGGTTGTTAAAGTATTTTGGCAATTGCAGTTGGCAAGCAAGATGAACTACTTTCGAAGGCAAAAACTTTTATGAATGATAAAAATTCAAATTTATTTGGAAGGGATGACAAAATGAAAATGACAGAGGTGCTCCCCTTGAAAAATAGTTTGTAAAATGAGCCGCGACACGAGAAAACCAACAAAGTGGTTGTGCGCCCAGCGCAGACTCAGATCAGCCTGAGCATTCGCCCAGTCTGATCAGACTCTTCACTAAGCGCTTAAAGGGTAGCTAAGAGTCTAAGCTACCTTCATGCGGACAGCGAAGACTCTGATCAGACTGGGCGGATGCCCAGGCTGATCTGAGTCTGCGCTGGGCGCACAACCACACTGTTGGTTTTGTCGTGTCGCGGCTCAAATAATAACGACGTGGCGTTTCTTTTTGACAAGTTTAGTTTAGTACGGACTACCAGACTGTCGATACAGAAGAGTCTGACAAAACCATGTAATAATTGCCATTTCATCGACAATATTTGACTTATTTCCGGACAGAAATAAATGAATAAATAAAAATAAAAATTACACATATAAAAAAGACTTTTGTAATTAGTGTTTGGTGTCATTATGGCAATCGAATCTAAAATGTGCATATTCCTGACAGTGGTGAAAACGTCTAAACACAATTCTTTTTACAAAAGACGGTTCTACTTCCACTTTTTGATGACGAAAAGTAGACTGTTATGCTTATACATGTAATATGGCATATATCTGGCAGAAAGTAGGAAGAACAAGTATTTCTTTTTCAATACTGACGAATCTCTCCACAAAATATCATCGTGTTCTGGTATCCCGTCGAGCAATGCAATATAAACAAAAGCATTAAACAGGGAATGGGGGAACTATTCAAGGATATTAAATTTTATGATGTCGAAAGTAGGTCAGTTTGATTGCCAGCAAAACTGACCTACTAGTAGTTAATTTTTTAAACACTATTTCATGAGAAACTCGAGAAGGTTTTACATGTAGATATTTAAATCTGGCGAATGACGGTCCGATGATTGTTAATGACGAAACTGCAGTGAAAAACTTGCAGCGATATCTTAATTTTAATAGGATGTTGTCGTGTGATGAATCTATACAGCTAGAAGAGCAATGTGGCCATTAAACCACAAAGCCATCATGACTATTCATTCCATAGCACCAAATTAAGTCACAGAACGAACATCTTGAATAGGTGTATTGTTAGAGTAAAAATGTGTACTTGAGGACATTTGTTCTAATTCCCAATATTGCAACTCTTACCTTTTATTTTGGCAAGGGTTGCAATAAGGAAATAGAAGGCTATAGAATTCCCCTATTCCTCGTTCTTGCCCGTGGTCCTTGCATTTCGTTTCGGTAAGGGACGCAGGCGAGGGGGTTATCTTTGTAAAGGAACTACATGTATAACTCTCTCTTTAAATGCATACTTTTGTTATAAGTACTATACTGAAAGGATTTAAAAACTTCCACCCATTAATTTTCAATATCTCAAAAATGAATGCAGCTCCGTCCACCAAAATTTTACAACATATATATTCTCTTATACCTGATTATATCAATATACCGAATCTGAAATCGTTCATCCGAATCGGTCAGGAAAAAGCACGAGCACCTCGTGTTCTTAGTGCCGTTTTACATAAGGATTAGTAGCTTCATGTATACAGTTTTCTAATGAAACATTTCTCTTACAATATCAAATTGAATTTTAAAAGTTTGAACTCGGTCTGTGGCTTTATTTAGCCTACGCGCCTAAATATCGCAAACATGCGCAGAGTTTTGGGCCAGATAAATGCTGAAATTTCAAAAAGTGACGTCGCGTGACAACTTTATGTGTTAATTACGGCAATTTAAAATTTCAGACAACGTGCACTGTTAACAGGAAGCTCAAAGAACGTCAGAAAAGCACCTAGCCGAGATTAAAAACCAAAGGTCGTGACGTTAACTAACGTGGATGCCGTCTCCGTAATAGGCTTTTCGCGACAGCATCATCCGCATTGATATTTGCAAATCAACGTGGATGACGTCACAATAATAAGACAGTAAGAAATGGTCGAAAAGAGTGTTGCATAAGATGACAAGGGAAAGCCTTATGCATTTCAGTGACGTAACGCTCTTTTACTGACGTCATTTAAGTAAATGATACGAATAAACTGCGTAATTTTTAAATTTGATAAGTTTCAAGCATTTTGTCGCTAAATATTCAACACTGTCATGAGTGAACAGATCAGCAGCCAACAATAAAAAGTGGAAGTTTTTAAATCCTTTCAGTATATTTCATGCTATCTCTAACGCCATGTCTCCTCCATCTGCACTGTATTCATCCATGATGAAGCCTCTCCTTAAAACGGGTTTGTGTGTGTGTCTGTGTGTGTGTGTCTGTGAGCATGCGTGCGTATGCTTTTGTGTATGTTATGAGTGAGAAAGGGCATGCGTGCATGTGTATATGTTGGTGTGTTAGTCTGGTTCCTGATCTTCTTTAGTTTATAAATATCTCTTCTTATCTGACACATATTCATGTATAGCCGCCATGATACTCTGTTAATTATTACCCAAACATTTGCTCATATGTAACTGTATTATGTTATCTGAGCTTCTAATAAAAGTCTATGTATGTATGTATCTAGCACCATTGATGCCAAATGGACTGTTATATCCTTATTTTAATAGGTTAGCCTATTTGTCAATTAAGGTATTTTTAATTTAGTTTAATTTTGTCATTTTTTACTTTATTCAAAGGAGAAATACCCATTTGTCCCATGCATACCCTGATCAGACGCCGCGTTTTGCGGCGTCTGATCTGGGTCTGCACTGTTTGCATATGTCCCTTTTTAAGGGACGCTAGGCATTAATGGGTTAAGCATACTTTGTTTTAATTTAGCTTGCACTAACATTAGTCAAAACAAGTTGTAAGCGGTCCTAAATCATACATCAGTAAACAGATATATTTTGTGAATATTTAAACACATTATCATAAACCAAACTCATCTAAAAGCAAGTGTGTGATATTTAGATCTATATACAATTTTCCTTTACTTTGGCCAATCTAAAGAGATTAAGTTGTCAACCCCTTATCTTTCAGCTGATTTTAGGTAATGGAAAAGGGTTTTAGAAAATCGGCTAAATTCAATTTGTTTGTCATTCAAAGATACCGGGATAAATGCGCGGTTTAAATACTGTGGAGTTTCACAGATTTCTGTTTCCGATTTTAAATTCATGCTGAGATTTTACCGTTTCAATAAGATTCGTTGAATGAACGGAACCAAAATTATCCCAGGAAACCGAGTTCATTTTTTTCTTTCTTTTTCTTTTCATCTGTCAGAGCAGAATAAGAACAAATCATTCTTTAAAATTCCAATCTCAGGCAGATGGCATATAACCAAAACAGACTTCTTCTTTGTGAGTAGAAATATAGAAAAAAATAGAACGACGAAAAACTTACGCGTTATTTTTTCTTTTCTACTAGGAGCATTGGCAGCTCAGTGAGTCAAGCCCTGGCCTGCTGATCTAGCTGTCCTGTAATTGATTCTTGCTGGAGGCAAAACTCTGTTCAACAGTAAATGGGGTCCTATTGCACACAGCATTTCATGACCACCCGTCCATCGTCCTGATGTGCCTGAGATATCGCTGAAAAGGGCGTAATTCGCAAGATAACTGGCGGGGTGGTGTTACGATGCCGTGAAAATTTAGGCTTTAGAGTATCATACTGATATTGGGTCAATATAGGACAACTGTGGTGTTTGGATGTTTTCTCTCGCCAGTCCTATCTCTCTACTGTTTCCCTCTCTCTAAGTGACGGCTCGATATAGACTGAAATACAGTCTTTAAGGGCCGTTTAATCCAAACCAAACAGTTTTCTCGTCAACATTGTTTTCGTATAGGACTAAATACCCAAAACAAGTAAAATTCACCAACATTGACAGACCTGTTATGAAGGTATACTCATCATATATAAGGCTATGCATTATGTAAAACTTCTGGACAATAATAACCTAGAATCAAAGTCTTCTAATGGCTAGACCATAACGCCAAAGAGAGTAATGTAAACTGAAATTTAGTTACCGATACTTATATATGCCTGGGACAAAATTGATAGGGTTCGTTTGAACTATTAACTTTACCGGGGCGTCTGTGGCACAATATAACGGCAAGGGGCTGTAAGATACAAGTATAAGTTTCATATAATTATTAAATATGAATATGCAACTGCTTGAAACAAACACATTGCATTTATCGTCCATCTGATTGGTTAAGATGATACAATCACCTCCCATATATAGTTGAAGGATCGACACCATTTTGATAAATTGGGTTTACTGATAGCCGTGTCTAATCTAAACATTAAACTCATTGAGAAATGAAAAGTGAACTTTACTTAAGACATTGTTTACAAGAGTGAAAATTAAAAACAGCGATATGGCCGTTACTTGAGTGGTACTTTTAGGGTAGCCTAGCTGTATGGTAGTTTGACCCAGATATTAGTGTACTGTTTTATAATTTAAATAAAAAGATACAAAGATATAAAAGTTGTGTAGTTTCTTTTTGGACATGTTAGGCGATAATATACATCGGAAACACAGTGTAACGATAAAGGGTAAGTGTTTATTTTCATCATTTATCAACCGTTGTACTTGTACTTTCGTGTCATGACAAAGCAAATAAGCAAATAATGAGTAATCCTTAATACAGACTCCAATCTTTGCTCGTGAAAACTGCTCAAATCTGTATGCCATGAAAACCCCCCTATACCTTAATTTCATTAAGCTTTTTGCAACTGCTCTTGAAGGAAAATAACAACACGCTTACAAAGCATTTAGTTTTTACCAATTTTCAAGCTGCATATTAGTTTATTTTCTTTGTCATTTGGTTGCGTATATTAGACCTTATGAAAACATTAGAGCGACAAACCATGAATTTGTTTGGCTGAATCCGAGAAAGATTAATGTCTAAGTATACAATACTTGTTTTCCTCGAAAACGCGTTTCATTCTTCTGCCGAAAAGTTCGCAATCAATCGACGTATGTCAAAGCGTTTGGGTATGATGACTTTACGGCGGTAAATCAGGCATCAAGCCAAATGACGGCCCGCACCAGGGTCGGTCGTGCAGTGGCGCTACGCCATCTATGACTTTGGCCGAGTCCAGCGTGGTAGAGTTAGTGTTTTCTTCTGCTTTGGCTTCAGACTGGCATTGGGTTCTCCTTTGTTTGTTCATAGGTTTTCTTTTGTGTTTTTGCTTCCCGTGTCTCCCAGATTAGCTAGAGTAGAAAGCAGTTGCTGGTGGGGGCTTACGCAAGCTTAACACTGTCTTGCTACATTTGGTTGAGGAAAGAGTAAGGATGTTTTGTTTACGAAAATAATTTAGGCCCATGGTAGTCTTGAAACATGTAATGACCGATGTGGTGATTCTGTGTTAGACATAGTTTTTTGTTGTCGCGAGTGTGCTTTTCTGTTTGGTCATCCTTGTTTCGTGTTTCCTTTTGATGGATTGTGCTTTGTACTATATTCCATAGTAGTGTAAAAATGCAAATTTGGCTTCCTGTCTGCATCCGGGATAAAGCCACCTTTTAACTCTATGTACGTATCTCATGAACTTGCATTTGAAATGCCGTGTCCATTAGATCGTCGCAAAGTCTAATCAATTCGATGCCGTTGATGTTATGTGGCCGTGCAATGCCTCTCCTACATGTACGATACAATATTGCATAATACCGGTATACATTGTCTGTCTTTTGGTTAATGGGTTCATTTGGAATCATTTTGAAAGTTATAAGCTACTTTAGCTGGTTTAAGAAGGCATGTTTCGTGTTGCATTTTTCATTACTGGTCACGATCGAGTCTGCCATTCCTTTCTTTGTCGCGTAACTTGCTTCCAAAAGATATGTTTCAGACCTTATTTACCAAGTAACAAATAAATAAATCTCATGAAAATCGCATTCAGTGATGAGTTGTTGATTTTTCCGTCTCTTTTTTATGCTAGCTTACATGCAGATGAAAAAAGTGTTTTTTATGCTTTGCCGCTAAACGATTGCCAGGTACATGTATGTGATCGGAATCTAAACAAACATATCGAGTTTTCTTTCTGTAGTGCCGTATGGCGGCCGTACATGTAAAATTTCTCCCCGTACATCATCATAGAGCATTTGTTCGTTAGCAAGGGCTTCAGCTGTACTCTATTTTGAATCAGACTAAGTCCAGTGATCCAAAGGCCATAGACTTCAGTCATTTTCATGTTTACTAGAAATTATATTCTGACAGTTCTGTTCAACGGATTACAATTATTTTGGTACTGGTAGAGAGCTAAATGACTAATGCATGCAATATATATTGTTTCATTCAGCCGTTCAACTTAAACTTAAACAGCATGACTTTTTCGTTTGAGTTTTTGGTCTATCTTTTCGCGACGTCGCCATTAACGTTAATGGAAACTTGTAGATTTCATTTATGCTTAGTTTGACATCTTGCATCTTTAAACTAAGGGGGTAGAATTTGGAACTGAAAAAAGGTTTATTGCATTGTAGAATTTCCTTTTCAACCATAGTAATTATTTTATGCTTGGTCTGGGAGAACTGCCAAAATTAATTTTCTTGCAAATAATGCACAAAAGTCAGTGGAATTTTTTTTCGTGGAATTACTTTTGAACCTTGACTGTGATATGTACCACCAGTCTTATTCTTCGCGTAGTTGTTCTACTCTGCCTTCATACTGAATGCTTTCGTTAAGTTTTTATAGTTACTTGTTTATTTATTTTGTCAGTTAGCTAGTCAGTCAGTTAGTTTTTTTTACCTCCGGTGTGCTTATAAATTTATATTACATTTATCACAGACAACACAAGCTCCATAACCTCCATTAATGTATTTTTGTAAAGGAACTACAGTCAACTCTTCAAAATCTTAAAGTGGAAGTTCATCGCTAACTTCTGATAAGTCAATGAAAATTTTCTGGCTCCAGAAACTTTACTTTGAGAAACCAGTAGTTTGAGATAACAGCTGTTTAAATGTAAAGAAAAGTAGTATATGTGTCAAAACTGATTTGATATAAGAGGATACTTTGAAATATCACTGTTTGAGATGACGAGTGTCAACTGTTCTTTTTAATTTCTCTGGTAATTTACTGATCCGATCTTAGCTGAAACAAAAAACTGATTTTAATCCACTTACAAATATAACGCGACGTCTGAAAGTTGGTCGGACACACGGCGCCAAGTGTGTACAACTATGGTTACGTACCGTTGAGCCACTTGGGTAACGTCGATACGAGAATTGAACAGATCAGAACAGATAACGTCAAAAATTTGCGACAGTATACATGTATACGCGATATACGTCGCTTCTCATTGGTTGGCGTTTGGTTTTACGTTGCTGACAGCGCTTGAAATGGGTGCAAACTAGTACATTATGAAAGGTGGAAATGTGGAAAAGGACATTAGAATGGGGATAACTGTATCAAAATTGTCATTTGGGGAGGTAAATCATCGGTTTTATGGTCGCAAATTGCGTTTTACGGCTCCGCTGGCGCGTCGCCGTAAAACGAAATTTCCGGCCATAAAACCGATGATTTACCTCCCCAAATGACAATTTTTAAGACAGTTATCCCCTAATTAACCACTCACACACAACAAAAATCAAATCCCCTGTTGAAAGTGCCATCAACTTTTGAGATCTCAAACACTGATTAATGGAGGTTATGGAGTTGACTATATTGTCTATGACAAATGTAATATATAGAGGATCTTACATGAGTGCTCATGTATTATTGAATTTATGAAACGAGTTGGGGAAAAAGATAAGATGCGAGGCTATGCCGAGCATCTAATCGGTTTTCCCCAACGAGTTTGATAAATTCAATAATACAGGAGCACGAATGCAATATTCTATTTATCATAGGACACTAACATCGCATTTAGTAGCAAATTTTGTATCTATACTGCACGATTTCGCTATTAGAAAACGCGACGTTTTATGGACGTCAACGCATATATAACGTTACGACGTAATTAGCATATTTAATCCACTAGTTGATTATTGTTTTTAATGCATGACTTTATCACATTCTCAGATGCGACGTCATATGATAAAAATACACAAGATTACCGGAGGTTAAAACTAAAAATTTACTAACTTACTAACTAGCTCACTAACTTCATAAAAAATAAATAAGTTAATATATTATCTCAAAGTAGATTTTCTGGGTCTAAAATGTTTACTATGAGATGCCATTAGAAGGAGTTGATCTTTGCTTTGAGACATCGGAAATTGACTCTACTTCTTGACAAAACTTGGGCCAGATAAACCTACATGTATATACAGCTGAGGCGAAGCGTGGAATCTTGCATAAATATGACCTGTAGAGTTCGGTTGGGGACCGGGGGGGGGGGATGTGAAAAGTAATCGATTTTTAAATCAAACGAATGATCATATAAAGTTAGTCACTTTAATTTGAGAAAGAAGCCCCGGGGGTAGCTCAGTAGAGTTAAGCGCTGGCCTGCTGGTCCAGCTGTTTTGTGTTTAATTTCCGCCAGAGGCAGTAACGTTTTCAACCGTAAAAGGGGCTCCACTTCACAGAGTCTTTCATTATCGCCCTACCATGGTTCTGCTATGACTGAAATACTGTTGACAAGGACGTGGACTTTCAACACATACATCCATTCATTCAAATGAGACTCGATAATGTATTTTATGTATTGTGTAAGAAAGAGAGAATTTGCTTTATTCCATGACCAAATCTAGTTAAACCACAAGAGTTTAATGCTAGAGGTTGACAAAGGTGACAACTTGACGTATATCATGTTTTAACTTGAATCTATTGAATAGCAAACTCTGTCAGGTGGCGTTTTGGAGACACCTACTTGTTACTCTCAGCTCTTGCATGTCACTGCTACTTGGAAATTCTCTCTGCATGTAGCTGTCAAACAGTTCCTGGTCTACTTAGCTCTTGAGCAGGTGATGGGCAGGTGTTCGTTATCATGTTTGTTCATGACATGTTTGTTTTTAATCAAGACAGAGCCCCTGATTAGGTAAAACTGGGGTATGGAAAATCATGGCAGTAGAAACTTTCTTATTGGTTTATATTTTCGTTTCCATAAACTTTCTACCTTATACATATAGGATCTCGTTCTAGCTGCATCTTCAAGACAATTCTAATAAGATCTTATGACTTGTTTTTATTAAAGACATAAAAATTATCAAAAGTTAGACCACAAATTTGGGCTAAATTACAGCCCTAAAAGATAATGAAGGTTTTTCCTCCTGAGCTAATAGAAAAGACATGGCGTTGACAAAATCGCTCCGTAAAAAATCTAAGTATTGGGACAGATATGTCTGAGCAAACAGTGCAGACCCAGATCTGACTGATCCCTAAGAGCAGTCAGATCAGAGTCTACACTGTTTGCCATTCCATCGCATCTTTTCGACACATTACTGCATTGTTAACCTAACTGTTCTATTTTTGGACAATTACGGTAAATTGTTTCAGGTGTCCCAACTTTTAAAATTTCTACGGTATTGTCAGTCAACTCAGCTGTCTGGACACCTACGCCGCACGTCACTGCAAACCATGACTGCCTTAGATAAAGACGCCTGAAAATGGGTATGAGACCATAGCATTTTATTTTATTTTCATTAAAACATAAGCGAGATAAAAAAAATTGTATCTATGAAAAAGGTAAACCTTTAAAGTCTCACTTCTTTACGTCACTGCCTAGTTGACTCTTTACCCTGTTCATTTCCACTACATGTATAAGAGTTTTTACATACACTTTTCCGAATTCATGTTAGTGCAAAAAGTGTAGGCTCTCGTTCTGGGACTTAGCTCATTGCCAAAGGTCCTTTCATCAATAGGTCAAGATTCTGCTATTATTTGAGATCAGAAAATGTTCAAATCATTGTAACTGCATAACACGAAGACCCAGATGGAAATTCTGAAGCTCTAACTGTTTGCGCTTTGTTCCAGAGCGATTCCATATTCTGGAGTTTCATCATTTGGATATAAAGTTACAGTGCTGATGTGATAAAACGTATTATCATGAAAGTGTAAATTATAATTTCTAGTTCTTTGGAATCAAAACATTCATTTTAGAGCTATTTGGAAAATGGAGTTCTGCTTAGGCCGGTGCTAGGGGGCATGGTCTGTGTCGCACATTTCATTACTGGTTATGAACAGACTCACTTAAACCGAGCCTATATTTTCGTTGCTTTTGTGTAATCCTTGTTTCCAAAGGATATAATAATTTAACACTTATTTGCGTTGGCTATACAAGTTGTCTGAATTGTTTCATATTTTGTATCCGTTATCATATTGTCACGGAGAAGGTTGATTTCGTTTCCTTGATCATCCTTGACATAACAACTTAAGCTAGTATCTTTAAAGGAGTCCTGGTAGCTACGTGGGTCAGGCGCTGGCCTACATGTACTAAACTAGGGTCCCGCTAGTTCCAAGCATAAACAGGGTCTCATTGTAACCTTCCATTGTCAATTACCACCTATCCAACATTTCTATTTGACTGAAATGCTATTATCAGGGCCGTAAAATCAGCAGTAGTCATTTATCCATTTGCATGTTGTATTATGTTAGCTGTCTCATTATTTTGCGATACATGTATGACTAAAACAACTTTCGATTGTGTGTTTTAAACTTATCAAATTATACACGTATAATCTATAAAACTGCGATATGTTAATCATTCTTGAGTTTAAAGTTTATTTGTAAACAATAACACTTTGGCGGCTGATTAGATGTTTAAACAACTCATAAAGACTATTGTTTATTTTTGCGTGTTACTATCGAAGTACGTATACCCTACTACACTACATGTATACCCAAGAAAGGCAAACGTTTCCGAAAATGAGGCATTTGGTTTACTGGAAGTTTGTGACTTTTTACAACTTTTTTCTTGTTTTTCTAATATTTTAGTCATGTCGATACGTTGCCTCTGAATTTGTAGGACTTTTACCTGACCTGAGAGAAATGACACCCAGGTTCTGCTACAGCTACTAGCAGCTGTTCCGCGGAGGCACCAGGGGCCGTATTCATAAAGCCACTTAAGTTGTTGCTATGCTGTTGCTAAGGCTAAATTTCATTGTAGGAGATTCCCTACAACTATGAAATTTGCTCTGGAGGAACAGTCTTACAAAGACTGTTCCTCCAGATCAAATTTCATTGTTGTAGGGAATCTCCTTTATAGAAATTTAGCCTTAGCAACAGCATAGCAACAACTTAAGTGGCTGTTGCTAAGGCTAAATTTCATTGTAGGAGATTCCCTACAACTATGAAATTTGCTCTGGAGGAACAGTCTTACAAAGACTGTTCCTCCAGATCAAATTTCATTGTTGTAGGGAATCTCCTTTATAGAAATTTAGCCTTAGCAACAGCATAGCAACGACTTAAGTGGTTTTATAAATATGACCCCATGCAGCCCATGTATTTCTGGGCCCCGATGTGCGGGGGCCATTTACATGTACCCAACAAAGCTTTGGGGATATCGTGGTGTGCCCATCTGTATATACGTACGTGTGATCTGAATTTGTTATCACTTTTACGATTTCACATAACTGTGAATTCGCAAGTGTGATAACAGCCAGATCAAAAGAACAGTTTGAGAAGATGCTGGGGTCACCCAGCTAATTGCCACCATTTAATGACAAATCTTATATTTTCCTGAAAATGTTAAGTTTGCCAATCTTCGTGGTAATAGGATGGCTTGAATCGAAAAATCATCGAGCGGTGCTATTTTCATGGCGCTGAGATGCATTGAAGATCTCAGCAATTAAAGTGTCATGAAGAAAAACTAAGAACAAATTCATGAAAAATCTTTTCGAATCTGACATGGTAACGGTCGGTACGTCAGTAGACTGAGGAGAAGTGTGTCGCTTGGGTGCCTTGTTCTGAAATGAATTAAAACATTAAAGGAATTTAAATTGATTACTGTTTAAGTAAAGAATCGAACATCGTCTTTATTCTTTAATGACTATACTGTTGCAATTTCTGCAATTTATTAGGTAGAGCAGTGCAATAAATGGAGTCTTGAAACAAAATTTGATAAATCAGATATTGCTGTCGTAAGAGAGAGCTGAATTGCATATATGTGAAAACAAGACTTATGCAGATGAGCGGATTGACTTTGTAAAGCAGTTTTTACTTCTTAACAATATTTTGATCTGCGGCGGAGCGTTAATAAAACAGCTGAAACAATAGCTGGAAAAGATCTGAACGTCATGACTTCACTTCCATCAATAAGTAGTCTAAGAACTCTGTAATTATCTATAGGTATTTATCAAGTTTGAAATATTGTTTTCAGACTTGGAGATTTGTAAAGACGGAAAGTATATAAAGGGTGCACCGAAAAGACGTTAATTATATCACAAATTTCAAATGTCTACAAGTGGTTTGTCATTTCATGGTAGCTTAGAATGTTTTCCTTTTATTTTGGGACGCCAGCAATGGAATTATTGTAAAGTAGCTTAATATGCATAATAAGAAGGGCAATAACTGTATTTTAGAAACTTTGAAAGAACAGAAGCAGTAAGGCTTCTTGGACAGCTGGAGCAAAAGTTTATAAGAGCATAGTGGCTTTCCTTATGTCTGACCAAACCAACACATGTTTTTCATGCTCTTTTTTTCTTCGAGATATTTATGTGACCCACCTCAAATAATGTAGAAAGTTATCTTCTACATTAATAGTATATAAAGAATTAAAGCAATCTTTTTATGTGTCAACGTTTTAGGTTGGCATAGAAGAATAGAAGAAAAAAAACAACAACACAAAAACATAGATTAAAAACATAAAAAAAACAACAACAAAAAAACAAAAACAAAAAAAACCGGAAAGGTAATTTTATTAAAATGATTCCGAAGACAAATACCAATTGATTTGCATTTGTCCTGTATAAAATAACTTAGTTATTTCTGAGATTTATTTTGTAATTTATGTACATAGTAATTGCATATTTCTTTATATTTTTCCCGGGCGGATATTTAGTTTTGTATGAATGAAGCTGCAAGGGTTTCATCAGGTTCGTGCGTAACGCTTGACTTCACCGTATTTCTTTTTATGGCTCATGTTTGTAACTTCACGCGTTTGTTATTGATATAAGTTTTAAAAGACGTGATGGAAATAAAACATTTTTAATGCTTAACTCAGCTGAGCATGAAATTGTACATGCTAGTAAATAACAAATTACTGAAACGTACAGATGTTTTCTTGCTGAGTTTAGCAGAGTATGAAACTTTCTCTGCTTGTGAATATGAAAATGCCAATATTAGTTGGCATTTTCATATTTATCAGCAGAGAAAATGTCATGCTCAGCTGAGTTGAGCACAAAATAGGATTTATAACCTCAGGACCTGGTGGAGGAATAAAATTCAGAGCTGCTGTTTCACTCATATTAATGTTTGCTGTGTTTTGCATGGTCGGCCGTATTAGGAAATTGTAAGCTTATATTAGGAACTTAGTAGCACTTATGCTATTTTGTGTGTAACATGGTTTCATTCATTGTACATATTTGAGCCGCGACACGACAAAGTGGTAATGCGCCCAGCGCAGACACAGATCAGCCTGGCCATCCGCCCAGTCTGATCAGAGGCTTCGCTGTCCGCATGGAGGTAGCTAATGCATTAAGTAACCTTTAAGCGCTTAGCGAAGTGTCTGATCAGACTGGGCGGATGCCCAGGCCGATCTGAGTCTTCGATGGGCGCACAACCGCTTTGTTGGTTTTCTCATGTCGCGGCTCAAATTTTAAATAAAAAGTAGATGAGTAGGCAGCATCAGGAACCGCAACAATCGATCACCACGTCATGCCTCAAACATTAAGTGCGAAGGGAAAATAACGATGGTGGCACATAAAACAAAACAAGACAAGCGAAAAGCCAATAGGTCAGTTCTTGTCCAACAGATGGCCTAAGTCTATCCTAAATAATGTATAAAAAGGCAAAGACTAATAGAAAGTGAAAGCGGTCAAAGTACCAAAATCATTAGTCCGAACTCATAAACCATTTTATCATTATGACGTCGCATCTGAGAGGTTAATAAAGCCATGCATTGAAAACGATAATCAACTAAAGGATTAAATATGCAAATTACGTCGTAACGTTATGCTTGACTTCAATAGAAGCATGATTGTGATTTCTAATGGCAAAATCGTGATGTTTTAGTGCAAAATTTGCAAATAAATTGCCATTTTAGTGCCATATGATAAATAGAATCTTGCATTCGTGCTCTTGTATTATTGAATTTATTAAACTCATTGGGGAAAACCGACAAGATGCTCGGCGGCATAGCCTCGCATCTTATCTTTTTCCCCAACTCGTTTAATACATTCAATAACACATAAGCACTCATGTAAGATCCTCTCTGAAACATGGACAAATCCGAAACCTTGAGGTACACAGACATGGACCCAGCGACGGAAGTGTGATAACGTGCTGGCGAGTATTAAGCATCACCTGCATAGACCCGCCATGTCTGTGTATCTGATTGGCTAGACAGTGGTAATGAAATTCCAGCGACTGACAGCCATACTATGTTTCGGACGTTGCCACCAAGTCGAAATAAGGATAGAAACACTCATTATAATATTAATGGTGAACCTCAACAGAAGCACCGCCTTGAAACGGTCAGTAATAAATTAATATAACTAAATGGATAAATGGGACAGGGACCGGGGGGCATGAACCATATTTACACGTGCGTAATCATCTTCCCGGGTAAAATGTCATGATTTAGTCTTATTAAATAGTCACCTTTTGTCTCACATGTACTGTGTTTGCCTTTGTAAAAATGAACATATGTGCACATGTAGCTTTATAAATTATGTTGTTATCTTTGACAAAACGTTATTAATATGGCAGGAATTTTGATTTACCTCCTGGCTAGCATTGCCAACTCTTGTCAATAATGATACAACTAATAAAGTAAACCAACCGTGATACAAGACAAGGGACCTTACAGATGCTCGAACAGCAAAATGCTACGTAGATAATAGGGTAAAGTCGTGTAAATTCTGACAGCCGGTAAATTCGGACAGTGACATTGTTTCCTTTATATGTCAGTTGTTTGCAATTAAAATAAAGATAACTGGGCAAACAGTGAAATTCTGATGAGACGGCTCATGATGAGCCGTCTCATCTGGATTTTCACTGTTTGCAATGGTATGTCCGAATTTACCCGCTGTCCGAAGTTACCCGACTTGACCCTAGCAGTTTGATAACAGGCTTTCCATATTCAGCAGCAATAGATCCTAATGGAGAATTTATAGCAGTATAGCAAACTGTGTGGATTCTGATTTGACTGTACTAATACGCACTTTGTCGCCATTTGCACAGAAAGTAATACACCTTTTCATGTGGTACAGCGCAAAAATTGTCTGAAGTAGTATCCGTTATACAGATATGAATAATTTTAGCGTTATGAATATGTCAATGAAAACCTAATCTGTAACATTCTGTTGGTCACAGTGTATGTACAAGCTGGTGTTAGACGACAGACAAAGCAATGCATGGGGTTAATATTCGATTACTGATTTTCATTTCACATTTCACACAGAAGAGTTTTTGCACGAGGTGCCAATTATTATAGGCTAATGCTTTTCTATAATTAAAAAATCACAATATATGAGCGCCATGTAGACGTGGCGTAACATTCATATGTAGCACATAGCACATACATACCTAACAAGCCATATGGACTTAAGTTAGCAAATGCTTTCTTAAGCAAAGTATACCGTTATATCCAACGCCTGTATTTTTGCACAGCTTTGACAGATGGATCTAAAATAATGAAAAATAGTAATAATAGTATTAAAAACGTTTCCTTAATTTAAGTATTTACAAAATCTGCGAAATAAGGAAAACGAATAAGATGTGGAAATGTGCTTAAAATCAGATCATTATGAAATATAAATTTATATAGGGATACAGGGCCTACAATACTATTATAATTCAGTCCGATAAAAAGCAAAAAAAAAAAAAAAAAAAAAGCTGTCCTGTGCAGAATGAGGTCGTTTCAGTAGTTTCAAAAAGTTGGTTTCCACTCAGATCAATCCTTAGTTACAAAGCTTTTATCGCAGCATTGTTGTGAACTATGAGAAGTAAATTGTATACAAACAATAAGTTTAGGATATTGTAAGTTCTCTGTTGCATAAGATTATCCCACTAATGGAATTGTATATCCATACACTCAACAATCACTGATATGAGCGTTTAAAACTCCGTAATGTACTTCCATTTAAGTTTTCTATTGTTTGTTTTGGGCTGATTTATCTCTTTTGTGAACATTGGTAAAATCTTTTCATATACGTATGGTTTTTATTTAGGTATGATTTTGTGCTCTCAAATATCGCTAGCAAAAGTAAAACGTCTTTTTTTTTTAAAAAAATATGCCCAAAATATGCCAGTATATGTACAGGGTGTTAAGAAAGTTCGAAGACATTACAGTAATGCTTATAACTTCGGAAATAACGCCCATTCAATCTTTAAACTTTACAGGTTTCAAGAACTATTCAATATCAGTATATCCACAATGTAACAAAATTTACAGCCATACTTTGCCATAATAAAATTAGCGACTCATACTTAAGGTGTCAAACTGACCCACCATTCATTAGTGATTTTACATATAAAGGTGTGGTATATTAAACTGTTATTTATTCTCAGCACAAGGAGAATACTCATTTTAAATCTAACTTAAATGATAGAGACTGTGTCAACAGTATTGTGTTAGTTACAGTTTGTAAATTTTCATAGAAAATTTGCACATTTTAACAGATGATTCACTGACATGAAAAAGCACACGAGATATTAACATTTTTCAAAGGGAGTGGGGGTAATGAATTAACATTTGAAACGAAACTTGAAATCAAAAGTTGACATAAAGCCATTTATATCATGCAGTGGGCCTTAGAGATAAGAGAGACAAGAATAAAATTTCGAAATATTTATGGTGTATTTTTAAATTATCATATATTTGAAATTTGATCACCAAAAAGACAAATTATACAAATTTATTGATAAAATTAGCAATTCTTCGACAATAATGCATCTAAATGACAATAAATGACTGTTAATTACGGGGTTTTTACCCCAGTTCCAAATGTTACAAGAATTTCTTTAAAAAATTCATATTCGTATGTAATTTGTTTAAAAATAAATAGGTCTTAGTGCCAAATTTAGTGAAAATAAATTTGAACTTAAATCCAAGGAGTAATTTGTTAAGAGTGGCTTTGTAAAAAGTATGAAACCAAAAATCAGATCAAATGTTTTTGCTAGATGTGAAAACCAATCTAATAACAAGAGAATAAAAGATATCTACAAAATGCCTTTGTGCTTACAAATACTGATGCAGATTCTATCCCCACCCCCTAGAACTTAAAGTTTTAATAGAGAATGGGGCTACCCTTTAGGTTTACTCAGAAATTCCGTAGCAGACCATCGGAAAATAATAAAAAACTACATGAAAATAAGCACAAAAATATTCCCTCCAATACCAGAACTTTGCATCTTAAATATTTCTACTTGTTTTGAAAAAGCAAGCTCTTAAGATGCCAGACTGTAATGCAAATCAAATTTTTGTCTTCACCATTTTCAGCCCTATAGAGGTGTTGTCTATTGCATTTCAGATGTTCTTGTTATTTTGTAATCAAAGAAGAATTCTTTGGTAGTGCTTTCTTTATCACACTTACATAGTTTTGAGAAAATCATAACATTTTTCAGCTTTCAGTGTATGTTTAAATAATGTCTACGAACTTTCTTAACACCCTGTAGAGCAGATAAGAGGACTGTTCTGTGGTGGAGCCGGGCCGCGTAGCGCAATCGGTAGGGCATCTGACTCAAAAGGCAGAGGTCCTTGGTTCGAAACCCGGTCTGGCCGCATACTTTCGTTTCTCCTTCCACTGATTCAAGAAGGGCAGTTGTGAGTTACTGGCAAAAAGTGTGTGCACTTAGTACTGGTTAACCGTGTAGGGGGTCTTAGCCTGCCCAGGAATAGTGTGGCTAGGTTAACTGACCGTCCCGACAAGACCATAGTTGTTTACCGTGGACGTTAAGCATCGAATCAATCAATCAATCAATTCTGTGGTGGAAGAAAGCCAGAAATAGTTCTCAGCTGAGTAGGTGTTGGAACATTATGTTATCATACTCCTTTTGTAGCAGGTGCTTGATTCAGATTCAGATTACAGGACTTATACATGATACCAATTTGAAATGTTTGATGGCGAGTGATCTGACAACTGTATCTACAGAAGTTTCATGATTTTACATACTAACAGCTCAAATTAGTTAAATATTCCCGAGCCTCGACTTGAAAGAATCTTAGAACTTATAGATACCGAGAATGCGGACAAGTCTGTAGACTCTTTCCGTCTCATGTAAATTATATGAACACATAATTGAGCCGCGACACGACAAAAACATAGTGGTATGTGCGCACAGCAAAGACTCAGATCATCCGCCCAGTCTGATCAGAGTCTTTGCTGTCCGCATGGAGCTAGCTTAGACTCTTTGCTACCTTTAAAGCGCACAGCGAAGACTTTAGTCCGACTGGGCTGATGTCCAGGCTGATCAGTATTCGCATGGTACACACGCCACATCGTTTGTTTTGTCGTGTCGCGGCTCAACTATGCTTAAAACGTTCCTTCACCTGATTCGTCTATAGAAAGGATAAAAAAGATACCCTGGACACCACTAAAATGATAACTAGACACATCTAATCTAAAAGGATAGAACAGTCCTAAGCCCTTGTTCCAACACCTAAATATTCGGCTCGCACAAAGGTTACCCCTCCCCATATCCCAGCAGATCACCACGGAAATTCATGACATGTAAATCAAAGTAAATCAGTCAAGACTACTTCAAGTCTGACTGCAAATTGCTGATGTGCTTAAGAGACTCGGTACCAGACAGTGCAAGTTATGAACCTTATGAGGAACATCATTATGAGAATTACAACAACAACAACTTCTCTTGCTCACTTTATTTATAGTAGCCAACAAAGAACTGGACGCATACATGCAGTTTAAAGGATGATGACTGTGCCATCGTCAACAAATTTGTAATGAAAGTAATCCGAATGCTCTTTGGATGTAGCTGGTTGCCCTTCAGTCATGTAATTATACAGCTGGCTTTCTGTCCAGAAACTGTCAATCTAGTTCGTATCAAATAAATACATGTAGAACCAAACGTTGTCCTGAAAATAAAATAAATCATCTCATTGCATAATTGCTTCGTTTTTTTCACTGAAAGTTCATAGCAACTATTCCATAAGAAAGAATTTTATTAATGAACCTACAAAAAAATGTATAATTCTCCAACCATTGTCAACAAATCCACCAAAAACATTTTAATTAATTGCATTTATTATCTCTAAATTAATATACTGAAAACATGGCACTTCTGTCAACAGAGACATATCCAATAAAGCAAGCGCGTAATCCTTCAGTAAAAACTGACATGCAATTTTCTCAGGATCACAGAAATTCTGCTTTTATGTGTTTTTGTTGATTCATGAGTTGAATATTTACCTCCGTGGTTGCCTTTGGCTGAAGATGTAAAGCAGAAATATAGCAATGTCATTCGACTTATTATAGATATCCTATATTACTACGCTTTTTTTTTTAGTTTTGGCCTCCGCCTTTCGGGGCCTGCAAAATAGATGGGCTCTCTGGGGCCGTATTCATAAAGCCACTTAAGTCGTTGCTATGCTGTTGCTAAGGCTAAATATCTATAAAGGAGATTCCCTACAACTATGAAATTTGGTCTGGAGGAACAGTCTTACAAAGACTGTTCCTCCAGACTAAATTTCATAGTTGTAGGGAATCTCCTTCAAAGAAATTTAGCCTTAGCAACAGCATAGCAACCACTCAAGTTGTTTTATGAATACGGCCCCTGGTGCCCCTGAGGCAGAGCTGCAAGTAGCTGTAGCAGACTCTTGGTGTCATTGCGGGTAAACGTCCTATAAATTCCGAGGCAGAGTTTCGACGTGACTGAAATATTATTCTAATGCACTTACGAATATAACGCGCCATCTGATTGGATAACGTCAAAAATTTGCGACAGTATATCCTGCGATATACTGTCGCAAACCCGACGTCATTATAAAACGTCACTTCTCATTGGCTGGCGTTTGGTTTAACGTTGCTGAAAGCGCTTTCTTTGGATGCACATAAGTACACTTTGAGAGGTAAAAATATGTAAAAGTGCATTAGAATGGGGATAACTGTATTGAAAATTTTCATTTTGGAAGGTAAATCGTCGGTTTTATTGTCACAAATTGCGTTTTACGGCTCCGCTGGCGCGTCGCCGTAAAACGAAATTTCCGACCATAAAAACGACGATTTACCTCCCCAAATGACAATTTTGAATACTGTTTTCCCCTAATTTACTGTCACGTCAAACCATAACTCAGTAACAACAACAACTAAGTTTTTGAAAGATAAACTGGTGGCAAAGAGTTATCACAAGACTCCTGAAAGTGGCCAAACCGCAATTATGGTTTGGCCACATTCAGGTGTTTTGGTTCCTTCACTACCAAACAAGTATTGTGCGCAAATACTTGTATGCTCTAAAACGTACGAGTTGAATATAATTTAACTTTTGGATAAGTATTACAGTTTTAATTTTCCGGTGGGGATAGAATTGTGTGTGAACCAGGTGTGATAATCGTCAAGATTATCTGCTACCTCAAATGCAGTAAATTTTAGCAAATCTTTTGACATCAATTTGATTATTATATCCCTCAGACTACAAGATATTGTCAGTGACAACAAAAGGTAATCACAAAACGTATTAAAGTTGTCAGTTGTCATAAAAATGAATTACAGAAAGAGCACTGTGAACTATACTCTCGATTTCGCCTCGGTAGCTCTGGGCTACGCGCTGGCCTACTAAGGTAGCGTTCCGGGTTCGATTCCGGCTGGAAGCGGAAATATTTTCTATGACTGAAGTGCTGTTTAAAAGGACGTAAAATTCGTGTCGTCCACGAGTTTAGTGGATAACAATCTTTATAATGCCTGTGCTTTAGAAATATAGGTCAAAGGTTGTCTTTCTGCGACAACAGTGTATCGCATTTGGCACGAAAATTTGAAACGCCGTTAACCCTGTGTTTGTTCAACGTTGTCTCAGCGTTGTGCACCTGAGTGTAAGCGATAATATCATGATATCATGAGATTATCCCACAAATATAGAAATGCAATAACAGCTTATATAACTTTGTTTTTTAATCTCTATACAACACAGGGATATATTCGAAAAAATCTATCTGTAACAGGCATCAGGCGACGTTACTACTATTGTAATATTATCATTACAAGAAATTAATATCTTGATTTTGGCGCAATTTTAAAACATTGTTTCTGACGCCTATAATCTGGATTTCTTTATCGAATGAAACGCTTAGTGTCAGAGATAAGTCACTGTTTCTTACAACATTTTCTCCATGAAAAAGGGGTAAAAAGAGCTAGACAGTCCTAATCATGTCTTTTGAATACTATATTTGGTATGAAATAAATTAACCTCCTACACATCGATGACACTGCAATTCTGTAAATAAATGGGGTTATCAATAATGTTAAATGATTATAATATCAGCTGGTTCTTGTATCCTTCGCTATTTATCACACAGGTATGCATGCGTGTGCCATTGGCATGAACGAACACGTGCATATGTCACACAATTATATCGTTCACTATTTATTCATTTTTTTTGTTTCAAAATTAATTAATATTGAAACACAGTTATACGTCATGCGTCAAACTGTTAGAATTATTGCCATGCTTCACAATTTTAGACTTGTTTTCTTCTTTCAAGTTAGGTACCCTTTGTTTGGCTGCTGGAATAAAAGTTTAAACTCGCTCACTCACTGAAGTATAACTAACATTAACTCCTTTTACTAGTAACATAAACTCCTTGAGAAATCAAAAGAAGAGGAAAAATATATGGTGCATATGCAGGCAAATCTGGGAATCTAAGTTTGACGTTCCTAATAGACGACGTATTCTTTGCACAGCATAATATTTCATCATTTTCTTCGTGTGTAAAACAAACTGTTGACCAGTTAATTCAAATCGCCGTATTTCAGTGCTAAGGAATTCAGCATTTAGTTTATTTTTCAAAAGTTGATTTTGGTAGCAAAGAATGACTAATTAAGTTGATGAGAGGGTAACTGTACAGATCTTCACTTAGGAAATAAATCAGCTCTAGCAGTGAATTCACTGTTTGGAGATCAGTTGTGAAGTAGATCATATCACGAGCGCGGAGCAGCTAAAGCTGAACTATTCCGATTCTAACGTTCAAAAACTCTGAAAAAGCATTCTTTCCATTCAAATTCTCCCAACATTCTTGCCAGCGCGTTCATGCTCCCGCTAATATTTTAAACTGAGTATATTATCTGAGATAAATATACATGTACGTATTTATGGCGATTTTAGAAAGAAAAAGACACGTTGCACCGTCTAACGTCTCAAAACGTCACAAAATTACGTCAGTATTGCCAGTGACTTCAGCAATTAGACTCACGCGCTCCGAAATAACTTGAATTGTTGTAGAATAAAACAGGGAAACGTTCCATTGTTTCTATAGGCGCACTTTGTTAGAATTGCACATTATAATATATTCCAGCAGAAATGAACTAGTCCGCCTATTAAATTACGCCCATAAAGATTTTACTGCTTTCATGTTTTTTAGGAAATGACGAAACTTTTTTTTATTTCAGGTATTTTAAGCATGACAGAGATGGAGATAGTGTGATATAAATGGAGTACCTTTAATAAAGCCGTGAATATCGACCCCCAGCAACAGGGCGAACAGAACTATAAAGTGCGCACTCCGTCTAGCAGACACATGATTGAGGTGGCAAATTTCAGTCCTTTTCAGCGTCAAATCCCCATGATGCATGAAGCCAAGGGGATGATGGCGATGGAAGGATCTCGAATCACCTCTTCAGCTTCTCTCACCCCTCTTCAGCCCGTGCCTCAGGAGATGCATACTTCAGTTATAAGGAAGACATATGATCCTGCATCAGTAGTGCCGGTCAGTGCAATAGAGACACAAGATGATCAAAATAACAGGTACGGTACAGTAATTAAGGGATGTGCGTTAATCGCCATGTTTTTCCGCTCTATTCATACAGGGAGACATTTTTGTGGCATCCCGTTTGATTCCCAGGGCAAGGACACCCGTTCCAAAAATAGGGCCTACTCTTAAAGAAAACAATTGACTCCTAGAGAGCATCTACTATTTACCTATTAATGCCTAGCGTTACATAAATAGGACATAAGCAAACAGTGCAGACCCAAATCAGACGCCGCAAAATGCTGCGTCTGATCAGATCTACACTATTTAAATAAGACAAACGAGTACTTCTCCTTACATTAAAGAAAAGCAATGATAAAAATAAATTAAACTTGGCTAGACACCCCTGAATTGACAAATGAAATAGACCCGTCCATGTGATAATGATAGAATATTCCATTGGGCAAACATGGGTTAAGGGAAAGAGATTGTTGCTAGGGAGGCAAACTCTTTCCTTAAACAGTTGAGTAGACTCCCATTCAGAAAAAATGCCAAAACGAAAATGGCAGTTTCTTCTCCGGCCCCGAAAGTGTACCCATTCACCTTAAGCAATTGGTATTCTACGGCCAGCTATTTTTGAGGAAGTGGGAGTATAAGGAAAGAGCCACCGACCTTCCGCAGGCTGTTTTTTGTGCTTTGGGGAGTCGATTTTTCTCTCTGAAATGTCGACAAACTGCATTTGGAGGGTTCATAATTCTTCATCAACCAGAAATTGCTGGTCCGATACATGTTCTAGCAAACAATAACTTTTCTTGCCACAATAAAACATTCCGTCGCGTGCGAAGTCCGAAAATGTACTGGTAAGATACTTTTCATGCGACGCCAATCAAATGATAACCAAACATGTCATCAGAATACAAAATGAAGAACGGCTAGTATCGTATTATCACTGAGTACCTATCTGTGTTCTATCATCGTTACTAGTTTTGATAATATTGCCATGTTTTAAACTTACGTAAATAAATTTCATTTCATAGAAATAACTGGGGAATCATTAAAAAAAAAAAAAAAAAAAAAAAAAACCGACAAACTAAACATTCCTGACGAGAAACGGTTTGCTGAATAATACATGTACAAAAAATCAACATATAACATTTTGTAAAATTTTAATTCTAGGTACAATGAACAAATGGATGAAGATGAATTCAGTGATCATGATTCCCATTACTCAGAAGATTTTGTCGACGATATAGATGATGTCGATGTAGAAGAAGAAGAAACGGTAGATAAACCTCCTGATATGACAAAACAACTCCTGGACTTTGCTGACATGGCCAACGCTGATATTAAGAAATTCTTCGGAAGGCGAAAAGACGAGGAGGACTATTGTGATATATATGAAAATAAATGGAATGTTACAAAATCTGGAAGAGAATTATATTATGCAGATCTTATGAAAATTGTTCATGGCGAGGACAAAGGTAGAAAATATAGTTCAGCGTCTTCAGCGTCGCCACCTTTACTTGATATATCAAACTCTAATCCTGCTAAACAAGTTCAGGATAATAGGAGTTTATTTAGTGGTAAACAAGACAAAAAGATAGGACTTGGACCTCTTGAGGAATTGTTTGATGTTGGACTTCGCCATTTCTTGTCAGAAAGAAAAAATAAACTAAAAGAACCAAAGCGGTTTAGAGTTGACAATAAGAAAATAGAATCAGTTACTCCAATGCAATCTAGGAAACTACCAAGCTCTTTCTGGCATGAGCCTGGTTGTCAGAGTTCAGACTTGAGGAGAAATGGTGGTACCTCTGTGATTCATTCAAATAATCCCCCAGATTTTAGTGACTTACTTGATAGCTGGAGACTAGACCGACATGACTTCAGTGGTGACGTGTCATCAAGTGACGTTAGTTTATCACCTGAGTCAGGAATGGATCACACATAGGAAACTTGATGACATTGACGCGGTTTATATAATGTTTCATAATTCATGAATAAATGCTGTAATGCTGTGGTATATCACTGCGCAATTCAGCTAAATTGAAACGAATGTGAATATTATTATACGAGGGGCGTTCGGAAAGTTTTGCAAATGACGTAATTTCTCGGTAACCACCATACAGACAGACTTTCTGATTGCAAAAATACATTAAGCTATATTATGCGAAGAGAAGTCTGCAAACAAGATGCATTTTTTAAAAAAGGACGCATTTTTAACTTCTTTGAAAGAGATATACCCTAAAGGCACTGCAAAATTTTACTTTAGTAGGCCGTAATTTATATATCAGCAGTCTTTGATATCTTTTTATCTTTGTTAGTTAAAGACAATGCCCAGACAATGTTGTTCTGTAAATATCGCGGAAATCAGTTTTAATCTGGCTTCCGTACATGGCAGTGGAATATGGATTATCCGTACTTTATGCTGTAGCAATTACACCATTTCTTCTAAAATTTGATGATTTTGTAATGAAAACAAGTGTATTAGCATTCAAAATATTGTCGGCAAGAGCATTTACATGGGTCAACGAAAACCTGTCAACAAATTCAAATTAATGCCAAAAATGAAGCCTCTGCAAGCTTTCAAAAATGACGTTAACGTAAAATTCAATAACGTCATAAGAACTGCGCATTGCTTTGCAACGAATAAATCGATAACAGTTGCCGCCCTTCTAACTTTTGTATGGATATTATAGGCAACGATGGACAAGCAAATGACAAAGATTAATTTGGTATTTACAAGGATATTTGACTTAATTGCCTAACACTGAAAAGATTTTACATATAAAATTAGCCCAGTGGTATGACTGGGACCTATTAAAATGCGCTGTAAGTCAATAAGGAAAAGTGTCTTTGTAAAGTGTTTGGTATCATTGTAAAGACAAAATGCATTGCTTTCAGTACATGCATAGCAGTTGTACCCAGCATGCTCCTAAACAAAGTCATGAGGCCATTTGCAAAACTTTTCGAACACCCCTCGTATGTACAGAGGGTGGGCAAAAGTGTTCATTAAATCGTGACGTTGCCGTTATCTTCAGTGCATTTAGCATACAGTCAACGTACATCTATTACCCGTGAATTACAAGTAAATAATTCCAAACTAGTGTAAGCAACATTATTGTTAGGATAGACAATATATTCAGAAATGTCGTAAATGAGATACATAGAGTATTAATTTTAGCTCAAGCTAAATGGGTACAGTTTCAGGGGAAGCAAATTTATTTTTCCTCCGTTCCATATGTGTCAACTTTGAAAGGTATTAATTTGCTGCCATTTCTATTTTGTTCGTGTAGAGAAATAAACGGGGGGTCACAAAAGTTGTTTCTCTTTGTTAAAATTGTGGAAAACATGGAGAGGTGAACCTATTCATATTAATGTTCGGACACATCAAACACTCCAAAAGTGAGCTCCTTAATCTTTGAAATTCGAATCTGGATAAATTGTTTGTCCTGCAAATTCAGGGTATATTTTCTGTGGCTATTAGTTAGCCTATATTTACATTCTCAGTGCATTTGTAAAAAGCGCTATGGAAAATCATTGGAGTATAATGCAGTTTATTCTTCAATAACTACATCGGTTCACGCGACGTTACATGAGGTCAAATAACGTTAAAATAAACCATGGTTCTCTCCACTGATTGGACGTAGGCGACGTTATGACGTCCTTGACGCTGTTCAGCTGTTTGTACAAAATTTTCCTGCTTCAGCTGTAGCCCCTAATGCAAATGTGTGGTCAATTAATAGATAGAAAAGGATATGAATATAAGCAATGAACTTAATTTTTCAGGTGTTTATCGAAGTATAAACTACATTGGGTCGCGTGCAAAGTAAGTGAACTCCTATAAACTCCACTGGGTCGCTTTGGGGTTCACTTACTTTGCACGCGACCCAATGTAGTTTATACTTCGATAAACACCAGAAAAATGAAATTCATTCCTTGAATAACATCCCTTAGAGACTGTTAGGGATATTGTATAGTCGTAGCCACAGAGTATATAAACACACCCCGATCAAATTCTACTTATAAGCGGTCTGGTTGTGGTCTACTCTGTTTGTGTGGGCTGTTTTATCCGAATATTTAGACTAAATGCAGTAATTTTTCTACTTGAATGTATCATTGTCATATTTATGTATGTTATATTGGAAAGCATCAACATCTAAAGATGTTTTCTTTCCTGAGCTTGGAAGGCTTTGATCTGAAATAATTTAGTGCTTCCTTAACCCATTGATGCCTAGTGGACTCTTCTATCTTTATAAACCGGACGAGTCCATTCAACATTTTAGGGGTGGCTGGTATCTATTTATTTTATCATTTTCGTAAAAAATTGCTGTAAATTTTATGCAAATAGTGTAGACTCTGAGCAGACGCTGCGTTTTGCGGCGTCGGATCTGGGTCTGTACTGTTTGCCTATGTCCTTTTTGGGACGCTAGGCATGAATGGGTTAAATTTGTGTATATATTCGAATTCCTATAAACTTTCTGTAAAATATTATTCATTCACTATGTATCCATCATTTACCACTCAGATTTACATATAATCATTGGCAGCTGAAGTCCAACGTAATTTTTGAATGAGATGCAAAAAACTGCGTCAGAAACTAAAAAATGACTATAGGGTTATTGAGGGTTTTTTTACCGGATGTATATTACTACAAGTCAAGTATCTACTGCAACCAACGTCCTTCTAAAGGCGATAGTAATCTGTTACGGTCAACTGTCAGATAAAATATTCCGCCGAAAAACTGATTTCTTTTGATCCAATTATAACGGTATTAAAACCGCTCAGCTAAAGTCGCGGTAACTAGAGTTGTGACGTCAGAGTCTCGCTGTACTCTGTCAACCTCGCGCTAACAATGTGACCGCCGCGGATGTCGTTGATAATGTAGCTGACAGGTACCGTTAAGATAAATTTTGTGACTAGGATCAACTGAGCCGACGTCTATGAAGAAACGACTTTGATTGTCTGTCTTTTTAATATTTTGAGATAACTGAACGTTTCTGAATCTGCTCCAACAACGACATGTAGCAGTAGTGGATTGACGCGTTGTAAGTAGTCATTGGCAACGCAGAATTAAATGACTTGAGAATAATTATTTGTTTGAGAAAATATTAAATTTATGTTAAAAGAATTTCAGTTGGTAATGTCATTGAAAAATTGGTGGAGCATGGCATACATTGTTATATGCTCCGGAACCAATGACGTCATATATATGTTACCATAGCAACTGAGAGTTCATATTGATGTCTAAGTGACATCGTCGAGACGTCATTGTGAAAAGACATTAAGCACAACAGTTGGTCTTTCCGTAGTTGTTATGGTAACAGATCTATGACGTCATCTCATTTATAATTTATAATTACAATACGTATATTCCAGGTTCCTCTCAAATTATATGTGGGATGCTACCTGGAATTCTTACAATGAAAAATTGTGATTTTCTCAAACCTATAATTATTCTCAAATCATTTAATTCTTTGTTTGGCATCATTGATTCGTTTTAAAAACTGAACATATCCGATTGCAGTGTTAACTGAATTTCATTGCTATTTTATAAACAGGAATAAAAGCATAAGCTGTCAAAGCCAATTTTTGAATAAATTGCTAAAATGATATTTGAATCGAAATTTAAATGAAATCTAAAATTCAAATAAATTCTACCATTTGTGGAGTATTGTCTTTCCATTGGTTTACTTCATAATTTGTTTAATTTCGGAGTGTTTCTATTTTATTTATGTATTAAAAGTTATGATCAAAATATCAAAACTGCATTTGCTAGTACTTCAGACATATAAACACATAATACTTGATTTTGTTTTTGTTTTATCGAATAGAAATAGTGGATATTTCATATTTTAAAAGGAACACAGGCATTTTGTGCTTTTCCCCCCTTTTTTGTTTAAATTGCCACTGGCATCAGAAAATAGGTCAATGTACGAGTTTTAAACAATATTGGACAAGTAGGAAAATTTGCATGCGTGCTTTTCTGTCACTGTGTCTTTAGCCGGAATTTTTCATAACTTAGTCTCGAAATTATAATTAGCTCTATGCTACATGACTATGTGGCAAATACTCATACTAACAAACATTTCGAGTACCAAACGGTTTCGCTGAGATTTTTTTAGCAATTCTGTTATTTAATATTATAATTTCGAGACTAAATTAGTAGTATTATCATAAATACATGTATCATCATTTAACGGTTGTCAGGGTAAACAAACTATGATGTAAATATATAATGTTGTTTGTGAAAAGAGTAATAATATAGTCAACTACTCGACTATAGAAGATGTAATAAAGAATGTATAATGTCAACTATTTACTTTGTATTTACCACACCCCTTCATATGTTTATCAGAAATACAAAGTATATCCCCAGTAGGCCCATGATGCCGCAATGACGAAGAACTGGCGTCGATGCGACGTCATTGCGTCGCATCGACTTTTGTTCGACGTCATTTCGTCGTAGTGTGCCCTAAAGACACCTACCGGAGAAGGAACAGAGACATGTATTGACAAACCTAATGTAAATAGGGCACGCCCATGTGTTTGTGCCATTTTAGGGAGGAAACAACATTACTTTCTTTTATACTTTTCAATGAATTATAGAGATTTCTCGGTAAAATCGAAATTGATAATCTCACTGTTTCAAACAGTGAAATTATCACTTTCGATTTCACTGTTTCAGAAATAGGATTTTTGTGAAATAGCGGGCTCAAATTTTTTGTTGATTAATTGTCTAAATCTTATCTGGCTTGGCAAAAATTACGTCACGCATGTTTGCACGTCATTATGACGTTAATGACGTCACTTAAGGCGCCAACATAACATTGTTACTGCACGCGACGTCAGGCCGCCTAAGTCTCTTGTAGGCATTCTTTCTTGGCAATTTTTATAAGATCTGTTCATCAAAATGATATTTAGAGCTATTTTTCAGTTGCAAACTTAGTTTACAACCAATACCCTACCCAATAAACACGCAGGAAGCATCAAATTTGACACACAACGGCTAGAAAAAAAGTTGTGTTTCTGTCGTGATGGCTGACGCTCTTGAATAAACAGGATTATTGCGATTTTCAAGCATAAAAGAAATAGAAAATTTGACTTTTTTAGTGTAAGATGAATTTTTATTTCACTCATGAACACCAAAAGTGGTAATTTCACTCGTGGCTTCGCCACTCGTGAAAATACTGCTTTTGGTGTTCATTCACCAAAAGTGGTATAAAAGTAAAAAATACTGCTTTTGGTGTTCATTCACCAAAAGTGGTATAAAAGTAAAAAATACTGCTTTTGGTGTTCATTCACCAAAAGTGGTATTTTCACTCGTGGCTTCGCCACTCGTGAAAATACTGCTTTTGGTGTTCATTCGGTGAAATAAAAATCGATCTTGCACTGAAAAAGTCAAATATCCCCTAGACTTACTTTTACCTTCCCTTGTAGATTGAAACTCTTCCAGAAAGGGATCTGCTCTTAACGAAAAGAACGTGCTGTCTAGAAACAAAGTCCTTCTTTCAAGTCCTGATTCCTATTGAGAAAGAAGGCATATAAGAAAATAGTAGAGATGCTTCCCCTAAATGTGTAGGGTCAAGTAAGGTAAATTCGGACAACAGGTACATTCGGACAGTAACAAATAAAAACTGGGCAAACAGTGAAAATCCCGATCATCTGGATTTGCACTGTTTGCAATGGTATGTACGAATTTACCCCCTGTCCGAAGTTACCAGAATCTACCCCCTACCTCTTCACCTTAAAAATTACATTTGCAAACTTGGATTGCAGGCGCATAAAGTAAGTGGCTCAATGATACTCTACCGCTATTGTAAAGGGGCGAAATACATAGATGTTCGGCCGTCAATCTGCTACAGTCAACCCTGTTTACAACAGCACTCATTACAACAGAAATTTCTTTATAACGTCATTTTGATATACACTGAATGACTTTATTGTTCAAACTTTGTAATGGTGGAAAGCATGGAGTTGTACAAAAGCACCCAAAAAACATGAAATCGAGAAGTTGTATCTTGAAATATTGACAAGCTGAAGAAAAGAAACTATAAGGTGGACTAAGAAAATGAATTTGGTGGTCCGTGAGACGTCAACTACGAGGGTTGATCCATAAATAATGTCGCTGTAGCTATAAATTCGTGTAGAATAAAGAGAGAGTAACGAAATCTCGTATCCAAATGCTTTAATCTATTTGCATTATCGTCTGAAAAATGTCGTAAAATACAGTGTACAGCAACTGAGATATCGAGATAGACAGAAGGCATAGTTGCGAAACGCGCGTCACGTCAATGACGTCTTTGGCGCACCAGACGAAGTTTCCATAGTGTGTTATGTCCAAAGTAGCATATTCGTTGTTCCAGCAAAGCACTAATGTCTGTTCATCCTTATTATCTCATAATTTATTAATACTTGAACAGCCCCGCAGCTCAAGTTTAAGAATTTACACAATATTCGAATTGCATTTTATAGATCTTCATGTATGGGATCAGAACAAGAGTGACGTCATTGTCTGACATTGTACATAAAGGTCTTCCGGGTTTCGGACTCTCCTCTAGAGACTCAGCTGCACCCGTATCGCGCTGATTGTACCTTTACAGAAGCCTCATATTAACTGTTGTTTCACCACATGTCTAACTAAACAGCTCTAGAATCTCAAATGGTGATTTTCTAAATTTGAGGCAAAACCGCATACATATCCGCTGACGCGTTTGTCAGAAATCAACATTTTTATTCTCGGAAGTAACAAGACTTAGCACTAGCTATCGAACATCAAACTGCAGTGACAATAGTAAAATTTCAACAATGGGCGGCAGAAATATATTCCGTCGTCGTATTAAATTTTCATCTAATTTGGCGAGTTAGTTTGATTTTGATTTGTATTTGTGATTGCCTTTGAAACTTGTGTTCATGTAATTTACGTTATTCTAACGTGCGGCGCAATGGCGTCGGTGGCATACTTTGAACGTCTATATATTTGGAACGGAGAAAAGATTCCAACTTTATATTTATTCTGTAAATCAGAACTGAATTGCAGTTTAGCTTGATATCATTTTTATGATAATGCTACGATGAATAAGCGCGCAATGGACACAGTGACATTACTTCTGGATCACCCCCTGTAGATGTATCTGTAACATTTTTGATGGATCCGTCAATTTGCACGATATCTGTCTTAGTTCAATTTAAGATTTTCATACTGAGAGATAGAGAGAGTGAGAGAGAGAAAGAATTTCGAAAACATTATTCCAAAAGACTTTTTAACAGTTTGGGTGTAATAAAAATTAAGATAAAGCTATGATTTTCAGCATACATGAACAAAATAAAAATCAAAAGGCACAAAATAAACATTGTTCAGCTCTCTAAGCACAGACAGAGACTAACCTTAGCCCCTATAATCATTTATCAGAACATTTTAGACATTTGTTTATCTCTGAAATACCATTTACCATTAGCATAGTTTCATCGGTATAAACAAAGGGGACAAATAACAGTCGGCATCTTTGATCAACCCACTGAGTTGTCATGTGATATTAAACATGAATTTAGCAAGATATCCCAGATATGTCTTTTCTGGTTGTTAGGTACACTAAAGTTTACAGATGGTATGTAGATAATATACATGTATACATCGCTTTGAAAAATTCGTTATTTTTCTTTAAAAGTTTTCTTCCTTGGCTATAACAAAAAATTGCACAATCAGTAAAGTCTAAATGGTACAGATAGGGTAAATTGGGGCAAGTGGGACAATGGGGTAAGTGGGACACATTTTATTCTTTTAGCGCCAGACACAGCATATGGTACGTTCTTACCAAGACGATAAATATTGCCAAAGCATTTCTATTGCTTTGTTTAGAAATAATAGTTCTACGAGTCTTAGGTATTCAAAAGTATGCACTGCTGGCATTTTAAATTTGAAGGTCCAGAGTAGGCGCGGTCATTCATTTGCGTAAGAAGGATGCAGCAGCATTGGTCAGTTTGAACCATTGTTATAAGTTAACCCTTTCATTGAGACACTTAAAATTATTCACTCGAGCAAGGTAAAACAATGGTCAATGTCTAAAGTCGAGCTTAAGTTTTATTGTTTCTTTTCGTTAAATGAGCGAATATTTATTAGACCATTTGTAAAATAAAATTTCTGACGTAAGCTGTGACTGAAGTGACGTAATGTACATGGGCACATATACAAATAACGTTATAAAATGGAAATTAACTTATAAAAAGGAATCATTTTATGTGAAAATCTAATACTCTTGTCTTAAACAGAAAGAGTGGTAATTTTTCGGTATGAAAATTTTCAATACACTACAACAACACGTCTACATAGAACTACAAATACGTAACGCTATTTCGATCTGACGTGACGTCAGTTTACTGTCGTCTTCTATGATGTTGCACCCATAATTTTGAGTCAGCTTTTTTATTTCAATCTTCATACTTCTTTTCAAACAGATGGAAAATAAAACAATGGTAGAAAATTATTATGATTGTAACAGTTTCGATATTATTTGAAACTTTCAAACTCCACAGTCAAGCAGGTGATTGAAGCTGTGCCATTTACTTCAATATACTGGGGTAACTGGGACGCCAGTATTTTGACTTTACAAGTTCAGCTATATATTTTGATGTAGAAGCTCAGGGAATAAGTTGAACACTTTTGGTATACAGAATCTTGCTGGGAGCAATCTGGTGTAACGAAGTATCAGTTAGCTCATGTTAACTTAGCGAATTCGCTAATTTGGCTTTACCCCACCCACTTATTTCGTTTGTTTATCTATTATTTTTTAAACACTCATTGCATAATAGTATGATTTAAATTGTTTCTGCACCGATTCTTCATAATAGTAATGCCATTTTAACAAGTGTCGACGCCATAATTCTATTATTTTTGAGAAGAACACTTACAAAGAAAATGTAGTGGGTGGGGTATTTTGATATCAACTTTGAATGGAACATATCCGTTCTCATGTTAATATAAGTACGCTGTTTATAGTTTTTGAGAATTTTATTATACTGTTTTTGCATATTAGAGTTAATGAATTTGTTAAAATAACTTAAGCCCACAGTAATTAACTGAACTGCCGGAGTAAAGCTTATCCCTATAGTTTTGCTTTGTTATCTACAACCGATATTATAAAAAGGAACAACGCGTTTGGATTTCTGCGTTTCTCTGTTCTGTGGTACAAATGTTTTTATCTGCAACCTAAATTCATGCATTTTTCTTTTATAGTGAACATAAATGAAAGTTGAAATGCTTTAAATTTATTTGCAAATAGTGTCCCACTTACCCCAAATAATTGGGTAAGTGGGACATTTGACTGCATGGTATTAATGTTGTCCTGTTGTTTAAGATAAACTGGTACAAGGGATCTTATGTGTAATATGAAATCATGTGATAGGGAGTTTTAAGTGCCAACAGATTTGATCTCGTTCTATCTTATTATCCTATGAAAGCAGGTGCTTTTCCAATAAGTGTCCCACTTGCCCCAATTTCCCCTATACTGTTTATAAAAACATGTAGAAAGTAACTTTAAACCTGAAATAATTGCGGACCCTGCTAGAAATGCCTCACTAACTCTGACGTCACCATGTACACAAATCAGAAGCCAGTTTTTCAAAAGCGAGAACGACATAAATTTGTCCATATATGTAACTATGTATGTTCACAATATGTACTGAATTTACTAACTTGTACGTATGAAAATAGGCTGAGAAACATGACAAATTCGATAGAATAAGAGATATATTATTGATACATGTATTTACCGTACGTATTTAATTCGATATAATAAGAGATATATTATTGATACATGTATTTACCGATAAAACAGGTTTTTCTCAGTGCCATCACAACTGTCAAGATCCATGAATTGCAGGTATACGGAAATATGAAAATGACAAGGAGCGCATAAGTTTGACCTTTGATCCAAGAGATATGTGGTTATCTCTCCAGTTCGGCTTTTGCTTTGTAATTGATGAAGTGGCTTGTGCAATCTTTGAGAGTACATGAACCTCTTGTTTAGAGACATCATCTGAGACAGCTGCCCCAAGGTATTTGAAGCATGTTACCGTAGCCAGCTTCTGCTCTTTTACCTTGATCTCCCTCTGGATTCCATTGGCGCTGTTTGTCATCAGTTTAGTTTTCTCAGCACAACACCCTTGGTCATCACAAAATTGTCACCTTTTAAAATGTAAAAAGGCATCAAGATGTATTTATACACCTATCATAGGTGAAAATCTTGATCTGAACAGTGACCTATATATAGAGTGTTTATAGGTCACTGATCTGAAGGAGCCTTGGATAGTGGCAAGGGGTGTGCCGGCAGTCTTCAATAGTTTGGATTACATACTATCATTGGCTCAATAACACTGAAACTCTATTGAAAGGGACGTAAAACTCAGTTTCATCCATTCATCAAGCCTAGATCTGACCACGCTGCCATTTTTTCGAAACATTGTCAGTAGGGTCAAGTCGGGTAACTTCGGACAGCAGGTAAATTCGGACATAACATTTCAAACAATGCAAATCCAGATGCGACGGCTCATAATGAGCCGCCTCATCAGGATTTTCACTGCTTGGCAAGTTTAATTTTGTTTTAAGGTATTTGGATACACAATAACTCTGTATTGACTTGTTAAAACACATAACAGAGTTATTGTTCATGGCGAAATCAATCAACTATGGAATATATAAAAACTTACGATGTCTACAATAAAGATCCCAAGTTTTCGGGCAGATACGTCTGTACACAATGTGGAAACCGCGATCAGAGTGGTCCTTAGGAACCAGAATGATCAAGGTCTTTACATTTTCAATTCCATCTGCGCATTTTTGAGGCATTACTCTATGGTAGACCCGGAACAACAGGAAAATAAATAATAGGGCAAGGATCGGCTGTGCTTGCAGCAGGTGTAGTATTTAGGCAGTCTTTTTGGGGGACATTTTTGAACTTAAACATTGTTTTTCTAGGAAACAAAACGGTGAAATGTTTGTTTTTTTGTTTTATTCTGTATCATACAATGTAAATTTTACTAAAACAATATGCATAAGCATGCCCCATCGACTGAATATATTTTTCATGACGTTTTTCATGAAATTCATTTTTTTTTGAAATGTAAAAATATACTTATTATCAAGATAATTGCAATTTTTCTCACCAGTTTGTTTCAAATACCCTATATTAAAGATTATATGATTTGCAGAAATGAAAATGCATCCATGTGCTAGAGACATGAATTTTAATGGAAAATGTGTAAAAAAGTATGTATAAATACAAAAGTTTGATTTTTAGGAAAACAAAACGGTGAAAAATTTTCTTTTCTTATCCAAATGTTTTATGGCCCTTTTGGTTATTCAGCTGGTATAATGACATGAATGCCCCACCAATATTTTTATTCGCTATTCGTCTACCTTAATTACAAACAACTGACATATAAAGGAAACAATGTCACTGTCCGAATTTACAAGCTGTCCAAATTTACCCAACTTTACCCTATGTACAGCCAACTTGTTCTTGCAGGATAATGTGCCAGCAACTACAAAGATAGCAGGCAAACTGAAGTAACCCATTTATACTACAGTTTGGGTCTGTTTCCGATTTTTCTCCCTTCGCGAAGACTCTTGTATTGAGCAGGTTACTGCATCGTGGATAGCTCAAATATACACTTCCATCTTCAGGCCCAACGCCCCCTATCTGAATAAGTATTCGGCAGCCTAAGGTGGAGGAAATATGGTACATGTAATGGATTCTGTCCCCATGTTGTCGTAAAACATTTTCCGGAGCTTAACTTTGACTTGAAGTGGTGAAGGGAATTTTTTACACTTCATTCAGTGACAGAACACACTGAGTAGGAGTTGAGTGAATAAGAACCATAACCCACCAAATAGGAATGAATTACTGATATCACAGAATGAAATTTGTGATATCACAAAGTAATTTAGTGATATAGCTAAATAGACTTTGAGATATCGAAAAGTGGATATGTTTTTTGTGATATCATTTATTCGATTTCGTGATATCACAAAATAAAATTAGTGATATCACAAAATCGACTTTGTGACATCACTTACTTGTATTCGATTTTGTGATGTCATTAATTCTATTTTGTGGATAACACTAAATCGCACATATTCTGTGATACCCTTTCACGTTTCTCGCTTGGTTCGTATCAAACTGAGCCGATAGTTCTTGTTTTGTTATGGTTTCTAGTGTCCAAAATATTGGTCCAGCCTATAAAATTCAGTTTTACTCTATATTTTACCCGGGCAAAAAAAAAAAAAAAAAAAAAAAAAAAAACAGAAAAAAAACACAAACTATATAAAATCCAAAAAGAAAATGTTGAATACGTTTTGCATAGAACACTTAACAAAATTGCTAACTGGTCAGTTGTCTGCTTTGCAGAAATATGATTTTAAAGCATATTTTCAAACGTTATTGTCATCAAAGTTTTGGACTGTTATTCACTGATTAACCCATTCCATTCGGGATATCCCTTTAGGGGTATCTGGGCAAACAGACATCATTTCTACAAGAGTTAGTTAGACCAATATTGTCAAAATATTCTTGATTTTTGATGCAGACGACAATTTCAGCAGACGACAAAAAATACCCAGAATGCAATGGGTTGAAAGATACAGTATTGATAAAAAACTTATCTGGAATTATATCAGAGTTACGACTCCTTTTTGTAAACAAATGTATACGATAATTCAGCTGACGACAAAAATACCCAGAATGCAATGATTTAAAAGATACAGTATTGATAAAAAACTTAACTGGAATTATATCAGAGTTACGACTCCTTTTTGTAAACAAATGTATTCTTTGAAAACCGACCAAAATGCATCAAACATAGTTAAAACAGAAAAGAAGTAAATACAGTTTCCACCATAAAACCGTAAAACTCGTACAATTCCTTAATTTATCAGTTCAAATTTTGATATCGAAAACATTCAAACATTCAAAATTACTTCCTTTTGAAGGGTTATGCAAATCTAAAAAAAAATGCATCAAATTGTATTAATTCATTCTGCAAACGTATAATAATGATAATAATAATAACAATAATAATAATAGTATCAATAATCATCATCAAGGATCATACGTCTGGTAAATTCAATAACATTTGCATTTGTTCTGCTATTTTGAAGCTATAATAATCTAAATATACACAGGACTTTGCTCTATAGTGGAAATGGTGACCAATTAGTAATTTTCTTATGTTTATACAAAGACCTGGCCCCAAGATTATAAAACATTTTTCATGCGCAACTCAGCTGAGCATGAAATTTTACCTGCTAATAAATAGCAAATTATTGATAAGTACAGTTGTTTTGTTGCTCAGTTTAGTTGAGTACGAAATTTTCTCAGCTGATAAATATGAAAATGCCAACTTTTCTCTGCTTATGAATATGAAAATGCCAATATTAGTTGGCATTTTTATATTTATCAGCAGAGAAAATTTCGTACTCAGCTGAGTTGAGCACGAATTTTTTTTTATAACCTTGGGGCCTGATCAGCCTTGCTAGCTAATATGTGTATCAAAACATCAGCCAGTAAAAGAGGTTGAAGCTCGGCAAACAAATGCTTGTCGTTATAACTACTTTCTACATTCATGACTCATAAAGCAGGTGTTTGATCAGGAAGTACACGGTTTGCCATTTCATCTGCATCTTTTAGCCACATTACTTCATTGTTAAACCAAACTGTCCAATTTAGGACAATGACGGTAATTTTTTAAGTGTCACAAGTTTTTGAATTTTACGGTAGCTGCTCCGGCGAGTGCGATAGACCATGAAGCAGCCCTGGTTATCTATGCATATATATGTATACAAAGGCTGTTACACGGAACGAAAAAGAGCTGTTCCGGAACGAAAAAGAGTCATGGTTACGAAACGACCTGATGACCAGGTCTTTTGGTAACTATGACTCTTTTTCGTTTCGTAACATTTCTTTTTCGTTTCGTTACATCCTTGAAAACAAAGTTAACCGGGACCATGCAGTATGTCTAGCAATTCAACGGAACATAAAATTAAAATGAAATTATAAAGATTAGGCTCATTTCACCTCTGTATGGATGGACAGTCGGCGCCAGGTGTGTGCCACTATGGTTACGTACCGCTGAGCCACTTGGGGAACGCCGTTACGAGAACTGAAACAGAACAGAACAGAATATCTACTCAGTATGTTTTAGAGTCCAATGGGTCAAGAGCTCAGCCATGCTTTTTGACTAGCCACTGCTTATTGGTAAAGGTGACCTGTAAAATGATTGACATGTCTTATCAGCTGAGTTTACAACTAAGTCTGTATGACACTAAAAAACTTAAATCAAATTAGACGCAAACTATACGGTTCACAAAAAGTAGGGGATATTCAGGTTTGAAAAATTGTAGCATATACAACAAATGTGATATCCATATGAAACGCATAGTATCGATAAGATAAACATCCGTTAAGACACTTTTCATGAAAGTTTGGACGATATTTCCTGTCACGTGATCTGCATACAGTTAGTTTCAGACAGGGGGTCAGGACAAAAATGTGGTAAATTCGAACAAAAAATTATTCAAATTTTTCAACTAGGCTAACTTTTCAATGCACTTTTAAGTTTTGTATGCTAAAAGATTTTTTTTCTTCTTCAAAACGGTCATTTTGGGAAGAAAACCAGAAAACAAAAATCGAACAGGTACATCGAGTCACCGAAAAATTTACACGTTTATGGCTTGCACTCTTTATTTTTATGAAACAGCGCGTAAAAGCAATTTTCAGCTTGTTAAATGAATCAAAACGAGTGTTTTTGTGTAAATTTTGTAATCTGAAAAGGACCTGTTTTTGTAGCAGATTCTTGTGAAAATTGGGTGTCGACCCCCTGTCTAAAACGAATTACACGCAGATCACATGACAGGATATGTCATCAAAATTGTAATGCAAAATGTTTAATCGAATATTTTTCTGATTGACACTTGCCGTTTCAGATGGATTTGATATGTTTTCTAATTTATACAATTTTTAATATCTTAATATCCCCTACTTTTTGTGAACCGTATATGTGTAACTGTTGCCACTTTTGTTCTGTTGGGTAAATTTCCAGCAAAAGTTCTCGTTAGGTAAGCCATACTGTCTGGGGATAGCTGTTACTCCCCGACGATAGTGTGGCAATGTAATCTATACTGTCTGAAAATAGCTGTGAAGCCTTCTAGTGGCATTACTTGCTCGGAGTCTTTTACCTGCGACATGATATATACACCTGGGAAAAACCCTGCAGCTGAATGCACTTAGCTATAGGAGCAAGTACCGGGAAATAGTGGGACCCGCTAGCGAAGAAAACGGCGTGCTTTTCACCGATGGTCTATTGTGCCGGAAACACTCTGAGTATGTTAACATAATATGTCTGCGTAAATGGAACATATCCAGGTCAGACTGCTGGAGTCAACACGGTTTGCCTTTACATCCCCATCCGTTAGACTGAATGATTGAAAACGAAAAGAATTGTTTATCTTTTAGGACAGTTATTGTAATTATTTTAGGTCTTCTATATTTTATAGAAATTGAAGGGTAAACTTATGATTTTTCCATCAACTTACATATTTCTACAACGTCTAAAAGAGAATGTGTTCAACATGACTCGGCAAGCATGGCGGAGAGGGCAAAGGTCGGGGAAGAGGAGACGGGGCTTAAGAAGGTTTAAAAACTGCAATTGTTAACACGTGAAGCGCTAAATATGAAAATAAGCTGAATTTGCAAACAACATAGACCCTGATGAGGCGGCTCTTTTTGAACCTTCCCATCAGAAATTACATCTATATACCGTTTGCCCTCTAGTCTTCGAATTTTCAGTATGATTAAGCTTGGACATTTTTTTTTAAATTTTGCAGACGTAAAATTGTCGTCTACATTTTGCCGCCGTAATGGTCAAAACATCATTTTCTACGCCCATGGGCTTAGAAGTCTAGGCATTATTTACCCACAACGCATCTTGACATATATGCTGCGATCGAAGGTGGTCTCACGAGACCGCATCATGCGACCTTATTGTCCTCATATTTTAGAGAGCTTCACTGACAAACAAGCTAATCGCCTAGATGTTTCGTGAATACGGTTCCGCTGAGCCACCTGAGGAACATCGTTAAGAGAATTGAAACAGAACAGGGGCCGTATCCATAAAACGACTTAAGTGGTTGCTATGCTGTTGCTAAGGCTTAATTTCTTTGAAGGAGATTCCTTACAACTATGAAATTTGCTCTGGAGGAACAGTCTTTTTAGACTGTTCCTCCAGACCAAATTTCATAGTTGTATGGAAGGCTAATAATGGTATTAAATCCACGACGGTATGGTATGAAGCACCCATGCTTGAAATCCACCGCTGGAGTTTTTAGTGTCACCTTATGATTTTTTTGGTTGTAATAATGTATTTGATTATTGTTGCTAAGCGTAGAACAAACTTTGTGGAAATGCTATACAAATTACTGTGCGACATACCAGCTGATTTGTGATCAGATGTTAATATTATCTGCGTGAATATTGTATGAGCCAAGGGAAATCTAAAGAGACGAATGCATTTTGGCAACGGCGGGCCTGGTAAAAAACAAATTCATTCCAACCTTGCAATTTAAAAAACCCCGATAAACTTATGGAAACTGCTAGCCAAAAGAAAATGATGTTTTTCGATGTTTTAGAGACGTTCTCAGTTAAGCTGGACCATTCGCGGACAAAAATGGCCATATATACAACCATGCCAGAATTCAAGAAAAATTCACGACCATAATGCTCATGATATCTGCTTTAAAGCTTTAAAATATTTTCAGATAATAGTTTAAGATTATGGAATACCAACCATGTTTAGAGACATACACTAACAATTAAAAATGGCGTATTTTATGACGTTATTTAGATACGTGGAAGAACGATGTCGCATACGATTTCTTTGACATGCGTAGCATTGCACTTTTACCAATCTACTGACATTTGATTATTTTGGCTGGTCTCAATTTAAAATGTTTTTCTTTGCTTTTCTGGAAGAAAGGGGTTTTCTATGAAGCGCTGCTTAATCAAATGACGTCAACGCTTTCAAAACGTGATCTTAGTGACGTTGTGACGTAGGTTACGTGTGACGTAGGTTACAGTACACACTTTTTAACGTTTTTATACCATTTAATGTTTCAGTGCATGAAATCTAAGCACACCATCTTGTAGCTGTTACTAGGCAGGATTTTGCATATGAGTTTCAGAGCGATTGCTTTGCTCAGTTTTAAGAAAAGCCCGTGACGTAAGGTTACATTCTTAAAGAAAAATGCTAGGATAATGTACTTTGAAGTCGAGTAAAATATACAAAATGGACCAAAATTGCAGAAATGATATAAACTATTAAGGAACACATATTTCTTTGTGTGATCTTGTACGTTTTATGATGCTGGGCCATTTTAGTTAATACATGTATCACGAATTTAGCGCTGTGACGTAGGTTACATAAAATTTGCGACATGAGTTCCCAGTCTCATTTCGTAGCTAAAACTACCCTTTAGATATTGTTTAAGCGGAGAAATATATAAGAAATCACCTGAATTTAATAGTGGAACTCGAGTGATTTATCTTTTTTAGCCGTGCGGCGTTCATATCTATACAACGGCAATATTGCGACATTTAAAAACGTCGCCTTTTAAATCAGGGTATCATTATTCAAACCAGTGTTAAAACTGTCTAACAAAACGCATGCATGTCTTGGTACTTTTATCTACTTCTTTAGACAAAGGGCTACTTGTCAGAGGGTAAACAGGACCGTTATTTTGTAATTTAAAGAAATGTAATACGGAGGACAAAAATAATAGCTAATGACCCAGCTTAACTGAGAACGTCTCTTTAGTGCGTTAAGCATACCTTTGCACAATTTTGTCTTTGAAGAAAAAGAAACGACATGGCGTTATCACTAAACTCCTCAAAGTGGCCAACCCCGAAATTTCGTTTGGCCTCTTTCAGAAGTTTAGTGACACATGCTCTCTAGCAGTTTATATTTTACAAAGCTGAATTTTTGTAGCAATATGGTTCCCGACATATACATCGAACAGCATTGTTGTATAATGCAATTTATTTGCAAAAACTTGATTTATTTTTTGATTTTCCATGTGGGAATGGAATTGAGCTGTTACATGTATTAGTTATAAATGGTTAGTATGCACGAAAACGCAGACTTATTTGAATATTCACTGTTTCATGCGCCATCGGCTTCGATGTCGTTGCATGCTGAATAAGATTTAATCGATTTGACGGCTAGAGCTCAGCTTCTGATAGCACATAGGCCGGCGAGACAAATATATCGGAGAGAGTTATATTTTATATATTTCTTAAATTAAAAGTGAATACATGAACATATTGATTATTACTGTAGATTTAAATCTTACGAGGATTTTATTACAGTTTCATTGTAATTGACACGAGTGGATCAATTCCGATGTCACAGATGCTAAGATACTGAATAAGACGTTGTTCTCTTGTTAATTTCACTTTTTATCAATACCTTTCCCTTTTCTACCGTTTTCTTGACATTTTAAGAACATTTGTGACTTTTGGACCAAAATTCAAAATTATGGTGAAATTAAAAAGTTCAATTCAAACAATAATTGTATTCGCCTTTTATTTTATATATAAAATGGTTCTTCCTGATGTATTTACGGCGGTGGTTAAGCTGGAATTTCTAATTAAGGTAGAAGAACGGATGGTTGACGCCCTAGGAAAATATACGGTAGAATCCATGGACGTAGGAGATCATGTTCCTGACGGCATTGTGACGTAAGTTCAAGTTTTTGTGACATGGCGACAAGCCATGGGAGTTTGCGAGTTGAGCATACTTAGTCCAGTCTGAGCACATGTAGAATGCAGAGAGCAGCACTCTTACGTTGTCCCTAATGTACGGCTATTTTGTTAATTCATTATTGCATGAAATTGCTGCTCATACGTAATCATAAGTACATACATTTTGTTCCTTTTTTTCATCAAATTCGACAGTAAACGGTAGATATTTACATTGCACACCCTAAACACGCCTTGTAAACGTAAAATCCATGCACCCCTTACTGAAAATTAAGCTTCTGAAACAGCCAACATTGCGATTTTGTTCAACTTAACATTTGCGTTGAAGCAGGAAAAGATTGATTGAGTTATCATAAAACTCTGGCAAGGCGTTTTCAGGAGTTTTGCGACACCTGTGTCTCCTATCTTTTACAAAGGCTCAAATTCTGTACCAATAATGTGTCGGATACCGTACATGTACTTATCTGGTCATAACATGGAAGTTCCAAAATTTCCGAAAATATGTAAATGAGTATTGTGTTATAAACGGTAGCGTTGTTATGTTTGGCTAGATTTTCCTTAGAGGCCTGGAATTCTACTTACCATGTGGGAATAGAATTGTGAGTTAACAAGGTGTGCCAAAGTTCCGTGGACGGTAAATCCTTTTTTTAAATTTTCAAATTTCTCACCCATTGGACTAGTATATCCCTGTCTACAGCTAACTTAGATTTTTCTATCCGGCCTCTGTCTCAGCATAGGCTCTGGAAGCTGTCAAAAAATGTCAATTTCGACAACCCCACTTGTGAATTTCAACAATCCCACTTCTTGTTAATTGACATTTAAAGCCTACTGAAAGTAAAAATGACTGTTTGTATGGTTTGGGAGACAGATTTTATATAAGTCAATGACTTACTTCTGTATCCCTTTCATTTTACTGTATATTGCTATGTAATGTAAATATTGTTATAAATATATGCATGTGTACAGTATATTGAATAAAATATTGTTTACAATAAACTCACTTCTTACTTGTCATGTAAATTACGTGCGGAATATAAAATTGACAGCCAGCAATATACAGAAAATGTCATTGTAGATTTCTGATTAGCTGTCAGTCCCGAAAAATACGTGCACAAAGTGAAATTAACACATATTTCATATCTATTACTTGAGGTATATTGGAATGGCTTCAACAAAAACGTTGGAATTCAATGAATATTCTGTTTTACAAAATATAATGTGTGAGAAAAAGAATCAGCGAAGGGGTTGAGGTCTCGACGAGCAAATCTCAGGCTAGTTTTCACGTTTAATATTTTTTATGCTCGGCAAGTCTCGCATAAGATTAGATAATCTGAACAACAGCCTGAGATTTCCTTTTCTCATCCATTAGACAAGGATATTCCTTTCTAGAGGTGTCTGAGATTTTTCTATCTCGGTCTGCTATCTCAGCCTAGGCTCAGAAAGCTGTCTCAAAATATCAATCATTGCTATAAAGTACAGCCCAGTTAATAACACACTTTAATTCAACAAGTCAACTTGCTACCAGTCATGTAAATTGCATGCAGAATATGAAACTGACACCCAGTAATGTACAGGAAGTGTCACTGCAGATTTCTGATTAGCTGCCAAAAATGCATGCACAAGGTGAAATTAACATACATGTCAAACTATTAATAGAAAATTAGCTTCAAGTCTATAGGAATGGCCTCAACAAGAAGTTAAGAATTCAATGAATATTCTGTTTAATAAAACATGGGTGACAAAAATAATCAATGATGGGGTTGAGGCCTTGACAAGGAAATCTCAGACTCGTTTTCAGATTATTTAAGTCTTATGCTCGGAAAGCCTCGCATAAGACTAATTAATCTTCAGATTATTTAAGTCTTATGCTCGGAAAGCCTCGCATAAGACTAAATAATCTAAAAAAAAAGCCTGAAATTTCCTTGTTTCGGCCTCAACCCCATCATAGATTCTATTAGTCTCGGCGCCAACCTCATCATAAATGCGACAAGTGTGCTTTCACTGGTGTCTCATATATTTTGCAGGTTCCTTTCTAGTGCTCGTTCAAAGAATGAAGATGCACTTAAACCTCATTTTATAGAAAATCCCATCAACGCCTTCCACTTTCTGAAACGTTTGACTTTTGAATGGCCCGATATTTTGAATCATATAAATTGCGAGGATTGTGTAGAAACACAGGCAGCAAAAAGTAAGTAAATACGGTAGTGCTTTCAGATTCTAAATAATGGAGGAGTATTTTGGTCACATTTTTCCATAAATAGAATAAAACATTTTGTAGCTTTGCGCAACAACATTATACAAGAAAATATCTCGAAGCTATCATTGATTATGTCTTTGTGTTTCAAAATCTGACTCTGCTTCTACTTATAAAGACCTATGACAGCTGAAATGTACATTTGATTATTTAACTGATGAACAAGTAAACTTGACTTTAAACTTGACTTTAATTGTTTTCAGCTCCTCCCAATAGTCAAATGTTAATTTGAAAAACGTGTAGTACAGGCATGTCATATTTTGGTGGGGCATTCCACCCCACCCCACAAACCCACCCCACCTGTCCCCTACCCCGTTGTGCCTTAACAAAACCAGTTTGCATAGCCGTATGCGTTTTCTACGATTACACAAATTACATGTGAGTGAAAAGCTAAAGCAAGAGTGGCGTTAGGGGTTATGTATGTGTGTGCTGTGTGTGGGGGACGGGGTGGTGAACGGTCATTTACGGCTAAAAACTAAATAGTGGGTGGGGTCACTAAATCCTCTGTCAGAGAGTAGGGCTAAAGCCATATTAGTTTGGAAATATCGCATAATGCTGCCTGCAAATGCTGTTTGTGCACAAATCTTTATGAAAAACGGTTAAAGCTTCTCCCTCGCTGACAAAATGTTGGTTGATGTGCATATATTGGGACGGAAAAAGTTTTTGAAAAATGGCAAATTGCACCACAAAATATGCCATTCTCGCTTTCCCGTCTGGCGGTGCAATACAAACAAAAGCGAGTCAATTAACTGAGCATTGTAGTTTACCATACAGTCAAGTTAAGGGTGTCAAACGTATGTTATTTTGGTTGCCAACTTTAATGATATCATTTTTCAACACTTTTATAAGAAAAAAAATAATAACAATAAAAGAAAGAAAAATGAAAATAACAAACAAATAAATAAAATAAAATTCAGAGAGGTTTTATCTGTTTTAAAATGGCCAAATACGGTACTTTACAATGACGATACTGTAGTGGAAAGCTTGCAACCGATACATCACGATAAAATGTTACATTTTATATCGCTTAGGAGCCGCTCGGCTTTTAATAGACTGAAATCGATAATTGAATAGGCATCTCAGATGACAGTTACTGTAGCTTGTGTCAACTATTTATTGCTACAAAAATGAAACACTATTACTTGAGGCAAAATTTACAGAGCCACTGAGTACGCGAAAAAGCACCATATGTCGTTTATACCGAAACATACCCATACAAACATGCCTAAGCCTTACCGTAAAACTCTAAGTATTGGGACATAAACTTCTGAGCAAACAGTGTAGACCCAGATCAGACTGATCCTGAAGGAGCAGTCTGATCTGGATATACCCAGACCAGTCTGATCCTGCAGGAGCAGTCTGATCTAGATCTACATTGTTATACATTCCAATTACATCCGTTAGACGCATTATTGTATGAAAAACCAAACTGCTCATGTTTTAAGACAGTTAAGTAATAATTTTAGGTGTCCCAATATTATGATTTTTTACGTTATAAAACGAGTTCCGTCACGCAAAATGTGCAAAACGTTTGGCTAACTTGAGGATTCACATTAGTCCCTAATTCCAAACAATCTTTGTACAGCCTTTGTTACCCCCGTCCATGCGTAAGTCCCGTGCAGTACGTCCGTCCAGTATGTGCGTTCCGTACGTCCCGTTTCCGTTCCATATCTTTTGAAAAAAATGGTGTATTGGATTCATATATACACAGATAGATACTCATAAAATACAGGTCAAGTTCGATTTTGGGTAAAATCCGCAGATCATTATGGGAGTTATGTTCCTTTTTCAACTTCATTTTCTGCATAAAAATGGTTTCCGTTCGATATCTTTTGAAGAGATCGGTGTTTTGTATTGATATTTTATACACATGTATATAATCATAAAATACATCTCAAGTTTGATTTTGGTTAAATCCGCCTTTCATTATGGGAGTTACATGTATGGTCCTTTTTAAACTTCATTTTGTGCGAAATAGTTCATTCTCTTTGTAAAATAGCGAAAAAAGAAATATTTAAAAAGATGAATAAATAAAAAATAAAAACAAGGAGGTGCATCCTTACTAAAGCTAGACAGTTATGTTTTCATTCCAGATTTTAATTTAGCTCTGTCAGTGATACGGCACCAGTCTAAGTTTGCCCCTGAAGCAGAGGAGGTTGATATAACAGGGGCTGCTATCGCTCTCGTACGTTTATGGTACACGTATAAACTTGACCTTCCCGCTCTTTTCAGGTAAGAACAAGTTTATTCTTTTAGCCAAGAATATTTGAAGCTGACAGGTCCATATTTAAGTTTGGACAGGACAAGTATTCCAGACAGGAATAGGAATAGACTAGTGGCTAAATGAGACCGATCATGTTGAACGTCATATCTGGATCTATAGTAGTATAGCCCTGGGGTCATATTCATAAAACGACTTAAGTGGTTGCTATGCTGTTGCTAAGGCTACATTTCTTTGAAAGAGATTCCCTACAACTATGAAATTTGCTCTGGAGGAACAGTCTTACAAAGACTGTTCCTCCAGAGCAAATTTCATTGTTGTAGGAAATCTCCTTTATAGAAATTTAGCCTTAGCAACAGCATAGCAACGACTTAAGTGGTTTTATGAATACGGCCCCTGGACTCTCGTCTATCGGGGTCTTAGGTGTTTATGATGTTTTTAAAGTGTTACATTATGGGTGCACCTCCAGGTTTTTTTTTCCGCCATTTCACCAAGGAGAACAACTTTTGTGACTCCTGTGAAAATTGAGTCTTCTTTTTAAGCAAAGAATTTTTTTAGAAGAGCAAATTCTTTCATTTGTGCTGTGACCATAATTGAGAAGCGAGGCAGAAATGAAAAATGGTAGAGCTGAGTAGTAAGGACTGTCACTTTGGACACGGATTTTCCCATGTATTTTTACATAGACTTTTGGCCTGAAAAAAAAACTATGTCTGCATGGTCGCCTAGTGTAAAATTACATGGCCGTGTCCAAAGATGACAATCCATGAGTTAACTTCCTCAGGCTAGTGAGCCTCTGTTAGGCCCTTGCAAAGCAGCAGAAGTCAAGTTCTTAGGCTCTCAGAGCTGTTCTTTGGACGATTCAGCGCCATTTTCCAACAAGAAATAGTCTTGGGATCATGCACGCAACTTTGAGGGACGTTGTAGGAAGATTGTAGGATCTGTAGGAGCACACAACTATACTTAGTGGGACCACGCGACGTCTTTGACCAGTTGTGACGTTATGTTATAGGAAGTATGTAGGAACTTTAGGATCCCACAAGAAAAACTTGCGGGATCACGCGACGTCTTTGGCCAGTTGTGACGTTATGTTTGGACGTTAATGACGTCAGTTATTTCTAGCCGAATTAAAATAGACGTTGGCCGCCATAGAAACTGCGCTTACCATATTTTAAAAGGAAATAGCAACATCCACATATCCACACAGTAATTGTGGAGTTAATGTGGATGATGTGGATTTGATGTGGATTTTTGTGGCTGTTTTGTGGAGTTGATGTGAATTATGTGGATCCACAATGTGGATGTTTTGTGGCTGATGTGGATCCACAATGCGGATGTTTCACACGTCCACATCTACACATTCGAAAGTGTGGATGCTGTGGATTCAATGTGGATGTTTTGTGGCTGATGTGGATCCACAATGTGGAGTTTCCACACGTCCACATCTACACATTCGACAGTGTGGATTTGATGTGGATGTTTTGTGGCTGATGTGGATGATGTGGCTGTTTTGTGGATGTTTCGTGGCTGATGTGGATGATGTGGATGTTTTGTGGATGTTTCGTGGCTGATGTGGATGATGTGGATGTTTTGTGGATGATGTGGATCCACAATGTGGAGTTTCCACATGTCCACATCTACACATTCGACAGTGTGGATCTGATGTGGATGTTTTGTGGATGCTGTGTGGAGTTTATTTGGATGATGTGGATTTGATGTTGATGTTTTGTGGCTGATGTGGATCCACTATGTGGTGTTTCCACATGTCCACATCTACACATTCGACAAATTAGCTTAGTATCTGCTTTCCTCTATCCTATACGAACAGACAGATGTAACTGTGCAGTCTGAGGGCACTGCGTGTTTATGCTTCTAAGAGGCATATTTCTGTGTCGGGCAAATGAAAATACTGTAAACGCATTTCACCGTTACACTGAGATACTAAGTATCATATGTATGTCAGCATGTACTTGTCCTAGTCTATTCTTGAAGTATACAACAGACAGCTGTAACTGCACAGTCTATTGGCACTGCATGATTATGTTTCTGAGGGTCATGTTACTGTAAACTCATGTCACTGTTACACTAAGATGTTCGTATAGGATAGAGGAAAGCAGATACTAAGCTAATTTGTCGAATGTGTAGATGTGGACATGTGGAAACTCCACATAGTGGATCCACATCAGCCACAAACATCAACATCAAATCCACATCATCCACATAAACTCCACACAGCATCCACAAAACATCCACATCAGATCCACACTGTCGAATGTGTAGATGTGGACATGTGGAAACACCACATTGTGGATCTTCATCATCCACAAAACATCCACAAAACATCCACATCATCCACATCAGCCACGAAACATCCACAAAACATCCACAGCATCCACATCAGCCACGAAACATCCACAAAACAGCCACATCATCCACATCAGCCACAAAACATCCACATCAAATCCACACTGTCGAATGTGTAGATGTGGACGTGTTGAAACTCCACATTGTGGATCCACATCAGCCACAAAACATCCACATTGAATCCACATCATCCACACTGTCGAATGTGTAGATGTGGACGTGTGAAACATCTGCATTGTGGATCCACATAAGCCACAAAACATCCACATTGTGGATCCACATAATTCACATCAACTCCACAAAACAGCCCCAAAAATCCACATCAAATCCACATCATCCACATTAACTCCACAATTACTGTGTGGATATGTGGATGTTGCTATTTCCCTTTAAAATATGGTAAGCGCAGCTTCTATGGCGGCCAACGTCTATTTTAATTCGGCTAGAAATAACTGACGTCATAAACGTCCAAACATAACGTCACAACTGGCCAAAGACGTCGCGTGATCCCGCAAGTTTTTCTTGTGGGAATCTAAAGTTCCTACATACTTCCTATAACATAACGTCACAACTGGCCAAAGACGTCGCGTGGTCCCGCTAAGTATAGTTGTGTGCTCCTACAGATCCTACAAACTTCCTACAACGTCCCTCAAAGTTGCGTGCATGATCCCAAGACTATTTCTTGTTGGAAAATGGCGCTGAATCGTCCAAAGAACAGCTCTGAGAGCCTAAGAACTTGACTTCTGCTGCTTTGCAAGGGCCTAACAGAGGCTCACTAGCCTGAGGAAGTTAACTCATGGATTGTCATCTTTGGACACGGCCATGTAATTTTACACTAGGCGACCATGCGGACATAGGTTTTTTTTCAGGCCAAAAGTCTATGTAAAAATACATGGGAAAATCCGTGTCCAAAGTGACAGTCCTTACTACTGAGCTGCTTACCCTGAAATGGTACCCGTAACGGAAAAAAAAGAAAAACAACAACAAAAACATTCAAACTAACTGATGGTGGGGTATGGCAAGCCAAGTGCACAATAAGTCTACAAACATAGGTTTGAAAGTGACAATTAATACCAATTCTCTGTAACCATCGAGAATGGTGGCTCACGCCTTGTCACAGATTTTAACGAAATTTTCTGAGCATGTTCGTTGTCACTCAAAAAGTGAATATTGAAATACAACTACCTATCTTTTTATGACCCGTTTTTATGGTAACGGGATTTATAATTTTTGGCCTGAAACTCTAAAAATATTAGTAAAAATTGATTATTTTTGCACAATTACATCTTCTAAACTTAATGTATTTATTGTAAATCGTAAATTGTTCTTACAAATATTACTCAGGATAAATTCCACAGCGAGTTACTAAAACGAATTCAGTTGACTGTAGAATCGCACATGTGCTTCAAAGGTGGGTGGGGTATCAAGATATTCAAATTCATCTTTTTCATCATTTTTAACCCAATATTCCAAAGCCCCGCGGGCACTCTGACATATCTTTACATATTCGCTGTCAAGAATGCTACTTCATGTATAACATTATGGAAAAACATGTGTGGGAAGTTACCATCTTCTTATCGTTACCATGGCAACCATTATGTTACCCTTTTAAAAACCAAAAGTGGAAGAATCACATTTAAATAAGCCTTTGTTCATCCACACCACTTTAATACCGCAATATGTTAGTAGATAAATACAATTTATTAGTCAATTCTTTGCTTTACTACAGTTTACTGATTGTGGGCCCAGATGGGAAGGTGTTAACGGTCATTTTAGAGGCCCGAACAGGTGAAAATTTTGTGCTAAAAATAGGCAACAAGCCAGATATGCTTTACCCCCTACCCCTTCCCCTATCGGGAGTTCTGTGGAGTACATTTTTCTTAAAACCTAGTATCTTACAAGTATTTTGCACAATGTAAGCTCTCCGGCTATTTTCGGGTTACGCAATAACAGCATGTTACAAACGTTACGAATTAAAAACAAAAATAAGATATAAAACTATTGAAACCTACAAAAGTATGGAAGTCACATTCACATGTTTAAAATCATAAAATGGTCTATAAAGAGAATCCAGTAGCTACAAATTATGCTCTTTGAAAGATCATTTTAGCTAACATGGCGTTACATACGTTACATTTTTCTTTACACTTCATTAAGATTGCTGTTTCCATCCAAAATAATTTATTCTTGTAATTTTTTCTTTCCATATTAGACCATAGGTTTGTTTCTGTCTAAAAGGCAATTTATTTATCTTTTCGAGTCAGTCAATATTATTATCTTATCGTTTATACTTTGGGAGAAATAGGATGTTGAAAACACTACACTCTTAGAAAATATTTCATAGCTCAATTATCACTTGCTGGGCACAAGCCATCTATGGTTACCTCCTACCCACCTCCTCTCCGTAGGAAATTTAAAAGGTCATGATTTACATAACGCCCAGTGTCTTACAAGTATTTTGCATGTTAACCCTCTGGCAATGGAAGCACTATGCTGTAACAGCTTGTTAAAAACGTTACCCATCAAAACGGGAAATATAATATAAAAATATTGAAAGTTACATAAGCATGCAAGTCAAATTCACACGTTTAAAATAATTCTAACAGAAGAATACAGTAGCTAAACTTTAAGATGTTTTAAAGATCATTTTAGCTTACTTGGCGTTACATACGTGATATTTGTCTTTGCAAATGAATGAATAAAGTAATTGCTGTTTTCGTTCAAAGTATTTTCTTTTTGTAAGTTTTCCTTTCCGTATTAGACCTTACCTTTGTTACTGTCTTAAAGACAATTTATTCATCTTTTTAGATCAGCAAATATTATTGTCATATCATTTATACTTTGGGAGAAATAGGCTGTTGAACATAGTGCCCACTTACAAAATATTCCATATCTTAATTATTTATTGCCATATAATTCAAATGCTTGAATAACAATATGGGAATTTAAAACAACAGTATAAGGTAAAACTGCCCCTGTCAGCCTATCCACACAGCAAGAACGGGTGGGACAATATGTTGAACGCATATCTGTCACTATTTCTGATAGCCCCTTGGCCGTAACTATCGCTTATAAATGTTACCTGTGAATTTTTCTTTAAAATCATATAATTTGAAGATACGCCGTAGAACAGTTTGTTTTTCTTTTATTAGCAGTTTCTTCATTAAAGAATCTTCGAGTATATGAGAAATACATTGTGCTTTGTTTATGATCATTAGCTATTACTAGTAGTGATTCAAATAACATTAACATATAAGATAGTTCATTACAATACCACTTATCAAGGCCCATACACACCCTCAGGGGGAATTTTTTACCCTATAATTTTTTAAAACTACAATATATCAGAAACAAAATGACACATGTTAGCCCTCTATACCAACCCGTATAGACTGGCTACGTGGAAACGCGTGTAGCACGGGCAAGTGTACTCGTAAATCGTATAGCACGGAGCCACACGGCGTAGCACGGCGATTGTTTACCGAGGGTAGGTCACTTTAGATGACAAAGACAAAGAGGAAAGAGGTATGTTGACATGCTGTTTTACTTAACTTGGCTTGTTATACATTGGTGAGCACATACATCAAACTTTGAAATCCGAATTTATGCTCATACTGTATTCTGGAGCTGTTAAGTCATTAATACGTTTAAAATTTACCACGTTATATCTACGATTTTTATTCTCACTATAGGTCAATAAAATCTTGATATAAACACATAATTCAATACAGATATGTTTTAGGCATTTGTCAATGAAAGTTTTATCAAGATTTATTATGATGCCACCTTGAAATGGATTATTGCGAGACACCACCCATTTTCAAAGTCACGGTGTAATAACGGATACCTTTCTGTGACGGCTACGGCTTTACCCGGAGCAGGCATCGGTATAACCCGGGTAACGCAAAAACAAATTCTTTCCTTTTCGGTCTTTGTGTCCCATCTGGAGCAGAATAGAATCCTGTTTTAGGCTAGTAGTAGACAATGAAAGACTTCTTAGACAAACACTGCTGATATAGGCCAGGTACATAGTCTTAACCTCCAGTATTACTGTAAAGACCGTTTCACACTGCCCGATAATATGGATGGATGGATGGATGACTTACGACTTCAACGTCCTTTTTAACAGTATTTCAGTCATATCAGGACGATATACAGGTGATAATAAAAGGCTGAGTGCAATGGAACCCCGTTTACGATTCAAAAGATTCCCGTCTACAGCGGGGCTTGAACCTGAGTCCGCTAGATCAGCAGGCCACCGCTTAACCTACTGAGCTACTTGGGCTCCCCCGACAATATGAAGGTATTGAAAAAGAAAGAAAAAATGAACCTCATTTGTTCAAATATACATCGACACATGCATTTGCACAAGGCAGGCAGAGTAGCGAAACGTCCAAGGCCACCAAATTAGCCAAGAGTAATGTGTTGTTTCGTCCACACCTATTGAGATGGGTATCACACTACGTAAGCAGCAAACAAAACTGCGAGAACGCACGGGCCGATTTGCGTCTTTGGTATTCTCGAATGGCATTGACAGGCTTTGTTGAAAGATTCAGACTAGCATGCGCAACTAAAATGTGTCTGCTTTAATGATACCGTAGATTCTTCTTCTTCAGAGAATTGTTGATGCAAGCGATAAAGACTGATCATAATACGAGTTGCATCATGGAGAAAGGATGTTCAATTTATAGGCAAACAGCAAAGACTAAAATCAGCCTGCGCATCCACACAGTTTGGCCCGGTCCTTTGCTGTTTGCATACAACATGTATGGACTCTGTGGAATCTGCATTTTACACGGTCTTACACGGTGGTAATACCAATTTCCCAATCTGTGCTGTCGACCGAGCCGTTCATTACCCTACATGAAAAAATGGCTGTGGACCGAAGCAATTACAACAGCTATTAACAAAAGTAACATTTACCGTCAACGGTAATGCTGTCGACTGAATTCTCGGTCGACAGCCATTTTTATAGTACCGTCTACGGTCGACAGCGTAGGTGGCAAAATTGGTATTACTACCGCGGCTGCAAAGACATATGTGCAACCAATCAAATCCTATGGCAGCAGTTTGAAAGGTCTACATATTAATTGAAATACGCCAAGCCACGTAAGACTGAATGGGTGTGCAGGATGGGCTTAGCTGTTGCTCACATACAACGAGCGTACACAGTTAATGCTCTTCGTGTACTCTACCCCAGCCAGCTTACATATGAGCCGCGTCACACAATAAGTTTAGGTTACTATCCGCGAACAGCAAAGACTCAAACCAGTCTGTGAGTCCAGCCTCCATTTTGTGTCTTTAATATTCTAAGGACCCATATATGGTCTTCGTGAGCAGCAAATACTCTGATTAGACTGCAAAGATACAGACTGATCTGAACCTTTGCTATTTGCATTTCCCATAAGCACCATGTTGCGTGTTGCGGCCCATATAACAGCGCCTAGCACAGGTCGAGGCTCAAGCAAGCTAAATTGAGACGTTTATTGATGAAGATGCAAAAGTCTATGCTCAACCCAGTACATGATCAGTGGTCCGCATCCCTGCCCGCACCCGTATATATGAGAGGCAGTCAAAATCACTGAGACATGTTCGCATTTTGGAAACCATTCAGTTTTTGCCTGCCCATCTATTTAAAGATGGACCACGTACTGGGACCTCGCATCGTGTATAAATGAATTCTCGGCTTAACAACTACTTCGTCTATTAAAAGTTAAAGATTTCCGGAAACAAACAAGTTCACATTATTCATTTCTTCCCTTTTAATGAGTCCAAAAGAAAAACTGTGCCCGTTTTATACCGTAGTCTTTCGAAAACACTGAGCCGTGTTACTCCGTTGCCACACCCATGTTATCCCGCAGCGCCCATTGAGGTATATTCGCAATTTATGTTTGATTCTGGTCGGTTCAGCGTAGAGATTCTAACTTGCTGAAGATGCTGATGCATGATTAACATGAAAAAAAATAGAATTGTCAAGAATATTGCCTTAAAAGAGCTGTTTGAAGGGAAAGTGGTGAGTTTGACTTTGTGGCAGCATACTTAAAAGAATAGTGTAAGTTTTGCCAAATAAATCATTGTTGGTATATGAAAGATAATTATATTGGTTGAAATTAAAAAGTGTTAGATGAAACTTACATCTTAATTTGTCGGTGAAATCTAACATTTTCTGAAAAGTCACCCGTAAACAATCGCCGTGCTACGCCGTGTTTCTCCGTGCTATACGATTTACGAGTACACTTGCCCGTGCTACACGCGTTTCCACGTAGCCAGTCTATACGGGTTGTGTACGTTGGAGCATTAATGTTTAACTTCGTTGTCAGTTACGTCTTACCAACTTAATATATTCACGTTATAATAGAAAATACGCATTGTTACACACGTGTAAGCAGTCGCCCTAAATAATGTTGGGTTTTGTATGCTGGTACTGGTACATAAATCGCTGTTTCAAAGTAATTGACAAAAATACGAAAAAAAATGATAAAAAACAAATTGAGACTAAATCGCAATCAAAAGCAGTATCAACTCGACTGACCAGCATTAACACCATTATTGTTATGCTGTCAGTCGCTTCTTCAGCCAACAGCCTCTTTGCACAGTAACCGCTTTGCATAGAATAGAAAACGTGTGGCTCCTGTGACCATAACTTGCATGTTAAATTGTTATCTACGTGATCTGTTTACACAGCCCCCATCGAATACATTGCAACATATTAACAATACGAAAATTTAAGGATTATAGAAATGGACATTGCAAACAGCATTCTGTCATCATCCTGTTCAAGTTCTATTTGTCATTCTGTTGATATAAATATTTAGTTGTAACTATCAATGACTAAAGATTTTACGAAAGACAAATTTCAGTCAGACGATTTTCAGTATGTTAGCTTCTTAAATTGTTGTTTGGATATTGCCAAAATGCTGTTTTATCTAACAGTATTTAAAATACTTGGACAAGACTGATTTGATTAGCAGTATGATATCATGAATAAGCAGGATATACATGGTCATGGAGATGAAATGCAGTAAATTATTTAGGTTAGCCCTTACTTTGCATGTATAGGTATGCACTTCCTCTGTTGTTTGATTACTGCTGTTCAGAAATATTGTATTACTGGTCAAGGGTATTGAAAATGAAGACTTTATAAACTCTCAATGAATAGTTGTATATGTTACTTGTTCGGTCTTTCTTTTCTTGTTTTTTTTTTCTTACTATTATGCTGCAAAGTTTGACTTCAGTGTAGATGAGTACATTCTGAAGGAGAACAATTAAGATTTGCTCGTGAATATCTGAACAGCAATGACCAACATTAACATATTCTGTTATTTCCATTTGCCATTTCATTATGTGGGTAGAGCTCACTCATAACACTGTCCCTGGAAAAAAATATTTTTGTCCAACTAAACGTATATATCTATATCTTCTTTTGTAGATCGATTTGTTAAGCGATGATTTAATATAGCCAGACTTAAAAGAGCAAGAAACAAAAGCATAGAAATTTAGATTATCTTAAACATAGCAGTTATACATTGCTATACTATCATGAGTAAGCTGCCAGTTCTCTTTTTCTGTATTAAATGTTTCTGATACTTTACTCCCAACCTCCTGGTTGACAAATTATTGTTAGGAAATACATTTTAAATGAACTTTATAAAGCAACGTATTAACACTACATTTAACATTTTCACACGTATGTTAGTTTTTTGACTGTAACTGAGCAACGTTGTTTCCCTTGGTAACGTAAAATATACGATAATTTTACACAACTAAGTGTGCACTACCAGCAAGTATTGACATTAGTTTCGATGCATAACTGTTTATGGCTGAAGTCTTCAAACTTCAGATTTACTATTATGCTTTTCTAAGCAAGAATGTTTCCCTTGGTAATGTAAAATACACAATAGTTTTACAAAAGTAAGTATACGCTGCCAGCAAATATTCACGTGAGTTTTAATGCATAACTGTTTTTGGCTGAAGTCTTCAAACCTCAGGTTTACTATCCTGCTTTAGAGTTTTTCAGTGTGCATGTAAAAACTGTTCCAAACCCTGTCAATAAACAAGCTGAACCACATTTTGTATTATTTATTACTGATTATCTTATATTTTTATACAAAACAGGACGACACTGCTCAAGTTCCGCTCAAGTTTTAACGTTATTAAACTTATTGTATATCAATTTATTCGAGGCCTATATGCAAAATTAATGCTGGCTTTTAAAAGCAGCTTTACCTTCTCTGAAGTTCTTTTTTAATTTTTTTTATTTTTTTTTTATTATTATCATTTTTTTTTTTTTGCCTTTCTGTTTTTTGTTTCTTTTTTCTTCTCTTTTTGCATGTTTCAGCTTTATATAACAAAATTTCATGTATGTTACCATCTTTCAAACTCAATTGTAAAAATTCTAAAAGAAAGATGCTGAGAAATGCCATTATGAAATACTTTGATTTTCGGTATAATAACCAAGTAAATAGCAAAACCAGGTTTGCATGTTCAGAATATGTCACGTTTCTAAACTTTACAATTTGAAGTGTATATAAAGTATACTGTGTTTAATCACGTATAAAACACTCTTCATGAATCCCTAAAACTAATCACGGATGAAAGTGTTGATAGGCCCAAGTACACAAAATATCATAAAAACTGCCAGACTTATATTTGTTATTGTATTCTATGTAAAAATGAAAAAAAAATCTAATTAGAGGTATTATAATGAACTATCTTATACATTAATGCTATTTACATCACTAATAGTAATAGCTAATGATAACGAATAAACCAGAATTTATTTTTTGAAATATTAAAGGATTCTTTTATGAAGAAACTGCTACTGAAGAAAACATGATTTTATCTAAAAATAATATGATTTTTTGAATAAAGTCATAGGTAACGTATATAACCGATCTTTATGCCCGAGTGAGATGCTTTCAAAATATTGTGCCACTGTTCCTTGCTGTTTCTGTAGGCTGACATATTCAATATTACACTTAGCTGTTGTTTTCAACTCCAACAGTGTAATTCAAGCACTTGAATTATAATGCAAGTGATAACTGTATTATGGAACATTTGTAAGGGGTTACTGTGTTCAACATCCTATTTCTCACAAAATATATAAGATAGGATAATAATTTTTGCAGATCAGAAAAGATGAATAAATTGCCTTTAATACAATGATAAATATATGGTCCAATATGGAAGGAATAATTTACAAAAAGAAAATATTTTGGATGGAAATAGCAATTTTGATGGAGTGTAAAGACAAATGTCTCGTATGTTAGACCATGTAAGCTAAAGGGATAATATAAACATGATAACTTTTGGCTACTGGACTGTTCTATTAGAATCTACTATAATTTTAAAAATAGGAAAGTGATTATTTTTTATTATTTTCAATAACTTTTATCCTATGTTTATTGTTGTAATGGGTAACGTTAATAACAGGCTGTTACAGCGCAACGCCCCATTCGCCAGAGAGCTAACGTGCTGCAAAATACTTCACAGATACTGGGCTTATAGAAAATTATGCTACAAAACCCCCCCTCGGGGGGAGGTAAACCATATCTGGCTCCACAGCCTATATATTCCAGAAGTAACATAAAAATATGTGTGTTTTTGAGTGGAAATTTCCTTTCTTTCTCCTTTGCCCCCCTCCCCTTAGAGGCTAACACTAGTTTGTCCACCCCACCCCCCTCCCCCTTAGAGGCTAACACTAGTTTGTTCACAGCATCTTTTGTTTCCTCCTGCATTCTCATATGCAAAGTTTAAGATTTTGTCAACAAGTGCAACGGTTAAATATGATTGGATTATAATGTCTTAGAGATATTTCACATTTTCGATACCCCCCCCCCCCCCAATTTTAAGCCCTTTCTGAACCCCTTTTTGTAAAACAAATGGCCCCAGAGCATACACAGTGTCATGATACAATGCATGATATATTCAGAATAGCTTTTAAGCATATTTTTTGTTGATAGTGCTGTTGTTCTAAAAATGAAACGAGATATTTATGAGTTTTTTTTTATTGAAAACGTCACTTTTCACCCCTTTTGGTGTCCCTTAATGGCCTAAAATCATTTTTTCACAGTATCTGTTGATTGTTTACACACAAGTGATATTAAAATAACAATTCTGACTGTATGAAGTTGTTCTTATCACACCATATAGAAATAAATGAATTCTTTTTTAACAATTAGTGTTTATGTAGTTTTTCAATAGAGGAGGTTTTGTTGCTATGGTTACGACCATAATATGATGATAGCTTCCCATACATGTGTTTTCGTTTTATAAATTTTTAAACCCCACTGTAAAATTTAATAGTATGCGTATATGTCAGAGTGCCCGCGCAACTTTGGTGTACCGATTCAAAAATGCCTAAAATGACAATTTTCAGGACCTGCTTACCCCACCCACATTCCATGGTATGTGAGACTACAACAGCAATTCAGTAAGGGAGATATTAGAACTAATTTTTATTAATAAAGGTCTGCATTTTCACAAACAGGACATATTTAGGCCAAATAATGGCTATTTTAACACTACTAAAAGGACTAAAATGTACAATTTTAAGAAATGTTTGGTTCATTTTTTGGCCAAAATCTTTGAAAGCCGTTACCATGGCAACGGAAGTGTGAATGAATGAAACAGCGGTCATTCATTTGTTTTTGTGATACATCTGACACTGTCAGCAAGTTTGAGCAAAATCGGAGACCATGCGTGAGCCACCCCTATTATAAAATTCTCGATGAGTACAGAGAATTGATATTAAAATCTTAAAAAAGTTCCTTCAAGAACTTCTAAACCAGATTTGAAATTCCCAAACATAGGTTTTTAAAGTTATAGCATAGGTTTTAAAAAAAGACATTCTAAAATCTATGATAAACCTTCTAACCTATGTTCCAAACAAATTATGCTTGCCGCTTGCACAATAAGTCTACAAACATATGTTTGTAAATTACAAACTCGGGTTTTTACTCAAACCTATGTTTGAAAATCACTGTCATAGGTTTATGGTTTTCTATCATGGGTTTTAAAATCTCTATCATATGTTTTTGAAACCTATGTTTGTACTCAAAACCCATGACTGAGATTTATTAACCTGTGTTTGTAGACTTATTGTGCACCTGGCATTCATAATGTTGTCCAAATTTGTGTTTGAAAGTTAACTCACAAGTTTTAAAATGTCAGATCCTAAAACCTATGATAGAGATTTTAAAACCCATGATTGAAATCATAAACCTATGATTATAGGTTTGACTAAAAACTCGTGTTTGTAATTTACAAACCTATGTCTGAAGACTTATTGTGTACTTAGCAAGCATAATTATTTTCGAACTTAGGTTAGAAGGTTATATCACTGGTTTTAGAATGTCCTTTTTTAATCGCCCGTTTTGAAAAACGGACGTATTATGTCGTGTTGTCCGTCCGTCCGTCCGTCCGTCTGTCCATCCGTCCGTCCGTCCGTCCGTTCGTCCGTCCATCTGTCCGTAAACGTTCTTGTGCGCGCCATTACTCAGTAACCATTTGGGATATTTTCATGAAATTTGGTAGGCATATGTATTAGGTTAGGGGAGCGTGTCGCGTACAAGAATGTTGCTCCCCCTTTCTTAGTTTCGAAGTTATGCCCCTTTGATTAATTTTTCCCTGCAAGTCTTGTGCGCGCCATAACTAGATAACCGTATGGGATATCTTTATAAAACTTACCAGCTATGTGTATGAAGTTCCAACAATGTGTCGCGTACAACAATGGTTGTTCTCCTTTTCTTCGTTTAAGAGTAACATCCCTTTCATTAGCCTACTTTTAGGCTATTTTGTGTGTACTTATCTTGTGCATGCCTTAACTTGGTAACCGTTTGGAATATCATGATGAAACTTTATAGCAATGTGCATGATCACATGAAAATGTGTCGTATATATGAATGGCTGCTCCCCCTTTCTTGATTTTGGAGTAACCTCCATTTCATTAGTATTTTTAGGTGTTTTCTCATTCACTCCATATCTCCTGAACCTTTTGAAATATTAGAATGAAGGTTTGTAGGAATGTGTATAATAATGGGGCAATGTATCCTGAACAAGAACCACAACTCTGGCTTACTTGCTGAGTTATCTGCCCTTGCATAAATTCATTGTTTACTCTGCAATCCTTAACCATTCAAACTCTATGGTGATATGATGTATATTGGGAATCATATATCAAGGGAAAGCAGTAGAACAAAAATGGTATATCAAGTATTATCTCCCTTGTATGACTTTGGCAAGCAACTCTACCTTGGAAGCTGATTTTTGGTATATTAATAGTATTTGATGTGTCAAATATTTAAATAATGTTGCAGTCATTAATTGTAGAGTGGTTACCTCTGTTTGTCTGCCTGTCTATCTTTTTGTAAGCAATCTTGTTCATTCTGTAATTGCTTTATGGCATTTAAACGGTCGCTTGCGAAGCCCTTGTAAAACCTATGTTAGAATTTTAAAGACCTATGTTAGAAAATTTCAAACCTGGGTTAGAAGTTCAAACATAGGTTTGCAATTTTTAAACATATGTTTGTAGACTTATTGTGCACTTGGCTTGCCATAGTGGGGATGGTTCTAAACTATCGTATATCTAGTAAATAACCTTCTATGCACAATAAACCAACATATATATGATCTTTACGCATAAAACAAAAATGCTTTTCATTGTAAATATTTGTTTTGAAAAGCAGAAAACATAAAAAGTCAATGATTATTCTCATGAGTCTCATTTCCTTTCTCTTTCATTATTTCGCACTTTAAGACTATGTCAAAGCCATATTTCAATTGAAATATTCATGATGTAGTCTTGACAGTATGCAGCGTATATTTTACCATTAAGAATGTTTAAAGTACCTTGAATGTAAGTGGTTTCTTAGCTTCTTGATTTAATATATTCTTCCAGGGGTAAAATTTACAATACAACGACCGACCCTCTGACCCCCGATGATGTTTACTACATATGCCGTGTTTTAGATGAACAAATGATGTACTACAGGGAGATTCTTTGGCTGGAAGAACTTGTCAGGCAGATAGATGATGGTTATTATACAGGGAAAACAAATCATGCTAGGGCATACAAAGCTTTAGCTGGAGCATACTCTGTGGTAATTACCGTAACCATATTAAATGATTTGAATATTGCACTAACGCCCCAGAAGACACACAAAGTTGAAACAACATTGAATAATCATTGAAGAAACTTTGAATCAAATTTTGTCAAAGTTGTGTGCCCAGTGAGCTGTGTCTCGCAGTCGGATTGAAAATAGCGCTGTTGAACAAATCTTGCAAATTTTGAATTTCTTACCTACGAGACAGAGTTTGTTCTATTTTTAGGGTGCTGGAAAATTCTGTCTTGCCCATGGGCTGGGACGGCTCACACGAACTTGAATTCTGTCTACCACTACGCGCTCCTTGAAATACGGTGCGCCCGGCTTGGCGATTCAATACTTTATGCATTATTCTTTCATAGGAATGAATTGCCACATCGATAAATCCAACCCAAGAAAGGTTATTCATTCTGTATAATCCCATTATAGCCTGTTTCAAGGTCTTAAAGTCGGAAAAAGATCCAAAATAATCAATGTTTCACCGTGACAAAGACTGTCGAGGAGGCCGCCATTTTGAAGACGTTACCAATTGACGTTTGAAATGACGTTGACGTTACGTCACAATTAACGTCATACACGCGCTTTCTGTAGTCGTCTCAATACAAATTGTGTTGTTTAATATAAATTTCAATTAGAAAATCTAAAAATTTCAATCAGAAAATCTAAAAATGCGGATTTGTCAAGGACCTATTTTCTACTTGTCTGTTCACTACAGCAGCCATGAGGGTGACACGGTTGTACTACTTACACTTGTACACGTTCGCATGAAATAGGCCTATCAGTTCCCCGTTCAGTTTTAAGTAAATATTATCGTAGGTAAGAAAAATAATCAATCATTGGTCTCCGATGCGGACAGGGAAATCCCAATCCTCGGGCACACGGGGTGTGTCGGAAACTCGGCAAGCCTCGTGTCCAACACACCCCGTATGCCCTCGGGTTGGGATTTCCCTGTCCGCATCGGAGACCAATGATAGATTCTATTTATCTTACAACAAACTAAAGGTGAATGGGTACACATTCAGGAAAAGGAGCTGTGCCTTTTAAATTCTGCCTCCCTTCTAATAGGGGTCCATCTTAAAGAACAAAAACCTGCTCCTTCAGGAAAAAGCGTCTTGCCATTAGAAATTCATATGTCATTGGTAAAATGCAACGGTAGTGAAGGTGGATAAAAGTATGTACTGTATTCTTATTTATTTCTGGCGTGGAAAAAGCATTGCCACGTCATGTTGCTATTTCCCTTTTGCTGTTATAGTTATATTTGGAGTTTGATTGTTTCTGTTATATTGCACAATATTAATACTTAATAATGCTTTCGAAGGTCCGACGGCTCTGGTTTTTGACAAAAGCTAAGTTAAACACAGATCTCAGAGTTCAGAGTATACACAGTTTGCAACACCATTGTGCACATGGATGGAGTTCAAAGGAAATAAGTACACTTCACGAGGAACAACTCTGCCATTCTCATGTTTCTTCTGTAAGGCCATATGAGTGTCCGCTCTCAAAAAAATGCTCCTAAGGGAGAAAAATCTTATAAGAGTTGGCCCCGTATTGGAAGAACTTCCTTGACAGAGAAGCGATTTTACAAAAGCCGTTTACTATGGTAAACATTGACACAAAACATTTATGTGTATCCTTTCGTCGTAAACGATAATTCAGAAAAAATAGTTTGGCCCATTCTCAGACAAAAAAATCCTTCTGGTATTATCTTTGTGGTGAAATACGAAAATGAGAAAAGCCCAAAATTAACTCAAACTCATCCTTATCAATAGTCCAGTCAAATTGTGGGGGAACCTAAAACAAATTGCAACAAAAGGTTTCTTTGCAGTAATAAGCTCCTAAGACCTACATTTTTAACATACTAAAAGTAGGACAGAATCGGAGAATGCAAAACTTGATTTTTTTCATATGTCTTGTTTTCTAAGGGTTTAAACCATTGCACAGCTACTTTGGGTCCGAAAGCCACTTCTAAACATCATTTCTAAACAAGTTAAATCCATAGAAGTTGTTGATAAAACAGTTATATACTGTTCTTTAGCTTTTGTCTACCATTTTATTTGCTGATTTTGCATAACCGGTCGATCATATAGTATATTACTATTGGTTTACCCCACCCACCAGTGCAAAATTTGCTTTTACCATAACCTCTATTCAGATGGACAATATGGATGGTAATGAAGATAGTAAACAGAATCAATGTTTTTAAATGAAGACTGTGACAGAAAAATAGAAGAAAACAGCTTGATGTAACTCCTATTTATCAAATGACGGGACATCTGAGCGTCATGTTTTGTTGATTCACATCCACGGTAAACAGCCATGGTCATGTCGGGACGGTCAATTAACCTATTGACACTATTGTTTGGCCGGCTTAGATCTCCTATGCGTTTAAGCAGTACTAAGTGCACATACGTTGGCCAGTAACTGACAACTTTCCTTCCTGAATCAGCGGAAGGAGAAACAGAAGTAAGTAGCCGGACCGGGTATCGAACACAGGACCTTTGGCTCTTGAGTCAGACGCGCTACCGACTGCACTATGTGACCTGGCTAAATACTTCATGTGTTGAAAGGATAATCCACTTGAGGGTTAAATAGATAGAAAGTAAAGTAAGTAAGGTCTTTATTTAAAGAGGGTAACTCAATTGGCGAACCAATCTTCCTTGAGGCCCTCTGATAAGCCACATAAGATAACTTGGACATGCTTTGGGATATTAGGTGATGACTTCCATTACATTTTTGCATTCACAAATGGTAAAATATTTACTTTGCTGGTTCAAAATTTACAAATTATACCTCCTTCCCGCCTAACAGCCACCTCCCCACCCCGCCCACACCTCTGGAAAGAAGTCATCGTTTTAGCTAGCCTGAACGACGTTCAGGAAGAGCTATTGATGTCAGCCCGGCGTTGGCCTCCGCGTTTGCACCCGCGTCCATGTCCACCTTTTGGGTGTTATAGGTTATTTAGTTTAAACGATATTTTATTAACTATAAATTACATACATATACTACAATACAATTTCAAAAGTATCAGGATTTGACAGTAAGCAAGATGCTTATTTATAAAGTCATTTCCAGGTTATTTAAACACCCATATCTCTTAACCCATTGATAGCCTAAGTTGATACTTTCACTTATGCTAGCTAATGGTCTTACGTTTTATACCCTTGCCCCTCAGTGACCTTGAGGTCTAGGTCATGGAATTGGAAATTTCATGTTAAAATATGGGATGTTCTTTAAGGTTTTAGCTCACCTATCAAATGTGAGCTTAAAGTATAGCCTTGGTCGGTAGTCCGTCGTCATCTTTCACACTTAAAAACATACCTCCTAAACCAATCTTGATCAAAATTTATGTGTAGCATTGTTGGGGTGGGGGATTGACTGCAAAAGGTTATAGGGCAGATCAGATTGGAACTCTGGTTGCCATGGCAACATAAAGCTCCCATAGACTTATAATGAGAAAAACTTAAAAAATCTTCTTCCCTGAAACCATGAGGCCAAGAGCTTATATATTTAGTATGTAGCGATGTTTAGTGGTCCCCTACATCACTCCTTCAAATCCATTCCCTGGGGGTCCAAACTGGCCCCATCATAGGGGCCCATTGGTTTATATAGGGCTATATAGCTAAAGAACCTTCAAAAATTTTCCACTCTGAAACCATGAGGTCCAGAGCTCACATATTTAGTATGTAGCAATGGTTAGTGGTCACGTACATAAATCCTGCCAACCATGCCTCTGGGGTCCAAATCGGCCACCCCCAGGGGTTATTAGCTCCCATAGACTTATAATGATAAAAACTTTAAAAATCTTCTTCTCTGACACCATGAGGCCCAGAGCTGATATATATATATACACAAACCCTGCCAGCCATGCCCCTGGGGTCCAAACTGGCCCCATCCCAGGGGATCATTTATGTATATAGGGCTATATAGCTAAAGAACCTTCAAACATTTTCCTCTCTGAAACCATGAGACCCAGGGCTTACATATTTAGTATGTAGCAATGGTTAGTGGTCACGTACATAAATCCTGCCAACCATGCCACTAGGGTCCAAATTGGCCACGCCCCAGGGACATTAGCTCCCATTGTCCTATGAAGTTAAAACTTTAACAAAAATCTTCTCTGAAACCATGAGGCCCAGAGCTTAAACATTTAGTATGTAGCATTGTTTAGTGGTCCCCTGCACAAATCCTGCCAACCATGCCCATGGGTCCAAACTGGCCCCACCCCAGGGGTCATTTATTAATATAGGGCTATATAGCTGAGAACCTTCAAAATCTTTTCTCTGAAACCATGAAGTCCAGAGCTCACATATTTAGTATATAGCAATGGTAAGCAATAGTTAGTGGTCATGTACATAAATCCTGCCAACCATGCCCCTGGGATCCAAATTGCCCCCCCCCCCCACTGGGATCTATCATTGGCTCTTATAGACTTATAATGGGAAAAACTTAAAAAAAAAATTCTTCTCTGAAACCGTGAGGCCCAGAGCTTATATATTTATTTAGTATACAGCAATGTTTAGTGGTCCCCTACATAACTCCTGCCAATCAAGCCCCTGGGGTTCAAACTGGCCCCTCCCCAGTGCGGGTCATTTGTTTATATAGAGCTATATCGCTAAAGAACCTTCAAAAATCTTCTTCTATGATACCATGAGGCCCACAGCTTACATATTGAGTATTAAGCAATGTTTAGTTGTCACGTAAAAAAATCCTGCTAACCATGCCCCTGGGGCCCAAATTGGCCACGCCCCAGGGGTCATTAGCTCCCATAGACTTATAATGGGAAAAATCTTTAAAAAAAAAATCATCTTCTCTGAAACCATGAGGCCCAGAGCTTACATATTTAGTACTTAGCAATGTTTAGTGGTCCTGTTCATAAATCCTGCGGAGGAGATTTACAAAGACTATTCATAAGTATGTTGCACTGTTTGTGTTATTATGCATGTAGTATTCTGCTCTTTGTGCCTTTGTTTTGGGCTTCTCGTGCCTTCAGAGATCAGTATTCTAAATTGAAGCATGTTTATGCTAAGCAAAGTCATCAGTATGATATATTTCTTGTTGCAGTTCAGTTACTGACCTTCAAAAAATTCACTTCAGATTTTAAGGCAGAATAAAGTGGGTGGGGTAATTTATACCATTTTTAGACCTAGATGGCTTTATATTTGACAAGAAACTGTGCCAAATTCAATCTTAAGCTTCTAGATTCAATTCTGGCGGAGGCAGAATAGGTTTTTAGAAATAAAACACACAGCAATAATGTTATGTCACATAAAACATTACAAATAATTGGTATATTTAAGTCGCAAATAGGCGCATGTAAAAATGCAGAAAAAAATATATTTTGCATTATCCGATTTCATCCTACTTTTGATATGTCATATGTGAATGTAGGTCCTCAACAAAAATGCAAAAAAAGCTTTTGTTGCAATTTGTTTTGGGTTTAGGGAAAAAATCGCCAGTTTGCCTGGACTAAAGGGCTCTATTGAAAATAAAACTCTGCTCATTACAGAATAGTTCTTGTAGTTTCTATAACAATCCAAAACGAATTTCTTGTTTATATTTTTTAAGTATGGCATGCCCTGGAAGTCGCAAGAGATACTGGCTGATTTACTCAAGAAAGGTAAGACCGCTCCTTCCTCCACCCTCCCCACCCTCATCTCTTTCGATAAAAACAATTTTCGGAACAATAACATTGCAGATGTATTACTTTGGTAACATTTTGAGACTAGAACCAGCTCGGTGTAGTTAGCTTTGGGTGCCTTCGGTGCTTGCTTACACAAACATGTGCAGTCTGGTCCGGACATGACTATTTCGAGTAAGAAATGACACTGAATTTGTTGAAACAAAATAAAAAAGAGCTCCGCTGAGCGATGCAATATACGCCCGTTGGGGCTTACAGTTGGAAAGACAACAAGAGATGAAAGAACTTTTGTCAGTAGCTTAAATCTACAATAATAAGGCAGATATAAAACTACAAAACCAACAAAGCTTAGAATGAAATTCGTAGAAAATTACAAAGGGGCATAATTCCAACAGAACTGAAAGTAGGGTCATGGTTCTTGTTCTCTGCATATCGTCTGATATTTGTACACACTTTCATGAAGAAATCTTAGACGGATTTCAAGATATGAAGCAGACACGAAATTACTATTTGAAAAATACAAAGGTGCATAATTCCGTCAAAACTGAAAGTAGGGTTATGGTTCTTTTTCTCTGCACATTGCCTGATGTTGCTTCATATTTGTATAAACTATTATGAACAAATCTTAAACGGTTTTTGAGATATGGAGCGGACAAATAATGTTACCTTTTGAACTTTGACCTCTGTGACCTTGACCTTTGTTGGACATTGTTGAAATACAAGTTCTGCAAGTTGCCTCGATAAAGTGAACATTGAACTCAAGTTTAAAAAAATTCTTTCAAGAGGTTAAGGAGATAGGAGTGGACACGAATTTAATACAAATTTACAATACGGAAAATACTAGAGGCGTAGTTTTGTTAAAAGTGAAAGTAGGGTTATGGTTCTTTTTCCCTGCACATCATCTGATGGTCAATTATATTTATTCAAACTTTCATGAAGAAATATTAAACGGTTTCTGAGATATGGAGCGGACACTAAGCTTATGTGAAATTACTATACGAAAAATACAAAGGGACATAATTCCGTCAGAGTAGGGTCATGGTTCTTTTTCTCCGCACATCTTTTGATGGTGCTTTATATTTATACAAACTTTCATGAAGAAATCTTAAACGGTTTTGCAAATTTACTGTTTTTTTCCTCTGGCTCCTTGTGCCAGATTTAAAGGGTCACTGATGAGGCTTGAATAGCCGAAACCGCGGTATGGCCCAACTTCTTACTTATGAATGTTTTCTTTGCTCTTAAAGGATCTAAACTTTTATCATTATTTACTATCACTGCAGCTGGATGTTGTGCCGTGTGGCGGCCGTAAAAAGTCTCCCCGCACTCATCTATAGTGCAGATTATATTTTCCTTTTGGTCCTTTGAGATCATGGAATATATTCTGAGAAGTCAGAAATGATCATACGTTTAGATTCATTTTCTAAACAAATTTGAAATATTTTGGTATTTTTCGACTTATATCAGTCTTTGAGACGACTGCCATGTTAAACCTGCAAATTTACTGTTTTTTTCCTCTGGCTCCTTGTGCCAGATTTAAAGGGTCACTGATGAGGCTTGAATAGCCGAAACCGCGGTATGGCCCAACTTCTTACTTATGAATGTTTTCTTTGCTCTTAAAGGATCTAAACTTTTATCATTATTTACTATCACTGCAGCTGGATGTTGTGCCGTGTGGCGGCCGTAAAAAGTCTCCCCGCACTCATCTATAGTGCAGATTATATTTTCCTTTTGGTCCTTTGAGATCATGGAATATATTCTGAGAAGTCAGAAATGATCATACGTTTAGATTCATTTTCTAAACAAATTTGAAATATTTTGGTATTTTTCGACTTATATCAGTCTTTGAGACGACTGCCATGTTAAACCTGCAAATTTACTGTTTTTTTCCTCTGGCTCCTTGTGCCAGATTTAAAGGGTCACTGATGAGGCTTGAATAGCCGAAACCGCGGTATGGCCCAACTTCTTACTTATGAATGTTTTCTTTGCTCTTAAAGGATCTAAACTTTTATCATTATTTGAGATACAAAGCTTATATGAAATTACTATTATTATACGAAAAATACAAAGAGGCGTAATTTTGTTAAAAGTGAAAGTAGGGTTATGGTCCTTTTTCTCTGCACATCGTCTGGTAGTGCTTTATAAGTATACAAACTTTCATGAAGAAATCTTAAACGGTTTTTGAGATATGGAGCGGACACGAAGCTTATATGAAATTACTATATGAAAAATACTAAGGGACATAATTCCGTCAAAAATGAAAATAGGGTTATGGTTCTTTTTCTCTGCACATTATCTGATGGTGTTTTATATTCGTACAAACTTTCACGAAGAAATCTCTAACGGTTTTTAAGATATGGAGCGGACACAAAATTTTACCGTTTGACCCTTGACCGCTAAGGGTGACCTCGACCTTTGACGGACATCATTGAAGTATGAGTTCTGCACATCGTCTCGATAAGGCAAACATTCTACCCAAGTTTCAAAAAAATCTTTCAAGGGGCTAAGGAGATATGGAGCGGACACGAAAAGTTAACGGACAGACGGACGGACGGACATCACGACATAATACGACCCGTCTTCAAAGGGCGTATAAAAACGAAAATTATTAAAAAAATGACGGCTTCAGTGCAGTTGTTCGATTTGATGTGACGTATTGAAAAACTTAATTAATTTTGTTACTTAAGGTGTATGGACACACGTCCGAATTTTTTCCGCCCTTTACAAAGAGAAACACATTTTCTGACTGTCTGGCTGCTTCCCTAGAGGACAATGCACTTTCAAGCCGGGTCAACTAATTGGGGAAACAGATGTCTGTCCACAGTATGGTCAATCAGGCCCAGTGATTGGCTGCTTCCGAGCATATGCTCGGAAGCAGCCAATCAGTGTGCTTTATTTTGAGATTGAGATTATTCTCTCGTTTTATAACCTCGAACCCTGGTTTAGTGAAATGCGAAAATAAAGATACTTAAGAGATTTCATTCCAAATTCCAGCATTCAAGGTAAATATGGAATATTTCAGTATATCAGGTTTGATATATGTCTGATAATTTAAACCATGTTCAAGTTTGTTCGATCTGGAGTTATATAATTATTCCATTCTGTTTTGTTAAGTATACAATATGAACTGATATTTTATTTCACATACAGTATAGTTCGGTGTATGGGTTCGCTGTATGGGTAAACCCCCATGTTTCCAAATTTTACAACGGGAAACAACCTTGGTTCAAGGTTATAAAACTTGAGAATAATCTCAAACTCAAGCATATGCTTGGAAGCAGCCAATCCGTGTGCTTTATTTTGAGTTTGAAAATGTACTCAAGCTTTATAACCTCTGGGCCTTTTAACTTTCTACTTGCCCCACAGGACAAAGCATCCGCTGCAATATGGGCCTTTTTATGACCGTTACGAAGCGGCATATCTGTTGTAGATCCTCAGTGTTACATGCTATTTCCGCTTGTCTTTGGTCTTTAGCAATATTGTCTCCTGCATATCTATCCGTTGTGCTCTTTGGTTTTCATTGTGTTTTGTAACTTTAAACAGAAAATAGGTAACAAAAGATATTGCTGTCGTTTTCAATTAGGGCAGCTGAATGACCGACCACCTGTTTGGAAAGAGCTGTTCATTCGGTTAATCCTTGAGTGTCTTTCGTGAACTTTTGCCAACTTCTATGTGTGTGCTTCTTTGCCTATTGGTTTTGAGGCCGGGATTTGGGATTTGATTGTATAGATTCTTGATAATTGCCTATCTTTTTACTTTTCTGGTCTTAAAGGAAAGGATTTGCACCAGAAATTCCTTTTAGAGCTGATTCCCTATCGCAAAGGGAAGGAAAATGAGTTGCTCTCCCCTTGAAAATGCGCCAACTCAATTTCTTGCCATGCAAAGAACCATCACTGTCATGGCCCGGATCCAGACCACCACGCACTGGTAGACTCCGGATAACTGGTGGGGCTGGGAGGTGCCGAGATGTATTTGTGTTTGTGTTGGGGTGGGGAATTGGGGCTTAAAATATATGACATAATTAGGGATCAATTTGATGAGGATTTTTGATATCTATATTTTTTTGCCTTGAAATTTATGCTGTGATATCTCATTAGAAACCCATTGCCGAGGCGATTCTAATGAGGTGTCACAACATATGTTTACTCTAACCACATAGATAAATTATCTCAAACTGTCATCTGATACTCCTTATTATCTGAAAGCCTACATGTTATACATAATACAGAGGCCCAGATGGCGGGGATGAAGCCCCAAATCCCATCCCCTGGATCCGAAGCTGCTATAATTGCGAATCTGTGTATATAGTTCTGTTATTCTAAATCCTGTAAATGAGCACCCACGAAATTCCGGTTTATATTGAAAATAGAGGATCATACATGAGTGCTCATGTATTATTGAATTTATTAAACGAGTTGGGGAAAACGATAAGATGCGAGGCTATGCCGAGCATCTTATCGGTTTTCCCCAACTCGTTTGATAAGTTCAATAATACATTATTGATTTCATTAACGAGTTGGGGAAAAATATAAGCGCGGCTATGCCGAGCATCTTATCGGTTTCCCCACAACGCGTTTAATAAATACAATAATACAGGAGCACGAATGCAAGATTCTAGTTATCATATGACACTAAAATTGCAAATTTTGTACTTAAACGCCACGATTTTTGCCATTGGAAAACAAACGCTTTTATGGACGTCAACGCATAACGTACGACGTAATTTGAATATTTAATCCACTAATTATTTCCCCCCACCAAAGGTGAGGAGGGGGGCATATTGTTTCCAGTGCGGATCCCATCGGCGTCGGTGTCGGCGTGACAGGTTCTTGTAAGCGTGATATCTCTTGAACCAATGAATGGAATTTCACCAAACTAGCATGGATGTATTATTGGGACAAGTTTAAGAGCTAGTCGATTTTGGGTGACCTTGACTTCATTTTCAGGGCCACTGGAGGACTTAGATGGCAATTTCTTGTACCCACAATATCTCCTGAACCAATAAATGGAATATTAACAAACTTGCATGGATACATAATTGAGACAAGTTTAAGAGCTGATTACATTTTGGTGACCTTGCCCTTATTTTCAAGGTCACTGGATGACTTAGATGCAGTTTTCTTGAATCCACGATATCTCCTAAATTACTGAATGGAATATCACCAAATTTACATGGATATATTATTAGGATAAACTTAAGAACTGATTAATTTTTGGTGACCTTGACTTATTTTCAACTGGTCACTGGAGGACTTAGATGACATTTTCCTGTATCCACGATGTCTCCTTAATTAATGGATGGAATATCACCAAACTTTCATTTATACATTATTGGGACAGGTTAAAAAGCTGATTAGATTTTGACGACCTTGATTTTATTTTCAAGGTCACTATAGGACTTAGGTGACAATTTCTTGTACCCATGTCTCCTTAATGAATATATGGAATTTCACCAAACTTTCATGGATACATCATTGGGACAAGTTAAGGAGCTGTTTAGAGTTTGGTGACCTTGTCCTCATTTCCAAAGTCACTGGAGGACTTAGATGACAATTTCGTGTACCCATGATATATACTAAACTAATAAATGGAATATCACCGAACTTTCATGGATACATCATTGGGACAAGTTAACGAGCTGTTCAGATTTTTGTGATCTTGGCCTCATTTTCAAGGTCACTGGAGGACTAAGATGACATATTTTTGTACCCACGCTATCTCTTGAGCCAGTGGTTCGAATTTCACCAAACTTGCATGGATACATCACTGGGACTAGCTTAAGAGATGATCAGATTTTGGTGACCTTGACCTTATTTTCAAGATCACAGGAGGACTTTGGTATGTGAAAAATACACTAAAACTGATGTATCTCATTAGCCTTTGGCTTGATTTCCACTTTACCTTCATAGATATACCTTTGACAACTTCAACAGCCTGCTGTGTTTTGATGACCTTCAACCTATTTTCAAGGTCAAAAGCTAACTTACAAATTAATGCTTAATTTTTTTTCTCTTAAAATGAGTTGGTCTTGAACCAATTGACGGATATTCACCAGGCTTGCATGAATATATTTGTTGTGACAGGTCTTAGACATGTTTAGCAGTTGGTGGCCATGACCCATTTTTCAAGAACATAGTCTTCTAATAGGCTACATGTATCTGTAGAACCAGTGGATGGATTTTCTCCAAACTTTCATAAATATTTCATTTGTACAGGTTTTTAGCTCACCTGAGCCAGCGGCTCCGGGGGAGCTTATAGGATGGTAAGGCTCCGTCGTCCGTCGTCGTCCGTCGTCCGTCCGTCGTCCGTCCGTCCGTCGTCCGTCGTCCGTCCACAATTTCAAACGACTTCTCCTCTGAAACCGCTGGGCCAATTGTAACCAAATTTCATATGTGGCCTCCAGAGGAAGGGGGAACGAAAAATTGTTCAAGTGGTCTTGGTCACATGACCAACATGGCCGCCATGCCCGTATATGGTAAAAACCTTTAAAAATCTTCTTCTCCAGAACCAATGGGCCAGTGGCCTTGACACTTAGTATGTAGCATTGGGTACGCGAGTACTACCAAGATTGTTCAAATTATGACCTTGGGTTGACCTTGACCTTTTTTACGGTACGGTCAAATTTGCTTCCTTGTGTTTTTATATGGCAAAATGCTAGAACTTAAGATATCTTGGAAACTGTTGAATATTTTGGGCTAAAAATTGGTATCTACAGTCATCTTAATGAATACATGAAGATTCATGAGTATAAGAGGTCAAGGTCATTCTTTGACCTTTGACCCAGGACTCTGATATTTTGACAATTTCAAACAATCTCCTCAAAAGCCACTGGACCATTTGTAACCAAATTTCATATAGAGCCTCCAGGGGTTGAGGGAACAAAAATTTATTCATACCGTCGATGTCACATGACCAACATGGCCACCACGCCCATATATGGTAAAAACCTTTAAAAATCTTCTTCTCCAGAACCAATGGACCGATGGCCTTGAAACTTGGCATGTAGCATTGGGTATTTGAGTACTACCAAGATTGTTCAAATTATGACCTTGGGTTGACCTTGACCTTTTTTATGGCAAGGTCAAATAAAGGAAAATGCTAGAAAATAAGATTTCTGGGAAAGCTTTGAAGATTAAGGCCTAAAAATTGGTATACACAGTCATCTTATTGAGTACATGAAGATTTGTGAGTACAAGAGGTCAAGGTCATTCTTTGACCTTTGACCCAGAACTCTCATATTTTTACAATTTCAAACAATCTCCTCAAAAACCACTGGACCAATTGTAATCAAATTTCATATAGAGCTTTCAGCTGTTGAAGGATTGAAATTTTGTTCAAACGGCCCAGGTCACATGACCAACATGGCCGCCACGCCCATATATGGTAAAAACCTTTAAAAATCTTCATCTCCAGAACCAATCGACCGATGGCCTTGAAACTTGGTATGTAGCATTAGGTACTCCAGTACTATCAAGATTGTTCAAAATGATGACCTTGGGTTGACCTTGACTATTTTACGTCAAGGTCAAATATGGGAAAATGCTAGAACATAAGATTTCATGGAAAGTTTTGAAGATTTGGGCCTAAAAATTGGTAAATACAGTTATCTTTATGAGTACAAGAGGTCATGGTCATTCTTTGACTTTTGACCCAAGACTCATAGTTTGACAATTTCAGACTTAAGAAAAAGCCACTTGCCAATTGATCGGGTGAGCGATTCAGGGCCTCATGGCCCTCTTGTTTATTCATTAGAGGGGATGAGAAATGGGCTGGTGGGGGACATCAGTTTTTCTCTGAAAAATATTTCTAGTTGATTATCGTTTTTAATGCATGGCTTTATTGCGCTCTCAGATGTGACGTCATAAGATAATTATTTTATTGACAGAACCAGACAACAAATCGGTACAAAGAGATAAACTTTACTATGAAGTTAGAACTAAAGACATACCCAAGGCTGAAAGAACTCTTACATTACAACCACCTAGTGAAGACATGGAAAGAGCACATTACGAGGCGTTATGCCGGGGTGATATAAAACGGGTAGGTTTTAGTTTTGTGCTACAGATATTCATATAGAGGCATGTTCCACCTCAATGTATTGTGACATGATGGCATACCATCTATAGTCTAGCACACAGGACTTAATAAAGGAATCGAATACCAGGAAAAGGCTTTATATATTAAGCGCTTTGCTTACTACTTATGGCATTGTATGACAGTATATGTATGCAATATATAGCTTATACAATTCCTTTCACTAAAAGTATTGAATATCAATATTTCCTTTCATCATACTACAACGCATTACGTTGAATTAACGTCGTAATCTTGTATGTGCGTTGCAACCCAGCAGACACAAAACGTCAAAACGACGTCATGTAAACGTCTTTGCGACGTCAAAAATCGTAACAATATTAAACCAACGGTGTTGCGACATTATGACATTGCATTGACATTGATATGACGTTGTTCCGAAGTTGTTTGCCTGCTGATAATGGCATTGCATCTACGCTGATGCGATATTTCATTAGAAAAGTGAATGAGTGCAAAAATATTCATGTTTTAGCCGGAGAAACTTATCTGCAAGCTGAAGTGCTTCCTGAAGCCCACACTAATTCCTTTTCTGTTTGGAAAGGAAGAGGTTTTAAATTACGATCCAAGAGTTTCCATGTTTCATGACGTCATCACTGAGTCTGAGCAGCAGTTACTTAAAAACAAGGTGCTTGATAGGGTATGTATAAATTTTTATAACATATGCTTATTTAACTGTAAATAATTTCATTTCTGATGAGGACGAATCATATTGCTTAAAGACAGACTCTCTCAGGGTGAGCTTTTGTGATACCGTGATGTCTGTCGTGAGTCATACGTGGGTCCGTCCGAGACGTCCGGACGTCCGTCAACTTTTGATTGTGTACACTCTAGGGGGCACAGTTTTGATTCGATATTTATGAAACTTTTTCAGAATGTTTATCTTTATAAAATCTAGGCCAAGTTTGAAACTGTGTCATGTGAGGTCAAAACCAAGGCCACTAGGTCAAATCTTAGAAAAACCTTGTGTGACTCTAGAGGACACACTTTTGATCCAATCTTCATGAAACTACGTCAGAATGTTTACCGTCATAATATCTAGGCCAAATTTGATACTGGGTGTTGTCGGGTCAAAAACAAGGTCACTAGGTCAAATCTTATGAAAACATTACATACACTCTAGAGGGCACAGTTTGTTTTGATCCAATCTTCATGAAACTTTGTCAGAATGTTTATCTTTATAAAATCTAAACCAAGTTAGAAACTGGGTATTGTCGGATTAAAAACCCAGGTCACTGGGTCAAATCATAGAAAAACCTTTTGCACACTCTATAGAGCACAGTTTTCATCCAGTCTTCATGAAACTTTGTCAGAATGTTCATTTTTATAATATCTAGGGCAGGTGCGAAACTGGGTCATGTCGGATAAAAAACTAGGTCACTAGGCCAAATGTAAGAAAAACCTTCTGTGCACTATAAGGAGTCGTGGGGGGTACAGTTTTGGGCCAATCTTCATGAAGCTTGTCAGAATGTTAATCTCCATAAAATATAGGCCAAGTCTGAAACTGGGTCATGTCGTGTCAAATACTAGGTCACTAGCTCAAATCTTAGAGTAAACTTGTGTACACTCTAGAGGGCACAGTTTTGATATCATCTTCCCGAAACTTTGTCAGAACGTTTATCTCCATAAATCGTTGGGTCAAGTTGGTTTAAAATCTAGGCCATTGGGTGAAATCATAGAAAAATCTTGTGTACACTCTAGAGGGCACAGTTTTAATCCAATCATCATGAAACTTTGTCAGAATATTTATCGCCACAAAATCTAGGGCAAATTTGCAATTGGGTTATGTCGGGTTAAATCTAGGTCACTAGGTCAAATCTTAGAAAAATTTTGTGTACACTCTAGAGAGCACAGTTTTGATCCAATCTTCATGAAACTTACTCAGAATATTAACTCTATAACATCTAGGCCAAAATTGAAACTGGGTCATGTCGGGTAAAAAACTAGGTCACGAAGTAAAATCTTAAAAAAACCTTATGTACACTTTAGAGGGCACAATTTTGATCCAGTCTTCATAAAACTTTATCAGAATGTTTATCTCCATGAAATCTAGGCCAGGTTCGAAACTGAGTCATGTCGAGCCAAAAAATAATGTCCCTAGATCATATCTTAGAAAAAACTGTACATTCCATACGGCACAGTTTTTATTCAATCTTCATGCAACTTTGTTAGATGGTTACATGTAACTCACTGAAATTCAGACAAAGATTAAAATGGGGTCATATTGGGTTAAAAACTAGGTCACTAGGTCAAGTCTTTGAAAGACCTTGTGTACGCAATATAGGCTTCATTTTCCATTGAATCTTCATGAAACTTTGTCAGAATGTTTGTTTGAATAATATCGAGCCTATGAATGACTATGGATTATAATGGTTCAAAAACTAGGTCGCTAGGTCGATTGGCCTACTGCAATGAAACTTAGTATGTGGCATTGGGGACTCGGTCCGATCATAGTTTCTTCATATTATGAGGGAGTGAGTGAGTTTAACGGCCAACCAACAGCTAGGTCATACGGAGATAGGACCGCAGTTTAAAGTCTCATCCAAAAGACCAGAGATGTGACCCCTGGATTGGTAGTCCAGCGTGTTATCCACTACACTACCACGGCTCCTTTCAAATTATGTTACTGTGTTGACCATGACCTATTTCATGACAAGGTCAGTAAGATAACTCTAATATTCTTGGTGCAAATGGTACTCAGGTGAGTGATTCAGAACCACCATGGCCCTCTTGTTTAAAATATTTACTTGGCAGCTCTGAAATAGTCCGGCCATTGGTTTAGGGCATTATATTACGGTAGAATATATCTTAAGCAAACGAAAAATATATAAAAAAAGTCTGGAAGACACGCGGGCCGCTATTAAAATCGTGTGATTTAGCCTAATAAAATCTATTGATATAATAATCACGTGCCTGAATGAGAAAATCATTTGGGTATCGTCAAGACTTACTATTGTTTTCTTACTGTCTCAACAGTTTGCTAATTTGCATATATACTAGAACCAGCTTCTAACGACCACTTATTTATAGCATGTTTTCCGCTAAATAAAAAGGATAGTCGAACATTTGTTTCCATCTTTAATTAACTTGTGATATTGGTAAAGTAATCATGTAATTCTGAAATAAAAATCGTATCCGTATACCATTGAATAAGTGAGAGATAATGGTACCCCTGTTTCCGAAAATCGCAACATTTCAGCAGATTTACACGATTCGGACAGAACCACATTTCGGAATCTTGTCAGCATATGTTTATGATTTGTGCGAATATTTAGAAAATGTTTAAATGAACCTGAGAATTCATAATAAGGCATTATTTTATTACAGAATTCAAAATTTTAGTCACAATTAAAAAACCTTCTCCACCACAGTCATAATCCTTGCGAAGTTCGAAAATGAGGGTACATGTGCATCCTCTACTGCCAAGAAAACGATTCTAAAGGTATTGAGCTCAAACATTTTACAATGTTTCCATGACAAATTGGGAGTACTGACTATAAGAAAATTATGTCCGGATACCATCTTCAAACGACAGTGTTCAAGACAAAGCAAGTGGTCGGTTAGAAGTTGTGCTTAGTATACTATTTGAACTTATCTTTTTAATTTACAATTATCTTGAACAAAAACATTTTTATGAACGTTCACCCAGGATTTAGATATGATTATATAATATCTAATGTAATTTTCATTATTTAGTAAACAAATGTTTTACTTGGAAGTTGTGAAATGGCGAGGGAGTATATCTTAAACATAATTAGAGATAACCCAGGAAAGGCCGCGAGCATAAAAAACTCTACCCAAAACACCAAAAGATGCAAACCACAAAATGCGCAAGAACTTCATCAACGCAGATAAACTATGCATAAATACAAGAACATCAAACGCTATACACAAAAAAATGAAACATTTATTTGTACTTTTTAATATTTTTAATTTTAAACCACAAAAAGACAGGAAGCAAAGTGGACAGCTGTACGGGTGGCCACACTAGTTGACATACAGCACATGGGATCCGCCTCAGAAGTTTCCACTGTGAAACAAACAGTAGCTTAAGGGCTTTACTAGTTTTATGCGCACAACCTCGAACTGCCTTCTAATCATTAAACAAAGTATAGGACTTTGTGGAATCCGAAGCCAGGTCAAATGGAAACCACTAGTGGGACCACAATGGAGCAGACCAAAGACTAGTAGAATTTTTGATGAGGTTGAGGAAAGATAAGGAAATTTCAGGATAGTTTTTAGGTTATTTAGTTTTATGCTAGGCTTGCCGCGCATAAGACTTAAGGTATCTTAAAACGAGCCTGAGATTTCCTCCTCGAGGCGTCAACCCCATTATTGATTATTTTTCTCACCCATCATATTTTATAGAACGGAAAATTCACTAAACACCTTTACTTCTTGTTGAAGCCATTCCTATAAACTTGCCGGGCCGGGTAGCGCAATCGGTAGGGCACCTGACTCGTAAGTCATAGGTCCTGGGTTAGAATCCCGGTCTGGCCACATACTTTCGTTTCTCCTTCCGCTGATTCAAGAAGGGCAGGTGTCAGTTACTGGCGAAAGTATGTGCACTTAGTACTGGTTAACCGCTTAGGAGGTCTAAGCCTGCCCAGGAATAGTGTGGTTAGGTTAACTGACCGTCCCGACATGACCTTAGTTGTTTACCGTGGACGTTAAGCATCAAATCAACCAACCAAAAAAATCCTATAAACTTCAAGCTAATTTCTATTGAATGTTCTGACATGTGTGTTTATTTCACCTTGTGCATGCATTGTTCATGACTGGCAGCTAATCAGAAATCTACAGTGACACCTTATGCACATCATTGGCTGTCAATTATATTTTGCATGAAATTTACATGACAGTTAGCAACAAGTGGATTTGTTGAATTATCGTGTGTTATTAATCGGGCTGCACTATATATCAATGATTGGCATTTTGAGACAGCTTTTTGAGGCTAGGTAGAAAAATCTAAGTCCAATGGGTGACAATTGGTGGCCCCTTACAGATTCCTACGGCAACAGATTTAGGCGGTGTCGTCAGTAAGTCTGAGGCCCGACTCTGACGAGGGCAGTAAAGCTGTTTATAGTTATTAAAATGTTATTCACAATTGCCATGATTACATCAGTATCCACTTTCAAAAACTTTTTGCTTTGAATTTTAATATCATTTTGAATACATCATTAGAAAAGGTTTGTTGTTTACCTTAAGCAGACCTTATTTAATAGGACACTAAGGTTTGGTATCTCTTTTCAATTAACTATCTTTAATCTTTGTCACAGTGCTTAGAATTTCTTTTATGTATACTTTTAAAGTTTGTGAGATCCACCGTAGTTGGCGCGACGGTCGCCTTTACTGTAGATAATAAGAGAGTCAGTGAAACGTAAGAGCAACTTTTCATTATCATTAGGTACATATTTTGGACTGGGTTAGTCCATTTTCTAGGACAGTGATATACACTTCCTGATAAGATGTGGTTTTCATGATTTTTCCTGGATTTTCTTCTTGAAATGAGCCGCGACATGACAAAACAAACAATTTGGTTGTGCGCCCAGCGAAGACTTAGATCAGCCCCTCAGTTTGATCAGACTCTTTGTTAATTGCCCAAAGGGTAGCTTAGGGTCTAAGCTTCCTCCGGATGCCCAGGCTGATCTGAGTCTGCGCTGGGCGCACAACCACATTGTCGGAGTTGTCGTGTCGCGGCTCAAATCATGTTTGTCGCATATCAGAAACTTAACCTCATTTCGTCAGGATGTCTGGCTTTCCTTTCATTTTGGTTAATGAAATTCAAATTTGCATTTCATACTTTCTAAGCGGTGTCTGTATTACATGGCCATTGCATACTTTCTAGAATGGAGAAAGAGTTTCTTTACTTAGACACTTCGTATATAATTTTTATTTGCTTACATGCACCATGTCACTTTTTTTCTGGAATTCAAATAACTTTTGCTTACACATAATGATAATGATAAAATCAATTATAATGAAAATAAACTGACACTCTGAAAAGCGCTAAAGCAGTGAAACGCGCAAAAGCGATGAAACGCATCCCGATAGATTACATGTAGTCGGTTGTGCGGTTTGTTTCTGATAGGGCTAGGACGAGTACCCGGATACCCGAGTTCGGGTCGGGTAGACCAATTACCCGGGTACATATTTACTACCCGTTACCCGAATCTTTTTGATTATTTTATGTATAAATATTCTTTTTCAATAAAATGCAAAGAAAATAGAGCAATTTTTAGCGCGACTCTCTTGTATAAATTGCAGTTATATATTAACACACCAATTTTGTAAATTATAAAACGGAGATTTCTGCATTTTCATTTATTTGATCTAAATGTCTATTTTCCTACTGCTGACATGCTCCAAATACTATGGTAACGGGTACCCGGGAACCCGCGGGTAACAGGCACCCGTCCCAGCCCTAGTTTCTGGTCCAGCTACATACCTCTGTCGTCTGGATGCATTGACGTTGACAAGTATGAAGGGTTGGCTGTTCCCTTTGAGAAAGTGCGGTGGTATCCCAGAGTATTTCCCATCCGCTATATAGCTGGCTTTCTTCGACCGCAGAGAAATCCTCTGGTGTGATCAAGAGTATGAAGGGGGATACAATATGATTATTTGTTAGCGCAACTTTGCGGAGCAAAGACAGGGTTAAGCAATACGTCCGCGTGCGCGTGCGTGTGAGCGTGCATGTGCGCGTGCGCCTTATTTCACTTGTTGCGTTTAGCTCAGTTTGTAAGTAACCACAGGGTAAGAGTATTCAATCTTTCTCCAAAGATACATCTAGGGAAGATCAACTGAAAGCAGCGATGCATAATCGGGCCATAACCTATATTTCATGGTTGATTGAACATAGAAAAGAATATCTAACTGTTGTGTTTAGCTCAGTTTCTAAGTAACCACAAGGGATAGGGCTCCACTTGATCCATATAGTTTGGGAAGATCTACTGAAAGCAGCGAGGCATATCGGGCCATTTCTTTTATATCATGGATAATTGCACATAGGAAAATATACATTAACCTGTTGCGTTTAGCACAGTTTCTAAGTAATTAAAAGGGGCAGTCTTTAAACTTGCTCCATGGGTATGGCTGAGGAAGATCTGCTGAAAGCAATGATGCATATTGGGCCATGACCTATATTTTGTACGAATGACTGAACACAGACAAAAACACTCACCTGTTGCGTTTAGCTCGGTTTCTAAGTAACCATACGGGATTGAGTCTTCAAACTTGCTACACTGGAATAGCTGGGAAAGATCTACTGAAATATCTGAAAGGTAGTTAATAATGTGCAACACAAACGAACACTATATGCACAAAGTAAACGCTTTGTTTAGTGTAATACTAGAAAGTGAAAACCGAATATGAACGTTCTACGAATGTGTAAATGTTTTTCCTCTCTCTACCATATATTTGCCATCAATTATGTCGACTGGAAATAGCGATTTCACTTTAAAAACACAATGTCTAGTCAGTTGGTGACAGTGATTTAAAACGCCTTTTCGCTGCCATCAGATGACTGATAATATACATTATAACTTAAATCGGCTATTGCCCGTCGACTTGTTATAGCGATTCTAACGTGAAATGGCCATTACTAGTTCCACCACTGTTCGTAGCAATATGACCCTTTCAGTTCAAGAGGTCAGGAATTACCGGCGATGGAATCAAAACCGAGGGATATGCATCAACTATTCGAATAAGCCAGACGTACGTGTTTTCTGCGGATAAATCTAAAAAACAAATGCGCAAGGCGTTTCATTGCAGTAAGGGGTCTGCTGTGTAGGGGCTGGGCCGTATTTATAAAACGACTTAAGTCGTTGCCATGCTGTTGCTAGGGCCGAATTTCTATGAAGGAAATTCCCTGCAACTATGAAATTTGCTCTGGAGGAACAGTCGTTTTCAGACTGTTCCTCCAGAGCAAATTTCGTAGTTGCAGAGAATCTCCTTCATAGAAATTCAGCCCTAGCAGCAGCATAGCAACGACTTTTTAATAAGTTGTTTTATAAATACGGCCCCTTATCTCTTGGCTTTTTGCTGGTCTTGTTTTGCTTTGTGTGCCGTCTTAATAATTGCTTTCCTATACCATTTGGTGTTTAAAGAGTTACTCCCTTTATAATAATAACAAAAAATGATTTGATGAAATTTTTCATGCAAAACCTCCGACATGGTCTAACTATACACTTGAAATAGAGTTTAGATAATAATATTTCATAAAAGTTACTTTAAAAAAAATATAAGATAAATTTTAAACGATCGCGGACCGCGCTCGAAATCGCATTATTGGTCAAAAATGATTTATTTATGCGTCACAGTCACGTGCACGAATAAGAAAAATACCTGTACATGATCACATGACACACATGGTCAGAATCGACATTCTTACAGGGCGTGAGGAAATAGGTAATTTGCATTTTAATTAGAAGGTTATTTTTTATTCCGCATTTATCGAAAAAAAAAAAACATGTATTTTCTCAAAACTTGTACGGTTAATTATGAGACTATTACATAATGAAATTTTGTTAAAATATTTTTTTCTGAAAACATGAAATAAACGAGGGAGACAATCTTTAAGGTAGGATGTGAAATCGATTGTGTCGGTTCCTGATCCTTGCCTTCTCGTCTACTTTGATATTAGTCCATGTTTGCGTATCCCAGTGAGAATGCAACGTTGAAAAAATGTTGAATAAACGTTGATTCAACGTCATGACGTTGAATCAACGTTTAGTCAACGTTGTTTCAATGGTGAGTGCCGGCAGGGATTGCACTTTATTCAGAATACATTTAGCTCTTATTTACATTACATATACTTCAATGTTCCAGAATATAGATAGAGCTTTAGTCGTTGAATGTCTCTAGAATAGACGTTGATTCTTATTTGTAGATCATTTCAAGGTTTCTGAAAATTTAATGTTATTAACATATATCACATAGCACTATAAATACCCATAAAAAGCAAACAGCAGAATGGATTTTAGGAATTTGATTTATTCTAATTAAATAAATTCAGATACTGGCACCCAGGTAATAGTCATAATGCACATCCGACTCAAAATACTGAACGCTGAAGAAGTGAGAAACACAAACATTAAATCTGAACAGGCACACTCAAGCCAAAAAAGAGGAACAATAACAGAAGAGCAGTCTAGGAACGTCGTGGTTGTGTGGTGTGTGTGTGTGTGTTGCGGTGGGGTGGGAGGCTCGGGGAAAAATATTCTCTCATAGGAGCAGATTCTTTTTTTAAGGGAAGGCCATACTTTGGAAGGGCTGCGTCATCTAGGTAAGCAAACGGGAAGTCAAAAAAGTTGTTTTTGTAAACATGGCAGAAAAAAAACCCATGAAGATGTGCCAAAACACCGTAACTTCCACTCAGATTGCAAATATCAGCCCTAGGTTCGAGGTTATAAAACTTGAGAATAGTCTCAAACTCGAAATAAAGCACACTGATTGGCTGCTTCAGAGCATGTGCTCGGAAGCAGCCAATGAGTGTGCTTGATTTTGAGTTTGAGGATGTACTCAAGTTTTATAACCTCTGGGCCAGGTACACAAACAACCGGATCACAAGAGATCATGTGTGCAGTCGTATCCCTCGGTGTGTTGTATGGTGTGGGTTGGGGAGGTACCAGCGATATATCTCATCACAACTTACTCCATGTTGACTTGAGTTTTGTGGATGATACGATGCACAATTGCCCGAGATAGCCAAACCGAGGGCGATGGTGTTTTGGGTAATCTACAGCACAGTGGGATGACATTTTTGATTGTTGTCCCGACAAGGCAGAAATAGTTGTATTATTACCCAACCAGTGTAAAACAGTACCATTATGCCAGAAAGTCATTTTACATCTGCCGTCTCTTAGCATGTCACCAGGTTACAGTACAACTATCGCCCGCTGCCTCTGCGTCATGTTTAAATGGATGACGTCACTAAGTCAAAATAATGGTCGGTCACGTGCGATGAATGTGAAAAACTACAGTAGACAGTCACATTTATGTTATTACTCTGCATATAGTAGGTTGGGTAATTAAACGCTATGTTGTCACACAATAATTCTTGAGCCCATGTTGCAAGTCTCAGTATAACTTCTTGCATGTCAACAACATCGGCATAATAAGATTATCTGTTCAGCCCCGATTTATCGTCTATCTTTGGGTGAAGTTTTAGGGTCAGCTTAAGAAACTGCAGCAATCCACAGTCAACGCTGCGCAGCACCACTGCCTCCAGACGATTGCTAGGATTGACCAGCTTATCAATTTTATGCCAAAGCGTGTGCTTCAAGTAGCTGCCATTGCTCGATTTGTGTGCGTGCACGTTATGACATTTACCATATCTTCAACCTTAGATGATATGGTTTGCGACCACAGCGCAACTTGCGACTTTTAATTAATGACAATGAGTAATTTAAAAAAAAAACTGCAGTTGTAGAAAACCATTTGCTATTTCAATTTGTTCACATCTGCGTTATTCATCGTGTCAGGCAGTCATTCATTTATATTTTATTTTAGTTTTATTATTATCATTTTTTTGTAGATGCAAAATGTTTTTATTCATATACTGGTATATACTCACTCATCTCTCGTGTACATATGTTAGATATATTGATTGTTTTATAGCATTTAGTTTGCTTTGCATTTTTGGCATTATTGTTCTATTATCCAGGCAAGGTATTTTTGCTGTTACTATTGGGCAGTGTCTTTAGAACATTCTTCCTTAGTGCACATATTTTAACTAGTGAAATAGGTGCCGTAGCTGATGATCGAATTTATATTTAGACTTTGCTTTCAGCAGGTGAACTTGTTGAATATAGTTTTTTTCACTATTTGATTGTTTTCATACAAAACGTAACATCTTACATATCTGTTACAACTATCTTTATATCAGCGGGTATTCAGAACTGTATAAGAAAATACACACTAGGAACAATGTTAAATTACAATATCACGATAGATAGTTGCAGTCACAGTTTTGTACTAATGCTTATTCGGCATTATTTCAACATTCTTAGGAAAGACTATGGCGCGAATATTTCAACTGGAAACTGCTAAATCTGTATCAATCTATTTCAAAATTTCAAACACTTTAAACTAACTTGTTTTCATATCCACTTTGCTGTAAGAGCCGAATCAATGGCTACATGTAATTAATAATTGAGCCGCGACACGACAAAACCAACAATGTGGTTGAGCGCCCAACACAGACTCAGATCAGCCTGGGCATCCGCCCAGTCCGATCAGTCTCTTCGCTTAGCGTAAAAGGTAACTAAGGGTCTAAGCTACCTCCATGCGGACAGCGAAACTCTGATCAGACTGGGCGGATGCCCAGGCTGATCTGAGTCTGCGCTGGGCGCACAACCACATTGTTGGTTTTGTCGTGTCGCGGCTCATATTGAGTGTGGTGATAAATCCAATATAAGAGACACTTAGAGGGAATGGTTGCACTTTATCACATTTCATAAAAACAAGTCAAATGATAAGCAATTAATGAAATTTACTGCTCTTCTGCATAATTAATGAAATTGTACCCAATAGGCTTACCCTTTGACGAATTTGATTCTCGATCAAGAAGAATGTTAATTACACATTTCTTTTTCAAACAAACTTCAACTAGAGGAAAACTGATGTAAGACACTTTTCCTTCGATGTCATTTCAGCTGGAGATAATTTTACCCTCACATAGCATCACTGTAACTGTTGTATGCTTATTTTACAATACCGCCTAGGCCCTTTCCGACCATAATAGAATTAGTGATCATAAAGAAAATATACTGGTATAGACTATACAAACAATGCAAATATAAATCAATGAACGTGAAAATCCCACGATTACAAAGTGTAAATGTAAACTCGCTCACCAGTCAGGTACATAACCTTTAAAAGTAAAAAAAAAATTAACTTGAAGCAGTTATAATATTTTGCAACTATATCAAAAGTAACCTGTTTAAGTTAACATGTCTTTTTTCACCTTCATATTCTGTAGTTATAGCAATTTTTATGGACAGGTGGGTAATTTTCCCTGAAAGATCTCTTACATAACTTTATGATTAAGCAATAAAATTCTGTACGCATCGTCTAGAAATTGGTACGCAAGGCCCTTGAAGATCAGGAAATTAACTACTTTTTAACTTAAAATAGTTATTTTTTTGGAGATTGCAAATCTGACATTGGCCTAAATAATTTCAGACATAACCTAAATAAGTTATTTTCTATAACCTCACTTTGAAATTACTGGTAAATAGGATAATTTTTAACTGCTTCAAGTTATATTTTTTTTAACTTATAAAGGTTATGCACCTGACTGCTCACTAGAGCCACTTAAATATCTACTCAGTCCTGGCACACACTGCCGGAACAACAACACACCAACATCAGTTAATCTTCCTATGTTTATCATGTCGCTGAGCATCTGACTTGTTTTACTTATATTTACCCCATCAGGCACACAAAGTCCAAAAGACGTCGCCTCGACGTCATTCAGACTTTGTATGGCTGCTGGGAAAACTTCTAACACGCTGTCATTCTGCAAAGTTTACAGGTAGTAACAGCCTATGTTATCCACAGCTGAATAAACTCGTCCTTTTATTTAATTCAGCCTTCTATTGACTTGGTTTAAACAATATTTTATTATATCAACTATGACATGTTGTACATTCAGAGTACAATTTTCGTCAAAGGATTTGGTCGAAAGCTCATAGTTTGTATAGACCACTTCATAAGAACTGTTGACCTACACCGTCGTTTTTGTAGTGAACGTTTTATTTTTTCAATTTTGTTCTTTGTCTCATAAAGATGGTGCGCTCTACTATAGTTGGAACGACTCATCAGAGAACCGACAGCGGGAGAGTTAGTGAAACGTAAGAAGCGTTAACGAGTCTTATTTATCATATGACGTCGCGTCTATGAATGCTGTAACACTATAACCTTAGAAAAATTGAAAAACACCGAGGTGACATTTGGTAATGGCGCAAAGCCTCAGTACCGGATAAGTTCAGATTTACACCACACTTACTAAGGTTACCCTAAAGCATGAATTGTTTTGTAAGGTGCGCGCTTATGAGTGTGGAATGTGATGGTTATACAACGGTCTGTCCCCCTTTAAGCTGCGTTTACACGGGCAAAGTTTCTGTAACAAAAACGGTTTGCCACAGAAAAATGTGCTCATGTATATGCCAAAATATGACAATGTTTCTATGACAAATATATATGGTAAAGTTACTTCGATAAATCAAATTTGTCCGTGTAAACAGAGAACTTTGGTAAAGATTGTGTAACGAAGAACTTTGCTATAAGCGTGGAAAATGCGACAAAGATTTTGTTTCATGGCTGCAAGTAACTTTGATGAATATTATTTGGTCGTGTGAACACTGCAGCAAATATTTCATTGCCAAAGTTTATTTGACAAAGATTCTATGTCACATTTTCTTTAACGAATGATTTGCTCCGTGTAAACGCAAAATGTTTGGCATACATTCTTTGTTAAAGTTTCTGTGACATCAAAACTTTGCTCGTGTGAACGCGGCCGTACGGTTGATAATCTTTATCCTACAACTCGTAGATTATTTACCTCCACAGGCGAATAAGCCGTGGTATAACTACACGCATTAAGGTGGGTTTACACGTCGACACATTTTGCATGATACGTGCCATGCAAAATGTGTCACCGTGTAAAAACCCTAAAAACATTACGTTTCATGAAACAATGGTGCTTGCAACATGTCTTATCGTCTTAACATAACCCAACTGGTTGCACGACACATGAGTCATGCAACATGTGTCGCCATGTAAATCCGCCTTTCTACAACGCAGCGACACACTGACGTTACATGTACTGCCAACTTGGAAATGTTCAGAAATACGTATTTCCACATACACAAATAATTCGCAAAGTCTCAAATTAGCAAATTTCGTTCTTTGAACTGGTAAAATCCATAGGCATTGATTGATAGTTTTATTTGCGAAAATACAACTATCGTACAACGTTCCCGATTTTCAGCTACGTCTCAAAGACAATGCTCATCTTAAACCACCGATATCTCAAAGTAAATATTCTGGTCCCAGAAAAATTACTTTGAGATATCAGAAGTTTGAGATAGCCGGAGTTGAACTGCAAAGAAAATGAGAACTGTGTCGGAGCTATATTCTTTGATATAAGAAAAATACTTTGAGATATCAGTGTTTACATAACGAGAGTCAACTTTATATGAGCCGCGACACGAGAAAACCAACAATGTGGTTGTGCGCCCAGTGCATACTCAGATCAGCCTGGGCATACACCCAGTGTGATCAGACTCTTCGTTAAGCGCTTAAAAGGTAGTTAAGGGTCTAAGCTACGTTCATGCGGACAGCGAAGACTCTGATCAGACTGGGCGGATGCCCAGGCTGATCTGAGTCTGCGCTGGGCGCACAACCACATTGATGGTTTTCTCGTGTCGCGGCTCAATTATGGAGTAAATGCAGATATTATGTCATATGATAAATAGGATGTTATCTTTACGATGTTTATTAGACAAGTTCAATAGTTTCAATCATATTTATGACAACGCTTTCAGCGACAGTAGACATTGTTGAACTCGTTAATAAATATCGTATATATTGACCACTTATGCACGAGCCTCCATTCCATATGGTCACAGGTTGCTGTATTATGAGACTATCCCAACACCACCCAGGTCCAGAGAATTAAATAAAAAAAGTAACGTTTAGCTAAAAAGTTGGTAAAAGTAAATATGCTGTTGATGAACGCGGTAGTCGACCGCGTTAATCCCCGTTTTCTCGTACAAACGAACGGTTCGTTGACATTTTCCACGAGCTATTCACTTTATCTCCGTCGATAGTGTTTCAGTGACGTCAGAATGACAGTTCGCAGCTCGAGCAATAGCAAACAAGATTAGAGAGAGGACAAGTTCCCGAAAGGGCGAATGTCAACCCACGGTAACTTTCTGTCTCCTCGTTTACTATTTAATATTTACATTGTTGGTGTATTTACTGAAAAGCCCTATAGTAAACCATTGGAACGTAATGTAGTTTACATTCCAATAATTACATTGAGACACGCGACGTCGATGACGTCAAAGTAAACAATGGCTCTCTCTCCAACCTGATTGACGTCAGCAACGTCATGACGTCATGCACGCCGTTCTGCTGTTAGCAGAAAAACTGCGTGTACATGTTTTATTGCTTCAATTTTAGCGCTTATATAAGATTTTTTCATAAAAGATTTGATTGAAACGAATGTAAATATAAGCAATGAACTTAATTTTTCTGTTGTTTATCGAAGTGTAAACTACATTGGGTCACCAGCAAAGTTTACATGAACCCCTTCGGGGTTCATTCACTTTGCACGTGACCCAATGTAGTTTACACTTCGATAAACCTCAGAAAAATGAAATTCATTCCTTAAATATACTTTTCTCGGTTGGGGTGTATTTGACTGCAGAAGAGGGAATCATTATATCAAAGGGAAAGATTGACAAAGACATCCCAACAAACAATAAATTACAAGTGATAAGCCGAGTCAGCAGCTCTTTCCCAAATAGATGGCAACTCAGCTATCTTTATTGAACTAAATAATTTAGACCAACAGACGGGTTACAACGGACTAAGCAAATTATATAAAAAAAACATTTAACAATTATTTTTACCTATTTTTGGCTTGCGGTTTCGACCGCAAGCCAGTATTCATGTCGTTTAGTGATACCGAGTTATTTTCGGAAGATGATACGTCACGCTCATTCGGAAAATACCAGGAGAGTTGGCATATACTAAAATATGGAGTGGAGTCAACCTATGGAGTGGAGTGGTTTTTTGGAGTGGTATTTTTTGGAGTGGAGATTTTGCGTGAACTTATGTGACTTAAAATGTCTTGACCAGAAACCATGCCTCACCATTTTCGGGCAATGACCAGTTGCAAAATGCAAAGGGGCATGTTCTAATTTCTCTCCTGGACTAGCCAGATTATGTGAAATGACATAAAAGCTTGCTTGAAAGCATAATACTATGAACCAAGCAAGGCCAGGCCAAGTATACTCTGGGGAACAATGAGTAAAGATTATGGCCATACTGTATGTTTATCCGAGTCAGCAGCATTAAGTCTTGGCGGTTTGAAATAGGTTTGCCGGCTGAACTTAAAAGGTATATGAATCATGTCAAATTCCAACCAAACCAAATTGTACCTTCTGACTGTTTGAAAAGAAGTAACTTACTTACTAGCTTACTAGCTGGCTGGTGTGGTGGGCCACTTATATACTTACTTGATTATAGGGTATGTATTTCCGTTTACACAGCCAGCTTATTTGTACATTGACAATGGACTAATGAGCAATAGGTCTGGTTTTAATTCCTATAGTTTCTGAGACAAGGAGGTGTCATCATCTAACATCCTGCGACGTGTTACTTGACTCCAAAACAAACTCAAAAAAAAAAAAAAAAAAAAAAAAAAAACTCCACTCCAAGGCTCCACTCCAAAGGTTGACTCCACTCTATATTTTAGTATATGCTGGAGAGTTCGTTCTGCAACGATTCGTTCTAAACTTTTTTGTACCTTCGCACGTCCTAAAATACATACAATTTCGCCTGCTAATTTGCCTCGATGCAATTATTTCTTATCCGTAAATGTATTCGATCGCCCACATGGTACTGATCAGTCTGCACAAAATGCAATCTGATAGGTACCTTTTTTGGTCACACATGGCATAAAGCAGGATTCTCCTATGACTCGCCGATGGCTTGTTTCAAGGGAGGTAATACTTATAAAATTTGCAACAAGTCTTCGTTAATTTTATATTACTAAGTCGACTAATTTCATAAAGGTAAAGATAATTTTTCAAAAACATAATAAATATACACATTTGAACGCAAATAATTACACGTCCGAGTGATAGCCAGCAGAATATATATATTTTTGAAAGCTTGACGTATTACTGTATATTTACCTTTCACTATTAAAAAATAAATGAATTAAATTAAAAGATTGAAGGGCGTGGTGAACGACGGACGGACGCTCGGCGCCCCGTTACCGCGGCTATGGATTCGTTCCGCTGAAGTGCGGGGACAACGTCGATATGAGAATTGAAATGGAGAACGTCGATAGGAAAATTGAAATACTACTACTACAATTTGGTTCAACATACCTCCTACGCAGATTACTGCGTCAACTTTCTACAATAACAATGTTAACTCCTGTTACATGGAGTAAAAATATGATGAAACCTTGGGTTTAAGTCTGTTTCCAATAATACATTAGGACATGCTATTTCTCGCCTGTTGTCGCATTGTCACAAAAACCACTCAACCAAAAAAACAAACAAAAACGTTAAGTATACGCCACCGACGGTGATAATGCCGCAGACGCAGGAAAGTAATACACATGTAGATTTACCTAGTTTCTGATAGTAGCAGGCGAAACTAAAATATTATCGGAATAGAAAATAAATCCGAGCAGCTCAGAAATCCATCATTATGGTGCATGTTTGTCAAGGACCTGGCCACATGCTTATGGCGTAAACAATAGTAGAAGAAAGCCAATAAACTATATATAATCAGCTTGACAACACCGCATAACTCTATATTAGGCTACCTTTGCTAGTGTCGAAAGTCCTTTATAAATGCACAGTTAGGCCTACTGGGCGCAGAAGCTAAATGTGACTGACTTTCACGACGTATTGATGCTTTGCATCAATGTTTCCATGAAACACTCTCTAAGTTGTTCCCTTCTTACCTTACCTATACAAATGTACAGAGAAATATTTACACGTGTCGACTATTTCCTTCGATGAACCTTTACTGGGCTGACGATGTGCATACATCCATGAACAATACGCATTCATGCAATGTTACACGTAAGCGACGTCACGGATAATTCGATTAGTTGATTGGCCGACGTAACGTTTGATATACGTTATGCCATAGTGACGGTTGTTAAACGTCATTATCAAACATGTTGGTTGATAACTATTCTTCGTCCTTTCCTTGGCGTTAAATTAGCCAGAACTTCACAAATAAGTAACAAAATTGATGTGAAAACATAGCATAAATATAAGAGATAAATTTCATTTTTCGGAAGTTCATGGAAGCATGAACGCAATGGGTTCCGTGCTTTGTTGTTCCCGAATGGTGTAAAGCAAATTATCATCTCAAACAATAGCAGCATGCATTTTCTTCTCAGAGTATCAATTTTTCTTCTAGTCACTGTCAATGATGCTATACTAAAACCAAAAATATAGTTCAGTGAATATAAATTTGTTGTCCTCTTTTGATGCCAAGTTCAGATGTGCCAAGATTCCATAGACATTGGTTTGAAACAGTCTTTACTAAAATTTTGATTCAAACTAAATGTGACTTAGCAGCCATATAGAAAAGACTTGAAATAGGTCCATATAGTAATTTTCCTTGAGACATGCCTTACGACCAAAACGTTGGAAAACTCTCTCTCCCTCTCTCTCTCTGTGTGTGTGTGTGTGTGTGTGTGTGTGTGTGTGTGTGTGTGTTTAAATATATCCTCAATATGTTTTCAAATAAAATCTACACTTGTTTTACCTCACACCTGTAGATAATGCCGCCATTCAAGAGGTTATGAATTTAAATACTTTGCTAATTAAAAATTTGCAACAGAAAGTGCACTAACAATTGGGTTCACTTGAATAAACAACTCATGAACATTTCACTGTCTTAGCTGGGCAAGCCTTCCTTTTAAAAGGAAATTTTATCTATTTTTATGATAGAAGGATTAAACTGAGAACCCAATAAATTAAACAGCATCGAACATAAAACAAATGCAATCGCAACAAAAGTACCGCCTTGGGACGGTCAGTAATAACTACTGGGGGGTTTAAACCTTACTAGCACTTTCCCTATATGAATGCATCTGATTGGAGTTATTGGTCATTTCTGGTCGAAATTTATTCGTTTTCAAGAACTAAACTTTTCTAGGAGTGTTAATTCTTTTGTATTGACTTTTTGCCACGCGTTAAGTACACCTGCATTCTTGACATCATCTTCTCACCGCCTCTATTACTATCCAATTCGTGTTACAAACTGCTGCATTATTTTGTAATGGGATTTTACGAGCTCCCATACAAACCAAAGCTAATCGCAAATGACAATGCATGTAAATATTTTTCGAAAAGTTAGATGCCTTTCAAGTGAGGAATACACCAAAGAAAGGAAACTTGTAGTACTTGTAGTACTTTTACTGACAGAGCACTAAATATGCAAGGGTGCCATGTCACCCCAACAAATTCGACTTCATAATTAATCTTGTTTAATGGGTTGCATAATCCTATTATGCAACAGTCCGGTGACAACGCCATTTAATCAAAGGAAAATACCCCATATCACATAGGTAATGACATAATAGGGTCATAAAACCAATAGTTCTATAAAGTAGAGAACATTTGTCTTTAATTTATGGAAGCGTATTTTCAAGATGAAGTTTTCTAGCTGGAAGTCACTACATGCAGTAAGCCCGACAATTGTATTTTGAGGTCAAACCCAAAACTTTGTATTTGATTTGTGTGTTGATAAGGCGCTTTGTCTTGTAATTATTCTGCTTTAAATTTACCATTGAGTCGGGCCACATCAATTCAAGTCTACAATTTCAGTTTCTTGCGTAACTTTAATCATGGATTCGTTTATTTACATGTGTATAGGCCCTGTTACTTTTGTGATATAAGTGGTCAGGTCGTTTAAAATTCAGGATTTTCAAAGTTTTGTAAGAGTGTTTGTCCAGCCTGCAGCTACAATGTAGCAAAAACGAGACATAGGTATTACTTTTCTGGCGTGTAAATAACACCGTGGCTGGTTTGGAACGATGGGCTTACAGGCAAGAAATCGTCGGCTTCATGTTTTCTTTTATAATAATTACTAAATGACAGAATATAACCATTATAACAAAATGTCAGATCCATGAGCCATGGGCCTTGGTACAAATAGAAACAGTATTTCTAGTCCTAAAAATACATCATTAGTACAAGGAAACAACTGAGGATACTGGCAATACCGACTTAATTGAGCCGCGACATGACAAAACCAACAATGTGGTTTTGCGCCCATCGCAGACTCAGATCAGCCTGGGCATCCGCCTAGTCTGATCAGACTCTTTGCTTAGCGCTTAAAGGGTCGCTAAGGGTCTAAGCTACCTCCATGCGGACAGCGAAGACTCTGATCAGACTGGGCGGATGCCCAGGCTGATCTGAGTCTGCGCTGGGCGCACAACCACATTGTTGGTTTTGTCGTGTCGCGGCTCAATTGTTTTTCACTATTACCCGTTGCAGTTGCAATAGCGTCATCCAAATACCAGCAATTAAAAAGTATTGGTGTCCTCTTTTATCTTTATTCTCCACCCCCATCCCGACCCCCTATTTAATTGCCATTAATGATGTTTTATTTAAATGACCCTTTCAGTTCAAGAGGTCAGAAATTACAGGAAATGGAACCAAAACCGAAGGATATGATTCCACTGTTCGAATAAGCCAGACGTACGTGTTAATCTTGGACTAAATCTTAATGTGTGGGAAACAACTAGGGCGCCAGGCATGGCAGCGCAGTAGGCCCTAATGGGTCTAAAGCGAAGGGGCATAATATTATACAGAGTGGGTTCACAACTTTGAAACGTTATGACGTTGCGTGAACGTTGCGATTTTGTACTAAAATGCTACAGTACAGGTCTCATGGACGTTGATACGACTTTGCTTTAGCGTCCTGCACGTTGCATGGACATTAATACGACTTCGTTACTGTGCTGCACGTTTAAACAACGAAGTCATGTCAACGTCCATATAACGTACTAGTAGCATTCTTGGCGAGCGAAAAGGTTTACTTTTATGAAGCACATAAATACATGATTATCAGTATCGTATTTGCAAAGAAAGTATTTTCAAAAGCCGAAATACAAAATAATTTTCAGTTTGAAAGGTCTGAAGTTGTTGTAACGGAAGAGTCTCGAGGATATGATTATTCCAACAACCGTATCAGCCAAACGTATGTTGAGGGTATATGAAAACAATTTGGGAACTTTGTATGATTCAGGTGAATGGTTAAACTTTCGAGGACAACAACTCTCCCAAATTCTTGTTTGCCTCCCTTTTCAATAGGCGTCAGCAAATTCTCCTTAATGAGCATAGCTTTGTAGGAGGTGACCTCATTGTTGGAAGAGTTTCATTGTTCAGGGAGGAAAACAGGATGTCATAGTTGATGGTTCCATTTGCATGAATATCGTAAAATTTGGAGGTGCACTCACTCACCTTAAACGTTTGTACCTCATCAGTAGTAAAGGGCGTCACTCTGGCCTCATCCGGACAGATGAGGTCAGAGTGACGCCTTTACTACTCTCGCCTCTTTCTTTTGTTCGAAGAATATTATGTCGAGAAAAAGCTGGAGATGACAGAATCATTTGATGAAAGTTTTAATGTATGTTTTCTTATTTCTTCGTAAAAAATATTTCGGCCCCTCATTTGAACCATTTCATCAAGATAATTCTACTGTAGGGCCAAAACATGTGTTTTGATGGCGAATAAGTATATATTATCAATTAAGGTGAATGGGAACACTTTCAGGGGAAGCAAAGTTGTCATTTTCGTTTTTTGCCACCTTCTCGATGGGGTCAAAGATTTTAAAAAAGAATTTGCCCCTTTATGAGCAAATTCTTTCTTTTAAGAGTATGCCCCAACTAAGAAGGGCTTTCTCAGCCAGGGAAACAAACAGGAAGTCACTAGAAATTGATTTCCTTTGTGAAACTTGCGGGAAAACGGGAACGTTTAAACATTAATCCTCATACCCCTATCTACAGCTGTGGTATGGGAAATGCATGTTTTCTCAAAATGGTGAACTGTTGGTGATGAGGGTGTTGGTTGTGAGGGTGAAGCTTCTATGTCTTGCATCAAAGCTATTCCTATAACGCGCAATTTCATTCTCTTTGAGTAAGTGACTGAGTCAACTCAGGTTTAACGTCCCGCCAACACATACGAGGTCATACCGAGACGGAACCTCGGTTAAAAGTCCAATCCGAAAGACATGAGAGGCGTGGGGTCGAACTTGCGACCCCTGGATCGGTAGTCTTCCGCCTTATCCACCGTATGGCCGCACCTGAGCGGTTTAAAATCTACAATATTAGTCTAAACAATATTGTCTGAATTTTTTATAACATTTACATTGAATGAAATTTATGTTAATCATAGCTTAATGCCTTAAATGCAACCATCCTTTACTTGTGAATTTTATAATTTCTACATTGAACACGCAAGTTTTTTTAAGCTCATTAGTTGTAACTTTATGCATTTAAAGCAACTTTTTTTTGTTTCGAATACGTAGAGTATTTTTGAAGACTGGTTCTGTCATAGAAATAATTCAGTTCCGTTTTGTGGAAAATAATACTCAAATAGTATGAGCCTCGACACGAGAAAATCAACAATGTGGTTGTGCGCCCAGCGCAGACTCAGATCAGCCTGGGCATCCGCCCAGTCTGATCAGAGTCTTCGCTGGCCGCATAGAGGTAGCTTAGACCCTTAGCTACCCTGTAAGCGCAAAGCCAAGATCAGACTAGGCGGATGCCCAGGGTGATCTGCGTCTGCGCTGGGCGCACAACCACATTGTTGGTTTTCTCGTATATATATTCAGATTGACTCGTAGTATAGCAGTTTTATGATTTGATAATTAAAAGTAACAATTTGTTCATAGAATGATATATAAACATTTTAGTGCACGGGATGCTAACATCCAAACGGGCTTCCGTGGCCAAATGGATAAAAGCGCCGACTCTAAAATATTACTTCTCTCGCCGCTGTGTGTTCTAGCCTCGGCCAGCGCACACGTTCTGAATACGGAATGTCAGGTGTTTTCCCCGGGAGCTACGGTATTTAACGATCGGCTCGACACAATGAATATTCTTGAAAGAGCTGTAAAACCCATAGCAAAGAAAGACAGAAAAAATGGGAGAAGAAGCTAATAACTTACTTTTGACTTTTGCTTTTAGTTATCTGTTTAACATTGTAGCGCTTGGCTGAATGACAATGAAAGCCCTCTAATTAGGAAATTCACTCATCGAATACAGCTATATACTGGCCTGAGTACCCAGCTATACCCAATTATGTCACATGCCGAGGAGCTACAGGTAGGAACATATACCAAATTCTGAAAAAAGTGAGTAAATGGGTGAGTGAACTCGGATTTAACGTCCCTCCAACGCACAAGTCACACGCACATGGGACCTCGGTTTAAATTCTTATCCGAAAGAGCGGGAGATCGAATCTGCGACCGGTCCTGGAGTGGTACGTGTAGACAAGCGCGTAAAGCACAACGCTATTGCCGTTCTCTCAAAAATAGTTGATGATGATTCAGGGATATATACATGTACATAATTGCATTTTAATTTGCACTAAAACATATATTGTGACATATAGTTGAAGAATTGTCCATGCAATACGGCGCAGCAGGTTAGTGGAGAGAAAAGAAAAAGCTTAGATTTCAGAATCGTTATCAAGGGAAGGCAACTCTGTCATTTTCATCTTTGCCTCTTTTGTAAATGGGGGTCAACAAAGACTTCATTTTGAAGGGTTTCGTTGACCGGTGCTGATACAGGTAAGCTGCTTATATTGGTCATCTTATAAATGAGCCACGACACGAGGAAACCAACAAAGTGGTTGTGCGCAAAGCGCAGACTCAGATCAGCCTGGGCATATGCCCAGTATGATCTGAGTCTTTGCTATCCGCTTAAAAGGTATCTAAGGGTCTAAGCTACTTCTATGCGGACAGCGAAGACTCTGATCAGACTTGGCGGACGCCAAGGCTGATCTGAGTCTGCGCTGGGCGCACATGCCATTTTGTTAGTTTTGTCGCGTCGCGGCACAAATGTGTGAATGGTGCCTCTGCTCCGTTCACTTCTTTATGTCACAAAGAATTTATATCAAGGCATCAAATGCATTTCCTAACTACTTATTTTACTTTTAGGTTTTAAACTACGGGATTGGTGGAATGTATGAGCCACATCCAGACTGGTTTGTAAGTATTTGCCTACAGGAGGGTAGAAATTATAATCTTTACCTAAGCCACCTTCGAACGTCTCGGTAGTGATACGAGCCTTTCTATCACACCGGATAAGGATATCCGCGTGCTTCCCCTGTACCTACAAATCTTATCTCACCCATGTTATTTCACCCAGGACCGGATAAAAATCACGAGCATTCAATGCATTTGTTGTAATGGAGGGCACGTATCTGCGTCGTCAAATGACGTTGGCTTTTTAGATGATTACGTCACGAAGACGGCAAAATGACGTCAGTTTATGCATGCCAGACGTTGACGTAAAGAACCGAATGGCGGTCGTTGAAAGCGGCGCCTTCTTTCAAAGTCAAATAGAAACCTCTGAGGCATTAAAAGTACGCATTTTTAAAACAAGTTCTAAGGATAATACAAAACGTGATGCCGAACAGTGACCCTCGTGACGGATTTTTCTATCCACACCTCACACCCATGAAAGATACTTATAATCCCTGCAATGTAACAGACGCAACACTGAAAATGATTCACATCTCACATGTCTTCAATGAAAATACTATATCATTCAACTTATTTATGGATTGTTAAATAACATATGAAAACAATTGTGGCCATATCTTACCAATAACAATCTTAAGTCACTGAGATGGCAATGTATTTGTTTTGTGCATCAGAACTGTAGGCCTGCATGTAAACAAACAAAATTGGCTGCTAAACCGGAGCTGAAAATGACATGGCAATTATTCAGTGATTAAAGATGGTTATTGGTACCAATTTTCAGTGTAACATTGCAGAGATAGGCTCGCATCACTTCCGTGCCGATCGATAGAGGCTAGGGTAGTGATTATTATTTCTAACAGGAGGGGCACGGTTTGATTACCAAGCTCTGAACCGCAGACAGGGTTTCGATGCAGGCAGCCTCTAATTACCACCCTTCCATTGTCCTGATATGACTGAAATACTGTTGAAAAGGACGAAAAATCTATCCATCTGTAGTCTTGGAACTCTCCGTATCCTATACTTTGTACATGTAGCTTGGACAAGACATGTTTTGGAAACTATGCAGACGCTTTATGTAACTGAATCGTCTGCTTAGGCACTTTAAGGGCTAGGCTAGTAATTTATTAGCGTACGAAAAATTCACAAGAGCCGCGACACGACAAAACCAACAAAGTGGCACGTACTCCCAGCAAAGACTCATATCAGCCTGGGCATCTGAACAGTCTGATCATATTCTTGGTCGTCCGCATGAAGGTAGCTTTGAGCCTTAGCTACCACTGAAGCACACAGCGAAGACTCTGATCAGACTGGGTGGATTCCCAGGCTGATCTGAGTCTTCGCGTTGCGCACATATCACTTCGTTGGATTTGTCGAGCCATGGCTCAATAACAAGGCACATCCCATCCAAGTCACCGATGATAGAAAAAGTGAGAAATATATACATGTACTACGGATCAAACATTTTCGTAAAAAAGAACTGCAACAGACTCACTGCATTGGAACGGTTAATAGTAAATCTACTGGGGGTGGGGGGAGGGTCATTCTAATTTTGTGCGTACACCCTCATGCATAAGTTTAAAGAATGTGCAGCTCCAAAACAATATGAGCCGCGACACGAGAAAAACAAAGTGGCATTGCGCCAAGCAAAAACAGACCAGTCTAGGCTTTTACCCAATCTGATCAGAGTCTTCGCTTTGCACTAAAAAGGTAGCTTACGGTCTAAGCTAACTCCATGTGCACAGCGATGATTCTGATCAGACTGGGCGAATGCCCAGGCTGATCTGAGTCTTTGCTTGACGCACATTCCACTTTGTTGGTTTTGTCGTGTCGCGGCTCATATATGCTTTTCGGCCTGAGTAGTGGCATTCTTACTCATAGAGTTAGACATCACAGTTACCATAAACATATATTTACACTTGCCACTGACTTCCCATAGGTGAACCCTTTTAGAGCAACTAGCTTCATACACCGATGAAGGACAATTGATCATGTGACGTTGTTGTCAAGCGACGTTTCATGTAAACAAACGTCTTGATTGGTTCTTGTAACGTTCGATTGACGCAACGTCAGGGCGACGGCTGTTTAACGTTATGGCCGAAAACTTCGTTACTAACTTTTTTTCGATCCATATTTTGCCTATTTTACACCAAATTACCACACAAACGGCATAGAGAGGTTCACAAATAAAGTGTAAATATAAGAATAAAAATTTGATTTTTCAGCGTTCATCGTGTGAAGCAGCCAGTGGTCGTCGCTAAAATTCTACAAGAAGCGCTTCGCGCTTCATGGAATTTTAGCTCCGCCCACTGGCTTCATCACACGATGAACGCTGAAAAATCAAATTTTAATTCTTAAATGAAATAATAAAAAAGCTACGAGGATTCAACCGTATTCCTTCCTCGATTTCAGGGATATCCTCTTCATCAAATACATGTGAGAGAGGCGGATCCAGAGCAACTGAAGGGGACAGGGGACAGGCTGGCTACATGGCTGACCTACGTAAGCATGTTGTCGTTGAGATTTGGTTTTCAGTCAGTGCCTTATACTATGATTCTTACTTCTTTGGCTGAGTAACGTTGGCTCGCAACGTTCGAACAATTGAACACCGTCGTTATTGACCTTTTTTGACAAGATAACTTAGCCATCTTTATTATTTCAATATGATTTGGATGAGTCCATTTGCAGACATAGAGGTTCCTGTTAAATGTTTTTCATTTTACTGTAATTTTCATAAAACATCCTGTAAGAACACAGTGTACATCCATATCAGACGCCGCGTTTTGCGAGTGAGTGACCTCGGGTTGAACATCCGACCAACACATAGATCATACGGAGACGGGACCTCGGTTTAAAGTCTCACCCGAAAGACCGGAACTGCGGGGTTTTATAAAGAAATGCATATGCGAAAGTCCATACGTTGAGAACTAAGGCCGAGATCAGCTTGCACATACGCAGAGTCTGTTTAAGGTTTTGTTTTGTCTTTACGATCAAAAAGAAAAAGGAAAGTAGACCTTGAGTAGAATTGTTTATCTATATTTTTTGTTACCAGACTCATCCATTTATAAAAGCCGTACTGTGTTAACAGGGTTTTAAAAATATGTTAAAATAGTGTAATGTGTGGTGATAATATTTTAATATTTTACAGTTAAATCCAGTAGAGGCTGGTGGAGCTACAGTTTTTCTAGGACTGAATATAACCGTGCCTGCTGTAAAGGTAATACAGTCAACTCTCGATATCTCGAACACTGATATCTCAAAATACTTTTTTCTACATGTACCGAAGAATATAGCTTTTACACTTCTCCTTTTTTTATTTACATTTCAAAACTACTGGTATCCAAAAATTCTGGGACCAGAAAATGTACTTTGAAATAGCAGTAGTTTCCGATGAATTTTGACTTGGAGATATCGAGAGATGGCTGCATTTTGCTGGTTATTCCGGGTTTAACGGCACTTTGAGGTAGTATTTCACTTCGTTAAGGTTAAAGCCTTAAACAAATATAATTGAATGAACCTACTTTTTCCATATTCAGCTTTTAGCTTTAGCCAAACGTTAAATAAATTGTGCGCAACAGCTACAATTGATTGATTGATTTGATGCTTAACGTCCACGGTACACAGCTATGGTCATGTCGGGACGGTCAACAGCTACAATAAAATAATGTGACGATTGCAATGGATTTCTTCCATTTACTGAAATGAAACACACTTATTCAATCGTAACACTTCGGCCAATTCCGTATCCTGAATTCTATATCGAAGATATCGGCGAGGATGTCCGATTGACACTTATTGTAACTTTATCACAGGGTATAATCGATTCCGCCAATTTTCGCTTCCTGCAGAGACTATACATCATATCTGGCTTCCGCCGAGACTGTCCGCGAACTCTTGCTTTCTGCCAAGACTTCTGTACATAATAAATGGCTTCCTGCAGAGACTGTCCGCGTGATTCTGCTTCCTGCCGAGGCTCTCGGCAGGAAGCAGAGTCACTCGGACAGTCTCGGAAGGAAGCCATTCCTCGAGGACAGTAGTATCTGCAGGAAGCAAGAGTTCGCGGACAGTCTCGGCGGAAGCCAAATATGACGGACAGTCTCTGCAGGAAGCGAAAATTGGCGGAATCGATTATACCCTGTGTTTATGGCCATTTTAAAAGCTATAAGGTGAATGAGTTAAATTCAGTAAACTCTCGATATCTCGAAATCGAACTTCAGCCCAAACTACTGATATCTCAAAGTAAATTTTCTGGTACCAGAAAATTTACTTTGAGATATCAGTAGTTTGAGATAACAAGATTTGAAATGTAAGTAAAAATAGGAAATACAGTCTCTGATATAAGAAGCTGCTTTGAGATATCAGTGTTCGAGATATCGGGAGTTGACTGTATTTTCATTCTGGCTCCCTTCCCATTGTCCATTGTGGTCTAATCTCAGAAGAAAGCAAATGACCCCGAAAGAGCAAATTCTGTCCTTCAAGGGTAGACCTCTTTTGGGAAGGGTTTTTGTCCTCCCTGTTCCCTTTTTTAGAAACCAATGCCCCCTTTCATTTTTTTTCTAAGTCTGAAAATCTACCAGTGTTATAGAACTAATACTTACAAACCGGCCACAAAGTTTTAACTTATTCTTCAGTCGTAGAATTCATAAAATGATTTGCTACAGAAAGGTAATACTGTTTGGAAGATATTGAGTTTGCTTAGTAACATAACAATCAATTCTTGAACACTTATATCTCAGAGTACCTTCTTATATCAAAGAATATGGTTTCGACACATTTCCTATTTTTATTTACTGTTCAGCTCCCGATATCTCAAACTACTGGTATCTCAAAGTAAATTTTCTGGGACCAGAAAATTCACTTTGAGATATCAGAAGTTAAACACGAATTTCGACTTAGAGATATCGGGCGTTGACTATATCAAGTTTTGGTTAGAGAACTGTGTATATTTTTACTAGAGTGCACATGTGCGCTTTTTGATATGAGGTCGCCCAGATCGAATATTTGTGAAGACAGGCAAGTGTAAGAGAATCTATAATGGGGTTGAGGCCGAGACAAGGAAATCTCAGGCTAGTTTTCAGCTTATTTAGTCTTATGCGAGACTTGCCGAGCATAAACCTTAAATTATCTGAAAACGAGCCTGAGATTTTCTTGTTGAGGCCTCAATCCCATCATTAATTATTTTTCTCACCCATTATATCTTATAAAACAGAATATTCATTGAATTCTAAACTTCTTGTTGAGGCCATTCCTATATATAACTTGAAACTAGTTTTCTAGTAGTCTGACATGTGTGTTGATTTCACCTTGTGCATGCATTTTTCATGACTGACAGTTAATCAAATATCTACAGTGACACTTCCTGTACATCACTGGGTGTCAATTTCATATTCTTCATGCAATTTACATGACAGGTAGCACGTTGATTTGCTGAATTAAAGTGTGTAATTAATTGGGCTGTACTATATAGCAATGATTGGCATTTTGAGATAGCTTTCTGAGCCTAGGCTGAGATAGCAGGCCGAGATAGAAAAATCTCAGACACCTCTAGAAAGGGATATTCTTGTCCAGTGGGTGAGAATATGTTATATTTTCTCGCAGGGAGCAGCAGCCTTTTGGTACAATATAAGACGAAGTGGCGATTGCGACTCAAGAACATGGCATGCCGGTTGTCCTGTACTACTTGGTTCTAAATGGGGTAAGTGATAAAATTAGGGGATAACTGTCTTGAAAATTGTCATTTGGGGAGGTAAATCATCGGTTTTATGGTCGAAAATTTCGTTTTACGGCGGCGCGCCAGCGAAGACGTAAAACGGAATTTGCGACCATAAAACCGACGATTTACCTCCCCAAATGACAATTTTCAATATAGTTATCCCCTTTCTAATGCACTTTTTCACATTTTCACCTTTCAAAGTGTACTTCTTTGCACCCATTGCAAGCGCTTTCAGCAGCGTAAAACCAAACGTCAGCCAATGAGAAGAGACGTTTTATAATGACGTCGGGTTTGCGATATACTGTCGCAAATTTTTGACGTTATCCAATCAGACGTCGCGTTATATTAATTTTTGTAAGTGCATTAGAATTGAAATTGATACCTACCAGAAGACAAATGACGTCGAAATGATGATAATTATGGTTGGTATCCCAATTTTCAGACTTTTTACCTTTTTACAGGTAGTTATAAATTGGCATATTATGTTTCATATATGAGCCGCGACACGAGAAAACCAACTATGTGGTTGTGTGCCCAGCGCAGACTCAGATCAGCCTGGGCATCCACCTAGGCTGATCAGACTCTTCGCTAAGCGCTTTTAAAATTGTAGCTAAGGGTCTAAGCTACCTTCATGCCCATGCGGATGCCCAGGCTGATCTGAGTCTGCGTTGGGCACACAACCCCATTGTTGGTTTTCTCGTGTCGCGGCTCATATACGATTATGCCCTTCTTTTACAGCAGCCAATAAGTGGTTTCGAGAAACTGGAAGCTTCTTCACGCGAAAATGTGGAAAAACTCCTTATGCTTTGGATGGACCTCTGTCTTAACCTCACCATCATAGTTAACCCATTTATGCCTCGTGGACTGTTCTATCCAGATAAACAGGATGTGTCCATTAGTCATTTACGTGGAGCCTGGTTTAGCTGATTTTTTATATTTTCTTTTAAGGTGTAGTGCCCATATTTCATTTACAAACAGTGCAGACCCGGATCAGACACCGCTTTTTGCGGCGTCTGATCTGAGTCTGCACTGTTTGCCTGTGTCCCTTATATGCGACACGTGGCAAAAATGGGCTAATACAGAAATCTTTAAATTATAGGCATAGAGGCACAGTATAGTTAAAATGTCATACATGTTTGTTGCATGCGTTAAAACGTGCCGTCTTCCCAGAATAGGTCGCCTGACAGATGCATGAACGAAAAATTGTGTGATATTTATTCTTGCGTATCTTTATGAATAGTTGTAGGAAAAGACGAAAAATGAAAGGGACCTTGTGTTTTCAGTTTTGTTACATGTGGACAGTCATGTCAACCAAATCGTATATCGTAAATGTACTCAGCATTGAAGAGATATAAAGACAACGTTTGATAAGCAACGCATAAATCCATACTCAGTCAGCATGTGAATCCTATTGTTTAACTCTTTCGGCGCCAAAGTCGCAAAAATGCGACTTTGCAAACAGCGTATATCCAGATCAGCCGGCTCTTAAAAGAGCGGTCTGATCAGGATCTACACTGTTTGCCATTCAAATATGAACTTAAAAAGCCTGCTTTTATGAAAAATGTCTTTAGATTGTTAAAATTTCCAATTACAAATCTGTCGTCTGATGATTTGAGCAGACGAAAATTTGTCGTCTGAAAAATTTGGCGCCGAAAGAGTTAAACATGGTTTTACAGTGTAGTCGTTTGAACAGGCATCTTGGTACATTGAAACGAGCCTCAGATAGCACTTATGCCAGGTTTGTAGGTAACCCATTTATACATAGGGGACTCTTTTATCCTTAGATATTGGATGTGCCCATTTGTCTCTTAATTGTTGTCTGATTTAGTTTTATTTTCTTTCAAAAAGACCCATTTTTCTTATGCAAAGAGTGGAGCCCCTGACCAGATGCCACAGCGGCATCTGATCTGGGCGTGCACTGTTTGCAATAGATGGGTTAAACTTACCATAACATGAGCAAACAGCCAGCACAAGTTCAGCTTAGTTGAAAAGAGTCTTCATCTACATGTATTGCTAAGATTTATACTGTATTTGCAAAGAGGGAATATTTCTAATTTAAATTCCATTTTTTTGTTTTTGAAAATTCTGGCCCTGTACGACGAGGTCATACATGTAAGTTATTGAATACTCAACTGTTGTAATCTGGTAATTAAAGCTGAATACATGAATACGAAATGTTAAATAGTGAAGTACAATGCTGCCGGACAAAAGAGCCTACTAAAGCATCGGTTTCACAGAGCTTGCGTTAGCAATGCGACTGCTTTGCGACTGATTTCGTTTGCGACTGACTTGCGACCTCTGCGACCATAGCAACTACTTTTCCTCTACAGATATGATCGCCGATAAGTCGCCGTACGATCGGCGATTTTTTTTTGCATGAAGTCGGCGATCGATCGGCGACCTTTCTGCAATGAATGAATAAAAGAACGAATGAATGTATGTTATTTGAGATTAATATTCAAGTCAGGGATTGCTGGAGATTAACATAAATGTGCCACTGCATGTTAGAAAATAAGAATGCATGTAAGTTATTTATTTGTGTAAATGATCGGCGTACATATATGTGGAAATGGACATTAAGCTCTGTGTTTTTAGTAAACATTTAGATCAACCTGCGCATCCATGCAGACTGATCACTGATCAAACCTGCTTTATAGGTTGCCCGAAATATACACCTGGAAAAAGTTAAGCACCCCAGTATTATAGAAAGAAAAACAGATTTTGAAATTGATTTAGAAGGCAATTCAAAAATAGATACATCTAACATGTTCTGATTTCATTTGGGACCATCATTTGTCAAAATGGTGATATTTTTTTTCTGGAATAGCAAGACGATCCTATTTCATGTAGGGGTTGAACTTGACAGTCTTATTCACGGACTCTTTTAGATACATAACTTTTACAAGCTTTAGACTTCATGTGCTTTGCAAATCAGCTTAAACAACAAAAGAAACACGAAGTTCCATGATCTGGATCTGGATCTGGACGATTACGTTGCAGGGCCTTTCAGCATGTGTGCAACGGGGAGAGAGCTGGGAATAACACTAGTCCGACGGCTCTTCTGAAGCCGTTCACTGTCTCTGCACGTACAGTACTTTCTTCCAGATGATTCCAATCAATAACAGTTCTTGGAAAAATGGAATTTTTATACAGTTCGGTATTACACTGCACAGTCTTAAAACATCTGCTATGGTTTGTAACGTGTTTATCAATGATATTAGAAACTACACAGTCAGTATATTGTTTCTTCTTGATTAAACGTTTTCCCCGGACTGGAGTTGAATAGTCATCAGGCTGCAGTGCTAGCACCTGGGGCCGTATTCATAAAGCCACTTAAGTCGTTGCTATGCGGTTGCTAAGGCTAAATATCTATAAAGGAGATTCCCTACAACTATGAAATTTGGTCTGGAGGAACAGTCTTTGTAAGACTGTTCCTCCAGAGCAAATTTCATAGTTGTAGGGAATCTCCTTCAAAGAAATTTAGCCTTAGCAACAGCATAGCAACCACTCAAGTCGTTTTATGAATACGGCCCCTGCCCCTCGACCACCTTGAAGAAGAATGTCAAAAGGTTGGCCTTTCTTCTGTCCTGAAGTGGTGGTAGATGCAGCTCTGCCAACATTCTGGTTACACTACCTTGTTCTCTCGAGGAGTAATCTCCGGAGATAAATCTTGCTGACTGGCGCTGAACCTTTTCAAGATTGTCAATGTCTTTCTGCAGGTAAGGGCCCAAACTACAGAGCTGTATTCTAATTTAAAAGTAGATCGTATCAATAAAAGGTTTGCTGTCTTCCTGCAGTTGGTCGGGCAATGTTTGAGGTTCCTTCTCAAAAAATCCAAGGGTGGAGTCGGCTTTTTTTTGAAATTTTGTTAATGTGAGAGCTCCATTTCAGGTCCTCAGATAGTGTAACACCCAAATATGGATTTTCGGAGACTTGCTGTAAAATATGGTTATCAAGCTGGTAATGATTGCAGCCCCAAAGTTAAACAAGCCACATGTTTCGTTCAAAACATAGCACATGCTTATAATTAAAATTTTTGACTGATCTACTTCCAACTGATGCCCATTTACCTGTATATCAAGAAGCAGTATTTCAAGGTTTGATGATTACGAAAAGAAATGGTTTGGAATACTATCAGTGAAAAGTTGTGAAAAGTTTAGATTAAACTTCGGCAACAATAATTAGGGGTGCTTAACTTTTTTCCAGGTGTATACATAAGTTCTTCATCTTAATATTGCAGAATCTGATCGGACTTGCTGATACGAGTATTCACTGTTAGTAATATTTTCACTTGGCGTCGCTCATTATGATAAGGTTGTTTTAACCCATTTATGCCTAGGGGAGAGTCGGTTAAATACGGACAGCGGGTAAATTCGGACAGGCCATTGTTTCCTTTAAATCTCAGTTGTTTGGAATTAAAACAAAATTAACTTGGCAAACAGTAAAAATCTTGATGAGACGGCTCATTATCTGGATTTTCACTGTTTGCAATGGTATGTCCGAATTTACCCGCTATCCGAAGTTACCCGACTCTACCCCAGTAGACTTGCTTACGTTTATAGGGAGTGGGTGTGGTCGGGCGATGGAACTTTGTAACTTCCAGTGCCGGGGCGTCCTACTAATTTGGATAATAGTAGGGCAAAGGCCTACTGTGCATTCAGTAAGTGCGGGTGGGGCTGTTTGGACACTTTCGCTCGCCTATCAAATCTCTTTCCTCCCACCCCCTCTCTGGGAGACGGCTAGTGATAGACTGAAGTACTGTCTCAAAGAGTCATTAACTACTATCCGACTATACATTTATAAACTGGATGAGTTCTTACATCATCTTGAGGGTGTCTGGTTTATTCAACATTTATTTATTCATCATTATTAATATGGTTTTATAGATAGTTCTGTCAATTTTCTACAAACAGATTCTGCGGCGTCTGATTTGGGTCTGCATTGTTTGCCCATGTCATTTTATGGAATGCTAGGCACTAATGGAATAAGATACGGAAACAACACGAGAGGAATCATTAAACCACATATTATACATAGGAAACTCGTTTTAAATTTTCATAGTACTTTCTAGTTTAAACCAATTTAGACTTCTTGATTATTTTAACTCTTATCCACGGGATAAGAGTTAAAATATTCACGAACTGTTATGTTTTATCTATCCATTTGAAAAAGGCTTTATCAGCATATATATTTAGAGCAAATTTCTGTGAGGATGTGTTGTTTTTTTCCGAAAGAACGTTCTGATATAGACAGGAACACGATTGTCGAAAATCGAAATACATCAAGAAAAGACAAAGCAAACAATAATAAGTACATGTGCATGTCAATGTAGATAAAAATATGAAAGTTATAGTTAGAGTTGTAAGAAAGGTCATTGAATAATATACAATTTTTGACTATGGAGGCATTGGATATGTTTTATTATATAACAACAGTATTGTTATTTTCTTTTTTTCAGTTAGGCTTGCAAATCTGTTCTTGTTGCTTGGCTCTCTCTAAGCATCTGTGTCATTCGCCATGTTTGTTATATGCAACAGATACTGGTACCCATTTCACAATATAGTGTTTAAGGCATACTGCAGAAATATGAAACCAGTCTACCCTGGTTTTCCAAAACTGTTTGCTTCAGCACGTGATCTAAATTCAATGGGAAAAACCCCAGGCCAGTGAATATAACAAAATATTGAATGGGTTGAAATCAGTTCTGAGCCAATGAAATTGCTTTATTTATAGATTATATAATAAAACAATGTATTTTTGCTTATTTCGTTCTGGTTTTATCTTCATTCTCCTCTAGATCTGTAAAGACAGAAATCTCCAATAACGTCACTAGTAAAGTATTTCTAGGTATGACAATACACCATTTGACCGACAAGACAGCGTGCATAGGTCACCCGCAAAATGTTATAATAACGCAACATGTAATAACAATTATAACAACGCAAAATGTTGTTTTAAAAAATAAATTTCATTTTTCCGATGTTCATGGAAGTATGAATACAATTGGTCATGTGCAAAGTAAGTAACGCCAGAAGGGCGTTCACGTTAACTTTGCACAAGGCCCTTTGTGTTCATGCTTCCATGAACTTCGGAAAAATGAAAATTTTCCTTATAATTACATATGCATTTTGAAATTATTTTGAGTATCATTTTCGATTTTTAAGAGCAAGATTTGTAAATATATACGAAGAAAAGCTGTCACTATCTAACAGGTTGGCCGCTTACGTTAAACGGCTGTCACCATGACGTGACCGCCGTAGAACGCTACAACGGCCAATGGCGTTGTTTGTGTATATGTGACGTTGCGTACCAAGGACGTCGAGTGACCGATTGTTGTTCATAGCGAGCACTAGCTAGCAGGCGCATAGCGCCGCAATTCAAGGCTCCGAAGGAGCTCTGAAAGAGCGAGAGCTCTATGGTAGAGGAATGGTAAAGCATATTTTTGCCTTTAATAAACATTACGTTCTATGGAAATTCTTTTGTAACGACACCAAACGGAAGTTACGTATTTCTGTCGCTACGTTACGTAATGACGTCAAACGTTCCGTTCCAAAAAAATCAAGATGGCGTCAACGTTTACCGCTTTAGTGCGTAGATCACTACATGGTGATTTACAAAATGCGAGGAGGCTGAGCGTTGGGTGAAGTTTGAAGAAAATAGAAAGTGCCGCAGAGAAGAAACTGAAAAATGAATATAGCCAGTTTTCCGAGGGAAAAAATAGTTGGAGAGATCTGTTCTCGGTCAGTTTCTCACCTGTTTGTCAGACGGGGTTCGCAGTTGTTGAGTTGCAATAATTTTATTACAATTTTCAAACGACAACTTGTGTGATTGAATCCAGAATCGTACAGTGAGTAGTCAGATAAGGGTCTACACTTCGACTATGCGTTTTGTCCGAAACTTTAGAGTTAACATGGTAATACCCAAAGAGGCTTTATCATGGCAGACATTGTAAAAAAGCGATGTGCTCGCCTAAAGACAGTGCTTATTTTCATATTACAAGTATGAACACTGTTTCGTCGACATAGGTTCATCTAAGGAAACTCAAAGGGAATCTAATTTCAACATTATAACATTTAGCGTCGAATATAAATTACAACTCAAAACATTCCACGCAAAATGTACTAAGTTTATTACAGTTTGCGTTATTATAACATTTTGTGTTGTTACATGTATAACAGTTTGCGTTATAACTTTTTGTATCGATACCACCCTTTGTATGAGATTTAACATTCGACACAAAATGTTATAATGTTATAACAAATTGTTATAACATTTGCGTTGTTATAACATTTTGCGGGATGACAAGCGTTTTTTTTCCATGATTATTATCTATTTATTTTATTTTTGGCCATAATTAAATGCTGATTAATGTCAACGTATCAGAAAAGACAGTTTCAACATCTTGTCTGACATCATTTTAAAACGAGGTCCAAATGGGCCTTAGTCGCTCTCTTGACGTCATTTCTATATATTAACGTATCTATACCAAATTGAGTGCAACTGACGCGCGTTTCTGTATCAATGTTTGAAAGAAAAAAGGCAACGACATACTCATTGCGAGACGGTTTTAGATTTTTACGTTAGATTGGTACTTACACTAATGATGTCGTCTATTTGTAATCTCATGATTACATGTAATATGCAGGATAGAGGAACTCGTGGTTTTTTATCTTGACACACCGCACGGAAAATTGACGATGTATCGATTGACTGACTTTTTTATGTCAAGATAAAAGGTTGTTTCTTTCCATTTTTAATAGTTTTTACAGCATGCATTATGAACCACTTTCCACACTAGGTGTTTCCAGTTTATACCAAGCAGTGCTGGTGCCAGCAACAAGTTTTCTTTGAGCAATGACTCTGTCACAAATTTTGAATTGACGTCCGTACAGATTACGACGCTATTTCAGTGTCCTGATTCATTTTTGTCAAAAAAGGAGTTAGTTGATCAATAGACTGATGCAAAGAAAACTGAACACAGAGAAACTCTATCTTCCTCGAAGTTCAAACATTGAGCATACTGAAGTTGAAGTCATTTGTAACAATTTTATCATGCATCTGCTGCAAACTTCACCTGATAACAGGGGTATGATAACATGATTTGATATCATGTCACTGTAGAACTGCGCTTGCGTGAATGTTATCAGGTCATGCCTATAGAAGCGATATCAGAAGACGATTGGCTACATACTGACGTTGGCCATGATAACAACCTTCGATTGGTTAAATGACGTAACCGACTTACGTCATAATACATTCGCGACGTCAACAAGTTCAAACAAAACTGAGTTTACTTTTCTTTTGTTTGACGCTCTTTACATCTCAAAATATTGTAATGATGCATGATAAATAGAAAACCATGTAAGTGTCTTTGATATCAAGTTTATCAGGCTCGACCAGAAAAACGTCGGACTGGCTCGGCAAGCCTCGCCATTCCTACGCTGTTTCTGGTCTCGCCTGATAAACTTGCTATCAAAAGACACTAACATGGTATTCTCTATATCTCAGATATACCAGTGTCAACTACAAAACTAGGGAGTCCTCAATAAGTAGAGGCACTCTCTGATAAGAAGGCGAAGAGGGTCCTAGGTTCGGGTAAACATCATCGGAACAGAGTGAAATAATATTAAGCCCGCGTACCAAATACTAAACAAGAAAAATAGTTATATATTATATAGATATCTTCTATTTGATCGAAACAAGTTACCAGGAATTATAGATTTGCAAGGCATATAGATTTTATGAGCCAAGAATTCACTTTCTCGCAATAACATTAGTAGTGAATAGTTATTACGTAATAGTAACATGCTCGTGTAAAGGAAACATTATAAGTGGACTAAGATACTAAATTTGAACATCGTCAGTATTTTGGCATGACGGCTAACTTAACTTGTCCTCGCGAGTCGATCATGTAGCTGATGTAATTGAGAGCAGGGACCGAGTAAGCCCTGTCACACGGAGAACAAAACTAGAGCAAGTGAGCAGGGGCTCACGTATACCCCCGACCAGTGCCACCGCCTAATGAAAGCATACTTTACCACAAAGCTACAATGCAAATACGTGTACAAAGTTCAAAGTCTATGATCTTGACCTTATGTCAGCAGCAGCATCCATATGAGTAAACTAGTATGAAATAAACCTAGTCTTGTATCATTAGGCTCCATTCATGAACATTAGAACTATAACCCAAAACTATTAAACAAATGGCAAAGTCCCTAGTTATTGACCACTGGCCCCACCCATGAGCCTGACCCTGCAATGTAGGTATTCCAGATCAAAAGCAATGCTATAGAGATATCATGAACTAAATATGGAAGAAATCCTCAATGCAGTTACAGAGATATGAGCAATCAAAAAGGTTTAACGCAAAGCTTTGACATAAAGAAAATGCCTAAGTCCTAGTTACTGACCCTTGGCCCCACCGTGGAGCCTGACCCAGGGACTAAGATAGTTTACACCAAAGGCAATACTATAGAGATATCATAAACCATATATGAAAAGAATCTGATGTGTACAAAAAGGTTTAACGCAAAACTTTGACATAATGAAAATGCCTAAATCCTAATTACTGACCCTTGACCCCACCCTGGGGCCTGACCCTGGGGCTAAAATAGTTTACACCAAAGGAAATGCTATAGAAATACCATAAACCAAATATGAAAAGAATCTGATGTGTAGTTACAGAGATATGAGCAATCAAAAAGGTTTAACGCAAAACTTTGACGTAAAGTTGACGAACGGACGGACGAACGAACGAACGAACGAACGAACGAACGAACGGACGGACGAACAAACGGACGAACGGACAAACGGACAAACGGACGGAATGACAAAAACTATATACCCCCTGACATACTTCGTATGTCGGGGGTATGATAAACAAAAAAACGGTCTCAATGACAATCCTTTGCGCCAGCGCTCCATCTCTTAAGACCATAAAAGTGAAACAAAACAAAATAGCTGAAGACATTATCAAAAGCATGTGGAAATATATAGGTAAGCATGTTGCAAACAAGTGGAATAAATACGAAAAGCATGTACAGAGCTGGTATACTATTATTTTCAGCAAAGGGAGAGGGA